>CM037460.1:27882652-29157652 GCA_021014325.1 Plazaster borealis
CATGGAATATCTAGGTATAAACAATATACAGCTGGTGAAATTTACATTTTAAATCAAATCTGAAACAGCTAGGCTATTTGAATTTTCCACTATACCAACAAAACAGTATTGTAAACTGCTCACAAAAAGTTTGGAATTTGTTTTAAATCATGTATATTTTTATTATTTATTACCCTCTTGTATTATGTTGCATATCAATAGAAAGCTGAAGTGTTCTTCTTTAAAATGATACCAAATGTGCAATGATGACATGTTGCTGGACTTGGCCACATTAATGAGAATGAGACAAAGTCACAAATCAAATGTGCCAAAATTAGCAATTTTGTGTTACTGTGTGAACAAACAAATTGACACTGTAATTCAAACAAGCGGTAATTTTGGCACATTTGATTTGTGACTTTGCCTCATTGTCATTCATGTAGCCAAATTCAGCAACATGTAATCATTGCAAATGTGGTATCATTTTAAAGAGGAACACTTCAGCTTTGCATTGATATATAACATATACAGAGACAGTAATAAATAACAAAAATATACTTGATTAAAAAAGGGTTCCTAACTTTTTGTGAGCAGTTTACATGGATGTCAATGTTTTTGTGTGCCCGGTAGTATTTTTGGAAGAACCTTGCCATTTTGTCAGCAAAATATTTTCTTGATGATGTTCTAAACCGATTCATTACACAATGGAGATCAAATCCGTCTCCTTGAAATGTGTACTGATTTTTAAAAGTGTATAAATCAGGGCAAATCTGGTCAAAGTCTGACAGAAATTGCTTGAAGTAACCGAAATTTAAAATATGTATGCAAGATGACTCGTAACCCTTCGGTCTATATATGATCCAGAATCATGGGTTATGATTAAAATGCAACTAGCAGTAGCAAGAGCCACGTGACATTGTACTGTAGTGTATACCAATTAATGTAATAATAATAATCAATATTGTGACACTCTTGTCTTGTAGTTAGGTAATAAGAGTCATGTTTAAGAACCCACACCACAGTCTGCTGATCAGAAACAACAGAGCTCAAGTCCGGTGCGCTTGTTGACTGCTCTGCCATCATAATTGAGTCGGTACTTATATGGAAGAAGAAGAACACACCATCATAGGCACGGCATTTATTATAATTTGAAAGTAAAAAGGGAATTGCCATAGTATCACCAAACATTGTTGTAGTTTTTACAGCCAAACATCTATACAAAGTGTTTATGGACAGAGTGTATACGAATGAAGGACGAGTACGACGACGTGTACAGAGTACAGTACTGCATTACAGGGTTACTGGTCAACTTAGTCCGAAATCATCTCGGTCCCAAGTCAACTCGGTCCGAAATCATCTCGGTCCCAAGTCAACTCGGTCCAAAGTCATCTCGGTCCCAAGTCAACTCGGTCTGAACGGAGTATTGGTGATGTTGCGGCTGCAACGTAAGTCAGAGCAGGGAGATGGAGGTAGATTCTGTGCAACTTTCAGCAAACGAACGTGAATTTAGATATAAATACAAATAAATCTCTGACAACTTAATGTCACATCCTGATTGCCTATTGCTTAAAGGTATTGTACACGTTTGGTAATGACTCAAAACAAATATTAGCATAAAAACTTACTTGGTAACGAGCAACGGAAAGCTGCTGATAGTATAAAACATTGTGAGAAATGACTCCCTCTGAAGTAACATATTTCATTTATGCAAGAAGTTTTTATTCCTATCTGAAAGCACACAAATTTGTACAACAAGGGTGTTTTTTCTTTCATCATTTTCTTGCAACTTCGATGACCAATTGAGCCCAAATTTTCACAGGCTTGTTATTTTATGCATATGTTAGGATACACCAAGTGAGAACACTGGTCTTTGACAATTACCAAACGTGTACAATGCCTTTAAGTATTGCTTAAGTTTCCCTAAATAGATTTGAGGTATTTTGTTTGTATTATCTATACTAAGTTTGTTTGTATTATTTTCAACCAAACATTTTCCTTAATTTATTACATTAATTTTCAAATTGTTTAATTTGCACTATTTATTATTTATTATTAATATCACCTTTTACTTAAGTTTCTCTAAATAGTTTTGATATTATTTATGTTATGTTTTGCTGGAAAATGTATTTCTTATTTCCTTGCAAATTATCTGAATCAAAAAACAGTCAAACACTAACTGCAAAGGAAAGTTCATTATCTACCATTTGTTTTCATTTTAGTTTACCTATATTATGCTTTAGAAACATAACTTTTTTAAACGGGGATTATTATCAAATTCTGAGATTATATAGTGTTTAAGCACACATGATACATCTGGGCGATAAACAGCCAATTACATCCCTCCACGTGACTTCCCACCAACCACACTTCGTTTTATTCTTCAGTCCGAGTTGACTTGGGTCCTTTTGGGACCGAGCTGACTTGGGATCGAGATGACTTAGGAGCGAGTAGACCCAGTATTACTGGGGCGCCATACTCCTTTTTCGAAATTTTGACATCAATGGTCGTACACTAGCGCCCCAGCTTGTCGTATATTCTCAAAGCAAAACTCTCGGCAGTATCCACGGGTACCCTGTCTTAACCGTGATGACCACGCGGTATGAGGCAGGGCACCTGTCAAATTTTAGACAGGTGTCCTGCCGAGAGTGGGAACCCCAAATTGAGTTTTACTTGGGGAATACATTACAAGACAACAAGCTGGGGCTGCAGTACGACCGATGTCACATTTCGAAAAAGGAGTACAGCGCCCACCCCCAGTTAATGGGTCTAAGGAACGAGATGACTTCTGACTGAGTTGCATCAGACCGAGTTGACTAAAGACCGAGTTGACTTCTGACCGAGTTGACCCTAATCCATATATATAGTATACACAACACAGTCAGTTTCACGCGCACAAACTTTGTGCCCTGTTTCCGGACAACTTCAGATTTATACTGTGATTGTCAATGTCACTCAGTCATAATTTCCGAAAAGAGGAAAACAACTTCAAAATCAACATCATAAATTCAATTGCTTTCATTAACGGGTCAAATAAACGGGGTTATTACAGTCAACTAGCTCACAAAACAAACTTAATTTTACCATTACTTACTTTACACTCTCGTGTCTTACACATTGTTGTGACTAACGTCATTTAATGACGTTGCTGCATGCAATTCACACGTGTGTGTGTGTGGCGCGGCGGCTAGCTGGACATCATTGACATATTGAGGGCGGTATACTAGTTGTAAACTCTGATCCAAAATTTGATGACAGATTTTACTCTGGACTTCATCGAATATCGAGGACCATCATTCTATGCTTAAATGACACTCATTTTGTGCGGGCAGATAATTCGCGTAGGTAGTGTAGTGTAGTACTTAGATACGGATGATTTGATTCCATCGATGAAGCCCTAGTGTTCTTTATCGTGTAAGTTCCATCATCCACGGGATAAAATTGTTCATCTGCAATTTTTTTGTTTACTTAGGCCTATTTATTTATTTCATTTTTTATTTATTTAATATTTCATTATTTCATTATTTATTTATTTTGTCTTTAATATTTCATTTTATTTACTTTTATATTTTCTTTAATCTTTAATTATTTTTTATATTTTTTTTATATTATTCTTTCTTTTGTTTATACTTTAATGTGTGTGTTTCTGAATATTTTAATATGTGCAATTTTTACATAGTTTTCCACCTTTTATTGCTGTACATAATATTAATTTATTTTTTGTTATATTCTCTGTAATTCTGTATAGCCAGTAGCATTGGAAACGAAGGCTGTTGGGCCACAGTTATTAGCTTAACTTTTTGTTTTCCTGGCATGTGTTGCTGGCTCTATTGTTTGTTCCCTAGTATTTTTATCATTGTCTCAACTGTTTTATATTTTTATTGTCTTGTGCAATATGCCGAATAAATAATAATAATAATAATATTAATCAGTAAACTTGTTGTGTACAGTAAGAATAAGATATGCATGTGATATTCACCATATAATTAGTTGCCATGCAATTGTACATACTGTACATTGCACTTGTTGTACTGAATTATTTATGTTGGAGAATAGAGGAAGGAAACGGACAAATTGTCATGACTGTTGTGTGGTTGTTAGTACCAGTGTAGATTAAAATGTAGATGTTATCTTTTTTTTAAACCTCCATGAATTGATTGAGACTCTTCCTTCTTTTTGTTTGACTTTCACTTTCCTTCCAGTACAACACAAGAACACACACTGCACAGAGCTCTAGAGCAGAGAGGGCTGGCTGGGAATGGCAGAGTAGACTGGTTGAACTTTGGCCTTCAAAACATCATGTTTTGATGACACTGATTCAACCATTATCGGCATGATAATGAGGTGGCTAATGAGAGCTGTAGTTGGGTGCTGGGTCACCGGATCAAGGCATGTCAGGTAAGTTCACATTATTTGTATGTTGGTTTACCTTGATTTACCTTGATACCACCATGGAGGTATACCACACACCTCCTCCATCAGATCTAGGTGGTCAGTCCAATTCTACCTCCATGGTCTGATGTTGTGTGGAAAGGGTCGGAAGGCTTTTTAAGCCCATTAGTAACCCATGTGTTGTCCTATTATTTTCTTAAATCCAAGTAGTGTGGTGCTGTTCACTGCTTCTTGAGGGAGATTATTCCAGTCTTCTATGACCCTTTGTGAGCAGAAGAGTTTCCTTGTGTTTAGCCTGAAGGATTTTGTCTTGAGTTTCATGTTGTGTCCCCTTAGTTAGTTCTTGATTCGGTGTTGAGCTAAACAAATACATCTGCATTCACCTTATCAATTCCCTTCATTATCCTAAATGTTGTGATTAGATCGGCTCTCCGTCTCCTCTCTTCCTGTGTCATTAGGTGCACCCGCTTAATTCTATCCTAGTATTCTAGATTCTTGAACCCCGACACCATTTTGGTTGCCCTCCGTTGAACTTTTTTAAGCAGGTCCTTGTCTTTTTATTTATTGTTCTTTGTGAATTGTAATTTGTAAATTTTTCTTTATCAGGCCTGGAATTTCATCTTTGAGAGGGCAAGGACATTTTCATTTTGCAAATTAGAAAATCTTAAATTCTATGGACAACTTTTGAAATTGAGGGGGCACCAAGGCCAAGACCAGGGCAATGGAGGCCATGGTCTCTGAGGCCTCCGTGTAAATCCATGCTTGCTTTATTATAATTTACTCTCTAATGCTGATCATTGTGTATAAGAAAGACAATTAAAGCCGGTTGTTTATTTAAACCAGTTTCTGCAAGATGTTTACTTGAATGTAAATTTGATTTCCACTCAGTTGAATGAATATTGAAAATAGATTCTGTTGATCCTCGTGTTCATGTTATCATAATGATCACACAATTTCAAAGCAGCACCTGTTCAGAAAAGTCTAGTGTATACTTCCACAGTGTGACCTTTGAACCATCATTGACCTTTCCATGATCAAGGTCCATTGTAGAACAAAGTTCTCTTGTATTTAAATACATCGTTTATTTGTTGAAGTTTCAATCTTTTGAGGGATAGTAGCAAGATTAGACATTTGTTTTTTTTCTTCTTTTGTTTTCATAGGTTTTAACCTACATTGGTAGGTTGTCCCGTAAACTTTGCTGTATTTCCTTCCCTCTATTGTTTTTATGCCAGGGCTAGATGCACATGGATGCAGTAGTCACAAGAGAATAGAAAGGCCTTGGGTTGGGATTATTTGATTGTAAATGAGATAAACTAAAAGTTCACTAAGGCCAAGTAACAAAAGTAACGAGTTTCTCGTCCCTGCCCGCCCCCTTTTTTGGCCGCCGCCTCCTTTTTTTGTAAAGCAAAAAAAAAAAATGTATTTGAAAAAACCCCACGAAGTTCCTTGGTTTATTTTTGCCCTAAGAATTTGTCTAGACTTTTCACCTTTGCAATACAACAACCGTTTCTGATTTTTGAAACTTGCTTGGCAAGAGGACTAAAATAATACAAATCATTTGTTTTGTCATACAATTGCATCAGTATACTCAAATAGCACAATATCTGTGAATAAATATACTTTGGCCAGCCATATTTAGCATGGCGGCCATCTTGGAAAAAAATAGCAAAACATTGAAATATAGTAAACAGTAAAGCCCTGCCTGCTTTAAAAAAAAAAGTCCAGACGAGAAACTTGTTACTTTTGTTACTTGGCCTAATCATGTTGATACATAGGCCTACAATGTGTAGATAGTATACAGTTATAATTCATACAGACCCAGATTTATCCCTACACCCAGGGGAATCCTACACAACCATCTAGAGAACTAATTGACAGACTCAGTGGCAAATAAATGCATTGCATAACAAGTGGGATAATGGTAATCTTATATAGATTTATTTACTGTATGTAGCTTCAGTTAGCGAGCAGAAACCACTTACCACATCCTGTTTTTCTTCTAAACATTTTAATTTAGTAGAATCAGCAGTTGTAGATTTTTCTGAATGTGAGTCAAACAGAAAGGAAGTCAAAACGATTTACAGTACATGTTTGATTGAATGTTTGAACAAAGCTTGCTTTCAAGTTAAACATTCATGCAATTGCATGTAGGCAAAGTACGGCAAATATAAAACAAAACCTCAAAAGGTTTGTTGTACCTTATTTTTGTTTTGTTTTCTTCTTCTTGCAGTAGTGCCATCTGTTGGAGTTGGCAGTCCTCTCTCACCATGGCTGCTTCTCCTCCATCAACCCCTCAGTCTTCAACCTTTGCTTCTACATCCTTTCCATCAAGTAGTTGTCTGACAGATTGTATCGGATGTAGGTCACACATTACTCATCTAGCCTGCATTGAGACTCGCATGTGTTCTAGGCTCTCAACACTACTTACAGTATTTGTCTGCGGTGCTGTTTTATTTTGGATCTTCCATGAGCAGTTATCACTCCTTCTCCCATGGCTCGTCAGTACCGACCCTTACATCGGATTTATTGTCTTCTTCATCCTCTTCGTTATCATCTCTCTTCCGTCATCGATCCCTGGATATTTAGTTTTGAACGTTGCCGCGGGTTACCGTTATGGAATAGCGTTAGGCACCATGATTGTAACATTCTGTGCACTGGGAGGTGCATACTGTGCCTTTGTATTCTGTAGACTGCCGTGTACAGCGTTTCTACTGGCTAAGCTACAGAATGATTATCTACAAGCTATTGTGAACTTAGTTGAAGGTGAACATTCATTTAAAGTCATAGCACTGACAAGGTTGACTCCAATACCATTTGGTCTGCAGAATGGTTTATTTTCAGTAAGTCATTTGCATTAAAGGCACTGTACACGTTTGGTAATTGTCAAAGACCAGTGTTCTCACTTGGTGTATACGAACAGATGCATAAAATAACAAGCCTGTGAAAATTTGGGCTCAATTGTTCATCGAAGTTGCAAGAAAATGATGAAAAAACACCCTTGTTGTACAAATTTGTGTGCTTTCAGATAGGAATAAAAACTTCTTGCAAGAAGTTTTTATTATTCTAGTGAGAAATTACCTCGTTCTCAAAAACTACGTTACTTCAGAGGGAGTCGTTTCTCACACTGTTTTATACTATCAACAGCTCTCCGTTGCTTGTTACCAAGTATGTTTTTATGCTAATATTTGTTTTGAGTCATTACCAAACGTGTACGATACCTTTAAAATAACATTTTCTTATATTATCAGATTTATTCTGGGAGTGGAATATGCAAATTTAGGTTTTATAGTATTAGTTTTAAATATCAAAAAATAGTTAATGGCCTGACGTTTCGACCCTAGCAGAGTCTTTCTCGAGAAAGACTCTGCTAGGGTCGAAACGTCAGGCCATTTTTTTTTTTGCACTTATACCATAGGTTTTGGTTGGTAAGCAGTTTGCAACAGCTAATTCTATTTTCTCAGTTTAAAAATATCGTTGAATCAAAGAAAGCAGCATTGTCATTGACATTGTATTTTTCTTAACAGATGACGAATGTTTCTGTATCTACCTTTGTGTCGGCAACAGCTGTTGGATTATTTCCTAATCAACTTCTTAGTTCATACTTGGGATCTACATTACGCTCTGTTCAGGATTTGACCAACCATCGATGGAATAACAGCCCAGTTGTTATTGTTCAGGTAAGAATATTTCAATTTCAGAGTTGGTAACAATTTCACTACCAGGGTTCTGGTTCATAATAATAATAATAATAAACCGTTCTAATAAAGCGCATTACACACTGAGTCCAAATGCGCTGTACAAAGTCGATTGAAAACAAACACAAAAATTAGTCAGAGTTTAACGAGTGAGTTTTGAGAAGGCATTTAAATTGATCCAGAGTTTGGGCGTCTTTGAGGTTTGTGGAAAGTTTGTTCCAAAGAGTGGGAGAAGACGTAGAAAAAGCACACTGACCGTATGACTTTGTCGATGCCGATGAACAAGCAAGCAGAGATTGTGATTGGGAGCGGAGTGTTCTTGGAGGCTTATATTTGTGAATAAGTTCTTGCAAATATTTCAATATATTTCAATATTATGTGAGTTGTGAAATAGTAGTTAACTGGGCTGTGCATGCTTCTACCCTGGAGGATGTTACAAGTACCAGCAGGTTTATCATTCATTGCTGGTTCATTCATTAAAAATATCACATGGCAGCCAAGGGCTAAGTTGTGGACATTTTGTACATCAAGTCAAAGGATAAAAAGCATGCAAGTCAAAAAAGCAAACAAAACAGAAAAACCAGTAAATGTGCACAAGGCACTCAAGATAACAAGATGAAAAATTGCTTTTAAAAAACCCCCAAAAGGTACACAACCCACAAAGGAAGACAAGTTTATACAGGTGTTAAGGTGATTACAAAGTACACAAAACTATTAGTCCTTAATGACCATAAAGTCAACTAACTTTGGACCCAGTCAAGATTCCAGAACTATTTTAATATCCATTAGATTGAACCAATGAATATTCATGATAATGGGTTTTTTTCCAGGTGTGCCTTACTATTACACTGTCCTGTTATGTAATAGCCAAAGCGCAGAGACATCTACTCATCAAAATCCGTAATCACAAAGTTAACCAGCTAGAAGAGAACACTACAATTCAGGTCATTGCTACTGCACTTCCAAGAGTTACCCGTGGGTCAAAGGTGATAGGTCATGAGTATGGTAAGGTCACTAGCGTAAACTGGGAAGACAAACTTTCGATTACAAATGAGAATGAAAAGGTTAAAGGGAAAGAATCAAATGAAAAAGATAAAAATCAAAATGCTTTTGAGAAATGGGTCACGTGATGTTATGGATCGGTTGGTTTTCACAGTCAAGCATAAAACCTTTTGGTGCTCTTGAAAATTATTGATGATTGTGGTGTTCCAGGAAACATTTCAAACACTAAAAACTGATGTGTTCGGGGGACAATATTTCATCTAAATAGATTAAAATCTAGAGTTTGTACAGCAATGAATGAAGCTCCTTTCTTCTAATTCAATTTGTTAAAATAGTTATCATGAAGCATGATGATGAATAAAACATCAAATTTCTCCCAATAATTTAAACGGGCAAAACAGTTCCCAAACTGGATCTAAATAAGGAAATCAATGTGTGGTGAAGAGGTTTTAAACTAGTGGTTTAAACCCGCCTGGTTCTTGATAATTTTACCGAGACGAAGTCGAGGTAAAACGTTCAAGAACCAGGCCTCGGCGGGGTTAAACCACTAGTCACCTCTATGATTCTTGTGTACAGTTTGACTCCCAAAATGGAAGGGCGCCTATCATGTCGCGTTGTGCAAACTGTGTTCAAATACTTCTAGCCGTGTTTATATCACACGTTTAAACATGGCCACGTGATGTCCTCTCGACCAATCAGAATGAATAAACTGTCCCAGGTATTTATGAAGTTGTATTATAAATGCATTGTATTTATGACAATCAAGAATATTTATTAATTATAATGCAATGGAATTAGAACGATATTAAAGAATACAGTCAAGAATCTATAGGAAAAGTTTATGTAAACAAGCTTAGATTGCAATGCTGTCTTGTCTTGTATGACAGTAGCATACCTGCCAACTGTTCAGATTTAATTGGAATTGTCCAGATTTTGGAAATTACAGGTCGCAAAAAATCAGAACATTCCTTTTTCTGACAAGAGAGATTTTCTTACAGGATACAGTGTTTTTTGTACATTGTTTTTAAATACATACATCAATTGTATGTGTACATGTCATAAGCTTTTTTCGCACGTCTTCTTACGTCGCTTTTGTGGACTTGTAAAATTGGTGTTCCTATTTCTGAGGTTTCAATGTTGGCAGGTATGCAGTAGTGTACTATGTACAATGTGCATGGGCCATGTGTGAGGGGAACCAGACTAAACAATTTGGGATAGCATTAGTTACAGCACAAGACAAGCCTTTCAATCAACGCTAGTGAAAAGAATACTTGCATTTTTAATTTATTCATTGTATGAAATGAATGCATGGATATTTTCATAGAAATATATCGTGGTGCGGCCATCTTGATTTTTTCTCAAATCCGCATGATTGTAACCAAACCGAGGCTGGAAGAAAAAATAGTCTTGTGCCATTTTAATTTTAAAATTATTTTTATAATAATAATAGTGGCTTTTTATATAGCGCTCAAATCCGTCACTCAGTGATGCTCATGGCACTCCAACATTCAGTATTTTTTCCTGCAAGGTATATGGAGTTATGTTTTTGAAGTATGAGGCCTTTTTTTTCCTTTACATAGCACAATGTAATGGTTTACAAGATGCTTTTGCACAATATGCAGCCAATCAAACCAGGAACACTGGGGCGAACCCCTTTCTTAGTGATAAGTGCACTGGGTTCTTTTACGTGCATTACACAACACACGGGACCTACGGCTTTACGTCCCATCCGAAGGACGTATAATGGTTAAGTCAGTGTCATGCTTAAGGACACAAGTGTCAAGACCGGGACTCGAACCCACACTCTGCTGATCAGAAACACCAGAGCTTTAGTCCGGTGTTCTTATCCGCTGAGCATTCATTACTGTTGTTGGATACAGGGGAACATAAACAAGATGGTGGCAGTATGTTAAAGGTCTATTGCATATAAATGCCTTATTTATTAAAGGTGAAAGCTTTCAATTTGTAAATAAATCCAGATTTAATTATTGATTCTAATCTTTTGACATCAGATGATCAGTGTTTTAGATTACTTGGTATACACTGAATAACTTGTTATTATTATTATTTATATTGGTTTGTTAAAAATGCAAACCTGGCGGCCATAACCAACACTTTGGCTTTGAATAACCAACACTTTATCTTGAAAACATTCTTTTTTACAACCTTTTTATTTGAAACATTTTCTACCAAAGATGAGTTTTTTTAAATGCAGCTAAAATTTAATTTATATTTGATTAAATATTTTTGTAAAAATTTAAAAAGCTAAATGTTTTCCTACTTTCTTGCTGCATTGTTTAAGAAGCGTAAAATTTATAATCCTGAAACATATTTTTAATTTTTTGTTTATGATTGTTGACATTTTTACATTGAGCAAAAAGGAAATTGAAGGGATTGTATACGTTTGGTAACTGGAACCCACTGTTTGTTTCAATCCTATAAAGTTGTAGATATATACTATAAAACTAACCTGTGAAAATTTCATTTCAAAAGGTGTTAGCGTTTTTGAAGATATTGCCGAAAATCTGGAGCGGTTATGTCCACGCAGGAAGAATAATCTGCAATTGGAATACACAATCTGAGAAATGTTACTGCAGTACGCTTCCCAGATTCAAATGTTTGGGGGATAAAAAGTGATATCTTTTTCCATAACCGCAGTACTTCTAAGTGAAAAGTTTCTCAAAATGCATTATACTATCCAAAGCTGCTGTACTTCTTACCAAGTAAGTTTTTATTGCCATTAATTTTCAGAGTCATTACCAAACGTATACAGACCCTTTAAGCTAAGAACAGAAATAAGTATAAAACTGAATTAATCAAAGCAAGGCATGTCAGCCATGTTGTAAAGAAGGGCTTTAGTCTCTCAGATTTGTATCAATAAATAACTATAAAAACAAACTTAATCTCAACAAGTGCAAGATAACATGAACAATTGCAGCTACAGGTTCAAAGGTCAAATCGTAAACTGATATTTTTCCACTCATTCATAGTTTGTCAAAACGGTATGAGTTACAATGTTAATTAAGAGATCTATTTAAATTTACTTATAATCTTATGAAATATTGTATTTAGTGAATATACAAATTGCTTTAATCAATAAATTTTGTAAATATAATAAATTGTCCAGGGTACATGAACTCCAGATATAAATGTTAATAACAATTATTTGATTTTAAAATAGATCACCAGTCAAACATAAGTTCATGAAAATGGAATATTTGTATGGACAGTGTATATACCATGTATCTTTTTTAGAGAACTTTGATCAAGTCTAAACTTGACATTATCTACAATGTTCAAAGCCTGTTCTTACCTCAGGAGTATACATGTACATATGTAACTGTTTGTCAATGCTACATCAAGTGCTATGGAATTGCAATTTTCTTAATAATCCGTCTTAAATGTTTGGTATTATAGTTGTAACTATGAGAATGCTGAGTTCAATTGTTGTCTGTGTCTGATGTGCACACCGTCTGTCTTCTGTTTACATTGCGTATCAATACCATGTGACACTCCAGTGTAGCAAAATTAACCAAATCAACCAATGAGAATGATGAAATTAACCAAATCGACCAATGAGAATGATGAAATTAACCAAATCAACCATTGAGAATGATCAACCAATGAGAATGATGTAATTAGCCAAATCAACCAATGAGAATGATGAAATTAACCAAATCAACCAATGAGAATGATGAAATTTGTCAAATCAATCAATGAGAATGATGAAAGTAACCAAATCAACCAATGAGAATGATGAAATTAACCAAATCAACCAATGAGAATGATGCAATTAACCAAATCAACCAATGCGAATGATGAAACTTGCCAAATCAACTGATGAGAATGATAAAATTAACCAAATCAACCAATGAGAATGATCAACCAATGAGAATGATGAAATTAACTAAATCAATCAATGAGAATGATGAAATTTGCCAAATCAACCAATGAGAATGATAAAATTAACCAAATCAACCAATGAGAATGATGAAATTAACCAAATCAACCAATGAGAATGATGAAACTTGCCAAATCAACTAATGAGAATGATAAAATTAACCAAATCAACCAATGAGAATGATGAAATTAACCAAATCAACCAATGAGAATGATGAAATTAACCAAATCAACCAATGAGAATGATGAAATTAACCAAATCAACCAATGAGAATGATGAAACTTGCCAAATCAACTAATGAGAATGATAAAATTAACCAAATCAACCAATGAGAATGATGAAATTAACCAAATCAACCAATGAGAATGATGAAATTAACCAAATCAACCAATGAGAATGATGAAATTAACCAAATCAACCAATGAGAATGATGAAACTTGCCAAATCAACTAATGAGAATGATAAAATTAACCAAATCAACCAATGAGAATGATGAAATTAACCAAATCAACCAATGAGAATGATGAAATTAACCAAATCAACCAATGAGAATGATGAAATTAACCAAATCAACCAATGAGAATGATGAAATTAACCAAATCAACCAATGAGAATGATGAAACTTGCCAAATCAACTAATGAGAATGATAAAATTAACCAAATCAACCAATGAGAATGATGAAATTAACCAAATCAACCAATGAGAATGATGAAATTAACCAAATCAACCAATGAGAATGATGAAATTAACCAAATCAACCAATGACAAGGCTCATTAATTGCTTCAAAACAGTTCAATGATCACAAAGCATTCTCAGAGTTCTATTTCAATAAATAAACAGAAGGTAAGCATTGGTAAAACATGTATTTACAACATTCCAGTTTGGTACATTCCTTTTTAGATATACTTTGATTTAGTTTTCATGTCATGGTGCAATGTTGATAATATTCGGTGACTGCTCTATATTCCGACAACCCCCTGATGATGATTTACACGTTAGGGTTAGGGTTAGGGTTAGGAAAATACAGTAGGGGTGTCGGAACATAGGGGTGTCGAAACATAGGGGTGTCGGAACATAGGGGTGTCGGAACATAGGGGTGTATTCCATTCCAGTTCGGTACATTCCTTTTCAGACATACTTTGATTTAGTTTTGCATGTCATGGTGCAATGTTGATAATATTCGGTGACTGGTCTGAATTCCGACAACCCTATGTTCCAACAACCCCCTGATGATTTACACCTTAGGGTTAGGGTTAGGGTTAGGGTTAGGAAAATACACTAGGGGTGTCAGAACATAGGGGTGTCGGAACATAGGGGTGTCGAGTGTCGAAACATAGGGGTGTCGGAACATAGAGGTGTATTCCATTCCAGTTCGGTACATTCCTTTTTCAGATATACTTTGATTTAGTTTTGCATTTCATGGTGCAATGTTGATAATATTCAGGTATATAATTCGTCTCTAGTATTATTATTTTTATTTTACAAAGGTTTAAAGCACATACTGTTTGTTATTTCAATATGAATGTTAATTTACTCTTTCAATCTGAACTTTCCCTTTTTATGAGAAGAAATTAAGGACTCATTAGATTCACATTTGGAATTTTACAAAACTACATTTAAAAAAAAATTAAGTACGGTATTAAATTTATTTACCAGTAGTAGAAAATCCAAAGATGCGTTCAAATTGAATAATTCTTCATAAAGACTATGAAAGTTAAGATATTATTTCTTTCTATAAATTGATTGAAGGTGCTTATTTTTACAAAGAAAATGTTTTAAATCAATCATGCTAATTGTTGTTAAATTAAGACAGAAAACCTTGACTTTCTTTGCGTGATATTTAGTCCTAATTTTCTTTTAGTTGAGAACATGTCAAGTAGAAAGTTTTCTTGGGGTGATTGTTCATTCTACAAGCTTGATATTAAATGAGATTTTAATGACTTATCTGGTAATGAAACCAAGCTGTTTATGGGGAAAAGGATTTACCAACTGAATTGAGTTGTTGTATAAATGCAAACATTGTTAATGGCCTCACATTTGGACTCTATCGGAGAGATCCTGCTTAGAGCGAAATGTTAGGGCATTAACAATGTCCGCAATCTGTTTTCTATAAGCAAATCTTCTTGATGTAGAGGTAGAGGGAATCCAGACACCAATTACCATTGACAATTAATTATCGACCAATCGGTCAGATTGGTTGATCTAGCTTGTTCCCAAGTATACCCCCTTCAAAATAGTAATTGAAGTTGTCATTTTGTAATTGTTTTTGTGAAGTTTGATTACATTTATTAGTAACTGTTGACAGCGTTTCTGAATGATTCAACTATGTGATACTACTGTGTAATGTCAAAGTTATTATGAATAAAATTAAGATGACCAAAAATCAAAATGTTTGTTTTGTGCTGTAGATGTTCCTTTTTGATTTGTTTGTTTTGTTTTGTTTGTAAAGTTAATGTGTAACATATAAACAAACCAATTTTCAAATGTTCAAATCAATTTTCAGAATCACACTTTATTAGTTAATGTATTAAGAGCATTTTGACAATTTATATTGAAATTTATCTTATATAAGTGAGAAACTTAGATATTTGGATTTTAGTTTTCATTTTGTGACTGTTTTCTAGGGTACAAATGCCTTGAAAGGGTTTGTCTGACAGTGTTATAAATAAAACCACATTAAAACGCACTGTTTAATTAAAAGCCATTTCATTTTATTTAAAATACGTAATCAGCCCAAATTAATGAATTTAAAATACGTAATCAGCCCAAACTAAAGAATAAACATGTGTAGGAATGAATCATAAAACATTGTATCGTTATATATTATACACTCCCATACACTTAGAATGTACATGTCATTCACATTCCTATTAGAATTTTAATTAAATAATGAGTAATTATACAGTTAAATTGACCAAAGGTATCAGAAATTTAGATATGTTGAAATTTGGTACTACCAATAGATAGGTTGCAATGGATGCCATCTTTGCAAATTAATTTTGGCTTGATTAGCGCTCAAATTATTAATGCAGCCTCGTTGTTTATTAATCAATCATGCAATGAGTTTTGTGAAACGCGTGACAGTGTGTTGCAAATTGCCCGTAAAGATGGCTGATTTAAGTCATATTGCAACCAATCTATAACGGATATCAACATTGTAAATTAAAATAGTATTAGAGAAATTCAGCTTTCTGATGCAGTTTTTCATTGAAACGATGGTCACTGTGGAATTGCCTCAATGCCGCGGCAGTGGTTGAATTCAAATGAAGGTCCAAATAATGGACATAAATACATACACTTACCATTATTCTACAAGAGAAATAGTTTTAAAAAATCTTACACCCTGTACAGCCACTTGCAGCATAAATACAAATACTAATCCATAATAGATAATCAATCAATCAATAATAGGATAACCAATCAATAAATGGTAACCACTAAATGAAGTTTTAATGGGTAGGTATTACAGTACAACCTTGTTTTGTTGTGAAGTGTAGATTGTAATACAATGACTCATATCTCAACTAATGTTTAATAGAAACGGAGTGGATTGCAATAAAACAGTCTTAGCAAGCGGTCTAAGACCCGTCAGTACAGCCAGCTATCTGCCTTAGGCGGTCTTAGCTTAGTCAGTTGTTAAGCCTGTTGCAATAAGCCGGTCTTAGATAAGTCAGTGAGCAGTAGTGAAATACATGTACGAACAAGCATTCCTAAGCTTGGTTACGATGGCCGCCATTTTTTCCATAGCACACTGAGACAGTGACAATGGCTTTGAAAGGTAAACAAAGATCAAACATTAGGCGACCAGCCTGCAGTCAACATGGTCAACATGGTCAAACAGAGAAGTTGGCATGTGTAGAGGGTTACTAAGCAACTAAGCAATTTGGTTAAAAAGCCTTGGACAAAATTACAGACCGACTAAAAACTATCAACGATCTTGTTATAGGGCTCTTTGCATGAAATCATTAACAACTAACAGATGTAGCACCATGTTTAAAAACAAAACAAAGACCGATTATAGCCAGCTCAGCACAAGCTTAAGATTTCAGACCGCCTTAAAATATAGACTGTGGTATTGCAATCAGTCTATAATTTAAGACTGTCTAAGCGCGTCTCAAGTTAGCCGGCTATAGCACATAGACCGGTTTAAGACCGCTTGGTGCAATCCGCCCCAGTTTAGAAAGGTCAAAAACTTGTATGGAAATCCTGAGAGAACTAAAACTTCCCTTGAGGGAAAATACATAACTCTGGTCATGTACAAAGTCGGGTAAAATTAGTGTAAAATAACTCATTCACTACAAACATTGTAAAAGAAATAAACCTGTAGGTAGGAATAACTTTAAATAATGCTGTTTATAAGGCAATAACAAACCATATTTCTAAATTGTAAACGTAAATATTCTATGTATATTCTGTTTGCTGTAACACCACGAGTGTATGTCTACTTTACTGTGTAGATTTCTTTCTTTGAGAATTTGTTTTGCTATTTATTCTACTGCCGCGGACAAGCAAGACAAGTTCTCAAAGCACAAATCTGCACAGCAAAGTAGATGTACATATGGTGTTACCGCAAACCGAATATACATTGTTATCTCACCATGCAATGCCTCAAAACCCACATACGTAAATATTTTACAATGAAGTCAGTTTGTTACTTTTTTTTAGCATGTAGTGCGGCCAGCAGTTGGTGGCCAAGCCGTAAAAAGCCCCCACGAAATGCCTATTGCACAATTAACATCCATTGGGTTACATTGGGCCACACAAATACAACACAAATGTTGGATGAATATGAGTGCATTGTCACGCAACATAATCACAGGGTGAAATCTGGACTATTTCATTTCATAAAATGGGAAAGCAAGATTTCACCAAGTAATTATATTCTGCGACAATGCACCAACGAAATGCATTCAATATTTGTTTTATATAACTCGCACATAGAGATCCGTGTCATTAGAAATTTCTTCAAAATAAACACAACTAAAAAAACATGCAAACTCATCCATCCTCACTCTAACAATCCTAAAAACCCCTTCTAAACAACGTGGACGACTCTAGGTAAACACCTTGTCCGCCATGACACCATTATGCCTCGTTTAGACAAACGGGCGGGGAACGATTAGACTGGAAACAATGCTTTAAAGGTATCGTACACATTTGGTAATTACTCAAAATATACATTAGCATAAAAACTGACTTGGTAACGAGCAACGGAGAGCTGTTGGTAGTATAAAACATTGTGAGAAACGACTCCCTTTGAAGAAAAGTAGTTTTTGAGAAAGAGGTAATTTCTCACTAAAATAATAAAAACTTCTTGCAAGAAGTTTTTATTCCTAACTGATAAAAAGCACACAAATTTGTACAACAAGGGTGTATTTTCTTTCATCATTTTCTTGCAACCTCGATGACCAATTGAGCCCAAATTTTCACAGGCTTGTTATTTTATGCATATGTTGGGATACACCAAATGAGAACACTGGTCTTTGACAAGTACCAAACGTGTACGATGCCCTTAAAGCATTTGATATTTATCCATATCATTTGGGCGCCTGACACCAACTTGCCTCGTTTAGACAAATGGGCGGGGAAGGATAAGATTTGAAACAATGCTGTAAAGCATCCAATATTTATCCATATCGTTTGGGCGCCTGTCCATTATTACATTTTGGAGCGTCATGGGGGAAAAAACATGGTAAAATAATGGATGACATGTGATGCGTGTTCCACCAATCAAATGACAAGGATCTGTGTGTGTGGCACGTAAACGTAGTTAGCAGACCAACAGAGGACTCGACCGCAATGTGTCAATGTGGATAGGTTTTAAGTATTACAGTGGATGAGTCTTCTGTAGTCTTAGGATAAAAGCAACAAAGCAAATATTATCAAAAAAGTCCAATCCTCAGTTAAAAATCCCTAATAACAATGAATTGACCTCAAGGAATGATCTAAACCATAATTCTGAAACCTAAACCAAGGCCCAATTTCATAGAACTGCTCAAGCAGAAAATATTGCTTAACAATTTTCTGCTAAGCAGAAATGAGCAGGATACCAGTCACAAATTGTACATGTGACATGGTAGTTTGGCTGGTAACCTTATTCTGGTACACAAACTTTTATTGTGCTTAGCTACTTTTCGTACTTAAGCAGCTCTATGAAACTGGGACCTGGGCCCAAGCACAAAAAGTAGCTAAGCACAACAAAATTATGCTTACCAGAATAAGGTTACCAGCCAAAATAGCATGTCCCATGTACAATATGTGACTGGTATCCTGCTTACATTTGCTAAGCAGACAATTTTTAAGCACTATTGTCTGCTTAAGCGGCTCTTTAAAATTGGGGTATATTTGGTCTCATTACAAAAAAATATCTGGCAATAAATTATGTATAAAATAACAATAGTGTTTCCACTCCAAAATGTTTGTAAATATTAGGGTATTCCAAACTCAATGCTTTCCTCTCAATCTACGATCACGATGTCTGAATTCAGATTTAATTTCACATTCAGGCATTAAACAATGCAACAACATCTACAGCACTGTAGCACCATTGAAACAACACAACCCATTCTGTTCATCATGCAAGTCAAATTGTATGAATCGTTATGAGAAGAAGTTCATTTAAATAAGTCTCAAAACCAGTTTTTAATATTTCAAAAATATTTCAAGGTAGAAACAAGTGACTTAAAAATAACGTCTCTGTTTTCGTCTTGCATTAATGAAGTCAATTAATGCAAATCTTGCACAGTATTTGAACGTTACAACCCGTTAACGTGCGTGTTTTTGTTTCCATACATGGGAACCCAAAGTCCACAAAAATGTTTCAATACGAGCAGGACTTACATGATCTATTCCATGGAAGTTTCACTAAACAGTCCATACACACGAAGAACCACATGTTCTGAGCTTTAGAAATATCATCTTTGGTTTTGAAGCAAAAATTCCATGCTTCCTTTTCATGAGTTAGATAACAAGTGGAAACGATAATGGTAGTGGCTTCTTATATAGCGCTCATATCCCTCACTCAGTGATGTTTCAACATTCAGTAATTTCCTGCAAGCTACGTTTACAAGTATGAGACCAATGCCTTTACATAGCACCATGTAATGGTTTACAAGGGTGCTGTGGCGCAATATGCTACCGATCAAACCAGGAACACCGGGGCGAACCCCTTCTCTTTTCGATAAGTGCACTGGGTTCTATTATGTGCATTACACAACACACGGGACCACAGCTTTAAGTCCCATCCAAAAGACACAGCAATAATGAATAAGTGTCTTGCTTAAGGACACAAGTGTCACGACCGGGACTTGAACCCACACTCTGCTGAACAGAAACACCAGAGCTTGAGTCCGGTGCTCTTATCCGCTCGGCCATGAGTTGATTAATCATTATACTACTTTGTGTCTTCATTGTCAGTTTGCATCTAGACTATCAATGTAATTTTAATCTCTTCGTTATATTGACAGGAATTATGGAAGTACAGTTGAAGAGATGAACATGTCATTGGAAGCACACTTATGCTCAAATACCAATCTCATTTGCACTTGTTCCCTTGAGTCAGTTTCCATACATTTAAACACTCTTTCCACGATTAAAATAACCAGTGACCTATGACCCATAGTCTGGTATCCAATCACTACCACAGACGGTCCAATCAAACTTAATTCCCTTGGCAGATAGCAGTAGCACCCTGACATCTTTAACCATATTTACATAATTATTTTGATTTTTGTAGCAGCTTTATAATATATCCATCACGAAATATGAACATTCTCTGTTGCTGCAATTTTGATGACTTTTTGAGGAGATGTATTTTTGGAGTAATAGATGACTTGACCTAGTATAGCGATATCTATAGTTACTTGAAGTACTCCACATAGCCAGAACTGAGCTGGTGCACTGTTAACCACAAAGTAACCAGTCTTGAAGATGTCTCCCGAGAACCAACAACAAACCATTTTCACACTGTGGAAAGAACAAATCACACAACAGAACTTTAGCTTCATCAGTTTTCCTTTAAAAGAAATGATTTAATTTATTGTTTTATTAAAAAAGGTACACACCCCATCACATTGGAAGAGGGTTACAGCAATAACACAAATGAAGTTTACATCATAACAGAAGAGTTAGCAAAGAGCATCCAAAACTAATCATTAGTATAATGCATTTCCTTCAAATTAGCTGATATGCAAATTTATTTTGCTAAGAAATATACAATATCTTTTTCCTGAGAGGTCATTCATTTTTGTTCGTCTTTTTCCGATAACATAATGAATTCTGCATTACTTTTACAAACAGTATCATACATGGTTTGTCTCAAATAATTTTACATTGGACAAGAAAACACAAAATGCATTTTCATATCCATGTCTTAAAGGCACTGAACACGTTTGGAAATTGTCAAAGACCAGTGTTCTCACTTGGTGTATCCCAACATATGCATAAAATAACAAGCCTGTGAAAATTTGGGTTCAATTGGTCATCGAAGTTGCAAGATAATGATGAAAGAAAAAACACCCTTGTTGTACAATTGTGTGCTTTCAGATAGGAATGAAAACTTCTTGCAAGAAGTTTTTAATTATTTTAGTGAGAAATTACCTCTTTCTCAAAAACTACATTACTTCAGAGGGAGTTGTTTCCTACAATGTCTTATACTATCAACAGCTCTCCGTTGCTTGTTACCAAGTAAGTTTTTATGCTAATATTTGTTTTGAGTCATTACCAACCGTGTACGATACCTTTAATAATAACATGTTTGTATTTTTAACTGTAAATGAAAAGATAAAACCTATACCAGAGACATAGCATACCTCATTCCTACAGTTGATTTGTTCTGGTAGTTTCTGTAAAACTGTGGCATTCCTAACATCGCTTCCACAAATACAGCAAGAAAGCCCAAGGTTTCAACAAAGATGGACTGGCCAGCTAGAAGATATGTAATCACTCCACCCAAGATGGAGAATACAGAAATAAACAGAATGTAATCCACAAAGTACGTCCAGTTCCAAAAATGTTTGGTTTGAAAATCTGCAATAAAGAAAAAGACACAACAAGATTGATTTATTCCAACATTCAATTAAATTGTTATTTAAAAAAGAAAATCATAAGTTTCATTTTTATCACAGCTTCTAGTTATGACATTCTAATTCCCCTTTATCTTCCGTCTCCACTAGCACTTAATTTTTTTAATTCAATGTTTACTGTTGATTTGTCTTCATTTATCCGACTTCTTGAATAACATCTGTTCAAGGTTTAAGCAAGGATTTGGTAAAAGGGTGTCCAAGTTTGCTGGAAATTTAAAAACTGAGAGTCCAAATTTGTTCACTTACAATACACATGACAGATAAAACAGGGTGTCCACATTTAAAACAGGGTGTCCCAAAGACACCCAGACACCTCTCTGGCTAACACGTTGCATCTGTCATATTACATTGTATACATGTAACTAATCACAAAAATATGTTTGTAGAATTAGGATGTCCCTTTTTTTAGCTGAATAATTGTGGTAATAATAACTTTGCAGAAGAAAAAATACACTCACTACCAATTGAAGGTTAAACTGTAAATTATTGTAATTATCACTCTGGTTATTCTGATAACATCAGGGTAATTAATAGTTAAATCAAGAACTAAATGTACATATTAAAAGAAAAAATGGTTCATTAAAAAATATACAAATAGCAGCACGAATAATTCATATTAATGAACAAAACTGAAGGAAAGCTTTTCAGTTTTTTTATAAGTAAGATTTGAAACTTTGCATGGTGGGAATACGATATGGAAAGGTTTGCGGTGACACCATGTACATGTAATAATCTCTCTATGTGAGTTGGGGGGTGGTTCTGAAAAGAACCGTTGGTTTCAACTCAACGTTTCGATCAGTATGCTCTGATCGTCTTCTGGAGAAAACAGCTTTCTCCAAAAGACGATCAGAGCATACTGATCGAAACGTCGAGTTGAAACCAACGGTTCTTTTCAGAACCACCCCCCCAACTCACATAGAGAGATTATTACATGTACATGGTGTCACCGCAAACCTTTCCATATAGTTTTTTTATATATAATTGTTACCAGAACAAAACGAGAGCATACAAATAACAAAATATTGTTAACGTCATGAACAATCTGATGCTACAAGTGAAGCAGTGGAATATGTAGTAAGTGATACAACATTGGAACTGTTTTAAAGAACAAAATCTACCTAGCAAGTAGATATACATGTACACATGGTGTTACCGCAAACCAAACATATATTGATACCTCACCATGCAGTGCCTCAAATCCTACAAACTGTTTTAAACATTATGTGGTCAATATTACAACTATGATTCTAATATTGCTCATGTTTGCTTGTTTTTTGTGTGCAAATGGCGACCCCTCAAAAAAACAGGTCACAATAGCACCCTCATGAGTCCTCTTTCCCATTCTGAAAACTGTGTGGCTGTGCAATCTCTATTTTTCGTTACACAACTATTTTTCTGAAGGGATTTACACTGATCGCGAGCGACCGGTCGGCGCTTTTAAAGACTTCATAATCACAATTTACAAAAACACTTCTCTTGATATCAGCTCACATAGTTGTTATCAGCCAAAATCAATTATTATCAGTTATATTTTTATACAAAATTAATACCAGACAAGTACCTTGCAAACAGAAGATAATTTTCTCTCAAGACTTTGAGCTTGATTTCCGTTTTAAAGGGTCTGTATGCATTTCGTAATGACTTTGAATATTAATGGCAATAAAAACTTACTTGGTAAGAAGTATCAGCAGCTTTGGATAGTAATGCATTTTGAGAATTGTTCCACTTCGAAGTAAGTTATGGAAAACGATATCACTTTTTATCCCCCAAAATTTGAATCTGAGAAGCGCTACTGCAGTAACGTTTCTCAGATTGTTGTGTATTCCAATTGCAAATTATTCTTCCTGCGTGGACATACATGTAACCCGAACTGCTCCAGATTTTTTGCAATATCTCAAAAACGTAACCACCCTTTGAAATGAAATTTTCACAGGTTAGTTATGGTATAAATCTACAACTACAACTACATGTATGTAGGTTTTGAAACAAACAGTGGGTTCCAATTACCAAATGTATACAATCCCTTTAATGACATTTAGTAAGCTACGTTAACTTTAACATAAAGTCAAACTGAACACAATCTAATGCTATCAGCCCCTTTATCAAAGACACTCTCAAACAAAATAGGGGCATGGAAGGGGGGCTGTGGAAAATTAATGCACAAAGTTATATTGTTGAGTTAAGTCAATGACAAATGTCAACTTGAATTTAAGACTGTAAGGAGTTGGAAACAAAGGTCTACAAATTAGGAAATAAGACAACTATCTCATGGCAGTAAATTTCTGTAGAACTTGCTACGACTCTTTTTGTTAAAAATGGGAAATCAATCAAAGGGTCTTTAACATGTTACATGTACATGTGTACATACCGTTGTGAGCCCGGGAAAAGGGCGTAAGGCTCTACACCCTTCATCCGGGCACACATTGTATTTTGTCCCAGTACCAGAAGGTCATGAGCGATGAAATGGCTCATGACAAAAAAACCATGGCATTGCATGTTTTCCTATTCCCAGGCAGAATTTAACCTTCCTATAATGACTTATGAATGGGGAAACCGATCAAACTTTCGTGCTCAGTTTTCTTGCAACACAATTTTTCTTACACCCTTTTACCAGTGACATATTTGTTACGCCCTTCTTTCAGGCACACGACAAAACAGTATACCAATTCAAAATAGCCCCTTGAACAGCTTATTCTATTGGTGCAACTCTGTAATTGTATTGTTATGAATTCATTACCTTCGTGGAAATAACAAATTGTAATTTATAAATATTAAAGGAGAATTCAAAGCAGGCCAGTGAGGAATTCAATGAAAGGGACTGCAGCGTGGAGAAAAAAGCCAAGCCATAATGATTTAGTTCACTCTGCCAGTTCTGCTTTTAATGATTCTTTTTAGCCATCATGCACAAATGACTGAGCAGCTAAGCTTGTGATTGAGTGATTCTATCAACATCAACCCAAATCAATTTTCAATCTTGATAATATACCAGCCAAGCCAATGAGATGGAATGCAAACTGTTATGGGAGTAGTACTGGAGTTTATGAAAGAGGGATATCTTGCAGTAAATGGGCAGACAAGATGGTGCAACCTACCAAAAATAGTCTTCTTCAATAAAAATGGTTTCACCTGTGACAAAGATGCTTTATCACAATAGTTGTGCATGTGACTTATGTGATGCTGGTGATGTGCTGTATCAAGGCATTTCGTTTCTATTACACACATACATTAATGATGAAGAGAAGAGGGATAAATGAAGATATCCAGCAGTGGGAATAGATTGAACACAGAGAAATCCAGTAGCAAAGAATGAAGAAATGTGCAGAGATGTTTTAGTTTTCTTGATAGAATTTGCTAATGAAGAAGCTTTTGAAAATTAATCTGCGAAATACAATCATCATTAGGCCAAAAAAAAAAAAATTGTTGATCATCCTTTTTTTTGGGGGGGGGGGAAGTGAGGGTGGGAGGGCTTTTTTTGTTTTGTTTTGTTTTTTGACATGGCAAAATATGAAATAAAGAATAAAGAAACCATCACAATCACTATAAAACAGAGGGTTTGTGTGATTGAGATGTTTTTAGTTGTTTTGCTAAACCCATTTAAAGTCCTAGATGACATTTTCTGTCAACATTTTCAAAAAACTAAAACGCAGTATAGCCTAAGTAAATATTTGAAGAATTGTTCTTGTTTTTCCAACATGAATAACCTTTCTTCAAACATCTTTTCCAACCTATAGATTTTGAAAAAAAAATCAGCTGAAAAACCTGGGAGCCAAATTTGACTGAAAAGATCATTGAAAAGACAGTTTTTTATGATTTTATGATACGGGGGGGGGGGGGGGGGGTGTTCGTAGGGTCAGGCGGGGACGATCAACAATTTTTTTTTCACGTGGCCTTACATCACTGAAATGTAGACCAGACAAGAAAACTGTGGTCTACAATGTATATGTTTTGAAGATGCAGTGGATGTTTAGAAAATGTACTACAAACTTGGTGTACCCCAAACCAAATCTTCCTGAACAAATTCGACTTTCAGAAACTATTGTCGACTTCAAGAGGGCTTTGAAAACACACCTGTTCCTCTCTTTAATTATATTGCCAAATTTGTCTTATTTTTACTTTTTTTACAACTTTGTTTTTAGCCACACTGGGGATTGTATGTATCACTAATGTCTCGCTTTGTTGTTTTAGTAATTTTTGGATTTGTATTGGTCCAAGCTAAATAGGTTATTTTTTGTTATAGGTTATTTTTGTAAAAACTACTGGTATTGTATTTTGGTTCTTTTTAAAAACTCTTCACTGATTTAACTTACATATACCATATGGCTATTTTTCTCTGTTTATAAGGGTTACGCTGTACATGCCTTTTACAAATTTAGTCTTGATTTACTCTTTTAGAAAAATTTAATTTGGTTTTACCCTTTCACTGATGTGTGTAAAGCACTGTATACTCAGTACTTTGCAGAGTCCTGTGAAAAAAAATCACAGGCATATTACTTGGATGGGGTTCAAACCCACTACCTTTGCCATTCTAGAGCAGATGCCTTACCAACTAGACCACCGAGATTGCCAGGTAGCTAGAGGCAGTTCAAATTCTATATTTTAGCAGCGAGGACCGCGACAATTATAGATGTTAAATTTGCATCAGGATAAAGAATATTATATTTGGTTTTACCCGTACTTTAAGAAATGTTTAATGCTGTAAAGCGCCTCCGGGATGGTTCGGCATGAGGTGCTCAAGAAATCTAATTATTATTATTATTATTAATATGATGCACTTTTGATCACATTAAACTGAGACTTCCAACACCGAGTCATTGTTGTTTGGAACAAGCTGGCTCTCTACCCCTGCCTCAGCCTACCCAATCAAAATCTTTCTATAAATACAGAAGAGAAATTCAATACCATCAAAAACAAAACGACAGGACTGAATTTGACTAGAAGCACATACCTATGAAGCGCCGTTTACCAATGGAGATTTCTTGTATACGTTTGACTCTGGTGCATAGATGTAACATTGTCATCATAGTGAGTAACATAATGATGCTCTGTGCTAGTAAAGGGAGTTCAAATGGGTGGCCGAACCTGGTGGGGAAAGAAACAGGTCTTTTAAAGGGTCTGTATACGTTTGGTAATGACTCTGAAAACTAATGGCAATAAAAACTTACTTGGTAAGAAGTACAGCAGCTTTGGATAGTACAATGAATTTTGAGAAACTTTTCACTTCATAGTACTGCGGTTATAGAAAAAGATATCACTTTTTATCCCCCAAAATTTCAATGTGAGAAGCGTTACTGCAGTAACGTTTCTCAGATAGTGTATTCCAATTGCAGATTATTCTTCCTGCGTGGACATAACCGCTCCAGATTTTCGGCAATATCTCAAAAACGCTGCCACCTTTTGAAATGAAATTTTCACAGGTTAGTTTTATGATCTACAACTATATGATTGAAACAAACAGTGGGTTCCAATTACCAACATATACATCCCTTTAACACTTCTTAAAATAAATTCAAGTTTTCTTTCTGGCAACTATTTAAACTTGTACGGTAACAGCACCATGAAGTATTCCATGAGCTACAGGGGAAGTTTTCAAATGAAATGAAGTATTTGTTCTGTAAAGGCCGAGATTATTATCACTGGGGTTGACATTGGCCAGGGGAATTCCTAATGTAGTCACTCAAACTTGAACTACATGAAAATACACTTTTACAAATTTATGTTTCAAGGGTCTGTACTATGTACATTTGGTAATTACTCATACAGTTAATGGCAATAAAAACTTACTTGGTAAGAAATACAGCAGCTTCTGATAGTATAATGCATTTTTTGAGAAACATTTCACCTTGAAGTAATGTGGTTATGGAAAACAGTTTTCATCCCCAAAAATTTCAATCGGAAAAGCCTTTCTGTAAGAAATATTTCTCAGATTGAGTATACCAATTGCAGATTATTCTTTCTGCGTGGACATGACCGCTCCAGATTTTCAGAAATATCTCAGAAATGCTACCACCTTTTGAAATGAAATTTTCACAGGTTAGTTTTATGGTATACATGTATATCTACAACTATAGGATTGAAACATAACAGATTACCAAATGTATAAATCCCTATAACGGGGCATTTTAATAACAGTCTGTGCCTTTATTGATATACTTACCAAAACAATATTCTCAGAATGTTAGCCAACAGTAGAGTGAGACAAACATATGTGGAAAAACCATCCACATTTTCAGTTCTTCTGATATCCATGTACTGAGGAATAAAAGGCACTATTCCTCCAAAGATCATACAGCCTGATGCGATCCACGATACTAGATTATTCAAAGTAAAATGTATCGGTGGTATATGCATGCCAAAATTGGCCACTTCGTCAAATACGTTGTTATCCATGATGTAGTGAGGACTACGTCGATACACCTCCTCTTTCCGTTTCAAGTACTAAGACATCAATATCAAGCACAAAGGGGCTGGACACTAGTTATCTTTAGAGATCTTTTCTGGGCAATTCTAACATCTAAATATCAATGTCTGATCTCTTTCTTCATTTGCAGACCCTCTAAGACCTCAAAGATCAAGGCCATACTGTCAATGACTGTTGAAAATCTATCAGGTGGTTTGTCAGGTGATGTCAAATGATGTTGTCCTGTAGTGTATTTGAAACAAAAATGAAAACAGTATGGTTAAAAACGCTTCTAATGAGATTCTTATTAAATATTCTTATTCTTATTAAATATATTAAGAGTGCAATTTGGAGTCTCAAATCACTATTGAGCGATGACTTCACTGTTCTAGTTAGTAGTCTTTAGTCAAGGTGGTATTCATCAGACACTGCGCCAATGCCACGGAACAGACCAGTAGCAAGCAGTGTGGAGTAAAACAGTACGCTGCAGCAACACTTGATGAAATTACCCGGAAGTCGATGGAGTTGCTATGCATTTTGCGCATGAGCAAACATGCTCACATGTAAATCGGTACATGATGTTTAAATCGGAAGCGTGGATCTGCGATTTATTTTCAGAAATAATGTCATCCATGGATGTAATTGTTATTTTTTGACCCATCAAAAGTGTATCAAAAGTGTAGTTATGGATGAAGACGAAGTATATAGGAACGGAATTTCAGCTTCTTATATCAGGTAAAAATATGAAAAAATATTAGTTACAATTTGTTCACACTGTACAGAAGCTTTATACCCGGGACGTCAGTGCAGTGGCACTGACTGACGTCCTACCAGGGCTAGGGGTCAATACAATGCAGCACTGTCTACTTTAGCAGGGCGCGAAATTAGATAATTTGCTGGTTGCTCCAGCAGGGCAACCAACAACTGAAAATCAGGTTGCCTGCAAGTGAGTTTGGTTGCCCGAATATATTAATACGCGACTATACTGATCAGTGGTGTAAACGTTCCGTCCCAACTACCGGTAGGCTATAGATTCATAAAGCTTTTTGTGGAAAATTCAAACGATCTTTGGAGCTGGCACAATAAAATGGCACGAAAATGTGTGTGCTAGTTTTGGTGTAATTTGATGAAAATCTCAGAGCTGGCAATCACTCAGAAACGAAGTCGGCGCCATGATGTTTACTGATGCGCATATGCAATGAGTAGTCTTTGTTCAAGGCGGTATTCATCGCTCACAGCGCCACCACCGCAGAACACGAATCAGCAGCAAACAGCGCAGAACAGTGTGCTGCAGCGACCCGAAAAAGACTAGGTAGGTGATGCCACTGTTTCAGCGAATCGAATCACCACTCGTACGTCGTATGCACATGCAATGCCCATCAGTAAACATCATGCCTGGCGCCGACCTTGTTTAATCGGGCGAATGCCAGCTCGGACGGTTTTCATAAAATTACACCAAAACGAGCACACACATTTTCGTGTTAGTGGTCTCATCTCCACAATAATTGCGCTACGGAAGTGACAGCTGTTTGAATAAAAACGTGGGTTTCTTTTCAAAAAATTATCTCACCTCCTGAAGATACTTGGGCGTAGGGCCAAGAAGCAGATGGTACTATTTTATATTGGGCTATGTCTACCCATGCCTAGCCCTAGCCTAGGCTACGTTAATTTTCGTGTACGTAATGACGTGGACATCTCGACACACAATGACACAACCATATGCACTGACAGTGACACTGCTTTCTAAAATTAAAAAACAAACATTGAAATTGAACTGACAACTGTCCAATACATCAAAACATTAATTGCCATGGATTTTAGGGTTAAACATGTCTCAAAGTGTTTGAAATCAAGTAATGTTTAAGAAAAAAAGCCATCACATACCTTTTTCTTACTGATATTTTGTTTGCGTTTAGTCCGTTTGCTTTTTCGTGTCGATTGTGTAGGACTCCGATATCGATTGTGAATGCGTGTGTTTTCTTCCTTGAACAAGAGCGCCCAATGGAGGGCGCCCTTCAACTATAAAATTCACAATACTTTAATTTTGTTCACAAATGTAATTCTGGGACTGGATTGGAGAATGCTGAGTGGTGTAAGTATACATTATGAGATTAAAACAGTTTACTATAATATCTCTGATTTTTAATAATCGAGTTTGTCATTCAGGCGGACTGCAGCACATACTGCTTACTACACTGGACCCACATAATGAATATGATTATGATTAAAATTATTGCCATTATTATTAAAAAAAATTAATATGTAGCAGGCCCATAGCAATTTTACAAATGTTGACGGGACAGTAACTACAACCATTCCTACCTGCATGCTACAAATGAACTAGCCCACCTTGTTGGGCTGTTACATATATGGCTCTCTTTTTTACTATGGAAGTAGTAAGTACAACTGAATTTGAATTTTAATTTGAATCACTTGAAAATACAATTGTGTAATTTTTTCTAGTCACATTGATTGGAATGTAGCCCACCTTGTTGAGCTGTAATGGCTCTCTTGTAATGGTGAGTGTTGAGACCGAAAGAGAGCCATTACAGCTCAACAAGGTGGGCTAATTGGAATGTTGCCTTGTTGTTGGTGTAATGTGACATGTTTTGCTTTCTATTGAAGGAATTGCAAAGATGTCAATCTTCATTGCAATTCGCCCATCTTCCTGGACGCAGACTGTCTACCAACTCGCAGCCAAGACTTTTCCAGGACAATGCTGCAATTACAAGTTTGTCAGTACAGTACCCACTCACCAATCATGTGTAGCTGCCATTAGGTTGACACCAAACAAACAGATAACAACAAAACAAAGTTTTGTTTTTAAGCGGTTTATGGCAACAGAGAAACAGAGGAGTCGTGATACTAAGCAGGTTGCTGAGAGAGTACAGGGTACCAGTCAAGGAGAGATTAGTCTTGGTCGAAAAGGTTGGTATAGACGATGTGACCTCTGTTTACATTCAAACCGCCCTCTGTTGACAAAACACTGTCCAAGTCATGTTTCGTCGGGCAAGAAGACGCGTACTCATGGTAAGATTGCGTGTACTTTCATGACGAATGACAAGAAGTTAAAATTAGCTAGCTAGCTGGCTGTCAAGTACACAAAGGTTTTGCCTGGCGCGCATCATGTTATGGTTTGCGAGTGACGTCAGAGGTCACATCGTCTATAGGAAGGTGTCATAACTATTAACTGGTGAAGCCCCCTTTCTGCCCAAGATTACAAACTTTGTCTGCATCAACAATCCAGCAGTGGACAAATTCTTTAAAAAATTGTTAACTTTGTCTTTGTTTTGACAGTGGTTCAAGCAGGAAAGGATGCCAGCTACCTGGGTATTGTTGTTGTAGGCATTGGTGTTACAGCTATTATGTTTTATGCCATTGGTCGTGAATTATTTGCTTCAAGTAGTCCCAACGCAGTCTACACCAAAGCTTATAAGCTTTGCTCCAAAAATGATGAGGTGAGAATCAAATTATCTCTTAGAAACAGTATTGTGGAACCTAGGGACAAAAATCTCAATCAGTCAGTCATTTGGAATGTAGAATATATTCATTACAATTGGCAGAAAGGTTTAAGGTCTCATACATTATTCATGATATGCAGATCATTGAAGAACTTGGAGAACCAATCAAAGGCTTTGGAGAAACAACTAGGAGAGGCAGAAGGAGACATGTCAGGTTAGAGGTTAAAGCTGTTCAATGCTATTATGTTCCTTTACTGTAACTCAGATAAAACAGTAAAGGCTTTGTTTACAAAGTCTTCCTGTTATTGCTTCTTGTCTAAAATAATATTTCTACAGAATCCATACTTTTCTAAATTGTCGTTATTAAAGGCACTGAACATGTTTGGAAATTGTCAAAGACCAGTGTTCTCACTTGGTGTATCCCAACTTATGCATAAAATAACAAGCCTGTGAAAATTTGGGCTCAATTGGTCATCGAAGTTGCAAGAAAATGATGAAAGAAAAAACACCCTTGTTGTACAAATTTGTGTGCTTTCAGATAGGAATAAAAACTTCTTGGAAGAAGTTTTTATTATTTTAGAGAGAAATTACCTCTTTCTCAAAAATTACGTTACTTCAGAGGGGGTCGTTTCCTACAATGTTTTGTACTATCAACAGCTCTCCGTTGCTTGTTACTAAGTAAGTTTTTATGCTTATATTATTTGTTTTGAGTCATTACCAAACAAGTACGATACCTTTAATGTATATTTTTGGATTTATAGCCATTTGGAATATGAACAAGATGGAGTAAAACACATGCGCATGAAATTTTACGTCCAAGGCCCAAAGAGAAAAGGCACTGTACAACTAGAAGTCCAACAGGTAAATAATAGACCCCCTGTTTAACTGTATTTAGAGGCAATTTATGGATGCTTTATTTTAGTTATTTTATCTGTGGCCCTAGATTGATTAATCAGCAGTGGAAAGTGCACAGCTAAAAGTTTTTGAGAATGCAAGGCATGTAGGCTGGGGGGGGGGGGGCTCTTTTGATTTGTTTGATCAGAAAGATCCAAAATCTAAATGGGACGAAGACAAACCTGTGATATGTTACTCCAATTGACAGCCTATAAGTGCCAAGGTAGCATTGGTGTACATCAATAATAATAATACACAGCATTTATGTGGCGCTCTACAAAGAACACAGCGCCTCACAGTCGACAACAGAATAAAAACAAAGAAATATAGAAACTGCATTAAAACAAACGGATCATAAGCTGGGAAATAGGTAAGTTTTGAGTTGGTGCTTGAAGGTGGCAGTAGATGCCGCTTCCCTGATAGCACACGGCAGCTTGTTCCACAATTTAGGGGCAACAACAAAGAATGAGTTGTCCCCAGCCCTCCTTTTGGAGGGCGGAACAATCAGCCGGGTGACATCGGAAGAGGAGCAAAGCCCCCTGCGACCTCCAGCCCCATCTGTATTGTATGATGTGAGGTTGTCAGAAATGTAACTTGGAGATTGCCGTTGGAAGGGTTTACATACGAAAAGAAGAATTGACTGTTGTTTTATTCCTTGCAGGGAAAGACCGGCAGATACGACTATCGTTATTTGTTTGTTGAAATGGACGGCTATCCTCATAGGACTATTGTACTGGAAGACAATAGATGAATATTTGGGTGAATATTGCTGGAGTGTTTTTCCTGGATAGAGTAAAGATCATCAAGAGAATAGACTGTGCAAGTCTCGCGCATAATTTGAGCTTCCGGGACCATTGTGGTCCCAACCATATGGAGATTTACGTTGGCAAGATTTTGTTTCGTCAATTATTTTAATTTATGACCATGAAAAAAATATATGTTGGTGGGAATGTAATACTTAGTTATAAAAAATATGAAAGTAAAATCAATTCAACAATATAACGAAGAAAACCCGATAATTAAACTTGACCTCAGCTTCCGGTTACTGCAAAAAGTTAGGAATTTTGTGCTCACCTCCGATCACAAAACTTATGTAAACGCTTGTTTTGGATGCGCAATGATAATCGCCAGATGCTGTAATTGCAACAAGAAGCCTTTTCATTGCAGTCTATGATTGTTGAGGCGTCAGCGTCCTCTATAAACTGCGTCAAGCATGAATTTTACACCCGTGTGACCTTCGCGAATCCGCGTAAGGGGTTTCTGAAAAGTTAAGATCAAATAAGCATCCTTGTCCCAGAGTTTGAATTTTGGTTCAATAATAATTACACATTATTTGTGTATTTATTATAAAAACTAAAACTGATTATATAAACATGTACTGAGTATTTTTGTTGTTCAGAGTTTGTCATTAGATATAATTAAAAACAAAGATTTGATTTTTAGAAGAAAACAATTCTTTGTTTTATGTGTTTTCTCGTTCAGATAGATACGCGCGAGACTTGCACAGTCTATAACAATAAATGCTGCATGAATTGTTGGACATTGATTTCACAAGGCTTTCATAAGGATGACACAGCAAAGAATCTGAATACTGATGCATGTGTAATCCAGATATGACAATTGCCGTTTGTGAGTTTTGACTTTTCACAATCATACCGCTACTTATAGCCTCACTTTAGTATCTGTCAAGAGAATTGTTTTATAGAATGTTCAAGTTCTTTATCTAAAAGTGAGGTGGATGAAATAAATTTTATATGTTAAATGTCACAGGAAATCACCTCCTTGTTTTCCAGAACATAAAAAAGCCCATTATTAAATATATGAATTAGAAGAAAAACAAACTTGAACCAGTTTTTGGTTTCAAAAACAAAAACACAGAACTCTTTATTTCTATAAAATCTTTCTTTGGGCACCTTTAACACAGATTTCAATTGTAATTTGTAAAATTACAAATCTTAAATTTCTAAAATAAACTATCATTTATAATTCTATTTTACAGTATTCACATGGTATTTGTACAAATTAAAAACAAAGATAAGCAAGGCAAAGTACGAGTTTGTAATTTACATTTTGATCCCACCCCCACACCAAAAGGTGGTGTGAAATAGCTTAACAGGAAAGGCACACTTGCTGTGAAGTTTGTTTAGATCTGTAATGACCCGAGAAAGAGTACTGTAAAAAAATGTAAATTACTTTGAATCTTGCCGGTACAACCAATTTATTGGGAGGAGTGTTGGCTCTGAAAAAAGCTGTTGTGATCTTGACATTTCAAACATTATACTCTACTCGTCTTGAGGAGAATGTCATGGCCGAGCGGTATAGAGCATCGAATTCAAGTTCTGGTGGTGAAGTCATCGGGTTGTGGGTTCAAGTCCCGGTCGTGACACTTGTGTCCTTGAGCAAGATGCTTTACTATAATTGCTTCTCTTCACCCAGGGGTAAATGGGTACCTGTGAGGGCAGAGATGGTTCTTGTGATTGATTAGCTTAGTGCTCTACATACTTGGCAGCACAGGCTGTATACTCCCCAGGGAGCTGAGATGGTTTAAGGAAGGAAATATATGGCCCAGTGACCATGTTTGAAGCACAATGATCATTCTTTGGATTTTGCGCTATATAAGAGTCGTATTATTTATTATTTATTGTGTTCTTGACATTTTGAACAGTATACTCTACTCGTTTTCAGGAGAAAGTGGACTACTGATGATTTAGTAGGGCTGGAGGGATGCACATTTGGGTGTTACTTAAGCCACAGCATCATTAGCAGTCCAGCATTCTCCTGAAGACGAGCAGAGTATACTGTTTGACTCGTCAAGACCACAAGGGCTCTTTTTAGAACCAACACTCGTCCCAAAAGAGATTTATACATGCAAGTTTACCAGTTATAGTTACTTCCTATTATCCACACCATGCAGAAGCTTCAAACACCACTTACTGTAAAAGTTATTTCAACCATGTTTCAACTATTTAACATGTCTGAAAACCTTTTCATAAGTCAAGTTTATAAATGCACCTTTTATAAATTTAAGAAAATTTGGAATCCTGAACAAACATTAGTAAAGTTTTCAAACAAAAATAACACAATTTGTTTTACTTTGAGATTACTTCATCCTGTAAAGAATTTTGAAATAAAGAAAAAACATGAAATGGCTTCGTAATGACATGGTCAAATTTCCCCATATAGGTAACATACTAGATCTGTCTCCAACTTTATGTGACGCGGCGCACTTGGTCCAAACCCCTATAGGGATTAGGGTAAGTAGGGCCCTACTAACCCTCCCTACAACAAATAACATTCAAATACGTTGAGAAAATGCTCTTCAATGGTTTGCTTGAACCTCTCCAACAGGAAGTTGTCTGTATAAAGAGATGACTGCAGTCTCACAACTCTAGTACAATATGCACACTTGAGGTTTTATTGACACCACACCATGGAGTACAATCTGGCAACAAGGAACACCACTTACAAGTCCACGTCTAGGAGCCAGGATCTAATTCTTTGAAGGAGATCTCTCAAGTACATCCATCACAAGCATTTTAAAAATAATTCATTGATGAAAGATGGATTACGTATCTCGGCACAATAGTCTTTCTGAAGATCACATCATGTGGTTCTTGCTTTGCATGTAAGGTCTCTCTACAATAGTTCTCATCACCTGATTCTGAAAGAAAAATGTCTTAATTTTGCCGCTCAGGTAGATGAAGATGATCAAAACAGATAGATACTGAACCCACGCAAACTTGAGTACCTGTAAGAAACCTGGGATAAATGTGTGCTTTGGTTAAGAAAATGGTAATTACAATCTGTTATGAATGCACATGGACCTGGTCAATGATGGACAACAAGTGATATTAATTAAGTGCCACACAAACAGATCCTTGTCATTTGATTGGTGCAATACCTGTCTCGTGTCATCCATTATGTTGTCATGTATTTACTGCCACGACGATCCAAGTTTATTATTGGACAGGCGCCGTCCAATATGGATAATTATTTGACGCTTCACACCGTCGTTTCCAAAATAATTGTCCCCCACCTGTTTGTCCAAATGAGGCAAGGTCTTGTCACGACGGACAAGGCTGGTGTCTACATGGAGTCGTCCATGTTGTTTAGAATTGTCAGAGTTGGCAGAGTGTGTTTAGAATTGTCAAGAGTGTGGGTTGGACAAGTTTCCATGTCTATTTTTATTTTTATTTTTTTTAAAGAAAAAAATTTAAAATTCAAGGATCTATGTATGACTTATATAAAACAAATATTGAATGCATTTCGTTTGTGCACTGTTGTATAATCACTTGGTGAAATCTGGAGTTTCCATTTTATGAGGCAAATAGACCAGATTTCACCTCATAATTATATTCTGCGATAATGCACTCATATGATTCCAATATTTGTATAATATAAATAAAATACACATCTGAAAAACCATGCAAGTAAAAAGGATATACAACGAGCTCCTCAGGGTAGCGCACAGTTCCTTTGATAAGGAATGTTTCAGATGAACTTTGACCTCTCTGCCAGACAGGATACGGACAATCAAAATATGTACTCACTGATGGATAAAGAAAAATAGCCAACTTGATGAAATATGAAAACATGAAATTTCTCAAGGGGGTTAGATATTAAGGGAAAAGAGCAACAGTAGGGGGAAAAATCGAAGAATATTATCAAGAAATTTTAAACAATTCTCAAATTAGAGAAGAAAACTATTAGTGACTTGTTGTTTATCCATTTCAATCATGCATTTCCGTTAAATGAGGAATCCAGAAGTTAAAATAGAGAAATGCAAAATTACAGAAAAGGGAATTTAATATGTTTTTTTATTTGAAGGTGATATAAAAAAGTAGATAACACTGTGCTCACCATTTCTTGAAATATAGTTGCTGAATATTTCGGACAATTGGTAATCAGATGCAAAAATGCTATTACTGTCAATGACTGGATTCTGTGAAAAAGAAAAACAACACTATCATAACTGTTCAAAGCTTATATTAAAACTGACATCATTAAAATAAAATAGACACAACCGGCGACCGGAGTCACGCGACTCATAGAGGGTATACAATGTAAACAAACCAAGCAAGCAACGCATCAGTGTGCGTGGACAAGCATGGCTGCTTTCGAGTGCTTCTGCTGTAGGTGCGGAAGAAGCCACGCTTTTTCACGCACACTGGGCGTGGCTGCTTGGTTTGTTTACATTGTATACCCACTATGAGTCAGGTGACTCCAGTCGCCGATTGTGTCTATTACAACCCCATATAAGAGTATTTAAACAATTTCACAGATTAATTAAACTCCAGGATGTTAATATTTCATCTTGTTGATGTTTTCATCAGGTCCCTGAATCCAAGTAAAAATTAAAAATAAAAATTTTTTTTTTAGTGTGTTTGCAAGAAGTTGGAAAGTTGTGTTACAATTCCTTTGAATACATGTACATGATGGTTCCAGTGGCCTGTTGTTGATCATAATAATCTCAGATATTTGTTAACTTAAAGAGTTTTTTCGTTTTTTATTTTTAAGTATGAGCAAAAAATACACAATAGAAGTTCTAAAAATGTGTTTAAAACAAATTCTAGCCGGAATGCATAAATTGAAATCTTGTTATTGGAAATGACCTAAATGATACTATTTAGTTTAAACAAATAAGACGTACATTATATCTTGAGTCAATTGCTGAGTGGGAGAGAGGCATTTTTAGTCTTAACCTCAACTCCCCATCCATTGTGACCTCTGACCCATGTAACGGTGATGTGTGCTCAATGTAAGCCATTGACTCCATTTGCAGTGTTGAAAATCTCTGTCAATGTAAACGAACCAAAAAAACAAACATGATGACTGATTCCACACACATTAAGTAACACATACACATGAAATAAAAACAATTATTTTATCTCCTTGAGATAAGAAACAAAAATGTTAAACAAAGGACCAGTATTCTGCGTCTTGAACACCCAGCAGGGTGGATATGTGCGCATTACAAGTCTTATTATTATTATTATTATTATTATTATTAAATCATAACGAGATTTTACTTGACCTACAACATTCCAACCAGAATCTTTGTAACCACTTTGTGGCGGGATTTCCAAATTTGTTTTCCGTGCTTAAGGACAGGAATAATTTTTCAGAAGTTACGGAATAATTTGTTTTTGAGAACATCGTTGTCACATTGAAACCCTGAAAAAACAATCTAAAGACAACAGAAATCTCATATAATGTACCAGGATTTGTTGTTCTCTCCAAGAAAGTCTGAAAAGCATTCATCATGAATCGCAAACTCTTGGCCGTCAGCCACGGCCAATAATTGGCCATGGTATGCTGTTATCTAGGAATTACCTCCCATGCCGAATACAATGATGGTGGCAGCCTATCGATCTCTCTAATCCTTGTTTCTACAACAAGAACATCGGTCTGGAATCGGGGATTACACAACAACCCCCGGAAAAACAGAGATTTCAAGCGTGAATTCCAGTACACTTTGTCCCTCTTTGTACGGGGAAAATGAAGCTTTGCATGGTGAGTGCATGCCTGTGCATGCTACACAATAAAATGTCCGGGCGTGTTAAACGCTCCACTATTTCAAGTGTACAGTGTATACAAAAGCAGGTTTATACCCGACTTCCGGTCGTGTGTCCAAAAAAGTTGTGCGTATATACACGTCATCCGGTCATACTGGTCAAAGTAAATATTTAAGCAGTGTGTTACTTTTAATAAAGAAAGCGATGACTCACATATAATCTGTAGTCAAAGATCAAGATGAGTTTCATCCCTAAGACTTCTTCTGTTGCTAGGACTGGTACTGAGATGGAGAAGTGAAGCATATCTGATTTACCGTCACGGTTATTATCTTCTTCTCTGGTCTATTTGGATTGAAAATAAAGATAAAAAAAAGATTACAAATTAACATGATACAACCAAACATCCTACAGGAATTGCATTGGTAGATATGAATTTGCTTAATAAATAATAGTGGATTCTTATATTATATATAGCGCTCAAACCCTTCACTCAGTGACGCTCATGGCGCTCCAACATTCAGTATTTTTCCTGCAAAGTATGTCAAGCTACATTTTAATTTTTTTTAAAAGTTTGAGACCTTTTCCCTTTACATAGCACCATATAATGGTTTACAAGGTGCTGTGGCGCAATATGCAGCCAACCAAACCAGGAACACCAGGGCGAACCCCTTCTCTTTACGATAAGTGCACTGGGTTCTTTAACGTGCATTACACAACACACGGGACTTACGGCTTTACGTCCCATCCGAAAGACCCAGCAATAATGGTTAAGTGTCTTGCTTAAGGACACAAGTGTCACGACCGGGACTCGAACCCACACTCTGCTGAACAGAAACACCAGGGCCCAATTTCATAGAGCTGCTTAAGCAGAAAATATTGCTTAACAATTTCCTGCTGAGCAGAAATGAGCTGGATGCCAGTCACAAATTGTACATGTGACATGGTAGTTTGGCTGGTAACCTTATTCTGGTAAGCAAAATTTTATTGTGCTTAGCTACTTTTTGTGCTTAAGCAGCTCTATGAAATTGGGCCCAGAGCTGGAGTCCAGTACTGCTATCCGCTCAGCCATGACACGCCAAATAAACCCAAGTTTGTTAAATAATCCTGTGGTCCGAGTACATGAAGAAGGGCACCAAATTATTTAAGTACAATTTTTTTTTTAAATACTGCCCTGCCAGAAAAAAATCTCCAGTGCCTTTTTAAAAAAGGGAAGGAAGAAATATTAAGATGAATAGACATGTATTTCAAAATTAGACAGCTACTTACCTTGACTAGGGGAATTCTTAGATGTTGTTGTTGTAATTGGTTGAAGTTCTGATAAGTACTCCAAGCTAGGTACGAGGCAGAGTCTTGGGTATCAATGAGAAGAAGTATCTCATGCTTGAACTGGACAGTAGGCTGCTCTCGGTAAAATGCATCCTTCAACCACAAACCTGCAGCGGTTGAAATAGCATTCAAACATTGTGGAATAAGTTGAATTTGTATGGCATTGGGTAATTTCAGTGAATGATTTCCCTTGTGTAGCAGAGCAAAATGCTACACAAAATGTATCAGTTGCTACTCAAAAAATCACCATTTGCTACTCAATGTTGGCATTCACTGTGCACAAATATGTTCAGTCAAAATGTTTTGCAATGCAAAATTGCTGGACGAAATCAGCCATGATTGATAGCAAATGACAAACCTATAGTTAGAATTGAGAAGCATTAGAATCAAAGACAAATTGAACTTTATAACACTGCAGTCTGTAGTGCAGATTTGTTTCAAATTGCATTTTAATTTAAACTTTGGTGCTCTGCTGTGCTGAGTGCTTGCTGTAGTGTACATGTAGTCAGGCATTCAGGTAGTAACTTTAGTTGCAATAATCGTAACCCTTGATCCTCTTGATGGTCTTAGACGATTGAGGGTAATGATTATCACAACTATTTTTGTACCTTAGAAATCTGCAGTGTCACTGTCCGTATTTTTCTCATTTAGTTTTTAAATACATTTAACAGTTTTCTTTCAAATAATCATGTACATTGTAAAAACGTAAGTGTAACTACAAAGTGTGCCTCATTCCTCCCATATTTTCTCATATCACTCCACACCCAATTGTTTGTACTTAGGCCAAGTGACAAAAGTAACAAATTTCTCGTCCAGACTTTTAAAAAAAAGGAGGTAAGGCTTTACTATTTACTTTTTTTCAATTTTTTTCCAAGATGGCCGCCATGCTAAATATGGCTGGCCAAGGTATATTTATTCACAGATATTGTGCTATTTGAGTATACTGATGCAATGTATGACAAAAACAAATGATTTGTATAATTTTAGTCCACTTGCTAAGCAAGTTTCAAAATTCAGAAACTGCTGTTGTATTGCAAAGGTGAAAAAAGAGTCTAGACAAATTTTTAGGCAAAAATAAACCAAGGAACTTCGTTTTTTTTGGTGGATTTTACTGTGTTTTTGTTGTTGCTTTTTTTTCTAAATAGTAAAAAAAAGGAGGCGGCGGCCAAAAAAGACGCGGGCGGGGACGAGAAACTCGTTACTTTTGTTACTTGGCCTTAGATAAGATTGAAATGCCTGACACAAGTGAAGCAGTTGCAAAGACTTGATAAAATTGTTGTCTCTGAGTTGCTGAACTCAACATGCTTTTTTTATTGATTTTGCCCAACCTACAGATTGAGCCACCCAATCTGGAGGGTGCAACCTGCAGATTGTGCAAATCTGTAGAATGTGCTCCTAGAAACATATCCGACAGTGACACAATCAATGATAGAGGTCTATTGTTGATGGATTTTGGAGCATTTTTTTTCACTTCCTGTTTTTTGTGGTTTTGAATCGTGCAATCTTCAATCTTCAATCTTCAATTGTAGACTCCTGCTTGCAGCCTTGAAGGCTATACTAGGAGTGGTTTTGCCGATGACCAGTATCAGCTAGCGCAGCAGAAACTCAGGATGCCAAGACAAATAAAAAATCAAAAATGCACAGGTGTACCAACAAGCATTCCCTCGGACTCTACATGGATACGCCAGATAATGTCCAAATATGTTTTAAAAAGTGTGGTTGGGTCTACTCTAGTAATAATACTCTGTTGATTGTTGAAACTGTTGTGTTGTGTTGCTGTAGTATCAGAAGCTTGGCAATGAACTCATGAACTCGATAGAACTTAGATTCAATTTTGGAACTGAAGGGGTAAACATCGCTTTCCAAACGATGGCTAAAAAGGGTTGACTGATAATATATACACTACAGAGAGGCACAGGCACTTTAACTTAAGTGTAAAAATCGTGAAAAAAAAAACATTTTAAAATATTTTTACATAATTTGAGAAGCTGAAACTCCATTCACTTATTCTTGGTGCCTTTAATTACACTTTTGCTGAGTTCAAAACCTATCAAATACATCCATGAATGACATTATTTCCGAAAATAAGTCCAAGTTGTGCACTGGCGCTGCGACTCCATCGTGTTGCCGCCCCGAAGAAAAAGCGTTCAGTGTTACGGGTTAGACAGCGCCCTCTTTTGTGGACTTGGTTCCATGTCAGTTGAGGTTGTCGCAATGAATGCGTCAATTTCCATTTTATTTTCACAATAATGTCATCCAAGGATAAAATTGGCAATTCTGAATAGAGCAGGCGTAAGGTTCAGGACACAAGGAACATGTGAGTCACGTTTCAGCTTCCTCAAAAAGGTAAAAATATGATAAAAAATGGTTATAAATTTTGTTGCAATGCCTGAGGACCTTTATACCCTGGACCCCGTCGCGTTGTATGCAACGGAGGAGTCCAACCTGGGCTATCTAGAACTATGACTTTCGTTCCGCTATTGTCTCCACAATATAGCGAAACGAACCTCATATTTTATAGTAGTTCTGCTGGGTGGTCTTGACAACGCTGCTACACTCTGATACTCCATTTTGTTCCTTTGTTGGGCATATGACTGAGTATTCGAGAGTTCCATCCGCTCGATGAAATGTGGGCTTGAATTTTCCTTTTTAAGTCAAAATTTAGCATTTCATTTACCAATTCTGATCCTCAAGCATGTCAAGAGGAATATTTACAAAAAAGGAAATATAAAATAATTAAAAAAATTAAATATAAAAAAAAGTTCAACATCCATTCAAAACATCAAATAAATCCCTTATTTATGATGCGGATATTTTCCCAAACAATTTCAATTTTAAGCACCTTCCTTATATATCCAAAATGTTTGTTCAGTTCACAAACATCTGAACATTGCAACATCCAAAATACAAGACGAATGGAAAAGTACGGGCTCGCGCGTCAGTCAACCGGCCATATCGTAATAGGTGAAGTAAAAACATGTACACATTTTACAAACGGGTCAATGTTTCACTTTTAAAAGTATTTAATTAAACTGCATTTGAATACCTTCACTCCAGAAAACTATCAGAAATGGTCCAACAAACGTCAAGACAAATATTAAAACGACGAAAAAGGTTGGGGTTGTCCATAAACTGGCCTTATATCGCTGATAAATCGGATGAGAGTACACTTCGAGAACCGCCATTTTTTCATTCTCAACTATTTAGGCTCGTTCAAGTTAAACGTTGTTAGATGTTAATAAAGATAAAAATATACACAATTTTCTTTATAAACTGGTTCTGGTTTGATTAAAACTTATGGAAGTTTGTATATTAAAATTACGACATTTAATATACATCATACATTTTATTTTACATGAAAAGGAAACAATATCATGAAAACAATAAAACTTAATTTTTTGTATGGAAAGCCACATAGTCTTGTAAAGAAACAAATAATAAAGTACCACGATCGATGACAACCGTCAACTAGTTTTGCCGGGAAGATGCTAGCTAGACCTACTGTTTGCATCGCTGGCGTCAGGTCATTTTTTTGTTTTACTTGATTGTGTTTATTTATTATTTTTAGGCGGATGAATTGGAGGACTAAAGTGCGGGGTAAAACAAAAAAATTAGATAATAATAGTCATGTGATTTCCTATCAAAATTTTAATCGCAACACTGAGTACAAAGAGCCTATTTTTGTCTGGCAAGTTTTTGTTAGAAATTGATGAATTATGATGATTCAACAGTCCAACTGTGTGTGCCACAGAATCAAATTTCACTCTGCTCGTATTTAAGTTGGGATGAGCGTGGGTGTTGTGTTGAGCGTAGATTTTTGGATTCTCGCTCAATCTTCAGATTATTTTTTGTACCGTAAGTTTATTACCGGTGCACAAGTTCCTTCTACGCGCAGATTTAGGATTGCGCAAAGCGGGTGCCCCTTATTTTCGCCGACTGAAAAACTTAATAGAAAAACAAATAGAGCAACATTTTTACTGACATAATGGGTAAACAAGATTTTGTAAAACGCTTCTGAAATGTTCTAGATTGCACCAGCTAGAGATCATCTAATATATATTTAAAAAAATATATTCCCGGGGCCCTAAACTTTCAAAATATAATCAAATAGGACGGAAATGCACCAATAGAGTTCCTTAACTCGCACAATTTTCCAGTAGTCCGTCTCTGGACCCTGGACCACACGCTTCAAGATGTTTGTGGGATTTCTATAAAATGTTCACCTGTTATGAGTATCCACCTCTTTACCATGCCTTTACCTTTGACAATAGACCTTTACCATGCTGCCACCATCTTGGTCATGTTCCCTGTCTCCAACAGCAGTAATGATGCCAATATCTATTAAACAAAAATGAACCAGACTATTTCTCCTTCCAGCCTCGGTTTGGTTACATTGATTTGAATGGGAGAAAATCAAGATGGCCGCACCATGATAAAGGTCTATACCCCCTGTTTATTGATAAGCACATTTTTTACACCAATGTACCGAGTCTGACATCTCACAAACAGCTTGGGCCCCCAGAAATTACCTGGTTTTAAAAGTGAATGAAGTGGTGCCTTATTATGAAGAAGTTATGTTCCCCAAGCAACTAACCAGCAGTAAATCTTATATTTTCATGATGTTGTGCATAACCTTTAAAGTTCAGGATTTCAGACAAAAATATTGTTTACAAAATACATTTGTAGTGGTTTCATTGGTAATTATTTTCATATCGACAACTAGCTGTACAGGACCCACAGCGTGCACTGCACCAAGGTAGTAAGAAAGTCAGTGCGGCAAACCTCAAAACCACAACTTTGTTGAAAATCATAGGGTTGACATTTGAAGGTCAAAGATTTTAGGAATTTTTGACAGCAATTGCAAATATCTATATATCAAATGATTGTATTTTAAGAGACTGATTGACTTACATTTTTTAAAATATCAAATAATAAACCACAAGGGACTGACTGAGTAAGTTTTAAATGATTTGGGGTTTATCAAAGAACAATTGACTAGAGCGGGATTTGAACCAACGACCTCCGGAGGTCGTTTTTTTTAATAGTAACAACACGTGGCCACAATCCCAAGAATGTGCTGCTCAATCTCGAGATTGAGCAAATCCCGATTTTGTATGGGCAAACATGTGGGAAATGCGCCACTTCGCTGCCCCCCCAACTCTACTAAAGGAGCAAAGTTAATTAGTAAATAATGTATATTCGGTTTGCGGTAACAATTAGCGGTATAGTTTTAGGTACTTTTTAACTTACAAAACAACTGAATGGGAGAAGGCAAGTTTCATTATACGCAATACGGTGGTGCAGGTGAATGTCTTAAAATTAAAGTGGCGCTCCATACACAAAATCCACAAATCACTGGTTCCTATCAAAGACCACGACAAGAGATAAGGTAAAGATTTGGGACCAGTCAACAGATAAACATTAATTTCCATTACGCAGTAGCTATTTATATCACAAAATCCCCTGACAAAATCATAACAAAAATACAGCCTAAACACAGACGACGTAGAAGAAAAGCCAGACTATGGACTGTGTGCGGAAGTAGGACTGTTTGTCATGTGACAACAGAATTGTGTAAGAAGTGAGACCGATTTATTTGGCAGACAATTGTACGGATTGGCAACTAGGTTTTTATAGACAATTCATCGCATTCAGAAAGGCTGCGTTTACAACAATTGACATTTAACAACAGAACGATGAAGTGGCAATTTAAGGAGGAAACGCCTGAAGGTGAGGATCCGAGTCGGGGAACAGACTGTGTAGTGTGTGTAGTTTCATTATTGTATAGTCTGTATACACAATGGAGCAATAAACTAGTTTATTGCTCCATTGTGTATACAGACTATAGTATCATGTGATTAATTTATTTCAAAACAAATAAAATATCATTATCAGTTGGAATATATCAGAGAAGAACTTACATTGTTTTATAAACACAGTGGTTCGTTAACAATGAACAATCTAAAAACCATTACCAAAGTGAAGTCGGGATTCCTACAATACAAAATAGGGCGTTCACATGCATGGGGATATCGATGCGCATGATTGGCGCACAAAAGGAGTCTGGGTGAAATCTAGCCCAGGTTGGACTCCTCCGTTGCATACAACGCGACGGAGTCCAGGGTATAAAGGTCCCGTACCATTGCGAAAAAATTTATAACCATTTTTTATCATATTTTTACCTTTTTGAGGAAGCTGAAACTTGACTCACATGTTCCTTGTGTCCTGAACCTTACGCCTGCTCTATTCAGAATTGCCAATTTTATCCTTGGATGACATTATTGTGAAAATAAAATGGAAATTTATGCATTCTCGGCGACAGGCCGAAACTGAGAAGACGTGAATGCTTCAGCGCATGTGCGTCCTTTGCATATAATGACATGAACACAAACACGCCCACAAATTTAACGCGGAAGTCGGTCAGGTTGCTATGAATGTCGCGCATGCGCGCCTGAGCCTACACAGTCAATTGGTACACGATGATAAAAACGGCAGTGCACAACTCGGACTTATTTGCGAGAATAATGTCATTCGTGGACGAAATTGTTATTGTTGGACCCATCAATAGTGAGTTACGGACATAAAGAATATATGAACGGAATTTCAGCTTCTTAAATCAGGTAAAATTATGAAAAAACATTACTTCAAAATATGTTCGCATTGTAGAGGCGCTTTATACCCAGGACGTCAGTGTACACTGACTGACGTCCTACCAGGGCTAGGTGAAATCAGAATCCAAGCACTGGCAACCATCATAACGCGCTGAGTTTGAAGCAATGCGGCACACAAATTAAAAACTAGCACAGTTTACATCATCTTTTCATTGAGCGTTCACCTTGGCGTGTTTTTTAACTGTACTCGGTTTCCCAAGATGCATTGCGGTATATTTCTATACTAAGATGGCGCTTTATGGGCTAATTAGCGTTCTTCTTATTTACTTTCATTGGGTGTGAAAAATTTATCTTTATCGACTTTATCAACTTTTTGTCGTCTGGTTTGTAGTGAACATGAACTAGAAATATGAGGATCTGTTCACAAACTAAACAGTACTAGCTTTCAATTTTGTTGAAATGCTTTCATTTGTGCAAAGTTGTTTTAAAACTTTTATATGTAATTTGTATTTGAGAAAATAGAATTAGCTGTTGCAAACTGTTTACCAACCAAAAGGACTTATGGTATAAATGCAAAAAATAGTTAATGGCCTGACGTTTCGACCCTAGCAGAGTCTTTCTCAAAGGCTAAATGACAACACAACACACATACACAGGTATACTGGTGTAACAAAAGCAGTCAAATGGAAATACATGAATAGAGAGAGAGAGAGATGGGCAGAAAGCACACAGAAAAAGCAAGGGGTAATTTATATTTCTCATCATTTTTTACACAGAGCAGCGATTGGCAGAATCGTCCAAGATTCGTTCTAAGTATTCAGAGCGGATTCCGGTGATTGTACAAAAAGCTCCGAATTCACAGATTCCGGATATAGACAAGAGAAAATTCCTTGTGCCAGCGGATATAACTGTAGCTCAGTTTATGTGGATCATACGTAAACGCATTCAACTGCCATCAGAGAAAGCTGTGTTTCTATTCGTTGGAAAAGTACTACCGCAATCAAGGTGAGCCAAAGATGACCCTCACACACTCTTTCCCCCTCCCTTTAACTTTCTTAGAAATACCATCTGGTATGGGAGGAGAAGGAATAATAATAATAATGTGCACTTCTTATATAGAGATTTATACTCCTGATGGGTGTCTCAAAGCGCTCAGTATTTTTCCCACAAGGTAAGTGCAGTTACGTGTTGAAGTATTCCTTTGCATAGCACCATGTAATGGTTTACAAGGTGTTGTGGCGCAATATGCAGCCAATCAAACTAGGAACACTGGGGCGAACCCCTTCTCTTTACGATAAGTGCACTGGGTTCTTTTACGTGCATTACACAACACACGGGACCTACGGCTTAATGTCCCATACGAAGGACAAAGCATGTGGTTAAGTGTCTTGCTTAATGACACAAGTGTCACGACTGGGATTCAAACCCACACTCTGCTGATCAGAAACACCAGAGCTTGAGTTCGGTGTTCTTATTCGCTTGGCCACGACACGCCACGGGTGGAGAAAAGGCAGGGCTCTACCAAGGAGATACATTGTATTGTTTGCTTATTTCTCTTTTTTTCTCTCATTTCAATTACAGTGCAACAATGAGTCAAATCTATGAGGCCCACAGAGATGACGATGGTTTCTTGTATGTTGCTTACAGCGGAGAGAACACTTTTGGCTCATTATGAAATCACAGCTGTCCAAACATTCTTGAAAATGTAAATAAGATATAAAGGTGTACTGAAAATAGAGCTTCATTTGTATCCAAGATTATCCAAACTATTTTGAACAAAAAAACTACGTGTGGTTGGTGTTCATACTGTAAATATTTCTTATGTTCTGTTGTTATGCTGATAAATTGACACCCATGTCTCCTGACTGGCAGTTGAGAATTAAGAAATAAGGATTTACCTTCAAGACATTTAGTAGACACCTGATGCACTTAGCTCATTGTGTGTAACCAAATGAGTTGTTATGCTTATCAAATGACACCCATATTTTCACCTGACAGTAGAAAATTAAAAATTAAGAAATTAAAATAAGAATGAACCATTTGAGGCAAACACCATGCTTTGACCTCAGGGTGTATGTACATGAATGCATTCTCACAATCCAACTATTCAGATAATGTGTTGTGATATATTTCTACAGTCACAGTGTAATGACTTTGTTTCTTTATGCCATTTTCCCTGTGATTAAAGCTAGCTATTAAAGCTAGCTATTAAATGTAGTGTATACTTTTGGTAATTGTCAAAGACCAGTATTCTCACTTTGTTTATCCCACCATACAAACCTGTGAAAATTTGGGCTCAATTTGTCATGGAAGTTGCAGAAAATAATGAAAGAAAAAACACCCTTGTTGCACAAATTTGTGTGCTTTTAGATGCCTGAGAAAGGCTTCAGGCCTGAAGTCTTTCTAAGATTCAAATATTTTAGTGAGAAATTACCTCTTTCTCAAAAACTACGTTACTTCAGAGGGAGTCGTTTCTCACAAAGTTTTATGCTTTCGACAGCTCTCCGTTGCTCGTTACCAAGTAAGTTTTTATGCTAATATATATTTTGAGTAATTACCAAACGTGTTCAGTGCCTTTAAAGTTTGTAAACAGTTCCCACAATGGTATATTGGATGTCTATGGTGATCTTGACTCTATTCAACCAGCTCGTACTCCAACCAACTCGTACTCCAACCAACTCGTACTCCAACCAACTCGTACTGGTATATATGTAGTTAACGGCATCATGTTGGTGGCGTGTTTAGGCCAAGTGGTCTAGTTTATCAAACCCAAGCTTTGTTGTTGTCAGCAGCAGAGTGTGGGTTCGATACCCGGTCATGACACTTGTGCCTTTTAGCAAGGCACTTAACCATAAGTGCTTCGTAAAAAGGCTTCTAGTGAATGGTACCCATGCCTACATCCTTACGGACTGTGGAGGGGGTAATCTCTGTTTCAGCCCCAGGAGCAGGTGGCAACGTACCCCTGGTGGCAGTTGATTTGAGTCGATAGCCCACCCCAAATCTGTTTAGTGTAGTCCTCACATTGAAGTGGCCGTCCGGCCTTGTGATGTTAGGCGATCTCTCATAAAAAATAAAATAATTTGTTTAATGTTTACTACTCTAACAGAGTTTTTCTTGAAAGGCTAAAACAAAAAAGGGAAAGCTTGTTAACATTAGGCCTATTTCATCGATAAAAATTGCGTTTTCAAGGTGTGTTCAAGCGCGGCAAATAATTTCAACAAGTACAAGTTGGTTGGAGGGGCATGATATTCTTCCTACTTAACTCTGCTTTCCGAGTTTTTGCCCATGTGAAAAATCAGAAAAAATATGAATCCTATCTGGATCAGCCAATGGAAATAGAAAAGAGCGTGGTTAGGGGAGGGGAAGTAGCACCGACGCCATAATGTTCTTGAAACTAGAGATGCCCCCAAAAAGAACCATATTAGTTGTGTACAACTCAAACATACAATGATATGATATGATAGTCTGAAATGATATTCAAAGACGATAGTTTTTGAAGTTTTATACTTGAAATAAATCAGTACTTGTCAAATGAAGGTGTGATCAAAGTTAAAGTAATGATCTTTATCAGCAACAATGTGTTGTTTCTTTTTTTTGGACACTTTTAGAGAGGCTGCTTTAAATGCATATTTATGAGAAAACTCATAGGCTTATGTTAAAATTAAATTGTACATATTTATTGTTTGAGTTTCTTTATAAAGGAAAATTTATGTTCCACTACAGCAAAACCTAACGATACCATTCATGTATATAATTTGCAGTCTGTTGCTCACCAAAAGAATCCCACGAAGTTGTAAATTTTAGTTTTATTTTTACCTAAGTAATTGTTAATGCAATATTTTTTTTTGAAATCAAACATTGAAGAAGTGTCAATTTTGTATGATTTTAAATAAGTGAAATTTGTGATGCCAATGGTTAACTTTTAAATAAATCTCTGCCTATCGTTAAAACTTATCTTCTTGTACATTGTGTAATTGAGTTTCGATAAAGCATGTAAGCACAAACAAACTTGCTAAGCACAAAAAATCTCTTGCTTATGACTGTGACTGGTACCCCACTCATTTCTTGCTTAGCAAAGAAATTTGCTGAGCAGAATTTTCTGCTAAACAGTTTTATGAAATTGGGCCCTGGACATGACTATTTTTGCTTACCTGGGAATCCTCTTACGTTATGGGAAATACAAACTTCGTTAAATGCAGATTGTCAGGATGCCTTACACTTCATATCAAATCACTGTTCAGGAAGTACAGATGAAATTGAAATAAAATGATTGACAAGTGATCAAGTAACATTGCACCGTTTGATAACACACAACTTATATCTGCATACAAATGTTTTCAAAATGCAAATTTTGTTTGTTTACTGTTCATAATATAATCAGTCCTATACACAAATATTCCTTTTTTAAAATTTGTTTTATTTCTTGCGTTCTTTTATGCTGCTCATAGTGAGCACACAAGTTCATTTACCTCCCCTCCAGTGGGCGTACTAGGGGGCATTGATGTCCGTGCCTCTATTTGAAATCTGGATATTTGAGATTAAAAATTAACAGAGTAAAATGTTATACTTTACAGTTTTAACTGTTCCCCCTCGGTGTTCCCCCTCGGTTCACCCCTTGTGCCCCGTGACGCTGCCTCTGTCAGCGTGAACAGAGCAAACAAAAAATGGAGGACAAAAAGTGATTGAACCAAATTACGGGAGGGAATTCCTCATATACGACATTTTTTTCGTAATAGTCTTTTACTTGTTTTACATTTCACAATCATTTTACACCCCCTAAAAAAATCCCGAAAACTTGGGTCAATGAAATTGCACAGAACCCCCCCCCCCCCTGGATCTCATTACATCGGAATGCTCAGAGAGCTGTATATCAGGAGACTGCGAAACTCGTCGGGTTAGTTCATTACCAAGGACACATCACTGACGGTCAAGCTACAACAATCATGGCTCTCAACAAAGTCAACCTGTTATTTCTTGTGATTGTATCGGTTTATTTGAGCCCAGCTGTAGATTCAGTGAATCCTGGATTCAAAGGCAGGATCACCCAATCGGGACTCGACTATAGTGAGTGGTGTTTATATTCAAATATAAAATTACATGGTAACTCGTGCTGCACTTTAAGGTGTCCCTTTACATACTTCAGGCTCCAGCTATTAAACATGTTTGGTTGGAATCTTAATTTTTTGTATTTCAAAAACCAGCAATCAAGGCTTGATCCTCATAGTATTTTGACAAGAATTTTTTTTTAAAACTTTGGTATGCATGGGACAGCTCAGTGGACATCGGTAACTCGTGCTACGCGCAGATGACATGCTAAGAACTGACTTATTTTAATTTGATGGTGTCCTAAAACAAAAACTTATAAAGTCTAATTGATTATGTGATAAAGTAACCATTATGCTTAGGTTTATCATGGTATACCTTAAAAGGATTTGCCCGTTATAGTTTCACATTGACTTGCGAAAAACACGGCAAAGAGAGCCTTAACAGCCCAACAAGGTGGGCTACGGTAACTCGTGCGCTAATTGTCCTGCCATTTACGAAGTGCTACTATTTCACAAAATGTCAAAGTTTCTTATTAACAATTCCTCAACAACTGGTAAAATGATGAAATAGGGGCCTATACACTTATCTAAGTACAAATAAAACAAAAACAGTGTGTAACAGCAAGAAGTAATATACATTTGCATTATGGCTTTGATCAGTTGAATTGAACTTTCAACAATATTGTACGGAGCCCCTAAAGGGACGGGTAAAAAAAATGTGAAAAGGTATAAAAATTATCCAAAATATTTCGTCCCCTCGAAATACTATTTCGTTTCCTCGAAATAACATTTCGAGGGGACGAAATAGTATTTCGAGGGGACGAAATGATTTCGAGGGAACGAAATAATATTTCGAGGGAACGAAATAATTTTGATATTAATTTTTACCTTTTCAACTTGTTTTTAACCTGTCCCTTTAGGGGCTCCGTACAACATGCCTTACATCAATCTACCAAAGTTCCCTCGACTCTGGCATCTTTACAAGCAGACTGGCTAAATGCCAATATTTCCTGTGTCTACAAGAAAGAAGACAATCATTCGACCGAGAACACATCATTTATGGGCACATCATGACACACCTTGAAAACTTCAATATCCTTACACACCCTTAAACCATAGATTTCGCAGGGGCTACTTATGTGAAACACAGCTCATAATCGCACTACATGACTTAGTCAATTCTTTTGTTGACAAAAAGCAAGTCGACATAGCCATTCTTTACTTTAGTAAAACCTTTGATACCATACCGCATAGTAAACTTCTTCACAAGCATGGCATTCATGGCCCACTTCACCAATGGTTAACCAACTTCCGTACAATGAAAGTAATGCATAAGAAGGAGTATCATCAATGGAAGTGTCAGTTGATTTTGGTGTTCCACAAGGAACAGTGTTACTACCCCTGTTATTCCTGTGCCATATAAACGACCTCCCTGACAGCGTATCATCTCAAGTGAGGCTGTTTGCGGATGATTGCCTGCTGTATAGACAAACCAACACCATTAACGACTACGCCATCCTACAACAAGATATTACAAACCTTGAATCCTGGGCCAATCAGTGGGGAGTGCGCTTCAATGCCAACAAATGTAATATTCTTAGCATCGTACTTCTACACCCTAAATAACACCATTCTCCATCAAACACCAAGCAACCGTTATTTAGGCATACACATCACAGAAGATCTCAAATGGAATTCACACGTATCCAACATATCCAAGAGAGCCAGCTCCACACTAGGATTTCTACGCAGAAACCTGAGAGGCTGTCCAACCAGCTGTAAACGCACTGCCTACTTATTCCTTGTACGTACGACCAAGCCTGGAGTATGGAGCAGTGGTGTGGGATCCTCAGGCCAACATAGATCGCCTTGAGCGCATCCAACATCGTGCTGCACGCTTCATCACATGCACAGGAGACTAGGTCACGGCAACCTGGATGTATCACCAAAATGCTCTGAAACCTGCAATAGACTGTGCAAGTCTCGCGCATATTTGAACTTCCGGGACCATTGTGGTCCCAACTATATGGAGATTTACGTGGGCAAGATTTGTTTTGGTCAATTATTTTAGTTTAACGTGGTTTATGACCATGAAAAATAAATATGTTGTTGGGAATGTAATACTTAGTTATAAAAAATATGAAAGTAAAATCAATTCAACAATATAACGAAGAAAACCCGAGAATTAAACTTGACCTCAGCTTCCGGTTACTGCAAAAAACTAAGAATTTTGTGCTCACCTCCGATCACAAAACTTATGTAAAAGCTTGTTTTGGATGCGCGATGATAATCGCCAGATGCTGTAATTGCAACGCAAAGTCTTTTCATAGCAGTCTATGGTTGTTGAGGCGTCAGCGTCCTCTAAAAACTGCGTCAAGCGTTAATTTTACGCCCGTGTGACCTTCGCGAATCCGCGTAAGGGGTTTCTGAAAAGTTAAGATCAAATAAGCATCCTTGTCCCAGAGTTTTAATTATGTTTCAATAATAATTAACACATTATTTGTGTATTTATTATAAAAACTAAAACTGATTATATAAACATGTAATGAGTATTTTTGTTGTTCAGAGTTTGTCATTAGATATAATTTAAAACAAAGATTTGATTTTTATAAAAAAACAAAGTTCTTCGTTTGACGTGTTTTCTAGTTCCGATGCGCGCGAGACTTGCACAGTCTATTACCATCTCTCCAGGACAGACGGAAGCAGTTACGTCTTACATTCATGTACAAGGTGGTTGAGGGGTTCGTACCAGCTATACCATCTCAACTTTACTTTACACCCCAAAGACCAGGCAGGCGCATTCGACTTAGAACACTCTTCAATTCACCAACAACTACCCCAATTGAAAGTTCAATAGCAAATAACTCTAAGTGATTCAGAGTTCCACGGTACAACACCAACCAACTCAAGTACTCATCGTCAATAGAACAATAATTGACTGGAACCATCTGCAAGAAAACGTTGTTCAAGCTGAGTCAGTCGACTCTTTCAAATCCCTCCTTAGCCGCAGTCCTCTCTCCCACTAAACAACCAACACGAACACCTCATCGCATCACCATGGGGAAGCCAGCCGGTTATCCCATGGTATCTCAGTAATTATAGGAAATTGTTTCTTTTTGAACTTTTAGTTGAACTTTTAACAGAGAGTCAGTATTCAATTAATCTAGCTAGGCCTATTTCATATTTTAATATTTTTTATCAGGTAAAGCTAGAAACAAAATAACCCATCCCCAATCCTGTTTCCTTGTAACAGGACATAATAACAACAGCATAGGCACTGATTTCGTAGACGTGTTTTTCCTCTTTTAGTTTTGCATTTCGGTATCTCAAACTTTCTGCTTCTAGTCACTAAGCAAAACAAATAAAAAATATAAAAAACATTAGGGGAAAAAATAAAAAACTCTAAAAATAAAACAAAAATTAATCAATTAATAACAAATACACTTTTTTTTTTACTCAAAAAACTATAAGAACACTTTCTATGTACCATCATCTGGGTTTTTACTTCAAACTCATTTTTTTTTTTTTTGGGGGGGTGGGGCGTGTTACTCCCAGTTTGTTTACTTTAAGTTCCCAATACCGTTTCCATCCGTCAGCAAAGCTGGGGAGAAGTTGCACCCCTGTTTTTGTAGGCAATGAACTCTACTTTTGGTAAACATTGTTTTACCCTCAAGAGTTTCATTGTTTTCTATCACTTTCCCCAAAAAACAATTCTTCCTATTTGCCCATCTTTGGATGAGATCATTTTCCCAGCAGTGGTGATTGTTTTGGTGGAGGCTTTGGCACTTGATCGAACCTCCATCCAGCATCCCCTGTCATTATATCGAATTTGATCTTAACTTTAAGGGTTGATATTTTGGGCAACCATTTATATTTTGGTACAGTCAAGACCCGGCGTTTTTTTTTTGTTTACAGTTCGAGTCCTGTCCCTTGGGTAAGTTCCTCATAGATCCGCACATTTCTTTCCTCTTCATCAGAATGCCGACTCTCGCCCCAGTTTCTCCCTGTACTGGGTTAATTTCTAGTTTTATTGTACTGTAGGACAAATACAAATGTTATCAACCGTTTTTTTTTGCGACACTACTTTCTAAACGTTTGCTGTCTAAGTTTGTTTCATGAAGTCTCAAGTTGGTTGTGTTTTGGTTCTCTTCCTATACTATGTGGCAGAGGGTGTGTCGCCCCCCCACCCCTCCAATTGTGCCAATACTTTAACACACAAGTAAAGTCTCTCCGGAGCCAATAATTATGGCTCATCAGACCGGTGTTTATATCCGGTTTCATTGGCACTAAACGACTGAGAATATTTATATTCCCCCTTGGACAGGGTGCTGAGTCCATCGCAGGTTACTCCCCAGCTCTCACCGGTGTGGAGAGAAGTAATTATGATAAAGTGCCTTGCTCAAGGGCACAAGTGTTGCGACTGACCAGGCCAGGATTCAAAACCGTATTCTGTAAATTACAGAACTTGGGTCCTAGACCATCGCCTTAGACCGCTTGGCCACGAGCAACACCCCATTTTACATTTAAACATGGGAAAAACTAGAAGCAGAATTATTTTTTTTCTACACTTCATAGTCTTAACCACTGAGCTGACTGAGTTGACCAACTGTTTGAAACCATACATATACTTTAATTCAGTAACTTATTAATCATTAATCATGATAGACCTTGTACATTTAATTATTAATATATACTTTCGTCTTTTTTCTTTTACTTTTTATTTTATTTTATCACGAATTATCATCTTTTTGTATAAAATAGAGGTATAAATGGGTACATGCAAGGGTAAAGGTTGATGTTGTGGGTTCGAGTCCCGGTCAAGACACTAAGGTCCTTGAGCAACATGCTTTACTATAATTGCTTCTCTTCACTCAGGGGTATAAATGGGTACATGCAAGGGTAAAGGTTGATATTGTGGGTTCAAGTCCCGGTCAAGACACTTGTTTCCTTGAGCAAGATGCTTTGCTATAATTGCCTCTCTTCACCCAGGGGTATAAGTGGGTACATGCAAGGGTAGAGGTTCTGATATTGTGGGTTCAAGTCCCGGTCAAGACACTTGTTTCCGTGAGCAAGATGCTTTACTATAATTGCTTCTCTTCACCCAGGGGCTGTATACTTCACAAGGAGCTGAGAAAGATTACAAAAATGTTATTGGCCCAATGACCAGGCACTAATATAAAGTTCATTGATACGTTGTTGTAAAATGCGCTATAACTCTTGAACTAAAGAAGCTATTTTAACAAGCTGAATGTCATTATGTAAGGCATTCAAACGCTTAGCAAAGGTCACACAGAGGTTACCCCAATTTGATCTTGTCTTCCGGTTGAAACCGGATGTTGAAGTGAAAAAAATAATCCCAGCCTCGTTTTAAGCTCTCGAGCCAAAGTGGATGAGATATGTTTTAAAATGTAACGTATCGAAACTAACATCGATGACGTCATCACTACGTCACTGTAGAATATCAGCAAACTATGTCAATATGGAGACAACTGGAAAGGTATGGCAATGAAAGTATAAAATAAAGATACAATTTTGAAGGCACACAAATTTTAATGTTTGTCATAACTTCTTCTGCATATTGTATGTAACAAAATGTTCTTAGAATAAGAATAACCATATAACCTCAGATAAAATATTATTCTTTAAAGATTCACTTTCTAACTTTATTTGCTATTTAAACTCTAACCATGCTCTTACGATATCAATTAGAAATTGATCCTTCACTATATAGGGATATCCGTAGGGGAGGCAGTTATTATCTATAAAATATCTTGAAGACCAAGTTGAGTTAACTTGGCGAGGGTTATGGGGGTGTTAAAAGCCACAATGAGTTCTCTGATCACAATTGATCGCACAAGCTGTCGGCAAGACACAGTGAGCCTGCTAGAAAAGAACAGAATGTTCCACATTATAAGATGATTAGATCTGGGTAACTCTGTATATAGTGAATGTGAATGGTAGCTGAGTTCTGTGTACAAATGAATGCAAGCAAATTTCCAGCACATAACAAGAAAACTAGACAACTCTGGGAACTGACCCCCCCTTAGAAATGTGGAATGGTCCAGTCTGGGATATCAGGGTCTATCATCACCCTGGCATTGCAAGAAAAACTGAATATCGGTCAACTCACTGTGGCAGTGTGACTCCAGTTAGGAGAAATTCCAATTTATAAAGGTTTCATTCGAAAGCCTTTTGACCCATATACATTTGAGACTGTTTTTGAAAACATTCCAAGTTTAACATTTTAAGACCACCACTTTCATAACTATTAATCATGATTTTACGCTTAATATTGTCACATTTTACCATTCCACTTCATTAACCCTCCTCAAAAATTCATTAATAAATTTTTGAGGAGGGTTAGGCAAAACAGTTAAAAGAAAAGTTTATTGAGACAATGCTAAGCTTGTTACAAGAGTTATTTTACCAATAAGCGTACGATCTCTTCTAGCCAATAAATTGAGAACTGTTTTATTTTGACTGAGTTGTGGGTCATAATTTAACTGGAATAATTCTTTTTCATTATGAGATATAACAAAACACCAAGCACTCTAACCGGGCCTGTCGTCCATTGTTATAGTGTTATATTTTACCAGGCGATTTGTCATTGAAGATCAGAGAGCAAATTTTATTGCTTCAGATTTTAAATGGTTAATTTTCAGTCCAGAAGCCAGAGAAAATTTGTCTACAAGGTCAAATGTGGTGTAAACAGAGACGTCGCTACCATCAACGAAAAGTGTGGTATCATCTGCATAACTACCAATTTTCAATTAGTTTTCACCAATACTCAAACCTGAAATGTTTTGTGAGTGTCGTAAAGCATTGGCCATTAATTCGGCTGCCAGAATAAAGAGATATGGACTAAGAGGACATCCTTGACGCACACCCCCTCGTCAAGTTAAACAATGATGAAACATGGCCATTATTTAGTCACACAACTATACTAATATTATTATACAATGTTGAAAACCATCTGAGTATGTCAGGTCCAAAATATAAGTAACGCAAAATTGTTTTAAACAATGTCATCTCTAATATATCAACTGCTTTTTTCGAAATCTTCAAATAAAATAAACCCTGGAACATTAAGCCTCTTTCGCATACTTGATACTATCTAAAACCAGACGAATCTTTTCACTGCTATATCGATTCGGCATAAAACCGGTTTGGTTTGAATCAATTAAAGTTGGCAAAACCCTTTTTATTCTACTAGCGATAGCTTTAGTACATTATTTTATAGTCGACATTTAAAAACGAAATGGGCCTCCAGTTCATCAGGGCTCAATTTCATGAGGAATGGAAGCACAGAAAACTCTTGCTTTACCAGCCAAAATACCATACAGTTACCACTGCTGTGACTGGTACCCTACTCATTTCTTGCTGAGCAAAGAAATTTGTTAAGCAGAATTTTCTACTATAAACAGCTTTATTACTGGGCCCCGGTCTGTTGGATCTTTCCCAGGTTTGGGGATCAAGTTAACGACACCACGTCTTGGGTCCATACTTAATTGACCTGATTGAAAAGAGAACTTAAAGGCATCAAGTAACAAACATTTGATATCTTTCTAAAACAAATTGTAGAATTCGGCCGGAGTGTCATAGGGAAATCTTTCCCCTGAGATTCAGTCCCCCATAGCTGGAAAATTAACATGGGCATCGGAGGGCGCTATCAGAAGAAGTTTGTGCACACCTAGGACTCTTATTGTTTTAGCCATATCTTTTGAGAGCAGTGGCACATTCAGCTTCATTCAACGGACCTTCACAAGAGCTTTGATCCACAATACAAAGACCTTGGTCTAAAGGCTCTAGGAAGACAACTGTCAAAACCAGATTCATCAGTAGAGCTACTTGTATACATGATTAGAATAAAACATCAAATTCTTCCTTTAATTATTTCAGCTGAACCTGAAACAGTGTAACAATTCTTAGTGACAAAGTTGTTAATTGAATTTTTTGGGGTTTCTTTTTCCCTAAATTATAATAATTTTTTCTGAATAAGTTACGGTGCCTAGTCAAATCGGGTGTAAACTGACATTCACTAAGTAGTTAATTTCTGTAACTCTATGTTTGGTTATTTGACGTCACGATTTCTATACATGTCTTATCCATTGCGTTACACTGTGATTCTTGTTGATCGTGTCTTTAAAAATAAATCAAATGTTTGGCATTTAGGCCTAAAGGTACATGTATATCACTGTAAATAAGATAAAGTGGTCAGGTGATTGTTAAGGAGATGTTTACTGCGTGTATTATTATATGGGTTTGTTATCCACCTTATTAGGGACTAAACTTTACTTCTAATTTTCATCTCAGTAGTTTTGAATGAGCGGGAACCCAAAAAGCCATTCCATTTAATTCCTTGGGTATTGGAAGTGCTCTCATTGAAGTATCTCCCGTTCAAATTGGAGTGGTAGCAGGCTTCGTACCACCAGGCTCCACGGTGTCTCTCGGCACAGTTACCGTCCCAGTCATCGTTGTCTCGGTCTTTGGTTGAAAAGGGCCGGTTACTGTGGTATCCTAACGCGTTATCTGAAAGATAACACACGTGGTCATAGTAATAAGTGTAAAGGTGATGTTGGGAGGGGGTAACTTTAAAATTGAATCTGGTTCTTACATAACTTAGGTATCTCAATAAAGTGTATGCTGAAGAACAAATGGATCAAATGGAGCCGGGGATATTGGGAGGAGTGAGGTAATGTTCACATTCAAAACAGTTATAAAGTTTTACTCTATTAATCCGTATGGGCTCAATGGCTGTTATGCTTAAAAAGTATTGGTTTTTCCGTGGGTCGGCATTAGACCGTTATTTGTATGAACCGCTGTCTAAATGAAATGATGTTGCTATATTTAAAATATGAACAAATCTTAGACAGAAAAATCATGCAACGTTAAAGCGCCCAAAAGGCGTGATGTTTTGTTGTGTTTCATGGCCACTTAACACAAGCAATCACTTGTAAAAACCAATGTAAACTGGTCGGTCGCAGCGATGGGCATTGAGTTACCCGGTAAGGTTTTTGTATTAGCTTTGGAATCTCCACCTTTAATTTCTTACCTGCGGTTCCTGAGTAACTTCCCAGAGTCAGCCTGTAGTTGTCACTCACATCGGCGATGCTGAACGAGTCATAGACGGCATACGCGTTACTGTTTTCGAAGGTTGACAGATCTACCCGGAGTTCGTACACGCCCTGATTGGTCATGCAAGTTGTTGTTACCGAGCCAAAACTCTCCCTCGAGATTCCCAAACCCCCGGCTGTAGTTGGCAAAGTCCAAATAGAAATCTACACTGCCGTCCTTACGTCGCTGGAATACCTTTTCAATAAAAAAAGCCCGCAATATGAACTTCTGCTTTTTAATTATTATTTTGTTGGTATTTTGTGTGTGTATAATCTATTTTTAAAGTGTTAAGCAACTATATGAACTTACCGTCCAGCCTCCGTCGTCTGTCTCCATATCACAGTACACCTGGAAGGGCTCACCGAAGTCAAACGGTTTGACCGTGTACACACCACTCTCTGTCACACCCCTAGTCAGAACCTCTGAACAATCCTTGAAGAATAAGGCTGAACTACCTTCATGATGAAAAATATTTCAATGAAATATATTTGTATCCAAATAGTTTGACATACCTTGATATACACCAATCCTTCGCCGATCTTGAACTCTTGGTGGCAGCAGAAACGCCTCCATTACTGCGGTGGTACCTGGGTGGTACTGTGCTGCCTATCGATGAGCTTAAGGGCTGGGCTACACTAGTTAATTTATAAATGGTTATATGTAAATAATGGTTGTTTATAAATAATAGTTACATAAGTGGCAAGGTCGTACCACCGCAGTACCACCGCAGTTTGTCTGCTGCCACCAAGAGTTCAAGATCGGTGAAGGATTGGTGTATAACATTAGTTACTTATTTTGCAGTTTATAAAAGTTTCAGTCAATTCGTGACATTTCTCCTGCAACATTTGTTGGTAAACGACTGGCCTATCCTGCAATGATTACCAATGGACATTCTGACGCATGATGGGTCATTCTACGTACGGTACATATTTTGCGCAAACTGTGATAATAATCTACCAATAACACGTACCTACCAATAAGGTACTCTAGGCGCTTAAACAGACAGAAACAATCTAAGACAGGTTTTATATAATTTCTTTTAAAGATATGAGACCAAATTTATGGGTGCATTTAGCAGCCACCGCCAGACACACCCGAGCAAATCCCTATATTGTAACTGGGTTCTTGTACGTGCATTACACAACACACGGGAACTACGGCTTTATGTCCCATCCGAAGGACGAAGCAATAGTGGTTAAGTGTCTTGCTTAAGGACACAAGTGTCAAGACCGGGACTCGAACCCACACTCTGCTGATCAGAATCACCAGAGCTGGAGTCCGGTGATCTAAACCGCTCAGCCACGACACGCCACACAGACTAAATCTCGTGTGAGACACGTTAGACAAATCAATATTCAAATCGGTTGTCGGACATCGTGGTCCACGTCAGCGTTATGTTCTGTAAAATGAAAACCAGTCCCTGCCCCACCCCCTCCCTCAAACCTTTAACTTGTCTCTCCAGAAGGCGGGGCTTCCTGGAGGCGTTAACAATCTGTTGAGAGCCAAGCCAATTTGCTGACTGAAATTATTTACCGTTTTCTTTTTTCTATACCATACGAAAACATAAATAAATCGGCACATTTTAGAGTGCCCCCCCAAAAAGTTTACATTAAAAAAAAGTATAGAGTACCCCCCCCCAACAAAAAAAAGAAAAAAAGAAAAAGGATACATAAATCAATAAAAATTAAAACAAATACAAAATCACTGTGAAATTTGTTAAGTTGATATTTCAAAAAATGTCTCGAAAAGCCCTTGTTTTGGTTGATTTGGTGTTTCGGCAACGTCATCGATCCCACAACCTCATACCCTCCTACTCTCTCTCTCCGACCCCGAGGGTCAGAGCCTTTAAACCCAGTGAAACAAGTTCCAATGGAAGACATTGATTGATTTCAGCCAAGAGTGGCTCTTAGCCCCAGCGGCGTAGCTAGGAATTTTTCGGTGGGGGGGCACAGGGGGGCATTGCTTCCAAGTGGGGGGGCCCAGGGAAAATGGGTGTGTCAGTGGTGGTGGGGGTCATGTACTCCTAGCCCTAGAACTATGAGGTTTGATCCGCTATCGTCTCCACGAACCTCATATAGAGGGCCATGTACAATATCCTATTAGAAACTTTTTGCCCTTCACATTTAAATGCACCTGGAGTTCCTCTTTTGAAACCGGATCTCGCGAAAATTAGTGTTTTTTGTTCTCACAGTGAGCTCGGCGCGGGTCCAGAAAATCCACTCCTCAAAAAACCGGTTAAAATCTCACTGTTTTTCAGAATCCTCGCCTTCCGGTAGCAATATGGCCGCCCGCCGTAATTTATAAATGGTATGCTGCGTGCTACGCTGGTAACGACCATCGTTGCGCGTGCGCGTAGCATAACTTTTGGTCCCTCCGGCATGTAGGGGCGCACTCACTAATTCCACTTCCATAGCATTCAGTGCAAAAGGCTAAATATTCAAAAATACACGAAAAATACTTAAAAGTCTCACAGCTTTTTACAGTAAAGGGAAAAGTATATATTGACTCGTGAACTTTTATTCTCTGCTCAATTTAATATGGGGAGTCCCTGGTACCGGTCACGTCGAGTTATTCTCCCTCCAAATAAAAACACTCCTACACCGGTGTAATTTTCCAAACGTCCGAGCATCAATCTTGAAAAATGTCCCTACACCTCTCGGCAAATAGGACCATTTTTCAGGGCCTATGTCATCAAAAATACCTCAAGTTGGAAGTCAACAACCCCCAGGTTACAATTGGGGAACATTTTTGCACTCTACCCCTTTTGTTGGGCTCTCAAATGTTACAAAATATTCATGAGCTCGACGCTCTGTTTTCTCCATATTTAGTGGGGTGCACCCGTAGGCCGTATATACCGGTAATCAATGGTTTGCAGCGCGCAACGCTGGTCACAATTACCAACGGCTTATGTTTATACACGTGAACCGTTGGTTATCGTTTACCAGCGTAGCGTGCAGCACACCAACTGTTTTCATTCCGCTGCATTGCATTGATCAACACGTGGGCGCGCGCTCAATTCCGGTGATGATAGCAACAATCCCCACAGCGTAAGTTAAACAATAATTATTGGCTTTGAAAACAACTAAAGTTTGTTTTACTTTATTGTAAATGAAGGCCTACAAATAGCAGATGTATTTTGTTTCGTAATGTTTTGTTTTCATTCTTTGAACTTTCTTTTTGTGTGGGCACTATTGCAATTTTTTCATGGGGGGCACCTGGGGGGGGGGGCACTGGAAATTTGTGGGGGCACGTGCCCCCCCAGGCCCCCCCCGTGGCTACGCCGCTGCTTAGCCCTTTGTCCAAGCCAGTTCCTATGGGATTTCTTAGAGAGGTGGTCATTGATACATTTGCTATTTATTTGGATAGGTCTCAATAGGAAACGGAGTACACAACATTGTTTACAAACGTAGGCCTACTGTTGACAACAGCGTCATGGCATCGTCCAAGTTGAAACTGGATCGTCATAAGTAATGTGTGCATGAACAAAGAAAAATGGCACGGGTTCTTATATTAAAGCCGAAACGGCAAACTTGCGATGAAGTTTCAAAAATAAAAGATGGCCCCTACTTTTGCTTTCTCATGGTCAATTGTGTTACTATACCTTGTAGCAATCCAACTATGGAAGTAACTGCTGATTGCAGCATTTCTAACTGTCGTTTCATGTCCTGTAGCTCAGAGGAAACCGATTCTTGATTGTCAGAGAGTGCAGAAACTGTGCGAAGTATTTCCTGGATGGTGGTAGAGTTGCAGCCGGTACCGGAGTTCACGGGAACGGAGCGTCCGCAAACGGGCGGATTGATGGTGACGTGTGGCTGGCACACACATCGCTCCGTCTCGCTTGTTGTATATGAGCCAATGCTATGCTGAGTTTGGGATCTTGCTCTCATAGCAAACACGGCTATGAAGACCAACAGGGTCATTTTTGTACACGCTGGTTCCATTTTAAGCCAAACTGCTAAACTAATAATGATATTTTCAGACAAGATGGCTTACGGTCGAACTTCAGAGGCACAACAGCAAACAAGTTTGGTTCACAGTGAAAATAGGCTATTTTTTCTTGATTGTCCGCTTGTCACTTCCTCTTCCGCACACACAGATGTAGTTTCGTTTTCAAGCACTGAACAAAAAACCTACCCCAACAAAGTTTGTTTTTCTATTTAACCATTTACTTATGGGTACGTTATCCTAGCAAGTATGAGGAAGTATACACTGTATACCAAAATCTACATTTGTTTCATTGAACCTTGAACACAGTGGTAGCGCCATTTATACATGCTAGGCTGAAATGTTTATTACGCCACATATGTTTTTTAAACTAAACTTGGAAGAGATGCCTTTAAACCAAAATCAATAATTAACACAGTGACTATCAATTCATGTTGAAAGGACGAGTGTTTGGGCTCCATTTAGGTCAGGCTGTATTTAGGGCTCGGTAGAGAACTGGCGGTTGTTATACCTGCTCGGCGAGTCGCATGAAATAAATTAATGTTTTATAAAAAAAACTCATATCTGGAGAACAATGATTGCTAAGTATTGTACAAATCTTACACAAAGTGTGACCCCATGTGACCTTTACTTCCGGTCGAAACTGGAAGATGAAATTCCAATACTTCAAAAGTTCATCCATTGCGTCATTAAATTAGCGTTTATCTAAACAATTCAAATCTGGAAAACTAATTACAACACCTTTGCACGATATGAACGATCTAGAAGTGTTGTACAATTAATATTACACAGAAGTGTGACCCCGTGTGACCTTCAATTCCGGTCAAAACTGGAAGTTGAGGTGAAAATAAACATTCCCAGGCCTCGTTTTGAGACATGGTCTCTCTGTATGGAATAACGTTTGACCCCTAAAATGACGTCATTATCAGCGCCCTCTTGTGACAAGTTTAAAATGTATTGTTTTGCTGAAAACCTGTTGCAATTTCAAAAAAGTTTAAAACTTAGCACTTACTTATAAATCTAAATGTCTGATAAAAAATCAGTTATGACATCATGATGACATTCATCGATTTTCAAATTATAGGATCAAGGTGTCTTGTTTCAAAAATGCAAATGTTTACAACCACATCGAGCTTCACGTAGGCCTATTTCAGTGCAACATGGTGATTACAATGGTATGATTAGTTTCAACATCGGGATCGCTCGCGTTCCTTCGTCCATGACTTGACAAGTGGTGACATTATATTTAGGAACATTTAGGAACATTTAGTACATGATATGGTCATGGTATGACTGTTGACAATGGCTTTGTCAGATTTGATGATGATTAAAAAGTCTTAACAGAATAAAGGCAGGTTGGGGTGTTTTCGGAAGGTACAGAGAAATCTTCAGCGGCAAAAATATACCAATATCGCGAAAGAAAAGGGTGCTTGATCAATGTGTACTTCCAACGATAACTTATGGATGTCAAACATGGGCAATAACTAAGTACAAACATAATAAATTGGCTACCACTTAGAGGGCAATGGAAAGAATAATGCTCAGATTTAACTAAGAGACCGGATACCTCAGCAAACAATCAGAGACAAAACAAAAGTGACAGATATCACAAACTATGTTAACAAAATGAAATGGATATGGGCAGGACACGTAGCAAGGATGGCAGACAATTGGACAATAAGAACCACAGAATGGCACCCAGAGTAGGGAAAAGATCTAGAGGTAGACCAAAGAAAAGATGGAGGGATGACATAGTGAAGATCGCAGGAAGGAACTGGACCAGAACGGCTAAGGAAAGGGCTACATGGAGGAATCTGACTGAGGGCTGAATCATGCAGTGGATGGACGATGCCTATAGGTACAAGGTACAAGGCACAAGGTACAAGGTACAAGGTACAAGGTACAAGGTACAATGTACATACTGGAAAGGAAAGGGCTACATGGAGGAATCTGACTGAGGGCTACATCCTGCAGTGGATGGACGATGCCTAGGTACAAGGTATACAAGGTACAAGGTACAAGGTACAAGGTACAAGGTACAAGGTACAAGGTACAAGGTACAAGGTACAAGGTACATACTGGAAAGGAAAGGGCTGCGTGGAGGAATCTGACTGAGGGCTACATCCTGCACTGGATGGACAATGCCTAGGTACAAGGTACAAGGTACAAGGTACCGGTACAAGGTACCAAGTACAAGGTACAAGGTACATACTGTAAAGGAAATGGCTACATGGAGGAATCTGACTGAGGGCTACATTCTACAGTGGAAGGACAATGCCAAGGTACAAGGTACAACAAGGTACATACTGGAAAGGCAAGGGTTATATGGAGGAATCTGACAGAGGGCTACATTCTACAGTGGATGGACAATCCCTAGGTACAAGGTACAATGTACAAGGTACAAGGTACAAGGTACAAGAAACTGTATTCAGCTGAAACCTTCTCAGGTAACCTTTATTGTAGCTTTCTTGATAATTTTGCTTATGCATCACGTTGACAAAAAACAATGACCATAAATACCGTTAAAGAGATCAAGGCGATCTTTGCGCACAGTTCAATAAACTTGTTTTTGCATTAATTTTAATAACTTGTGCTATTTCACTGCGTGGCACGCACGATCCAATTCACCCTCTGCCTGCAAAAATGATGAGGATTGTTGAGTTATTTGCTGGTCTCCAGCCCCAAAATACCAGCTTGTACTAGGATTGCCTGTGACCCCACCCATCTTGTTGTGTCTAGCTGGTCAGCCATCTTGGATCATGCGCTGGACGAAAATGGCTCTTCACCTTACACTATGAGCTGTGTTGTTGCTACTGTTGTATCATTGCCTAATCGCCCCTAACCGTATGCAGTCTTTATGTACTCTAAATCATGATCGAGGCTCAGTATTACTACTACTCTCCGGTGACATCCATACCAACCCAGGCCCTCGTGCAAAGAACCCCAGTGTCTACCCCTGTGGTTTATGTGAGTACCCTGTCACTTGGTCCTGCAAAGGTGTCGCCTGTGATGATGGTAGTGTCTGGTATCATCAGTCATGTATTGAATTGTGCTCAACTGACTTTGAATTATTAAACCACTCAAACATTCAGTGGAAATGCCATAAATGTGAAAGCACCAACTGTGACAGTTTTACATTTCACAGCTATGAACTAGACTACACCAACCACCACCATACACCCCCTGATTCAAACATCTTAGTAGACAGTGTATCACCTTCGAACCACTCTTGTAGGCCACTATGAACAAGTAGCCCAAAATCAGACAGAGTGCAAAACCACCATGAACAAGACTATCAGTCTTGACAGCACATCGTCACGAACGCATAGTTCTTTACCATCCAATCCACGAAACAAACAAAACCTCAGATTTATGACAATAAACTGCCGAAGTGTGATGGCTAAAAGAGCTAAACTAGCCGCTGCCATTGAATACATCAAACCGTATATTGTTTGTGGAACTGAATCCTGGCTGTAACGGGGGTTAAACCATGTACATCCCCATCTGAAGGTTACATAAGATCAAGTGAAATCTTCCCAGAAAACTACACTGCCTACAGGAATGACCGTTCCAGTCTAGGTGGAGGAGTCTTTATACTTGTCCATCGCAGTTTAATTTACATTGAATTACCCGAGCTTGTAACAAACTGTGAACTTGAATAGGTCAAAGTTATACTTCAAAATAAAAAAGAGCTGATTATTAGATCCTTCTACATGCCCCACAGCAAAGTTGAAACTCTGAATGAACTGGACAAGTCTCTTAACAAGCTCACTTCAAATGGCCTTCAGAATAACCATATTGTACTCGCAGGAGATTTCAACTGCCCTAGCATTGACCGGTATCAATGTACTGTAGATCTAAGGAGTAAAGACACTGCTACCCAGCAAAAGCTGATTGACATCACTGCTCACTTAACACAAGTCCATGTCACCCACACGCGAAGATGATGTACTGGACCTTGTATTTACATCCAACCCAAGCCTGGTAAAGAATTCAGTTACTGCACCAGGGATAGCAGATCATGATATTGTGATTACAGATTATGACCCTCAAACCAATCTCTGTTAAACCTATAATAAAGAAATGCTCCCAGTACTCTCGAGCAAACTGGGAGAACATAGCCGACAACCTTAACGTACTTTCCCATGAAATCATAAATATGAAACAAGAAGGCTCCAACACACCTCAACTACGGGATAAGTTTAAATCAACAGTGTTAGCATTGACTGACGAACACATCCCACACAAGATGAGGAAAAACAACCACTCACTATCCTGGCTGAGTAAACCCATCATGAAAATGATCAGACGGAAAAGGAGACTCTACAGACGTGCAAAGCGACACAATAAATAACCCTATAGACGGAAGCAGTTACGTCTTACATTCATGTACAAGGTGGTTGAGGGGTTGGTACCAGCTACCTCCATGGTACCAGCTATACCATCTCAACTTTACTTTACACCCCAAAGACCAGGCAGGCGCATTCTACTTAGAACACTCTTCAATTCACCAACAACTACCCCAATCGAAAGTTCAATAGCAAATAACTCCAAGTGCTTCAAAGTTCCACGGTACAACACCAACCAACTCAAGTACTCATTCGTCAATAGAACAATAATTGACTGGAACCACCTGGAAGAAAACGTTGTTCAAGCTGAGTCAGTCGACTCTTTCAAATCCCTCCTTAGCCGCAGTCCTCTCTCCCACTAAACAATCAGCACGTTCACCCCCTCTCTCACCCGTTGCGTTTATGCCAATTTTGGTTTCTGCAACGTACAGCAGATACAGATATAGACGACCACGCTGACTTTCCTAAAGTGCGCATCTAAACGCAAAACGCGTACGGTTATTGAAAATACGAACTTAAATTTTAAATCTACGACCAAATGGTAACATTGAAGGATTTTTTCCAAATGTTAAACATTATTCTTCATTCAGTTGTCGTTTTGATTATTAAAATGAGCTTGGAAAACTTTGGACCAATCAGAAGGCTAGCATTGTGCGGTAACCTTCAGGTGACGTCAGTGGCCGTTGCTAACAACTCGACACACTTCATGCGTTTTCAACTTTCTACCGACTGCAAGTGTCCCGCTTCATCGCTGCGTAACCAAGCAAGATCTTTGGGTTATTTCTCGCTGCAAATAGGATCTCTTTGCACTTGAAAGTCTTTGGAGGTAAAGGCCCAGAAATCTAGCATCATGTCTGGAAAAGGTTTCGACATGATTTCCTTCTTCAATGATTTGATGGCCGGTGGGACCGCCGCCGCTATCTCGAAGACCGCAGTGCCACCGATTGAGCGCGTTTCTTTAAACTCCTGCTCCAGGTAGGTCAAGACAAGTTCCAAATCCACATTGTCAAATTCGAAAATTTTGTTTTCGTCGTATGAGTGTATTATTTGTTGCAATGATTTTTTGTGAAAGAGAGTTTTGGTGATTTTTTGTAAAAATTGAAGTATGTGAACATTTCTTGTGTACGAAAATTAAGACTGATTTTGGCTAATGATGGAAATGGTTTATTGGTTGGTTGGTTGTTGAGAAGTAGCTGTGGTTTATTGGTCAGTTGTTCGGTTTGTTTGTTTGTTTGTTTGTTTTAGGTCATAGTTGGATGGTTGGGTTGGTTTGGGTTTTTACTATTTGCTTAGTTGTGTGGTTAAGTTCGGTTGGTTGCTGGCCCCAATTATACATAGAGCTGCTTAAGCGCAAAAAGTAGCTAAGCACAACAAAATTATGCTGATGTGAATAAGGTTACCAGCCAAAATACCATCCCAAATGTACAATTTTTGACTGGTATCTTGCTTATTTTGCTTTTGACTGCTGGAGTAAGATCTTCAAGCAAGAGGGACCATCAGCCTTCTTCAAGGGTGCACTCTTCAACGTTTTCCGTGGTACAGGCGACGCCTTTGGTGCTCGTCCTGTACGACGAGATCAAGAAACTTCTTTAAATTTTCTCAAACCATTCCCACCCAGCCTCGCCGGGCACTCTCCAAAAACTCGGAAATTACTTATATAAATTCCTCAAGACTCGGACATTGGTGAAACAGGGATTCAGTCACCTTGGTCATAATATCTTCAATCAGTTTTGTGAAGTTTCAAGCTCTTCACTGTTTACCTTGGATTCTTGTAGTTCACACTCCATAACAACCTCATCTCACCACCATGGGGAAGCCAGCTGGTTACCCATGGTATCTCAGTAATTAGGAAATTGTTTCTTCTTGAATTTTAGTTGAACTTTTAACAGAAAGTCAGTATTTAATAAGTCTACTTATTTCATATTATAATATTTTTTATAAGTTATAGGCTAGAAACGAAATAACTCATCCCCAAATCTGTTTCCTTATAACAGGACATTAAATACAGCATAGGCACTGATTTCGTATAGACGTATTTTTCCTCTGCTTCTAGTTACTAATCAAAACAAATTAAAACAAAAAAACCATTTTGGGAAAACATCTCAAAATCTAAAAATAAAACAAAAATTAATCAAATTAATAACAAATACGATTTTTATTTTTTGTTTACACAAAAAAACTATAAAAAGACTGTCTATGTTAAACATTTCCACCATCATCTGGGTTTTTACTCCAAACTCATGTTAGGGGGGCGTGTTACTCCCAGTTTGTTTACTTTAAGTTTCCATTACCGTTTCCATCCGTCAGCAAAGCTGGTAGAAGTTGCACCCCTGTTTTTGTAGGCAATGAACTCTGCTTTTGGTAAACTTTGTTTTACCCTCAAGAGTTTCATTGTTTTCCACATCTTTGACTTTTTACGAAAAATTTATTTCCCAAAATACCAAATCTTTCTATTTGTTCATCTTTGGATGAGATCATTTTCCCGTCTTGAGTTTGATCTTAACTTTAAGGGTTGATATTTTGGAAAACCATTTATATTTTGTTTACAGTCAAGACCCGGCGGTCTTTTTTTTATACAGTTCGAGTCCTGTCCCTTGGGTAAGTTCCTCATAGATCCGCACATCTGTCTCCTCTCCATCAGAAGCTGACTCCCGCCCTAGTTTATCCCTGTACTGGGTTAATTTCTAGTTTAATTGTAGGACAATTAGTCTCAAGTTGGTTGTCTTTTGGTTCTCTTCCTATACTATTGATGGTTATTGGGAACTGTTTTTCTTCTGATTAAGGGCTAGGATTAATTTGAGGGCTGGTGACCATTGCCAAGCCCTTGTTTTTTTTTGCTTTAGTGTCCCTTAGATTTTCTCCCACAACATTTTGATGTTCTAAAGGAAGTCTAAGGAGGTGGCCTTTATCCACGTGGGACTGAAAATTCCAGTTCGATTCACCACTTCTCCAACCTAACCCACAGGAATTGTACGGATCACTGACAGTGGTTTCTCTAAGGTTGTTCTATTTTAAGAAACAAGACCTGCTGTCCCGTATGTCACAATTAGATAACCATGGGGAAAATGCCCTGTGTACCCTGGGAGTGTGGCGGTTTCCTGACTGTATGCCTGTAGGCAAGCTTGCCGATATAGCCCATGTCCTTTTTGAGGTTGATTGGGGCAAACATTTTCATTAAGCTTACAAAATTGCTTAGCACCAAACCATAGGCAAGCTTGCCGATATAGCCCATGTCCTTTTTGAGGTTGATTGGGGCAAACATTTCCAAGCACCAAACCGTTTCAATGAGAAGATATATATAGGTTACCAGCTAACATGTCATGTAAATTGTATTGGTGACTGGTCCCCCACTTATATTTACTAAGCATTGTAAATTTGTGGAAGCATAGATATGAAATATAAAGTGTCCTTCACACTGTTTCAGAACCAATTTCATAGAGCTGCTTGGCAGACAATAGTGCTAAATAAGTAGGATGCCAGTCACAGATGGTACATTATGATGGTATTTAGCCTGGTAACCTTATTCTGGTTGTGCTTAGCTACTTTTTGTGCTTAGCTACTTTTTGTGCTTAGGCAGCTCAATGAAATTGTGCCCTGCTGCCATGTGGGATAAGTTTTCTCCACCTTGGTCTTCAAGAGCTCTGTCAAAACGTTCATGTTGCATCGAATTTGTCTTCTTTCTTTTTTGAATAAATTTTATTTTGTCCTTCCCTTAACGAGGTTCTGTGTTTCTATAGTAGAGCGCTTTGCATAAATACCTTGTTTTATTATTGTTATCATTATTAAAATGTTTCTTCCTTGTCCCTCTCTCTCTCGTTTTCCAGTATGTGGGGACATTCACGGCCAATTCTACGACTTAATGAAGCTATTTGAAGTGGGTGGCAATCCTGCATCAACTCGCTATTTGTTCCTACGGGTGACTATGTCGACAGAGGATATTTTAGTATAGAGGTAAGTTAAATGTGAAAGTAGCATAGTAGTGTTGTTTGACACTGGGGTCAAATGTTGTTAAATGCAAAAGAGGAATTCCTCTGCAAATAATCGAGGGAATTGAATAGAAATAGTTCAATTTTAATATAAGGACACCCGAAGCTTGACTTTGGTTGCAAAATATTGACATCACATTTTGTTTCATTTCATAGATTGTATACAACAATGCTATATTCAAACTATTTTGTGGCAGAGGGTGTGTCGCCCCCCCACCCCCCTCCAATTGTGCCAATACTTTAACACACAAGTAAAGTCTTTCCGAAGCCAATATGGCTCATCAGGCCGGTGTTTATACCCGGTTTCATTGGCACTAAACGACTGAGAATATTTATATTTTTTCCCCTGGACAGGATGCCAGTCCATCGCAGGTTACTCCCCAGCTCTCACCGGTACCCATTTGCACTCCTGGGTGGAGAGAAGTAATTATCATAAAGTGTCTTGCTCAAGGGCACAAGAGTGTGCCGACTGACCAGGCCAGGATTCAAAACCATATTCTGTAAATAAATTACAGAACTTGGGTCCTAGACCACCGCCTTAGACCGCTTGGCCACGAGCAACACCCCATTTTACATTTAAATATGGGAACAAAAAGGAGCAGAATCATTTTCTTCTACACTTCATAGCCTTGACCACTGAGCTGACTGAGTTGACCAACTGTTTGAAACCATACATGTACTTTCATTCAGTATTTTATTAATAATTAATCATGGAATACCTTGCACATTTAATTATTAATATAATTTATGACTTTCATTTTCCCCCCATCTTTTTCTTTCATTTGATCACGATTATCATCTTTTTGAATAAAATAGAGGTATAAATGGGTACCTGCGAGGGTAAAGGTTGATATTGTGGGTTCAAGTCCCGGTCAAGACACTTGTTTCCTTGAGCAAGATGCTTTACTAATTGCTTCTCTTCACCCAGGGGTATAAATGGGTACCTATACGAGGGTAAAGGTTGATATTGTGGGTTCAAGTCCCGGTCAAGACACTTGTTTCCTTGAGCAGCATGCTTTACTAATTGCTTCTCTTCACCCAGGGGTATAAATGGGTAACTGCGAGGGTAAAGGTTGATATTGTGGGTTCAAGTCCCGGTCATGACACTTGTTTCCTTGAGCAAGATGCTTTACTAATTGCTTCTCTTCACCCAGGGGTATAAATGGGTACCTACGAGGGTAAAGGTTGATATTGTGGGTTCAAGTCCCGGTCAAGACACTTGTTTCATTGAGCAAGATGCTTTACTATATTGCTTCTCTTCACCCAGGGGTATAAGTGGGTAAATGCAAGGGTGTAAGGTTGATATTGTGGGTTCAAGTCCCGGTCAAGACACTTGTTTCATTGAGCAAGATGCTTCTCTTCACCCAGGTGTATAAGTGGGTACATGCAAGGGTAGAGGTTGATATTGTGGGTTCAAGTCCCGGTCAAGACACTTGTTTCATTGAGCAAGATGCTTTACTATAATTGCCTCTCTTCACCCAGGGGGTATTAGTGGGTACATGCAAGGGTAGAGGTTCTGATATTGTGTTTGAACAAAAGCATTCTGAGCGCCGCGGCCTGAGAAAGATTACAGGAATGTTGTTGGCCCTATGAACAAGGCACTAATGTAAAGTGCATTGATAAGTTGTTGTAAAATGCGCTCTAAAAATTGAACTAAAGAAGCTATTTTAACAAACTGTATTTCATACGTAAGGCCTATAAACGCTTAGCAAAGGTCACACAGAGGTTACCCCAATTTGATCTTGTCTTCCGGTTGAAACCGGATGTTGAAGTGAAAACATAATCCCAGCTTCGTTTTGAGCTCTCGAACCATGAATGAAATATGTTTTAAATATAAACATATCGAAACTAACATCGATGACGTCATCACTACTTCACTGTAGAATATCAGCAAACTATGTAAATATGGAGACAACTGGAAAGGTATGGCAATGAAAGTATAAAATAAAGATACAATTTTGAAGGCACACAAATTTTAATGTTTGTCAAAACTTCTTCTGCATATTGTATGTAACAAAATGTTCTTAGAATAATAATAACCATAAAAGCTCAGATAAAATATTATTCTTTAAAGATTCACCTTCTAACTTTATTTGCTATTTAAACTCTAACCATGCTCTTACGATATCAATTAGAAATTTATCCTTCAATACTTAGAATGGGATATACCTTAGGGGAGACAGTTATTTTCGATAAAATATCTTTAAGACCAAGTTGAGTTAACTTGGCGAGGGTTTTATGGGGGTGTTAAAAGCCACAATCAGATCTCTGACCACAATTGATCGCACAAGCTGTCGGCAAGACACAGTGAGCCTGCTAGACAAGAACAGAAGGTTCCACATTATAAGAGGGTTAGATCTGGGTAACTCTGTATATAGTGAATGTGAATGGTAGCTGATTTCTGTGTACAAATGAATGCAAGCAAATTTCCAGCACATAACAAGAAAACTGTGCAGCTCTGGTAACCGACTCCCCCCCCCCATTAGATATGTGGAATGGTCCAGTCTGGGATATCAAGGACTATCAACACCCTGGCATTGCAAGTGAAGTAAAAACCAAGACAAACTGAAAATCGGTCAACTCACTGTGGCAGCGAAACTCCAGTAAGTAGAAATTCCAACTTTATAAAGGTCTGTGGTTCATTCGAAAGCCTTTTAACCCATACATTTTAAATTTTGTTTTTAACCATTCCAAGTTTAACATTTTATAACCACCACTTTCATAACTATTAATCATGATTCGACGCTTAATCTTGTCACATTTACCATTCCACTTCATTAACCCTCCTCAAAAATGCAATAATCAATTTTTGAGGAGGGTTAGGCAAAACAGTCAAAGGAAAGGTAATTGAGACAATGCTAAGCTTGTTACAAGAGCTATTTTACCAATAAGCGTATAAGATCTCTTCTAGCCCATAAATTGAGAACTGTTTTTATTTTGATTGAGTTGTGGGTCATAGTTTAACTTGAACAACTCTTTTTCATTATGAGATATAACAAAACACCAAGCACTCTAACCGGGCCTGTCGTCCACTGTTATAGTGTTATATTTTACCAGGCGATTTGTCATTGAAGATCAGAGAACCAATTTCATTACTTCAGATTTTAAATGGTTAATTTTCAGTCCAGAAGCCAGAGACAATTTGTCTAAAAGGTCAAATGTTGTGTAAACAGAGACGTCGCTACCATCAACGAAAAGTGTTGTGTCATCTGCATAACTACTAATTTTAAATTAATTTTCACCAATACTCAAACCTGAAATGTTTTGTGAGTGTCGTACAGCATTGGCCATTAATTCGGCTGCCAGAATAAAGAGATATGGACTAAGAGGACATCCTTGACGCACACCCCCTCGTCAAGTTAAACAATTATGAAACATGGCCATTATTTAGTCACACAATTACTAATACTATTATACAATGTTGAAAACCATCTGAGTATGTCAAATCCAAAAATAAAGTAACGCAAAATTGTTTTATACAATGTCCGCTCTAATATCAACTGCTTTTTTCGAAATCTTCAAATAAAATAAACCCTGGAACATTAAGCCTCTTTCGCATACTTGATACTATCTAAAACCACACTAATATTTCACCGATATATCGATTCTGCATAAAACCGGTTTGGTTAGAATCAATTAAAGTTGGCAAAACTCTTTCTATTCAACTAGCGATAGCTTTAGCACATAATTTTATAGTCGACATTTAACAACGAAATGGGCCTCCAGTTCATCAGGGCTCAATTTCATAAAACTTGCTAAGCACAGAAAACTCTTGCTTTACCAGCCAAAATATACAGTTACCACTGCTGTGACTGGTACCCTACTCATTTCTTGCTGAGCCAAGAAATTTGCTAAGCAGAATTTTCTGCTAAACAGCTTTATGAAACTGGGCCCCGGTCTGTTGGATCTTTCTCATGTTTGGGGATTAAGTTAACGACACCACGTCTTGGGTCCATACTTAATTGACCTGATTGAAAAGAGAACTTAAAGGCATCAAGTAACAAACATTTGATTTATTTCTAAAACAAATTGTAGAATTCGGCCGGTGTCATAGGGAAATCTGTCCCCCCGAGATTCAGTCCCCCATACGGGAAATTAACATGGGCTGAAGGAGGTTGATTCAAAAGAGGGCGCTATCAGAAGAATTTTGTGCACACCTGGGGTCGATTTCACAAAACTCTTCCTAACTTAGGGCTAGTCCTAGGCAATGCTAAGAGATAGGACTGGTCTTAAGTTAAGAACAGTTACTGGTCCTAACTTAAGACTAGTCCTATCTCTAAGCATTGCCTAGGACTAGTCCTAAGTTAGGAAGAGTTTTGTGAAATCGACCCCAGGACTCTTATTGTTAGCCATATCTTTGAGAGCAGTGGCACATTCAGCTTCATTCAACGGACCTTCACAAGAGCTATGATCCTCAATACAAAGACCTTCGTCTAAAGTCTATAGGAAGACAACTGTCAAAACCAGATTCACCAGAAGAGCTACTTGTATACATGATTAGAATAAAAAAAATCTACTTCTTCCTTTAATTATTTCAGCTGAACCTGAAACAGTGTAACAATTCTTAGTGACAATTTTAATAATTGAATTTTTTGTGGTTTCTTTTTCCCCAAACTGTAATAAATTTTTTCTGGGCAAGTTACGGTGCCTAGTCAAATCGGGAGTAAACTGACATTCACTACTAGTATCTAGTTAATTTCTGTAACTCTATTTTTGGTTATTTGACGTCACGAATTCTATACATCTCTTATCCATTGCGTTACACTGTTGATTTTTATTTTTATAGTGTCTTTAAAAATAAAGGCAAATGTTTGGCATTGAGGCCTAAAGGTACATGTATATTACTGTAAATAAGATAAAGTGATCAGGTGATTGTTAAGGATATGTTTACTGCGTGTATTATTATATGGGTTTGTTATCCACCTTATTAAAGACTAAACTTTACTTCTAATTTTCATCTCAGTAGTTTTGATTGAGCGGAAACTCGAAAAGCTATTCCATCTAATTCCTTGGTCATTGATAGTGCTCTCATTGAAGTATCTCCCGTTCAAATTGGAGCGGAAACAGCTTGCGTACCACCAGGCTCCGTAGGCATACTCGGCACAGTTAACGATATAGTCATCGTTGTCTCGGTCTTTGGTCGTAAAGGGTCGGTTATTTTGGTATGATAACGAGTCTCCTGAAAGATAACACACGTGGTCATAGTCATAAGTGTAAAGGTGATGTTGGGAGGGGGGTAACTTTAAAAATGAATCTGGTTCTTGCATAACTTCGGTATCTCAATAAAGTGTATGCTGAAGAACAAATGGATCAAATGGAGCCGGGGATATTGGGAGGAGTGAGGTAAAATGTTCACATTCTATACAAGAATAAAGTTTTACTCTATTAAACCGTATGGGCTCAATGGCTGTTATCACCGGCGGCGGAACCGGGGGGGGGGGGGCCGAGGGGGCCGTTGCCCCCCCCCACTTTTGAAAATGTAGTCATTTTGCCCCCCCCCACTTTTTATCGAGCTATTGAAACCAAATTATGGTTCACTGACAACCCCGTTTGTAATATTATACACACCTTTACATTTCTCAAAATAATCTTATTTATATAACAAAAAACCAGCAATTAACGCCAAACGTAGGCGAGTTGCCATCCCCGGACAATAGATTATAGTTAATAGTAATGGCCCACGATGCACATTTCACCAGTCCTGCAGTGCGAGTCACCGCTGGTGCGAGTAGGTACCGCATGGCCGGGCCATTAACCAGCACACACGAGACTAGCGATCGGGTGTAAAAATAGGCTGACTTTAAAATAGCGGGCTGGTTCCGGAATCCCGGCTGCGCCACAACGTGTCTCCGTGCGTTATTCCCGCACTAGAAGCCGTTAGCATGCACCAGCCGCAGTTACAGCCTTAGCCGCAATGTAGTGTCAGATGTTTTTTTAAATGTAGTCTCCCATATACATCTGATAATAACCCCGATGTCATCTTTATTAGGCCCCGAAAATATTTCTAGTTTATTTAGTTAAGCAGCTCATATTTTACCGGCAATGATAAAATGATGCGAAACGAGCCCACCCTCCCCCTGTTGACGCGTACACGACTATACATGATTTGTATGTGACATTATATATAGTATTTTAAAGCTTAATATGTTTCATTCACACGTAGCCTAGCGGACTACGCTAGTGCCTCTCGAGTGCAATGTTGCGCGATCGAGTAACTGTTAGTATGGGTTTTCTTCAAGTTTCTTTTTTTATCCCCCCAAACAAAAAGTTTTTCTTGTTTTATTATTAAAGTTTGATTCCTATAGTTAAATCGATAGTGTTACCTTTTCTTTTTCTAGTTTGTGGTTCTCGATTATTTTTTCAAGGGAAAATTTTGCTGATTCGTATAAACGCCGATGATAATGACAATTGTGTTTAAATTTGAAAACAAGTTTCACCGTCCATGAACATGACCACCACGTAGGCCCTAATCACTATTGACTTTGCAAATTAGGAATTAGGTTTCCCAGAGTTAACTGAGGACTGGTGCGATGGTCCATTAGTTTTAATAGCACGCCTGAACATGATGGCGCTTATTACCGCGAAAGTGTTTATTTTTTCAAATTCATTGTGCTGGATCTCGACATTGGATGTTCCTTGATTTGCACTGAATCACTGATGTGTGCTAGCTCATCACACCCATAAATGGTTTAAAATTCATCTTAATTAAAAACAAGTCAACACTAAATGACCTTCTTTGAAGTGCAAGGTGGAATGTAGCTCCGAGTATACCGGATGGTGTGGGTCGCTGCCTTGTACATTTTTTTTTTATATCTGAAAGTGAAACGTGTAGTTTGGTGCAATATTGTGACCTTGTTTTGTCCTGTTTTGATTTCTGTAAAAGGTAGGATGAACAACACACCCACTGAAACACCACCATAATTTATTTACATTAAAAACCAACAACTCTCATAAACCACTTTCTGCGCTGTCTTCAGGTCAATATTTTTTATAGTCAAGATTTTATTTTAATAGTCGTGGTCTCAATACTCCAAGCAACCCTGTATTATATTTACATATACATATTCACAAATTAAATCAACCTATTTCCGATAATTCATCAAACAAGATTTCTTGTGCGGCCGTTTTGAAAAATGCTCGTCTGCAAGTGCGCATGCTCATAAAGACACCATTCAAGAGAGAGGCTATAGAGGACGGTCGGGATGCGTCTTTATGGGCATGCGCACTCGCCACGTTATCCGATTAGCTTAGCGGCTGAATGACGTAGACACAATCTGCATTTAGTCGATCTAACAAAACACGTCTTGATGGCCAATTGGCAAATCGCAGAATGGTGGTAGTTTTTCAATGTATAAGGTATAGTAATTTTGTCTAACGATCGTTCCCGAAAACGCCATCTTAACGGGCAAATTGCATTTTGGCTTACAGCTGCGTCAATCGCTCCTGTTGTTAACCCAGTCCAGTTGAAATTGGTTCAGTAATACACTTTTTAGATCGCTGAAAGTAAAATTAACTCCGAAGATCTTGTGATTTATCTGCGTAAAAGAATTGGTTCAGATAAATCACGTGAACTTAGTTATTTGAAAATGCTCGATAACGGCCAAATTTGACGGTTACTTTTAGGGATTGGTCTACTCTAACTCCTGGCAGACCGTCAGAGTCATGTGTGGGTCTAATTTGTACCCCCAACATAGCCGGTGTGTGCCAACATACCTTTGTTGTGCAAAGGGAAATAAACTACATATGAAAAAAGGGCCCCCCACTTTTAAAAGTGTTCCGCCGCTGCTGGCTGCTATGCTTATTTGTTCTTTCGTGGGTGGGTCTGCATTACACCGATATTTGTATGAACCGCTGTCCTAATGAAATGATGTTTCTATATCCAAAAAAATATGAACGAATCTTAGAGATTACCACAACCAATCAAAAAAAAAAAAAAAACTGTGTAAACTGGTCGATCAGATGGGCATTGGAGTTGGTTTTGGTAAGGTTTTTGTATTAGCTTTGGAATCTCCACCTATAATTTCTTACCTGCGGTTCCTCCTGAGTGACTTCCCAGAGTCAGCCTGTAGTTGTCACTCACATCGGCGATGCTGAACGAGTCATAGACGGCATACGCGGTTCCGTTTTCAAAGTTCGTAAGATCTACCCGGAGTTCGTACACGCCCTGAGTGGTCATACGATGCAAGTTGTTATTACCGAGCCAAAACTCTCCCTCTAGATTCCCAAAGCCCCGGCTGTAGTTGGCAAAGTCCAAATAGAAATCTACACTGCCGTCCTTACGTCGCTGGAATACCTTTTCAATAAAGAAAGCCCGCAATATGAACTTCTGCTTTTTAATTCGTTGTATTTTGTGTGTGTTTGTATAATCTATTATTAAAGTTATAAGCAACTAGGTCTATATGAACTTGCCGTCCAGCCTCCGCCGTCTGTCTCCATATCACAGTACACCTGGAAGGGCTCACCGGAGTCCAACGGTTTAACCGTGTACACACCACTCTCTGTCACACCCCTAGTCAGAACCTCTGAACAATCCTTGAAGAATAAGGCTGAACTACCTTCATGATGACAAATATTAAATGAAATATATTTGTATCCAAACACTCTCAGCAAAAGTATCAAGTGAATCAAATGAAATCACAATCTTTCATTTTGACATACCTTGAAATAGCATTAGTTACTTATTTTGCAGTTTAAAAAAGTTTCAGTCAATTCGTGACATTTCTCCTCCAACATTTGTTGTTATACGACTGGACTATCTTGCATTGATTACCAATGGACATTCTGACGCATGCTGCGTCATTCTACGACGGTACATATATGTTGCGAAAAAACTGTGAAATTAATCTACCAATAACACGTATCTACCAATAAGGTACTCTAGGCGCTTGAACAGACAGAAACAATCTAAGACAGGTTTTATATAAATTCTTTTAAAGATATCAGACCAAAGTTATGTAGCACCTTATAAGGGTCTACAATGTGCTTCGGTACATTCAGCAGCCACTGCCAGACACTAGGTCACACAGGGGCAAACCCCTATTCTTAGCGATAGGTGCAACTGGGTTCTTGTACGAGCATTACACAACACACGGGACCAATGGCTTTATGTCCCATTCGAAGGACGAAGCAACAGTGGTTAAGTGTCTTGCTTAAAGACACAAGTGTCACGACCGGGACTCGAACCCACACTCTGCTGATCAGAATCACCAGAGCTTGAGTCCGGTGATCTTAACCGCTCAGCCACGACATGCCACACAGACTAAATCTCGTCTGAGAAACGCTAGACAAATCAATATTCAAATCGGTTGTCGGACATCGTGGTCCACGTCAGACGTTATGCTCTCTAATATGAAAACAAGTCCCTGCCCCACCCCCTCCCTTAAACCTTTAACTTGTCTCTCCAGAAGGCCAATTTGCTGACAGAAATTATGCTCTGTTTTCTTTTCAGACTTAAACGAAAGAATAACGCACTAGGCGTATTAAAATATAGTGAAAGTATTCGAACAGATCAATAAATATTAACACATTTTAAAGTGCCCCCCCTACAAGAAAAAAAAAAGAAAAAAAAAGGAACACATAAAAAAAAAAAATGAATACAATTACAAAATCACTGTGAAAGTTTAAATTCAAAAATTGTCTCGAAAAGCCCTTGTTTTGGTTGATTTGGTGTTTCGGCAACGTCATCGATCCCACAACCTCATACCCTCCTACTCTCTCGCTACGACCCCGAGGGTGAACACAATCCCTTTCAAATGGTCTAAACCATCAAATAAGAGCCTTTAAACCCAGTGAAACAAGTTCCAATGGAAGACATTGATTGATTTCAGCCAAGAGTGGCTCTTAGCCCTTTGTCCAAGCCAGTTCCTATGGGATTTCTTAGAGAGGTGGTCATTGATAATACATTTGCTATGTATTTGGATAGGTCTCAATAGGGAACTTGGAATTTGTGAGATTTTTTACCAAAGTTTTGGCGGAGTACACAACATTGTTTACAAACGAGGGGGCCTACTGTTCACAACAGCGTCATGGTATCGTCCAGGTTGAAACTGGATCGTCATAAGTAATGTGTGCATGAACAAAGAGTAATGGCACGGGTTCTTATAAAGCCGAAACAGCAAACTTGCGATGAAGTTTCAAAAATAAAAGATGGCCCCTACTTTTGCTTTCTCATGGTAAATTGTGTTACTATACCTTGTAGCAATCCAACTATGGAAGTAACTGCTGATTGCAGCATTTCTAACTGTAGTTTTGTATCCTCTAGCTCAGAGGAAACCGATTCTTGATTGTCAGAGAATGCAGAAACTGTGCGAAGTATTTCCTGGATGGTGGTAGAGTTGCAGCCGGTACCGGAGTTCACGGGAACGGAGCGTCCGCAAACGGGCGGGTTGATGGTGACGTGTGGCTGGCACACACATCGCTCCGTCTCGCTTGTTGTGTATGAGCCAATGCTATGCTGAGTTTGGGATCTTGCTCTCATAGCAAACACGGCTATGAAGACCAACAGGGTCATTTTTGTACACGCTGGTTCCATTTTAAGCCAAACTGCTAAACTAATAATGATATTTTCAGACAAGATGGCTTACGGTTCAACTTCAGAGGCACAACAGCAAACAAGTTTGGTTCACAGTGAAAATAGGCTATTTTTCCTTGATTGTCCGCTTGTCACTTCCTCTTCCGCACACACAGATGTAGTTTCGTTTTCAAGCACTGAACAAAAAACCTACCCCAACAAAGTTCGTTTTTCCATTTAACCAATTCCTTGTGTGTACGTTATCCTAGCAAGTATGAGGAAGTATACACTGTATACCAAAATCTACATTTGATTCATTGAACCTTGAACACAGTGGTAAGTAGCGCCATTTATACGCGCTATTCTTTCTCCTCCGAGATGTGAAACTAGCACCTCAAGTGTTCATGATCCCGGGGCAAAGGTGTTGCTATTTGTGCTAGTCAGCAGGTGCTTGTCCAAAATTTCACCATCACCCGAGGTGGGCCTAAACCGATACCTGTACTACATGAGGAAATAGGTGCACCTCAAGTGTTCACAAATATGGTGCTGGTCAGCAGGTGCTAGTTTCAAATTTAAATATCACCTGAGGTGGGCCCAAATCAATACCTGTACCACATGAGGCAATAGGCGCACCTCAAGTGTTCATGATTCTGGGACAAAAGTGGTGCTAGTCATTATGTGCTAGTCATTATGTGCTGGTCATTATGTGCTAGTCCAAAATTTCACTATCACCCGAGGTGGGCCTATACCAGTACCACATGAGGCAATAGGAGCACCTCAAGTGTTCACAAAAGTGGTGCTAGTCAGCAGGTGCTAGTCAGCAGGTGCTAGTCAGCAGGTGCTAGTTCCAAATTTTAATATCACCTGAGGTGGGCCCAAATCAATACCTATATACCACATGAGGCAATAGGAGCACCTCAAGTGTTCATGATTCTGGGACAAAAGTGGTGCTAGTCATTATGTGCTAGTCATATGTGCTAGTCAACACAACTGACACATGAGGTGCATGAAATAAGTGCCTCAAGTGTTCATGATGTTGGGACAAATATCTGCTGTCCCACAAGTGCATGGTGTGCAGTCCATTTTTAGTGTATACATTGGGAGACTTTATTGAAGCAAGGTTTGGGGTAGCACCAAGTGAAAATATTAGCAAAGCACATCAACGCATCAAATCCAGGGCAAGATTATGAAAAATATGTTTTTTGTCATTAATTTATTTAGTAACGAAGACCTACTGTATAGGTGACTACACATGCAACGTTCGGGAAAGTTAGTTTAACAAATGTTCTTGTCCGAACTTGCTCCATGTCGAAACTTTGAGTGACACACACTCAAGAAATGTTCACATGGCACCACCCCAAACCTTACTTCTACTTAACCACCATGCATAGCTTTGTCTCACCCAACCGCTTAATCCAGACTGTTAGCCACTCCAGCTTTGGCACACAAGGTTTTGATGTCCTTTACTACCCTGCCCATCAGGTAGTGCTGAATTAACTTCAGCATCATTGAGTATCCTGGAGGATACTCAAAATCCTGCATCTCTGCATCTCTACAAGGGTGCGTCCAAAGCCCATGACATGAGAAGATGTAACATGACATGAGAAGATGTAACAAGGTTGTCATCGGTTGTAATGACGAGGCTAGGTGATATCTGGCCAGTTACTTTTGAGTTCATGGAGTCCGAGTTGAGCTGCAGGATGAGATAAAAAAAATAGAGTGAATATGTTTGATTCAGTAATTGAGCAGTGGCTTTCTTGTTTGTTAGTCTGTTTTTCCGGTTGTTTGTTTGTTTGTTTATTGGAGATGTTTGCGATACATGTGTTTCCGAAAGGAATCATATTTCACATATGTGGCTTCACAATAACCACATTTGATGATGAAACCTGCATCATATTTGTGTTTTTCTATAAGGTGCTTGGAAAAGCAGACTTCTAAATTTGTCCTAAAAGGACATAACAAACACTGATGTGGCATAATTTACAATCAGTGATTAATTAATAATTTTTACCAAGTATCCAAGGAGCTGAGGGATTCGCTTCTGCAGTATTTGACGTGGTCCGATACGAGGTGCAAGTTCCATCAACTCTGCCAATGATAGTGGTAGAACTTCACCACAAATCCCCTCACCTGTACATATCAAATATGCGTTAATTTTTTTTGTTTTAATCTGCAGGTCTGGAATACATACTGTGTCAGTATTTGGGGAAAATAAATCTGCAATATGACTGAACTGGCTCGCTGCTATGGCCCAAAATGGACAGAAAAACCATATAAAACATAACTCCAATATTGAAATATTTTTTAAATACCTGTGTTAATTAATTACTTACAATAATAAAAGCTTATTTTCAATAAAAAAAAAAGGAACAGAACACCACAAAAAAATTAAACATTGAAGCTAAAAAACAATTTTTTTTTACACATAAAATAGTTCTTACAAGAAAAAATTAATAAATAAGTAGGGGAAATGTATTTTGTTCATGATTGTATCATTCAATCAGTTCAGTGTATTGACCCGAATGATGTTATCTAGACTATGCCTCTTTCATGTCATGTTGAGTCTAATTTTAAACAAAATCCAAACAAAAAATATGTGTATGTAATGTAAATTTAAAGAAAAGTAATTTAAATTCGGCACGCTAGAGTTCAAGTTTAATGTTTACGCTATTAACTTAAGGCCGCCCGCTGGTTGTCAGGGAATATTGCTGTACGTACCGAGATAGTCCGTTAAATTGTGCCGTGTACCAGCGTGCTGGTGTACAATTCAAAACTAAATATCGCATGGTCAATGGGAACCAGGGCCCAATTTCATAGAGCTGCTTAAGCAGAAAATATTGCTTAACAATTTCCTGCTAAGCAGAAATGAGCAGGATACCAGTCACAAATTGTACTTGTGACATGGTAGTTTGGCTGGTAACCTTATTCTGGTAAGCGTGATGTTGTTATGCTTAGCTACTTTTTGTGCTTAAGCAGCTCTATGAAATTGGGCCTGCAGAACGTACGCGACTTGATCCCGTTTTCGGGTAAAAATACATACCAGACATAAACCTTAATTCTACATCTCTCCCCAGCAAGTACAACCAGAACATTAACACTGTATATAGACCATGTGAACTTTGTTTACAATGAGTGTGACCTTGTGCATTCTTTGGGTATTCTGGCAGGCAAGATACTACACAGGTCCTATGGGAAAGTTGACATTTTGTGTCATAATTTCCACATAAATCCAAGAATTATGAAAGTAAAAGCTGGACAAGTTTTGAGATGTGCCCCCTTTCATCATATCAAAAGTTGATAGGAATTAGACAGTGCAATCTCCATAAAATATAAGATTTTATGTTTTATTCCATTAGTCTGTGTACAAATCGTGCCTGCAGGAAGTCCAGGCTCTGTGGCTCTTTTGTAAACATGTGATGTCACAGGTCACATCGTCTATAGGCCTATGGCTTTAGAGTATAGTACTGTATGTATGTATGAACCTATCATTCGATATTCCACAACATGCCCATTCATCATGCATGTCATGACATCAGACATGTCTGTACTACTGTCAACATGACTCTGCAAGACAATTTGTTTGTACTTGGGAACAATTTTACAACACCAGCCATATCATACTAACTACTATTACTAGAACTTACTCTCAAATTTGTCAACAACGTCCTCCGGAATTGCTAGTGTTCGCAGAAATTCACATAATTCACTTGTTGACTTCAGCTGTAGCTCAGAAAGTTCAATGCTACTGCACGCCATGCTTGCAGGCCGCTACTCAACTTCCAAACTAAGCTGCAATGTACACATTACACACACATACAGCATTCGCGTAACGTTTACATGTTAGGACATGTCGACAGCCGCAGTGAAGTGTGCCGTGCACGCAGGAGGAAAAAAAGTCAAGTTTTTTTAATAGTTCAGTATTAAAAAAATGTTGATGCATGCCAGCAGAAACTACTTTATTTTTAAACATAATCCACATAGTCAACATGGTAGTTCTATAATTTTACAGAATTTTAGGCCTACTGGTTATTGGTAAGATAACGGTATTGTAAACGTCTTTGTAAAAATTAATAAACCAATTAAAGTAAGACCCTGTCATGTGATCAAAAAGGGCGGGATATTGCTTCAGGTGCTTCAGCCAACATTGTGATAGATGTTAGGCTATTTAGTATACGCGGGCTCTAGATTTCTGATTTCAGGGCCTGTAAATGATTGGAGTTTAAACTATAGCGGTTCACGCAGTCCAACGATCCGACTTGTCTTGAACACATCGGGTGAAGTGTAACGGCACCCAAGGTAGTTCGAACCATTGAGAACTGCATGGTATACTCGTGCAACAGGTGCTATAGTACGCAAGGTAGTTAACTCATTGGTATATTTTTATACTGCTCCCAGGACTCAATACATCAGGTGCTATCCTTGCCACCTGATGCAACCATATAGTAGGCTACATCAGGTACGTTCCCCAAGGTAGGCCTACTTCACCTCTTTATAATCGCAATAGGCCTATTGATAATGCATCGGGTGCTACCTTGGCAGCTGAGATACTTTATGGTTGTGTTGTTTTATAAGCGAGGCATTCAAAGTGCATCAGGTGCTACCTTGTCGCCTATGGGGTACTTCCCTTTGTGGTGTATTTTTATAAGCGTGGTATCCATAGTGCATCAGGTGCTACCTTGTCGCCTATGGGGTACTTCCCTTTGTGGTGTATTTTTATAAGCGTGGTATCCATAGTGCATCAGGTGCTACCTTGTCGCCTGGGGTACTTCCCTTTGTGGTGTATTTCAATAAGCGCGGTATTCATAGTGCATCAGGTGCTACCTTGTTGCCTGAGGTACTTCACTTTGTGGTGTATTTTTATAAGCGTGGTATCCATAGTGCATCAGGTGCTACCTTGTTGCCTGAGGTACTTCACTTTGTGGTGTATTTTTATAAGCGCGGTATTCATAGTACATCAGGTGCTACCTTGGCGCCTGAGGTACCTCAATTATTTGAGTATTTTTGTAAGCGCGGTATTCATAGTGCATCAGGTGCTACCTTGGCGCCTAAGGTACCTCACTTCTTGTCTATTTGTTTATAAGTAGGGTATCCGTAGTGCATCAGGTGCTACCCCGTCGCCTGGGGTACTTCACTTTGTGGTGTATTTTAATAAGCGCGGTATTCATAGTGCATCAGATGCTACCTTGGCGCCTGAGGTAGTACACGTTTTGGTGTGTAAAATACATGATGTGCTTCAGGTGTGCCAAGAAGCTGCTCAGCTGAAGGCCGTTGGCTGAGGTGGGAGTTTTATTACACGCGAGGTATATGAAATGACACACATATGTAATTACGCTAATCCTATGTACCTCAAGTGCCTTAAGTATAGTCAAAATCTGTATTAGCTATCACTTCAGGTACATCACTGCTTCATCAAGCACATGATGTGTTGCTCTTCAGCTATTTCACATCGCATCAAGCTTTTCAGGTGTCAATATGCAACTACATGCACACTTCATGTGCAGCTAGTACCAATTCCCATGCACCTACAAGTGCATGAAGTGCGGCCATTTTTTACAGTGATAGGCTGAAATGTTTATTACGCTACATATGTTTTTCAAACTAAGCGTGGAAGAGATGTCTTTAAACCAAAATCAATAATTAACACAGTGACTATATCAACTTATGTTGAAAGGACGAGTGTGTTTGGGCTCCATACGTCAGGCTGCATTTAGGGTTCGGTAGAGAACTAGCGGTTGTTATACCTGCTCGGCGAGTCGCCTGAAACAAATTAATGTTTAATAAAAAAAATTCATATCTGGAGAACAATGATTGCTAAGTATTGTACAAATCTTACACAAAGTGTGACCCCATGTGACCTTTACTTCCGGTCGAAACTGGAAGATGAAATTCCAATACTTCAAAAGTTCATCCATTGCGTCATTAAATTAGCGTTTATCTAAACAATTCAAATCTGGAAAACTAATTACAACACCTTTGCACGATATGAACGATCTAGAAGTGTTGTACAATTAATATTACACAGAAGTGTGACCCCGTGTGACCTTCAATTCCAGTCAAAACTGGAAGTTGAGGTGAAAATAAACATTCCCGGGCCTCGTTTTGAGACATGGTCTCTCTGTATGGAATAAAGTTTGACCCCTAAAATGACGTCATTATCAGCGCCCTCTTGTGACAAGTTTAAAATGTATTGTTTTGCTGAAAACCTGTTGCAATTTCAAAAAAGTTTAAAACTTAGCACTTACTTATAAATCTAAATGTCTGATAAAAAATCAGTTATGACATCATGATGACATTCATCGATTTTCAAATTATAGGATCAAGGTCTTGTTTCAAAAATGCAAATGTTTACAACCACATCGAGCTTCACGTAGGCCTATTTCAGTGCAACATGGTGATTACAATGGTATGGTTAGTTTCAACATCGGGATCGCTCGCGTTCCTTCGTCCATGACTTGACAAGTGGTGACATTATATTTAGAAGCATTTAGGAACATTTAGTACATGATGTATGGTCATGGTATGACTGTTGATGTTGGCTCTGTCAGATTTGATGATAATTAAAAAGTCTTAACAGAATAAAGGCAGGATGGGGTGTTTTTGGAAGGTACAGAGAAATCTTCAGCGGCAAAAATATATAAATATCGCGAAAGAAAAGGGTGCTTGATCAATGTGTACTTCCAACGATAACTTATGGATGTCAAACATGGGCAATAACTAAGTACAAACATAATAAATTGGCTACCACTTAGAGGGCAATGGAAAGAATAATGCTCAGATTTAACTAAGAGACCGGATACCTCAGCAAACAATCAGAGACAAAACAAAAGTGACAGATATCACAAACTATGTTAACAAAATGAAATGGATATGGGCAGGACACGTAGCAAGGATGGCAGACAATTGGACAATAAGAACCACAGAATGGCACCCAGAGTAGGGAAAAGATCTAGAGGTAGACCAAAGAAAAGATGGAGGGATGACATAGTGAAGATCGCAGGAAGAACTGTACCAGAACGGCTAAGGAAAGGGCTACATATGGAGGCATCTGACTGAGGGCTACATCCTGCAGTGGATGGACAATGCCTAGGTACAAGGTACAAGGTACAAGGTACAAGGTACAAGGTACATCTGGAAAGGAAAGGGCTACATGGAGGAATGTGACAGAGGGCTACATCCTGCAGTGGATGGACGATGCCTAGGTACAAGGTACACGGTACAAGGTACAAGGTACAAGGTACAGGGTACAAGGTACATCTGGAAAGGAAAGGGCTTCATGGAGGAATCTGACAGAGGGCTACATCCTGCAGTGTATGGACGATGCCTATTTACAAGGTACACGGTACAAGGTACAAGGTACAAGGTACAAGGTACAAGGTACAAGGTACATCTGGAAAGGAAAGGGCTACATGGAGGAATGTGACAGAGGGCTACATCCTGCAGTGGATGGACAATGCCTAGGTACAAGGTATACAAGGTACAAGGTACAAGGTACAAGGTACAAGGTACAAGGTACAAGGTACATACTGGAAAGGAAAGGGCTACATGGAGGAATATGACAGAGGGCTACATCCTACAGTGGATGGACAATGCCTATTTACAAGGTACACGGTACAAGGTACAAGGTACAAGGTACAAGGTACAAGGTACACGGTACAAGGTACAAGGTACAAGGTACATCTGGAAAGGAAAGGGCTACATGGAGGAATGTGACAGAGGGCTACATCCTACAGTGGATGGACAATGCCTAGGTACAAGGTACAAGGTACAAGGTACAAGGTACAAGGTACATCTGGAAAGGAAAGGGCTACATGGAGGAATCTGACGGCTACATCCTACAGTGGATGGACAATGCCTAGGTACATGGTACAAGGTATACAAGAAACTGTTTTCAGCTGAAACTTTCACAGATGACTTTTCTTGATAATTTTAATAGACTGTGCAAGTCTCGCGCATATTTGAACTTCCGGGACCATTGTGGTCCCAACCATATGGAGATTTACGTGGGCAAGATTTTGTTTTGTCAATTATTTTAGTTTAACGTGGTTAATGACCATGAAAAGTAAACATATTGTTGGGAATGTAATACCTAGTTATAAAAAATATGAAAGTAAAATCAATTCAACAATATAACGAAGAAAACCCGATAATTAAACTTTACCTCAGCTTCCGGTTACTGCAAAAAACTAAGAATTTTGTGCTCACCTCCGATCACAAAACTTATGTAAACGCTTGTTTTGGATGCGCGATGATAATCGCCAGATGCTGTAATTGCAACAAGAAGCCTTTTCATAGCAGTCTATGATTGTTGAGGCGTCAGCGTCCTCTAAAATCTGCGTCAAGCGTTAATTTTACGCCCGTGTGACCTTCGCGAATCCGCGTTAGGGATTTCTGAAAAGTTAAGATCAAATAAGCATCCTTGTCGCAGAGTTTTAATTTTGTTTCAATAATAATTAACACATTATTTGTGTATTTATTATAAAAACTAAAACTGATTATCTAAACATGTAATGAGTATTTTTGTTGTTCAGAGTTTGTCATTAGATATAATTTAAAACAAAGATTTGATTTTTAAAAAACCCCCAAAGTTCTTCGTTTGACGTGTTTTCTCGTTCCGAAACGCGCTAGCCTTGCACAGTCTATTTCGCGCCTTTTCAACTTTGCGTGTTCGGTGGGTGTACTCTGGCCATATCACCCTAGCGATTTTATGAGGGCGCTCGTCGAGAGAGGACGCGTATGGCAAGCCATATGCCCAATAATTCGATAAACACTGTTTATCACCGATAAAAGTGTTTTTCGACCGATAAACACTTTTTTTCGAGAAAAACTATGTTTATCACTTGATAAACACAGTTTATCTTGATAAACACTGTTTTTCGCCCATAAACATAGTTTTTCGCCGATAAACAGAGTTTTTCGAGATAAACATTGTTTATCAATTGATAAACACTGTTTATCGAAAAACTCTGTTTATCGCTTGATAAAGAGTTTTTCGGGGTGATAAACAGAGTTTTTCGATAAACACTGTTTATCAACTGATAAACATAGTTTTTCGAAAAACTCTGTTTATCAGTCGATAAACATAGTTTTTCGATAAACTCTGTTTATCACTTGATAATCACAGTTTTTTGATAAACATAGTTTTTCGATAAACACAGTTTTTCGCCGACGCCAAGTGCTCAATAATTCGATAAACTCTGTTTATCACTTGATAAAGAGTTTTTCGATAAACTCTGTCTATCACTCGATAAACACAGTTTTGACGATAAACACAGTTTTTCGCCGACGCCAAATGCTCAATAATTCGATAAACAGTGTTTATCATTCGATTAACAGTGTTTATCATTCGATAAACATGGTTTTTCGATAAACATGGTTATAAAGTCTGCCTCGGGAGGGCGCTGTCCTGCAAGATCTGCCAGCGTTTCCACTTTTAAGGAAATTTCCTTATTTTAAGGAAATTTTAACGTCCTAAGGAAATTTCTAAGGAAATAAAAAAACTAAGGAAATTTTAAGGAAATTTCAAAAATCTAAGGAAATTTTAAGGAAATTTCAAAATTTTCTTAAAATTTTCTTAAAATTTGAGAATAAAAGCAAATCATATTAAAAAATACAATGAACCATGAAAACTGGCCATTTTAGGGTTCACATCAGCGAAAAATTGCGCAGTGAGATCGATCACGACTGGGAACGAGGTTGGCTAAAAGCATCGCTCCTGCATGCTGCGCCTGGCGCCCAGCCAAGAAATTAGGCCGTGTCCGAATTGGCGGCTACAGCTACGGCTACGGCTAAATTTCTGCGTCATCATGCGTTGAAGTATAGGAAGTACTTAGCAACACCCTTAGCAACAGCCGTAGCTCTAGCCGAAGTCGCCGTTTCGGACACGGCCTTAGTCTGGTTTCCATTGCATCTTAGGCTGAGCCCAGGCTATGCGGCGGGGTCCGGTCGCGCAGCCACACTACCGACCACATGATGACTGTGTGTGTGTGGTTTGTACTACCTCCACTGTACTAGTACGTAGTAGTATACTACATGATTTTATGACAATTTTCATCAATTACCATGGTTAATTTAAGTTATTTTATCTAAGGAAATTTTAAGGAAATCCTCCCAAAAATCTAAGGATTTTTCTTTTAATCTAAGGAAAAAATTATGTCAATCTAAGGAAATTCAATTTTGGGAAGTGGAAGCACTGAGATCTGCGCTCAAATTATTGGAGAGTTTGTTGTCGACACGGTGACAGTGTGTCCTATTTCATGAAATTAAAGGCACATTACAGAATTGGTTTTTGCTAACAAACCAGTTGCTGGCAGTGTAAGCACTTTATATAATCCACCATATACATAAACTGGCAAACCTGTAGAAGTTTGAGATCGATCGGCCATCTGGGTCACGAGAAAATAGTGAAAAACCGATTACACATTTGCATGTGTTATACAATGCATGAATAAAACGCTCATGAGCGATAAACTCCAATCGGAAATTAGTTTTATTTATTTCTCATCAAATATGGCAAATATGGGTTTCCAGTTCCCCGTTTCGGGTTTTCCGTCCTCCAACATTTAAAACAACATTTCTTACCTAACGTTATTCATCCTGTTATTAGCGCTTGTACGCCGTTTAGTGTTGGATGTGTAAGGAAATAAATTTCAAATCCATATGATTATATTAGTCTACGCTTTAGGGATGCTAGTAAAATCTGTTAACGATTTTTACCTCTCGAAAGCTCGAAGCAAACATGAAACAGGATGAAAAAAGGGGTAACAGGGTAGGATTTGCAGCCCGTTCGACTCTATTTGGTAGTGAAGCGATTAAAGGCTTCGATAAAGCCACCAAGAGTAGTGCATGTAACAGTAACTTCATGGTTTGCAAACGTTGTAGACAATTGAGACAAAACGGGGGAAAATTAATGTTATAAACTGATCAATTTCAACTATTTCGCATGTGACATAGAAATAGTTACACCCGGCGCGGTATATACCTCGCAGGTACACGTGTATCTACCAGCTGCATTGACAAGAGCGCACAGCTCTGCAAGAGCGCAGAGCCGTATATTGAGAGAGTTGCGACAACTTGCGATTAGAAGCCATTTTGTCTCCAAAAAATGCATTGGCGAATACAGGGTGCCAGACTAGTCTGCCCATTGGGTTGTGCTGCATTTGGGAACAAAATGGCGTCCAGCAACCACGTGACCGGAGAAAGCTGGTCCCTCCATGTCGCAACTCTCTCAATACACAGCTCTGCAAGAGCGGGCACTATGGCGCCCTCTTTAGACGGTGTACGAATAACCATGTTTATCGAAAAACTATGTTTATCGAAAAACAGTGTTTATCAGTCGATAAACAGAGTTTTTTCGCGATAAACTCTGTTTATCGGCGAAAAACAATGTTTATCGAGTGATAAACACAGTTATGCTCAAAAACAGTGTTTATCGACTGATAAACACTGTTTATCGAATTATTGGGCATTTGGCGTCGGCGAAAAACTGTGTTTATCGAAAAACTATGTTTATCAGTTGCTAAACAGTGTTTATCGAAAAACTCTGTTTATCACCCCGAAAAACTCTGTTTACCAAGCGATAAAAAGAGCTTTTCGATAAACAGTGTTTATCAGTTGATAAACAATGTTTATCTCGATAAACTCTGTTTATCGGCGAAAAACAGTGTTTATCAAGATAAACTGTGTTTATCAAGTGATAAATAGTTTTTCTCGAAAAACAGTGTTTATCGGTCGAAAAACAGTGTTTATCGGCAAAAAACAGTGTTTATCGGTGATAAACAGTGTTTATCGAATTATTGGGCATATGGCTTGCCATAGACGCGTATTCATCGCCAGCGCAAATTTTACATAAAGCCGATCTAATATCTCACTGCTTTCCGACCATCCCGCATAATCATTGTTACTGCACCCTCTGCCTGCAAAAATGATGAGGATTGTTGAGTAATTTGCTGGTCTCCAGCCCCAAAATACCAGCTTGTACTAGGATTGCCTGTGACCCCACCCATCTTGTTGTGTCTAGCTGGTCAGCCATCTTGGATCATGCGCTAGACGAAATTGCCTCTTCACCTTACACTATGAGCTGTGTTGTTGCTACTGTTGTATCACCACCAAATCGCCCCTAACCGTATGCAGTCTTTATGTACTCTACATCATGATCGAGGCTCAGTATTACTGCTACTCTCCGGTGACATCCATACCAACCCAGGGGCCGATTTCACAAAGAGATAAGACTAGTCTTATCTGAAGTTAGGACCAGTAACTGGTCTTAACTTAAGACTTGTATCTCTTAGCATTGCCCTGGACTAGTCCTAAGTTAGGAAGAGTTTTGTGAAATCGACCCCTGGCCCTCGTGCAAAGAACCCCAGTGTATACCCCTGTGGTTTATGTGAGTACCCTGTCACTTGGTCCTGCAAAGGTGTCACCTGTAATGATGGTAGTGTCTTGTATCATCAGTCATGTATTGAATTGTGCTCAACTGACTTTTAATTTTTAAACCACTCAAACATTCAGTGGAAATGCCATAAATGTGAGAGCACCAACTGTGACAGTTTTACAGTTCACAGCTATGAACTAGACTACACCAACCACCACCATACACCCCCTGATTCAAACATCTTGTAGACAGTGTATCACCTTCGAACCACTCTTGTAGGCCACTATGCACAAGTAGCCCAAAATCGGACAGAGTGCAAAACCAGCATGAACAAGACTACAGTCTTGACAGCACATCGTCACGAACGCATAGTTCTTCTACCATCCGATCCACCAACCAAACAAAACCTCAGATTTATGACAATAAACTGCCGAAGTGTGATGGCTAAAAGAGCTGAACTAGCCGCTGCCATTGAATACATCAAACCGGATATTGTTTGTGGAACTGAATCCTGGCTATAACGGGGGTTTAACCAGGTACATCCCCATCTGAAGGTTACATAAGATCAAGTGAAATCTTCCCAGAAACCTACACTGCCTACAGGAATGACCGTTCCAGTCTAGGTGGAGGAGTCGTTATACTTGTCCATCGCAGTTTAATTTACATTGAAGTACCCGAGCTTGTAACAAACTGTGAACTTGAATGGGTCAAAGTTATACTTTAAAATAAAAGCTGATTATTGGATCCTTTATGCCCCACAGCAATGTTGAAACTCTGAATGAACTGGATAAGTCTCTTAATAACAAGCTCACTTCAAATGGCCTTCAGAATAAACATATTGTACTCGCAGGAGATTTCAACTGCCCAAGCAATGTACTGTAGATCTAAGGAGTAAAGACACTGCTACCCAGCAAATGCTGATTGACATCACTGCTCACTTAACACAAGTCTATTTGTCACCCACGCGAAGATGATGTACTGGACCTTGTATTTACATCCAACCCAAGCCTTCAGTCTTCAGTTACTGCACAAGGGATAGCAGATCATGATATTGTGATTACAGTATGACCGCCAAACCAATCTCTGTTAAACCTATAATAAAGAAATGCTACCCGTACTCTCGAGCAAACTGGGAGAACATAGCCGACAGCCTTGACATACTTTCCCATGAAATCATAAATATGAAACAAGCAGGCTCCAACACACCTCAACTACGGAATAAGTTTAAATCAACAGTGTTATCATTGACTGACGAACACATCGCACACAAGATGAGGAAAAACAACCACTCACTATCCTGGCTGATGATCAGACGAAAAAGGAGACTCTATACAGACGTGCAAAGCGACACAATAAATGGGAAGCTCACCGTAATTTTGAAAAGGAATGCAAAAGACAAATCAGGAAAGCAGAATGGAACCACGTAAAGAAAGTCATCCAGGAAGGCCTAAGCAAGAATAACACCAAGCCATTTTGGAGGTACATCAGGAGAATGTTGACTTTGCTCCTCTAAGGGACCTTGCTAAGTGACAGCTTGACAAAGGTACAAATCCTCATTGCACAGTTCAAGTCAGTATTTACAGTGTCTACACATGTCAGTAATAACCAGCTCCCGGAAGTAAACCTTTGTGTAAACCAACCAATCCCGCACATTGTGTTCACACTGCTGGTGTAGCCAAGCTGTTGAAAAACCTCAACACTACTAAAGCATGTGCACCAGAGAAATTCTCCAACACTGTACTGACAAATTGTGTCGATAATATTGCACCATTACGGGGCCCCTAAAGGGACAGGTAAATACAAAATGGAAAAGGTAACAAAAAATTAAAACATTATTTCGTTCCCTCAAAATATTATATTAATTCCTCGAAATATTATTTCGTTATCTCGAAATATCATTTCGTCCCCTCGGAATAACATTTCGGGGGAACGAAATATCAATTCGAGGGAACGAAATAACATTTCGAGGGGGCGAAATAATATTTCGAGGGAACGAAATAATTTAATTTTTTTTTCTTTTCCTTTTTCTTTTTACCTGTCCCTTCAGGGGCTCCGTACATGTATCCGAAATCTGTTCAAGAAACTTGTAAAGTCCAAGGTTGGTAGCTATAATAAGTTCTTTCCCTTTTTTATCATTTGATTAATATGCAGATAGAATGTTGTATCTCCTTTTTTAGGCCACTTCCAGTAACATGAATTTCCAGCTCTGTGCATCAGAAACTAATTTTACAAAATTTCCACAACTTCACCGGGAAATTAGTCTCCTTCATATTCAACCACAAACCATTGCCCCGCAAAAATGTCTTGCCTTTCAATACATGATTCTCACTCGACACGGTAAGAAGCTTCATAAATTAAAACACCTTTTTGAACATTTAGAGAACTATAATATCTTTGCATGTCTTAAACAAAACCTCTCTATGATGCATATATCGTATACCATCGATATGTTTTTTCGTGGTCACACACGGTCTTATCTTATGATTTGCCTGCAAACGGCTACATGTATGATTTCACTCTTCATCACTGTCCTCTATAAACAGCCAGAAGTTTTTTTGCCACATGCCTCAGGTATAACTCCTGCATATTATGCATTTTCATTATGTGCAGAATAGAGCCCTCTGTTGTTGCCAAGTAATACTTTGTAAAACTATAACTGAAACATCTTGCTGGTTCCAGGGGCAAGTAAATTGTGGTAACTCGTACGTCGGTAACTCGTGCTACCGGTAACTCATGTTACAGTAGTTTTTTAAGGATTATTATTATGTGGTGGATAATGCTTCACAGTTCAATTTCTTATACTTGAGGCACAAATAGTAGAAAATAAATATTAATTGGCATCAATTAAATTGCAAATATTATATAATATTCACAAAAAATGTATCTCTCGGTAACTCGTGCTACACCATTATTTAGAGTATTTTTTTTCTTTTTTCTTTTTAATTATATGCAATCCTCAAGTCCACATTTCTTTTCCCCCTCTTTATTTTTATGGTTTGGTTGTACGTTTTTGTAATATTGTAAAGTATTGTATGTTTTTAGTGGTTCGACTGATTTTACCCGGTATAAATAATAAATAAAAAATAAGCTATGAAAAGAAAAGTGCAGGATGGTGCTTAAGATTTGATGGATATTTTGTGTACACCATATTTCATCTATATACAATGTATCAACTTTCCAGGCAAATTGCTTTATGCTTAAAATAATGGGCCCATTTATAAAATTTCTAAGATAAATAGGATTTTTCCGGTTAAAAATACACTATCCGATTAAATGCATTTTTTATAAACAAAATGTTAAGCAAATTCAGAAAAAAAGCTTATAAATTGATCCTAGCATGTGTTTGGAATAATGTGAAAGTTTAAAAAAATATGTAGACACAGTTTTATTTGTTTGAGTGATGTCCTCTTTGGCTTGGAAATGCCCTATTACATAATACTTGTCACCTGAATCAAAGACGTGACAATGAGGGTCACACATCGATAGAATGACTTTTCAGTGATAATTGAATGTAAAGTGAACAATACAAACAATAATCATGTCGCTGGTGGGGGACATTTTGGCTGATTGTTGTTTGTTTTCTTTTAGTGTGTGATGTTGGGCTGCAGGTCCTAAAAGAAGAAGTACAACAACTGAAAATACTAGATACAAATGGCGTTACGAATGTGGCTCTGATCGGTCGGATTGCATACACAGTATCAAAGTAAATAAAAATGTTTTATATAGGCCAACAGTCGTGTGTTGGAAGGGTTATTAACGTGTTATGTATCATAGCATTATTTATTCTAACAAATTAAGAGCAAAAATGAGTTAATGGCCGCGACGTTTCGACCTTAGCAGAGTCTTACTCGATGGCTAAGACAACACAACACAACACACATAAACAGAAGCAATCACAAGTGGAAATACAAGAACAGAGTGTGAGAGAGAGGGAGAGGGGGGGGGGCAGAAAGCACACAGAAAAAGAATGGGGTAAACAATGAATAAGGAGACAGGGGGGTTGGTTGGAGGGAAGGGGCTGGTTTGACCACAACGGGTTGGAAACACAAAGGACAAAATCAAAGGTGGGAAAGGGAGAAAAAGTAATTAATTAGTGAATGAGGCAGGATAAAAAGGAGGATATCTGTGGGGAAAAGGAGAAGGGAAAGACAACAAGTGGTTAATCATTTCCTTCTTGGATGTTCAGACCATGGGGTTGAATGATCTGGAGGCGCATTATCCACAGTTTCTCCCTACTTAGACGAACAGTCTCTCTGTGTTACCTATAGTGACGCAATGCCCTGTAAAATCATGTCAGAAATGGAGTGATAAGGAAGATGAAGTCCTACAGGTGTATCCAGCTTTTGGGTGTTGACTGTGAATCTGTGGCCGTAGAAACGCCTCTTGAGTGTAGTTCTAATTTAAAAGTTTCAACACGATTGATACTCTCACAGGAAATAGTAAAGGGCGTGGTTAGTGGAGGGGAAGTAGCACCGACGCCATAATGTTCTTGAAACTAAAGATGCCCCAATCATCTCAAACATGCAAAGTCTGAAATGTTCACTATACATTTGTAGTTGAGTAATTTTCAAAGACGATTGTTTTTGAACTTTTATACTTGAAATAAATCAGTACTCGTCAAATGAAGGTGTGATCAGTAAAAGTTATTATCTTTATCAGCAACAGTGTGTTGTTTCTTTCTGTGACACTCTTACATGATTTATAATAAGTCAATTTTGTGATGCCAATGGTTAACATTCAAAATAAATCTCTGCCTATCGTTAGAACTGGTCTTCTTGAACATTTGTGTAATTGAGTTTCGATACGGGCCCAATTTCATAAAGCATGAAAGCACAAAAACCTTGCTAAGCACAGAAAACTCTTGCCTAAGAAAAAAAAAAGGTTACCAGCCAAAATATCATGCAGTTACCATTGCTGTGACTCGTACCCCACTCATTTCTTGCTTAGCAAAGAAATTTGCTTCACAGAATTTTCTGCTTACCTGGGAATCCTCTTACGTTATGGGAAATACAAACTTCGTTAAATGCAGATTGTCAGGATGCCTTACACTTCATATCAGATCACTGTTCAGGAAGTACAGATGAAATTGAAACAAAATGATTGACAAGTAGTGGTCAAGTAACATTGCACCGTTTGATAACACACAACTTATATCTGCATACAAATGTTTTCAAAATGCAAATTTTGTTTGTTTACTGTTCAAAATATAATCAGTCCTATACACAAATATTCCTTTTTAAAAATTTGTTTTATTTCTTGCGTTCTTTTATGCTGCTCATAGTGAGCACACAACCATTTACCTCCCCTCCAGTGGGCGTAACTAGGGGGCATTGATGTCCGTGCCCCCATTTGAAACCTGGATATTTGAGATTAAAAATTACCAGAGTAAAATGTTATACTTTATAGTTTTAATTGTTCCCCCTTGGTGTTCCCCCTCGGTTCACCCCTTGTGCCCCGTGACGCTGCCTCTGCAGCCAGCGTGAACAGAGCAAACAAAAAATGGAGGACAAAAAGTGATTGTACCAAATTACGGGAGGGTATTCCCATATTACGAAATTATTTTCTCTCATAATAGTTTTTTCCTTGTTTCACTTATTTATTTCGCAGTCATTTTAAACCCCCCCCAAAAATCCCGAAAACCTCTTGGGCCAATGAAATTGCACAAAAGAAAAACAGGTTCTCGTTATATCTGAATGCCGAAAGAGTGCCCCGTGACCGTGACGCTGCCTCAGCCAGTGCAAACATAGTCTTGATTGGCGACGTTCATTTTGTTAACTTAGTCGCCGATATCGCGATCGCAACACGATACTGTCCGCAACACGAATTACTGGAGAAGAGATATCTTTACACACAAACATCTGGATCAAAACGAACCAGATTTATAGACTTGCCCAGTCATGACTCAGCCTCCAAAACAGTCGATGTTGCGCCCTCTATCGGTGACTAATACAAAAAAAACAGCGTCGCCAATCAAGACTAGCGCAAACGGAGCAAACAATGGAGAATAGAAAGCGATTGTATCAAAACACGGAAGGGAATTCCCCCTTCATGACGAGGCTTTGAGTGTATTTATAATTCTATACGAACCAGTACTTCCTTGTTTCGCAATCATTTTACAAAAAAAGAAGTCCCGAAACCTGGATCTCATTACATCGGAATGCCCTGAGAGCTGTATATCAGGAGACTGCGAAACTCGTCGGGTTTAGTTCAGTACCAAGGACACATCACTGACGGTCAGCTACAACAATCATGGCTCTCAACAAAGTCAACCTGTTATTTCTTGTGATTGTATCTGTTTATTTGAGCCCAGCTGTAGATTCAGTGAATCCTGGATTCAAAGGCAGGATCACCCAATCGGGACTCGACTATAGTGAGTATAGTGTTTATATTCAAATATTAAATTAATACACATTTATATCGCGCTTAAAACTACGTTTCTAAGCGCTACAGTATTTATCTTGCAATGTATTACGAGCTGCGTTAATGTATGAGACCTATTCCTTTACATATAGCACCATGTAATGGTTTACAAGGTGCTGTGGCACAATATGCTGCCAATCAAACCAGGAATACCGGGGCAAACCCCCTCTCTTTACGATAACTGCACTATAGGTTCTACGTGCACGGGACCAACGGCTTACGTCCCATTCGACGAAGCAATGATGGAAGTGTCTTGCATACATCGTGCACGTTTTGTAATTGTCAAAGACCAGTGTTCTCACTTGGTGTATCCCAACATATGCATAAAATAACAAGCCTGTGAAAATTTGGGCTCAATTGGTCATCGAAGTTGCAAGAAAATTATGAAAGATAAAACACCCATGTTGTACAAATTTGTGTGCTTTCAGATAGGAATAAAAACTTCTTGCAAGAAGTTTTTATTATTTTAGTGAGAAATTACCTCTTTCTCAAAAACTACGTTACTTCAGAAGGAGTCGTTCTCACAATGTTTTATACTATCAACAGCTCTCTGTTGCTCGTTACCAAGTCAGTTTTTATGCTAATATTTTGAGTAATTACCAAACATGTACAGTGCCTTTAAGGACACAAGTGTCACGACTGGGACTCGAACCCCCACTTGATCAGAAACACCAGAGCTTGAGTCCGGTGTTCTTCCTCTCGACCACGACACGCCAATACATATACAATACTTGTCACCTGAATGAAAGACGTGACCATGAGGATCACACGTTGATAGAATGACTTTTCAGTGATGATTGAATATACAGGGAACAATCCAAACAATAATCATGTCGCTGGTGGGGGACATATTTTTGGCTGATTGTTGAATGTTTGTATGTGTTTTCTTTTAGTGCGTGATGCTGGGCTGCAGGTCTTGAAGGAGGATGTAAAGCAACTGAAAATACCAGATATAAATGGCGATGCGAGTGTGCCAGTGGTCGGTCATATCTCATACACAGTATCAAAGTAAATACAAATGTTTTATGTATAGGTCTACCAACAGGAACACAACAGATTGCCATTCGTGTGTTTGAAGGGTTATGGAAGTTTTATGTATCATAGCATTATTTATTCTTACTTGAATAGACCTTATGCATTGATGTCATCCAGCCGCCATCTTAGAGGTAAACCGATGATGAAACAATGAAAAACGCACAGATTTGTACGCGCGGCGCACAGGACTGGCCAATGAACAACCTCCTTTTGACCTCTAGGCGAGGGCGCCCTACTGAAATGACGTCATATGCATAAGGTCTATTAAGAGTTTCAACACGATTGATAATCTCACAGGAAATGAATTTATAAAAAATTGACATCGACATGGCTCAGTTTTCTACACTATATTGTTGATATGTCTATTGTATACATTTGTTAATTGGAACCCACTGTTCGTTTCAATCCTATATAGTTGTAGATGTACCGGTACCATCAACTAACCTGTGAAAATTTCATTTCAAAAAGGTGGAAGCGTTTTTGAGCGTTTGCCGAAAATCTGGAGCGGTTATGTCCGTCCACGCAGGAAGAATATACTATGTATCTGGAATACTCAATCGGAGAAACGTTTCTGACAGAAACGCTTCTCAGATTCAAATTTATTTGGATAAAGTTGATATATTTTTCCATAACTACATTACCTTAAAGTGAAATTTTTCTCAATATGCTTTATACTATCAGAAGCTGCTGTAGGCCCCTACTTCTTACAAAGTAAATTTTCATTGCCATTAATTACCAAACGTATACAGACCCTTTAATTCAATTTGCATACAATCCACTTTCACTTTTTAATAATTCAAATGGTTTCCGGAACTAATATTGACTTTCCTTTTCGTAAAGCATTCACATCACAAGTTTCTCGATCCCCTCTGCCTCGCTGACCACAAAGACTGGGGTAGGTCTGACCCTGACGGCATCTGGGATCAGTTTGTCTGCGTCTGGAAACTGGCGCTACAAAAATCATGGATTGTAAGACTTAATGATTTTCATTTATTTTGAATTAGACAAAAGTAGTATTGTTATTACCATAAGTTTGATTTCAATTATTCACATAAGACCAAGGCAAAACAAACAAAACAAAGCCATATAATATTATAATATAATTAGTATATAATTATATTTTCTTTGACAAATGATACATTGACAAAGCAATATATAATAATGTTATTAATATTGAGCCCCTCTTTACTCCCACCAGCATTCACGTCCGTGATAGCGGTTCATTCAATGCAGATGTCTCAAGTACATCACTCATGCTCACTTTGAGAATTGGTAAATATTCTTCCTTGTTTATTTTATTATTTTATTATTTTATTATAAACAGTACATTATAGACGATGTGACCTCTGTTCACATTCAAACCGCCCTCTGTTGACAAAAGTCATGTTTCCGCCGGGCAAGAAGACGCGTACGCATGGTAACATTGCGTGTCCTTTATAGCTGGCTGTCAGTACACAAAGGTTTTGCCCAGCGACATGCGCGCGCATCATGTTATTATTTTCGAATGACGTCAGAGGTCACATCGTCTATACAAACAAAACAATTATTGATCAATAGCAGTGGATATAAAGACATTAAAACAATATCACAAGACGCCAAATGGTTCCGCAGTTCGACACTTTTCACCACTGCATTATTTAGACAACGCCTCTTGAGTTGACAAAATATATCTGTATCTTGCTATGAAACTCCATCTACAGGTGTGGACAAGAGTGGGCGCCCTACTATCTCCACGGATACCAACGACTGTTCATTTAACGCGGGAAATGTTCATACCAAACTTCACGGCGGCGCAAGGTAACAAAGTTGTTTTCATTTGGTATTCCCCAAACCTTACGTTATTGCAAAAGTTGTACGATTGATTAAATGTACAAAGCAAATCAAGAAATCTATAACTGATGGCAAATCGCACTAAGGACAATTTTTGTGTTTTTGTGTTTTCTTAAATGCAGCTGGCTGTATAATCTGTTTTCTGGTAACATTGCCGGAGCTCTGAAAAAATCTATCAACCAACGGGTATGGTTTACTGTTTAGTAACTTATTATAACAATAGTTGCACCAATGAAGAGTGTAGATAAACACACCAGCAGCTACACGGACAAACAGAGTAACAAAACAGACAGACAAACAGACTTGGGTGCATGCAAGACCATTCGGCATACCAGTGCACGCACAATCCCCACACATTCATCAAACAAGAAAATATAGGCTTATTTCTGGTAATGAAACCAAGGATGCCTCATAAGTGAACTAAATCACTGTCACCCATACCGGTACTCTTCCACGATAAGTGTTTTGGGCTCTTTTACGTGCCTACCAATTTTAGTACACGGGACCTCCGGTGAGTCCCATCCGAAGGACAAAGCAATTATGGTAAAGCATCTTGCTCAAGGATACAAGAGTGTCATGACCGGGACTCGAACCCACACTCTGCTGATCAGAAACACCGGTGCTCTTAACCGCTCGGCCATCACGACATGACACAAAGATTACCGCTAACATTATTTTGTATGTTGAACTGTTTAGACTTGCTCTATGATAATCAATGAGGTCAATGTGGATCTTGCGAAACAACTGGCTCAGATCAAAAGTAAGTTACAATCGAGTTTTGCTCTTTGCCGAATGAAAGTGTCGTCTATACTCTAAGTCATTCAACATCTCTTTTTTATGTCACAATTTTGGAACCTAATTGCGGACTCCCAGTGGTATTTGAACCCTTTGAAGAGCCCCTATTACAATTACCTTTAAAGGCCATGTACACTGTTGGTAAGATCGAAAAACACAATGTTCACAGATTCACACATAACTTACATGATTTAAAGTAAGTAATGGTAGAAAGGGTTCCTTGAAATATTTCTGCCTAAAAATAATGCTATCGTTTCTGAGAAATAAGTAGGCCCTAAAACAATAGTTTTTGTCACGCGCAGTGATTTGAAAAAACAGAAAACACATAAGGTGTCTTTTCACTATTTTCTCGTGACCTCGATGACCAATTAAGCTCAAGCTTTCACAGGTTTGTTTGTTCATGCATTATGTTGAATCACACAAAATGTGGACACTGATTTTGAGCTGTTATACCAAAAGTGTACAATACTTTAAACTATATGATTAAAATCACAAATACATGAAAGGTTTTTTTAAAGAATGAATACTTAATACAGCCAAAATAAAATAAAACAAAACACTAATTCTGCAAATTGTTTTAATTTATTGTTCACAGTTGAAGCGCCTATTGACAAGAATGCAGTAATTGATTATTCTCTGGTTGCGCCACCAACGTTCACAGGTCACATCGATACCTTTCATGAGGTAATCTAGAAAATCATGTCGTTGACTCTTCTTCTCAAGAACATTAGAGTAATTGATGTTTTTGCAACAAATAATGAATTCAACAGTTGATCTGAAAAGTTTTCACGGCTGTATTAAAATAGTAAAACTCAAGTTAGAAAGAATGTTATCTTTCCATAAATTTGACTACAGCTAGAATGCTATTAGCCTTTTTGAGGTATGGTGGAGACTATAGGAGTGCAGTGTTTGGTTTGGGTTTAGGCCTACACAGACAAGTTTACCCAAACCTAAATAGTGTGACAGTAAAGTGTCCACCATATCTCAAAATGGCTTATAGGCCTAGTGTCGCACATTTAGCCCAGAATTAACATTGATAATTTTCCCATTGGTGGCAGGGAGAGGTGTTTGCTGCTGGCAGTCCGCGCACCGAGGCTCCTTTTACCGTGCCTGTCATACCGTCAGATCCCGATACATCACGGCACATGTTTCTGTGGATAACAGACTACTTGTTAGAAAGTGCGGGATACGTGTATTACAAGGCAGGACTATTGGCGTCCAACGTCACCCAGGACAAGGTAGGAGTGCTCTTACAAATTACAAGAACGCAAGTTTGAAGTTTGTATTCCTTAATTAACTTTATCCATTATCACAGTCATCGAGAATTATAACTATTGATTTAATGTCTATCACAGTTACCCCCAGGTTTCAAGTACCGACTCAACACATCTGAGTTTGCCGTACAACTTCTCCTGCCACAAGTAAGATATTTAAGTGTTTTGATCACGTGATGTGAGGGAAAAATTAAACCAGTAGGGGGCCCATGGTTCACCTATGGTTCAAGGCGCACGCGGCACCCACATGTCACGCACGAAAAGAAGACCAGCGGTAGTCTTTTTTCGTGAGTGACATCTGGGGGTGCCACGTGCGCCTTGATTAAAGGCTGTGGTTCACTCAAACATAAGACCACATGAAACGACTCGCTCGCGGGACTTGATTACGGAAATTGTTTATTTTGATGCTTGCTGTAATTAAAATATTACTTAGACCAGGGTTCCCTGTCTTTATGTTTACAGCGATTTGGTTCTTGTAAAGTAGTCGCTCGGAACAAATAATTGACTTTCAAATTTAATCGACGAATTAAACTGTTGTCTTTCACATCAGCTGAGCGAGAAGTATCCCAACATGGCCATGCAAGTCAATGTCAAAGCTACAGCGCCACCAACGGTCAATATCAGCCAACGTCAAGTCAATGCGTCTGTCAAGTTAGAGATCGACGTGTTTGTCATCATGAAGAATAAGTCTTTGATCTTTGCGGTGGCATTGAATGCGGTATGTTTAACAAACTAATTACATTAGGACAAAACTTCCGTTGCACACACCCCTTTAATAGGGTCACAATGCTCCATTCCGCTGTAATTAAAAGTTTAATTCTATAATAATGTAGATTATTTTCTTATTTCGAAAACAAAGTTCTGGTATTAAAGGCATCGTACACGTTTGGTAATTGTCAAAGACCAGTGTTCTCATTTGGTGTATCCCAACTTATGCATAAAACAGCAAGCCTGTGAAAATTTGGGCTCAATTGGTCATCAAAGTTGCAAGAAAATGATGAAAGAAAAAACACCCTTGTTGTACAAATTTGTGTGCTTTCAGATAGGAATAAAAACTTCTTGCAAGAAGTCTTTTATTATTTAAGTGAGAAATTACCTCTTTCTCAAAAACTACGTTACTTCAGAGGGAGTCGTTTCTCACAATGTTTTATACTATCAACAGCTCTCTGTTGCTCGTTACCAAGTCAGTTTTTATGCTAATAGATATTTTGAGTAATTACCAAACGTGTACAGTGCCTTTAAAAGATGTGTCCTTGCATCGGATAATGAACTAGGTTGAAAATGTTATTCCAATTTACTTGTTTCTGCTTTTTAAAATTTCTTTAAACTAACTTCCAGGTAGTACACGGATCTGCTTCTCTCGGTGTTGAAATTGACAGTAATGGCAATTCGTTGACATGGACCGCAAGCCTGCTGAAGTAAGCCACTATACGTGATGCTTTACTTGTCATTTATGTTCCTTGTCAAGTAGGCATACTCTAATATGAAACCAGTATAATAAAACCTTCAAAGATAATTTATTATTACAAATTTTGTTTTGTTTCAGGACGGATGTCACTTTGAAGCGATCAGCTATTGGACAAATAGATGTGAGACTCGTAATCGTATTGGAATTATTCAAGTCTGAGAACCGTTATTATTAACATTCAAATATCACATGTTTCATGAATTGACAATAATTATTATGTTATACTTGGTTAAACTCAACTTAATGATATGCATGATTGATTCCTTAAAATAACTATAAACATTTTGGTTTCTGATATTTTCCAGGTGAAGGGTATGGCCATTGGTATCGACATCGCCTGCAAAAAAATGCTGATTCCCTGGCTTAATGGTACAATTTTATTTGCAAGTTACATTTTACTGTAAATGTTACTATAGAGTCTGTATATACGTCTGGTAATCACTCTGGAAATTAATGGCAATAAAAACTCACTTGGTAAGAAGTACAGCAGCTTTGGACAGTATAATGCATTTTGTGAAACTTTTCACTTCGAAGAACTGCGGCTATGGAAAAATATATCACTTTTTATCCCCATAAATTTGAATCTGAGAAGCGTTACTGCAGTAACGTTTCTCAGATTGTGTATTCCAATTGCAGATTATTCTTCCTGCGTAGACGAATTCCGCTCCAGATTTTCGGCGGCAATATCTCAAAAACGTTACCACCTTTTGAAATAAATTTTGTACAGGTTAGTTTTACGGTATAATATATCCACAACTATGTAGGATTGAAACAAACAGTGGGTTCCAATAACCAAACGTATACAATCCCTTTATGTGATGGGCAGGCTGGTGATGGGTGAAGAAATAAACCATATTCTTGTCACAGTCGATCTATATTACCGCTATGAATTGTGTTGTTTTTGATGTGGAAAATATTAACAACATCACTGATACAACATAATGAAACAGCAAAAAGAGGAATTACAAAGAAGTTTAGCAATTTGGGATTGATAGACTGTTTATGATCATGGATACCGGAAGTCTCGTCGGAAATCACCGATCAATCATTCTATTGTGAAATAATAGGATGGCTTTTGGGACAAGCTTCTGTTAATAGTTGATTTTTGTTTTTCATGCATTCTTTGTCTTTATAGAGGAAGGACAGAAAGGCATTCCCCTGCCGAACGGAGACAACATCAAATTTCAGAATCCTTTCATTCAACAGGGAAAGGTAAATCGCTTATTCTCTGCCGGTCCGGTCATAAGAGTTCTTCGTTTAGTTATTTATCTTTGAGAATTTTATTCAAAATCTCATGAAAACGAAAGAAATTATTACTTTGTCATCCACAGTGAGGCTTTTTGGTTAAATAAGCGTTTGAGGTTCTTTTCTTAAAATATACGGGCAAGACGTTCCATTTATTTTAAAAGCAATTAATAGTTAATGGCCTGACGTTTCGACCCTAGCAGAGTCTATCTCGAAGGCTAAATGACAACCCAACAAACATAAACAGGTATATAATTCAAACAACTTTGTCGTGTACGGAAGAATTTATGTTTTTTGTGCTTCATTTTTATTTGGCAGGGCTTCTTGAAACTTGGCACGGACATTTTGTACATCCCATCTCAGGAAGTTGCCTAGCCATGTATCGATGGAGACGTGTGGTGTGTGACTTCAAATGGCCTTCTCTTGAAGTATACTGGTTAATAAGAATAGATGCAGATGGTCTTTGTATATAGCTCGAATTCAGGATATCGTTGCTGAGGGAACTTGTAATAGTCCTATAGTTAACGCCCTCTGACAATGCGCATTAACCCTCAAATTTACATAACTCTATAGTAAAACAATTATCTATTAGTCATTGTTCATTATTTTAGATAGAACTGCGTGTGACGTGTTTTTTTTTTAAATAATGTATTATTAAAAAGTATTAATATATTTTAAAGAACGACCAGCCGTGCGAGGGTAAATACTTGTTATTTTATTAAGTATTACAAAAAACGAATAATTAAAACACCGTAGCTCATCTACTATTTATCTTTAAAGTAAATAAAATCAAAACAACTTGCCAAACTTACTTACCGAGAACGTTCCCTTATGGAGGTGTTCTTCCGTAAATTGTAGCGTCATCGTCCATTACTGAGGCCATCCGGTAACTGCAGTCACAGATAATCAGAATTTGGTGTTTGGATGGAAACATTAGGCAAGGGGTGATTCGAATACACTGTTGTTGTCATGGTGTGTCATTTTAGTTTTATATTAGCCTTTGTTTGACTCGCTCTCAGTAAATCCATGATCTTTAAACATCGTGTATTTTGTGACTTTCAACCGAATACCAATTTGATTATCAAACGTAACGGTTTAATACTCGAATCAACTAACACGCGGTTGGCGTGCATAATTGATATGAAATGAGGTCACATTTTAGTACAAAACAATTTTGCATGCTCTCTAAATTCCCAAGATTGAAAATTCAGTCTAATAGAGTGGATTTCCAATCTAACATCCACTGAAAGCAGTGACAAATCTATTAGACTGAAAATCAATCGAGCAGAAGACTGATTATTTCAGTCTTTATTTGGGATTGAAACTTAATCTAAAAGGAGTGAAATACACTCAATCTAATAGACTGGACATTTTTCACTCTAAAACAAGACTGATACACAAATTTCCAGTCGTAGGTTAGACTGAATTGTTTTCAATCTAACCACTGATTGACTTTCAGTCGCTTAGGATTGAAATAATTTGTCACTGAGCTCAGTAGGGCATAGACTGAAATCCCAGATTGAAATTTCATTTTCAATCTGTCGCTGATTGAAAATTAAGCATCTAGGCCTACACAAAACAACATCAAAATATACAATTTTCTGACAAATGCTTTTTTATTTCAACAAAGGGTTTTAAAAACATTCAATCCAAATAGAATTGTACAGTGAACAGTTGTTTAAAACAGTACTCATATCTAAACAGAGCTTGAGAGTACTGGTAGTAGGTTATTAAATATAATAAGCACAAGTAATATTAACGACCGAAAAAAGGCTGCATTTAGGAGACATTTTCATTGACCTTTGTACAAATGTTGTTGACCCTTAACATTATTCTGAGTTCACCATACCCCACGCAACTCCAGAATTGTTGATTTCTCATCCTGGATAGTAATTTAAGATATTTCACATACACAACAAATCAATTGTTCAGAAATAAAGAAGCAACAATCAATGAGACAGTTAAATGCTTCCTTAAGTACACCGTCACCTGAATTTGAAATGTAACAACCATGTAATTGCTGGAATTATTCACAGAAGGTGCATTATTTGATAATGAGATTTGAGATAACTTCAGAAATTCAATCCTTTTAGTAAAGAGAATTACAAAATTTCGAATTAAATAGCTCACAAGCTTACAACGTTAAAGACAATTTTAAGAAGTGATGTGAAAAGTAGCAGTTTGGATGGGTAGGGAATCTTATTTAAGAAAACTGACACAAAGCTTGTCCGATTTAGTTCTTACAGTTAGTTTTCACCTGAGAGTCCTACAGAATATGTAGTTATGGGGTTTTCTTTGGACACCCTGTATCAACAGGCACTGCAAGGTACTCATTCGGTCCAATTTCTATGATTACAGCCCAAAAACCTCTTCACTTGGTGATGAAATTGTCGTGTGCACTCTTGTACATCAGTCCAAACTCCAAACTGACCTTTTGGACAACAACATAATAATAATAATAATAATAAAATCGTAAGCCACTTTGCAACTTTTAATTAAATAAAAAAGATTGAAGGATTCAGAATATTTATTATTCATCCAGAACATAAAATTATGAAAGAGATTCTACTTTCACAGGAGTGCACTAATCACACTGCATGATTTCATGTGAAGAGACAAAACAAGATTAACAAGAAAGTCATGAATGGCCGGAGCCGATGGCCTTTGGCTGGGGCCATTATCCCCAACCAAACCATTATTATGAAGATTTTGCGGGCACTGTTGCTTTATACCACGCGAACTATTTTCCAAAAGTGATGGATAAGGACGGTACTTACAAAAACCTTGCAACCGTTCCATGGTGTATCTTGTGTTGTCTGGATGATCAGTTTTGCTAGATCTTTCTTCAGCATTGAAGTTGGCCATCTGAGACAAATGTTGGGCATAATAAACATCAATAAAATGGCAAAGTTGATTTCAAATCCAACCCTTTATGCTGTATATTATTATACGACATTTTACCTCTTGTTGACAGTATTGAATGCGCTTGACAGCTGCTGCGTAATCTCACTGTGAACTTTTAACAATGTATTACATTGTAATACATGTACATTGTTACTTCCAGTGACATGACCTGATGATGTGCCCACTACATCCCACGCATAATGTGTACATGTACATGTACATGATGTACTTTGTCGGACCGGAACTCCACATTTCTAGTCGGAAATTATGACACAAAATGTTTGGAAAACTAAGGTAAAAATGGTCATACTTATTGTTAAAAGTGTCCATACAATATGACTAAATTTCTCATGGGTCTTTTGTCTACCCTGGTCCTGATGTTTGTCTGACAATGGAGGGTCGAAACGAGTCAAATGTGGGGGACAACATTGCTAGAAGGCGAACAGTGGCTACAGCCACATTCATTCACGGGTCTCTGCCCCTGAGGCAGTCCGAGTAACTTGACCCCACAAAGTGCAAGATTTACAATATCCAAATCAGTACTTACTTTCCAAAACACCAGTGGTACGCTCGTCACACTTTAAAAGTTCCAGACGCTCCACGGAGGCAGAGCCATGACGGTCGTCTCCCCAAGATCTTCCACCGCTCGTTCAGAATTCCGCTGATGAAGGGCGGGCGCGACGAGCTAAATAAAATGGCGGCCGTCTCGGTTTTGGCATGGGCGGCGAAGTGGAAATCTCAGTCACGTGATAACTGATTTGATATTTCATTGGTTCGTTTTTTCAATCGATTTCGTTGAGGCAGCTTTTTGATTGGTTCAAGTTTCAAACGTTATAGATTGAACAGAATTGTCAATCCTTTTCACGATTGACACGTAGATTCTGCGCAAGACGCCAATCTCAATAGTTTTCAATCTAAATTCAATCTATTAGATTAGAAAAAACTCAATCGCTTCAAAGATTGAAATTTTCAATCTTAGGAATTTAGAGAGTGAGATTTACATAAAGTGAATAATTATTTGAAAACGTATTCAAGCCAACACTTGGATGGAGTTAAACTTCCCATGAAATGATTAAATAACAGGGTTGTTGGGTTTTCATCCGATATTTAAACTTAATTTCCATTTCAATCATTTAGGTACTCAAATTACACTGGAAATAACTAATTATTTTAACCAGGTATAAGGACAATTTATTATCTTAACTTATAGTTCCCTAAATAAGCTAAATACCTGTATGGTGGTATAATATAGTTAATATAGTGCAGCTGCTGATAAAGTCAATATCAGACAGAAAGAACATATCCATCGATTATACAGCATTATGGTATAGTGTCACTCATAAACTTGCAGTGAATTTAATCAAATAATCGGATAGGTTTTAAAGGGATTGTATACGTTTGGTAATTGGAATCCACTGTTTGTTTCAATTCTATAGTTGTAGGTATACCATTATTTCATTTCAAAAGGTGGTATAGCGTTTTTGAGATATTGCCGAAAATATGGAGCGGTTATGTCCGCGCAGGAAGAATAATCTGCAATTGGAATACACAATCTGAGAAATGTTACTGCAGTAATTGAATGCTTCTCAGATTCAAATTTTTTGGGAATACAAAGTGGTATCTTTTTCCATAACCGCATACTTCGCAATGAACAGTTTCTCAAAATGTTTTATACTATCCAAAACTGCTGTACTTAATTACCAAGTAAGTTTGTATTGCCACTAATTTTCAGAGTCATTACCAAACTGATACAGACCCTTTAAATCATGAGCTTGCAGTGAATTTAATAAACTATCGGATAAGTTTTTAATACATGATACACAGTGATTATTTAACATTGCTCGTAACTTTCCCTTAATATGATATGGTCATTTAAAATAAATGTGTAAATATGGACGACTGTTACCATTCCAATTCAAAATGGCCTTGTTTCATTCATAAAGTTGGTTCACGAGTGTATATTTTTTTGAAATTCCTATTGAGATTATAGTTGTGAACAAGTTAGTTTCTTACCATTCAGGTTAAGCTTGGATAACAAAATATCACGTGATCATCAAAGCACCTGTTGGAGATTCATTAGGCCTAATAAGGCCGCCGGCACTAAATAGGCCAAAATTCATGCGCCAAACTAATTAAAACAAAATTGTAAACCCAAAGTTACTTTTTAATAATAACGTTTTTTAGGGTCATGCAATTAATAGATTGTAAACAAAAGTAACAATCTATCCGAACCTGGGGGTTAGTGCTTCTACTTTTGAGAGGATTTGATAAATTTAGGCGTTAAAGTTGGTCCTATTTGTCTTGCGAATTGGAGGAGTGCCTCATGAAAACTGGCAGCAATTATGTCGGGGTTTTTTCTGGGGTAATTAGCAAAAATTCCAAAGGGCTGAACTGCCAAAAATTGAAAAGATATCTGAATTGCCAATTTTGTAAACACTTTGACAGAAAATAAGCCGTATCCGAATTGGCGACTAAGGCTACGACTGTTTGCTGAGGGTGTTGCTACGGATCTCCTACGCGGGTCCTATATACTTCAACGCTGGATGACAACAACCCAAAACGCCCGCTAGTGGCAGTTTGGTGGAAAGTTTCTAGAAAATCAGTAAAGATTGGAAAAAATACAGAGTGGGGTGGGGGTGCTAGGATTTCCATTCAATAAAGTATAGTTCAACAACCAGGTAGTTATTTCTTTCCCAAATTTTATTAATTATAGCTATGAAAATAAAGGGGAAATAATTATAATTGGTAATTAATAATAGGCCTACATTGTAGGCCTACTTTCATTACAATATTTATTTTAAATTTTTAATATCACTTATTTATATGAGTTTGGAGAGGATACAAAGAGCTGGAACAACATTCTAGAAAGTTGCCTCATTGAAAAAACCTGATTATTAATGATTTTTCAAGAAATGTAAAAACTGGATCGTCTGGGGGAAGTTTTCATGAGGAAGTTTTCCTTTCATTGGAACTAAAAAATCAACTGTTTAAAAGTGATCTCACTAGGGAACTAAAAACAACTAGTTACTTCTGTTTAAAAGTGATCTCACTAGGGAACTAAAAACAACTAGTTACTTCTGTTTAAATGTGATTCCAATTGGGAACTAAAACAAACTAGTTACTTCTGTTTAAATGTGATTCCAATTGGGAACTTAAACAAACTAGTTACTTCTTTTTAAAAGTGATCTCAATAGGGAACTAAAAACAACTAGTTACTGCTCTTTAAATGTGATCTCAATAGGGAACTAAAAACAACTAGTTACTGCTCTTTAAATGTGATCTCAATAGTTATTTCTTGTCATGTTTTCACTTTTTCTTATCAACAGGCAAACTAAAAAAACTAAAAATTATGACGACTGTTTGTTAAAAGGAGTTCAATGAGTGATTTAGTTTCCACCAATGTCTTCATAATAACGCCACAATACAATGTTATAAAACTTGTCATGCTTATACCATACCTACAAAAGATTGCTAATAAGTGCAATTACAAACCCAAAAATAAGAAAGTAAGCCACTAAATAACCACAACAAACATGGCTTGTATAAAGTTTCCAGAAGTAACAAAAGTTATTAAAGACACTGGACACCTTTGGTAATTGTCAAAGACCAGTCTTCTCACTTGGTGTATCTCAACATATGCACAAAATAACAAACCTGTGAAAATTTGAACTCAATTGGTCATCGAAGTTGCGAGATAATAATGGAAGAAGAAAAAACACCCTTGTCACACGAAGTTGTGTGCTTTCAGATGCTTGATTTCGAGACCTCACGCATGAGGTCTCGAAATGAATTCAAATATTTTACTGAGAAATTTCTTTTTTCTCAAAAACGACGTTACTTCAGAGGGAGTCGTTTCTCACAATGTTTTATACTATCAACAGCTCTCTATTGATCGTTACCAAGTAAGTTTTTATGCTAACAATTATTTTGAGTAATTACCAATAGTGTCCAGTGCCTTTAAACTACACAAACAAATAAATCTCTTTTATTCTTCAGTTATAAAAACAATCGCCATTATTAATCAATCATGATTAACTCACCTCAACACATATTCATCAAAATTATAACAAAATTATTTCACTTTTTATCCTTGTATGTTTTACTTTACAAAGTGATGCACCGTTCATATTCCCCTCATAGTAAATGAAAGCATTTTAACACTCTTGAGGCATTTATATTTAGAAAAAAACACTTTTAAACCTTTTTTTTCAATTCGTCAACTCAAAGTCTTAGTTGGCAAACTATAATAAAGATTTCAGAAATTAAAGCAAGTTACACCTTGCTGATTGACAATTCAATTAATTCAAGTAGTTTTTTTGTCTCTGACTTCAATCACAATATTGAAAAACATATTGACATTAAAGGGACACAATGCCTTGGATCGGAAAAGTTGGTCTAAAAAAAGTGTTTGTAACCATTTATTATAAAATGTATATGGTTAGAAAGACGTTATAAAAGTAGAATACAACGATCCACACAAATATGCCTCAAAATTGCGTGGTTTTCCTTTTACTTTGCAAACTAACACGGTTGGCCATTTTGTGGAGTCAAAAATTTGACTCCACAAAATGGTCGACCGTGTTTGTTCATGATGTAAAAGGAAAACCACGCAATTTCAAGACATATTTGTGTGGATCATTGTATTCTACTTTAAAAAAAAAATCTTTCTAACCATATGCATTTTATAACAAACAGTTACAAATGCTTTTTATAGACCAACTCGCCCGATCCAAGGCAACGTGTCCCTTTAACAATAAGCTGCTTCGATAAAACCTGAAGGCAATATGCAGATAGGACAAGGGAATACTATTTGCCTGTCTTTATAACAACCCCCCAACCTTCCATCCCCATTCACCGGTAAAACAAAACTGGTTCCCCATTCACCGGTAAAACAAAACTGTATCCCAATTCACCGGTATAACAAAACTTTTCTCAGCGAAGAAACCAACTTGTAAGAATGCTAATTCACATGCAAAGAGCAGAAATTGACCAATCAATAGATCAGATTAGTCTATTAATTAAACAGCAGGTGTATACTCACTTGTATCCCAGTCTTTGACTACAACAATTTATAGTAAACATCAGGTTTCTTCTTCTCCAGACATTTCTCAGCGAAGCGACCGACTCGTAAGATAGTGCTTTCTTTCCACCAAGCACCCATGATCTGAAGAGAGATTGGCAAGCCCTCTGTGCTGTAACCAACGGGTACCGTCATGGCTGGTATTCCAGTTAGATTAGCTAAGAATACATGCCTGTAAAGAAAACACAAACAATTGCATCAAGAAACCACAAACTAAGGTGTCTGCTACTTGACTTATTAAAAAAACATACTTTGTAATTGTCATGCAAATGGCTGCTCTAATATTGTCTTAATGATGCCCAACACAAATTATCATTATAAGATTAAATAAACACTTTCTTCATACAAATGGTTTTCTTGTGTGAGAACATAATTATACCAGCAGAAGTTCCTTAATGACAGGGATCGGGTGTTCAAGGCCGAGCAGTTAAGAGCACCGGACTCAAGCTCTGGTGTTTCTGATCAGCAGAGTGTGGGTTCGAGTCCCGGTCGTGACACTTGTGTCCCCGAGCAAGATATTTTACCAAAATTGCTTTGTCCTTTTGTTTGCACTTTAAGCCGTAGGTCCTGTGTACTAGGATTGGTAGTGCACGAAAAAGAACCCAGAACACTTATCGTGGAAGAGTAGGGATTAACCTCAGTGTTTCATGTTCACATAGCAATCAATCAATCAATCAATCAGCCGCAAAGACAACATTGGTCCGTCGCGCTGACCTCCTATGCCCATGTTGAACAGCTTGGTTCCAGATAGCCTCTACCTCGCTCGGTCGACCTAGTTGAGCAATCCAGGGTCTTCTTGGGCGACCTCTGGGCCTCGTCCAGCCGGTGGCTGGGGGTCGACCCTTCCAGGCATTTATAGCGATGTTGAGTGCCTTCTTGGCTGGGGTGTTATCATCCAGGCGCACAATGTGGCTGAAGAGGGCACGCTGCCGGCGAAGGATTAGAGAGGCTATCGAGGGGAGTTGTGTTGTGCCGATGATTTCGTTGTTGCTTATGAAGTCAAACCAGCGAATACCAAGGATGGATCTCTGACATCGTAGGTGGAAAGCTTCTAGACGGCCAAAGTCGCATTTGAGGAGGGTCCAGGTCTCTGATCCGTATAACAGGACAGGGATGACACACGTCCGGTAAATACAGAGTTTTGTAGTTAATTTTAGCTTCTTCAGCCTCCAGACCCTGCGAAGGCTACTCATGGCAGATGATGCCAGGCCAAGCCGTCTGAGGATGTCGGGTCCACTGCGTCCTGTGTTTGAAATTTTACTGCCAAGGTAGATGAAGTCCTCGACAACGTCTACAGATTGACCGCTCACCAGGATATGAGATGAGGGATTGTTCTGATTTGGTTTCTGAATTTGAATTTTTGTTTTCTTCCAGGAGATGTTGAGGCCCAGATTTGAGGCCTCGCTCTGGAACGACTCGAGAGAATTGGTCAGATCTTCGGACTTGTGACTGAATAGAACAACGTCATCTGCATAATCCAGATCTGAGAACTTATGTAGACCGATGGTGATGCCTGAATCTGCAACAGCCCTCTCTAGAGTCCAGTCCATGGCACGGCAGAACAAAGAGGGTGCTAGGATGCAGCCCTGCCTGACGCCGGATTGTGTTTGGAAGAGTTCAGAGACATCTCTTCCTTGGCGCACCTTGGCAGTGGTATCAGCATGAAGGTCTTTGATAGCAAGGTCACATAGGTCACATAGCAAGCATCCTTGTTTACAGGTTTCCTCAGGCTTGCGAGCTACAGTGATTAAGTTAACTTATGAGGCATCCTTGGTTTTATTATCAGAAATACATAATAATAAGACAAAGTGCAGAATTGGTAATTATAACAGAAATTATAAGTTTCAATGTGAATCTTCGCTACTAGTCATAAAGTTCATACTCTAACAATCTTTATTTACTGTCTGTTTTTGTTTTTAATACATTTATAAAATATCTATATGTTCTATTTATTCCCTGTAATTTTTATCTGTGTAATATGTGCCAGTGAAGAAGTGTAATAACATAGAAAATAAAATAGAAATAATCCTACAAAGAAGTCAAGAAAAATCAAGAAAAAAAAAATCAAGAAAATAGCATTTAAAAGGACCACCAGTTCACTAATGATTATTTTGATTGCCAGAATCACCTAATTTCATTTAATTTTCACAGGTAAACTAATTCTAGTCAAAGGGAAGGTATACGTTTGGTAATCACTCTGAAAATGAATGGCAATAAAACCTACTTGGTTAGAAGTACAGCAGCTTTCTCTAGTATTAAGCATTTTGAGAATCATTTGACCTCGAAGTAATGTGGTTATGGAAAAAGATACCAGTTTTTGTCCCCCAAAATTTGAATCTGAGAAACGTTACTGTCTGATACGTTTCTCAGATTGTGTATTCCAATTACGGATTATTCTTCCTGCGTGGACATAACCGCTCTGAATTTTCGGCGATATCCTTTTGAAATGAAATTTTCACAGGTTAGTTTTATTGTATATCTATTATTATTATTATTATTATTATTATTATTATTATATATTTCTGGTAATGAAACCAAGGATGCCTCACAAGTGAACTTAATCAATGTAGCTCGCAAGCCTGAGGAAACCTGTAAATAAGGGTGCTTGCAATGTGAACCAGAAACACCGGGGTTAAACCCCTACTCTTCCACGATAAGTGTTCTGGGTTCTTTTACGTGCACTACCAATCCTAGTACACGGGACCAACGGCTTTACGTCCCATCCGAAGGACGAAGCATGTGGTTAAGTGTCTTACTTAGGGACACAAGTGTCACGACTGGGATTCGAACCCACACTCTGCTGATCAGAAACACCAGAGCTTGAGTTCGGTGTTCTTATCCGCTCGGCCACGACACGCCACCAAAAGAAGTCAAGAAAACATCTACATTTATATATAGGATTAAAACAATCGAACGGTTCCAAAAACCAAAGTAAAACTTTCCCTTTGAACAAGTAGTAATTGTTGATGTTTGTGTAGCTACCTTATAATATCAGCCGTCATTGATAGGATTAAAACAATCGAACGGTTCCAAAAACCAAAGGTGTACTTTCCCTTTAAACAAGTAGTAATTGTTGATGTTTGTGTAGCTACCTTATAATATCAGCCGTCATTGATACGTCACTAAAACCATGCTTGAGATATCCAGGCTTAATCTTAGGAGCCAATATAGCATTACCTTCAAGAGAAAAACACAATATTGCTCAATTAACAACAATTCATTTTGTTAAATAAAAAACTTCACACATTCAAGAAAATTATCTTTACATCAGAATGACATGACAAACTGTATGAACATTGACAGAGAAAACGGTTTCTTCAATTTCAGAAAGAACCTCAAGTGTAAATGTTGGAAACCCAAGTGCGCCCTCAGTGTTAAAGTGTCCGATCCAACTTTGTGATTAACATATTTATAATAAAATGTTAAGTTTGGGGTCGCGACCTTTGTGCTCACTCTCTTTTCCATAGCTTTGAGCAAGAGAGAGCACATTTATTCTGCTGTCGGTATTTCTCTCTATTTTGTAGGGTGCATGGCTCTGGCTATGCTCCCAATACTATTCATTAGGAAGGGATAAGCTCCAAAGCTATCTGTGAGTATTGTTTTGTATTCAATCCTCTTTTTATTCCAGAAATATTGTCATTTTTTAGGGTTGATTGAATCATTGTAAACTTGTGTGTGGCCAGCCTCATGTTGTGTTGATCTTTTGCCCTTAATAATAAGTGACTGTGCTGTGCTATTTAGTTTTGTGTATTGTGTGGTATCGTATTGGAGGATTCAACTCAGTACAGGAGATTACTACATATTTTGGACGTCATATGGATTCTGCTTTTGGTGTATTCTGGTGAATGCTCGTCCTTTTTAAATAGAGGGCCGGCCTCCTTCCCATGTCTCTACATATAGAACTGTTCAACACCTAGAATTTACTCATGACTGGATCTTCTAAGAACCATTATTCAATTGATTCCTCAATGTACAAACCACGATAGAATTTGATGATGTCTGACTTACCAGGCAGCAAGATGACATCAACATCTTTGAAGATGCTCTTAAGGAAAGTGATGGTGCGAGTCTTCTGTCTCTGAGCTTGGATATAATCAGTAGTGGTCATCATTTCAACGGTAGACATCAGACCTACGTTCTCAAAGTACTTTGGATAAAATGCAAAGAACACGAATGTTATAACAATTGTGATGCGATCAAGCAAAATGAGTCGTTTGTCAACCCAGGTCATTTTTCATTTTTGTATACATTTGAAAAGAGCATAATATATGCTTTAATAATGTTAAAACCCCATGTTGATACCACCTTTGGTTCGAAAGTTGTGAAAGTAGAAACATCAAGAGATGCGAGAGAATGAAACTGAGAAAAGGGGGTTTAAAGTCGAGTTGTTTATTAAAACTACATCGGCACATTTTCTTTCAATGCTAATTTCAACCCCTTGTTGATGTTATTTCTCAGGAAGGGAGTTGCCAATATAAAATATGATATATTTTTGCATTTAAATTTACAAAACAAATTGTTTCACCCCTGTTGGCCTGTTTCTCTATACTGATTTCCGACAAACGATTCATTTAACTTGATCGCATCACAATTTAGCTTGACTCCACAAGAGGCTCTTACAGGAGGTTGGCGTGAAAGTAAATTCAAAGTTCTATCGACAATTGGTTACTGAGGGGAAGGATTGTACACAAATCTTGAGTTTCAACCAAGAATACAAAACTAGGAACTAAAAACAGCCCTTTCACATCTAATCACATCACCTAATTTGCATTCTTCAAAGTATAGAATGCGTATTAATTTGATGTAAGATTTTGATAATGAAAATCTGACTGATTGAAAATACCTGTTCATCGAGTTGATTACAGAAAGCTTCATGGAGACTTGATCTCATCTCAGTTAAGATGGTTATGATATGAGCAATCCTTGCCTCCTCCAACTCTGGAATCTGAATATCTACCACTTTAGCTCCGTGAGACTTCAGCACACTCACAGCTGATGGAGCAAAAAGAAAAACTCTGTCAGGATTCAAGAGGGTGAATAACACTTAGAGGATTAAGAGAAATCATGGATGGAGTCAATGTTTTGCATTATCAATTTAGGAGGCAGTGAAATAAACAAACCTTTATCACAGGCTGCAACAATTTCTTGATCAGCATGCTGCCGAAACCAAAAGGAAAACAAATAAATTAAGAAGTGAGTGAATTTTCAGTTGAATCCGAGTTCATGCCAAGCACACAATAAAAAAGATTAAACCTTCCAAGCCACTTATATGTAGAGATATTTTATAATGGCAAATGCCAAAATTGTTGTTGTTGTTGTTGTTTTTTTTTGGGGGGGGGACAACATATGGCACAACATATATATAGATACAAGAGAGATTAAGCAAAGGAGGGATGCCAGGGTTATAGTTTAGAGATGGGGATTAGGATTATGCTGAAGGGATAGGATTAGGGTTATGGAAGGGATTGTATTAGGATTATAGTTAAGCTTTTGGATTAGGGTTATGATTTATTGCAAAGGGGAGCCACCTCTCATCATGAAAGTAAAATGTGTGTAAGATTTTGCCGTAATCGTGATGTTTGATTAGAAACTCACTTTATAGAACTGCTTATCAATTCCAAGCCTCACTCCCTCCAAATCTTTGTTGTCGAATCCAGCAAGTTCTGCTGGTGGTTGATTGGTAGAGACACTGTCTGATGGGCAGGGACCAGCGATGCAAGCTTTCATTAAATAAAAACAAGAAAAAAAGACTTTCAAAATATTAACTTTGATATCAAAGATAAGTTGACTAACGTTAGTTCAATACATTGATGTAGAAAAGCATGATATACTCAATGCTAGCTGATTCCTACAGATAAAATTCACAGAATTCCAAAGAATCCAGCCGGATGACCACTGTACTACCTAGCTTGACCCATGATAAAATGCTAGCTTTTGGCCTTAAAACTAGTTTTATAAAGCGCTAAATCTATGGGCGTCTCAAAGGAAAGCGCTTATCATCATTTATTTCCAGACAGGTTTTGAAGTTTTTGAATTATAGACCTTTTTATGTAACACCTTGTAAGGGTTTACAAGGTGCTTTGGCGCATTCAGCAGCCACTACCAGAAACACTGGAGCAAACCCCTTATTCTTAGAAATAAGTGTAACTGGATTCTTTTACGTGCGTTACACAACACAAGGGACCAAAGGCTTTACGTCCTATCCGAAGGACGACGAAACAATAATGGTTAAGTTTCTTGCTTAAGGACATAATTGTTAAAACCGGGACTCAAACCCACACTCTGATGATCAGAAACACAAGAGCTTGACTCCATTGCTTGACCACTCTGCCTTCAGTCCTTGAGCAAAACACTTAACCATAATTGCTTCAATAGGACTCGGCAAACTACTGAGTATACAGTGCTTTACAGTAAACACGTCATTGTATGGGTAAAATCAAATAATATTCATAATTACTTCATCTTTCATAAATCTGTAGGTCCCATATCTTGTGTAAAGCACATCAAAGAACCCGGTACACTGATCACTGGGATGACTTTTGACGATTGTGAACATTCCTGAAAATGGCTTGCTGGTCTGGGTTCCTCCTTATTCTAGACCCAGAACCTCCCAGATGTTACAATTCAGAAGGTTTACAGACTGTGCATCACCAGAAATACAAAACTACAGGTTTTGACACACTGTAGACTATTTCTTTCTCCCTTTGGTGACTGCTTCACTTCTTTCACGACAATTTCAAGGCTCAATGAGGTTGCTATCATTAATAGAAGGAGTTTGTCCAGTGTTTCTGGCATCGTTGGCTGCGGACTGCACCGCATTTTATTTTTATTTTTATTTATTTAAAACCATATTTAACGAGGATGCCCCATCCAGCACAGCTGATCATTTGGGGCCCTCGCATAATATAAAAATACATCAAAAGGTAAAAAACAAAAAGTGACAAGACTTGGCAGAATGTGCGTAAAAAGGGAAATAAATTACTAAAAATGAACAACAGGCCTAACATAAACGGACAATAGACGAAATTTAACACCCTAACAGCCAAACACACAAAAAGCTGGAGATTACACAAATTAATAAAAGGATAGGAGCGCCCCCATCCTCCCGAATGCAGACCATAAGTTATAAGTTACAAGCCAACAGCCCGGGCAAAACACAGGAAAGCGATGACACCTTTACAAGGTGCTGTATAAACAGGTCTCATAACTTTAAACAGATATACATACCTGTCATTAAAACAACGGACATGATAAAGCAATGTAAAAACTGTGCATTATTATCAGGGTTGAATCAGGGTATAAGTATCTCCCAAAGGAGATAGTTTCTAACTTACCAAATGTTATTAAGGTTCAATCAGGGTATAAGTATCTCCCAAAGGAGATAGTTTCTAACTTACCATATGTTATCAAGGTTGAATCAGGGTATAAGTATCTCCCAAAGGAGATAGTTTCTAACTTTTCATTATGTTATCAAGGTTCAATCAGGGTATAAGTATCTCCCAAAGGAGATAGTTTCTAACTTTTCATTATGTTATCAAGGTTGAATCAGAGTATAAGTATCTCCCAAAGGAGATAGTTTCTAACTTTTCATTATGTTATCAAGGTTGAATCAGAGTATAAGTATCCCCCAAAGGAGATAGTTTCTAACTTTTCATTATGTTATCAAGGTTGAATCAGGGTATAAGTATCTCCCAAAGGAGATAGTTTCTAACGTTTCATTATGTTATCAAGGTTGAATCAGGGTATAAGTATCTCCCAAAGGAGATAGTTTCTAACTTTTCATTATGTTATCAAGGTTGAATCAGAGTATAAGTATCTCCCAAAGGAGATAGTTTCTAACTTTTCATTATGTTATCAAGGTTGAATCAAAGTATAAGTATCTCCCAAAGGAGATAGTTTCTAACTTTTCATTATGTTATCAAGGTTGAATCAGGGTATAAGTATCTCCCAAAGGAGATAGTTTCTAACTTTTCATTATGTTATCAAGGTTGAATCAAAGTATAAGTATCTCCCAAAGGAGATAGTTTCTAACTTTTCATTATGTTATCAAGGTTGAATCAGGGTAAGTATCTCCCAAAGGGGATAGTTTCTAACTTACCATATGTTATTGCAGCATCTCTAACACTGTTACACAGAGGCCCCAATGAACATACAGAGAAACAATTGACAGGCGAGCCAACACATGGGATGCGAGCAAATGTTGGCTTCAGTCCAACTGTGCCACAAAATGTTGCAGGTACCCTTACTGAGCCACCTCCATCAGTACCAAGAGCAACTGGACATAGACCTGTTAAGGGTTGGGGAAAACAAGAGGGTTCAAAGGTCATAATTAGGAATCAAAACGGCATGTCCCTCTCATGGCACTCTGCATATTTACAATCCCGGCCAAAATGCTTGGGCCACCTGACAATAAACAGACCCGTCCCCCCCCCTCCCCGCTCAATGTTGGTATCACTTTAGATTGATAAATGCGCGCAGATGGTGTCACTAATATGGGCAAAGTGGTCGGGTTGGCGTAGTGGTATCTTTCCTTGCCTTCAACCTCTTGGACCCTGGTTTCAATCCCACCAGGGCACTATGTGGATTGGGTTTTCAGTCCCTACCTGAATGCGTGGGTTTTCCCTGGAATAATTCTCTGGGGTTTTCCTCCCATTTCTAAAACTGAAACTTCCTTCCTTGTCTTCTCTCCATTGGGTTCTTGGCTAGTACAGTGATTAAGTTCGCTTTTCTGAGAGTCCTTGGCTTCACAACCACAATAAATGAAATGAAATGAAATGAAACGAGATGAAAAGTGAGATGGCACTTTTCCATGAAAGCATATTAAGGGAAAGGATGACAGATGACAAAAAAGGATCTGCTTGTGTTGTATTATGCAAATGGGGTCTACTTTATGCAATAGACCCCTTGCATATGACTTCACACACTCGAAGCACCCTCACTGAGGCCAAAAAGTGCCCTCACTGAGAAAGGAGGCAAATCATTGGACGATAGCTGTTCTTTGTGCGTAAAAACGTGTGCGTGACCTCAGGATCTCTGTAGCGTTTTGCGTTATGCAAAGGGTCTATCAGAAAAGTATCTTAATGTAGTGAACCTGCCAACTGGAATTGAAAAGATCAATGCAGTGTTTGATCTCACTTGCCCGAAAGCATGATTGGCTCACATATAACTACATCATACATGCATTTATGAATACATGAATAATTGATTAGCTTTACAGGTTTGTTAATTAAGATGCTCATGGCTTCACCAAATGGATTCTTTTGTTTAAGGTGAACCTTGACAAATTTTTAATTTCAAATAAATGCAAAAAAAAAAAAGTTTACCTGCAGCCACTGCTGCGGCAGATCCACTTGAGCTTCCACCGGTGAAGTGATTGACATTGTAAGGATTCCTAGGCGTACCATGGTACCTGTAGGAAAGTCCACATCAGCATCTTAGGATTTACCCTCAGAAATATCATACCAGGGCCGATATATATATATATATACCCTTTCTTGCTTCCCACATTGTAATACCTAGAATGCAGTTACCATCTTTATGGTCCAGTGATCCACCCTTTCACACTGACCATCCTTTGTGCTCACTACCTTTCTCTGATTGGTCGTTGGCCACCATATTGTTTGTAAATTAATAGCTTTGATTGGCTATAGTTTTCCCGCTTTTTTCTGGATACCTTCCCTTAATCCTTTGCTCCTCTTTTTGCTATAAATGGATATGTTTGTGTCTGTTTATGCCTCTGACGAAGGTCCGGTTTGGATCGAAAGCTAAGGCCATCTCCCCTACAAATTTTATATATATTATAAAACCAGTAGGGAAGATGGCCTTAGCTTTCGATCCAAACCGGACCTTCGTCAGAGGCATAAACAAGCACAAACATAAACTTTCATTTATAGCAAAAAGAGGAGCAAAGGATCAGAGGAAGGTAACCAGAAAAAAGCGGGAAAGTTATAGCCAAACAAAGTTAATAATTTACAAACAATGGGGTGGCTACCGTGGCTAAGAACTAATCAGAGTAAAGTATATTGAGGAAATTGCATTCTGGGTAATGCAGGAAGCATAAAAGGACCGGAGTAGAGGGCAAGCTGCATCAGGATAATGCAACAAACAATAGGGGCAGGACAAAAATATTAGTGAAGAGAGTTAAGCAAACAACAGGATGACTCTCTGTGAAAAGGGAGCTAATTATAAAAGAACGGAATCAATGTACAGGATGATAAGTAAGAAATTGAAAATAGGCAGAGGAACATGCGGTGAGCGGGTTATTAAATCTTGATTTTTAAAAAAACTTATTGAGAGAGAGAAAGGTAAAAATAAACCAGTGGAGAGAACAGGTTATTTACAGTAACTGTATTTATATTACATCAACAAATATATATAATTGTTGTTGTTGTTGTTTTGTTGTTGTTGGGGGGACACAACAACTTCACAAAAAACATCAATATAAAACCATTTACAATGCCCAAGACTGCACAGTAGGGCTTTTAAAACCAAAGACAAACACCAAGTATAAACCCTTGTTTTAATTTAAAATCCTTAAGAGAACACTACATAACATACCTCATCCTCCAGTAAGTCATTTTGTTTTGAGAGGTGGCTCCCCAGCCCAGGACACCTCCCCCACCCCACCCCCCCCACACACACACACACGTTTGTAAATCCCGCTTACCGAGGACTTCTCTTTGTTCTCCTATTGCATTTTTTAGCGACGTCCCCATTGGGTTTGTACACGAAAACGAAGTGAGGACGTCCTCGCTCTGTCAAACACCCGGATCCCTTTTGTTAAAGTCCTTGGTTTTAATGGACAGACACGCTCACACACACAGCAGTGCACACAAGCAAACAGCGCCATCAATCTAGAACCCTTTAAGAGGTTAGATTATTTGAGACTTTGTTTGTAATCGTTTTAAGATCAGTACTTCCATCTCCTCTTAATTCCTCTCTGATATTCCTCACTTGCTAATATTGATTCCAGTTGTTCCCATTCCATTCTCTTGCATGTTGGTCATTCCTAAGATAATGGCTCCACTTGCTTTCAGTCTACGTATCACCTCTGAATCCTCCTTCTCAGGGGTGTGGCCCATAAAGGCAGACCCCATTCGAAGGTGATAGGATGCCTGTCACAAATAAATTCATCAAGTAGTGTTCTTATTTTGACAAACATTCATACCTGTATGCCCACATAGATTGCATCACTTTACAAAGATAACATATAAATAAAGATAATATGTGATGGGATCAAGCTAAATGAGTCGTTTGTCGGAAATATCAGTAAGTCGAAACAAGCCAAAACAGGCCAACAGGGGTGAAATTAAAAAAAAAACACAAAATTTTGTAAATTGAAATGACAAAATATATCTTATTTTATATTGGCAACTTCCTTCCTGATAAATAACATCAAAAAGGGGTTAAAATTAGCATTGAAAGAAAATGTGCCGATGTAGTTTCAATAAACAACTCGACTTTAAACCCCCTTTTCTCAGTTTCATTCTCTCGCATCTCTTGGTGTTTCTACTTTAACAACTTTTGTACCAAAGGTGGTATCAACATGGGGTTTTAACAGTATTAAAGCATAGATAATGCTCTTTTCAAATGTATACAAAAATGAAAAATGACCTGGGTCGACAAACGACTCATTTAGCTTGATCGCATCACATATAATCTATTTATTTATTTTATTTATTTCTTGTTTATCCTGGGAAATCCATTCAGCGAGAAAAAACTCACTGATCTCCCATGGATCCCAGCTCACATAAAAACTACAAAAATGCGCTTAAGATACAAGAATAAAAGGGAAAACATTGCACATTAAATAAAAACAATGACCCTATAGCACTCATAAAAAACTACAAAAAGGGAATTAATATAGGATGGATAAAAGTTAAAGGGAAAAATTACACAATCAATAGACACACAACAAATACATTAAGACAGGAACAAAACTACACAGCGAAAGAATAAATGGCATGATTACATAAAATAAATGAGTTTATGAGTTAGTACCACCTTATGGTATATCATTCAAACTGAAAGTGTTAAAACCCTTAAATGAGGGGAGGGGCCAATGAATCATTCCACACCATCACTAATTAAGTAATTTCTCCAAAGTTTAATGACTGGGGAGTCAAATTCCTTGATATCCTAGAATGGACCATTCCACATATCTTAGAGGGGGGTCAGGCCCCAGGTAATTCTTTTTTACAGGATTTTTTTCAAGAAAAATATTGGATGGTGTGGTAGTAAATAAGGGCATTGCCATGCCATTGAGAACTTAGATAATTAGAGAAATATACCAATTACTGGTTGCTTAATGACTCAAATAATATTAAACAATAGCTGGGCATGTAAAGAAGACACTTAATTGTAAACATTAGTGGGAGATGCACATATTTATTAATATTTGGTAATATTAGCCCTTTTGTCCCACGGGATAAAGTGGGGGGTGTTTCTACGCCCCTAAAAGGTAAGCTAATTAGGGAAAGTAAAACAATTACTGGGTAATTAATGAACTAAAATAATTCTAGACAATTGCTGGGCATGTAAAGAAGTCTCTTATATGTAAAAATATCATCGGAAATGCACAGAAAACATTGTTAATAATTGGATGGTGTGGTATGATCTATTGATCCCTTCAAGGATTTAAGTATAGTCTAGGGAGTTCCCGCAGTTAAGGTTTTTAATGAAAAAAACTGAATAAATACACAACACAACAGATGAATAAGTTGCATGTAAAAGACTCAGAATAATTGATTAGCATTAATTTTTGTTAGAGTAGAACACGAAAGTTTAGTGTTAAGTTAAATTAAGTTACAGTGCCCAGCTGTAGATACTGCGGCAGGCCTACATCAGCATATGGGACTCTTTTCCCATGAAAAGAAATGCAAACCCAACTAGACAATCCCCCCGAAAGTCATACAAAAAATAGTCACAGCTATATAATAACATACAAAAAAATCATCTGCAGATTTTGTTCATTATAACATAATTTGTGACATCCTACTCTATTTTAGATCATTCGCAGTGGTAATGTCAGCATCAGCGTGTCATGTGGCCGAGTGGTTTAGAGCATCAGACTCAAGTTCTGATGGCTGAGTCATCAGGGTGTAAGTTTGAACCCGGTCTTGACACTTGTGTCCTTGAGCAAGACACTTAACTATGATTACATCTCATCACCCAGGGGTAAATGGGTACCTGTGAGGGCAGAGATGGTTCCACTCAACTTTAATTACATCTCATCACCCAGGGGTAAATGGGTACCTGTGAGGGCAGAGATGGTTCTTGTGATTGATTTAGCTTAGTGCGCTACATACTTGGCAGGACAGGCTGTATACTCCCCAGGGAGCTGAGATGGTTTAAGGAATGAAATAAATGGCTCAGTGACCAGGGGTAATAATGTTGGAGCGCCATGAGCATCACTGAGTGATGGATTTGATCGCTATATAAGAAGCCACTATTATTATTATTTATTATTAATCATGTTCAGATACCTAGGAGTCAATACAGTAGAAACTAAAAACAAATTTAGGGCCGTGTCACACAAAGCAATCTATTGCTAATCACTTCCTGGCAATTTCATCGAGGAAAGTTTCATTTTGCGAGTTAGATTTGAATAATTTCTGGTACAATGACTTGCTTAGTCACAACATAGAGAAAGGACCCACGGTCACAAGTTACCGCTTCATTTTTAATTCTTCAGACTGTAGAGACAGTTGCTCTATGAAAAACTTGTGGCATCTGCTCAATGACGACCGCAACGTAGCCCTCAGCACGTGAAACAGAAGGCCGTGGGAAGCAAAATCGGCAAACTTTCATTCATAAATAAAAAGTGTGTCAGTGTATTTTACCATATCGCCCGGCATTTGAAAGCTCTATTCTTACTCTCGAGAATGGTGTGTAAAACTTAATTTAACACGGTCGGGAAAATAGGGCCTTTTTTAATTTAAAACCGAGAGAAAAATGCTAAAACGAGCATTTCCTATGGAGGTCAACATGAATTTGACCACATTTTCAGTGGGTTCACTCAGTAAACTGAACGGCAAAATAGTTGCCGACACAGTACAGACCCATATCGCACGGCAGAATAAACTATGGGAAATTCTCCCTCAATCTATATAAAACAATTTTTGATTGGCCTAGAGGAAAGGGTGGCTTTTTTTGGTCCAATTGCAAAGAGTTTTTCTTCTTTGTTTGGTGACCCCGGTAATGTATGCACAGTCCACTACAGTCTGGTTCTGCAGTTCTCGCGCGGTACGCTTATGAATAGGCTTATTGAAGCAGGAACCAGATCTACCACGTTGATTCCTGTCAGAGTCTTAAGACGCGAGCTTGGATCCTGGATCGTTTCCTCGATTTTTCACCGATTTATACGCCGACTTGGTTATTATCATAATACAGTTTTTTGAGTAGAATATATATATTTCTTTCTGATACAATTACTTTGGCTTAAAACTTCTCATTTGAGAAGAAATTGGCTTAAGTTCTGTCAAAGTTGGAGGCTGTTCGGTGATCGGATCACAACATACTTTCAATAGGGGTGATTTCTACATGAATCCTGATTGCTGTATTTATGATTTGTTGAAGTGTACATGTATTTGTGATTTACTGTTTTGTGGCAAGAGTGTTGTTAGGAATGACATTTCCTAAAATAAAATAGTTTAAAAAGTCTGAAATTGAGCATGTCACTTGAATTCGTGAGTCCAAATCCTATTATGGTTTGATATACCCTGGTCCTTGCTGAATAGATAAACATACATACAGGATACAGTGTGGGCTGTGTATACCTCCCCCTTATATAAAATGGTCTAGTCCATTGACCTGTTTGGTAAAATTTAATGGGAGATAAGCTATGCAGTGTTCGGGGGTCAGTGCCACACACAGGAAGCCATGGCACACAGGGCTGTGTTCTTTTCTGCTCAAATCGGGGCCAAAGTTTTTCATATGTACCAAATTGTTCGGGCAAGCTTTTGTATAGCAACCTCTAGATGAGCAAACCCTGGTACCATTGTGCTTCAGAATTATGTTTGGGTGTTTGCTGTCTCTTACATCACTACACAAAAGCTTACCCCGAATCATGTGACATAGCAACTGTCAACATAGTCAGAGAAATTGAAACTTAAAGGCACTGAACACATTTGGAAATTCTCAAAGACAGAGGGAGTCGTTTCCTACAATTTTTATACTATCAACAGCTCTCCGTTGCTTGTTACCAAATAAGTTTTTATGCTAATATTTGTTTTGAGTCATTACCAAACGTGTACGATACCTTTAAGCGTGAACTTGTCACTGAACAAGTCAATGTACCAGACATTATTAAAATCTAAGTCGCAAATGGCTTATTACAAGATAGCATTGGAACCAAAGTGTTGATGTTGAATGCGATGGAGTTGGTTACATCCAAGCTACTTGTAAACATTTCTATATGTGACAAGGGCCTAGAAACAAACTATTTATAAAAAGAATGTAGTTACCACTTGAATTTCATCCTTGATTCCAACAGGAACTCCATCTAAGAAAGACAGGGGCTTTTTTTTCTGATAACGATCCGTAGACTCTTTTGCAGCCTAAGAGACAGGAATAAAAAAAAATGAATGATGAGAACAGTCATTGACTTGACAAAGAAGTGATGCAACTGCTCTTAACCTGGCCATCCTAAGAATCCAGTTCTTAACTCTTTCAAAGCCAATGTCGTACATGTACGATCTATTTAATGTATTCCGAAAGCACCATTATCGTACATGTACGATCTTTTTTATGTACTCAAAAAGTGCCATCACTCGTACATGTGTGACCCACAATATACATGTTATCACGAGAGGGCATTATCACTCAAGAAATACTATTGACTTGGGATGTACCAAGGCAATTCAAATCAGCAAAATACATTTTGTTTGGTGAGAAAGACTTATTTTAATAATTTTGTATACAGAATTTCGAAAAAACTCAAAAAGCTGGGCATTTTAGGTTCAAAGTGCAAAAAAAAAGCGAGCACTGAAAGAGTTAACAGACTTAATGATGGAGATTCGCTCTCGTTATATTCCTGGTTTCTAATAACTTGAAACATTAACGCTTTTCACAAAACAATAAATGAAACTTGTATAACTTATAAACCTAGAAAACATTGGCTGACTATTTCATTGATCGACCTCCATGCTTTACACTGTTTGAATATTACTAAAAGTCTATTTACACAGGTTTAATTTTAACGAAAAATAGCTAAATTGCTACATTTTGGTTCCTTTTAGTGTACATGGTATTTACCTCCAAGATTTGCTCTTCATTGATCTCAATGAATGCCCTCAATCTGGGTTCCACAGCGTCTGAATCTCTGATATTTTCTATTGCTTTTAAAGCTACATCAGTAGGGGTAAGCTTCCCGTCGCTGCAACCAAATTCAATTCTTCAGTTGTTAATAAAAAACAACATGGATTTCGAGAACTCATCATCCAAAACAAAGTCATAGAGATAATTATTATGGTGTGATTTTGTGTACAGGTTTCTTTAACAAGGTAGGGCCTATTTCTTTTTCATTGAGATCATTAATTTTAACATTTATGCAAGCAGTGTATTGGCCAGTGTATTGACCAATGACTATATTGCCGAATAAACCCCCAAAACAAAGCAAGAAAGAAAAAAAGAAAGAAATTGCCATACATGAGTATTGTGTACATGGGGGATGGGCATTTTCACAAAATCCCCTCATTTACAAATATGTTGTAAATATGGGGATTGGCATTTTCAATATTTCCCCTTTTACAAAATTGTAAATGCGGGGATTGTGTAAATGGGGGGTTGCGCGAACTCGTTCAAGAACTTTCTACCTTGTTAACAATAAATCGTCCCTTCAAGATAACGGCGCGTCTGACACACAAGTGTGGGTGAGTTTTTTCTCCAGTTTTCAAAAAAAAAATCCTGTATTTTACTAAAACTTCACCATAATATGTATTCGACGATCATATGCCACTGTGCAGTTATCACATACTGTTGTATGTACTACTTGAGGAAAACATATTCATGAAAACACCAAAATGTGAGCATCATTTTGGACTACAACAGCCAAGAAACTTAAAAACTCATTTCCATAGAATCATTGGTTGCAGAGATTACTTTGTGATGAAGTCAATCATACCGATTAATTTCTTTCAAATGAACTTGACTGGAAATGTGGCTTCTAACAAGTTGGACGAAATGAGAATAGCAATGCAAGTTTTCTGCTTCAATGTATACTGGCCTAAAGAGATTGTATACGTTTGGTAATTGGTACCCACTGTTTGTTTCAATCATATTTAGTTGTAGATATATATACCCTAAAACTAACCTGTGAAAATTTCATTTCAAAACGTGGTAGCGTTTTTAAGATATAACCGAAAATCTGGCGCGGTTATATCCACGCAGATATAATAATAATCTGCAATTAGAATACACAATCTGAGAAACGTTACTGTCAGATTCAAATTTTAGGGAATAAAAAGTGATATCTTTTCCCATAACCACAGTACTTCGAAGTGAAAATTTTCTCAAAATGCATTATACTATCCAAAGCTGCTGCACTTCTTTCAAATAAGTTTTTATTGCCATTAATTTTTAGAGTCATTACCAAACGTATACAGACCCTTTAAGCTTCTGGGCCCAATTTCATCTGCTAATCAGAAATGAGCAGGATACCAGTCACAAATTGTACATGTGACATGGTAGTTTGGCTGGTAACCTTATTCTGGTAAGCAAATGTTATTGTGCTTAGCTACTTTTTGTGCTTAAGCAGCTATATGAAATTGAGCCCTGGTGTTTACCAAGCATTGTGTGTAATAGTCTGGATTGTCACTGGAGCTTGGTATTTTATTATTGAAATAATATTCAGGAAACTTAAATACTAAATTTACTTACATGTAAGCGTTGTGAAAGTCACATATATCCAAGAAATGGAACTCCGACTCCTTTCTTCTATCAGTATCAGCTTTACTTGCCACAGTCTTCATCAAGTCCACTGCATCCTTCTTCTTGGTTGTTTTTGACCCCTCCCATGGGATCAGCGGTAAAAAGGTGGGTAAATCCTTCATCAAAATATCCCGCAAGAGTAACGCATTTGTTTTTCTGTAGAACAATATGAGTACATGACGGGGACCTCACGGTGATATGCGCTATACAAAAATGGTTTATTATTATTATTAGCAAAGCACAAAACAATTGTACATGTACTTACCAGAAAAATAATTACCAGCCAAAACACCACGTCGTAATGTGCCATTTATGACTGGTTTCCTGCTAAATTGTGCTTAGCAGAAATGTTAAGAGTTATTGTCTGCTTAATAATTATAAGCAGCTCTTTGATTTTGATTCTGGGTTGTTGGGTTCAGGGTGGTTATTATCAGGATTCTTGATAAGGATTGTTTGAGTTTAAAGCAATGTATAATATTGGTAATTTTCAAACACCAGTATCCGCACTTTATGTGACCCAACATATACATGAAATAACAAACCTGTGAAATTTTAAGTGCAATCGGTCTTCAGAGTCATGAGAAAACAGTGAAAAACCCCATTATATGTTTTCACTGTTTTCAAACATTGAGTTTTGGGCACGCGAGATAAAGGCTAGTTGTTTTACTCATTCCCTAAAAACTATAGCATTTCAAGCAAAACTATTTCAAGGGAGGTTTTCCACCATGGCCTTGTTTATACCATGTAAGTTATCAGTGCAAATCTGTGGACATTTATATTTTCAATCTTACCAATGTTGAACACACCCTTTAATCATTTCTGATTTTTAACTAAAATCCCGTTCTTACCTCATGACCAATGGCATCAACAACACTTTTCCAATGAGCTATTATAAAAACACAATTATCAAAATTAGGTTGGAATGAGAATCTTATAAATTGTTGATTCAATTTTGGAATCTAGTCGTCATTGGTGGGTTGGGTTTATTTTATTTATTTGGTACTTAAAGGCACACGTTGCCTTGGATCGGACGAGTTGGTCTAAAAAAAAGCGTTTGAAACCGTTTGTTATAAAATGCATATGGTTAGAAAGGCGTTACAAAAGTAGAATACAATGATCCACACAAATATGCCTTGAAATTGCGTGGTTTTCCTTTTACTTTGCGAACAAACACGGTCGGCCATTTTGTCACAAAATGGCCGACTGTGTTTGTTCATGATGTAAAAGGAAAACCACGCAATTTCGAGACATATTTGTGTGGATCATTGTATTCTACTTTTAAAACATCTTTCTAACTGTATGAATTTTATAACAAACGGTTACAAATGCTTTTTATAGACCAACTCGCCCGATCCAAGGCAACGTGTCCCTTTAACTGTCATGTGGTAATAAAATACTCAACCACAACACAATGCATCCCATTCCCTCCATCAATTCTGCTTCAAGGTCTAATTTCTATTATCAAATTTGTTGTATCAATTAACCCTTTCAGCCCCAAGTTCTTTTGATATAAACAACCGCTGTGGCCCACGTTGTTTGACCACTCAAGCGTGAAGCACACATTTGCACACAACAGGAAGTTTGTGTTCAAAGTTTGATTTTACAAACTCTATTATTACCTTGAAAATTTCATTTTAGAGCATACTAAGTAATCATGAATTTCCTTTCATATAATTTGAGAATCATTGAAATCAGTCAATAAATGTTCTTGGTCTTTGTTTCCCCAGTGTGTTCTGTAAACCCAAACACTTTTTTGCACACAACCATATGGCGCTCCGTAGGTATTTGGCATTTCGGATCTTTCCACTCCAATTTGAAGTGATTGCATAATAGCAACCCTGTTATATATTACCATCATTGGAAAGATCCGATCTTTCTCTTTCCAATGATGGTAAGCTTAGGTATGGAAGGTGAACATGGACAAAACTACAGATTTTTAACAAATGACCTTTGTGCTCAGGCTTGAGTACTTTTTTTTGTGTTATCTTGGGCGACTAAAGTCGCCATTGGGGCTCAAGCAGGGTAAAGTGCACGGTCGACTAAAGTCGCTTGGGGCTGAAAGGGTTAACTTTTATTCAGGAATCTAAATCACTGTAAAATTAACTATAAAAGTAGAAGTGGGGTGTCTTACCGAATGGGTTATCTTCAAAAGAACTTTTGCAGCTCTTCCAGGAACAGCAGGTGTACCCTGAGTATATAAAGAATATCATTCTATACTCAGACAATACACACATAATAACACAACTGTAATTACATAGTATTGACATTTTTGTCACAGCTATAAACTGCTTTTATTTCCAAGAAACAAACTAGGACATAACTCTGTCCAAAACCATGCTGCCAGAAATTTGAGCAAACTTTCCCAACACTGAGAGTGTAAATAAAACCAAACATGGGCAGATTTTCCCCCAAGTATGACATAAACAAACAAGGCCACGCTTGCCCCATTACCCAAGTACATGTATTACATTGTGAACAGCTTGCTCACACATACTCGGGTATTACAAACACAATCGGGCAGCTTGCCCACATATAAATCATTACTTGCAACAGGCTGATCAGACCCTCCATGGCAGCTTGCCAACAAATCACAAACCTGACAGCTTGCCAACAAGTCACGAACCTGGTAGCTTGTCAACATATCAAATACACATTGAATAATGCCATGGTTGCTTGATGGTTGAAAATCAATTAACCCCACAATACAGCCGTAAATGCAAAGTGTAAATCCACCACCTGAACGGACGGTTGGAATAGCAGTCCCACCTGAATGAGCGGGAGCCAAAACTCTGCTTAAAAATTTGGCTTTATGATGAAAACACTCACAAAATGAGGCAGTGAAAGTCCTTATCCCATAATATACGCCCATCATTACATAAATGTTCCAGAAATTTCCTACAAAATCTTATGAAATTACAGCACATTCCAATATCATAGTCCCAAACAAACCAAAAACCAAAACAAGGTTAGATTCCACCGCTTGAACCAACAGTTGGAAAACCCTCACCTGAACCGATGGGTACAGGTCCATATACCATGCTTACAAGAGTTATTGCAATTTATGTTTTCCCTTATAGACAATCCAATTCCAAAACCATGCCCTCACTGCCCTATGACATACACCCAGCAAACACGTAACGTCATCGTAGCGTTACTGTAAAGTTGTATTTTGGTTACGTTATTTCCCAACTAAAACACAACTAACTTGCAATGTTGCAAAAAGGTTGCAGTTTCGTCTTGTTACTGATAGTATAAAACATTGTAGGAAACGACTCCCTCTGAAGTAACGTAGTTTTTGAGAAAGAGGTAATTTCTCACTAAAATAATAAAAACTTCTTGCAAGAAGTTTTTATTCCTATCTGAAAAGAAGTTTTTAATATTTTAGTGAGAAATTATCTCTTTCTCGATACCTTTAAGCAGCTCTATGAAATTGGGCCCAGGTTTTTTTCACTTTGATACTTTGACACTTTGATATTCCCCGAAGTGGAACTTTGTAACTAAAGAAACAGATGTTATTTTTGCATTGGAGATTAAAAGAATATGTTGCACCACAGGCATATCACTCACGTAGGAATCATCCCATGACCTTAGCCATGCTGTAGCAGATGTCTACTAGTCGAGCTAACAAAGTAGTTCCTTAACACTTTGATATTCCCCAAAGATGGATCACTTGAGGGGATCATGAGACATCCCCCCCCTTGTTCCGCCGACTGATGGCACTATGATATAAATTTTTAGTCTAGTGGAATGTACCCGGAACTAATGATGAGTTCCCAAATTGGAAAGCAATTGAAGGAAATAAACTAGCCCTAATGGAACAATTAAAAAGTCTTTAGATGTAATTCTTAAGGGAATAACATAGCCCCAACGACATTTAAGAAGGGACTATACTTATGTTTAAAATTAAAGTACAGAGGGCATCAAACAATTTAAAGAATTTACCAGGGCCCGATTTCATAGAGCTGCTTAAGCAGAAAATATTGCTTAACAATTTTCTGCTTAGCAGAAATGAGCAGGATACCAGTCACAAATTGTACACGTGACATGGTAGTTTGGCTGGTAACCTTGGACTGGTAAGCATAATTTTCTTGTGCTTAGCTGCTTTTTGTGCTTAAGCAACTCTATGAAATTTGGCCCAGCTGGTGGTAACATACATGTAGCCCTAAATGGAAATGATGGGCACTTAGGCTTATAATAGTTAAACTGACAATGAAGACTAAAGTACTGAGGGCATCACACAACTAAAACAACTTACCAGGTGGTAACTCCATAAACATTGTAAAGCGCCCTCTACTCAAACAAAGACAGTTGCTGTTACCACCGTCTTGAGCAACATACTCCACGAGAATGCCCATACATAAAAGCTACATACTACTACTGTCAAAAAGTAGGCCACGCAGCGAAAGCTTGCAGGAAGAAACAAGCCAAACCAGCCATGGGGAGTATCAGTAAATCTGTGAAGCAGATGATTGAAGATGGTGGTGGCTCATCAGATGATGACAATTATGTGGTCTACACAATCAGCTCAGTGAGCTCACCAAACAAGGCACACTGAGCTTGTGGGCTTGCCAGGTTCTCCAGTGCAGATGGAGTTAGACACAGGAGTCGCTGTATCATTGTCTCGGAAAAGACATATCACACTCAGCTGTCATCATGGTCCCCATGGCCATTTAGAGAGTTCATCGGTGAAACTGAAAACAAATGGTGGAGAACCAATCCAAGTACTCCGGAAAATACACCCTGTCTGTCAAGTACGGGAACCACGCAGTCCCACAGCCTGGCGCTATATGTTGTGGTTGGCATAGTTGGGGACAAGCCAGCTTTGTTTGGTCGAGACTGGTTAGCAAAGGTGCAATTTTATACATGTGTAGATTGGAAACGCATGTGTGACAGATGTCTTTTAGGTTATTCTTTAAATAATTTACTTTAATTATTTTGAATACATTTGTGTTGTTTAAGACTTTGAATAATTGAATAACTTAAAGCAGACTGTCCCTTTAACCACGAGTAGATACAATCTTGGTAAGGAGTGACCAGTTGCAGGCAGGCACTGCACTGCAGGGGGTTGCATGCATTGCACAATATACCAGACCACTTGCCAGCTAACACTCACTTGGGTGAGGTCATACATGTACACTGTTCCTCTCATCATATTCATCAAGAAATTAAGGTGATCTATATTTAAGCCAGGAGAGTTTTATTGCAAGGGTCAATGTGCCAGCCTTTTTTTGTTTTGGTAATAAATAAATACATTTGCAACAAAGAACTACTGTCACACATGGTTCAACAGACAGCTTACCCATCACCAGACACTGGAACACAAGGTACACCAGCAAAGGACATCACAGGGATAAAGAAACAGTATGCAACTGTTTTCAGTTATAAGGGTGGCCCTGTCAAAGAATTTGCTGCCCATATTTTTGTTGTAGAATGCCAATCCGGTGTTCTGCAAAGCACGCTCTGTACCGTATTTACTCAAGGCAAAGGTGGAGCAAGAACTTCCGCGTTTAGAAGATGAAGGAATCATCACAAAGGTTGATCGCAGTGACTGGGCTTCGCCTATTGTACCAGTGCCAAAACCAGATGGAAGTCTACGCTTGTGTGGAGACTATAAGGTTCCAGTTAACAAACTGTTAGATACTAAACACCTTACCAAATGCTGGAGACTTGTTCGCAACCTTAGAGGGGGGGGGAAATCTTTTCAAAGATTGATCTACTCTCACACGTATACTTACAACTCGTTTAAGGTTGAGTCAAGAAAGTATTTAACCATAAATATACACACAAGGGGTCGTTTGAATACAACAGATTGCCTTTTGGTGCGTCTTCGGCCCCTGGTATTTTCCAGGGAGTATGAATCAAATCTTGCAGGGTATAGAGGGGGTTTGTTGTTATTTGGACGACATACTCATCTCTGCACTTTCCGAACAGAGCCATAGCAAAATTTTGGATGAAGTCCTCAAGCGCTTGGAAAGGTGTAATTTGCAGATCAAGAGTCAAAAATCTTGCAGGGTATAGAGGGGGTTTGTTATTTGGACGACATACTCATCTCTGCACTTTCCGAACAGAGCCATAGCAAAATTTTGAATGAAGTCCTCAAGCGCTTGGAAAGGTATAATTTGCGGGTCAAGAGTCAAAACTGTGAGTGGGGTAAACCTTCTGTAGAGTATATAGGTCATGTAGTGGATGCCGAGGGTATTCACCCTACTACTGAAAAGCTTGAGGCAATCAGTGAAGCACCTAGTCCAACCAATGTAACTGAGCTTAGGTCTTACCTAGGGCTTTTGAATTATTATGGGAAATTTATTCCAAATGCTTCAACAGTGCTTCACCCTCTAAATGAGCTGCTGCTGAAAGATGTTCCATGAAAATGGACAGAGGATTGCGAAAAAAGCATACAAGGATAGTAAATCCCACTTAATGGGAAGTACGTTGTTGGTACACTATGATGTGAACCGTGACCTCCGATTGGCATGTGATGCTTCAGCGTATGGTATCAGAGCTGTGATTTATCATGTCATGCCAGATGGCCAAGAAAGGCCAACGTGGCATTTGCATCGCACACATTGTCGGCAAGCGAGTGAAATTATGCCTAAATAGAGCGTGAAGCATTGTCACTTATGGTGTTAAGAAATTTCACAAATATCTCATTGGTCGTAAGTTTTTGTTGATAACTGACCACAAACCATTGACCACGATTTTTAATCCTGAGTCAGCTATTCCAACTTTGGCTGCTGCACCCATGCAACATTGCGCAATTATATTATCTGCCTACACCTACGACATAGGGTGCGTTCGATTAGCTTCCCCATGTGTACCGGGGATTTACACTCGTGGTAACCACGAAACTAGGCTAATCGAATGCTGCGGTGTTTCACTTGGCACTCTGGGAAAATTAAGGTCACAGGTTGTTGCGTAGCAGCGCGACTTAAAAAAATGTAAACAGCAGATCCGTAATTTCCGTCGTATGCTCAATTGGAAAATGTCAGTGTCCATGACGACAACATTTAATTATATCATTCATATTTTGTACACACTCACCAACTGTTTGCTTTTGAGGAGATACATTTCCTTTCCATTTGCCATAATTATTTCATAGACGATAAATCTGGTGTATTAATTTGTAGTTTTTGTACTCGGTTCAAATTCAACTTGTCCCCCGCCATCTTGGTATAATACGCCTACAGCCGGAAACTACGTCATTACACCGGGCATCCACCAGAGACCTGCTCGCGAGCTGGGGCTGTGGTGGCTGACACCGGGGCAGACATGAGTATCATGTGATGGCTAATCGAACACTCTCGTTTAAGTTTTACTTACACGTGTAAGCTTATCGAACGCACCCATTGAGTTCAAAAGGTCAGGGGATTATGGAAACATGGATGCGTTATCTAGGTTACCTAGAAAAGTGGATCATACCACTCACGAGGAAGTAAAATATTTCTCATAATTGGATGAGTTACCAGTCACTGCTAGTGACATTAGTACACTGATAGATCCAATGTTAGCTAGAGTACATGAATTTGTTGCAAACGGTTGGCCAAATTATGTACAAGAGGAAGAAGTGAGACCCTTTTTCACTCGTAGAGATGAATTGACTGTAGAACAAGGTTGTATTCTATGGGGTTTGCGGGTGATCATCCCACCCAAGTTCAGATCTAGATTGCTAGATGATCTCCATGAGCAACATTTAGGCATATGTCATTTGAAGGGTGTAGCACGAAGCTACCTGTGGTATAGCCAGGTTTACACAAGGATATTGAGTGCTTGGTAAATGCATGCACCAATTGCCTCTCTCTGTCCGAAACGCACACCCCACGGCACCCTTAAAAACAAGGGAATGGCCAACTAGGGTATGGCAGAGGTTACACATTGACTATGCTGAACTAAAGGCCAACATATGTTAATTTTGGTAGATAGTCACTCCAAGTGGGTTGAAGTGTATCAAATGAAAACTACCACTACCACTAAAACATTGGACATTCTTAGAAGATTGTTCTCTCCTTATGGAATCCCAGAGGAAATTGTTTCAGACAATGGGCCACAATTTACATCAAGTGAATTTCAAGACTCATGTGAAGAAAACCCACAGTCTCTTGACCAAAAGCACAGTAACCAGGCTGCTGAGAGCAGTCCGGGTACAATACATACATGTCTCCTGACGATGACTAGAGCAAGCTAGTCGAAACGTTGAGACCAATCCAAGAACTGACTCGGCGCCAGTACAGTTAATTACGATCCTATAAGCTAAAGTAGTAGTCCCATCCTATTTCTATACCATCCGCCCAGGTAATAGTTAATAAGCAGGACAGTTCTTTTCAGAACTGAGAAGTCTCCCGAACACCCGAACAATCTACTTCGCGGTAGTAGAATTAAGCAAGACAGTTCTCTAAGAACAAACTCTACCTGGCAAGTAGATACACACATGGTGTTACCGCAAACCAAATATATTGATACCTCACCATGCAATGCCTTAAATCCTATCATACATGTAGTTCTGGAAGTTCTACTTAAGTGAGACGTTATCCCCCAAAGAGTTAGAAATCCACCCAAACGACTGGATTTGTAAACAAAACTAAATTAATAAGATCATCATGTTCATGTTTGTTTAGATTTCAAAAATTATTTAATAGCAAAGTACTACTTTTACAACATGTAACTGATGTAAACATCACATGCATTATTTTGAGTGTCAAATTTGATGCTTTAAAAAAACAAAACAAAAAACAGCTAACTATTTTGCTAATTTTCATTTTAAAACAAGTTTTTTTGTTGTCTCAATGGGTTTTAACCAACTGGATTTAGTTATGTCTGCCACACTAAAAGGGGGCAAAGTTCATAAACATTGTATAGCGCCCTCTACTGTTCGTATTGTGTTCTACGAGACCTCTTTTGAGGGTCGTTGGTTTCCAGGTAGCCATCTTGTATGACTCGTTTCACTGTGTCTCCCAAATATATCACAGTAACATAGCCCCAAATGGTATTGACAGGCGCTAGACCTATTTGTTTAACTTAGACTAAAGTACAGAGGGCATATCAAACAATTAAAAGGTCCCCAAGTTGGTATTCACCAGGGCCCAATTTCATAGAGCTGCTTAAGCAGAAAATATTGCTTAACAATTTTCTGCTTAGCAGAAATGAGCAGGATACCAGTCACAAATTGTACACGTGACATGGTAGTTTGGCTGGTAACCTTATTCTGGTAAGCGTAATTAAATTGTGCTTAGCTACTTTTTGTGCTTAAGCAGATGTATGAAATTGGGCAGGCCCAATTTCATACATCTGCTTAAGCACAAACACTTAAGTAGCCCAATCATCAGAACCGAAGGGTGCTATTTATAGTACATTGTATCCATAAACTTAGAAGTTAAGGTAAAACTGGCCCTTCTATGCCACTCATGTACATTCTTAAAATCCCATTACTTTTTTCTGTCCAAAATTACAGTAAAAAAGGTTGACAGAACTCAGAAGTGGAGGCTGCGAGTTGAAAATGCTAGTTTTCAAACAAAAACGACAACAAAGCATGGCCAACAACAGTTCCTCCAAGTAAACCCCACAACTGAAAACAACTCTCCTTGGCTAAACACCTGAATGGTCAACTCAATTAACCAATCAAAAACAAACTCTAACATAAGCCTAATGCTGATTGATTGCCACAACTAGTGGTGGATCCCCGAGATCAGTATACAGCTTCACCAACGAAACTGTCTACATGAACGACCGACCTTGACATAGTTAACAACAGTGAGGGATAAACAACACAACTTGCCCTACATGAACGCTATGCCAATGAGTTGCAAGTAGCGGGTCACAGAATATAGAAAAAAGAAGAAGGAAAGAAAACCTGTTCCTATGGGAGAAACAGTTTTTATGTACTTTGACCAGTCAGGCGGATATATGGGTTAAAACCAACAATCCACCGCAGACAGGTGCAAGACAGGTGCAGGGTCTTTGAGACTTTTGTGAAATTTTGTTTTGTTCCTTTCTTGGGGGGTTTAGTAATGGAATAAACAGACAAAAAATGTTAACCTTTTCTTCCTGAATGTTATATTCCACTGGTTGATCAGGAACAACTGGAATTCGTCTTTTGAATATCCTACAACTTCCACTTCGCCGCCAAAACAGAATCCAAAGTAAAACACCTCCAAATAGTGCTGTCAATGCTGGCTGAAGGAGTTCCATTGTGGAGATTTGCCAAAGTTGGTTGTTTTGAATTGATCAACTCAACTGTGAAAAAAAGTAACAAGGAAGTAATAAAAATAATCCAAATCATGATATAGAATGCACTAAACTAAATGTGATCTACCTCTATGATTTGACATCAAGCTTTAGTATCAGGGTCATTCCGTGTCAAATCAACCAATATTCTGAAAATTGTTCCGGTCACCTCTTGGATTTGGCTGAAATTCATTTTAAATACTCATCTAGGGGTATAATGAACACACACATCTGACCTTCCAATCTGACCTAGAATTTGTATTGTTGTAGCATGTTTTCTTCGCAATAATTTTTTTTAAAGCGGTTAAAAATTTCAAAATTCATACAAAAAACTTTATCATCATCATGACGTCATCTCAATTTTCATATTTAACATCCTGTCTATGGAAGTATACAACAAGATTTAACTCAAACTTGTACTGTCATAGATACGACTTCAAAAAGTGCACCTTTAAATATGATGTCACGTGACGCATGATGACATCTCTTTTCACGACACAATTTGGTCTATTGTATGCTAAGTTTGATTATTGATGGCCAAAGAGCCGTCACAAGAAAATCTGTGCACAAAGTCTATGGGATTTGGGATAGAATTAATATACAAAGAAGCTAAAGTCTGTAAAGAACAAACAGACGAAGACAAAAAGCTTAAAAAACAAAGGCAAACAAAATATTAGCCCCATTAATAGTGCCAAATTCTCTGGACGTCCTCCGATCCTTGGCCCTACGCCCACGTACCTCCAGGAGGTGACATTTGTTTTCGAAAAGAAACTCACGTTTTATGCCGAGATTTTTTCCCCAGTTGTCACTTATTGTAGCTCATTTGTGGACAGCACATTAATTCGAAAAAGAGCTTGCTCTTTTTGGTGTAATTTATGAAGAAAATCGGCGGCGTTACTGTGATGGATAAGATATTTAAGAGTCATTCCAGTTTCTCAGTCGGGGAGAAGGAATGCAGTTATTGGTTATTGTCTTGTAATATTTAAGAGTCATTCCAGTTTCTCGGTCTGGGAGAAGGAATGCAGTTATTGTCTTGTAATATTTAAGAGTCATTCCAATTTCTCGGTCTGGGAGAAGGAATGCAGTTATTTGTAATTGTCTTGTAATAATTAGACATTCCAGTCCAGTTCTCCCTATCTGGGAGAAGGAATGCAGTTAATGGTTATTGTTAATCTTACAGACCACTCTAATAAAACCACTGGGCCTTAGAGCTCGGGGTGGCAGTCTTGTCCTGTGGCAGGGAGCAGGAGGTTGTGGTCGGAGGCTGGGTGTTAGTTTTTCTGTATAAAGTTGGGTTGTTTAAGTTGTATAAGTTGCAGCCAGTCATCCGACCATTATTAAGGTAATACCATTTATTTATTTTAGTTTAGGAGTGTCCCGAAATCTTTGCTTTGCCAGACTTTGTTTAGTATTTTCCTTTGTGGCAAAAAGCCTTGTCATTTGGTATACGTTGTTTGGATGGTCCCGTTAAGGGATAAAATATAACTATGTATCGGCATTTCGTTTCCATCTTGTTTCAATTATTCTGTTCTCGATTTCTCTTAGTGATTTTAGTTGTTCGTATTCCTAATTTCTACTGGCGGTGAATTTAATCCGCTACATTACTGACACGGTTTGACTGCCCGGCATCCGCGATTTTGCTAATGCGCTATGGTCTTGGTGCAAGACGTTTCTCGTTTACCTTTCACGCACAGCGCGGCCGACGACCCGCTCATTCAACTCGCCAATAGCGCGCGCCACGAACACCTGACTTTAGCCCACGAACCGCCCCCGCGCGCTATTGGCGAGTTGAATGAGCGGGTCGTCGGCCGCGCTGTGCGTGAAAGGTAAACGAGAAACGTCTTGCACCAAGACCATAGCGCATTAGCAAAATCGCGGATGCCGGGCAGTCAAACCGTGTCAGTAACGCCGCCGATTTTCTTCATAAATTACACCAAAAAGAGCAAGCTCTATTTCGAATTAATGTGCTGTCCACAAATGAGCTACAATAAGTGACAACTGGGGAAAAAATCTCGGCATAAAAACGTGAGTTTCTTTTCGAAAACAAATGTCACCTCCTGCTGGAGGTACGTGGGCGTAGGGCCAAGGATCGGAGGAAGTCCAGAGAATTTGGCACTATTAATGGGGCTAACAAAATATAGGCCTAAAGGCTTTTTTTTCGGTTTTCCGGCAAAGCCCAATAACAAAACAAAACAAAACCATATGAAAAGGCTTACTTTTAACAATTCTTGCTGGTATGAAAGCACTAGACCAATACAGCAATCGGCGTACATATGGAAAAAATGCTCCTTTTGCGAAATTGGAATTCCCAAGCTCTAAAAATAAGCAATGGCCGCCTGGTATATATTTACCGCCTGTGACTCTAGTCTAAAACACACAAAACGGTTCATTTGGTAACTAATAATAGTGTTACGAAATGGTCGATTGAGGGCGCCGTGCGGCGCGGGAATCAAACCTGTTTTGAGGGAGACCGACAAATTTGGGTCGGTAGTGGATCTGATGCGCAGCGTGCGCGTGGCCCCTGGATCCCCAGGGACCACAGCGCGTACTGTTCATCAGATCCGCTGGAAAAGCCACCTTTCGTAATTCCCGCCTCCTCCCAGATCTTCACTTTTAGTCTAGACGCCGTAGAATTAGCACCTCCATAGAAAGAATCTCCGAGTTTTTGTACATTGTCAAATTGTAAGTTGTGATCGAAGAATAATAATCAAATCAGATTGAAACTTCAATCCATCTGTTCTCCTTGTCGAATTATCGCTCCGTCTCCTCTTTCTTTTAATAATTCCTCTTAATTAAATATAGGGCCAAACTTTAGGGTCTCATTACAGTATTCAGGTTTCTTGTGTAAAAGTCCTTAGACCGCGACCACGGCGCGTTACATTGGTGGCAGCGCTGTGGATTCAACTTGAGCTGAAATAGTTAATTTTTAGTTCACAAATTACCTGAATTTTTGGGGTCCTTGACTGGTCGGAGGAGAGTGAAGAACGACTAGTTGAGTAAGAGCCAACAAACTCTTTTCTATCGCTGAATTGCTCTACTGTAGTCTGTAGCGCCGAGGGTGAACATCGAAATGGCAGTGGTATTTACCGAGCCATGCTGAAATTTTCAACCGGATAGAATCATTTCATACGGCAGTGGTTTTTACCGAGCCGTGGCGTAGCGTACTACTCTATCGTATCCTCCCGTACCCCAATTTCGCGCATCACAAATATTCGCGCAGGTACCTTTCCGACGCATATTATTTTGTTTACAATACGCAGTGACTCAATTTTTTTTATTTCATGAAAGTATAAAGCCTGAGAAACAATTTCCTGCGAAGATGTGGAAAATCAAAGCCTTTCTGGTAAGATTTTAGATAAACTACAAATGTAGTATACAATCTTACCTTTTTTAGACTAAATACAAAACATAGCTAGATAAGATGGTCAATTAAAACAAAACAAAAAAACACTGAAAGTTCCGTGCGTATCGTCTGCCATACTTCAATACTTAAATAACAAGACCACGTGATTTTCATTTAACAACAGAGGGCGTACAAAAAACTACGGAAGGTTGAAGTGGACGTGCGCCTTATAATCCTTTTTTCAGAAATTACCAATTGTTTGCATTTAACTGGACGCGGGGCTTACCAACTTTGTGATAACAGCGCAGAGTCAATTTCCCACCTCGCCAACCCCACCACCCCTTCCCGTAAATAATTATCACTGCCGATTTCAACCGGCAGCTTCCCTGCCGCACGGACTAAAGCATTTAGAAGAAAGGCGGGACAATAGGGACTCCGTAGTGGCGTTCCAGCCCAAGTGCGCGAATTCATGTGACGGAAAACGAAACTTGACAAATCGGGGTCGATTGCAGACGACGAGTTTCGTTGTGCTTTGACGATGTTCTGCGGGCTTCAAATTCTCCTCTCAGGTGGGCTTTGACATCAGACAATTAAAATTAAAGCTAAAAGTTGTTCTTGATTCTGTTAATCATGTCAAAATTCAATTTCAATTCTTACGTGCGCGAATAATGGGGATCATCCCGAGGATACATTAGTCTCAAGTTTTACATGGTTTTGCAATCGACGGCGGTGGTGGTAGTTCAGTTCCCAGCCTGGTAAAAACAGTCCAGATAACGGCAGCCCAGATAGCAAATACATGTTGGGCCGACACTGGTTATTGAATGGTGGCCCAATGTTGGCAACCCTAGTTGGCCCCGCTTGGAGCTGCTCATCGGCGCAACGTTGGCCCCTTCAGTCTTTTTTTCGCTGGCCCAACAATTGTAAATTAACGTTGGGCCAATGTGGGCTGTCAACGTTGGCCCATAGAATAAAATAAATTACATTTATTTAATACGTTATTGATTCATTATTCCTACTATTATCTAAATACCCTAAGTACATTATGATTAGTTAAGTCTACTGTTAATTACTTACACGCATACATACATAGTCTACTACCTAATTTTACTAATACCCATATACTGTATAATACACAGCGTGTGTTATATATATACTTCAACTTCTACTGACTTAGTACTCATGGTTGTGATATTAATTATTGATTATTCTTTGTTATTATACTTTTGCAATAAAAAATAAATGGTTTTTTTTTTACTTAAAATAATCTCAACATTTTCCCCGGATAATTTATAACAAAAAAACGCAACAAGTTACATTTAATTGTCGGATTTCATAAATTTGTCAAAATTTTATTGCACTATTTAGAACAACTTGAACGCCCTGCCTTCAAATTTGCATAATGATCAACATCGGTCCAATGCCGGCCCAACGTCGGCATGTTAGTGTTTTGACATAGACAAATTCAAAACGTACATTGGCAAGACACCCACAGCCCCCATTGCCAAGACGAAACTTAACTTGTCCCTATACGCGTTAATTGTTTAGCGTAAGAACTGTTGGCGGGAAACAAATAACTACTACGTGGTGTAACATACATTACAAGTTGTTCATCACTCTTTGTTAGGCCAAATCCATGTCAGTTATAGAATCCCAAAAGCACGTCAACAATTAAATTCAGATCACAATGTTTGTAACATACGAGCCATGGGCTGCCTAAGAGGAGTTATACATTTGGACAATCTAACCTCATCCGATAGTGCGCCGCACTATAGGGCCAAAGAATAGCTATCACAGGCCCAACGTGGTACCAATATTGAATGTGTTTGGTCATCATGGGCCAACATTGAGCCAATATAATTTCATGTAACGGGCCAACATTGTGCCAATTTTCACCATAACCTCCAATAGTGCGCCACTATAGGGCCAACGAATAACCATCACAGGCCCAACGTGGTACCAATATTGAATGTATTTGGTGGGCCAATATTGAGCCAAAATATAATTTCATGTAATGGGCCAACATTGTCCCAATTTTCCCCATAACCTCATCCGATAGTGCGCCACTATAGGGCCAACGAATAACTACCACTGGCCCAACGTGGTACCAATATTGAATGTGTTTGGTGGGCCAACATTGAGCCAAAATATAATTTCATGTAATGGGCCAACATTGTCCCAATTTTCCCCATAACCTCATCCGATAGTGCGCCACTATAGGGCCAACGAATAACTACCACTGGCCCAACGTGGTACCAATATTGAATGTGTTTGGTCAACATGGGCCAACATTGAGCCAATAATAATTTCATGTAACGGGCCAACATTGTGCCAATTTTCCCCATAACCTCATCCGATATTGCGCCACTACAGGGCCAACGAATAACTATCACAGGCCCAACGTGGTGCCGATGTGGTGTACGTTGATGATAAGGGCCCAATATTGGGCCGATTATAAAACAACGCCGACATAGGGCCAACCTTATTGGGACATTGTCGGGCCACCGTAAGCTAATCGACCCAACCATTTGCCAATCTATCATATGCTGTGCCAACATTGGCCCAACATGTTCTTGCTATCTGGGAGTGGTTTTACCGAGCCGTGGTGATAGTATCACTCGTAATACTCGTCTTATTTAGTAACGGAGGCAGTGGTGTTTTACCGAGCCGTGCTGAAATTCAGTCGGGGAAAAATCGCCCCGACTACGGCGTGTTGTTTGACTCAGCTGTACATGTACAGTGTATGTGCGCGTAGTCAATAGCAGTTTGAGTGCAGTGCATGTCGAGTGTGTGCGTTACGTGCACAAAGTTTTGTGTTCATCCGCGCCCGGCCGGCTGCGCTGCCGGAGGGTCTCTCTGCGCCCGGATTCATCCGCCAGATTCATCCGCCGGATTCGTCCGCCGCCCGGAGCTATCCGCCCGGATAAAATAAAATAATAATCAAGAAACAGAAAGAAAGGCATAGTTCTTGCAGTGAAAATACGTTAGGGTCATTGGAAGTTCATAATGGCACAGTCATCAAATACAAGGATGGACCCAAACTTCTATAATTTTCTGGAAAGGGAAATTGAGAGAGTAAACCTAGAGATTCTAAACTTATCTCAGAGTCTGAGTTTAATCTCAAAAAGAGAGCATAAAGACTTGAATAGTACAACAAAAAGCAGTGGGCATCAGCTAGGAAATACAGCTGGGATTGTAGATGATGTTGGTACAGGTTCTAAGGTTGATCCTTCAAATTTAACAGCGAAGGGTGACTTCAGTGAAGACAAATCAGAAGTAAACATGGGGAGAAGCGTAATAAGCGGTGTGGGGGTACCACAAGAGCATCAGGGAAGGTTCAACTCGGTGGTGGGACTCGGGGATAGAAATGACTACTCCTGGGGTTCCCATGGTATCAGACATCGTCCATCACACTTTGAGATCTCAGTCCGAACAGGCTGGAGATGTTAAGCAAGAAGTAAGAGCAGACCCAACTCCCAGCCCACTCCCAATCCAAGTTCCATATCAGCCTTGGTTTGGAGAAAACATTGGTAAACCAACGAGAGCGGAAGACCCTTGGCAAGCGGCTCAAAATCGTGATAGAGGGCGCCCTATGGTTTCCTTCGCTTCACCAAAGGCGGATACGCGTAGGCCTATGATAAATGATTATTATCAAGGAGGGTTACACGCGTTTCCTGGGGGAACGCCTGTGGTCCATCAACCAAAGCTAGAACAAACCAGAAAGCTAGCTGGCATATGGGAAGACAGAAGGGGAGAAACATTCATGGGGGATCGAAAACCGAATGTATCACCCATAGAACCAGCTTTCCCTCAGATATCGACTAAACCTATTCCCACTAATGAAAAGTTGATCGCACCTATACTAACAAATCAATCAACTGGAGCTGTTAACAATAAAGTAGCGGCTGATAGCGGGATACATGCAACTCCTAAGGGGGTCCAGCGGGGAAAAGAACGGCCGGTAATCAGACCGGATCGTTATGATGGTAAAGGCCTGTGGGAACCATATATCAAACACTTTGAGTTGTGTGCTTCCATTAATGGATGGGATGACCAGACAAAATGCTAGTATCTGGCCGTACTGCTGACGGGTTCAGCCCAACAAGTTTTGGGAAGTCTGCAGAGTGATACAAAGGACTATCAAAAACTAGTTACGTCTCTGCAGGCTAGGTTTGATCCAACCGGGAGAAAGGAGTTGCATCGGGCTCAGCTTAGGAACCGTCGTCAAAAGCCCTCTGAAAGTCTAGTCGAATTGGCGGAAGAAACAAGGCAATTGGTTGATAAGGTTTATACCGACTTGACAGTGGAAAGCCGTGATAGAATGGGCCGGGACCACTTCTTAGACGCCCGCTAGACGGCGAAATGAGAATTAGAATAATACAAATGCGAACCGCCACACTAGACGAGGCAGCGGCAGCTGCAGTCGAACTCGAGGCTCTGCAAAAAGCTGAAAGAGAGCGCCGTTCTGCAGACCTAAAGAGGTTGCGAGGTGCAACTGTAAGTGCAGTTCAAGTGGAACAAACAGTCGTTTAGATCAATCCAGGAATGTCTGAGATCCAACAGCAACTGGCCAAGATGAAAGAGCAAATGAAGAGGCTCGAGAAAAGAACCTACACAGGAGGAGCAGCATATCGGAAGAATTACCAAAATAGGGGTCCGATCAAATGCTACAACTGCCACCAGCTTGGCCATATGAAAACCCACTGTCCAGAAATTATCAAAGAAAATCAAAAAGGAAAAAAACAAAACACATCTGGAGCAGGGAACAACAACCAAGAACAAAACACATCTGGAGCAGGGAACAACAACCAGGGAAACCATTAGATGCTGTGTCTGTGGGCCAAGGGACAGCAGGGGAAACGGGGCCCGAAATGGATCAACCAATTGAGAATATTGCTGCTGTGGTTGGGGAAGGGTTGCATTTAGATGCTTTCCTAAATGGAATTCATGTCGATGTACTAGTGGATACGGGGGCGACAGTGTCTTTGTTGTCTGACAAGGTAGTGGAACAGTGGTCAAGTGGAGACAGGGAGATGATAAAACACACCCGTACAAAAGTTATGCTCGCCGACAACAAGACATTGACTGTAGCCGGAGAGGTAGAAGCTGAATTGCAGCTTGCGGGGGTGAATGTTCGACACCGGTTTATTATTGCTTCTATAGGCAATGATGTTTTACTCTTTCTGAAGAACTTGAGCAGTGTGTGATAGATGTCACGAATAAATGTCTGGAATGGGGAAGTTTTGTGCTTCCTCTGTGGGAGACAGCGGAGAGACAACAGTGTTGTCGGGTAACGGTCACTGAAACGGTAGTGATAGCTCCGCGGACGGAAAAGCTCATTGAAGGAAAATTGGAGGGTGGTGATATGGTTGTAAAGTGTGGGTTAATCGAACCCACAGCTTCTATAGTGGAGAAAAATCATCTCATGGTAGCACCTTCGATTGTAAATACTGGTGTTGGTATAGTGTCCTTACGCCTCATGAACCCGGGAGATAATAAAGTAACCCTTCATCAAGGAACAACAGCAGCCATGTTTTCTGCGGTTGATGCTATCAGCCCCGAAATTGCTGTGGCTGACGAAACAGACAGAAGTATGGAGATTGGGCATATCAGAACAATTGCCCATGAGGAGTTAATGACTAATGAAAACGTCACGGTGCCCTGCCATCTACAAGATCTCTACGAAAGATCTTCAAAACTCCTCACTAATCAAGAAAGTTGCAGGTTAAAACAATTGCTTGTAGAATACAAGGACCAGTTCTCTGCTAAGGAGGGTGACATTGGCAGGACTGATTTAGTGAAGCATCGGATAGAAACGGGGAATACAGCTCCAATAAGACAACGGCCGAGGCGGCTACCACTTCATCAGAAAGCGGTAGCTGAGGCCGAGATTGACTCTATGCTAAAGAGGGGAATAATCAAGCCTGCCACTGGGCCGTGGGCATCACCGATTGTTCTGGTGCGGAAAAAGGATGGAAAGGTGCGGTTTTGCGTGGACTATCGACGGTTAAACGCTGTTACACAGAAAGACGCTTATCCTATACCCCGCATTGACGAAACAATAGACACACTCTCTGGGTCAAAATACTTCACAACTTTGGACCTCGCATCCGGATACTGGCAGGTGCCAATGGAGGATGGTGATAAGGAGAAGACCGCTTTTGCGGCTCCAAGTGGTTTCTATCAATTTAATATGCCCTTCGGGCTATGCAACGCACCCTCAACCTTTGAGCGTCTCGTGGATCGAGTACTGCGAGGTTTGCAGTGGCAAATCTGCTTGGTTTACCTAGATGACATTATTGTGTACAGCAGTTCTTTTGACGAGCACACTCAACGATTAGGATTAATTTTGAGTCGGATAAAGGAGTCCGGCCTTAAGTTACAACCTAAGAAATGTCACATGCTTCAAAAAGAAGTTTCCTACCTTGGGCATGTGGTTTCCGCTGAAGGGGTCAAGACTGATCCGGCGAAAATACAGCTTATACAGAAGTGGCCAAACCCATCATCAGTCCGTGATGTGCGCAGCTTTTTGGGGCTGGCTTCTTACTATCGGAGATTTGTCCCAGGTTTTGCAGGACTGGCTAGGCCGCTGCATAAGCTGACAGAAATCGGCAGACCATTCCGTTGGACTATCGAGTGTCAACAAGCTTTTGATGATTTGAAATCACGCTTAGTTTCTTCTCCTATTTTGGCTTATCCATCGCCAAGTTTAATGTTCATCATAGACACGGATGCAAGTGATTTCGGCATTGGTGCTGTATTGTCGCAACGTCAGGATGGTGAAGAGCGGCCAATAGCGTACGCAAGCAGAGCTCTATCAAAAGCTGAGAGAAACTATTGCGTAACTCGAAAGGAGATGCTAGCAGTGGTATATTTTGTCAAGTACTTCCGCCCATACCTTTACGGGCAAAGGTTCTTATTGAGGACAGACCATGGGGCTCTGAGGTGGTTGTTTAATTTTAAGGAACCAGTGGGGCAGGTTGCAAGATGGCTTCAACTTCTTGCCGAGTATAACTTCACTATAGAACATCGCCCGGGCCGGCAGCACAATAATGCGGATGCAATGTCAAGGATGCCGTGTAACCAGTGTCAACACACGAATTGGAGTGGAATAAAACATCTCGTGGGCGAGAAAGATCTTCTAGGAGGGGAGGAACGAGCACCACAGGAAACACATGAAGACAAAGGGGTCGAAAGTTGTAGAGTAACCATGGGTGTGCAGGCAAATTGGCTTGAGGGCTTGTCAAGTACTCATCTTCGGGATAAACAGTTAGAAGAACCGGTACTTTCTAAAGTGATAAACTGGCTTGAAACAAGAGAAGTCCGGCCGACTTGGGAAGAAATTTCGGTGGAAGGTCCCTTTTTGAAAACATTGTGGGGAGCTTGGGGACAGTTATCCATCTTAGAGGGAGTACTGTGTCGGAAATGGGAAGACGCCACCGGAAAAGATATCCGTTCTCTGCCGGTTATTCCTCGAGCGTTACAAGAAAGAGTCCTTCGCCAACTGCATGATTCTCCTACTGGGGGTCACCTTGGGACAAAGAAGTTGTACGAAAAGGCAAGGTGCCGATTTTATTGGCCTGGGATGAGAAGCACTGTGCGGGACTGGGTCAGACGGTGCCTAGAATATGCAAAACAAAAGATGCCTACTAAAACAAGACGAGCACCGCTGAAGCAACAGATTTCTGGAACACCAATGGAGAGAGTAGCCATTGACATTACTGGTCCGTTCCCTGAAACAGCTGCTGGGAACAAATACATAGTCGTCATTACAGACTATTTCACCAAATGGACGGAAGCCTTTCCCGTGGCTTCTATTACGGCGGATGTTATTGCCGACGTGTTGGTGAAAGAGTTCATCTGCCGCTTCGGGGTGCCAAGAGTTCTTCATAGCGACCAGGGAAGGCAATTTGAAAGCAATCTTTTTAAGAAGATGTGTACTCTTCTGGGAATTGAAAAGACGAGGACAACACCATATCACCCTCAAAGTGATGGACAGGTGGAAAGATTTATGAGAACTTTGAAAGTGATGTTGTCATCTTACACTTCAAGGAATCAGACAGATTGGGATGAACCTTATTGCTCCATGGATGAACATATCCCAACCGTGATGATGGCTTACCGTGCCTCTCCACATGAGAGCACCAGTGTGACACCGAATATGTTGATGTTGGGTAGAGATGTAGAACTTCCCATCGATGTAATTTGTAGTACATTAACCCCTGAAGAGCTCTCAGATGCACCAGACTATGTTGCAGAGTTGGAGAGAAAAATAGAAAAGGCCCATGACGTAGCCAGGGAAAGCCTTAAGCGATCCGCTTGCTACCAACGTCGTCATTATGACAAAAAGACAACGGGTGACAAATACGAGATAGGTGGGGCAGTAATGATGAGGGTCAGTGCAAAAGAGTAGGAGTGTCTCCCAAACTACAACCGAAATATGACGGGCCCTACCTCATAATTAAGAAATTAAGTGACGTTGTCGTGAGAATTCAAAAGAGTCCCCGGCACAAACCAAAAGTCGTTCACACCAACTTGTTGAAATCATTTCAGGGGGAAGTTGATCGATCATGGTGCAATTCCCAAAATGGCGATGCCGCGGCCGGAGACGATCAAGTCCCGAACGAGACTGTTGACCCGCATCACGAATTACCGAGTAATGACGATGAAAATGAACAACTTAATGAAGAATCAAGCGAATCAATCTCGAATAGAACCAATGAGCAAATTGAACCGGATTGCGAGCTCGCACCTGCGAATGACGAAAATGTAAACCAGCAACTCGAGGCCACCACCGTTGTCCTTATAAGTGACCCACAAATAGAGAACTTGTCCTGTCCACCTCGGCGAAGGCGAAAGCCTCCCGACAGATTTGGCGAGTGGTGTACTTAATGTTGCTTCTTCCTTTTCGTTCTTTGTGTGCAGAAAAAGAATGGGCCGCACCAGAAGCAGGAGTCCAACCTCAAGAAGGTTCGTTTGTACCGAGTGTGAGCGTGACTTTACTAATCGGAACAACTTGAGGCGCCATATAGAGGACCAGCATGGGGCTGGCGGGCGAGAGAGGTTTAGATGCCCCTTCGCTGCTTGCAGCATGACCTTCACACGAAAACACGACGTAGATCGGCACTGGCGACTACATCACGAGGAATTGACCCCTACCCTGGAGGCACCGGCCAACGCCCCGGAGCCGGAAGTACCAAGGACCCCAGGCCGCGACATGGACACACTGAGCATCCATGCCGGCAGCGTAGAGAGAAGGATTTTCAGCAGGGCCTCTTGTTCATCTCCCCTTGTCCCCATCCGGGACCTCGTCCCTGGGATCCAGGAAGCCCCCCTTCCATGGTCACGAGGCACCATGCTCCACCAGAGAGGACGTCAACCAGAAGAAATGCAGCTACCCAGACGGAGGAAAGGAGTGGCGGCAGCGGCCATCACCGCATTGTCAATAGGACAATTCAGGAGCTTCTAGACGAGGGAGGACGTGTGACGGCGAGGGTCGTCACAGAGAAATTCATTCAGGAGTAGGGCCGACCGAATCGCGTTTTGATTAAAGATTTAAAAACAAACTTAAATAATTGCAAATTGTTGAACTAAAATTAAAATGTTACTGTGTTCAAACGTTAAGAGAAAAATAGTGATGTTACCTTTCGTTCCAATTAAATTTTCATAAACGAATCCTTAGAATAAAAATTGTAAATTGTAAATTTCTAAATCAGCCCACTTTAGCACTGTGATCGAAAGGAGTACTAAAAATGTCAGTGTTGTTAAAGCAATGTTTTTCTAAATTTTCCACAATTTTGATAGCGAGTTGGAACTAGAGAAATGGAAATTTTTGATTTATGTGAAATTCACAGGGTTTTGTTGTGAACCAGGAAATTATTGAATTGTATCCAAAAAGGAAAGAGAGAAACAGCTTTTGTGGATAAGGGCCACTTGTATTAAAGGAAACATTTTTTTATGTTTAAAAGTAAATTTTGTTAAAATTTTTTGAAGTTTCGGAAATTGTAATTGGAGATTCCTTGTATGGCATTTGAGAAGATGTGGTCAAGATGTGGGGTCACATCTCTTTAAGGGAGGGGGTAGTGTTACGAAATGGTCGATTGAGGGCGCCGTGCGGCGCGGGAATCAAACCTGTTTTGAGGGAGACCGACAAATTTGGGTCGGTAGTGGATCTGATGCGCAGCGCGCGCGTGGCCCCTGGATCCCCAGGGACCACAGCGCGTACTGTTCATCAGATCCACTGGAAAAGCCACCTTTCGTAATTCCCGCCTCCCAGATCTTCACTTTTAGTCTAGACGCCGTAGAATTAGCACCTCCATAGAAAGAATCTCCGAGTTTTTGTACATTGTCAAATTGTAAGTTGTGATCGAAGAATAATAATCAAATCAGATTGAAACTTCAATCCATCTGTTCTCCTTGTCGAATTATCTCTCCGTCTCCTCTTTCTTTTAATAATTCCTCTTAATTAAATATAGGGCCAAACTTTAGGGTCTCATTACAGTGTTCAGGTTTCTTGTGTAAAAGTCCTTAGACCGCGACCACGGCGCGTTACAATAGCATATAGTTAACAATAGAATAACAGAAACAGTCAATACTTAACCATCAATCATATGGATGTGCTGGAGGGGGTCCCTAGAAAGCAAAGCTTGTCGTGTACGTAGAGGCCCCCGGTTACAATTGCAGCACTATACAGTTTTATATTAACTCAACTGATCCCTTATTAATAGTTTTGGGACGATTCCAACAATGTATTTTCTCCCGAAGATACACAAGACACCACCAAGTTGGGGCGGAACAGCCTCTAACAGCCTCTCTCTTTCTTTGGTTGGATTTCACAGTGTTTTGGGTTTTCAAACAAAACAAAACCCACAACAAAACAAAAGTGGCTTGAAATGGAATCAAGCAAAAAGATGAAAAGGGGCTTTTAAACAATAAGTGTTTGATAAAACTTAAATAAAAGTTTCTTCCTCCGACCTTTGCTCTGTGCTGTGATCCGACTAATTGGACTATATAAATACCAAATATCGTATAGCGCCGTAGCTAGCTAGGATAGTAGGCGCTACGTAAGGGGAAATGTATGTCGTCAATAGAGGGGGTACTTCTGAAGCATAATTTTCAGAGAGACATGCATAACGGAGAATTATTTGGTGTGGATTTTGTGTAAGTGATCAGCCATTATTAAGTCATCATTTTGTCGGCTTTGCTGTTAATTTTACGCTCCAAAATGTTGTGCGATCCTGATGAGGAGTACAGCTCCGATGAGGACGAAGATTATGTGCCATCAGGTAAGCTGATCGCCAGGTGTGGTGAATAATAAAAGGCATTTGTAATGCGCCAAATCAATCTAAAGAGATGTTCAAGGCGCAGAATGATGGTGTATATCGATGGTGAATTAACGTCAATTCGCTAGCAATGATTTATGATATAGCGGACAAGCGTGTGTAATTGTTATGAATATGATTGAATGAATGAGGATTAGTGGCACTGTAGTTTTGTAGAGCAGAAGTGGAGTCATTGGCACTATTGTATTTATGTATAATGTCTTGAATTAACGTGGGTCATCGTTTGGCTTTTGTCAACAACTGCTAATGCTGATTTAGAATTATAGGCAAAATTATCAAGAAAGATACATAAATAAGTCTAAAGTCACATGAAAGTTTCAGTTGAACGTGAATCATGGACATGGATGGATAGACCCAGTAACTGGGGCGCTGTACTCCTTTTTCGAAATTTGGACATCATCGGTCGTACTAGCGCCCTACTCCTAGAACTATGAGGTTCGTTTCGCTATCGTCGAAACGAACCTCATAGTTCTAGGAGTACTAGCGCCCCAGGAAAAACTTGTATTTTCTCAAATTTTAGACGGGTGTCCTGCCTCAACCGCGCTGTTATTACGGTTGAGGCAGGCATGGCAGGGCACTCGTCTAAAATTTGACAGGTGCCCTGCCTCAACCGCGTGGTCATCATGGTTAAAGGTATTGTACACTTTTGGTAACAGCTCAAAATCAGCGTCCACATTTTGTGTGATTCAACATATATGCATGAACAAACAAACCTGTGAAAGTTTGAGCTAATTGGTCATCGAGGTCACGAGAAAATAGTGAAAAGAGACCTTATGTGTTTTCTGTTTTTTCAAAATGTCGCGCTTGATAAAAACTATTGTTTAACTCATTTCTCAGAAACGATAGACTGTCAAATCCATCCACGTACCAACAGCATCTCTGTTTCTACATGGCTGTATTGAGGGCAGCATTCAAACAGACACCACACACATTTTAAAAAGTTGCCTACGAGTGACCTTTGGACTGTAGTGGAAATCACAAAATATGAGATTTGATTTGATTGAGTTGTAAGTAGTCTAGTTGGATAGAGCTCTTTGAGAACATTCATTTTGCTGCTTTACTTGTGGGGATCGGTTCATGAAAACAAGACTTATTTTATGGCAGGTCAAAGTTCAAAATATTTGACCTACAGTGTTTACTTAACAAATTTTGGTGACCGTGTACCAGCGCAACGTTTTCGCTGTTGCACACAACATCCAATTCTCCTCGCGTAATTGAACATTTCCCAAGGGCCGTATCAACGTGTTTGACAATCGAGCGCGAAAAAGCGTGACAACTAATTATATACTTTTTAATTCAAAAAGTAATTACATAAAAAAATACTCAACTAACTGTCATTTTTGGTTCATTATGAGGCCCTAAGAGGATAACTACTTACAGGTCACAATGAATTTGAGCGCAGAAAACAAGATTTCTTGTGATTTTACAGAAAGTTTTTCACAAATACTCCAATAAAACGGACGCCAAATTGCATATATCAATCGCAATAGAAAAAATCCATCTTGAAAGTAGTTCCGTTTATTTTTATGAATGAAACGATTAACATGGGTTTAATCTATATCCCTCCTCACCACCGATCTCTCTATAGCGTTGTACACGTTGAGGTGGTCACAGTTTACCATTAACAAAAAGTGGCTGCGCTGTGAACAGCGCCCTCACTCGGTATTGATTGACACTATTTGGAGATTCAATTTTTTGGACATACTCTGATTGATTTCTTTAATCAACAGGGGCACTTCAGACCAATTCATTTTGAATGATGCTTAAACTTACCCATAGAACTATGAGGTTCATTCCGCTATCATCTCCATGAACCTCATATAGGTTTATCATGTACAAAATCCTATTCATAGGGTGTCATGGCCGAGCGGTTTAGAGCATCAAATTCAAGTTCTAGTGGTTAAGTCATCAGGGTGTGGGTTCGAATCCTGGTCGTGTGTTGAGCAAGATACTGTACTATAATTGCTTCTCTTCATCCAGGGGTATAAATGGGTACCTGCGAGGGTAGAGGTTGATATTGTGTTTGAAAAGCCTTCGGAGCGCCACGGCAGCTTGGGGCTGTATACTCCCCAGGGAGCTGAGAAAGATTAAAGAATATTATTGGCCCAATGACCAGGGCACTTATGTAAAGCGCATTGAGGCATTATTGTAAAATGCACTGTATAAGAACTAGTTATTACTATTATTGTTATTATTATTCAAAACTTGTTGCCCTTCATGATGACTTTGTAGGGGCTTGCTGGTGGGAAACTTTATTATGGATGACTTTTGTAATTAGGTGACTTTGCTAGGGGCTGAGATGATTGGCTTTTTTAGACAAGGATGTTGCCAAAATATCTACAGACTCTATTTGACTTTATGTTTCAGGGGAAGCAAGTGAAGGTGAATCTGAAGATCATGACATAGATGGGGAAGACGTCAACAGTCAGATGACAATAAAGGTCAAGAAAAAGAGTAAAAAGAAACATGAAAAAGCTCCGGAATCAAAAAGGTAAAGAATTTGGTGTAAGATCAGTTTGTTTTGCAGAAATCTTTTATTTTTGGTTAGTTGTATTTATGTATACCCCATAGACCCCTTGCATATGATGTCACATGCTCAAAAACGCCCTCACTGAGGCCAAAAAACGCCCTCACTGAGGCCAAAGGAGGCAAATCATTGGACGATAGCTGTTCTTTGTTGTGAATACGTGTGCGTGACCTTAGCGTCTATGTAGCGTTTCGGTTATGCAATGGGTCTATTATCAATATACTAATTATATCTTTAAATTGTTTTGATGGAAAACAAGCTTTTAATGAGCTACTTTTGAGGTTTTACATTTCTGTGTAAAGGTGTCTTATCTCCATAATTTTATTGTTAAAAACAGAAAAAGAGGAATCCAACTTCAGGAGGATGATATTCCTGCTGAGCAGTCCCAAGAAAATGAAGATAAAGACATGATATCTGTCTTCAAGGTGGAAGAGTTACAAGCAGCAGAGATTAAGAAAGAGGAGAAACAGAAGCAGAAAGCTGATGATCTCTGGAGCAGCTTCTTGAAAGATGTTGGTCAGAAACCTAAAGCCAGGCCTCTTCCATCAGCATCCTCAGCTGGATCTGTATCAGATGCTGGTTCTATCTCAAATAAGGTAGGCCTATCAATCATCTGATTATCCAAAGACAATTCTTTGACAATTTATTTTTTTTTGCGTTAAAGGACCCTGTATACATTTGGTAATTACTCATAAAAATAATGGCAATAAAAACTTACTTTGTTAGAAGTACAGCAGCTTCGGATAGTATAAAGCATTTGAGAAACATTTCACTTTGAAGTAATGTGGTTATGAAAAAAGAATCATTTTTTATAAAAAAAGTGTGAATCAGCGTTTCTGTCAGAAACGTTTCTCAGATTGTGTATTCGAACTGCAGATTATTCTTCCTGCGTGGACATAACCGCTCTAGATTTTTGGCAATATCTCAAAAACGCTACCACCTTTTGAAATGAAATTTTCATAGCTTAGTTTTATGGTATATTTCTACAACTATATAGGATTGAAACAAACAGTGGGTTCCAATTACCAAACGTATACAATCCCTTTAAGTGGTACTCTGAAACAAAACCACTGATAAAATGGAATATGGAATTTTATATCTATATTGTAAAACAGGTGTGTTCAGATACCAGTAACAAGGAGAGTAAACATACTGAGGATGTAACGCCATCAGACAAGAAGACAGTCACTATAACCAAGATCTTTGATTTTGCTGGAGAAGAAGTCAAGTAAGTCACCCCAATCCAGTTTGTATCATGTCACTAGATTTGTCTACTTTGCCATGTGTTGCTGTTTTACTCGCACCCTCTGGTTGGTTGAAAACATTTAACCAAAGATGCCATGCTCATATGTGTGTATGTGACTAGCGTGCAATACAGAGTGCACAATGTAGACTTTCAAACACATCTTTGTTTTATCTTTTGATCTTGTCCTTTGTGTTTCCAACCTCTTGTGGTCAGACCATCCCCCTCCCTCCAACCCGCCCCTCTGTCTCCCTACTCATTGTTTACCCCTTGCCTTGTCTGTTTGCTCTCTGCCTCTATTCATGTATTTCCACTTGTCTGCTCTTGTTACACTTGTATACCTGTTCATGTGTGTTGTCTTGTCATTTAGCCTTCGAGAAAGACTCTGCTAGGGTCGAAACGTCAGGCCATTAACTATTTTTTGCTTTTATCATAGATGTTAGATCGTTGAACTGAATGCTTTTGGTGTTGCCATTGCTTCAGAATGGTTATATTATGAAGAGTTAAAAAATTAAACAAATTAAAATATAAGAGAGGATACAGTAGGGCTTGAATTTGGGGTAAAATGCCACAAGACTGCAGGGCTTGTAGCTGAAAATATTTTGCTGGACCAGAATCTAAGCGAGAAAAAACTTTCTACGAAGTTTAACATATACTGTAAACTGTTCTATTTGAACAAACCTCAAAGGAAGATTTATCTTAGTCTTATAGGCGACTGTACTTTGATACTCGACAGAATTGAAAGGTATTTACCAGACTCAAAGTCAACATTTGAACATAATATTTTTTTTAATTTAAGACGAAGAGGTAATATTAATCAATTGAAAAACACAAGACAGTCGGACTTGTTCGGTCCTGAGTTTACTGGCCAAAAACTAAAATCACTGGCCTCGGGCCTGCGGTCCAGTGTAAAATTCGAGCCCTGTACAGAATAGCTTACACAATGCATTTACTCAAAAACACAACTTTCATGAAAGCATTTGTGCAAATTGAACTCAAAAGTTTGAAGAAATCAGGTATTTCAAATTTGTATCTTCAGCATACCTCCAGATAGCCATACAATTACAGTCTCATCAGCTATTATTGAAAACATACATTTATTTATTTATTTATTTATTTATACATGTACATTGCGTAAATCTATTTTGTAGATCGGTTCATGTTTATTTACCGTCAAAATGTTGCATTGAGTAAGGTGACCTTCAAGGTCATTGCACTAAATTTACATGAAGTTCCACATGTCAGAATATTTTGGAGAAATCATCAAGTAATACATGAAGATTATGAAATAGATTAGAGGCTGACAGCACCTTGGTCTAGTTTACTAGGATGTTTGTTATAGGAATTTGATATTACTAATTGTTAGGCCAAGGAACAAAAGTAACAAGTTTCTCCTCCCCGCCCACCCAGTTTCTCCTCCCCGCCCACCTCGTTTTTGGCCGCCGCCTCCTATTTTTTACAATTTACTATTCAGAAAAAAAGCAACAAAAAAAAGAGGAAAAAAAAAGGTAAAATTCGAAAAAAAACACACAAAGTTCCTTGGTTTATTTTTGCCTGAGAATTTGTCTAGACTCTTTTTTCACCTTTGCAATACAACAGCCGTTTCTGAATTTTGAAACTTGCACAGCAAGTGGACTAAAATGATACAAATCATTTGTTGTCATACATTGCATCAGTATACTCAAATAGCATAACATGAATAAATATACATTGGCCAACCATATTTAGCATGGCGGCCATCTTGGAAAAAGTTGCGAAAAATAGTAAATAGTAAAACCCTTCCTCCTTTTTTTTAAAAGTCTGGACGAGAAACTCGTTACTTTTGTTACTTGGCCTTACTAGTGCATTGAAGCATTGCAACTCTAGTACTCCTTCAATACACTGCCAGGGTTCTCCCCAGGTTTTTTCAAAACTGTGGGGCATTCTGGACCCAAATTGAAACAAGGTCTTCAGAATGGTTTCTACTAGGTGTTTACATTAGTTTGTAAAAGTCCTACTGTGTAATCTAGAGCATTCTATATGGTTTTCTCTTAATGTTTTTTGTGAAATAAACAAAACAAACGAAAAAATATGCTATCTTGTGCATGGGAAGAACCGTGACTGCATATCAGACTTGTATGACAGTAACCGAGGACTTGCATTCTACATTACGGCTCCAGAACTTAAAAGTATAATCAATCTAAAACACCTGGCCTGAATTATTATATATCTCAGAGAAGTGAGAAGTGGCGAACATTTTTAATCAGGATTTATTTTCAAATAATACTTAAAGGTGCTTATTGCATCAATCATTTATAGACCAGCCATAAAATCATGTGCAATGTACTTGATTTTGTTAGCACAGGAAGTTTACATCAATTAACAACATGAAACGGTACAACAACAACAACAAAATAAAACAAAATACCCTAGAACATAGAGGTAAAAACAGTTCATTTCATCTTCGTCTTCAGTTCGTTGTAATATCAAAAGAAGTTCAAAATGAAATTTAAGCCGACGGCGACGAGGATAGCAACGCATTATAACCCCCAAATCTGACTGATTTAACAATGACAACAATTGTTTAAACATCTTTGGGTGATTTTACCAAATGTATGTTTGTATAGATCTAGCTGGTACATTAGCATTTATATACAAACTACTCTGGCTCATATCACGTAGGGTCACCCTTAATGCAACATCTCGTCTGCAAGAAAAGAATACAAAATACTATTAATTAGAAAAATGATTTAAAAAAGACATAGTAAGTCATCTGTCAATGCATAAATGGATCAAGTTAAAAAGGGACACGTTGCCTTGAATTGGGCGATTTGGGCTATAAAAAGCGTTTGAAAGCATTCGTTATGAAATTAACATGGTTGGAAAGATGTTTGAAAAGTAGAATATAATGATCCACACAAATATGCCTCCAAATTGTGTGGTTTTCCTTTACTTCATGAACTTACACGGTCCGCCATTTTGTGGAATCAAAAAGTTGGTTCTACAAAAAGGCGGACTGTGTTAGTTCACGAAGTACAAGGAAAACCACACAATTTTGATGCATGTTTGTGTGGATCATTATATTTTACTTTTAAAACATCTTTCCAACCATATTCATTTGATAACAAACGCTTTTTATAGCCCAAGTCGCCCAATTCAAGGCAACATGTCCCTTTAAACTGAACTTGATTAGGAGTCTCTGTCTGGTAAGGTCCCTCTGGATTACATTCCCATGTTGTCGTGGGTTGGTCACCAGTTGTAGAGTTGCTTAGGGATCAAATTTTTATCCATTCGTTGGAGGTGCCCAAACCACTGCAGTCTGTGTTTTCTAAGTACGAATTACAGTATCAGCACAATGTCCAGCGTCACTCATTGAAAAAAAAATTGCCTGGTAATCAGGAAGTTGTTGATATTTGGATTTTCTCTTGCTTCTATGGAGCAAGGTTTGCATCTTACAAGACCTTTTTAAGAAATTTAAAAGGAGGGAAAGACAACATTACTTACTTATTGAGGAGAATAGCCACTTTAGAGTTATCAGGTAACTTGAATGCTATACTGTATAAGGGAGTAGCATCTCTTGATTTGAGGTCAATACGTACAGAGCCTGGTGGTACAAACTTACTGCAGTACAACAAAGGAAAAGTAATATCTTTATGAATAATAAAGATTTCAAGTCATTGAAAATAAGAACTATAACAAGAAAATACTGCATAAGGCTAGGAAAATTCTTCGCAAGTTACTATACCATAGGGTGTCATGGCCAAGCGTTTTAGAGCATCAAATTCAAGTTCTGGTGGTTAAGTCATCGGTGTTTGGGTTCAAATCCCGGCCATGACATTTGTGTCCTTGAGCAAGATGCTATACTATAACTGCTTCTCATCACCCAGGGGTATAAATGGGTACCTGCAAGGGTAGAGGTTTATATTGTGTTTGAAAAGCCTTCGGAGCGCCACGGCAGCTTGGGGCTGTATACTCCCCAGGGAGCTGAGATTAAAGCAACGTTGTTGGCCCAATGACCCGAGCACTACTGTAAAGCGCATTGATATGTTATTGTAAAAAATGCCCTATAAGAACTAGTTATTATTATGCACTGATTTTTTAAATCTTGAAAATCATCCTACAAAAATGTGTATACCTGAAGTGTCCCAAGTGATAAAACATGGGTTGTTTATAGAAGACGTCCTTCTCAGCATCCACGATGATGGGACTGTCTACTTGATTATTGGCCCAGTTTGGTCCTCCATTCATGTCTAGAGCAAGGTTCCAATCCAACCAGCCGGTTACCCAGTGGTTTAGGTCCTGATTAGTGGAAAGAAACAAAATAAAGGATAAACAAATATTAGGAATAAAATAATGTTTGTACATCATTTTCATCACTTTCTTCACAATAACAAATGACAATGACAATAAATCTTGAAAGATTTTATGTTATTGTATCATTCATAGCCCCTGGAAATGAGATTATGTAAAAATTCAATTGTTCAATATTTGTTAGAAATTACCAAGTTTATTGTTTAGATATACATTGCTCAAACTATAAATTATGGATGAGAACTTTATGGAAGCCATTGAAACATTGAGCAAGCAGATCTTTGACCTTTGAAACTAAATTGTATTGAGTTGAGTACAAGTACCTTCATATGGTATATACTTGTACAAATTTTGACAGAAAATTTACAAGCAATCTTAATAATTTTTGTGAGAGCAAAAAACTGTACCTGTATGATGTCATAGCTGTAGCGTTCCCCACGTTCCCATGCACCAAGTTTGACAGACTTTGTAAGAAACTGGTAACCTTCACAAGCCTCGCTTGCAATGATGAATTTATCGGGGAATTCTTGGTGTGTTTTAGTCAGGGTGTCGTAAGTATCAGCATTATTACTCATGTACCAATGGACTGCCATTCCTGACAGGTACGGAGCTGCTTCTTCATCATGGTAGATCTGAAATAATCGTGATAAACATCATTAGAACAATCCAAGTCATTTTAATTGTAGTTAGTGACAATTATTCTAATCGTACATTTAGGTTTGGTTGCCAAGGCTTGATTTCACAAGGAGCTTCTACTAATCTTAAAATGTGCATCAATCTTAATTATTCAGAGGCCCTTCATAATTGTCAACATTTTCACAAGTGTACAAGCCGTATACTGGGAGATGGGGGTAATGCCCACTGTATGCTTTCGTTTTCTGAACAAATGTTGAACTATAATAACAAAGCTTTATTGCCCTTTTTGCACCGTTAGATAAGACGCAGTGTTTAAGAAGTGTACGTTCTTTATATGTTTCTTATATCTGTGCTCGTATTAAACAGGGTTTGCATGTAATTCACACACAAGTATCTCTTTGTAGAATAGTGTGGAAAAAAAACCCAAAAGTTCTTTGTACACTTTTAGGGGGAGGGAGGGGGTATTGAAAAAGTGTACGGTTTGTTCTTTTTCTTTGTGATAATTTTGTTAACAAAGCACAATAAAAAAAGCAAAAGCAAAACTTACTGCAAAGCAATTGCAATATGTACAAGGTCACTCAAGAAAAATTAAGAAAGATGAGATTGGAGTGGTTTTCATACTGTGAGTACATTGCTGGTACATGTACATAATAAGAAACACTAAAAGAAAAACCCAAAACACTAAAATCCTTTACAAATGAGCAGAGAGTTTGCTGACAGGGTCATCGCTCACTCCTGTCGCTTGACCCAGCTGAAAACTCAACAACAACAACACTTTGTTTACATAGTTGAGATCAGCTGTTTACAAATGTACAAGTAATTTCCTCGGACTTTTCTTCAAACCCATTTGAAGGAGTGAATACAAATCTTACCACTTGTGATTCAGATAGCAGTGATGGCGTATTATCGTCATGGCTGATGATGTGTACATCTTGGTAACCATGGCTATGTAAAGTAGGCCCAAGATCTCTCTTGATGAAATCTCTCATGATAGCTGCTGGCATGTACATACTCTGCCATTGATAGAATGGCATGTTACCAGCTGATGGTTCATTCTGAGTAGTTAGACCCCACATTGATATGCCATTCTTCCTGTATGCCTCTAGAAATCTGATCAAGGAAATAATGAGAATCAATAAGATACTGGAATATGTTTTATTGTCTTACACATGCCACTATCTTTTCCCATAATCATGGCATATTTTTGAAGAATAGTTGGCGTTTTCTATAAAATTTAGCGTTGACAATCTGTTCAATTGATCCGTATACTTCAGTAACTACAAAGATGTGGCTGAGCGGATAAGAACACCGGACTCAAGCTCTGGTGTTTTTGATCAGCAGAATGTGGGTTTGATTCCCAGTCGTGACACTTGTGTCCTTAAGCAAGACACTTAACCATTATTGCTGCGTCCTACGGATGGGACATTAAGCCGTAGGTCCCGTGTGTTGTGTAATGCACGTAAAAGAACCCAATGCACTTATTGTAAAGAAAAGGGGTTCGCCTCAGTGTTCCTGGTCTGATCGTCAGCATATTGCGCCACAGCACCTTGTAAACCATTACATTGTGCTATAAATGAATAGGTCTCATACTTCAAAACGTAGCTCCACATACCTTGCAGGAAAAAATACTGAGCGCTTTGATACCCCCATTGGGTTCGATAAAGCGCTATATAAGAACCAAGTATTATAAGATAAAATTCCACTTACCTAACAAAGTATAGAGCCCATGTTTGATAAACCTTTCCTCCTGGGTGACCAATCAACGATCCTCCACCTGCCATTTTACCGTTAGTTTTCATCCAAGCAGGTGCAGACCATGGACTAGCAATTAGCTTAATTTCTCCTGGACTCATTTCTTGTGCTGCTTGTATCACTGGAATCTGCATTTTAAGAGACATTTGTTAAAAGAAGTTCAGAACAGTAGAGCATACACATATTGGATGCATATGAGTGCATTGTCCCAGAATATAATCACAAGGTGAAATCTGGACTATTCCTCTTCACGAGACGAAGCCGATTGAAATAGAAAAGCCAGATTTCAGCGAGTGATTATATTCTGTGACAATGCATGGACGAAATGCATTCAATATTTGTTTTAATTATAACTCACATCGATCCTTGTCAATTGAAATTTTTTTCACAATAAACACAAAATAGATTTAGAAACTCGTCCACACCACACTTTGAAAATTCTTTAAAAAAACACCCTTCTAAACAATGTGGACGACTCCATGTAGACACCGACCTTGTCCGCAGTGACATCCTTGCCTCATTTGGACTAACGGTCGGGGAATGATTAATTTGGGAATGGCACTACGAAGCATCCAAAGCGTCCAATAATTTTTCATATTTGACTCCAATATTAAATTTTGGAGCGTCCAGGCAGTATATGGTAAAATAATGGATGACATGTGACGGGTGTTCCACCAATCAAATGACAAGGATCTGAGTGTGCGGTATATAATGTATCATATTGTGAAGCTTACAGGATCTTTACCTTGTATTTAGTATCTTCTTCTACCAGCGCAAAACGACTTAACTCAAAATCCTCTGGTGTATTATCGTATGAATATTGTCTTGTTGAGAAATCACAGCTGTGGATTGGTACACGTCCAAGTGAATACTCCAACCCTAAGGTATAAAATAAAATGATACTACATGTATTTTGTATACACACATGTACAGTTGCCAGACTTACATGTGTTAGTTAAGTGTCTCAGCCCAGTGGTCTAATGCACCAGACTCAAGTAACCCAGTACACTTAGTGTTTAGAGAAGGGGTTTTGCCCAGTGTTTCTGGCCTGCAGATTACGCCATATCATGTTCGACAATAATATCAAATAGCTGTTTTAGTCTGATAGATAAAACAAGGAAGGTAGTGGTAGCACTTAAAGACTAACTAATTACATAAATACAAAACTGCATATAAGCTTTTCATATACTTCATCAGATGCAATGAAAGGGACAAGCCAATTGCAAGTACATGTTATATATACAAGAACAAAAGTAATGGGTGAATGAATCCAATAACAAAAGGTGGAGTCAGTGACTAAAGAGCATCTATTCCTGGTAGTAGTCGGACAGGAAACCACGGTCCCTATAAGTCCTTTAGCAATACAGTTCACAGGTTCTTGATGATCTTTTGTTCAGCAGCTGATGAAGTAGTTGTTGCTACGAAAGCTTATAATGCAGTTTTTTATGTAATTAGTTAGTCTTTAAGTGCTACCACTACCTTCCTTGTTTTACATCATGTTGTAAACCCTTACAAGGGGGCACTATTTAAATGGGTCTCATAATAATTCAAACATAACTCTGCATACCTGTTGTTAAAATAATGAAGGCTGGAGTATTGCAAGGCAGTTGCCTTTGGAGTAGTTGCTGTTTTTATATGATGTGCTTTTTCAAAGTTAATTTAGGCCTTGATTTTTGTATGACTTGGGACCTGAGATTTCAGACTGCATTCAAGGGGTTTTGACTTCAGGGTTGGAGATAAGGAAGGATACAAAATAAGTAAGCTGTGACACAATGTTTGGCATCAAAGTGATTACTGTCAACCAAGTTTATTCACAAGTGACACAACTCTACCTTTTAAATAAAATAAGACTCAAATTGTACCTTCTGTAGAGAAGTAGGATTTAAGAAGGTTTTCTGTAGCCCCATCTGAGAGACTAAGAATATTCATGGTGGCTGAGTCTGTGAATGATCCTCCAAAGCCTAAGATCTCCTGGTATTGTACAGAGTCATCTATCATCAACTGCTGACGATACCTGGCTATAAAGACAAGATAGAGAGATAACAATTCATTCCAAGGATGAAGCCTCAAAATGTCTTGACAAATGTTTGGATTCAAAAAAAGCACTGTTGATGTATTGTCTCATCCAATTCTATGAAAACACGTTTTTTAAAGGGAAAGTAATCACTCTTAAAATTAATGGCAATAAAAACCTACTTGGTTAGAAGTACAGCTTTCGATAAATTTGAGAATAATTTCACTTCTAAGTAATGTTTTGATATGGAAAAAGATATCAGTTTTTATCCCCCAAAATTTGAATCTGAGAAATGTAACTGTCAGATACGTTTCTCAGATTGTGTATTCCAATTACGGATTAATCTTCCAGCGTTGACATAACCGCATTTTCAGCGATATCTCAAAAACTTGACCACCTTTTGAAATGAAATTTTTACAGGTCACTTATATTGTATATCTACATTTATATATAGGATTAAAACAATTGAATGGTTCCAAAAACCAAAGGTATACTTTCCCTTTAATGGATGCTTTACTCCTTTTGTGTAGCTTTAAAAGATGACTATAAGAGTATTAATATTAATATTATTATTTTTTTATTTTTTTATTTGGCAATTTCACATAAAAAATACAAAAATACAAGTATTTTTTACACATAGGATAAAACTCTTATAAACATTCAAAATAAATATGAATCCATTTAGAATGAAACAAAAAGCAGTAAAAAAATGGGGATACATCTATATTTTAAAAAGGGGGGCAGGCCTGCAGTAAAAGAGAAAACAAATTACTACAAGACTGAGGACACCAGAAAGACATCGGCAATCCAGGTTTGCCAGTATTGTACGAAAAGAAAATTGGTGTCAATAGTTTGACTCTAGTGTACCTTTCTTTTCAAGCATAAAAAGTTGTCGTTGAAAGCGGTCTCCATCTTTGCTTGAGGTGTAGACCACATACTGTCCAAAGCGAGGCTTGGTGTCTCTCTCAATGGTGTCACAATAATTGGCTGAACATTCACACACAAAGGATGTTGCATGAGGGATATCCTTTCGTTGGCAAGGTTTATTCTCTGAAATACAAAAAGATGAACTTGATTGACTAAGGAAAGGATTTAACATTTGAATGTTGCCATATTGACTAAGCCTGCCAACATGAAGTAAGTTCGAGTGCCGACCAAGGTTGACTATTTTGACTCAAACCCAGGCTGGCCGACCATTGGTTGATTACTGTAGTCGACCATTTGGAGCCAGCCTCAGGACCATGGTTTCTTCCCTGGTCCCAGAAGCCTTGTTTCATGCTAACCTGTGTAAAGCACAGACGGGTACCAGTGACACTATAGCGAAAATGGCGGAAGGCAACAGAAGTGTTGAATACCATACGGATGGTTGACTAGACTTCGAAACGAGATGTTCGAGTGAGTACGTCACTGCACATGTGCAGTTCAGTTCATGATTCTTTATTCGCATCTGACGACGCACATTATTAAAATACAAAAATATACAAAAAGGTTTAAAATAGAAAACAGAAGAAAATGTATAAACACAAAATACAGCACCACATTAAGAGCACCAAAAATTAACAGGTGCACAGAAATTCGAGAAAGTCATTGCACTCATTCTTGCTCAGAAACCCACCCATGGGCCTGTCCCGCATACAAGCTAGTTCCTTAATCTGCTCTGCAGTTCTGATAGAATCTTCATTTGCATAACAAAGAGTATTCCACCTCCTTGTTACATCACTGGTGCACATGTTAAATCGAGATGACAAAAGCCTGAAGTTACCCCCCATGATAGAGTATGAACCATATTGACCCATTTTACAAATCGTCTTTACAGTAAGGTTATTTGAATTCAAGGCCATACCAATAAATTTAATACAACGTTTTGCAAACCAGTATTCAAGATCCATACAACCAGCGATATGAGGTAATAAACAGCAATGAGTACGCCAAGGAATTCTCCAAACTCTACAAATGGCCACACGCCATGCCTTAAAAATAGCGTTAATTTTATCATCAAATAATGGTAAAATTTGAGTACCATAAAAACTAGTACAATATTTATGAAAAAGAGTATTTCTAACGTTCGAATTGGCATACTTAAAATCAGCTAAGAACAAATTACACTGACGATTAAAATCACTGACACACTTAGTACCAACAAACTCAAAGATATTATTGGATAACATATGTCCAAGATGAAGGATATTGTCAACAATTTGCACCTTGGTGCTGAGTCAGTGCCGTCGGTGCTGAGTCAGTGGTCAACAACAGGTCGACTAAATGTGCGCACTCAAACTTACTCTAAGGGGTGACATCACTAAAATGACCAAAGCATAAAGCAGGGTGTGCAGCAGTAAACTAAGCCTCATCAGTACCTAAGGTTATTTATAAATGTGATATGTGAAACTGTGGTATTTTTTGTCTCAGATCGGAGACAAGTAATAAGCTTATCTATTTACATGAGGGTTTGCGATGAGCTGAGTACATACACTGTTTGAAATGTCAAAACCATTTCAACAGCTCTTTCTAAATAATTTACATGATTAAACCTGCAAGTTTTACTAGTAATAGTTACTTCTTATTATCCACACCTAGGCCTGATACTTTGATCTTGTAAGGGCAAGATATTTATTTCTTAATAAAGGGAAATTTAAATTTCTACTGTTTTATTTTAAGTTGCACCAAGGCCAGGGGCATGGGGCCGGCAACTGCCTCTTTTGCCTCCACCAGGTATCAGTCCTGCACACCATACAAAGCTTCAAACATCACTAAGGGTTTAGTGCTTAATTCGCCGTATTTTTGACCGTGTGAGGGCGTTTGTGGACCAATTTTTACGTGATGAAAAACAAGTAAACAAATGGGTTTTTTCCTTGTTGTTAATATTATGTTGATGTATTTCGTCATTGATGCAAGAAAACGAAATTCAGGCAATTAAAATAAGATGAAACTGTAATATTGTGATGCAAGACGTTCCCTGAAGAAAGCGCCCTCATGCGGTCAAAAATATGGTCAATTTAGTTTTATGTGTACATAAGTAAGTACAGTAAAAGTTCAGTTCAGTTCAGTTCAGTTCTTTAATTTTCTCCACACAGGCAAAATATACAATAATAATACATACAGTCACCTTATAAAGGTTAAATAGCTGCAACAATAAATAAAGTAATAATAAATACAATTATGAGGCAGACAGTTCATATACATGTGGAAGGAGGCCCTCAAAAAGCAATGCTTGTCTGGTAAGGACCCCCAGGAAAGTACAAAATAAGATAGCGAATAAATCTATGGAACAGGAAATATTACTTAACAATGAGGACAGGAATAAACACACAGGACAAGACATTTACACAATCAGAGTCAAATTTACATTTGAGGGATATTAAAGTAGGAGTACTTTTAGAAAGGAACATACCTCCAAGACAGGGCAAACAGCATACAGCCAGTATCATCAATTTGTACATCTTGAGTAACATGATGTAGTTTACACTGTGAAGTGTGAGCTTAAATACACTTTGACTTGGGCAGTCTTAATGTTGCATGATAGAACCAGGAGAGCTATGGTTGACCATGGAGAAAGAGTCTGCTAGCAGTCTTAATGTTGCATGATAGAACCAGGAGAGCTATGGTTGACTATGGAGAAAGAGTCTGCTAGCTGTATTGTACTGAGAACCAGGAGAGCTATGGTTGACCATGGAGGAAGAGTCTGCTAGCTGTATTGTACTGAGAACCAGGAGAGCTATGGTTGACTATGGAGGAAGAGTCTGCTAGCTGTATTGTACTGAGAACCAGGAGAGCTATGGTTGACTACTAATAGTCTGCCAGCTGTATTGTACTGGACAGTGCCCTCCAACATGCTCAGTACTCCTTGCACTGGTAATCAGACGTCTCAACAGACAGCTCTAGATACATCACTCAGTTATTGACTTTAAGAATCTGCCATGATTTGTTGTTCTACAGATTAATCAGTTCTTCATTATCCTCTTTATGCAGTTTATTAAAGCATGCTGACGTAACCAAACATGTCTGCACACATTGTACATGTACTTAGCATTTGCTTTCACTGCACACACCTTGACTCATCACACACCAACACACACACTGATTGAGATTTGCTGTGATCATTGTTTGCTCGTTGTCATAGCATTGTAGGGTAGGATCTAGCCCCCTCTATTGTGCACCATCCTTTAATCCTATGGATAAACAGGGGTCATAAAACACAATAGCCTATTGTTCTATACATAATAACCAATTAGCGCTATCATTAGTTACCATCTTATGCTGTCTTTATTGTATTTATACTACATGTATGGACCTCTATTTAATTAGTGATTTGTGTGATTTGTGCAAAGTCATCGCACACAACCAAATGGTCTGACAACATTCCCCATACAAAGATATTGACAAAAGAGGGAAGTGTCAACATAGGGCTAGATAGCTCAGTTGGTAGAGCGTGGCACGTTAATCCGGCAGTCGTTGGTTCAAATCCCGCTCTAGTAAATTTTTCTTTGTTGAACCCCAAAATATTTAAAATTTACCAAGTCAGTTTCCTTGTGGTTTATTATTTGATATCTGGAATAAAAAGTCACATCCCATTAAGGTGATCCCCTGGCTGCCGCTTCCTAGGTTGTATCGTAAACTTGGGTGTGATCCCTGGCTACACGACAGTTAATGGTTGTATGGCTTCTGACTGGCACCCCCGAACAAAGATATTGACAAAATAGGGAGACCGCCAACATAGGGCTATAGATAGCTCAGTTGGTAGAGCGCCGGCACGTTAATCCGGAGGTCGTTGGTTCAAATTCTGCTCTAGTCAATTTGTCTTTGTTCAACCCCAAAACATTATTTTGTATAAACCCTGTAAACTGTGACTTCACTTGAAATGTTTATAATGATTCTTGGAGAGCCTGGACTTCCTGCAGACTCAAACTTTAACAGCTCAATGGAGGAGAACATTGAACATCTTACAAGTTATGGAGATTGTAGTGTATGATTTTGATCAAGAAAGGGGGAACATCTGTAAACTTAATTAAAGGCACTCAACACGTTTGGTAATTGTCAAAGACCAGTGTTCTCATTTGGTGTATCCCAACATATGCATAAAATAACCAGCCTGTGAAAATTTGGGCTCAATTGGTCATCGAAGTTGCAAGAAAAGGATGAAAGAAAAAACACCCTTGTTGTACAAATTTGTGTGCTTTCAGATAGGAATAAAAACTTCTTGCAAGAAGTTTTTAATATTTCAGTGAGAAATTACCTCTTTCTCAAAAACTACGTCACTTCAGAGGGAGTCGTTTCTCACAATGTTTTATACTATCAACAGCTCCCTGTTGCTCGTTACCAAGTCAGTTTTTATGCTAAAATATATTTTGAGTAATTACCAAACGTGTACGATGCCTTTAAAAATTAACATCTATTAAATGGTCTGTATACGTTTGGTAATGACTCTGAAAATTAATGGCAATAAAAACTCACTTGGTAAGAAGTACACCAACTTTGGATGGTATAATGCATTTTGAGATAACTTTTCACTTCAAAGTACTGCGGTTATGGAAAAAGATTTCACTTTTTATCCCCAAAAATTTGAATCTGAGAATCTCATATTGTGTATTCCAATTGCAGATTATTCTTCCTGCGTGGACATAACCGCTCCAGATTTTCGGCAATATCTCAAAAACACTACCACCTTTTAAAATAAAATTTTCACAGGTTATTTTATGGTATATACCTACAACTATATAGGATTGAAACAAACAGTGGGTTTCAATTACCAAACGTATACAATCCCTTTAAATCTGAAAACTTGTCAGTTAAACTGTTATTTTTACAATTCTTGATTTTTGTGGTATAAATCTAACAGCCTGAAGAATGGACCTTGAACAGTATTTACCAATACCCAAAATATCGGTGAAAGAAAAATTTCAAATTCTGAAAATTTGTACAAGATTTTTTTTCTCTGTTAAACATAGTTATTTATAGGAATAGCAGTGTGAGGACCCAGTCCCTGCAGGTTGGTGGCTGGTTGCCACCAACCTGGGCCCAATTTCATGGAGCTGCTTAAGCAGAAAATATTGCTTAACAATTTTCTACTAAGCAGAATTGAGCAGGATACCCGTCATAAATTGTACTTGTGGTATGCTAGTTTGGCTGGTAACCTTATTCTGGTAAGCAGAATATTGTTGTGTTTAGCTACTTTTTGTGCTTAAGCAGCTCTATGAAATTGGGCCCTGGTCAACGCAATGAAGACTGGGTCCTCAAACTGTGATTCCCTAAGTAATGGCCCTTTCAATGACTTACAGATTAAATGAATATTAAGAATGTTTAAGCTGAAGTTCACCGACAAAACAACTTAACTACCTTGCCATGCAGTTTCTACTGTAAAGTGATTATTTAATCCCCTTCACCAGATATAAGTTTGAATTGATCTAGGAGGTACATCAGCATTGATATACAAGTCATCTAGATCTTCGTCACACAGGGTCATCCTAACTCCTCTGTCTAGCCTGCAAAACAAGACAAACACAAACAAATTTTGATTAGAGAATTATCAAGTTATGTATCCGAGGTTTAAAACAATTGAAATTTATAGCTTAAACAAAATCTAGTTATTGACAATAATGCATCATGTTTCTGGACTTTCAGGAATGCTAGGTGGCATCAGATTTACCACTTAAATCCACTATCCTTAGCAGGGCTAGAATTTGGTGGGGGTGGGGAACTCACAAGACTCTAAGAGAAGATTTTTCTTCAACAGAATTATATGTATCAGACTGAAAGTCAACATTTGAACAAAAACACAAGACCGCCAGACTTGTCCAGTCATGAGTTTACTGGCCCGATGCTGAAATCACTGGCTCGGGCCAGTGTAAAATTTGAGCCCTGCTCAGAAATGTTAACAATGGAAGACTACGGGTTGTGCTTGCTGCCACTATGGCCACCTAACATTCTAAAGACTACCATTGGACTATGCAGTGAGGTAAAAACTTCACTCGGATGATAGATTCATGAGTAATTTAGTTCAATCAAATGGGAACAAAACTTTACAGCAATCAAGATTTGAAAAATCAGTTTGATAATAAATTATACCTTTTTTCAAGAAAGCACATGACTATTGCATTTACTCTTATCCAGTTACTTTACAGACTTTGATTAACAGTTTTATTGAAAACCTCTTGTCTTTTTACATTCCCAGCAATATTATTTATCAAATTGGTTCATATCGTCACACGTACCACGAAGTGACCTATCACAGCCACCAAAAATGTGTTTGGAGAAAATCGCGATTGAAGTTGCACCTTTTTTCAAACTGCTGTTTCGTAGTGTAGGTCACTTCATGAAAATACAAAATGGCAAATCTAGTAATACGTCGTTTTTACTAATTAGTGTGATTACGAAACTATTACGTATTAGGTATTGAAACTTGCTGAAAATGTTAACAGTAATGAGTGTATTAATAATTTGTTTAAAACCCGATTTGCTAAAATTTCTGATTTCTGACGATATGTTGACTGTTTTACTTACTTATTCAAAATGACAGCAACTTTAGAGTCGTCAGGCCTCTTGAATGCTATACTCAGTATTGGTGAATTCTCACTTGATTCTAAACCAATGCGTAATGAGCCTGGAGGAACAAACTTACTAATAACAAAGATAAACAATATTTAATGTTTAAAACTTTTCATTTAAAGAAATACAGATGAGAGTAATTGATGGATGAAATGCAAAGAGGGCTGCATAAACAGTTTTTACAGACAGTTATAGCATAGTTTTTATCAAGCCATTTTATTTTGAGTTTATTTGTTTGAATAGGTACTGAAAACAACTTCCCTCGCAGTTTGACTTTTCGATGGACCTTTTCAGAGCATGTTGTGGCGTGTCGTGGCTGAGCGGTCTAGTTCACCAAACCCAAGCTTTGGTGTTGTCAGTAGCAGAGTGTGGGTTTGAATCCCGGTCATGACACTTGTGCCCTTGAGTAAGGCACTTAAACCATAACTGCTTCGTAAAAAGTTGGGTAGGTAGTGCATTCTGCTCTACCTGCCAGGCTCCTAGTGGATGATATCGTTGCCTATGTATGTCCTTATGGACTGTGAAGGGGGTAACCCTGTTTCAGCCCCAGGAGTAGGTGGCAATGTGCCCCTGGTGACAGTTAAGTGGAGCCCTCACCTTGAAGTGGCCGTTCGGTCTAGATTTCTCATTAAAAAAAAGAAAAGAAAAAAGAAGAAGAGTGTATTGAGAGAGTTGCGACAACTTGTTTATTTTCAGTCAACAAAAATGCATGTGCGCACACAGGATGCCAGACTAGATTGCACATTGAGTTTTGCCGCATTTGGAGCGAAAATCGCATCCAGCAACCATCTGACCTTAAAAACTGGTCCCGCCATGTCACAACTCTCTCAATACACAGCTCTGGACCTTGTTATCTTTTACCTGAAGTGTCCCAAGTGATAAAACATGGGTTGTTTATAGAAGACGTCCTTCTCAGCATCCACGATGATAGGACTGTCTACTTGATTATTGGCCCAGTTTGGTCCTCCATTCATGTCTAGAGCCAGGTTCCAATCCAACCAGCCGGTTACCCAGTGGTTTAGGTCCTGATTAGGAATACAATAACAGATAGAATTGTTATAATCTGTGGATCAGTATTGTTGGCAATAATATACCGTCTTAAAATGCCTTCAAAGCCATTGTAGACAATGGTTCCTTTGAAAACTCAATTCAGAGCTAAGTTTGCAAAAGATCTTTGGAAATGCTTTGAAATTATTTACTTGTTAAGATTCATCACAAAATAAGATGGTTTAGAATATTATATTTGGTTTTACCTTTACACCAGTACTTGCCCGAGTCCTGTGAACAAAACCTACAGGCATATTACTCGGGTGGGATTCGAACCCACGACCTTTGCCATTCTAGAGCAGATGTCTTACCAACTAGACCACCGAGTCCTGTGAAAAAAATCTACAGGCATATTACTCGGGCGTGATTCGAACCCATGACGTTTGCCATTCTAGAGCAGATGTCTTACCAACTAGACCACCGAGTCCTGTGAAAAAAATCTACAGGCATATTACTCGGGTGGGATTCGAACCCACGACGTTTGCCATTCTAGAGCAGATGTCTTACCAACTAGACCACCGAGTCCTGTGAAAAAAATCTACAGGCATATTACTCGGGTGGGATTTGAACCCACGACGTTTGCCATTCTAGAGCAGATGTCTTACCAACTAGACCACAGAGATAGCCCGGTAGAGAGAGAAAGTTTGAATCCTATATTTTAGCAGCAGGTACCGCGACAATCATGTAGTTTGTTTGACTGTACCTGAATGATATCATAGCTGTATTGTTCACCACGTTCCCAAGAACCAAGCTTCACCGGATCTGAAAAAAGCTCTGCCCCTTCACAAGCCTCTGTGGCTACGATGAATTTATCTGGGAATTCTTGATGGGTTTCAGTCAGGGTGTCGTAGATGCCAGCACCGTTGTTCATGTACCAATGGACTGCCATACCTGACAGGTACCCGGCAGCTTCTTCATCAATGTAAATCTGAACAATAATAATAATAATAGTGGCTTATTATATAGCGCTAAAATCCATCACTGAGTGACGCTCATGGCGCTCCAGCATTCAGTATTTATTCCTGCAAGGTATGTGGAGCTATTTTTTTGAAGTATTAGACCCTTTTCCTGCACATAGCACCATGTAATGGTTAACAAGGTGCTGTGGCGCAATATGCACTGGGTTCTTTTACGTGCATTACACAACACACAGGACCTACAGCTTCAGGTCCCATCCGAAGGACGCAGCAATAATGGTTAAGTGTCTTAGGACACAAGTGTCACGACCGGGACTTGAACCCACACTCTGCTGATCAGAATCACCACAGCTTGAGTGCGGTGTTCTTATCCGCTCGGCCACAACACGCCATGTTAGGATGTAAGGAAGCAAACCTTAATTAATGATTAGGTGAAAAACATTTTATTACAAAATTAATAGTTTATGCAATAAAAATAGTAATTTTCAGGCTAGAAATCTATAACAATAAAAATGATTTCAAATTGAATGAAATACAGCAAGAAGAAAATTGTAATTTTTTTAATTAAAAAATCTTGTAATTCGACACCTGATGACATCATCATAACGTCATTGTTCAAGTGCCATCTTTATGTTGAGGTTCAAGTATATGCCAAGTTTCATGTCTGTAAGACCTTTACTTTTTGCGAATTCTTCCGGAAAAGGTTTGGTGAGAAGAAGAAGACGCAGAAAGGAAAAACCCCAGTGCATTAACAATAGGTTTTCGGCTGTTGGCCGAACACCTAATAAATCCTTGTACTATTGGTGGAGGGAAGAAATTGTGGAGTAAATGGCAGTCTTGAATAACAATCAAGTATTTACCTAAATTTAGCCCATTTCAAGCCTATATTTCCACTACTCAATCAACATCGTTTTTCTGTGTTCAAGTGTTATGGAGGTCCAGTTGGCAGACATTGTACGTTTGTAAAGAACTGTTTAATTTCTATATTGAATTTGTTAATTTGTCTCAAGATCATTAACAGTAACACTCTTGAATCCTGAGATAAAAGTAGATAACTAAGTATAAAGCCCGGTTCATACTTCCTGCGAATGCTTCGTGTGAAGCGAATTTGACGTCACAGCACTGCTTTCGCTGCGAATATTTCACAAGAGTTGAGCACAGAGCAACTCTTTCGAATTGTTTGTCAATTTGTGACGTCAAAATTCACATCGCATTCACATTCGCATTCGCAGAAAGTATGAACCGGGCTTTAGTCTTACCACTTGAGAACCTGCAAGTAACAAGGGTATATTATCATCATGACTAATAAGCCTAACGTGACTGTAGCCGTATGCATGTAACATCGGACCAAGATCAATCTTGACAAAATCTCTCATGATTTCTGGAGACATCGTCATACTCTGCCATGGATAGAATGGAATCAAACCAGCTGAAGGTTCATTCTGGATGGTCATTCCCCAAATTGCCACCTTTAGTTTCTCATACTCCTCTAGAAACCTGTTAAAAAAAAAAAACAACAAGGAAGGAAATGTATCTGGCAACATTGTTTGGCACTGATTATAAAGTGCAAGTATTCAACCTTTATCAAATATGTAATGTACTTAATAGAGGTATGAGTAACTTTTACTAGAAAGTTTTTCTTGTTAACTTTGAGGAAAGTTTTTTAAAATTTTTTTAGGATCAATTGTGTGATACAAAAACAACAGTTACAGCCCAAAGTTAATTCCTTTAAGGATTTAAACAGAGGTTTTCGCTGAGGGTCTGCTAACATCAGTGTATAATGTGGGATTGACAGTTGGCTGTCCAATCAGAGACAAGTCTCATATTAAGATATGAATTATGCATGAAGTTAACTTACCTAACAAAGTATAGAGCCCATGTTTGATAGACCTTTCCTCCTGGTTGACCAATCAACGATCCTCCACCTGCCATTTTACCGTTAGTTTTCATCCAAGCAGGTGCAGACCATGGACTAGCAATTAGCTTAATTCCTCCAGGACTCATTTCTTGTGCTGCTTGTATCACTGGAATCTGCATTTTAAGAGAAATTTGTGAAAACACAAACTGTGATTATAATGATTCTTCTATTTTGAAAAGAGGTTCATCAGAATATAGTGAGATATGTTTTTAGTGTTATTACTTGTTTGGAATCAGAAGAGATCTTATTTTGCTCTAGCATTGTAAAGGTTGTGGGTTCGAATCCCACCCGAGTGCATTGTCTGTGGATTTTTTTTTCACAGAACTCGTGAAAGTACTGAGTAAATGAATGCTCCGTTGAAACAGCATTCAATAGTCAAAAGGAGTAATTCAATTTCACCAGTTTAGCATTCACTGGTCAAATAAGATCATTCAATTTTGTAAATGCCAGCAGCATGAGCTGGTCAACCATTCAATTTCATCAAGTGTAAATAGGTAGTAGAAATTCAACTTAAGAATGGTCAAAGTGTAGTCTTTAATGCCTATAAATGAAATAGAATGACTGAAACGAATCTGAATAAGAAAAACAAAACCATGTGTGTACGAAAACGAAAATGAATGCTAATATTAGCTAAAAAGAGACCCTAGTTTAAGTGGATTAGGGAAAAATGCGTGAATTTGAATGTGTGTTTATGAAATTGAATGAGTTTTTGCTGAAATTGGCCGGGAAAACCTATAATAATAACAACAAACAACTGTTTTTATACAGCAGCTAACACCTTCAGGAGAAAGTCTTTAGCGCTCAGAAGAACAAAAAACTGTATGTACGATGAATTGAACAGAAACGTTTTGAGAAGAGTCTTGCAAAGTGAGACGGTGGTAGCTTGTTTGATGTGAAGAGGCAGATTTTTCCTTAAATGAGGTCCAGTAAACTGAAATCTACGTTCATACCTTATAGAAGATATCCTGATATGCTAATTGGAACTCATTGAGGTCATAGTCACCAGGTGTGTCATCATATGAATACGTATCATTAGAGAAATCACAGCTTGCAATGGGTACACGCCCAGCACTGTACTCCAGCCCTTGAGAGTTCAAGAAGTTGAAAAAAACAACATTGTGTTAAGTTGGTTGCAGAATTGTCAATAATAAACATGAGAAATTTGCGGTGACACCATGTAGTTAGATCTCTTTTGAGTGATTGGTGGTTCTGAGAAGAACCTATGGACTCAACGTTTCGGACAGTATACTCTGTCTGTGGTCAAACAGTAGAAGGGTTGACTGTACTCTGTAGATACATTCACAACAAGATATCATATTGCAGGCTTGCATTTAAGTCAATCTACCATTCTACAGTGAATGACATTGAATGGTCAAAAAGTAGAAGGGTTGACTGTGTACTGTGTAGATACATTCACAACATGATATCATATTGCAGGCTTGCATTATAGTCAATCTACCATTCTACAGTGAATGAAATTGAATGGTCAAACAGTAGAAGGGTTGACTGTTGCAGGCTTGCATAGTCAATCTACCATTCTACAGTGAATGACATTGAATGGTCAAACAGTAGAAGGGTTGACTATGTACTGTGTAGATACATTCACAACGTGATATCATATTGCAGGCTTGCATAGTCAATCTACCATTCTAGAGTGAATGATATTGAATGGTCAAACAGTAGAAGGGTTGACTGTGTACTGTGTAGATACATTCACAACATGATATCATATTGCAGGCTTGCATATTATTCAATCTACCATTCTAGAGTGAATGATATTGAATGGTCAAACAGCAGAAGGGTTGACTGTGTACTGTGTAGATACATACACAAATTATGTGTATTATTTATTTCTTAGTCCAGGAACCATAGAATGGCTGACACTAGGTTTTTAGTCTGGAGGAGCATTTGATGAAGACATTACATGAGTCTTACACAGACAACTATCTTAAGATTAGTAATAAAATATTGATAATGAAACAAGAAATTTACAGACCTTCTCGAATCATGCCATGAAGTAGACACTTACCTTCTGTAGAGAAGTAGGATTTAAGAAGGTTTTCTGTAGCCCCATCTGAGAGACTAAGGATATTCATGGTGGCTGAATCTGTGAATGATCCTCCAAAGCCCAAGATCTCCTGGTATTTTTGAGATACATCTATCGTCAAATGATGATCGTTTGTAGCTGGAAATAAAACAAGGGAAAGTACATTGGCAGCTCCGTATGCGCATTCCCTTTTAAGCTCTTTGTCTTTGTTTTAGTACTTAAAAAACCTTACATTTTAAAAGTGATGTTTTTGAAAGTTCATGATACCCTTATTTCAACTGATTTTTTTCTGGAAAGAGAACAACAAGTCCAGGGCCCAATTTCATAGAGCTGCTTAAAGCATAAAAAATAGCTAAGCACAATCAAATTATGCTTACCAAAATAAGGTTACCATCCAAAATACCATGTCACATGTACAATCTGTGACTGGTATCCAGCTTATTTTTGCAAAGGTAAAATTTTGTTTTTGGCGTGTCGTGGCCGAGCGGATAAGAACACTGAACTCAAGCTCTGGTGTTTCTGATCAGCAGAGTGTGGGTTCGAATCCCAGTCGTGACACATGTGTCCTTAAGCAAGACACTTAACCACATGCTTCGTCCTTCGGATGGGACGTTAAGCCGTAGGTCCCGTGTGTTGTGTAATGCACGTAAAAGAACCCAGTGCACTTATCGTAAAGAGAAGGGGTTCGCCCCGGTGTTCCTGGTTTGATTGGCTGCATATTGCGCCACAGCACCTTGTAAACCATTACATGGTGCTATGCAAAGGAATAGGTGTCATAACACGTAACTCCACTTACCTTGTAGGAAAAATACTGAGCGCTTTGGGACACCCTTCGGGAGTATAAAGCGCTATATAAGAACTGCATTATTATTATTATTAAAGCAGAAAATGTTTAAGCAATATTTTCTGCTTAAGCAGCTCTCTATGAAATTGGGCGCAGGTGCTTATAATGAGAACCTTTTTTGTCTTTCCTTTGTCAAGTCAGGGTTTCATTGTGTTAACAATATTTTTGAATAAAAATTACTACACCGGAAGCTCTGAAAAGTAAAAAAAATAAAAATACAGAGCAGAGGCACGCTAAAGATTTTAAAATACTTACGTGAGGTAGTTAAAGGAACGTTACAGAACTGGTAAAGAAAATTTTCTTTAAATCACAGATTTACATAAAACTTACACAGTCTAATGATGATGATAGTAGAAAACATCCCTAGAAATATTTCTGTCTGAAATGCCATATTTGATGAGAAATAAATCAAACTAATTTCCGATTGGAGTTTATCGCTCATGAGCGTTTTATTCATGCATTGTATAACACATGCAAATGTGTAATCGTTTTTTTCACTATTTTCTCGTGACCCAGATGGCCGATCGATCTCAAACTTCTACAGGTTTGTCAGTTTATGTATATGGTAGATTATATAAAGTGCTTACACTGTTTTGTTAGCAAAAAATAATTCTGTAATGTTCCTTTAAGGATGTGGTTTGTTGCCTAGGGGAAGGATTAACCATTGAATACATGCCTTATGTTACTGGTAAATTGAAAGTACAATGCACTGTACAGATTTCTTAATAAGAAAAATTGAGTCACTTTTCTAACCTTCGTTTTCAAGCGTAACAAGTTTTCGTTGAAAGCGGTCTCCATCTTTGCTTGAGGTGTACACCACATACTGTCCAAAGCGAGGCTTGGTGTCTCTCTCAATGGTGTCACAATAATTGGCTGAACATTCACACACAAAGGATGTTGCATGAGGGATATCCTTTCGTTGGCAAGGTTTACTCGCTAAGAGAAAAACAAATCATTAAGGAGTACACCTTAGGAATCTAATTGATATAAACTGTAACTATTGATGATTGATAATATCGATTTGCGACTGAATTAAAGGCACTCAAATTTGGGGGAAGAGTTTTACCATAAAGTGCTAATGGATTTGTCACTTCACAAAGGTTTTTGAATCAGTACTTACTGTGTAATAACATCCTAGAAAAAAATAGAAGGCCCTCAAAAAGTTTATTCTCTTAAGCGTTACTGCAGTAACGTTTCTCAGACAGGCATGATATTCTTCCTACTTAAGTCTGATTTTCTGATTTTTTGGGGCCCTCAGAAAAATCTGCAAAATTGTTATTAAATAGCATGAAAAGTTTATTATAGCCTATACCATGTGTACATGTACATGTACATGTCGGCCCTTGTACTCAATAAAATGTTCCTACTTTTTTCCAAGGGCCAAATCTCATGCCATTGCCTGCTCAGATAGTGTATTCCAATTGCAGATTATTCTTTCAGCATGGACATAACCAACCTAGATTTTCAGCCATATCCAGAGCCGTATATTGAGAGAGTTGCGACAACTTGCGATCAGAAGCCATTTTGTCTCCAAAAAATGCATTGGCGAATACAGGGTGCCAGACTAGTCTACCCATTGGGTTGTGCTGCATTTGGAACAAAATGGCGTCCAGCAACCACGTGACCGGAGAAAGCTGGTCCCTCCATGTCGCAACTCTCTCAATATACGACTCTGGCCATATATTAAAAACGCTGCCACCTTTTGACAGGTTAGTTTTATGGTATATATCTACACCTATAGGATTGGAACAAACAGTTGGCTCCAATTACCAATTGTATACAATCCCTTTAATACATCGTTACAAGAAAAAAACTGAACGAATTCTATAAAATCACTGCATGAAAACCCTTATGAGTTCAAGTTGCTGAAAATAACAGATTAAATAAAACAGGTCATAAGATTTCAGAGAGAGTTATTACCTCCATTGCAGCAGGGAATTAAGACACCAGTCAAGATCATCCAAATGGACATACATGTATACAAGAGTATACTGGAACACATAGTGTGAATAATCACCATATCATCTTGGAATACAAACTAATAGCTTCCTCCCTCACCAAACCTGAAGAGGTACTTATGGAATGGAAAATTAATGACAACTCTGTGATCAAGTCAGCAATTCTTAGTCATGGTATAGGAAACAGTGGCAAAATCAACCATGTGTAATTAACCAATGATGTCTATACCAGCACTTTGTTTTTTATGTTCTAGGGTCAGTGTTGTTAAAATCTATGCAGTTCTTATAGCACGTTATCACATCTGATTGGTGTCTCAGGCAAACAGTTATGAAGAGCTATGGTTGAATTAGGGGACCCATGTACCAGCATCAGTCAGTAGAGTTTTATAATGTAGAGAAACGGATCTTTCCGCCTAGAGGTGAAGTTCCTTTAAAGCCCGTAAAATAGTCCTCTTAGATCAAAAAACAAGTTGGTTGGCAAGGTTGGCAAGAAATATTGGCCAATAAAACCTCAACCAACCAAAAACCAACTGGTTTTTGATCGAATAAATATGTGATGATCCTGATGAAGAAGAAACGGCTCTGTGTGATCTGATCTGTGCTGTGTGGCGACTCAGCATCTCTTTTTATCTTAGAGGACTATTTTACGGGCTTTAAAGGGCCTTCACCTCTAAGCGGAGGGATCCGTTCCTCTACAATAATATTATATATATCCAAGTGTTCACAGAAAAAATAAGCAGGGAGCAATTTCATCCAGCAATTTTGCATAGCAAAACATTTAGACGAAACGTGTTTTGTGCAGCATTTACATGTACGCTTGCTTTTCAAGGGAAATCATTCACTGTTTTGAAGCGTTATCAGAATTACAGGAAATCAGTAGCTTTATGCCTCAGTGTTATATCTCTCTCTCTAGTCGACCATGGAGGTAGAATTAGAGTCGACCGAGGTGGGAATCCTGTTGAGATTTGCCCATTCATGTCTATCCCACATTAAGTTAGGAAGATCAGTTGGAAGCCATCCGATGTCCCTGGCAACTATATCTGTATAGCTGAGCTTTTGTCTTCCCCTATTTCTCCTTCCATGTTTTGGTGACCAGGTAATACGCTGAGAGACAGGTTCTTTGATGTTTCTGTATGAGTGCCCTGCTAGTCTAAGACGATGCTGTTGTATTTTAGTGGATAGTTTTGGTTCATTGCCATACAGTTCAGTATTTGTCATATGTTGACTCCAGTGTACATTTAAGCATTTCCGTAGAAGTTTTGTGTAGCACCCATCCAATTTCTCTTCCAATGTTATAATTGACATCACGCCAGGGGTGCGTTTTGGCGGCTGTAACCAATAACTGTTTCGGTTGTTGGTCATTGGTTCTGCTGTTCAGACTGAACGATAACCGAGTTGTGAGCTCGGTTAGTGTTTTGGTTATGACCTCAGAAACAGTTATTGGTTACAGCCGCCAAAACGCACCCCAGAACTCATGAATATAATATTAGCTTCAAGACATAGATTTTACCTGACTTAATACATGTATGTGTGAGAGTTTGTGGAGAACAATTAAACTCAGAAAGAGACCGAGTACAAGTAGAATGGTTTTGGATTCATGAAAGCCTATATAGTAGAAGTCATTGTTTTTCATTTACAGTAAAGTATTTCTGCATGTAGATAGGGTTATGCAGATTTTGATTTTGATGTGAACATCATAGATTGAAGTGTAAAAGTGCACTGACCGTTTTGAGAACAGAATGGTTGAACAGTGGAGCTAAAATAGAATACAGGTAGCAAGCTTTGTCAGGATTGTTAGAAAATCAGTTGAACAAAGAGGTGTCATGTGGCCGAGTGGTTTAGAGCATCGAATTCAAGTTCCGATGGTTAAGTCATCGGGGTGTGGGTTCGAATCCTAGTCATGACACTTATATCCTTGAGCAAGATCAAGCAAGATACTTTACTATAATTGCTTCTCTTCATCCAGGTGTATAAATGGGTACCTGCGAGGGTAGAGGTTGATATTGTGTTTGAAAAAGCCTTCGGAGCGCCACAGCAGCTTGGGGCTGTATACTCCCAAGGGAGCTGAGAAAGATTAAAGGAATGTTATTGGCCCAAAGACCAGGGCACTAATAAAAGCGCATTAATACGTTATTGTAAAATGCGCGATATAAGAACTAGTTATTATTAGAGTTATTATGTTTAGGTGTTTGTAACGCTTAGTTTGGCTTAGTAACACTAACATTGACTAATAAAGGGTTAGCAAATAGAGCACCTGCTGAACAAGTGGAGCTGTGGACACACCACTAGCAGAGATGCATATCATAGAGAAAGGACAAAACTAACCTTGCCTAGGGTGTGTTGGGGAGGCAGTGGTGTAACCAGACATTTTCATTTGGGGGTGGGGGGGGGGGGCTGGCAAGCGCGGGGGAAGACATACTTTTTTGGGGGTGAGCGGCGCTATTAAATATATCAAACCATTCATTTGTGAATTTGTTCGATCTCATTTTGGGGGGACAAGAGGGGTGGGCAAGGGTTCTGCCCCCCTTCTGGTTACACTACTGGTGGAGGGTTCTGTAGGACTGGCTAGAGGGGGTCAACCTCGTGATGAACCACAAACTTAATTCATATTAATGGCTTGTACTTGATCGAGAGTCAAGAGCATAAGATTGGTGCGTTTCTCTCTGGATTGCATAACATAATATAGCAGTCAAGGATCAAGACAACTAATGTAGTCATCATGAAAGAGACACTGTTGTAATTATTACGCATACAAATACAATCCTTCGAGAAAGACTCTGCTAGGGTTGAAACGTCAGGCCATTAACTATTTTTTGCATACAAATCCAGACAAATATTTATTCTCTACCTTAAAGGGTGTGTACAACATTAGTAAGATTGAAAATATAAATGTTCACAGATTTGCACATAAATTACATGGAATAAAGAGGGTAATGGTGGAAAACCACCCTTGAAATAGTTTTGCTTGAAATGCTGTAGTTTTTAGGAAATGAGTAAAACAATTAGCTTTTATCTCGCGTGTCCAAAACCCGATGTTTGAAACAAGTGAAAACATATAATGGGGGTTTTCACTGTTTTCTCATGACTCTAAAGACCGATTGAGCTTAAAATTTCACAGGTTTGTTATTTCATGTATATGTTGAGTCATATGAAGTGCGGATACTGGTTTTTGACAATAACCAATGTTATATCTGGGCTTTAATGTTAGAAACTATAGAAAATCTTTATTGTCTAAAATGGACATGTATTATTATTATTCTTACTTTAGAGTAACTGAAGAAGTTGCTGCTGGTTCAAAGGAGGCAAAGAATTTCTTGGATCCCAAAGCAACGTCTGCTAAGACAACTGTAGGAGCTAACTCTGCCTCGCAGATCCCATCATTGGGGTAAGTCTATAAAGTCTTTCTTAAAAGTATACACAAACAAGACAACTAATAAGGAGGGTTTAATGTCTTCTCTGATGTGTAAGACTTGGTGCTGTGGCAACCAACACAAGGAAAGAGGAGCAGTGGAAGGCCTGTCCAGACATACATCAACCAACTACGTGAAGACTCCAACCTGACCTGTGAGGACATAGGCAATTGCATGCTGGACAGGACAGGAGCATTTTGGAAAGCCATCACAAATGTCCGATGGAAGCCGTTGGAATGAACGAATGATTTGTAATTATGTTACTGGAAAGCATCAGAAATGTTAACATTTTAAAATTCATTATGATTAGTTCATCATTTGAGCATTAATTTGATGTCATTGTCTTTACAGGTCCAAGAGACCAGCTGGAGGTTTGGGGAATGTGTTGGGGCTGATTAATAAGAAATCCAAGATTAGCGTCTTAGAGAAGTCTAGAATTGACTGGAATAGTTTCAAGACAACAGAAGGTATTGCAGATGACTTAAAGATACACAACAAGGGCAAAGATGGGTGAGTAGAGGATTGATCAAATGGTCAAAGGTTTAGACAGTATGGATTCTATCTTTATAGATGTTTCCCCTAACTCTTTCAATACTTCTCGCTGTGAGGTGGGTGTCTCGCTAAATAATGACTTAGAGAATGTGCTAAAGTGGGGGAATGATTGGCTAGTAACCTTCAATGCAAAGAAAACTAAACTTCTGTCTCTGTCTCGCTCTAGAGATGATTCATTTTCATGAGGTACATGTAGCAGATTTTCGCCTTCTTGGACTTCTCCATCTCCAACAATGCCAGTTGGGAGAGGTATATCGCAGGCATTGCAAAGAGTGCTTCCATGCAAGTTGGTTGTCTTTATCCAGCTCGGAAGTTCTTACCTCCTGATGCTACTCTCTACCTGTATAAGACAACTATACGCCCCCTAATGGAGTACTGTTGTCACATTTGGGCCGGAGCTTCTGAGTGTCATTTATCTCTATTAGATAGAGTGCAGAAGCGTATTGTTAATCTTGTTGGTGAAGAGTTGGGATCAACGTTACAACCTCTTTCCCACCGTAGGTCTGTAGCAAGCCTCTGTCTTTTCTGCAGTTATTTCCATGGTAAATGTGCTACCAGTGTGTCCGACCTAGTTCCTCCTATCAGGATGTTTGAGCGTGAAACCAGACTTTCTGCTTCTTCTCACCCATACACTCTTGATTTGCTAAGATGTAGAACAAGGAGCCATTTCAACAGCTTTTTTCCACGTACTGCATCTCTTTGGAACTCCTTGCCTGGTGCACGTTTCCCTCCATCCTACAATCTAGACTGTTTTAGGAGGAATATCAATTCCTACCTTCAGCTCCCCTGAGTTATTTTCACATTTAATAATGGTTTTTCTTTCTTATTGTAGCCCCTTACCAAGAGTGGCTTTTAGCCTTGTTTGGGGCGAACTTGCATAAAAAAAACCCCAAACCCCCCCCAAAAACCAAGGCTCGCATTGTGATAGGTCAGTTGTCTTTGCAATTGTGCTAGTGTCTTTGAGTAAAACATTTAACCATTATTGACTTCTCTTCACCCAGATGTATAAATGTAATTTGCACCCAGATGTATAAGTGTATTTTGGGACCTGACTGATTGACCCATTAAGTATTAATTTTAAGAGCTTGAAACTTTTAATACACAATCCTTACAGTTTTAATCTTTAATGTGCTAGGTGTCCTCGCATAAATGTACGAGACAGTTTTACCATCATGTAAATCAACAATGAGGAGATCTACTAGTGTTGCTTCGGGGTGGTGGGGTTGGTGTAGAGGTATCTTTCCTTGCCTTCCACCTCTAGGACCCCGGTTCAAATCACGCCGGGGTTACTAGGTGTATTTGGTTTTCAGTCCCTACCTGACTGCGTGGGTTTTCCCTGGAATAATTATCTGGGGTTTTCCTCCCACATCTAAAACTGAAACTTCCTTCATTGTCTTCTCTCCATTGGGTTCTTGGCTAGCACAGTGATTAAGTTCGCTTTTCTGAGAGTCCTTGGCTTCACAACCAGAATAAACTAAATGAAATGAAATACTGTTGGTTGATTCAACTAACTGCAACAGATTGGATGTAAACTGTGGTTTTAGGTGTTATAACAACTACTTGTTTGTTTATTTGTTCATCAAGGTATGTTGAGAAACAGAAGTTTTTGGCGCAGGCAGACCAACGTCAATATGAGAAAGAACGAGATGTTCGAATGGGAACGTCTAAGAGGTGACATGCTCAATCTTAACAATGGATCAAGTGGACATCATCTTTTGTTTGGAATTATTTTGTGTTTATTAAAATATCAATTTTGTTTTGTACAGTAACAAAGGTGAATGAAGTATGAAATGAATCATGTAGAATAATTTTGTTTGACTTTTGACTTTGTATTTTATGTCATCAATTGTACAAATATTTCTTTACAACATCTACATTTTCATTTGTTAAGGCCTGAAGAAATTAATGAGGCAATTCTTTGCAGTTATTAAGCTGTAACAACCCAAGAAAATGCAAAAATGAATAATGGTGCCACTGATAAGATCATGTGATAAGATGTAGCTGGTTTATGAATTTCTGAGACAAGAATTACTCAACAAAAACAAAGGAGTATTTCTTGTTCCACTATCTGGTAAGGTTTGTCAATTTTTCAGTTAACACAGAGATTTAATAGATGTTAATTTCACATCGGGGATAAGAATATAATTTTCCTGAGTTCTGTGAAAAAAATCTATAGGTAAATCACTTGGGTGGGATTCGAACCCACGACCTTTTTATTGCTAGAGCAGATGTCTTACCACACAGAGATTGTTACTTTGTATTCAAGACCAACATTATTGTACAAAGTCGATGTCTTCTTAGAGAATTGTTTCAGTAAACCTTGCAGTAATTAATGGCATGATGAGGTGTGATTCAGACCCTGAGATCCACCAATCTTTTGGTGTTCTAACTGTGTATATTTAAGGAGTATTAAGTTGAATATTCGAATAAATTTAATTTGGATCAAATTTTGTTTTTCATTGTGTTACATTTGTTTGACCTATGACCTCTGGTCCTTAATGTCAGATTTAGTTGAGCTCGCAGATAAGAGTCGATATTATTATTATTATTATTAAATATATCAGCATAAGTCTCTTGTTTATAATAAAATGGAAACAGACAAGTCTGGAAGTAGGAATAGTCTGACCCCCCTCCCCCTGGCCTTCTGCCTGGTAGCAACTTGATACAGGTCTTGGCTTATAGAAACAGACACGTCTGGAAGTCAGACTAGTCTGCAAATTGCCATTGTATTCAATTACCCTTCCAGTGCAAACATTTTCAACATCCAAAACATCTGATGACATCATTCTGAGAAAAATTGGTCTCTACATTTCTATACATTTTTGTACAGGGATGTTTTGGTTCATAACTGACTTTTTCAGAGCAAAATTTGAAACATGAGGTCATTGGATTTCAACAACTAATAGATCTTTACATTCCAAGGAGATATTTGTTGTCAATGAAAAGGTCAAATTCAAGGCCGTTTTGTATTATTGTAAGTCAGGAATGAACCTCTTGTCTTGTCTTGTCTTGTCTTGTTTATACTGCACAAACCGCCGCCACTGGGCTATAAACGTGCAGACCAAAACATCCCCATACAAAAAGGTAGAGGGGTATGCGATATTGCGCAATCTCGATGGCCGTTAATGTTGGAACCCGTCCATTTGTGTACTAGATGGTTGTTCCTTCGAGCACAAAAGAAATTCAAACTTTACACGTTTGTGATACTTATAAGTTCAATTTCCATGAATGTACGATAAAGTATGCTTTTGAAAACGTGTCCATAGACCACTAAATTCATCTTCAAAGAAAAAGAAGACAAAATGCAGAAACAACGGTCTGCGGTTTATGTGGTGAGGAAACTCGTGCAATTTCAAGAACTGCGCTTTACCACATAATTCTGCGCCTACTGCGCTGATGGCGCTCTTTATTTTTGACCACGTCTCTGCACTCAAAGAAAACCGAACGATAAAAACGATAAATACATTTATTTCAATGCAGTCATGTCAATACATCAATTTATTACTGTGGCATAAAATAACGTAATCATTTGAAGTGTTTAGGATTATTGCTGATCAAAACATTTGTCGCCATTTTTATTAGGTTTGGGTGTAGCAGCTTTTGTACCCTACATATTAACTTATTGACAGACAAGATACAACAAACAAGAGACAACACAATGAACTATAAAGACTGACAAGCAAAAAAAGTACTAAGCAACTTAAATTTAGACCTAAACATTCACGAAGTAGTGTTCGTACAAGGATTGTTGTTATTCCTTTCCTTGAGCAAAGTTAAGAGATTTTAGGTTGCAACGATTTTCAAAAAACAAACATGTTTTCTATTTAAGATGAAACTAAAAACTTTGGCCGGTCGGCCAGCCAGATAGTGGGGAAAAAACCTGCAAAAAAAGGAGTTTAAAATGGAAACACTGGCAGTCGGAGTGTCAACATTTTATAACAATTACATTATGACCAGTGGCGTAACTAGGGGGAGGGGGTATACTGGAGCCCCCCTTAGCTCAGAACCCTTGCGCCCTATGACTTCTTTAGCCCCTGCTTGGCCGCCAAATGAAAATGCTTGTTACGCACCGCATAACTTAAAGGCACTGAACACGTTTGGTAATTGTAAAAATCCCAACATATGCATAAAATAACAAGCCTGTGAAAATTTGGGCTCAATTGGTCATCGAAATTGCAAGAAAATGATGAAAGAAAAAACACCCTTGTTGTACAAATTTGTGTGCTTTCAGATAGGAATAAAAACTTCTTGCAAGAAGTCTTTATTATTTTAGTGAGAAATGACCTCTTTCTCAAAAACTACGTTACTTCAGAGGGAGTCGTTTCCTACAATGTTTAATACTATCAACAGCTCTCCGTTGCTTGTTACCAAGTAAGTTTTTATGCTAATATATATTTTGAGTAATTACCAAACGTGTACAGGCCTTTAACTGAACCGTAAACGACGTACCTGGTGCACCAGCATTACGTAATACCTTTAATACGTCATATCGGTAGTCAATACTAGGATCAAAGTCCGTAGTCAATAACTTCGATGATCTGAAGGAATGTCCGTCTCTCATAAGAGTTGTGTTGTCCTTGATTGCATTTTCTAATATCGAGATAATGGTGCATTTTGGGTGCTGGTCTCTCCAGTAGACTGACTATTCAACAGTCCATAGGACAAGATTTCATCTCTGCGGCTTGGCTATCATGGGGGAGATACCGGCAGGTTACGGTGCCGTCTTGTTCGTCCTTCTAGCTACCTTCATCTGTGGCGTAGCACGGAGACTACTGAACAAGGTGCTACCAGCAGGGGGCAGTGAGAGACGATACGCTGGCGAGATCATATCGACATTCCAGCTTGTTACTGGGATGCTGGAAGGTGATGTAGTCATGGAGGTACAAACCTTAGAGTCCCTAACGATTTTTTCGTTATTCATTTCCTTTAAAATAATTGCGTTGAAATACTAACCCGCATACATGTTTCGTCTCCTGTAAAAAGAAAAGAAAGAAGAGCTAGTATATTTATTTATCTATTTATTACACATCCAACAGCACAATTAGCGCAAATAATGAATAGGAAACGAGAACAAAATGTTCAGTTTTAGATTTCGGAGGAAAACCGCAATTTTTCGGGGGAAAACCCACGCAAACAGGACTGAAAACCCGATCCACATGCAAGGATCAGGTCTAAGGTCGGATTCGAACCGGGGTCCTCAGAGGTGAAATGTATAGGGGAGACGGAAACCACAGGGCCAACTTGAACCTGATTTGAAAAATGATGCTTGGGACAACGCGAAACTAGTCCGCATTGGGTGAGATGATTACCTTTCCCACCGGCTGTACTGATTTTGTTTGACTTCCTTTTTAATTGCTTGTTGTGTATGGTAGGAGAACGGCTTAATAGCTTACATGATCTACCTATGGTTGTTCTTCGTACTCTTGGGCTTCACATTCGATGAAGACTGCACGGCCAACCTTGGACTCGCCTGGCAAGCTTGGATCAAGGGGGAAACGGACGGCTTTGATGCATCAGCCACCGGTAAATGGCCATTAGATAATGATGTAAACAGTAATTATTACGCACTATATACGCACATTTTAGACGTTGAAATGTCAGAATTTATAAACATTTTACTTCACACAAAGTCATGATGGTTATTCTTATGAACCAGATTCTATCCACATTCTGACGTTTTTTTTTATTTAGCTTGACCAATCATCACCAGCATTCCATGGAGTTTATCTTCCTCTCTTCATTCCAAGTTTTCTCCTCCCCTAAACCAATACGATAGTATCTCATTAGTATTTTCTTTGCCACCAGCCGTTTTCCAAGTCTTGGGAGGTCAACTTGCTTTCCCTTATGCCAAACGCTTATGGAAAGTAGCACCATCTGCTCGCCATGGTTTTAAATGGAAGCACATGATCCAGGAGCAATGTAACTCTGCTTTAAAGTCTTCCATCGTAGGAGGTATTGCTGCTGAGGCTCTGGCTACTCTTATCTACTTCTTGGCAAGAAAGTACTGGATGCCAAAGGGTAAAGTGAAGAGCATTGCTTTTGATTCCTTCATACAAGTTGGCATCATTTCTATAGGTGAGAATTGTTTAGTTTATTTATGATAACTTTAGGTACACCCCCCCCCCCCCCAGAGCATACTGATCGAAACGTCGAGTTGAAACCAACGGTTCTTTTCAGAACCACCCCAACTCATTTAGAGATATTACATGGTGTTTCCGCAAACCTTTCCATATCGTATTTCCACCATGCAAAGTTTCAAATCCTACTGAGGCAACAAACTGCTTGTTCTCTCTAAAAAAGGAAGTTGCTTCGAATTAAAATTAGACGCTGCTGCAACTACACTGAAAACTTGTCACTTAAATGAAAATTCAGCAAAAACGTGGTCGAAGATTTTTACCATTTTATCTTTGCTTTGAGTGTTTCCTCTCTCGTTTTTTTTAAAGGTCTGGAATGGACCGGGATGATGTTCAACCCAGCCCTTGCCTCTGCATTGACATTCAACTGTCACAACCATTCAATGGTAGAGCATCTATTGGTGTACTGGATGTCACCACTGGCAACCATTGCTCTTGTACATGTACTCACACAGAGGGCGGCCATAACGGACGCAAAGAAGACAGATTAAATAACATCAAGGGATGTGTCTTTAAAGGGGCGGGGCAAGGGGAAACGTAAAGGGGGTGTGAATACATATTATTGGTCGGTGCGATGGTAGCTATGAATCAAACAGGTTGAAATAATATAATCAAAACAACTGACATGTAAAGATGTAAAAAGTACAGTACAAATAAAATAGTTATTTTGGTCTTGCATTACGTCGCTTGTGATGAAACAATGTATTGTGTAGTTTATGTTTTCGCATAGGCCTAGTCCCTATTCTAAATGACCTCATGTGATTTCCAGGAGAACGGAACAACATTTGCTCATCAGTGGATATACTCTTGGAAAATGTTTGTAGCAATTTGTAAGCTCCCGAATTGAATATTGTGACAGCCTATTGAATTCATTGAATAAGTAATTTTGAAATAAAAACATGGGTGAGAGATAGTGGATCGTCAAACAATGTGAAAATTGTGAAAATACCTTTATGAAATAATGGAATTAACAAGAATCGGATATCGGACATCTAGGGGAAAAATGCAGATTGCTCATACCTGCCGAAATAAAGAGACGATGGTACTATACTAAGTTTCTACGTACAGTAATCACGCAATTCTCTTCATCTGACCGACTGGTGGCGCTATAAAGATCAACGGTGTGGCAATTATTTTAGATGGCGTATGGCGTATCATCCACTGTGACAAAATATGCCAAATGGCGTTAAATCCTTCCTCTAAAATGAGTGTATTTGTCTAGTGGATAAGGCACATCAGTTTTACTGGTAAGTGATGTATTTATGTTTATCAAAAAATAGTAAAATTATGCTGGCAACGTTAGTTTTGTTTGGCTGCGACTCGAGACTGATTCAGCCATTCTGTGTGTGTACGGACGGGTGTACTGTCTGCTGTGGTGAGTGTGATGTGTCACACTGTACGCTGTACACAGTGTACAGCGTAAACGTTACGTGTCCTTAAACAATTGCCGTGAGTTGGTCAACTCGACCTATGAAAGTTCGTGAAAGTAGGATAGAATCACTGCCCCATCCGGCCTCAAATGTACAATTTCGTATCCGGCCACCACTTTATCTCCCTTATTTTAGGTCAAATAATATCCTTACCTCCATACCTGTCCAGAAGGGTTGACCGAATACGTTACTGAATAACTGAGGGTGAGGCACAGGCACTTTTTTTAAATGAAAAGTGTCAAAATCATGAAAAATAAGAAATTTTCAGGTTTTGTTATGTATCGTAGGAGGTCCTGTATTCGGGGTGCCCCTCATAATCAAGGCATAAGTTTCACGTCACTGCCCATGATGTAAACAATCCCTAGATACAATTTTTGTGGTTCGACTTGCCAAGCAAAGAGTCTCCTCTCCTTCGACCAAAACTTAGAAACATGTAAGGCTCCACTGGTTAGTTGCACTTGTAAAAGCAAAAAGTTGTGGTATTTTAGGCATTTCTACAAGGAAAAAAAATATGTCATACTGTCGGGGCCATAACAAAAAAATTGCCCACCGAAAAAGTTTCATCAAACACTTTTTCAATTCACATTTCACGATGGCGATGATCAAATCATGTGACCAGGTGACTGAACGAATGAGCATTCTGGGGAAAAAAATACAGAGGCTTAAAGGCATCGTACACGTTTGGTAATTGTCAAAGACCAGTGTTCTCATTTGATGTATCCCAACATATATGCATAAAATAACAAGCCTGTGAAAATTTGGGCTCAATTGGTCATCGAAGTTGCAAGAAAATGATGAAAGAAAAAACACCCTTGTTGTACAAATTTGTGTGCTTTCAGATAGGAATAAAAACTTCTTGCAAGAAGTTTTTACTATTTTAGTGAGAAAAAATTACCTCTTTCTCAAAAACTACGTTACTTCAGAGAGAGTGGTTTCTCATAATGTTTTATACTATCGACAGCTCTCTGTTGCTCGTTACCAAGTCAGTTTTTATGAGTAATTACCAAACGTGTACGATACCTTTAAAGAAGGCATGTGCCTTATATCATTTTCTAATAGTCTGGGGACATTTTGTTGTAAGTCATTATTATTACAATATCAAAATTTAAACATCGGCTTGGTGATTCAATTATCACTGTTTATTTATAATGCTTTATTATAAATGTTAAGAAACATAAAAAGACACAAAACTAACTAAAAATCAGATTTGAAAGCCAAGAATTATTTACCCTTTAAAAAAAATGTTTTTGCAAATTACCATGGGAATAAAAAATATTTAGAATAAAATAAAGACAACTGCTCTGGCTGTAGAGTCATACACAAAGTCTCACAGAACACTTGTAGTCACTGCAGATGTTTCTTCCACGTATGGCTTCACCGGTACACCATACTTTCTTGGTTGCCTTGAAAACAGGTAAAACTCAAAACAAATGGGACGCTATTGAAGCCATCGAAGATCGGTGCGTGGTGTGAAAGTTTCAATATCCATCAAGTTTTAATATTTGCATACTTCTTATAAACAAAGGAAGCCAATTAGGGCATCAGTTGATATTGGCATCATTTTTTTTTTTCAATTCAAAGAAAAAGCTATGGTACCCCCAAAACCAGCAACTGGAGGATGTGTATGTGTGGTGTTTTTGGTGGCGGTCTTGACAATGCTGCTCGCTACACTCCATTTTTAGTTCCTTTGGGCATAAGTGCGCGAGAGTTCCGTCCGCGCGATGAAATGTATGCTCGAATTGAAAAGTGGTGGTCGGATACGGAAAGTTTTCCAAATCATTAAAAAACAGTCATTTTCGTGTCTAGGGTGGTCTCGACACTTCTACTCACTACGTTCCATTTTAGTTCCTTTGGGAGTTCTGTCTGCGTGATGAAAAAAGAATTTCCTTTTTTAGAGGTAAATATTTAGCGTTTTAGCTAACAATTCTTCAATGGGGTATATTTAAAAAAAGTCAACAATCAAATCAAATCTGCCCTGAAAAAAACGCACCGGGACGGTCCAGATGCAGCGATAATATGAGACTTGACTAATAATGTCTACTAACTAATGGCCCTATGTGGAGTTTGCCTGTTGATAAACTTTGAAACATTTGTGTGCCAAACAAATATTTTATAATAAGTACAGGAGACTTAGCAAAATTAGTAGACAAATTATCAATCAACAGCTCTCAAGAGCAGGTCAATTTATTAACTAGGCCTATGTATACCTACTATTTGTCAAGTCTCATAATTCCGTGGGTTTCAAATGAAATACATTGTAGCCCTGCGGTATAAGAAATTTCATTTTAGGCGGTGCTAATACGTCACCTATGGAAAACTTCATGCACAGTTTTGGAGACATCATAAATTAATTTAATCAAACTAGTGGTGACATTATTTTATTTGAAAGTGAAAAGTAATAGTATAACAACAATAATAACAGGAATTTCCAATAACAGGACACTTTACAAAGATTGGTGAACATCTTTAATTCTGATCGTGTAAAGTACTGCGATAATAGTTTTTATAAGAGGAACCCATTCTACATGTACCATTACATCACCAAAAGAAGACTGTTTTAAAACCAAGTAATGATGATTTGTTCTAATGCTAATAAAGTAAATGGCTTACCTTTCATGATCCATCAATGTATTGATTTCAGATATCCAGTGATCATCATGCCGGTGTTAGTGCTTCAACCTCCATCCCTTCCTCCTCTTCAGACGTACATAGCTCTAAGCTGTCTTAGTCTAGCTTGGTGCTTCTTGTACGCCAGAGAGACTCTAGAGACAGTAGAGAATGCAGGGTTAACCCACCAGGCACCAGACACGAACAATGAGGTCGTAGGTGATGATGCTAGAGGTTCTTCTGGATGGTCCAATGGGGCTAATGAGAGTGAGACATCACGGTATTTGTTTGGAATTCAAGCTGATGATGGGGAGATTATTAAACTGTGTCGGATTATGATGGCAGATGTCTGGTCTGTGTTGGTAAGTCAAGTCAACATCAGTCATTTAAAGGCACTGAACACAGTTGGTAATTGTCAAAGACCAGTGTTCTCACTTGGTGTATCCCAACATATGTATAAAATAACAAGCCTGTGAAAATTTGGGCTCAATTGGTCATTGAAGTTGCAAGAAAATGATGAAAGAAAAAACACCCTTGTTGTACAAATTTGTGTGCTTTCAGATAGGAATAAAAACTTCTGGCAAGAAATTTTTATTATTTTAGTGAGAAATTACCTCTTTCTCAAAAACTACGTTACTTCAGAGGGAGTCGTTTCCTACAATGTTTTATACTATCAACAGCTCTCCTTTGCTTGCTACAAAGTAAGTTTTTATGCTAATAATTGTTTTGAGTCATTACCAAACGTGTACGATACCTTTAACTTAGGAGTATACAGTGCTTAATACACATCGTTGTAAGGGTAAAAACAAATTATAATCTTTATCCTCGATGCAAAGTTAATATCTATTAAATTGTTGCAGTACCCGCTGCTAACACATAGGATTCGAACTCAAGCCGCCGGGCTAGCTCGGTGGTCTAGTGGTAAGTCATCTTCTCTGGCAATGCAAAGGTCGTGGGTTCGAATCCCACCCGAGTGATTTGCCTGTGGATTTTTTTCACAGAACTCGGGGAAAGTACTAAGCATACAGTGCTTAATACACATGGTAAAAACAAATTATATTCTATATCCTCGATGCAAAGTTAACATCTATTAAATAATTAATATAGCTCCAAACATTCTCTTGATATTTGTATTCCATTTGGAAAAACTCTGCACTAATTCAATGTTTATTTCTGTTTGCAGTCGTTGATCAATCTGGCCTTCTGTGTTCTCATCTTGGTGGGACGGTTGTTGCAGCATGTTGTGTTCGGAGAACTCCGAGCCAGTGAGAGACAGGTTAGTGTAGTAGTTGAGACTTGATTCATGTCATTCATTTAAAAACTCCATAATTCATACAATTTGAGATGTCATATTGCAACAACCTTTAACCAAAAGCAAATCAACAGTTGACAGTGTAATTTTATTTTGTCATTATGAATAATTTATCATGAAATAGATTTCAAACTAAATCAGTCAACTTCATAAGCAGAATTAAGCAAGGATCTTACTAGAAAATGTTGGTTAAACATGCTTGCTTTAATTATAGAAAAAGATATTGATATATAGTTAGTATTTGTCTGTGTGACATAATGGTGTAATTGTACACAATATAAACAGTCTTGAATCTTTGGATCCCCAGAAGTCTGTTGTTTCTGGACCCCCAGGCCAAATGTCAAGGTCATTATGGCTAAAACAAAAGAAATGTTAACTGAAGAAAGACTTGGCATAATATTATCTCCAAACTTGGTTGTGGGTTGGTCTTGGGATCCCCCAGAAGCCTATCATTTTTGAACCCCCCTAGGTAAAAAGTCAAGGTGATTATAGCTAAAACCAAAGAGTTGTTGTCTGGGCGATAACTCAACAAAGACTTGGCATATTATCTCCAAACTTGTGTGTGGATTGTCTTGGGATCCCCCTAAAGCCTATTATTTTTGGGTCAAATGTCAAGAAACAGACTGGTTTGCAGGGCATTTGTGTCTACCAAACACAGCTTTTGTTGTTTTAAAATGTCTCAAACCTTGAGAGTATCAAACCTTGAGAGTATCAAACCTTGAGAGTGAAAGTTTACCTATATAGTGTTTCTGTTTTACCACAGCACCTCCGAGACAAACTATGGAAATTTATCTTCTATAAATTCATCATCATCTTTGGTGTTCTGAATGTACAAACCCTTGAGGAGATGGTTATGTGGATGGTATGGTTTGCTGCCCTCGCTTTCCTCCATACTCTGTCTGGACTTTGTAAAGATCGATTTGAATATGTGAGTATCGTTCAAAAGGAAGAATTTAACTCTCGTACTATTGGTGACACATTTTCCAGCGAGTTGATCAATCATTTAAAATCATTATCACAGGTTGTGTATGGTGTTACAACTATGCACAGAACTAACTGTGTACATGTGTTTACTGTGTAGATGCATTCACCACTTGATATTTTATTGCAGGCTGGCACAGTTCATCCAACATTCAAAACCACCGTGGATGGTATTGAATGGTCAGACAGTAGGAGGGTTGACTGTATACTGTGTAGATGCATTCACCACATGATATCATATAGCATATTGATATTGATATTGAATGGTCTAACTCATATATAATCTAACTCATTATTGTGACTGTTTCCTTCTACCACTAACTATGTTAAAAAAAATAGAGAGACAATTACAAACTAGGTTCTGCAGCTCTAGATGGAACTGCTACTTTGTTGTAACTTCCATCCTCTTAGTAATTTTAGGTAAACCCCTACATGTATAAAGTACCTAGCCAAAGAACTTAAGCATAGAACCAAAGTAAGTGTAGGTATACACCTCAAAAGAATGGTTTTTCACAAAAGTCACCTGCACACAAAGAAGAACATGAGAAGTCTATGGCCTCATCAAATTCCACTTGGGAGCCAGAACTACATGTAGTCAGGGTTATATGCAAATAAGGTTAGTTCACTTAGTTTAAAAGGTAAGGTTAAATTTGGACCGACTCATTTTGTCCACAGGTAAGTGAAAGTAAAGAATGTTAATTTGTGTTATTTATTCTTGTTATTTGTAGCTGTCATTCTCACCTTCCCCTATGGGTTGGGCCCATTGCAAGGTATTGTTTCTGCTAGCTACCATTATGTGGATGTGTAAAGGTCTTATTGTCATCTGCTGCTACATGGGTGCACTACAAGACTGGAATGTCTTTCTCTTTACCATCTCAGAGGTAAGACTGGCTGAAGAAGATGAAGAAAATAGTATACAAATATTGAGTGGCTCAGAGTGGAATGGGAGGAATATTATCGCAAGGTAAAATTTGGACTGTTCCATTTCACGAGGCGAAGCCGAGTGAAATGGAACAGTCCAAATTTTACCGAGCGATAATATTCCTTCCATTCCACGAATTAAAGCCACTCAATATTTGTTTTATATAACTGACATATAGATCCTTGTCATTTGATGTATTTTAAAAATTGCCATGTTTGTGAGTTTGTTTGACAACCAAAAATCATATAGCTCCGCGTAGCGGCAACAATGCACAAATTTAATAGCAATCGGATCACAACCTTTTGCACAGGTGCTCCTTTGTTTTAGCAGCGGCGCGGCGGCGCTGTACTGCTCAAAAACATTGGGAACAAGGATGATCCTAACTGTTGAATGGGAAATGCTATTCCCCATGGGCGAATAGGTCTTTTTGATCGCCGGTGCGGATGGGAGTAATAGTGAATGTCACATGAAGTAAGTTCCACCAATCAAATGACAAGGATCTGTATGTCAGTTATATACTCTTAAATAGTGCACATATCTACCAATAGGGTACTCAAGCCACTGGAACAACAAACAGAAACGTTTTAAGACAGGTTTTTGAGACACACTTAAAGGGATTGTATACGTTTGGTAATTGGAACCCACTGTTTGTTTCAATTCTATATAGTTGTAGATATACCATAACACTAACCTGTGAACATTAATTTCAAAAGGTGGTAGCGTTTTTGAATATAAGCAATGGTCTGTGAATTTCTGACTTTTTTTCATTGCATGATTATTTCATCAGGTTATTCTGCTGGAGATCAGGACTGTGTATGTTCTCATCAGGTAAAGCAACATCAGTATTTTTATTTATGCATTCGGCATTTTAAAAGTGCCATTCTCTTGAACCATCTCACATCTTTAGTAATGTGCATCCTTGGTTGCCACATTGATTAGAATTAGAATTTATTATTTATTTTCCGCATCATACAATTACAGAAATTTTGTTTCCATTGGCACATAAGAATAAAACATAATTAGTTAAAAACAATAATTTATCGACAGAGTTGCACAGATGCACATTAAGCAGACACAAGAACTGTCTCTACCCTAATGGGTATTCAGTTATTCTTAAACCATCTCACATCTGTAGTAATGTGCATCTCTGGTAGCCACATTAATGCACATTAATGTAGCTAAGCAGACACAAGAACTCTCTCTACCCTCAAGGGTATTCAGTTATTCTTAAACCATCTCACATCTTTAGTAATGTGCATCCAAGTTAGCCACATTAATGCACATTAAAGGGACACGTTGCCTTCGGGTTGGGCGCTGTTGGGCACTTTTGGGCTATAACAAGCGTTTGATGTATAATGAGCACGGTCGGAAAGATGTTTAAAAAGTAGAATATAATTATCCACACAAACGTGCCTTAGAAATGCTTCGCTTTTGCTCACTTTCGCGAAACAAAACGCTCCGCCATTTATGGGAGTCAAGATTTTGACTCCCATAAATGGCGGACAAATTCTATTAGTCTTATTTCCAGTCGCAGCTGTTGAACTACGACTGAGCAATTATTTTATTAAAAATGTTACGATTACCATCTGTTTATTGTATTCCAATAAATATCCAACACCGAGCTGAATCTAGCACAGTATTGGGCCCGATATAGCCAGCCGGCGATTAGAACACATGCAGTACAGGGAGGTGAACCAAATGTGATAGTTTGTCTCCTCCCTGTACTGCATGTGTTCTAATATTCTGAATATGCGGCTGGCCGTTCCGCAAATACGCGGCTGGATATTTCGGACCCAATACTGAGCTAGCTTTAGCTCGGTTTACAAGTTGCGAGCGAAGTAGAAAATGAGATTATTACCCGGTTTTCATCTGACCATAGAGCAAGGAGATCTGACTGGTTTACCAGGCCACTGACTACGGCACTAGCGTAATGACTGTTCGTCGCGCATTTTGCCCATTACATGGACGGTGGTATTTACGGCTGGAAATACGTATACGTTTCGCGGGGCAGATCTCGGGGTCAGAGGGCAATGTTTGTTTGTTTTAATCACCATTCACTAATTATAACACATTAAAGGCATGTTATTGCTCGAACAACTCTTAATAATGATATGGAACACTTCCAAACAGCAAAATTTCTTGAGATTTTAAGGCAACGTGTTCCTTTAATGTAGCTAAGCAGACACAAGAACTGTCTGTACCTTCATGGGTATTCAGTTATTCTTAAACCATCTCACATCTTTAGTAATGTGCATCACTGGTAGCCACATTAATGCACATTAATGTAGCTAAGCAGACACAAGAACTCTCTCTACCTTTGTGGGTATTCAGTTATTCTTGAGTGATAAGAACTTGGAATGTTTTATCCAAGGTCACAAGTGCTATGACTGGAACCTAACCCCACTTTTTGATGATTCAATTATTTGTGCAATAGACCACTTGATCTATTATCTTGTGGTTTGGAGTTGTTAGTTTGACTATGTGTGTAAGGTTTTAATAAATGTTCAACTGTTTTTCTTAGATATGGTATCCATTTCTATGATCTTCGCTATGAAGGTGTATGGGAGAAACGAGGTACCATCATGTACTACTCTGATCTTGTTATGGAGCTATCTGCACTATGTGTGGACTTTGTGCATCACTTCCATATGCTGGTTAGTACTCGTCTTCTACTGTAACTTCAAGATTTCAAAACATATACATCTTGAAATTCAAACTTTGAAATAAATTTTCCATAATTGCTCCAGATGTCTTAGTCTTCAGTGGTTATTGTTTTTTTTTACAGCTGTGGGGTAATGTGTTTCTGAGTATGGCAAGTTTGGTGATCTGCATGGAACTACGCTTTCTATACAGTGAAATCCAACGAAGAATCAAACGTCATCGCAACTTCAGACAGGTTGGTTGATAAAATATCTTCAAGATTGAGGAGTCAGTTTTTTTTGAGACATTTGCTGATGTGCATAAGACATATTGAGTAATAAGCCATGGGTAGTCAAGACTTGCAGGTGTTTGTATAAAGATCCCGAGGAGGACTTGTGCTTAAGGTTTTTGTAAAGTAGCCTACTGGGCTAGTAAAATGTGCACTTAACTTGCCCCCAGGAAGTTTTAGTAGCCCAGATGTTAAACACGTATTGTTGTAAATGTATCTTTATGATGTATTAATTGTAGCGATCACTACCAGTTTATTTAATGGTCAAATAAAGTTACATTCCCACACTCAACAATAAATTAACGCATTTTTAAAATTTATTATTCACATCTGAAGAGGAAGAAATATGAGCATTTTAAACAAGAAGGTTGCACAGTTTTTAGTAGCCCACAGGGCAAGTTGAGAAGTGGTGTTTAGTGGACCAAAGCAGTTTTTACTAGACATTGTACGCCGGTCTAGTGTTAAGGGTGAGCCCTGCTGAGATGTTAGTAATGACAGAATTAATCTTAAGATGACTTTCTTGTTTGTGCGTCAGGTTGTAAGTAATATGGAGGCAAACTTCCCATTAGCGACAGATGAAGAATTAAGAGAGAATAATGATGACTGTGCTATCTGCTGGGAAGAGATGAAAAATGCCCGTAAACTGCCCTGTAATCATCTCTTCCATAAGTAAGTTCTTCACATTAGCATTTTGTACTTCTGTTATTGACTGAGTAGTTAATATAGTATTATTCAGATGATTTGATCATCAGTAACATCGCCCTTGACAAAGATTTCTTCATTCACCCTTAATAATAATACTAATAACAAGTTCTTATATAGCGCATTTTACAATAAACATCTCAATGAGCTTTACATTAGTGAAACACAATATCAACCTCTAGTACCCATTTATACCCCTGGGAGAAGAGAAGCAATTATAGTTAAGTGTCTTGTTCAAGGACACAAGTGCCATGATGACTAACCACCAGAACTTGAATTCGACCCTTGCCAGAGTATCTCTTAAGGAGCTTAATGTCGTGCAACATTACAACAACTTCAACAACTTTGGGCGGATGGGTTGGCGTAGCGGTATCTTTCCTGCCTTCCACCTCTAGGACCCCACCGGGGGCACTATGTGGATTGGGTTTTCAGTCCCTACCTGATTGAGTGGGTTTTCCCTGGAATATTTCTCTGGGGTTTCCCTCCCACTTCTAAAACTGAAACTCCCTTCCTTGTCTTCTCTCCATGGGGTTCTTGGTTAGTAAAGTGATTAAGTTTGTTTTTATGAGAGTCCTTGGCTTCACAACCAGAATTAATAAATGAAATGATTTACTCTCATATCATAATCAGTGATCAGTTACATGTGTTTACATTTGTACCTTTCTGAGTTGTATATAATTCTGAGTGATTGTCAATGGAAATGAGTGGTTAATTACTTAACTCCACAGTAACTGTCTGCGATCCTGGCTAGAGCATGAAACATCCTGTCCAACATGTAGACATACCCTGAATATCAGAAACACAGAACAGCCTAACCAAGTGCCTAGAGCTACACCCCATGCTCATGGTGTAGGTGCACCTATGATGGACCCTATGATGCAAGACGGACAAGCACAACCTGCTCGCCCAAGGAGAGCCAGAAATCATTTCTTTCATTTTGACGGTATGAATAATCATCTTTGTTGTGTATCAAGTGTATATTATAGTGAGTTTGTTTACCCACTTGGTTGCATTGGGAGGGATTTTCAGATAGAAACAAGATTCTGAAATAAAGGTTAATTTTGCATCAGGATAAAGAGTATAATTTGTTTTTTTACCCTTACACCGATGTGTATTAAGCACTGTATACTCAGTACTTTCTCGATTTCTGTGAAAAAAATCCACAGGGAAAGGTCATGGGTTTGAATCCCACCTGAGTGATTTGCCTGTGGATTTTTTTCACAGAACTCTGGGAAATTACTGAGTATACAGTGCTTAATACACATGGGTGTAAGGGTGAAAAACATTTTATTAAGATTCTGAAAGTTATCAAGTATAAATTTAGGCAGATTTAGGTTGCACCTAATTCAAAATTATTTGCTAACAGTAAGTTACAACAACCTGTTATGCTGTTGTGTCAATATTTGAACAATTTTTCTTTATTTCAAAGAACAAGGCATTATTATTCTTCTCACTCCTGACTAATTTTGTAAACTTGAAACATAAAGAAACGTTGATAGTTTGATTCCTTGATTGCCTCGTCTAGAATGTAAGAATTGTGTTTGAAATCCTTGATGAATTTGCCCAGGTTCCCAAATTGCTAGCTGGATACCAAGTTTCTCTGTAGAGGTTTCACATCGTCATTTACTGCAACAGAGAGCAGTGCAGACTTCACAACTGACTAACATGGTAAGTCTTATTATACAGTAGGATGGTTTACTTCTGGTATGTCAAGTTGAAAACTCAGAAGTTGGGTTTAGTTATCATGTTGTTAAACTGGCAAACATTCATTGTCCTAAGAAATTATCCCACCTAAAACCAACCTCTTGTGCCTTTTCACCATTTTCTTAAAGGGTCTGTATACGTTTGGTAATGACTCTGAAAATTAATGGCAATAAAAACTTACTTGTCAAGTTTTTGGTAAGAAGTACAGCAGCTTTGGATAGTATAATGCATTTTGAGAAACTTTTTACTTCGAAGTACTGCGATTATCCCCAACAATTTGAATCTGAGAAGCGTTACTGCAGTAACGCTTCGCAGATTGTGTATTCCAATTGCAGATTATTCATCCTGCGTGGACTTAATCGCTCCAGATTTTCTGCAATATCTCAAAAATGCTACCACATTTTGAAATGAAATTTTCACAGGTTAGTTTTATGGTATATATCCACAACTATATAGGATTGAAACAAACAGTGGGTTCCAATTACCAAACGTATACAATCCCTTTAAACATGTGAGATACTGTTGTGATTACTCCCATACATCTTGATGTTTATATTTGGAGGATATATCTCTTTACAACATCCATAAATGCTTGTCTTGTTCCTCAATCAGGCCACTCAAGTCCAGCAGATGTTCCCGAATTATCCCTTGGATGTACTTCTTGAAGACCTGCGAGTGTCACAGACTGTTGAAGTTACTGTAGATAACATCTTAGAAGGAAGATTAGTGCTGCCACCTGTAAGTTGATGTAGCTTCTGATTCACAAAGATGGTTCTTTATTGATTGGGTGATTGATTATAGACTGTGCAAGTCTCGTGCGTATTCGAACATTGGAACCCGTTAAAGCGCGTGAGTTTGTTTCCTTCACGCGTTAAAGCATCGTACGTGGGACCAAAGTGGTCCCAAAAACGTTTGAATACGCGTGAGACTTGCACGGTCTATTCTATGATAGACCCTTGTTCATGAGGCGGTGGGTATTTGACCTGGTGCCGATTTCACAAAGAGTTGAGATTGATCTTAACTGTGTATCAATCTTAATTGCTAAGCACAGTGTGATGTCACAATACAAATCACTACGGTAATACTGACAACTCATCTTAAGATGAATCTTAGTGCTTTGTAAAATCAAGCCTTGATGTTGTAAAAAATGACAACTCGTTGTAGACTCAGAAACGGCTCATCATCTATAGAAATCATTCACGGTATTGTACCTTCTCAAACAGGAGAGCACCGAAGCAAATGATGCCAATCCAGCTGATGAGAACCAAGCAGCTTCATCCAGCCCATCCCTTAATGCCAATGTGAACAGCAGACAGACTGAAAACCCAACTTTATATGATACACCAGGGAGATCAGTAGCAGCTGATATGGTGAGACGGTTTGGTGAGATGGAGGAGATGATGCAGAGTGATACACATCAAGGAGTAGATGAACGTGGTGATAGATCCACAGAGATGTCTTCAGTTTCAACGTCAAGGTAACTTCAAAACATAAGATGAATGGTGTCTAATGACTTGCTATTGTAAGCTAAGATTCTGGCTGTACTGTTCCACATTGGTCCCCAATTATTAGTCGGTAACCCTTCCCCTATAAATCTCATCAATACCCCCATGGCACAGTCAATTCAATTTCAATTTTAATTCAATTTTATTTATTTCATCACAGTTTACAAGTAAAAAGTGAAATTTGTTTTCCCGGTGTACACTACAATTACAATACTGACTAAAAGAAAAAAATCATTACAAATTACATACACAATACAATACTAATACAAAAACAAATTAATTCTTAAAGGAACATTACAGAATTGGTTTTTGCTAACTGGCAGTGTAAGCACTTTATATAATCCACCATATACATAAACTAACAAACCTGTAGAAGTTTGAGCTCGCCATCTGGGTCACGAGAAAATAGTGAAAAACCCATTACACATTTGCATGTGTTGTACAATGCATGAATAAAACGCTCATGAGCGATAAACTCCAATCGGAAATTAGTTTTATTTATTTCTCATCAAATATGGCATTTCAGACAGAAATATTTCTAGAGATGTTTTCTACTATCGTCATCATTAGACATGTAAGTTTTATGTAAATCTGTGATCATAAAGAAAATTTTAATTACCAGTTCTGTAACGTTCCTTTAACAATTAAAAAGTTAATTGTTTGTAAAAACACGCTTATAAAAATGTTAAGCATGAATTTGTCCTGCACTTGTCTCATCCTCTGACCACCCAGACCACACATTCCATTCCCACAGTTCCTTCCCTTGTCCCTTCCCCCCAACCATATCATCAGTGACCAAAGTTTCAGTCTTAGTTTATTCTCTGCTGTTCATTTAGACAGACCCTCTGGTTAGCCCAGTGTTACAAATTTGTGCACTGTGGTCCAATCCAGTTTTCTTCTGCTTCTCTTTTGGAACTCCTTCTTTTATAACATCAGCCAAGGAGTACTTAATAAAATTCTCAAAAAAGCCAAATATTAAAGATGTGCATTTCATCCTCTGTTGTGTCATCTCTCTATATCTCTAATTATTGGCCAGCTCAAGTAGCATGTTAAATGGAATTGAATTTAGTCAATGTTGCAGAATGAAGGTGCTTGATAGCGTGTGATAATCGTATAAATATATTAATAAATAAACCAAATTACCTTGTCGTTGACTTTGATTCATTTTAATACTTAATGTTAGCTGTTGAACTGTAGCATCCAATTTTTGTATTTATTATGGCTGAGGGTGCATGTTCTGATACCTGCTTCCTCATTTACTTTTAATGTTGTTGCTTTATCGCTCTATGCTGATGTTCCTTTGGCTTTGTTAGTCAGTAAAGCTTTGAAGTCGGTACATGAACATGCAGTATTTCCTGCACACATTGATTATACTCTTCTTATTGACAGTGTTGGTGATGATAGGAATGTACCATTGGCTTCGTTAGTCAGGAAAGCTTTGGTAGTCAGTACATGAACATGCAGTATTTCCTGCACACATTGATTATACTCTTCTTATTGACAGTGTTGGTGATGATAGGAATGTACCATTGGCTTTGTTAGTCAGTAAAGCTTTGGTAGTCAAGTCAGTACATGAACATGCAGTATTTCCTGCACACATTGATTGTACTCTTCTTATTGACAGTGTTGGTGATGATAGGAATGTACCATTGGCTTTGTTAGTCAGTAAAGCTTTGGTAGTCAAGTCAGTACATGAACATGCAGTATTTCCTGCACACATTGATTATACTCTTCTTACTGACAGTGTTGGTGATGATAGGAATGTACCATTGGCTTTGTTAGTCAGTAAAGCTTTGAAGTCAGTACATGCATGTAGTATTTCCCGCACATACTGACTTTACTCTTCTTACTGACAGTGTTGGTGATGATAGGAATGTACCCTTTACTGACGGTCCACAAGCTCTCCCTGGTAGATTCTCAAAATCTTCATCCGAGAGAGAAACCATTCTTAGACAACGAAAAGAATTATTAATGAAGATGGCAAGAAGGTAGGTTAACAAAGCAGGGCCAGATCCAGGATTTTCAGATGGTTGGGGTTGGGGGGGGGCAATCTTTGAGGGCTAATTTCCAAGTTGAATATTATCAGTAATAAAAGTATAAATTCTGGTGAGGTAATTTATTTGGAATGATAGTCTATGAACTTGATGTGTGATGTTGAGAGGCATGACAACCAGCCCATGTGGAGCTCAATATCATTGGTTGGTTCCATCATAGAAGCGGCTACAGGATTTATCAAATATTCCTCCCAGAGTAAATGCGAAGTGCAAAGCCCTTATGGCGTGGGTTCAGGGGCCCACTGAACAATTTCTGATACTAGATGCTTTGCGGTGCAATCTGAGGCACACTTTCCCCTTGATGTTGAGCAAACCTTTTGAAGAGTATAACGAGAATTACATGTTATTGGTTTACTCTTGTGGTTTGATAAAGTTTTAAAAATAGTGGCGTTATCTAGTCCAGGGACCACTTTAGGGCCCAAGAAAATGAGTACAACATTACATGCCTCTGGTGCAATCTAGGACAATTCCAAAGCATTTTACTGTTATTTTTACTTATTTTGAAATAAGAAATTTGCTTTATTTCATTTTTTTGTTCAGTCGGCGAGGGGGGTGGGATATGCACACCCACTGCGCCTGAACAGATCTGTGATTTAATGGTTAGGACCATTATATAACATTAGATTCAACTATAACTTGTGTTCTATTAATCTTGTTGATATGTCTTGAATCAACTAAGCTTTGATTATATTTTTCTCCACAAGGCGATTCCAAGATAGGCAGGCACATTCCACCAAAACTACCACTTCCTCCGCTGTAACCAAGCAATCAGCATCAAGCACTTTAAGAAACCAGTCAGCCAATCAGAATTCTTCCTCAAGAGAATCAACGACAAGCTTAGCAACAGGTGCTACAGCGCCCTCTAGTGAGGAAACGGACCGTGCTCAGAAGCGTTTTGTTGCGTATGAAGCCGCAATGAGAAGAATGAATCAGCAACAGTAAGGCAAGAAAATTTAACCATTTGGAATTTATGTATAAATGTAATCACAGAGTAGATCAACAACTTTTCTTAACTCTTTCAGTGCCGGCGTTTTTTTGTGTTTTGACCCTAAAATGCCAAGTTTCTTTAGGTTTTAAAAATTCTGTAAAAATTGCCATCCTGGTCTGATACTTCCACCTCTGAATCGTAAAAATACTCCTTTTCACTGTCTGAATCAGCAAAATAATCACAAACTTCTTCTGGAGTAAAGCGTGTACGTTTCCTGGGGGCTGCCATTGTTTCAAAGTGTAATTACAAACCTTAAGACGATCGATCGACCCATGGCAGTATCAATCTTAGCTAAAAATAGAATACATTAGAAAAGCTCAGAAAACGATGCACCCTCTTGCAAGAACCTGAATAAAACTTATAGACAAAGGTTGTACATGTACAAAATTGTATAATACGTTAGAGTGATAATGCCCTCTAATGATAACATGTATATTATGGGTCGTACATGTACGATTGATGGCACTTTTTGAGTACATGAAAAAGATAGTACATGTAGGACCGTGGCACTGAAAGAGTTAAGTTGAGGTTTGTTTATAATTATTTACAACATACAACTTGGGTTGTGTACTACAAATCATGTTGAAGCTATTGAATTGAAATATATAAACAAACATCTTACTTGGAATGGATTTGTTTAAAGTTAAAGGTATGTAAATTTATTGTAACTTACATTTTATGTTCAAAAGGCAATGGGAATCCATTATCAAGCTATAAATGTGTCTTTGGACATTAAACGATATTTTTCTTTAGGGAATATATATATATAGTTCTCTTCATTTTACTCAGTTTCTAAGTGATTCTTAAATCACAAGATGACATTTACAAGAAAGCACCACAATTCTAAATTTGAATCCATTGATGCAATTTAAACAAAATTTGATATTTTCTATTTGTAAGCTTTGAACAATTCACATTATCTCCAACAGTCGCTTTAAGGTAACTAGTTTCTAGTTCATACCTCAACCTTTAACCATCGGGGCCCAATTTCATGGCTCTGCTTACCGTCAGCAAAGAATCGGCGCTTACGGAAGCATGGAATTCCGCGCTTACGTCGAGCGTATTTCACGGGTTAGCAGGGCATTTTTGCTTTTGCGCATGCGTACTCCACGTTACTAGGCATTCTTCGCTTACACAGCTAGCGCAGAACTTCGCTGCTTGCACAGTAAGCAGAGAATGGTGATCGTAAGCACAGAATTTGGTGGTAAGCAGAGCCATGAAATTGGGCCCTGGTCCTGATAGGCAATATTTTCCTCAACCCCTACTATTTTTTTTAATTTCTGTTTTTTTATTACACAAATAATGAATGTTTATGAGTGCAGTGGTGTGAATATTTTCATGAGTTGAAAGATGAAATGATCCATTCAACGAGGCGAAGCAGAGTTTTACGAAACATCCCATCTTTCAACTCTGAAAATATTCTCACCATTGCATGAATGGAAAACATTTATTATCGCCTACGTGTGCACACGCATGGTGGTCTAGCGTGGAATAGTGCAAGAAGAATCAAACAAAAATGCACGCTTTATGACGTAGGCATGAAGTGGTGTGAATAATGAATGTTTTCTATGTGTAAGCTCCAATCCTCCAATCAAATGACAAGGATCTACTTAGGTGTAATATTGAAAGTTAAAACTTTTTCTTTGGTACTACTTAAATCAGTCAGATAACATGATGCTTGATTTTAGAGAAAAGAAAACATAAATTTGAAGAAGTCAAATGAATCCATTCGAGCATCCCAAAATTTGTACAAAATTCCTGTAGATAAACTTTTTGGTTGAGTGGATTAACAATTACTAATATGGATTGATAGAATCATGAGTGTGTGGATTTGTGGTATGATGATATTGAAGATATGAGTGTAGTTATATGAACAATTTGGTCCATCAAAGTCTTTGTCTTGACTCTATGGAGAAATAGCTAAAATAACCCGATTCACATGGGCCCAATTTCATGGAGCTGCTTAAGCACAAAAAGTAGCTAAGCACAACAAAATTATGCTTACCAGAATAAGGTTACCAGCCAAATTACCATGTCACATGTACAATTTGTGACTGGTATCCTGCTCATTTCTGCTTAGCAGACAATTGTTAAGCAATATTTACTGCTTAAGCAGCTCTATGAAATTGGGCCCTGAGCATGTAATCACAACAACTTGCTAAGCACAGAAAACTCTTGCTTAGGAAAAATAGGTTACCAGCCAAAAAAACATATGTACAGTTACCATTGATGTGACTGGTACCCTACTCATTTCTTGCTTGGTAAAGATATTTTCTGCTAAACAGCTTTATGAAATTGGGCCCTGACATCATCAACACAATAAATCTTGGTTGCACCATTTTGGGAGTCAGTTTCCAAGTTTGTTATACTGTGTAGTAAGCATTTTAGAAGATGCACCCACGTTAAAACATTTACCATATCTTTGCATACAACTTGACTCCCAAAATGGCTGACCATGGGCAGTGTTGGGGGTCAATAGTAGAAATACATGATGAGCTTTCCAAATCATTGCATTCACTCATGTTGATGTGTGCTCACACACTTTGACCAAAAGGAATGTTAGCATTTGATAACATGAATTGTTGAGTGAAGTTTAACACTAAGTAAATGTATGCATTTGCTGAACTTTTATAAAGTAATGTTTTTGTTTTGTTTATTTTTTAAGTTGGTGCAGTACATTTAAAGTTTTCTGTAATAAAAAGGTAATAAGTTGAAATATAAAAAATAGCAAATTTAAAATATGTATATTCATTTAAAGAAATAACTTTCATAGAGTATATATATTGACCTGACTGTAGGAAGGTCAAGAACAATTACATTCTTAATGAAGCCATCCGAGGCCTTGCACAAAGAAACAAAAAACAATCTTTTATGATATGAGCAGGGCTAAAGTTCTTAATGGAAATGTTGAAATAATAACAAATTTGTATTTCCTATTAATATTTATTAATCTATTTTCTAATGCATTTCATCATTAGACATTGCGTGGTGAGTTTGTTCTTTATAGCAAAAGCAAAACAACTTTTTACGCCACAGATTGCAGTCAAATAATTTTGCGTATTTTCTTCATTCCCAATAAGCTCTAACTACATTATCCCCCTTTTAAGAAGGTAGGGGTTGAAATGTAAATACCTTTTTTTAAATGCAAAGGAGCGTTGTCATAGAGGTTCTGTCTTTGTATTTTCCTTTTTAAAAGGTGGTGTTTTTTTAGCAGTTCTGTCTTTGTTTAATTTTAGTTGAGATATGTGTTGAATTTTCTAGGATTGAAGAGTTTTCTATAATCACTAACTTGCTCTTCATTGTTTACAGCACACTGTGTATTAATTTTTCTGAGTTGTTTGTTTGTATACAAATAAACCATGAATGGTATGATGCCATGCTAGGTGTCATCACTGTGGTTGTACATTTGTAATGATTGTTGATGTAGAAGTCAAAGCGGCCTCCACAAACAATGTGACTCATTGGAACTAGTCTTCTCATTCCATTTACCTGTATCAGTTTGCCAAGTCACAAACATTATTCAAACATTTTGGGGAAACCAGGTGTCCACGTACATTGTACGTTGCTTTTGTGTGTGAAGGAAGCGAAAAGGTGAAGTTTTTAGGACAACTGTTTTATGTAAAGTTAACAAGTTACAGGTACAGTATTGATTATTTAAGCAAATCTGCTTCTGCTGATTTGTGTAGTAAACACCTTATTTTAATAAGGTGTTTACTACACAAATTATCTCACATGCGCGGAGGGAATACGGAAAAATACAGTGCTTCTGCATCCCTTATCCAACGATGCTGAAGGCCAAGTTGGATGTGGAATGCAGAAGACTATATATTTCCGTATTCCATGAGCGCGTTTGATAACAAATTTATCTTCAAGCAAACTTTAAGCTCAGCTTAAAATAGCGCAGTACACAGAGTTAGAGCATTGTTAGAACAGGGTGTGATATGGGCCATGCAATATAGGTCAATATCACACTCTTGTTGCTATGGATCGACCAATCAGAATCTAGGATTCAAGTTTGCTTGATGACAATATCTTATTGCATTCTGAGTCCTGTATTATTTCATCATCAGTTTCATGGGTCCCCATTCCTCCATGGTCCCCTGACTCGCCCCAAGAGACATTTGGGTCTCAGTCACCCATTAATGACTCATCTGCAGCTCCAATCATCAAGTCTTTTTGCTGGTAACTATTTGAGAGATTGTACAATGTAAATATATTTTCTCAAACTTAATTAAGTTACTCTTTTAATGCACTGTTGTGGTTCAAAAACATGTACTTGTTAAAAATTCAGATATATTATTGTAATGAAGTTCATCATTTTATACCCAATGATTTCATAACAATAAATGAACAGTTTAATCAACTTTAATGTTTGTTTTGAATAATTTTTTTAAATTAGACAATCGCTCAATGCCATTCATCATAAAAGTTCTTGTTAGTGAAGACGAAAACAAAATGTATTTTACCAATGGTTGACTAGGGCAATGACCATGATTACGTTGGAACCATTATTACTGGAAAAAGAGAAGACTGCATGGGATACAACGAACATCAACCAAAATTAATCTGGATTGGTTTTATAACTATTTCCTGCTTTAAAGGCAGTGGACACTATTGGTAATTACTCAAAATAATTATTGGCATAAAACCTTACTTGGTAACGAGTAATGGGGAGCTGTTGATAGTATAAAACATTGTGAGAAACGGCTCCCTCTGAAGTAACGTCGTTTTTGAGAAAGAAGTAATTTTCCAGGAATTTGATTTCGAGACCTCGGAATTAGATTTTAAGGTCTCGAAATCAAGCATCTGAAAGCACACAACTTCGTGTGACAAGGGTGTTTTTTCTTGCATTATTATCTCGCAACTTCGACGACCAATTGAGCTCAAATTTTCACAGGTTTGTTATTTTATTCATAATGTTGAGATACACCAAGTGAGAAGACTGGTCTTTGACAATAGTGTCCAGTGTCTTTAAAGGCACTGGACACGTTTGGTAATTGTCAAAGACCAGTGTTCTCACTTGGTGTATCCCAACATATGCATAAAATAACAAGCCTGTGAAAATTTGGGCTCAATTGGTCATCGAAGTTGCAAGAAAATGATGAAAGAAAAAACACCCTTGTACAAATTTGTGTGCTTTCAGATAGGAATAAAAACTTCTTGCAAGAAGTTTTTATAATTTTAGTGAGAAATTACCTCTTTCTCAAAAACTACGTTACTTCAGAGGGGGTCGTTTCTCACAATGTTTTATACTATCAACAGCTCTCCATTGCTTGTTACCAAGTAAGTTTTTATGCTAACATTTGTTTGGAGTCATTACCAAACGTGTACGATACCTTTAAAAGGACCTTTTGAACTGATGAGTTTGTGAACTTTTTGAAGTGGGTGAGCGGAAAACTTGAAATGTACAGCTGCACATGAACAAACATTTTTATTCTGAAAGACTTTTTATTACATCCAACAACTTGAAAATTATTAATCGAATCATAATAACTTTTTCCAGTTGATAGACGAGCATATAAGTAAAAGACACAAACAAGACTTAAAAATGAAGGTGAAGTTGTGCTTGATATTAAAAGTATTTTTATTTTATACATGCCTGCCTCAGTTAACAGTAAATACAACATGTTGGTGTTAAATAAGAACAAATTGGAATTAAAAAATTCCCGCAACCAAATTATCAAAAACTTCCTTAATGCTTTTACATTTTTGGATTCATACAAAACAAAAGAAACTTTAAAAAATTCAAAATTTTCCTTCAAGAACTTACAGATTTTTATTTGATACAGTGTAGTTTAGAACAACACTTGTTTACTTTGTTTTTAGCTGTAATAAGATTTTTTTAGCTCAAATGCTTGACACTAGCTCACGAATTGTTGCATACGAAAAATAACAATGGTATGATTTGCAGTGAGTAACACACATGTTAACACCGTTTCCAGCTATATTTATAAATACTTGACAAACAATGCATTACAAAGTTTCAGCTTGATGTTGGTTTTGAAGAGGACTAGAGCATGCTAGATGAACAGACTAGTGGAGCCGTTGAGAATAAACTATCTGGCTCATTTCAGAATCATAACTTTCTCTTACAAACTGAGAATCAAGTTTCCGCTTGTTAAATGTGCCACCATTGATTAAAATGTGAAATTCATTTGCATTGGTTTTACTGATACTTACAAGGAAAGGAACTGGCACTAGCCAAATTCATTTATTTGTGCATTTATTAATTTTTAAGTTTCATTTATTTATACATTGGTGTACCCGCAATAACTATCATAAATATCCAGTCCCACCATGCAAAGCCTGAAAAGTCATATCATTTATTCTCGTTTCTTAAATTAGCAATAAACCACTCGCATTGGCCGCCATCGTTGATGAAACGTGCACGCATGAAAGGCAATCATTGCGGCCGAGAGTCGTGCGCAGCGCGTACACGTATGCACTTTTCTATTGTTTGTCATCAAAGATGGCAGTCAATGATGTCATGTGAGACAAAATTCCCAGGTGTTTCACGTTTGATGAATGACGATGCAAGCCTTTGTTTTAGTGGATGCATGTACATGTATATTACAGATTTAGCCCACTTAATCTTAAAATTGTGGCATACCAAATCTTATTTAATGTCAGGAAAATTGCATAGCTATGAAAACTGTAATAATCCTCAAGGGACCAAACCAATATGCCAATTTCTAACAAACTCATGCAACATGCGAATATTAAGGAATGAAAACAAGGTGAACAGATTTGGGAAAATTCAGCCCCAATAAATTCAAAAGATGTCAGCATTACCCATGTTATAAAAACACACAAAACATGGTAAACTGTTGTTGACGTTAGTGAAGAAAACTCCTTTAAACAAAAATATAAGTTAAAAATCACCAAGAAAACCATTTCAATCATTTAAACTGTGTGACACGTTTCAGTTGATCAAATCAACATGTAACATACATGTAATTGTGTTGTGCATTGAAATAAAACCATCATGCATTCATAATTGCTACTTATCCATTTCAAATACAACTGCTATTATTAGTTATCACACATGTGCGAATTGAACACGGAAATATAGCGTTTCTGCGTCCCATATCCATCAAGGCTGAGGGCTGAGTTGAATATGGGGCGCAGAAATGCTTTATTTTCCGTATTCCACAAGTGCGCTTGAGATTACAAATTTATCTTCAAGCAAGCTTGACAAGCAGTTTAACCCATTATGCAGTGTTGAAACAGCTTTTTGTTTTGCCTTCACTCTGTTTAAAATAGCGCAATACGCAGGGTGTGATATGGGCTGTCTGATACAGGTTTATATCACACTTCTTGTTGCTATGGGTCGACCAATCAGAATTGTGGATTCAAGTTTGCTTGAAGATACAAAAAAGTTACAAATATCTGTTTAAATTGAAGTTTCTTTCATCCATCAAAGAAATGTGGTCTCAATCCTCCAGGCTTCATCTTACGAGTTTCAAAATAACACATATCAGCATTTCGGTCCCTTACTCACACTGAAAAAGTGCCAGATTGTACTAATAAGATGCATTCATTATCCTCATTAACTAGATCCATTGGTTCTTGGTTGCTTATTCCTCATTTAGTCCATTACTCAGTGAAGAAGTTTGGAACCACACTAACTAGATCCATTGGTTCTTGGTTGCTCATTCCTCATTTAGTCCATTACTCAGTGAAGAAGTTTGGAACCACACTAACTAGATCCATTGGTTCTTGGTTGCTCATTCCTCATTTAGTCCATTACTCAGTGAAGAAGTTTGGAACCACACTAACTAGATCCATTGGTTCTTGGTTGCTCATTCCTCATTTAGTCCATTACTCAGTGAAGAAGTTTGGAACCACACTAACTAGATCCATTGGTTCTTGGTTGCTCATTCCTCATTTAGTCCATTACTCAGTGAAGAAGTTTGGAACCACACTAACTAGATCCATTGGTTCTTGGTTGCTCATTCCTCATTTAGTCCATTACTCAGTGAAGAAGTTTGGAACCACTCTAACTAGATCCATTGGTTCTTGGTTGCTCATTCCTCATTTAGTCCATTACTCAGTGAAGAAGTTTGGAACCACACTAACTAGATCCATTGGTTCTTGGTTGCTCATTCCTCATTTAGTCCATTACTCAGATCCATTGGTTCTTGGTTGCTCATTCCTCATTTAGTCCAATACTCAGTGAAGAAGTTTGGAACCACACTAACTAGATCCATTGGTTCTTGGTTGCTCATTCCTCATTTAGTCCAATACTCAGTGAAGAAGTTTGGAACCACACTAACTAGATCCATTGGTTCTTGGTTGCTCATTCCTCATTTAGTCCATTACTCAGTGAAGAAGTTTGGAACCATACTAACTAGATCCATTGGTTCTTGGTTGCTCATTCCTCATTTAGTCCATTACTCAGTGAAGAAGTTTGGAACCATACTAACTAGGTCCATTGGTTCTTGGTTGCTCGTATCCCCCGATGAAACATTCCCTATGACTTCATTCATCTCAGAGCCATCATCAAGTCCGGTATCAGAGGAATTGGTGTTGTGAGAGCGGATCATGTGTACTCGTAAATTACCTGAAACCAGAACATCAGAGACAATGTGTTATAAAAATCAAGACAGATAGTGCTTCCTTCTTCAACTGGTGAAGATTCATTTGATCTCCATATATGACTGGTAATCCATCCAGTTGGCAAGTCAATACGTCACCACACGGACTTCTGGTACACACCCAATATTTTTGCTACTTCTGGCTCCAAAGCTGGCATATTATACGCAATTTCACCAAAAATCCAGCCTTCATCGTTCAAAGGCATTTCTGATGCCCGGCACTGATAATTCTGATAAGACCTTGAGTCTTTGTAAACCATGTGTGAATGGCAATCAAAATCTTCAAAGTCAAACTAGCTCATTGCAATTTGCTACAAGGGTGTGTGTGGTGGACATGGCTTAGAACGGCATTGAGATTCATACATACCTTTCTGTGTGAATGCCATATTGCAGAATGGACAATGATGTGGTTTTTCTCCAGTGTGTCTCATCATGTGCATTTGTAGACTGTTCTTCTGATTGAAACCTTTACCACATTGAGGACATTGGAATGGTCGCTCACCTACATCATCAATAAAAAAACACATTCATAATATTCCTCTCATTTTAAATTCCTCGTCTATTTTTATTTTTGAGTTTTTGTCACCAATTGTTCCCTGTCTTACATTTAATTTTACTATGCAAGTATCCTTGATACTTTTTGAAATAAAGGGATACATGTCTGTTTTCAAAGTGGACAAATCAAGGATTTGAGTATTGAGCCAGAGCAAGTGTTTCTAATCAGAGAAAGACATTATAACATTAACCATGTTGTAGAGACAACCCATACCTACCTACATGTATGTGTAGTTATTTTAAGCTTAACCTGTTTTGAATATTTCGATCATAAATACCCGGGACAGTTTACCCATTCTGATTGGTTGAGAGGAGGTTACGTGACCATGTTTAAACGTGCGATATAAAAAGGGTCACAGCTGACGACATTGAGTCAAAGAGGGGGCTATGATTGTGCAGAGTGAGCAAATTTAACAGCCCAATTTCAGTTGGTAGGTTGAATATTCGGCTCATGCAAGTTTGAAACTTAAGCGAGCATGTTCGAAACTTGCATGAGGAGCTACTTAGCGCTCAACACATGAATAGAAATTCGACTGAGATTGGTTCTCAACTTTTAAAGGTTTTTAGATGTTTTTAACGCAAAGGTACATTATGCATGGGAATAAAAAAGTGATGACTCGGTCTTAAACGCTTGTTTAAAAACTTGCAGGATCGTGGCCATGCAATAAAGAACCTCACCTTTAATTCAATTCAATTAAATTCAACTCGAATCATCTGTCTTTTAATAAAAATGGCAACGACCCTGCATGGTTTTAAATGGGCGATTAAGACCTCGTCGCCACTCTTTTAAAAACAAATTGGCAGAATAAGAATGATAATGTCTGTACTTTATCCTAGTCTGATATGTCATTCCTATTACCTGTGTGTATCCTAACATGTCTGTCTAGCTGACTCTGTTTATTGAATGCTTTCCCACATGTGTTGCATTTGAGAGTCTGAATCCGAGACCCTCTTGGTGCTGTAGCTTTAGGCAGGTGGGTTGCTTCATGTTCCTTAAGGTGGCTCTGGCGTTTGAAGGCCTTGTTGCAAATGGGGCAGACATGGGGTCGAAGGTCACCATGAGCCTCACTCTGATGTTTGCGAAGATGATTCATGGAGGTAAACACCTGATCAAAGTAACAATTTAAAGTGTAGACTTTTATCTATGGTGTTGATCCATTAACGAAAAGATTACTGCAAAAAACCTAGCAACTCCTCTCAAAATTAATATGAAACCAGAAATTGTGCTTCTAATTTGTCTGCAAATAAAACCCAGAATTTAACTCAGTCCATTTTCACGCTTTTCTTACGCCAATGTTTAAGTCTGCAACATCTGTGCTTAAGACCTTTTCAATAAAAACAAATACACACTTTTGAAAACAAGAAATCACAGGGATATAAAATGTTTAAAACTTCCAAAAGTGATTATTTTCGAGGAATGTTTCTTACCTGAGCGCAATTTTCTGCTGAGCATGTGTAGAGGGAACCAATAGATGCAGCTGCTTCTGCAACTGATAGAGTAGTTTGTTTTGACTGAGCAGGAAGTCCTACACCACTGTCAGATGTCATCTCTTTACCATGTGTCTCCTGATCTGGATCTTGATAAATGTTGACTTTTAAGACCTCTACAGTATTTTGGTTTGAACTTGCTGTAGCTCCTAATGCTTGATTCAATGCACTTGCAGTCGCCTCTAGAGCCTGATTCAATGCAGTTTGATTGGATGCACCTGTCATACCTCCCATGCCTGACTGTAACACAATATTTTGTGAGAGATTCAAAGCTTCTCCACCAAGGGTTAATTGAAACGTTTGCTGATCCACAGCTGGATTGGTTGTAAGAGTGGAATCACCAAGGTTGATAGTTCTCTTGTCCTGGACAGTCTGCACCATCTCATTCATGATAGTTCTCTGGTCCTGAACAACAGTCTGTAATATCTCATTAATGATTGGATCAGTTTGTGAGTTGATGACTGAGGGTTGAGTAGTGACCATTGAGGTGATTGGGGCTGAATTGTGATCCAATGTAGTCATACTAGTCTGAGGTTGTTTTTGAGTCGTCATCTGTTGGACAGGTTGTGACAGGTCTTCAGGTAAACCACCCGCTACACTGGTTACTGTGCTGAGATTGAGAGCTTGGGGCATCGTTACACTGGACATGGTTGGGGTCATCAAGATACTGGAAGTTGAAGGTTGCAAGGAGTTTGAACTGAGAGCCACTGGTATGATCGGTAGATCCTGTGGTTGGGTAGGAGTAATCAAACCTGTGTCCATGGTAACTGATGTAGCTTCATTTGTATCAGTCACTACTGGTGGATGATCAACCTGCTGTAGAAGGTTAGAGTCTATACGCACTAGAAGGTTACTCTGTTGTGGATCAGTTCCTTGAGAGAAGACAGATTGTGTAAGAGTCGGTTCAGGGGCTGCTGTTCCCATTACCTGATCACCCTGGGGCAACTGCAATCCTATCTGACCCAAATTCAAGTCTCCAGTCTGTAGCATGATAGGGTTTAAGCTTCCATGTTGGAGTTGTTGGAGTAGACTTGGATCAATCTGAACGGTGATGCTTTGATCAATTCCATGAAGTTGTAGACTCTGACCAAGGTTAGTGGCTGTGAGCTGTAGCTGCAGACCTTCTAATCCCTGTAGGACTGTAGCTCCAATTGCATTATCTCCAAATGACAGAGGTTCATTGCCAGCCACTGTTATTGGCAGAACTTGAGGCTGGCTTACGAAAGCCTGTTGTTGCTGTTGTGTCAAGGTTGGTTCCGTCTCTTCTATAACAGTATTAACAACTTGCGCGTTACTGCTGTCAGCTATATTGAATTGCTGAATGGCATTTGTAGTTGCAGATCTTTGAACAGACTTGCTGACTTTCCTGGTTTGAATAGGTTTGAAGTGAGCCATAATATGCATCTTCCTTGATCCTGATGTTCTGAACCGTTCGTCGCAGTGTGGACACTTGAATGGTCTTGAGCCTGTATGAAGACGCATATGGACTTTAAGACTCCCTTTTGTAGCGAAGACAGTATTGCAGATATGACACGTAACACTCTTTCCTCCCCTGTGTGTTCGCATGTGGCAATCAAGGGTTGATTTGACAGTGAAGGTTTTGCAGCATTCGTCGCACTTGAAAGGCCTCTCACCAGTGTGAGTACGAATGTGTCTGACCAGATCACTTGGCTTCTTGAAACTTTTTGGACAATGCTCACATTTGTGTGCAAATTTAGGTCCCTTCTCTAACAGCTCATTCTTGTCATGAATCTCACTGATGCGATCTTTCTCCAAAGCCTCTTGAATGAGGACCTTCTCAGATACACTGGCGTTACGAGGCGGTAAACTCTTGCTCAGTTCCTTGGTCTCTTCTTCAGTGAAAACCACCACATTTCTCGGTCGTCGACCATCAACACCCTGCCCGCGCTCAGCTTCCTCATGGACAGACCTGACATGACGTTTCAAGTGAATAGCTGTACGGAAGGATTCTCCACAATTCGTGCAATCGTACGGACGGACATCGCTGTGGATGGTCATATGTCTTGTGAGAGATCCATTTGTTGTGAAGGTTGTGTTACAAATGTTACATGTGTATGCTTTAATTCCAGTGTGTGTCCTCTGATGAGACTTCAGCACCCCAGATGATACAAAAGAGCGTCCACACTGAATACAAGCATAGGGTTTCTCACCGGTATGGGACCTTATATGCTGCTTCAAGTGGCTGGATTTCTTGAATGCTTTATTACAATAACCACATCTGTAGGTCCGCTTCACATCCTCCATTCCTGCACGGAGTAATCGCATCCGTTGGTTTACTGTCTGTGGTGGCGCTTGTTCGGGTTGACTTACAACAGTAGGCTGGAATATTCCTGATTGGCCGGTAATGGCCTCCAATTGCTGCTGAATCTGCTGCGTCTGTAGACTAATCTGTTGCTCTTGAGTCAATCCTGGATGACTGTTGGCCAAGTTGGCCAGTTGTTGGGTAAGCATGAAAGTCTGACCATTAATTGTTGCATGAGTTAGAGTATCATGTGCTGCTAGGGCATCAAGATTGGACTGGGTAAGTGTATTCTGTGTTAGGGCCTGTGAGGATAAATTAGTTTCTGTGGATTCTAGATTAGCTTGTCTCAGAACCTCTTGAGTCTGGTTGTTCAGCTGACCCAACAGTGACGCTTGGTTCTGGACGGCACTGACAGCGGCCAGTTGGTCTACAATACTCTGCTGAGATGTAGGTTGGGGTTGCATTTGTGCCTGTGTATTATCCTCATTCTGTCCTGAATCTTCAGCTGCCGATACCTGCTCAAGAGCTTGCATACCTAACTCACGCCTGTGTGTCTTCATGTGCTTTTTACAATTGACTGATGTCTTGAATGTCTTCTGACAGTAGGGACACATAAAAGGTCTGACCTCGCTGTGAGTAGACATATGACGTTTCAGGCTGCCATTGGTAGTGAATGTAGCGGTACAAATCAAACACTTGTAAGATTTAATTCCAGAATGGGTGCGACTGTGTGACTTCAAGACGCCAGTAGACACAAAAGACTTGCCGCATTGAAGACATCTAAATGGTTTCTCCCCAGTGTGTGAGCGGACATGCTGCTTTAAATGACTAGACTTTTTAAAGCTCTTTGCACAGTAGCCGCATTTGTACGGTCTATCGATACTACTGACTCCTTGGTGTAGACTATTCCCAATGTATTCATTGTTATACATTGCACTGTTTCTTGGAAGTTGTTGAATAAGACCAGTGTCTGTAATCAGTATGGGTTCCTGCAGCTGAACATCGGGGAGCTCTATTTCTTGTCTTTGAGGTTTAGGTCGCTGTCGGTTTGGTTTTAATCTACGAAGAGAATTCTCCTTGAAATGGGAGGATATGTGTGTCTTGCGATGTCCTGTCGTACGGAATTTCTTGTCACAGTGAGGGCACTCAAAAGGTTTGGCTCCAGTATGCAATCGAAGATGAACTTTTAAACTTCCATGTGTGGAGAACAATTTGTTGCAAACGTGGCACTTGTACTCTTTCACACCTGTGTGTGTTTTCAGATGTGCCGTCATTGTGCTCTTGACTGTGAAGCTACGGAAACACTGGGTACACTTAAAAGGTCTCTCTCTTGTATGGATCCTTATATGTCTGGCAAGATCACTAGGCTTCTTAAAGGTCTTACTACAATATTTACATGCATGGAGCCTCCCACATCTTAAACGTAGACTCTTCTGCTTTTGAAGTAGTTCAGCTACTGCTGCACGGTTGGCTATTGACTGGGTAGAATCTGTGGTTCCTTCCTGACCAGACTGTTTATCAGTTGAAAGTCCAGAATTCTCAAGGGCTTGTTGTAAGATGTCAGAACTGATGTTACAAGTTGCTCCCATAGCCAGCTGTTGGATCTGTTGATGAGCATAGGAATGCTCCTCGGAATGCTCTGAGATTTCAAGTAATTGCTGGATGACATCACTGACCATACTCGATGACAACATCGTACCATCAAGCTGAAGAGTTGCAGTTCCTGTTCCTAAGGTTGATGTGGGTGCTTCTTCTTCTTTATCACTACCCACTAATCCTCCATGTACGCGGGTGATGTGAGCGTTGAGACTTCCGAGCTTACGATACGAACACGAGCATGACTCACAAGGATACATAGCAACCTCTTTATTGACTTCATGTACACGAGCTACATGTGCACGCAGGTTGCCTTTCTGAGAGAAAACTGATGGACAGAATTCACATTTATGTGGTTTATCCCCGGTGTGTTTTGTCATGTGGATTTGCAAGGAGCCTTTCTGGTTGAATGCCTTATTGCAGACATCACATTGGAAGGGCCGCTCTCCTGTTGGGGTAAAACCAAACATTAAAAAACTTGTCAACTCATTCTGGTAAACAAGAAAGACATTTAGCCTAACTCCACTTTATTTTCCGAACCTATATACACAACATGGACCTTCATCAGTCAATAATATGTGAGCTTCAAGACCTTTTTGTTTGATGTGATTCTCATATCACTTGTACCAGTGAGTGTTTTACTGGGATGCATTCAGGCCTGCATACATGTAGTGCGCAGACTTTGACTCATGTCTTATTGGTATTTCATATAATTGTGTTAACAACACTGGTTGGAGACGCTTAATGTTTAACAAAATAGAAACCTGGGCATAAGGTATGAAATAGTGCCTACCCAGTAATGGTGGCACACAATGTCTGCAACAGCACTTCTGATATTCATACCAAAAAGGGTGCTCTTGAGGGGTTAAGAGCATCGAATTCAAGTTCTGATGGTTAGTCATCAGGTTGTGGGTTCGAATCCCGGTCATGGCACTTGTGTCCTTGAGCAAGACACTTAACTATAATTGCTTCTCTTCTCCCAGGGGTATAAATGGGTACCTGCGAGGGTAGAGCTTGATATTGTGTTTGAAAAAGCCTTTGGAGCGCTACGGCAGCTCGGGGCTGTATACTCCCCAGGGAGCTGAGAAAGGTTAAAGGAATGTTATTGGCCCAATGACCAGGGCACTAATGTAAAGCGCATTGATACGTTTATTGTAAAATGCGCTATATAAGAACTTGTTATTTTATATAATTCTAGCTTCCGGACACATTTATTCAAATTATTAACTTCACATGACTATAGTATGATGGCTGAGTGATATCGGATAAGATAAATTTTTATTGAGGCTTGTGTATGTCTTTTGTAACAAAAATAAGTGTTGATATGTTTTTGTCCGCTTTGTGCTCCATCACATTTATACACTATTCTCTAGTGAAACTCAGAGGTGTGGTTTTTAACGAGAGCATGTGGCTCTCCATATGATTAGTAAGTAGATTGAACTCTGTATGAACAAGTAGATCTGCTAGATGAGGGATTAATCTAATTTGGTAGCAGTAAGCAGCCATTAGTATAGAAAAGCCCTCGTTTGTAGAAGTTACCTTTCACTCTCCATCTTGGTTTAGTTACATCTAGTCTTTTCTTTATTTATTGTGACTCGTAAGTTTGTACTTTATAATCGACGATAGCAGTCTATAATTAATGCATTCACCCACTTGTTTCCACTAAATTTTGTAATTTTTACAAAACGAACGTATATGGGATTTGAGGCATTGCATGGTGAGGTATCAATGTATATTCGGTTTGCGGTAACACCATGTGTATGTCTACTTTGCTGTGTAGAATTTGTTCTTTGAGATCTTGTCTTGCTATTTATTCTACTGCCGCAGAGCAGATTTCAGAATTCAGGAGACTATTCTACTGCCGCAGAGTAGATTTCGGAATTCGAGAGACTACTAAGTTCTGAAAAGAACTGTCCTGCTTATTAACTACTACCTGGGCAGAGGGTAGGAAATCGGCCAGGACTACTACTTTCGCTAATTGGATTTCTCGTTATTAACTTCACTGCCGCAGAGTGATTTCTTTTTGGTCTCCAAATGTAATCTTAATGATATCATATAATAAGGAATATGAAGTATCAGAGGGTAAATATTGATTTCTTTTACATAACCTTAAAAAGTATACAAAATGATTTAGAGTTCTTACCTGTATGGATGCGCATATGACGGACTAGCTGGCTCGGTTTCTTGAACGTCTTAAAACAGAATTCACACTCTTGCCTGAACAGACTACGATCCAAAGAACGTTTTACTGGCATCTGATCGCCAGTAACTTTGGTCCTGTTCAATCAACAAATTAAGAAAATAAAAATTGTTTTTATAAAGTAATTAATAAATATTTCGTGGTCAAATGCTGTTTTGAAAAGAGTGTTCAAAATCATTCCACTTCTCTAGTTTTATAACATACTGTACACGTCCATTTTCTTGCTACTTGATCAAAATGGGTAGTCATTTAAAAAATAACCAAACAAAAACCCACCTTTTTAAAATTTGAATTTATAGTGACATTTTTTGCTTTTTTAATCAATCAGTTACCAGCAACTCAAAGATGAAAAGATGAGAATAATTAATGCAGCAATTTTTAACGAAAAGGCAGATGATGCCTGTACCAAAATAAAGTCACTGTGAATATATTATGCAAATTGCAAGTACTTAAAGAACTCTGAATTATACTTTAGGTTTTACAAAGGAAGAACGGGGATGGTTTATATTTTGTTGCTTTAATTTTGTTCCAAGATTTTCATAATCCATTAATTGGTGGTTTCAATTGTTTCCTAACTAAACCCTCATAGTCTCAGTAACATTTTCCAGTAAGTTGACCAACCAAAACAACTCAACTGCATGGGTTGTGTATGGTACGTCATGGAGGAAGGATCCCTCCATGGGTACATACATCACAACTGTGACCTTGAGATGTGACTGGCCGCTGTTAATAGACCGCCGCGGCCAGCCACCAACCTGGTCACTACCACCAGGCAGTGAAGATTGTGTCCTCGCTCTGTTATTATTCCCTCATTCAAAACAACAATGGATGATAATTGACTGGTCAGACAGCAGGAGGGTTTTAATGTCAAGATTCTTCATTTCCATACCTTGTCTTCTGGTGTGTCTTCATATGATCTTTAAGGAGATAGCCCATGTTGAACTCCCTTGTGCATAACTTACATGGGTAGACAGCAGATCCGGCCGCTTCTTCTCTGTGCTCAGATAAATGTTTATCAAGCTGGCTCTGTCAAATCACCAACAGTCAAAGAACACAATAATCAATACAGGGTTTGCCCAAACGTTTTCAGTGACTGGCCAGCGGGACTACATGTAGTTAGTTTGTCATTTCGCTCACTAGTCTGCCAGCTTTTTTACTGGACAATATCTGAACTTTTCTTCTTTCAACATTGTCATTTGAATGACATTTTGAATCTGAAGACATGAACAATCTGTGCATGTACATAGTGGTTTCCATGTAGCTTTGAAAAGCACTTAACAAGCTAGCTGGACCACTATAGGACAAAATGAATGTTTACTGGTACTTAAGGAGTTTTAACTGGTATTCGACCAGCGTATTACTATATAAAAGAAAAAAAATTGCAACAATTATTATCACTTTATAATTATCTTAGTGATCACAACAACATTTCAAGGAGGCATGGAGCGGCATTTTAGCTGAAAAATGTTCCACACTATATTGGATAATTCTCGTTCAGTAGCAACCTGCTGGTAGCAACTCAGGGTTCTCCCCATGCACAAGCTAGCGTATCGGGCCGATACGCACAAGGGTTTTGCAAACCAAGAAAAACACCAAGTAGAAAACATTTAGAAGACCTTGTTTCAATTAAGCACGCTTTGGCCAAACATCCTAAAATTTTGGCCAAGAATGCCCCCCACAGTTTTGAAAAAACCTGGGGAGAACCCTAGCAACCTAACTTTCACATTTCAGTTTCAGACAATAGATTTATGTTTGCCCTGTACTTATTTCAAGCAATCCCTATCCTTAAGCCCGGTTCATACTTCCTGTGAATGCGAAGCGAATTTGTCATGAATTTCGCTGCGAATATTCGCAAAAGTTGAGCACGGCTCAACTCTTGCGAATTATTCGATGCGAATTTGTGACGTCAATATTCGCTTCGCATTCGCATTCGCAGGAAGTATGAACCAGGCTTTATTTCTTTGTTTCAATTTAAAACTATAGTCTTACCTGAAGGTTAAACTCATCCCCGCACTCAGCACACATTAAATTTTCTTCTTTCTCATGAAGCATAATATGTGCTTTAAGACTAGCTATACGAGAGAACGTTTTATGGCAGTCAGGACACTCCGGTTTCTCCATGGTGTGCATTGATTTATGCAACATTAAGTTATACTCCAAGTTGAACGATGCTGTGCATTTATCACATCGATGTGGTTTGTCACTTGCATGGTTACGCTCATGTCGCTTGAGTTGATTCCATCTGTTGAATTCCTGGGAGCATGTTGGTACCCCGCACTGGTAGGGACCAGCACCAGGACTTTTAGGTGTAATGTTCTCATCAACCTCTCCTCCTAAAATTTAAAATAAGTTTTGTTGGATTACAGCTTGGTGAAAATTAGATCACTTTTATTGTTTACTTTAACTTTCTCAAAGATAAAAAAAAAACCAATTGGCTCTGACCTGAAAGTTCCTCACTTGGCGGTTTCCTAAAAGCCAAAAGATAACTAACTTTAAACAAAAATGTGTAACTTATTATTTTATTTTTTAAATTATACTTTCATTTGAACTAAAAAGTTGTTGGTAAAATAAAGCTTAACAACATACAAACACGAACAATCACTCAATCTACAAACTGACAAACTGCGAGATGCGTGTTCAAATGATTGAAACAAACTTAAACAATACAATAAATAAATAAATAAATATTAAATGGCAGGAGAAAATCACAACAAAAAGCTTATAATTTATCTTCTGTTTTTTATATGAGATCATTATTCAAAGGCTATGTTTTATTGAACATCATGAACATGCAGCAAGATTTCAGACAAAAGAAAAAGGTTGAACAGTTAACAAACAGTACCACGCATGAGAAGATAGATGTGAGGAAATGTGTAAGCATTATCAATATGCATTTTTAATGTTGGCACACACACCGCATGCAACGGCCAAAGCAGACAATTAAAATAAACTTTTAAATAATAATACTGCACACATACTCTATGCAAACCAGCATCCACCGCCATCTTGTACAACGAACACTTCATTACACGATTTCACAAATTTCAATTCAAACAAGGTTTATTTTCGACGTTGAATCGCATAATTTAATACGAATTTGGGAAATAATTGTCGACTGCCATCGGCGAAGCATCCAACATCAACTTTTGGACAACTCACCGTCGCAAGAATATCTCAAAAAATCGTGATTGAATGTTAAGAGTCCGTATCGTTCCGCACAAAGATCCTCCTGGTCGTCATTGCTGTAATTCCGCCATACACACAACACTACACATTGTATGTACATGTACAGTATGCAGAATGCACTCTGTACATGTTATATTTAAACAAAAAATTAGGAACTACATCGCTGTAAGGGCCTAGATTTGTTAAATCTATCCCATTTTAAATACCCATTTATCACTATTTTATCCGTACTATTTCAGCTTTGATATTTGAGTGACTTACCCTCCTGCATTTCTTGACGATATCGAGGTTTAGGACCCCTAGGACGAGGCATTTCGAAGTGATATTTTCAAAAGCAAACACTCTCAGAGGCTCACAAATATGGCGGTAGTCAAACGGCTAGACGGATGACGTACATGACGTAGTTCCTTCAAAGATCCCGGATGGTGGGGGGGGGGGGGGGGGCGGGGCGGGCGGGCGTTTTAAGGGGACAGATCTTACAAATTTACACCGCTGGCCCGTTTTGCGATTTGGGTTTAAACCCGAAAATTTAAATTGGCAATTTAATTACCTCAAGTGTTGAGATAACAATAACAAAATTTTTTGCTGCCAATCTTGAAACTCTGAGTATTGGTTTAAAATCATAATAATAGGCCTGCCGCCAACCCCCCCCCCCAAAAAAAAACCCAAACCCCACCAACCCCCCCCCAAAAAAAACCCAAAACAACAACCCAAAAACCCCAAAACAAAACCCAAAACCAAACCAAAAAACCAAAACAAAGACTCATCTTTTCAATCTTTTAATCAAGTTATTGTTTGAACAATGGTATGTTTTTTCATGTTTTTTTTACTCTATGTATTCAATTCCAGATTTTCTAAGCTTAATTATTGTACATGTATAAATTATAACTAGTATTTAGTACGCTCTCCATAGTAGCCTCAAACCTACACTATATCTCAGCGTTTACACAAAATAATCATACACAATATACAACCGAATTTCATCAGAAAAGGTACATAGGGCCTACACAATGTAAAAGAGAGTAGGGAAAAGAAGGGCTTAAAGGCACTGAACACGTTTGGTAATTGTCAAATACCAGTGTTCTCATTTGGTGTATCCCAACATATGCATAAAATAACAAGCCTGTGAAAATTTGGGCTCAATTGGTCATCCAAGTTGCAAGAAAATGATGAAAGAAAAAACACCCTTGTTGGACAAATTTGTGTGCTTTCAGATAGGAATAAAAGGCTTCTTGCAAGAAGTCTTTTATTATTAAAGTGAGAAATTACCTCTTTCTCAAAAACTACATTACTTCAGAGGGAGTCGTTTCTCACAATGTGTTATACTATCAACAGCTCTCCGTTGCTCGTTACCAAGTCAGTTTTTATGTCAATATATATTTTGAGTAATTACCAAGAAACGTGTACAGTGCCTTTAAGTTAACTATACAGGGAAGAGGTATGTTTTCAAGAGTTTCTTCAATTGGTCTGTGGAATTTGCTGCTTGAATAAAATAGGGGATATTGTTCCATTCTATGGATGCAGTTACAGTGAATGTGCGATCGCCAGCTTTGCTACGGGTCCTAGGAATGGTAAGCAGAAGAGCGAAGTATATGCCTATACATTATTGTTTGTATTAGCACCCTGAGCATTTTTGTGTGGATTTGTGCGCTTTATAAGTTTTCATTATTATTACTTATTATTATTATTCATGGTTTGTTGTTCTTTCTTTTTTTAGTCTTTTATTTTACAAGAAGGATAGTTGCTGGAATCGAAATAATCAAGGGTGATTTTAGGAATCGAATGCTTTAGTTTTTAGACTTTTACAGTTTTGGCCAGACCTTCTCACCAACAAATTAAAAGCTCAAAATTTGAGCTTTTATTTAATAACTGAGTGATTGCATCTTTTTTCAGTATCATCAGTTTGTGTTTGGTCTCATTCTACCTCCATGGTAATACTAATTAATGAGCGCATGGTACTACCATGGAGGTCGGAATATTCCTACCTCCATGGTACTACACACTGAGATGGAGTACTGAACAAGAAGAAGTTCTTGGTATTAGACACATTGGCTCAACGGCGTCTGTGCCGTTGTGGCAGGAGATGCTGTCTCCCCGGAGATTCTGTCCCCCATACGGCAAACTGTGCACAAACTCCTTTTGATAGCGCCCTCTTTTGAATCATCCTCCTCCAGCCCATGTTAATTTCCCGTATGGGGACAGAATCTCCGGGGGGCAGATTTCCCTGGGACACCGTAACAAAAGCAAGAGACTGGAGGAAAACAAAGGTTGGAAGCCTCCGCATTGCCACAGATTTTCATGCAGATAAATTGCCGAAATGTTTCCGCTTTACACACTGTATAAAATTTTGAATTAGAAACAACTTTTTACTTTTGAACACAGGAAATGAGATTACATCGTTTCATCAAACCATGGAGGACTTCCTCCATGATCAAACTAATTTTGTTCGTTTTATTATTTATTTATTTCATTTATTTATTGCAAGATTGATTGATTGATTTATATTAAATTTACATATCTTTTAATTTTTAGTTTCTTCATTAGAAACTGTTATTTTATTAAAACTTATTATAAACTTTATTATAACTTTTTTTCGCATCTGCATTTATTAACTAGTAACAATTTCGAGATTTGACCACTGCATGATATAGAGTATGCCTGTCTGTTTAAAAGTCTTCATCTGCAAGTTATTGCTTTATCATACTATCCCCCCTCAACCCCCAACCCCCCCCCCAAAAAAAAAAAAAAAGAAAAAAAAAAGAAGAAGAAAAAAAGAAAAGAAAACAACAACAACAAACAAACAAAAAAAACAAAAAAAACAAACAAAACAAACAAACAAACAAAAAAACAAAAAACAACAACCCCCAAAACAACCACAAAAACACACACAAAAAACACAAAAAAACCCACCGCCCAACCACGCCTACTGTGTGGACGCGCACGCGCCAATGCACACACACTGCATGTCGATGGATTGCAGGAATTCACACATTATAAACCACATGGATAAACAAAGTCGAATAGCCATTCACAGCGCGCGTGCAGATAAGAATGGAGTTGAGCAACTTTGGACAAGTAGACACACACAACACACTGCATAATGTGTGAGGCGCCACCATCGTACCACAGTGGGACCCACAACCTAGCCCCCCCATTGGCCCCCCCACCGCATCGACCACCATGATTCGACATGTTGCACGCACGCAGCATGCACCGAGTACACACTGCACATGGTGAGCAGCCAGGATTAGCATAAGACAGTCGCAGAGACGTCGACAGTGTGTGCGCGGCGACTTGAAACGCTGCCAACCAAAAAGATGAATCTTTGAAGAGAACGGAACTTACTATCGTTCCTCAAGGTCAAGGAACTGTATATAAAGAGAGTGGTGCGAAGGCAGACAGTAAACATCATGTTTTGTGCGGTGTAAACTATCATTGATAGATTAGTATCATCAACATCAAGACATTCACAGTTTTCACGGTGTTCGGATGTCTTCAATCAACAAGTGTTATCCTATTCCATGGCTACCTCCATCCACTACCTCCATGCTCCATCCATGCTCCATCCAGTCCTCTGGGGGATGACTGACCGGACCATAGATAGAGGAAAACAACACTCACCCAAGCCCAACCAAAGATGAGCAACCAACACAGAACTCAGTAACACTCCAACTTTCATGGTACGTGTTTTGTGACATTCATCGCAGTTAGTTTGGTATTAAGTTTTGTATTTGTTATTTTTTCTTCAACTCGCCTTGTGGCTGCCTTGGCCCGCCCTTGCGCATGCTGACAATGGACGCCATGACTCTGTTGCACTTGGCACACTGGCAGTGCAACCATTCTCCATTGGTAGTGCACCCATCCATAGACGTGCAACGAAGACTTGACGTCCACGCCTAACTTCTACCTCCATGACCACGTCCATGCACCACTACTAGCACTACCACTGTAGTCACTCATCATTCATAGTCATATAGACGAGTCAGATGGACCCAATTTCATGCTTATATAAGAATTTTCTGCTCAGCATATGAGCAAGGAAAAGTTTCCGCAGCATGCCTCCAACTTATTTTTATTTTTTTTATTTTTTTTCTGTTTTCCACCTATCTCCAAATGGAAAACAGGAAAAAAAATAAAAATAAAATAAAAATAAGTTGGAGGCATGCTGCGGAAACTTTTCCTGTGAGCAGCATACGACCATCATTACGTATTACGACGGAGTCACAAATTGTACATACAATCGTGACAACGATTCATGTTGTTAAATGTTACTACGTACTGTTTCAAGTTTGGCTGGTGACCTTATTCTGGTAAGCATAATTTTATTGTGCTTAGACTTAGAGCTACTTTTTCAATTTTGTGCCAAAGCATCCAGCTCTGCCTCTATGAAATTGGGCCCAGCTAGTCAGACCATAGAGAAAGGATGGAGACAGACTAAGCATGGTATGGAGGAAGGATTAAGCAAAGAGAAAATTTGTACATCTATTTGGTTGTTGACCTTTTAATTAATAGATATATTCCGTTTGTCAACAAGTTATGGGAAGGGGTTGTCGACTAAAATTAAGATTTTCTCACTATTGCATTGTAGAAATAGTATTTTTTTGTAGGCCTATGTCCTTGCTTTATGAATGATGCAAGAAAGATGATGAAATTGCTCAATAATAATTAAGGATACGCTTGAAAATAGTGTTAGGGCTCTTTTTTGGGGGGTTAATTTCGTAGACTTCTTTTTTTGTTTTGCTTTTTAAAATTTTATTTTAATTTTTTAATTTTTTTATTTTATTAAATAACAAATAAAAACAAAATTGATGTGGCGTCCAAAATCATAGCGGGCGGGGACGAGCAACATGTTATTTATTTTACTTGGCCTTATTTGTTTGTTAGAAGGGTAACAAATTTACGTAACCACTGTACCATGTTAAATTTTCATCGATGTGGCGTGTCGTGGCCGAGCAAATAAGAACACCGAACTCAAGCTCTGGTGTTTCTGATCAGCAGAGTGTGGGTTCGAATCCCAGTCGTGACACTTGTGTCCTTAAGCAAGACACTTAACCACATGCTTTGTCCTTCGGATGGGACGTTAAGCCGTAGGTCCCATGTGTTGTGTAATGCATGTAAAAGAACCCAGTGCACTTATCGAAAAGAGAAGGGGTTTGCCCCGGTGTTACTGGTTTGATCGGCAGCATATTGCGCCACAGCACCTTGTATTTTGTAAACCATTACATGGTGCTATGTAAAGGACTTGGTCTCATACTTCAAAAACGTAGCTCCACAATACCTTGCAGAAAAATAATGAACGCTAAAAGCGCCTTGAGCGTCACTGAGTGACGGATATGTGCGCTATATAAGAAGCCACTATTATTATTATTATTATTATTATTAAAGAATATTATTTGGTTTTACCCATACACGAGTTTAAAGCACTGTTTACTCAGTACTGTCCCGAGTCCTGTTAACAAAAATCCACAGCCATATTAATATCTTACCAACTAGACCACCGAGATTGCCCGGTAGCTAGAGGCAGTTCAAATCCTATATTTTAGCAGCGGGTACCACAACAATTTAATAGATGTTAAATTTGCATCAGGGATAAAGATTGGTTTTACCTTACACCGATGAGTGTAAAGCACTGTAAACACGGTACTTTTCTTCAGAGTCCTGCTTCTAGCTACCCAGCAATCTCGGTGGTCTAGTTGGTAAGACATCTGCTCTAGAATGGCAATGGTCGTGGGTTCGAATATCCCACCTGAGTAATAATATGCCTGTTGATTTTTTTCACAGGACTCGGGAAAGTTTTGAGTATACAGTGCTTTACACTCATCAATGTAAGGATAAAACCAAATATAATATTCCCCTAAATGTATGGGAACAGGGCTAGTTAATAAGTTAGTGGGCAGTCTACTCCACTTAAAGCATACGGCAGACACATGTCACTGTGATAGTCATTCCAGTGCCAGTACTGATTGGCCCTGTATTCTTATGATGTAATTCCTCCAATCAGGATAGTCACACAACTGTAGAGAAACGAGGTTAACTAATTCTTCCCCCCCCCTCGCTGCTCTCAAAGTTAAACTATGCTTTCTGAATAAACATCTATATCCTTAAGCTCCTCACACCTAATTTGAGGGAGTCAAGAAAGAATTAAACAAACAGTACATTTGTAAAGGAGAGTGCTCCATGTTTAGGAGGTAGGATTTAAGAGTGCTTTCATTTTGTTTATTTATCCACACATGGTTGTTTGAGGGGTAGACTTATGTGTATTATTCATACAAGTTCATTGTACATGTCGCTCAGTGGTTGTGTATATCTCAATATTATAAGCCTTCTCACTGTGTGTGTAGAGAAAGGACACATGCCCATGTTTTGTCCCAACTTACTTCAGAATCTTCCTGACTATAATATAAACCATGTAACCTTTGTTTACAAAAAGAGTGTCCTTTTACATTCCCTGGCTTTTGAGGCAGGCAGGATACTGCACTTGCTTGTACCGTGAAGTGACCTGTCTTGTCTACAGCACAAAAAAATGTGTTTGGAGAAAAGCGTGATTGAATTTGCACTATTTTTCAAACTGCTGCTTCGTAGTCTGCTTACTATTTTTATATTATTTTTTTAAGACAGAAAAATAAATCTGACTAATTGATTCGTACAGAACTGTCAGCGTGTTTTCATTCCTGCAACAATTCTTGTTAGTAATTAATTCCTTAACACATACATCACTTCGTGAAAATGAAAAAAACGAGTTTTGCTCGCAGAGCGCTGTGTACGAAACCAATGCATATTGTGACCTATCGCGGTAGGTCACTTCGTGAAAACACTACGCTTCCAGATAGGTCACTTTGTGAAAATGCAAATGTCACAAACGCGCGGCCTGAACTGCACGCTGTAGTGCTTTGTATATCATTGGTTAAGTGCTGAAAATGTTCACAGTAATGAGTATATTTATAATTTGTACACAAAATGATTTGCAATTTTTATTTTATTTTTGATAGATAGGTCACTCCGTGGCACAAGCAATGATATATGGGAAACTTTCATTTTATATTATAATTTCCACATAAATTCAAGAGTTAAAAAAGTAACAGCTGAACAAGTTTTTAAATGTGTCCCCCCCTGTCTTCTTATCAAAAGTTGATAAAAATCGTGTAGTGCAATCTCCATAATCAGATACAATGTCTTCTTTGCTTGTGTACAAATCGTGCCTGCAGGAAGTCCAGGCTCTGTAGCTCTTTTGTAAACTTGTGGTACATGGTCTATCTGAAGCATTTTTAACATGTTTTGCCACGGTAATTGCTGTGTAAGCTCAGAGATACTTGAGAGGGCAGGAAAACTAAATTCAGAGGTCCATTCTACTGATTGTGGTTAAATACTGTAACCCTGAAGTTGGGGTCTGGTCCAAATTAAAGTTGGGAAATTCTAAAGTTGGGAGGGGGGGGGGAAAGCATGCCCTGTGGGTTGGGTGAGGAACAGATTCCATCAAAACAGTTGAATAATTCTGACACAGGGAGTAGGGTTAATATAATGTTCATGATCATCATGGCAACTAACAATATTGTTTTCTTGTTTAAATTATGAAAAAGGGGAACGAGCTGAACATGACCCATGGAATAAATGAAAATTGTTAAAGGTATCGTACACGTTTGGTAATGACTCCAAACAAATATTAGCTTAAAAACTCACTTGGTAACGACCAACGGAGAGCTGTTGATAGTATAAAACATTGTAGGAAACGATTCCCTCTGAAGTAACGTAGTTTTTGAAAAAGAGGTAATTTTTCACTAAAATAATAAAAGACTTCTAGCTAGAAGTCTTTTATTCCTAACTGAAAGCACACAAATTTGTACAACAAGGGTGTTTTTTCTTTCGTCATTTTCTTGCAACTTCGATGACCAATTGAGCCCAAATTTTCACAGGCTTGTTATTTTATGCATATGTTAGGATACACGAAGTGGGAACACTGGTCTTTGACAATTACCAAACGTGTACGATGCCTTTAATAGAGTCTTTAGAAAGACTCTCAAAGGCCTGATACTTCATGGAGGCAACGGAAGCAATTGCCTTGGTTGGTTGCCTCTGGTCATTGCCTTGGTTCCCCTTGAAATATTCCAATAGAAATTTACAATTTCCTCATAGAGGTACCTTTACCATGAAGAAGTATGCATTGTTGCCCTTGACTTTGCCTTTTCAATAACAAGCATCAGGCCTGGACTCAAAACTCCAAGGCTAAATAATTCAGTTCTATTATAATATTAATGGGGTCTAGTAGCAGAAGCTGACAGGTGGTTAAATGAGTGAATGGAAAGGATGGTTACACCCCTACATGTATGTTCTGACACCCCTATGTTCCGACAACCCTGGTGTATTTTCCTATTCCTAACCCTAACCCTAACCCTAACCCTAACCCTAACCCTATGTAAATCATGAGGGGGTTGTCGGAACATAGGGGTGTCGGAATATAGGGGTTTCGGAATATAGAGCAGTCACCGGAAAGGATAGATTGAATTAAGCAAGAGATGTACAATCAACCATGAAAAAAGTAATCACGAGGGAGACAGGGTGGGGGGAAGTCAAATGAGTTGGCTGAGGTTTGTATACCAAAAGGATGGATGGAAACAGTGTTGGATCTATAGGAGAAAACGTAATTATTAACAAGTGAAACGACAAGTTTTTGGGGGGACATCTGTGGGAAAAACAGAAGGCATTGGGTTAAAAAGTTATTTTGTCATTTCTATCTTGTATACTCAAACATGGTTACACCCCTATGTTCCGACACCCCTATGTTCCGACACCCCTATGTTCGGACAACCCTGGTGTATTTTCCTATTCCTAACCCTAACCCTAACCCTAACCCTAACCCTAACCCTATGTAAATCATGAGGGGGTTGTTGGAACATATGGGTGTCGGAATATAGAGCAGTCCCCTTCAAACATACATGTTGAATACATGTAGTTTGGTGCCGTAGGCCTATATCAGACATTGACCAACACTCTATGGTTCCAAAGTGCCTTTGTTTAAATTCTCTGAAACATTTATTAAAACCATTTAAATCATGAAGTGGTTTACAGGTTGCAAGCTTGATACAAATGTTGTGGTAAGGAAGTTGTGGTTTGGTTAACAGGGTTGAGTCTTGTTTAGTCCACACAACATTTCAAAAAGTGTCGATCTTGTTTTTATAAGTTCAAAGCCAACATTGATACAGTCAAAAAGTAAAGTATACTGTGACTAAGTTTCAGTTATTTTAATATACTAGTACCCCGCCTACCTGTAACCTCCATGGTTAGAGGAACCCCAACAAATGTTTCTGCTCAGAGTAATCTAGTCACCAGGGACAGTCTGTCCAGTAATCCATTATCATAACCCCCAGGGACACACCAACAGTGGCTCTGTTGTCAAAATGACCTTCAACACAGATGTTTTCTGCTGAAGAATGTATGAACAAGAAATAGTTGAAATTATTATTAGCAAGGGAATTAACTTGGTCAAAGATTTATTTCTGAAACTTCAAAACCATGAAAACTAGAAAACTGGTAGTGTAAAAACTGGTAGTGCCAGCTCTGTACTTTCATCTAGCTCTGATACTAGTGATAGGGTCATGATTCATGAATTATAAGGTCATACAAAGTTCTCTTTGTTCCCAGGACTAAGGAGCACTCAGCAGATGACACATTTATGGTAATAATTTTGCCCTTCCCATCCCAGGAGCATACTTGTGCTATTTCAAATACATTATTTGGTTGTTCTGGTAGTCGTGTTGGTGAAAGATGGAAAAGTGAACAAACTTTTGCAACTCTGTTTTCAATTGCTGTAACCTTCCTTCACCCTCATCAAAATGCTTCCTTTACAACACAATACTTCTTTTTTCATAAAAAGCCCGCAAACAAATAAGGTTAGGCCTAACCCTTTCCTTTCCATAGGCAACTTTAGTCGACCAAGCTTACACACAAAAAAGCACTCAAGCCTGAGCACAAAGGCCATTTGTTAAAAAGCTGTAGTTTTGTCCATGTTCACCCTCCATATCCAAGCTTACCTTACCATTATTGGAAATAGAAAGATTGGATCTTTCCAATTGATGTTAAAATAAAATAAAGTTGATATTAATATGCAATCTCTTCAAATTGGAGTTGACAGATCTGAAATGCCTAACATCTACTGAGTGCCATATGGTTGTGCACCAAAAAGTGTTTGAGATTACAGATCACGCTAAGGAAAGAAAGACGAAGAACTGTGACATTTATTGACCGATCTCAATAATTTTTGAAAATTATATGAAAGGGAATTCAATAAGAAGAATTTGAAAATATGGTATTCAATAATTAAGAACTTTGTAATTACTAATTTTGCTGTAAAACAATATCTTTAGGGAGATAATGGAGTTTGTAAAAACAACCTTTGAAACAGAATGAAAGCTGTCTGTTGTGTAACAATGTGTGCTTCACACTTGAGTTGAGTGGTCAAACAATGTGGTCACCAGCAGTTGTTAATGTCCAAACAATTCAGTAACCAAAGGGTTAGAATGTGGAGCAATACAATACTATAAAGGTAGGTGCATTAGGATTGTTTAATTGATTGTATAATTCGGTTTGCGGTTATGTGGATATCTCCTTTGCTGTGTAGATTGTTCTTGTGAGAACTTGTCCTGCTAGTTGATTATAGATTTCGGAATGCGGGGGGATACTACTTAGTTCTGAAGAAAAGAATTGTCCTGCTTATCTACCTGGGGAGGTAGGAAGTTGGCCTTGACTGCTACTTTTTGTGATAAAGGTCACTGCAGCAGAGTGAGTTATCTATTGGTCTCAATTAGGTTTTGAATAGCCTGCATTAGTGTCTTGTTGACCGTTTGAAGAGCTTATTCTAAAGTCTATAGTTAAGTGATTTAATGCACCACTCCAGTTATTATTAAATTTGCTAGAGCAAACTAGAATATTCACTTCTGCGTCTGATGCATATACCGACTCTGCTCTAAATTATATACTGCATCTTGTGTATTGCAATACACGTACTTCAAGTCTTCAACATTCTGTAAGCTTGAGATTTACTTTAGGTTCAACTTTTTTCAAGACTGTAGCCGAGTAAAAAAATTTTTTTTTTTTAAGGTGCTAGCTGTGCAAGCCATCAGAGATTATAAAAAACACCCAAGTTTGCAAGAGGATAATGACATCTGTTAATTCAATTTTACAATGTAGGCCCAAGTTTGCAAGAAGATAATGAAAGTTTCCTTTGTTGGCGATGGATTTGTATTGTTTTGAATTAGTCTGTTGATTATAAGAGACTACAAACTTGTATCATTTATTCTTTCAGAAGGTGATGGAGTTTTACATCAAGTTTGTCTTTTTTTGTGATAGAATATTTTGTACCTCTCAGTTGATCTTGCAATTGCTCTGTGATCTTGCTGATCAAGCAAATTCAATAAGTAGCAGTAAGCTTTTTTGATCATGTTATTCCCTTGAGTTTTTGGCAATGAATTGGTTGAGTAGTGGTTTCACAGTTGGTCGGGTCCTTGCTGAATGGTCTGAGTAGTCCCACCCTGCTTCATGATTGACCTCCTCTGGGGTTATTACTTAGGATGATTTACGGTGTGCACTGTACATATAATAGAGTAGAGTACCCAACCAACCTTGAATTAAGTCAATATCCACTTCGTGGTGGAATCATGGAGGAAGGACAAAAAAGCTTCAGTGGGCCCACTGTCCGTCAGTGGTCAAGTGATTCTCAGTCAATTAATATGGAGCTTTGGATTTGTATTGTTTTGGATTAGTCTGTGGATTATACTTTTAACAAATGTTCTTTTATTTAGAAAGCGATGGAGTTTTACATCAAGTTTGTCTTTTTCTGTGATAGTATATTTTGTACCTCTCTGTTGATCTTGCAATTGCTCTTTGATCTTGCTGATCAAGCAAATTCAATATGTAGCCGTAATGAGTTTTGATGTTGTTATTCCCTTGAGTTTTGGGCAGAGTAGTTGGTCTGATAATCCCACCCTGCCTTATGCACCCTGGTATGTATTGACCTCCATGGATAGGATTTGTGTAGTGCTGTGTACACGACTACTTTAATATACTACTATTGAGTAGAGAACTCAACAAACCTTGCAAGTCAACATCAACGCAGTGGTGGTGAGGACATAAACACTTTTATGGGCCCATTGTCAGTCACCGGTCAAGTGTTTCTTAGTCAATTAATACAGAGCTCTGGAAGTGCCATCTGACATTTTAAGATCCTGAGATAATTTACTGCAGGGTGATGACATGATCAACGTAAGATGATGACATCCTGAGATGATTTATCTTGAAATGGCAACTTCTTGAAAGTAGAATGTCGTCTGCCAGATATATTTTATGTAAGGATGTTGAGATCGTGAAAGTAAGGTGTTGTCGTCCCGAGATAAAACATATCTGGAAGAGGACTTTTTACTTTCAAGAAGTCCTCATCCCAAGATAAATCATCTCAGGATGTCGTCATCTTACATTTATGATGTCATCATCCTGCAGTAAATTATCTCAGGATCTCAACAAGTTGGATGGCACTTCCAGAACTCTGTAAACTAAGGTTTCTACTACATACTTTGGTTTTCCTGTTTTATGATTAATTTATTAGTTACACACTTGGTTGTTTTACTTTGCTGTAGAAGACTGCTTTTGCTTTTCTTAGTTTGATGGGTGAAAAGTCACTTCCAGTAGCCTAGTATAATTGATGATTCATTTACATACATTTACACTAGTTTAGTTTTTTATAGTTTCTTTTACATAATGTGTATATAAGTAGTGCTTCATAGCATAGTAATCCAATGCCCAGTTTCTCAGAGATTTTTTTTCTTAACCTTAAAGGCACTGAACACGCTTTGAAATTGTCAAAGACCAGTGTTCTCACTTGGTGTATCCCAACATATGCATAAAATAACAAGCCTGTGAAAATTTGGGCTCAATTGGTCATCGAAGTTGCAAGAAAATGATGAAAGAAAAACACCCTTGTTGTACAAATTGGTGTGCTTTCAGATAGGAATAATTTTAAGGCTTCAGGCCTGAAGTCTTTTATTATTTTAATGAGAAATTACCTCTTTCTCAAAAACTACGTTACTTCAGAGGGAGTCGTTTCCTACAATGTTTTTACTATCAACAGCTCTCCGTTGCTTGTTACCAAGTAAGTTTTGATGCTAATATTTGTTTTGAAGACACAAAACAGTCAAGAAGTTCTTGAGTAGTGTTACAGTACATGTATGTTGTAATTTTTGTACAGTGCTGGCTATAGCCCTGTTCGCATTGGACTTAATTTGGGTAAACTAACCGAGCAAATGGGTAACTTATCCATTTTAAGTCCAATGCGAACAGCCCAGGAAGTTTCCCTCCCAGGTAACTTACCCGACCCAAATGGGTAGTTTAACCGACCCACGACTGCCCGGTTAAATTGACCAGGTCAGTTTAACCGAGCCGAAAAGTCCAGTGCGAACGCGATCTGGGTAAAAGCCGTCCCGGTAAAAAGCCACATCCGGTCCCCCGACCCGCCCGCCGCGTCACGTGATCGTGAGGTGACACGTACACAGGTCCTCGTGCCATGATAACCAAACCAAAACAGGGCGACGCTTGTTCTTTTCTACCTGTGTGTTTTCACCATATTTTGCTCGTGAATTATTGTAAATTAAGTCCCGTAGAAACGCACATGTAATTTACACGGACGGAAGCTCCGTTGCACTCTATGGTCATGCATCCAGTCAAAGGTCACTGCGTAGCGCCCTCTTGTGTCTGCCTAGGTAAGTCGGTTAGTTTCACCGGTCGTGTCAGTTAGTTTACCCACGTCGTTAATCCAAGTGCGGACGCCGGTAAGTTTTACCTTTTGGAATGTTAACCACGGTCTCGGTAAAACATTAATCCAATGCGAACACGGCTAATATGTGGTAGCCTCTCCACTGTGGAAAATTTGAATTTTTTTACAAGTATGCATCTTGCCAGGTTCTTTTCCCTGGCTTGATGTTTTTTGAGCCTGTTACATTAGGTTTAAAGCATGGAGGTAGAATTAGATTCTACCTCCATGGTTTAAAGGGACACGTTGCCTTGGATCGGGCGAGTTGGTCTATAAAAAGCATTTGTAACCGTTTGTTAGAAAATGCATATGGTTAGAAAGATGTTTTAAAAGTAGAAAACAATGATCCACACAAAAATGTCTCGAAATTGCGTGGTTTTCCTTCTACATCGTGAACAAACACGGTCGGCCATTTTGTGGAGTCAACTTTTTGACTCCACAAAATGGCCGACCGTGTTAGTTCGCAAAGTAAAAGGAAAACCACGCAATTTCGAGGCATATTTGTGTGGATCATTGTATTCTACTTTTATAACTTCTTTCTAACCATATGCATTTTATAACAAACGGTTACAAACGCTTTTTTTTAGACCAACTCGTCCGATCCAAGGCAACGTGTCCCTTTAAAGGGTCTGTAAAGGTTTGGTAATGACTCTGAAAATTATTGGCAATAAAAGTTTCCTCGAACTATTAAACACGGAAGCGTTTTCTTTGAGATGTGAAGATAAGTAAAGACAATTACATACCGATGCGTTAGGGATATTTAGACAAAAACAAATAATTAAATACGGAAGCGATAAGGGGATATTTGTAGCGGTTCACAGCCTACGTAAATTCAATGAATTCTCCCACCACAATTCACTTCAAGGTCTGTGCGTTAGACTTAGAGTTTATTAATAAATTTAGCCTTGACGTGGTAGTTTATTATTTAAAATTTTATATCGTCTGAACCAGAGTCAAAGAGTTATAATATCTGTGCCATTTTGTAACTTATCTTGTAACTTACGACCCACTTTGACTTTTACGTCCGGTACAAACAGGAAGCTCTACAATGTAAAATTCGTATCTCGTGAACCACATGTCATAAAGTCAAAATCTTTGTGAGGTCTTGGAGCTAATGACACATTTGTTATACATGTACATGACCCCACTTTGATCTTTTCTTCCAGTCCAAATAGAAAATTCAATTACAAAAATACATTTCCTTTTATTAAAACCACATGTCATAAAGTCACAATCTTTGTGCCGTCTTGTAGCTTATAACAAAGTTTGTACGAAAAACTTATTTGGTCATTGTGATGTCATCAGGTGTCAAATTATTACAATAATTCAAAGTTTATTTTCAAAATAAAACGAAACCCCAGTGTTTGTTCATAACAAACTCATTTCTAGTTTGATGATGTTTTTGCGAACTGAAATGTCTTTTTTGGGACTTTAAAGAAAAAGAAAAGTGGTCAATGTAAGACCTGCAGACTGTGCAAGTCTCGTGATATCGAATACGAGAAAACAACTTGAATGAAGACTATATTTTTCTATGACAGATCTATTCAAAAATTCTTGAAAATAAAAATACACATAGCAAGTTGTAATTACTAAATTTTCACTTTTTGTATTATACAAATAATTTGTTCAAATTAACATTGAAACAAAATTAAAACTTGGGATGAGGATGTTTATTGTAGACATCCCATTTGCCAATCACGCCTGAATGTGTGCGTCTATCACATAGGTTTAATGACGTTATGACCTTCAGTTGGGCAGCATTCTTAATTTTTTACAAGTAACCGGAAACAGAGGTCAAGTCTTATTCTCAGGTTTTCTTCGTTATTTTGTTGAATTTGGTTTTACTTTCATATTGTGTATCACTTAGTATTGCATTCCCAACATCATATAGACCTATAATTTTCATGGCCATAAACTACGTTAAACTAAAAATAATTGACAAAACTAAATCCCGCCCAAGTAAAACTCCATATGGTTGGGACCACAATGGTCCCGGAAGTTTGAATATGTGCGAGACTTGCACAGTCTATTGGAGCTGACTCCATTGTTTTTTCAATAATTCTGTACATATCAACAGGTGACCCCCTTAATCTGTCACTTCAAGGTTCACTCCTATTTCTTATGAGTAAAACGACCCCCCTACATTCTTAGGCTATGGCCTCAACTACAAGCATTGACCATTAAATCATCAGACATCATCTGAATTCTAGCCTTGTTCTTGGAAATTATATCATTTAAAAACATACATGCACATGTACATGGTTTGAGTTTCGGTGAAAAATTCACAAGACTGTAGGACTTGCTGATAATTTTTACTGGACTAGAATTTATTTTACAAGACCAGACTCAAAACGAATTGAACAAGCACTAAGAGAATATCTGTTGCATTTGTCTTACATTGTGTAGAGTGTACTTCAATACTCAATAGAAGTGAAAGATAGAGGCCCTAATAATAGCAGATTCTTAGTCAAAATTCTTCACAAAAATGTACACAATGAGGTATTCTTCAATTGAAAAACAAAACACCACTACCAGGCCTGTTGGGTCATGAGAGTTTACAGGCCTGAAGCTCAAATCACTGGCCTCGGGCCTGCTGTCCAGTGTTAATTTGGAGCCCTGATGCACCATGGAGGAAGCGTATTAATTTGCATGTTATTTCTGTGTGACATCATCTCTGAATTAAAAGTCCCACCACCCACCATCAGAAGCTCATAAAAATGACTCCCCAACTTGTATCGCTCCTTTCCACTTCCCATTTTGCCTTTGCTGCTGCATTCTTCAATTGTTGACACTATGGCATGTCGTTGCTGAGTGGATAAGAACACCGAACTCAAGCTCTGGTGTTTCTGATCAGCAGAGTGTGGGTTCGAATCCCAGTCGTGACACTTGTGTCATTCAGCAAGACACTTAACCACATGCTTCGTCCTTCGGACGGGACGTAAAGCCGTTGGTCCCGTGTGTTGTGTAATGCACGTAAAAGAACCTAGTGCACTTATTATCGTAAAGAGAAGGGGTTCGCCCCGGTGTTCCTGGTTGCATTGGCTGCATACATGTATTGCGCCACAGCACCTTGTAAACCATTACATTGTGCTATAAATGAACAGGCCTCATACTTCAAAACGTAGCTCCACATACCTTGCAAGAAATAATACCTTAAAGCGCTTAGAGGCTGGCCTGCAGTAGGCGCTATACAAATACGTTTATGGTTTATTCTTCTGCTTAATCAATATTCTTCAATTGTCTACACTCCACTCTGCTTGCAAGCTGGATTTGAAGTACAGTTTGAACAATCTTTCTTACTTTTGTACCAGAGTTTACCCTTAACTTTTTCAGTGACTATCCAGCAGGACCAATTAGCTTGTTGTTTCACTGGTCCACCAGCTTTTTCACTAGTCCATATTTCATATTAAATAAGGATGCTTTTCAACACTGAACTAGCCAGCCGGACCACTTGGAGAGAATTCTGTCTGGTCCTCAGGTATCCTGGAGAATGCTGCAATACTTCAATCTGAAATCCCACAGCAATACATCTTGAAAGTAATCATGTAATCCTCAAGAGAAATCTTTCTCTCCTCAGTTCACAATTTCTTATCATGGTTTCTTCAATCTAAAAAAGGGCCTGATTCATACACAGAATCCCTGTCATTAAACAAACTGCTTTTCATGGTTTTCACTGTAAAAAAAATACTGTCATGGAATTGGATGGTATTTTCAAGGCTTGGTTGTATATTCCTTCCATTGTGGTTTTATGGTGTCACAGCTTGAATTTTTGGTAAAATGCCACAAGACCGCAGGGCTTGTAGATGAACATTTTTGCTAGATCAGAATTGATTTTTCAAGTCAAGAATCTAAACAAGAAAGAACTTTCTAACACATAAACTGTTCTATTTGAACAAACAATAGGAATATTTATCTTAGTGTAAGCTTGTAATTTGGTTTTACCCCAGGCACTTCCCCCAATCTCACAAGCACCCATCTAATGCCCACCCAGACACCAGTGTCCAGACTGGCTGTCTGGGACTTGACACATTTATGACCACAATGCCCACCTAGTCTGTCCCCACAACTTGAGTATAAAATGCCCTTATGTCCCATCTCTAGTTTATTCTTCTCTGTTCTGCACTTATTGACAGACCCTCCTGGTTAGCCCAGTGCAAGATCTTACACTGTGGCCCCATCCAGTATTCTTCTGTCTTTTCCTGCTACTTCTCGTCTGATACACATCTTTGTAAAGCCATACAGTGATAATAAATCGTCTTCTGTATTCAAGCCCAAAGATAAGGAGTTTCATTCATATGCTTTACCAGTCAGCCCACAATTCTATAGTGACACCCTTTTAAGTGTTACATTAGTCTTATAGGTGAGTGTACTTTGATACTCGACAGAATTGAAAGATATTTACCAGACTCAAGTTCAATGTTTGAACATAATTTTTTGTTAATTTATGATAATTACACAGAGAGGTATTATTAATCAATTGAAAAACACAAGACAGTCAGACTTGTCCGGTCCTGAGTTTACTGGCCCTAAGGTAAAATCACTGGCCTCAGCCTGCGTTCCTGTGTAAATTCCAGCCCCGGTTGTGTTCATTGAAACGTAAACAAACATGTATGAAATTGAATACCCAGTAGATGATGAGAAGTCATTTAAGGGGTTTGTATACGTTCGGTAATGACTCTAAAAACTGACTAGGTAAGAAGTACAGCAGCTTTGGATAGTATAATGCATTTAGAGAAACCTTTCACTTAGAAGAACTGGGGTTATGGAAAAATATATCACTTTTTTCCCAAACAAATTTGAATCTGAGAAGCGTTACGGAAAGTAGTGTTTCTCAGATTGTGTATTCCAATTGCAGATTATTCTTTCTACGTGGACATCCAGATTGTTGGCAATATCTCAAAAGCGCTACCACCTTTTGAAATGAAATTTTCACAGGTTAGTTTTATGGTATATATCTACAACTATATAGGATTGAATTTAATAGATGTTAAATTTGCATCGGGGATAATTTAACATCTATAATATATAGGATTGAAACAAACAGTGGGTTCCAATTACCAAACTATACAATCCCTGTGTACATCTGAATCTGATAATACTGATGTCAGTAGATGTCAGTCAAGTAATTAATCAATCAGGTCTTGGTTCGGGAGGTCCTCCATCAACAAGGGCCCGAGGAAGTAGGGTATTGCAAAACCTTCTTCCCATCATTTGTGTGGAACCCCTGATATTGATACCTTGTGCTGTGAAGTACTGTTTATAAAACCTGTGAGACCATAGAATGAGGGTGATACAGGTTGATTCACACAACTACAATACCTCTTCAGAGCTGGTTTAGAGTGTGTTACCAGACAGCAAAGGCAAAGCCTGATGCAATAAACAGATGGCTGGAATGGTTCCCCATGGTTCAATTCAAGGGTGACTGCTCTATATTTTGACACCCCTATATTCTGACAACCCTACGTTCTGAAACCTTGTGATTTACATGCCAGAATAGTTAGGGTAAGGGTTAGGGTAAGGGTAAGGGTAAGGATTAGAAAAATATACTAGTAGGGGTGTCAGAACATGGGGGTGTCTGAACATAAGGGTGTTGGAAAATAGGTGTGAGCCTGGTTCAACTTAGGTCTTTAAAACAAAAAGTTATGTTGGTGTAACCATGGGGCTCCATGGTGTAACGGGCCAGAAAAAATAGTGTAGGTAGGTCAGGATTTTTAATTTTTTTAATTGTTTATTTTTTCCCCCCAAAAAACAGTTGAACGAAACTTGTGAATTCCAGTTAACTGTTTAACTGTTTCTACTGGTCCAATCAAAACTTTAAGCCAGCGGATGTCAACACACTTTTCAGGTTTAGTAGAACACTACACCCACTCCTACCTCTAAGGGTCACAGAACCAGGTCATAAAACCACAAAGACAAAGCCTGCATGGCTTGTCTTTTGATTGAAGTAAGAGTATTACAAACTGAAACAATGTATAACCATGGAGGTAGAATTATGGTATAACAAACTGCAGAGGATTAAGATAAGACTAATTGGATCTCAATAGGAGTGTCAATCATTCTCCCAGGGCTGGAGAGTGTCTGGGGCTGACATTAATAAAGAAAAGGATGTCGGTTTTTTTTTTTTCACTGTTGGCTTCATTTGTGGTGGGAAAGTTGTTTTTTTAATCATTGACAAAACTTCAGCTGGGGGAAAAAAAGTTGAAAAAAATAAAAATATCCAGGTTCGGCCGTATTTTTAGAGTCGGTTGGGTTACGCCAACATAACATTTTTTTTTTAGGCCTTAGTCTTTGCCCAAGACTTCAATGATCGATAGCGGATAGTGTAACCTGCGCTCGTGTAAATTGGTACAGCTTGCCCTCTTATGGCAGGATTTAACCAACTTGACTGGCTGTCACTCACGTTAAGTAAGAGCCAGTAAAGTTGGTTAAATCCTGCCGTAAGAGGGCGCGCTATATACCGATTTACAACGAGCGCAGTACACTATCCGCTATCGATCACTGACGTCTTGGGCCAAGAATAGGTTCAACCATGCCTTCCTCCATGGTTCAACTTAATCAGAGGGTTGGATTTGTGTGGGCAGTCTCATATTACCCTAACAGTACACTGAATCATGTAGCAGCCAGATTTTGTACACAGTATATGGCAGGTACTGGTTTTTTCCCAGCCCATAAATGCACAACTCTGGAAACTGACCTCCCCCTCTTAGGTATTTGGAATGGTCCAGTCTTGGATATCAAGGACTTTGACTCCCCCTGGACATTGCACTTTGGAGAAACAATGAAATAAATAATATTTGGAAAAAAGGCCCTTTCACAAGAGCACCAGTAACAAAGGTCCTTGGAAATGGGTGCTGGTTTTCTGTCACTTGTTCATTGGGATTATGGTTTTTACCAACGTCCCTTGTTTTTTTTTTTTTTTTTTTTTTTTTTTTGGGGGGGGGGGGGATGGTCACAATTGTTCATTTATTGAACATTTTCTTTTACCAGTGACACGTTCTGTGCAGGAGAATAATGATATGGCTAAAGCATGGTTCCTTGCATCGTGGTGACTTTAAATTGGTTGCTTTTTTGTGGAGGAGGTCTGGGTCTCTGTTAAAAATAGCAAGGGTCCTTGGTTATTATTTAACAAGGATAGCTTTCACACATCTGGAATTTGCTATTTTTTAACATCAATGTGATTTTAGTCAAGGTCTCTAGTTAAAAAATTTCGTGAACGGGTATTTAGTTTCCATTTTATCATGCTTAAGGTAAAAGCTAGGTGATAATTTCTAGTTGAAAGGCAGTTGTTTATTTCAAGCCTTGCCAGGATAGTCTATCTAGGAAGGCACTGTATATGTGTCAAATTCCAGGGAATTTGTCTGGAATTTGTCATGAGTAGATTAATGAGATAATTGTTGAAAGGAGTGGAAGATGGACTGATCAAAGGGAAAGCTGATCAAACAATGGATGATAAAAAAGAACACACAAACAACAGCAATAGCTGATCTCAATTCTCAATGACTTCATAATGGTTAATTTTCTGACATTTTTCACAATTTCAGATGAATGACAACGGCAAACATCAGAACCTTCCACCAGTCATTCTACGCCGTCCCTCCTCATCGACTGTCTTCAACTTTAGAAGACAAGAGGAGTTGTCTCCACCTCAAGGGAGCCCTGTATCCTACATGTGCCAAGATAAGACAACAACTTCAAGAAGCCGACAAAATGGATCTCCCATTGAAGAGATCAATTTCAACATCGCTGAGAGTAAAACTTGTAGCTCTGATTATGGTAATCATCATCCTTGTGAGCAGGACATAACAAACTCTCAACCGTCTTGTAAGATTTCTACTCCTGTTATTGTTTCTGAGTCTGAAATGTTTAAGTCTCATATTGCAATTAGTGGTAAGAAACTTAATGATACAGCACGACCGACTTGCTTACATGTGCAAACGGATGGAGGACTTTCTGTGGGAAACAAATTTGCAGCTTGTTTCCTTATTAAGGAGGGAGTGCCACATGAGGATATTCAACAGAGTGCATCCTGCCCTTCAATTACCACAGAGTCTGTGACTACGATACCTGTACTTCACTCAAACAATGGTGTTTTGAGTTCTTCAGAGGTGACGTCAACTGAGATTAGTTGCAGTACACCAGTCATTCATGTTTTACAGCCACAGTTTTATTTGAATCTTAAACAAACTAAAGATGCTAAATGTGATTTAGACATTAGGAATCTCAGTGTTGACATTCCAATATCAGATGTACCTCCCACTCTCCAACCTGGCAGCACTATCAATACTGCTGCTGAAAATCAACCAGAAACAACATCTTTGTCGAAACTTAAAGAGGTACATGTTTCAGATCTTCCTGTTCTGCAAAAATGTGGAAATGATGAAGCAGCCAAAATCACCCAATCTGAGGAGGTTTGTGAGACTGCTGCAGCTTGTGTGAATCTTCCAGAGCCAGCTGAGATTGCTTCAGAGAGAAACACTGATGAGACTGTCTCAAGCACACAACCTGAGGAAATCCCTAATGTTTTTGGACAGCCACAAATAATTGGAGTGTTTTCATTGAGAAACATACCAGAGAAAAATGACAAATCACCACAATATCAGTGCCCAAAATGCCTGAAGAGATTTCATCGCATCTTGTCCCAATTAGAACACAAGTGCAACCCCAAGACTCCTTCTATTGGTTCTCTTCATAAACTGCATTCTGTGAAGCTGTACAAGTGCCTAGAATGTTTTGAGGAATTCTCTGATCTGGACAAAAAGAAAAGTCATTCTTGTTCATCCCAGGTGGAGGCAAAGTCAAAAAACAGTGACCAAGCCTCATCCATCGATGGAAAAAGTTCATTGAAGAAAGCTGCCAAACACTGGTACAGAACATCAAGGGGTTCATTTAAGTGCAATTATTGCAAAAGAATTTCATTTAAGGAGGCCAAAATTCGAACACACTGTGCGCAGAAACATAAAGATCATGCAAATCGGAATGCAGGAAATGAGATTATCAAAGAAAGAAAGGAAACCACTTCCAACAACAAATCAAAGAAGATAAAGATCAGATCATCAAGTAACCAGTGCTCTACTGAAGAACGCACAGGGACTAAACATCATAAAAGAAACTTTGAACAACCTTTCAAATGTGGCTTGTGCGGCATGAGATACAAACGAGTTGCATACTTAAAAAAACACATCGCTTCACACATGGGTTCTGATCAATTCAAAAGAAGCAAACGCCCGTTTGTTTGTAGGCTTTGTAAGTTTAGATTTCATGATAGTTCTACACTCAGAGTGCATTCTATGAAGAAGTGTATTCAAACAAAGAACGATGCAAAACAAGATCAACAGGACAAGAGTTCATCTTCTGGGAATGAAGACATAGGCCTACATGTTCGTGAACAAAACACTTGTCTTGTTTCAAAGAATGCAGCTATAAACACCACATCTGAGGACTCATCAAGTAGTCTTCACAACGAGAAACATTTCCCAAAGCGAAAGCATAGATGTGGCTTCTGTGGCATCTTATGTGATAGCTCCACAAGCCTTAAAAAACACGTCAGGACCCACTGGAATCAAGTATTTGAAAGCTACAGTCGTCCATTAGAGTGCTGTCTCTGTAATGAGCAGTTTGACAATTGTGTGCGGTTCTTTTTGCATGTCAGACGAAACAGCTGCAGTTCAACTACCACTGAGGATACATGTCAATCCAGTGGGATTGAACTTAGCGACGGTGAAGCTAGAGACGAGATGGAATGTGCCCCTGCAATAAGTCAAAGTAACTCTACTGCTCATCAAGAAGAGCAACCACACTTGAATGGTATGCATCAATGCCAATTCTGCGACCTCAACTTTTGGAGTAAGAACATACTCGACATACATCTTCACAGCTCTCATCCGCTGTTTCTTCAAACTGAAGAAAGTGCTACCTCAACTTCTTCCGACAGTGAGGCTGATAGAGACTCAAACGACAAAAACAAAGATCAAGGAACGCCTGATCCAGTTATTTTGAATCAGCAAAGTAAAGTGAAAGCCAGTAATGAAATAACGCCAAGTCAAACACATCGGTCACATCGTGTGTCCTCTCTCATAAAGGCCTCTGGGATTCAAGATGACCAAAGTCTGCCTACAGATAAGAGTGAAAAATTGTTAAGTGTTTGTGAGAGCAATGATTTGGCAAATCATACTCTCATTCAGGATGGTACTGAAATAGAAGAAGACACTGAGATAAGCAAACGCACACAGATTTATCCCAGTCAGTGCAAGATTTGCAAGATCACTCTGAGTAGTTGGAAGAGCGTGGATGCTCATTGTCAAAGACATCATGCCGATCGTTTGTACAAGCATCTACATCCAGGACGAAGTCAACCAGATTGTTCCATGGAATCAAGTGATGACACCAAAATAGATGTTGTCAAAGTGAATTTGTTCCACACTTGTGAGTTGTGTGAGAGGGTTTTTAAGTACTGGAAAAGCTTAGTGTTTCACCAGAAGTTGAAGCATGGTGTACATGTTAACTGTGCTACACTTCCGTCAAGGAGACAGAAAAACAAAGATAAAGGCAAGCTAACTGACAAGCCCAGTTTAGAGGTTAACACTTCCATCCTTGACAATAATACTTCTTTATTGACAAATGAAATCCGGTGTGAATCAACCCAGAAATTATCCAGCACACAGACACTTGCTGCTTGCAGTCACGACAACAACAATCTTGCAGGTGTGCAAAATGAGAATGTCCCAATCAGACAAAAATACCAGAACTGCAACCAAAACCAGAGTCGGCCAAGCAAGAAAAATCATCCCGTGAAGGGTAGAAGAACAGTTGAAGATCTTCAGATAACACAAGTTGTGTCATTGAAATCAGGTGAATCAAATAATCTTTGGAATTCAGTTAATACTTGTTCTTCAGTAAAGAGGAATGATCCCCAACACATCACTGACAGAAGAATGCAGCCGTTGTTTGATGAAGTGTCTTCAAATCATCAAGGTAAAACTCGGCATGAGTCACAGAGACAGGAAAGCACACAACCAAATGAAATAGCCTCCCCAGATTTGCCTTTGCACAGTTCATTTAACAACAAACAGCATAGCAATTCAGCAGGGTCTGCTGACACTGTTGATGTACAACAAGCGATCTTAGATGAGTTTAAATTTCTGATGAGCTCTGTTATAACAATACAGTCTACTATGAACGTTCAGAGTAATATCTCCGGTGCTGCAGGTGTTATTCCACATGATCAATATAAATTTGACGGGGCCATTAAAAAACTTCCCTTCAAGCAAGTAAAACGTATTCTGAAAAGCTTGGAAAGAAACATCAACACCAATGCTTATCACTGCAGTGTATGTGGAGAAGTTCTGGATGATATACCTCAATACACAAGCCATATCTTAGCTCACTGCGACTTTGATCAGTATATCTGTGTTTTCTGCGACCAAAGGAGTCTTGATATCTTCTCAGTGCTCAACCATGTTGTCCTTACACATCGTGCGGACAAAGTACATGTACCTCAAGAACCAGAAGGTAGCTGCATGGAAAGAATCAGCACATCATCCCCAACGAGTACCAGTGATGTCCTTGGCACAGCAGCTGGCCAACCAAGCTCGAGTGCATCACTACAGACATGTCAGATTGCCAATGAACATTGTACTTATCCCAGACCGAGGTTTGATTACATCTTTAAACCAAAGGAACATGAGCTTAATATCGCACTTGATGAGAAGACGGGTCAATTCAAGTGTCCTGCGTGTCAGTTTAAGTACATGGACAGGGCTGATGTGATATACCATCTGCGCATGTATCATAACGGACATCCATACATCTGTAAACACTGCCCTGAGAAATTCTACTTCTACCCTGATGTTCAAGCACACTTCTTTAAGCATCATTTTCTGCATGTCACACAGCAAGGGCAGCATGCACTGGGTGAGAGAGATATCGCTACTATGCAACCAAACTTCCAGAGTGTTGACGATGCAGGGTCATGCCACACTGAGTTGGATGGTTTCAGGAAGCAGAAAAGCTGTGATGAAACAACTTCAGAAGAATCTGAAGTCAAGACTGGTTGTTGTAGGGCTGTTGATTCTAGTCCAGCTTTCATACATGTAGATCACAGAATAAGAACTCAAGAACTGCAGGAATTGACACAAGATGCACCACCTTCACTTACAGTGAAACAGGAGAAACTAAATAATGATGTCATTGATGCATACAAGCAAACGGATGCAAACACTAATCCAGGAGACTATGAAAGAATAAGAACTCAAGAACTGCAGGAATTCACACAAGATGCACCACCTTTAGTTGTAGTGAAACAGGAGAAACTAAATAATGATGTCATTGATGCATACACTTTTCACAACCTGCAGCATCATCTCAAAGGTCAGATCACAATTAAAACTGAAAAGCTTGATGACAGCTTTTATTCAATGACTGAGTGTATGCAACAGTCTGCCATTGATGATGGAATTCGGCGTCAATCAGATATTGATCAAGATGGAGAAATAGACATTGAGAATGACTTCCGAACCAGGATTGTTCCTAGAGACCAGCGTGACATACCAGCAGCAGCTGCTTCTTGTTTATTCAGCCGTGAAAATTCATCTGTAAAAGTCACTCAATCGGAGAATGATTTGCAGATTCTCCAAGTAAAAGTCAAAGTTGAGAAAGATGTCACTGAAGCCAGCCAGTGGGGTCTTTGTATGGAAAAGGAAATTTGTAATGAAGTAGAATTGTCCGATGCCAACAAATCTGATTCTAATGATGCTGTAGTGAGTTCCTCAGTCAGATCTGAAACTACCACAGACATAAGCACCAAGACAAACCCAGTGGATTCTACTGAAAGCCATGGAGATGATTCCCATTTTGAATCAATTAACTTGTCAGACGTCGATAACCAACTGGACGATGGGGAAGATTTACTTCAGATTGCTAATGAAATGGGTATTACGCTTGCTGAGTCTTTACCCGAACTTCAATCAACTTGCTGTCAGAAGAAAAACCCAGGAGATTATGTTAAAAGTTCCAACAGAATGATACCTCATTCTACAGAGACTTCAGGATCAGAGCAGACTGATAAACATCAGAGCCGACCATCAACAGGAACATTGTCACAAGAGAATAAACGGTTAATTTCAGATGGATGTAGAGAACTTGCCTCTCCACATACCCAGTGCAAAGAAACACCTCAAGACCATAAAGAATGCCAGTTGAAAAATCCATTAGATACCATAAATCCAAACCCTTTCCATCAAACCGAGACTATTTCAGAAATCCTCCAAGACATTGCCAAGAACAATTTCACATCCAGAATCCTCGCAAGCTTTCAAGAAGATTACAGAACCTCGGGAGACATGGATTTACGGACTACTCCTGTTTCCAGTGAGAGTAACACAGCTTTGACTGTTTCAACACCTTTGGGTACAAAAAGGCAACTTGAACCATTAAACATCCCACAGCAAAGAGAACAAAAACAACTAAGTTCATCTGATGACAATTCAAAGAACCTGCAAGCTGCTGTAGCTGAAGATAGTCCTCAAGTACGAGGTAGAACCAGCAGTAATGAAATAACATTAGAAGATGCAAATGAGACTTTTTCCCACCTAGATGACTTTAATAAAGAGATTGGAGCCAAGTATCACAACATGAGCCAAAATAACATTGAGAACCATCAGTCTCTAGCAGCTGTACCTGAAAACACTCTGCAAGATTCACAAGGAGGGGTGACCAAGTCATCTGAGTTAAATGTCTCCACACATCAATCAAATTATGAACGTTACCTCTCAAGTTTGGAAGCTCAGGTGATAAGCAAGAAAAACTTCACACTAGCCTCAAAAGTTCCAGTTAAGAAAAGTCAAAAATCAAAACAACAACTTAACACAGCTGGAAATGTTTGGCCGGCCAAGAGACGTAGGCATTGTTCAGACGGACCGACTTTGTTCAGCTATCACGAGGTACCTTCTTCAGGATACCCTAGACATTGCAATCAATCAATTGACCAATTGAACAATTCCAACATGACAGTGACACACGGACAATCCCAATATGATGAAACATTATATTCAGCAAGTATTAATGTCATGGAATCTCAGCAGAGGAGCAACCAGTCTAATGTTACTTTACCTCAGCATCTTACGCAAGTTCAAAGGGACATCCATGGCTATCAACAGAATCACCAGAGTGCCAACAGTAACCAACAAAACTCTTCCAGATATTTGCAAACTAAACCATTCAGGAATGAGCCACAGATGCATGACCAGTTTGCAGTGCCACGAAGGCAACACGAGTCACAGATGCATGACCAGTTTGCAGTGCCACGAAGGCAACACGAGTCACAGATGCATGACCAGTTTGCAGTGTCACCTAGGCAACACGAGTCACAGACGCATGACCAGTTTGCAGTGTCACCTAGGCAACACGAGTCACAGACGCATGACCAGTTTGTAGTGCCCCGAAGGCAACACGAGTCACAGATGCATGACCAGTTTGCAGTGCCACGAAGGCAACACGAGTCACAGATGCATGACCAGTTTGCAGTGCCACGAAGGCAACACGAGTCACAGATGCATGACCAGTTTGCAGTTCCACGAAGGCAACACGAGTCACAGACGCATGACCAGTTTGCAGTGTCACCTAGGCAACACGAGTCACAGACGCATGACCAGTTTGCAGTGTCACCTAGGCAACACGAGTCACAGACGCATGACCAGTTTGTAGTGCCCCGAAGGCAACACGAGTCACAGATGCATGACCAGTTTGCAGTGCCACGAAGGCAACACGAGTCACAGATGCATGACCAGTTTGCAGTGCCACGAAGGCAACACGAGTCACAGACGCATGACCAGTTTGCAGTGCCACGAAGGCAACACGAGTCACAGATGCATGACCAGTTTGCAGTGCCACGAAGGCAACACGAGTCACAGACGCATGACCAGTTTGGAGTGTCACCTAGGCAACACGAGTCACAGACGCATGGCCAGTTTGCAGTGCCACCTAGGCAACATAAGTCAGGCTCTTTAACTTTAAGGGAGTTGCTTCATACTCCACAAACTGTGAACCCGTTTAATGGAAATAACCCTCTTTCATCAGCCAATAGATTGCCTGATCATTCAAACTACCGCATGAATAGTAAAGATAGTGCTTTAAACAACTACACTGGACCTAGAGGTTTATGTTCCAACAATGTAAACCTTTCAAATGAACAATCATACTCAGATGTGCACGAGAGAAACTTACACTCACAGGCAACACCAAATGGCAATCCCAACTTGACTAATAATGATTATTTAAGACCAGTAGCGACTTGTGTCCAGCCTGTAGAGACTTGTGTCCAACCTGTAGAAGGTGTTGACTGGGATATGCAATCACCTCTACATCCCTCGTATCCATCGTATCCTCAACCATTGCACACCAACAACCAGCCAATGGTTTCCCCCAGAAGCAAAGATCAGATGGAGTGTTTACCACAAATTGTCAGTGTTTTGTCTTTACACCCTGATTATTTAAACAAATGGAGGTACTTATAGATGACTATGCCAAGAGAAATCGGTCAAAGGTCATCGTCAGTGTGTTTTCCTCACAATCCTTGCAACCAGACTAAAGACCTTTATCATGCTGCCACCACCTTGGTCATGTTCCCCGTATCCAGTAACAGTAATGGATGCTAATATTCATTGTACAAAAAAGGAACCGGACTATTTCCTCTTCCTGCCTTGGTTTGATTACATTGAGTTGAATGGGAGAAAAATCAAGATGGCCGCAGCATGATAAAGGTCTATTACATGTAAAGGAAATTAATTGTCAAAGGACCTCCCAGCTGGAAAGGATCCAAGATGGACAGGCTTTAACAAACTCTTAGTGTGTTTCCTTACTAATTGGACAAACAACGAAGGTGAATTCCCTTGTAAGAGTCGATCAGTCAGGGATTTCCCTTAGACAAGGAAAGGATAGAGAGTGGCACAAACTGTCATGTTTTTTTTGATGTACAGTGTTTTTTAGGACTCTTTGAATGAGGATTAAAGGTATCGTACATGGTTGGTAATGACTCAAAACAAATATTTGCATACAAACTTACTTGGTAACAAGCAACAGAGAGCTGTTGATAGTATAAATCATTGTAGGAAACAACTCCCTCTGAAGTAACGTAGTTTTTGAGAAAGAGGTAATTTCTCACTAAAATAATAAAAGAAGTTTTTATTATTCTATCTGAAAGCACACAAATTTGTACAACAAGGGTGTTTTTTCTTTCATTATTTTCTTGTAACTTCGATGACCAATTGAGCCCAAATTTTTACAGGCTTGTTATTTTTTGCATATGTTGGGATACACCAAGTGAGAACACTGGTCTTTGACAATTTCCAAACGTGTACAATGCCTTTAATAGAGTATATTGAATCTATTAGGTGGAGATTGTACCGCTTGAAATTTGAAGGTGGAAACTTAAATGCAAAGTTCGTTTCCAGTTAATTTCTTTGTCATTTGACAACGGTAACTTTTTATCGAAAATCAGGTAGGCCTAATAATGGCCCTTATTAAAATATGAATGAAGTCATCACCCTCGAACCCTGGGAGTACAGTGTTTTGTTGTGGGGCAGACATTTGCATTATGATTTCTAACTACGGTCTTTCAAACAGTCATTTGCAACTTCCATTTAAAATGACTTTTTTTCATCTTCCAATTTAGGGCTTTATTTTTCATACAAATTGTGTGTGGTTAATTTTTTTAAAATCCAGATCAAATTCTTGTCAACCACAGTAAGAAGCCATTTTGTGGTTGATATTCTGCCTTCTCAGTGACATGAGAGATATGTAACAGATAAATGCATTTATACTTTTAGTTTAGTTATACTTAAGTTTTTTTTTAGTATACTTAAGTTCGTGATTGCTGCATATTGTACTATAGTTCCCATATTGCTGCATATTGTATTATACTATAGTGATTAAGGTATTGGTAAATTCATATATTGATCACATCAGGGACAAATTAATCTCATTTTGTGATATTTTGAACTTGACTACCAGTAATTGATACATTTATGTTTTAAGAATGATGCATTGAGGTTTATTTTTAGAGTCTTTTAGAATTGCCAAAAGGTCACACAAAATCCATGAAGTTATTTTGTACTGTTTGGAGATCCGGGTTTATTTGTATTGCATTTTGTACTTTTTCATGACCCTTTATAAAATATATTTCCATGTTGATTATTCAGTGAACAAGAATGTATTGTACAGTTTGAGTGCCAATCCAGTAAAATAATTTCTTATAATTACAGTCTGCTGCATGCATTTAACAACTCCACATAAACAATGGTTTTGATTGTCTATTCAAAAATCAGATTATAGCCAGTGCTGTTGTCTTTTAACATTTGTGATGTAAAGGGCCTTAAAGGCACTGTACACGTTTGGTAATTACTCAAAATATATGTTAGCATAAAAACTGACTTGGTAACGAGCAACAGAGAGCTGTTGATAGTATAAAACATTGTGAGAAACGACTCCCTCTGAAGTAACGTAGTTTTTGAGAAAGAGGTAATTTCTCACTAAAATAATATAAAAGACTTCTTGCAAGAAGCCTTTTATTCCTATCTGAAAGCACACAAATTTGTACAACAAGGTTGTTTTTTCTTTCATCATTTTCTTGCAACTTCGATGACCAATTGAGCCCAAATTTTCACAGGCTTGTTATTTTATGCATATGTTGGTATACACCAAGTGAGAACACTGGTCTTTGACAATTACCAAACGTGTTCAGTGCCTTTAATACAAGATAGGCCAAAATGTGACCACTTTGTCCCAAGTGCAAGTATACTCTTCACACATTCTGATGTGTTTGTAATGTACACATAAATACTGAGTGATACTGAGTTAGTTTCTCTGTGCGAACTACTACTATTGCAACTACTGTTGCCAATTGCCAAAAAACTGAAAAGCAAACTGGAAAACCAGTGCACAAAGTCTTGTTTCTATGACGTCAAATTGGCATATATTTTGATATGTGCCAACCTCTGTATAGTTGAATCAAAAACTGAACAGCAAACTGGAAAACCTGTGCACAAAGTCTTGTTTCTATGATGTCAAATTAGTATATATTTTGATATGTGCCAACCTATGTATAGTAAAATCAAAAACTGAACAGCAAACAGGAAAACCTGTGTACAAAGTTTTGTTTCTATGATGTCAAATTAGTATATATTTTGATATGCGCCAACCTATGCATATAGTCAAATCAAAAACTAAACAGCAAACTGGAAAACCTGTGCACAAAGTCTTGTTTCGATGATGTCAAATTAGTATATAATTTGATTTGTGCCAACCTTCTATATAGTCAAATCAAAAATTGAACAGCAAACTGGAAAACCTGTGCACAAAGTCTTGTTTCTATGATGTTAAATTAGTTTTTAATAAGTGCCAACCTATTAGTCAAATTTATCTCAAGTCTAGGGTTCATTTCATATTTTTTGAAGGGGATATTCAAAATAGTTAATATTTACTTTTTGGTATTAAATAAATAAGAAAGAAAGAGGGGAACAAAAGTGACAATTGCCAAAATAGTTTAAGAGCAGTAGTAAAAAACCCAAACCATTTAAAAAATAGTTATTAGTTTAAAATGTTACTAGTTATTAGAATGTTTGCATGATTTAGTGACTTGATCGGGTGTTAGTTTGTTGTAATCAAAATCATATTTGAAGCAAGTTTAATATCAAAACTTGGTTCTTAAATTCAAGACTCTTCTTCCAACACTGAATTCCAACCCATTGATTCAGCATTTGAGTGACATCTTCATTGGTTTTTGTTCTCAGCATTTGCAGAAATTTGTGTTAGTGTCTGAAGAAATCCATGAAATCTTTAAAACATTTCGAAAACACTGCCTAATGTTTCTACTGACAAAAGAATAGAAAATTGTCATTGTTTACATAAAAGAGTAAACATGCCTTCTTAGAAATGTTTGTTGTCTGAGACACTGGAAATCCTGTTTCAGAATCCTGGATTCAAAATAAGTTACAAAATGGAACAAGTTTTACCTTCCAAAAATAATATCATTAATTTATGATTCCAGAAGAGTAGCCACATCAGTGGCAACGTCCAGCAGTTCTTGATTAACTGCTGCTTGTATTTCTGTTGATAACTGTACATATCTCCAAATGTGCTTTGCAATAATGATGTTGTTAATGTGATGTATATGTTAAGATGTTAAGATGTGTTAACTTTGTCCAATTCCATTGCTCAAAATCAATTTCCATCTGTAGTAGCCCACTTGTCTTTATAATGGATGAGCTTAACATACTTATTTCATATTTGTATTAGTTGTGGTGTAAATCCAAGTCAGTTTTCCCCAAGTGTTATTATGGGGATGCAAACATAATAGCATTGGCATTCAACTTCCATACTGTAGAAACTGTATTATGAAGGGTGAAGTTATGAATCCACTGTTTCCATGGCGATTGGTTTAGGTCTGGTATTCAGATTGAAAGAAGAGTCGGGAGAGGTTGACGGGGCTGCCGAAATTTCCCTGAAAATAAACAAATTTGTCCAAGTTCTGATGATTAAATTTAAAAATCTCCCTCATTATGGAAACTTTTTCCCTATGATTGAATGTGATTATGAATATCTCCCTGATTGCAAGCTGCAGTTCTGGGATGATTTGGTCTCTTTGACCTCGATCTCAAACATCTTACATTCAATCTAATTTTAATAGTGATTGTTTTGAAGCTGGACGAGGTTCTGTATAGTCTCCTCTGAAATATTACTTGAGATGTATTGACTGGTTCATAATATATTGAGAAGATAATGCGTCAAGCCCTAATCATGATGTCATGGTCTTATTTTTCTTGATTTCAAATCTATGTATCCAAACTGAGGCTTGAAGACAAAAGACTGGTTCATCTTGTATAAAAAATATTGGCATTCATTACTGTATACCAAGACAAGGTGTCGGACGAATGTTGCTCGTTATGATTTAATGGTTGTTGTAGATGAAGGCTGAGATGAAGGCATGATTGTAGTAACTTGTATTTGCCCTAACAACATGAGCAAGTGTTTGACCACTACTTCCGTCCAATTTTGTTACAAATTATTATTCAGAGATGAAGCTTTTATTGTTAACCAGTTTATGAAATAAATCCAATATGAATTATTGTACACTTCCATATTCTGACTGGCCATGTGTTTCAACTCGATGTAATTTCAGGCAGTTAGGTTTCAAAATCAACCTGTTTTCAAAAAAGTTTAAAATGGATTTGATGAATGGCATTAATTTTTCCAAAAATTATCTTGGACGACGAGTACAAAATCCCTAAAACTTGCATGTGTGCCAATGTAAGTGTATCTAGGCAGGGTGGCCCTCTTAATGACGAGTGAAAGATGGGAATATAATGTATAATATTGGCTTGTAATAGATTGCCTCGAACTAAATGAAATTGTACAATAGCTGAATGACAAGGGAAATGAAATAAGATGTCACTTCCATATTTCACTTATGGTCACAAAACAAATGTGTCATGCAGTATTGTCAGTGGTTTAACTTGGGTTTTAACTTGCGCAAAACCCTTGTCCCCCTCCGCCTCTTTCCCCCCTTTTTGCCCCCCCCCTCCCACTGAGATCGAAAATACACAAATAAATGGTTTGATACTTTAATAGCCCGCCAAATTATGTCTTTGTCCCCCGCCCCCCAAATGAAAATTTCCGGTTTATGGATGTGCCTTGTTTCTGCAGATGGCCTTTGGGATATGCCTCTGTCTGTCACCTTCAAGGTCTATTTCAAGTGCGCCCTCTTGTGATTGTGTATGGTGCGCTAAAATTGACGACTTACAGTCTTGATCGAGTGGGGTAGGCGCTAACTAGGCCACTCCATCTCACACTTTACACCTTATTATGGCCTCATTCTAATGAGATTCCACTGTTTGCCAAGTGAGCCCTCTCGCGATGTTTGTGTGTGCATGGAGGTGGGGAGGGCAAAAATATTCTACTGCATTTTGATTTTACGGTCTGAGTAGAGTGAGCCCTCTTGCGTTTTGTTGAAGTCGTCGCCGTTCAAGTGGTGGGCCTATGAATATCTTCCTAGATGTTAATGTTAAATTTCAGAGCTAAAACATTTTCTTTCTTGTGATTACTCATGCATTGAATTTTAGAAACATCGTAATGTGAAACGGAGACCTTCTGTTGCTCTTTCTGACAATCCACTACTTTGCGATTTTGAGGCCTAAGTCTAGTGAGCCCTCTCGCGATGTTTTGTTTTGAGGGGGCAGAGGGAGGGCGGGGAGACAGCAAAGATTCTACTGCATTTTGATATTACGGTCAATAGGTTTGGCCATGGCATTTTTGTAGAGGTCGCCGCTATTGAAGTGTTGGGCCTATATGATTATCTTTGTACGTCTCGATAGTCAGTCAAGGCTGGAGTAATGTTAAATTTTAGAGCTATATCATTGAAATGTTATTCCTGGGTTACTCTTAGAATTTTGACAATGTGAAACGAAGACTTTGTGTTGCAATCATGTTATTCCTTGTGAGAATTTAAGAGATAGTCATTTATAATGATAACAATATTTCCTACATCTGCAGTGCGCCCTCTCCATTCGTCAATATTTTCTGATTTTGTGCGGCGTTTGTGAAATAAGACCCCAGATCTCTTCCAAGCCACTATAGCAAAGTGTGATATTAATGAAATACAAACTTGGACATATCTCCCGATTACTCGACCACTTTGAGTTCTCACCCATGATGAATTCACACTCATGTTCACCAACACTTTATTCATTACTGATCTCTCCACACAACAAGTGCTATCATCCTCCACAATTATATCATGGCTCTGTCGGACATAATTAGAGCGCCTAGGCCTTAAACGAAGTACGGGGGATGGAACTGGGGCGGGCGGAAATCAGTTGAGAAAAGCTCCATGAGGAGGAGTGGAGGGCATCAATAGAGGGTTTGATGCTATCGGGTCCGTCCGCTGTAGTTAGTTACGGTAGGCAATAAAAGCACCAGCTCTTGGGTAGAGAGTACCACTGCATCAGGCTGAGTGGCTCAGAACCAATTAATTGTCTATAGTGTAAGTGATCACTGAATCTATTGGGCGGGAGATACAGCCCCTTGATGCAACCGTTTGACACTGGCTGCAGTCTGTAATGATAAAAAACGAACAAAGGTACAGTGGACTTTTCTCCTGCTTGAGAAAGCTTGGTGAAACATTGACAGCGTTGTCGTGTCAGTCACCACGGTACTGGTGTTTGTTAAGAGGTTGCCACTGGGTGCTTCACTGTACAGACTGATCAGTAACCCTCATGGCAAACCCTTACACTTGCCATATGATCAGAATATGTACTCCCAAAGACATTATTGTATAGTTTGTCTACTCCCATCTGGCAACCACTTGCTGCAGACTGCCGGGAGCAGCTTGTGGAAGCCGCCAGGCATGCGGTGCTTTCAATAGCCTTAGTGATAAATTGAAATGTGTTCAATGCTCCAGAAAACTGGATATTGACGGTGGGAGTATTTTCTCTGCACTTAGCCTAGTATGTAGTTCCTGCGATCGTATATTAATGTGAATGGGTACTTCATCTACCAAAATGATTATTCTTTGATTTGTCCCGGCCTGTTATTGGACCAAATGGAAACTGTGCTGACTTTATTTTCTTCATTTATCATCTTTTTATGTAAAGCTAATGTTTTGTAGTTGAGTGGCCGATGCCTACATTGACGAAGACAAATTGAATGGAGAAGACAAGGTTTGAACGACCTAGTTTAAGTGGCGCAGAATAATATTTCAAATCCTAATCAATGAAGAAAGACAGAAGAAGAAGAAGAAGAAGTAGGACATAGAGACATATACTAAGAAGAAATAACCCAATTTTAGCCAGTATAACAAACCTAGATGTCGCAGAATAATATTTCAAATCCTAATCAATGAAGAAGGACAGAAGAAGAAGTAGGACATAGAGACATATAAGAAGAAATAACCAAATTTTAGCCATAGTATAACAAACCACCTGTTAGGTTCATTATGATAGTTTTCTTCTCTCCCCACAGCCAGTGCAACACGGTGCAATAAGATTGATTTACTGCCTTCTCAATATTTCTTCACAAAACACCTTCGGCAAAACGTCTGCAAAAATACTCGCGACGGTCGTTGCCAAGGTGCATTTTGTAAAATGGTGCGCAAAATCAATGACAGCTATGGATTTCCCGCGCTTTTTGTTCTACCGCAATGGTCCACCGGGGTAGCAACAGGCTTTGCAACCGGGCAGCTTCCCACGCTTTCTTTTGAATATTTGATTATTGACTGTCGTTTGGTCATTACCACACACAGCTACATGAAATGTTTGTATCAACATCGTTTTCGTCGATGAAGTTTGATAGTGTAGACAGCTGTTTGTGAGGTCCCTCTTTTTTTTACCATGAGCATGCGCATGCTAATTTTATATAACAGTGTGACTAGAAAAAACATTAGATTTGGCTACAATCTACTACGATGAATGTTAAGCACTGTATATTCAGAGTTTCCCGAGTCCTTAGGAGATCAAAATAAAGGAAGAAGAAAGAGAGAGGAAGCGGTTATGAGAAAATAAATAAAACGCGCAGGAAAAAGCCCTCTCGGACCTCTGGTTGGACTCGAACCTAGGATCTTTCGCCTTCTGCAGAGCATGTGTCTTTAAAGGGATTGTATACGTTTGGTAATTGGAACCCACTGTTTGTTTTAATCCTACACAGTTGTAGGTGACCATAAAACTAACCTGTGCAAATTTTATTGCAAAAGGTGTTAGCGATTTTGAGATATTGCCGAAAATCTGGAGCGGTTATGTCCACGCCGGAAGAATAATCTGCAATTGGAATACACAATCTGAGAAACGTTACTGCAGTAACGCTTCTCCGATTCAAATTTGTGGGGATAAAAGGTGATATCTTTTTCCATAACCGCAGTACTTCGAAGTGAAAAGTTTCTCAAAATACATTATACTATCCAAAGCTGCTGTACTCCTTACCAAGTAAGTTTTTATTGCCATTAATTTTCAGAGTCATTACTAAACGTATACAGACCCTTTAACGCTTGACCATCAAGTTCGCGCCTTATCATAAGTTAAATAGTTACAATGTACCCACTCAGGCGCGGATCCAGGGGGGGGGGCGTGGGGGGCGCATATAAAAAAATAATAAAAAAAAGAGGGAGAAAAGAAAAAGAGGGAGAGAGAGAGAAGGGGGGGGGGGGAGAAATGGGGCAACAAACTTCATTTATCATTTTGCTGCTTGGAATATTTTCACGCCCCCCCCCCCGTTTGGAAAATCCTGGATCCGCCCCTGCCACTAAGGGCACATGGTGTGGGTATCCGTTTGTAAAGTCCTTTTTAAAAATATACAGAATATAACTCCTGTATATTATTTGTGATTTTATGAAACACATTACGTATTCATTGTGTCCAATTCTCGTCCTCCCTCGTCCCAAACACCTGCATAACCAAAACCTGTCATGTCCAATTTGTACTGAATGTTGTGGTTGATATTGATGACGACTAAAATCTCACAGCGAAACATCTTTAAGTGACTGTTGTTTGGAATGTATACATCTTGATCTCTTCAAGCCGACTTTAATACATTGAGAGGGTTGGATGGCCAGCATATTGAAAAGGCTTTTTGGCTAGAACGTCTTGTAAGTCACAAGGACATCGTCAATTTATCGATGGATCTTATCTTGGAGAGAGTCAAGCATTGCTCTATACCATGAATTATCGTCCACAATCTTTGCTATATTTTTTTTTTTTTTTATAAACGAAAAGAACTTAAATCTCAGCAAAAAAAAGAGGCATTTCAGACTCTCTAGGATTTTCCAGCCTGCAGTTGGTGAAGTTGAAACCATTCTTCGTTGTAAGCTCCCTTGCCTCTAGTGAGCGCATCCTATAGAAAAGAGAACCGATCCTGATATTCAAACAATGACAGATCGTTCGTTGCCCGTGGCAACTTTTAATTCGTCATGCTTTTCATCGACATCATTTTACTTTCTTAGTCTAGAGATAAAGAACAAAGAGAGACCTACAGACATCAAGGCGGTTGTGTAAGGAGACTTTAAACCATAAGACTCGATTGATTATGCAATAACGGTCACCGCTATAATAATAAATTTAATAAACTGCCCGCGGCTATTTATTTAACTACGAAACAATGCCTGTCTGCATTAAGGAGGGAATGGTACTCACTAATGACGTCAGAGGGTAATTGAAACGACTAGGGCGGTGTGTGTGGAAAGCACTCGATGTGTTTTATGATGTTTGTTAAGGCATTTTGTCCTTGTTCAAACGTTGGTTTCCGTAGAGACGCTTTGCCCAAAAGGTTATTCAGGCTTCGCAAGGAGCGGTGTTTAGAACACCTGTTGGCACACATGGACTTTACCACAGTGTAGTTCGTGTCCCTAAGTGTACATCAGAAGGTAATTAATGCGGTTATGTTAAACCATAGAGCAAAGACCAGAAAACTTACCAGTAGAAAACAAGACAGTGCATAAAGAAGGTTGCCTGCTATAGACCTTGTGACCTTTGTTTACAATAAGTGTGACCTTGTACATTCTTGGGCCTTTCTGGCAGGCAAGATACTGCACGAGTGATATGGGAAAGTTTACATTTTGTGTCATAATTTCCACATAAATCCAGGAGTTATAAAAGTAACAGCTGAACAAGTTTTGAGATGTACCCACTTTCATCATAACAAAATTTGATAAAAATAAGACAGTGCAATCTCCATAAAATTAAGTTTTTATGGTTTCTTCCCATTGAGCTGTGTACAAATCGTGCCTGCAGGAAGTCCAGGCTTGGTGGCTCTTTTGTAAACATGTGATGTCACAGGTCACATCGTCTATTGTTCAATTCAGTATTTTTCTTCTTTCAATGATGAGGAGCTAGGCTGACAAGCGACAGTATTCCGTCAACGATATGCGGAGCTATAGTTTGATAAAAGTGCTGTTTCAAAAAATAATATAACTTGACTTATGTAGAACGATAACAAACAATTTTTTTCAATTTTATATAAATTGCCTTTATTAAAAAGACGATAGTGATTCAAGAGGCTTCACGAACAAAGTTTATGTGGATGAGAAATGAGATACTATCTATTAACAAATAAGATTGATTGTATTGGATTAAGGATGTCCATCCAAATGAAATAATGCTACTTGGAATGTTAGAAACAGACACACTAGGATTGTAGATAAGCTAGACTCTGAATGAATGAATAGTGTATAATTATAGTAGGCATAACTCAATAAGAACAGCGGCCTAATTACACTTACAAATGTATCTACAAAGCTGGCCGAATTGAGACCAATGGCCACATATCTTAGGTCAATCAAGACTAATAATACTAATAGTTCCATTTATTTACTGATCCATATGACGGTAATGCATGTTACAGTGATGGAATAGCTATAGGTGTAGCCATCAACTACACGTTAGATTAATTGTATCAATCTACTGGTTGCTTTTTCTCATCATCATTAATAACGGTGTACTTAGCACACTACTTCCAAGGTAGCAATATTCTAGTAAATCATATTGTGCCATTGTACATTGATCCCTCAGAAGCCTTTTAAATGGCTAAATATGAGCAACACATTAGTTAAAGGCACTGAACACGTTTGGAAATTGTCAAAGACCAGTGTTCTCACTTGGTGTATCCCAACACCATATGCATAAAATAACAAGCCTGTGAAAATTTGGGCTCAATTGGTCATCGAAGTTGCAAGAAAATGATGAAAGAAAAAACACCCTAGTTGTACAAATTTGTGTGCTTTCAGATAGGAATAAAAACTTCTTGCAAGAAGTTTTTATTATTACCTCTTTCTCAAAAACTACGTTACTTCAGAGGGAGTCGTTTCCTACAATGATTTATACTATCAACAGCTCTCCGTTGCTTGTTACCAAGTAAGTTTTTATGCTAATATTTGTTTTGAGTCATTACCAAACGTGTACAGTACCTTTAATGTAATGAAAACATGTAAAATGACTGACCGTCTTGAATTACGTCAAATGTAACTAGCGCCCTCTTGTGGCGTAAGATGCTTCCGTAATGAAAACACTAAGTCCACCTCAACCAGCACTATTGACCAGTATCTGTGTGCTGGAATTATATATTGTAACCGATTACAAACGTTAGTTAAACCTGTCTGTTTAAGCATAGAAAAATGGTATTCAGTGGGCAGCTTGTTTCCTTTGTATGTAAGAATATTCTGTATACTTCGTCAGCACCATAACAGAGATTACTGTTGTGGATCTTTGTCTGCAAGCAGAACGGTCCTCTGCCTGAATTCATGGTCATTAGTCAACCAAACTTTCAAGAAGAGTCTTTACAAACAAATAAGAATGATTAATGTGTGAATGTATGTGTATAATTAAACAGGACCCAACTTGTTGTCCACCTTTGTGATTGTACGCCCAAACTAAAGACAAAGTTTGACAATAATCCAACTTTTCTCCAATTCACTACCGGTTATTTACTGAACCACCACATCTTCTGAGATCAGAGGTTATTGTTTGTCACATGTAAAGAGTTGATTCTTACTTTCTTCCAATCTTTCCAATCCACTTTGAGTTTGTCCATCGTGTCTCGCAGGCTTCCTTCGCCTAGTCTGTTCACTCTAAGTGAGTTGTTTTGTAGGGGAATGATTATGATTTGATATTAATGTGTAATCACATGCATCGCATCGCAGGGCTTCTTATTTTCCCCTTTTTTAGGGTGTGTGGGTAGTTATTTTGCTTTTCTGTATGCTCAGGACATTTTGGATCTTTGTGGAATTAGGTGTGTTTCCAGCAGGTTCAGCAAGGCATCTATATTCACAATGACTCGATTCCTTTAAGGAACTATCCTCATCCTCGTTTCATCATTCAACCTAATTATCCAAACGATCCGCGAGCTGGGAGCAAACTGATTGTAATTTAAACTGCATCCCTAACTGAGGATACTACACAATATAGACTGCATAGTCAAATTCAGAACATAGAAACAACAATATTAATGCACAACTTGGTCCGTGCGCTGTCAATTACCTAATCGATTTGCCAATACGCATTTGTTTACCGAGACAGGTGTTTTTTGTCAGCGCCTTTTCCACCGATCTGCCGCCGTATAGCCACGGCTTACACAGGGCCCCGTGAACGATCCAATCTTCCCATTCAGTTTACTGCTCTTCATGACTACCCAAGTTCATATCATAATTATCACCAAGCAAACCAGTAGATCTGAAGATTAGAATATTAAAGACAAATTTTTGGCCATGCACTGGATTATTAATTATTAGTTCTTGTGGTTTGTCGGTACCATCTGTACTGTGTGAACTGACTTGACATTTTTTACTGCAAGGAGCTATGTGTGATTACACTTTGTCATTATTTCGTGTGTGATGTAGCGTTCTTCAATCAATTCGCTGAGTAGGATAATCGCATTAGTCGTATCGTCCCTCTTCTTGGCTACTCCTAGAGAGGCTCCTCCCACGTTGTATTTAAATGATCTTAAACTGACCAATAAGAGAGTGCGCTCGGGGATGATTGACAGTGCAAGTGACGGCGCGCGATCTAACGGTAGCATCTCATTATTGACGGGGTGGCAGACACGTGCCGATCTGACGGCCGGAGCAACCAGCGATTTCTCTCTCATTGTTCCCCTCAAGTGCTATATAAGTATCGCGAGTACGAGCGACACATACTTTCAGTGAAAGGCAAACTCAGCCTGTGCCATTTGTTGGTTCATGACACAGGATCTCTATCAAGACAGAGGGTAACACACGGTGCTGCAACATAGTTATCGGATGGTCGGTACAGTTTAAAGTTGCAGACAGTGACTCTATATTTACCCAGAAGTGTTTCGCTTCAAAAGAGAGCTGACTTTCCCTAATGGAGACACAATCCCTTACCAAGTCAACTGGTTGGGCCCTTTAACTAAACATACACGAGTAACAAGTCGTATAGTAAGCCTTACTTTCCAAGCTCTACGGGATTGCAGATACAATCGCTCTATGCACAATATTTAGTATTTACCGATCCGCAACAGTGCTGTCATTATTTTGAAGCGGCCGCTAATTTGAGCGCACGGTTCTCAAGGGGCCTGTAGCTCGTTGATAGATTAGACTGGAGTAGGTAGGATCTACGATCGGCACCTGCTCATAGTACGGTGCACGGAGCTCTACGGCACGGGCCATCCAATCGTGTGCATCACCACGACAGCATCACTCACTTCTTGAACGTGTGGAGTAGAGACGCCACATCTTAAGAGTCTCCATCTCATCATCATCATCAGGCCACTGGACTGGGTGCAGTCCGGATACTACCACCAAACATGCCTCGTTCATTCCTCGTCAAGAAAACTAAACACTCAGTGATTTCAAGGAACATTTCTATTGAGGCATCGACTCCAATCTCACATGGTTCTCACTACGGAGGAGTCAGTGTGCATCTTAATAACGGTAAGTCTTCATCTTATTTTGACACAAAAAAAACTTTCAGTTTGTATTGTTAGCATTAATAAACATTAGCGTAGTGGAGCTCATTGTTGCTATAGGCTAGTGTGGCTGTTTTACATCTAAAGTAGATGCATACATCTTTCATCATGAAATGTATGACTCAATACCGTCTGCAGAAAACTTAACAACAAGCCCAGAGGTTTAAGTACCCGTTTGTTTGGCACCGTTATGTACATTTCTTATGGAGTTTTCTGTTGGATTTCATCTGTGTCCATCTTACTTACTCTTACCACCGAACTCCTACCAGTTGTCGCTTCGTAGCAGGTGAACTAACGCAGCTCACCCGCAAGCAAACAACATGACGCTCCAACCTTTTAAGATGCTTTTCTTAGTTCTCACATCTACCCTCTCCCCAATATTGAATTGCATCCTGTTGCCCCGCAGAGATAACGTCTCCTCGCTGGCGACAGAATGAAGACCAATAAAGATTTGTCGGTAGACGGGAAAGAGCGGCTGTTATATTTATATATAAGACGATGAAAATCTGCCTAGGGTTACCATAAATGCATTCAACAAGTAGTCAACCCTATTATGCACAGCACGTAGGGGCACTACAGTTGTACAAGATGTGTGTATGTACATGTATATGCACTTGCTTTGCATGCCAAGCGCAACCTTCGGCGCAGTGTTTTTGTGACTATGCATCCGTACATTTACAGTAGATAGCAGAAATGCTGACAGATAAGACGAGGGCATAAATAAGACGATGGGGCATCTTCGGTTGTAATTTTGGCTCTTTGCAATAAGGCAGAATGCGCGTTGTCTATGGGGCGACCCAGCGGGGAAACAACCTGTACGCTAGCAATGGCTTGGAACTATAGTAAGCATTCAGAATGGATATCTGGAGTCATAGGTATACTCCGATCATATTCCATAGCACTGTTTGTAACTCGGACTTGAGATAAGTTTCCCATGATATGTCTGATAGCTTTTTTCCCTTCCACTTGTCGAGATTTCGCGTAGCATCCATTAGTGTGTTGACATTGGTCGGTAGTCGTGTCAGATAAAAGACCTAGCCGATACAGTGACGAATCGGGAATAGAAAGACTTGATTATTCTACCGTGAATGTCAATTTGCATGGCAGATGTCGCCCTATTTTTACACAGCCCTCAATGCTTTCTTCATTCCATTTATTCGGGATAATTTTTAATTGAACAAAAGGTTCATAAAGGACGAGAAATCACTCAGTTATAAAAAGAGAAAGAAATATCGGCTTAGTATGAATCGAGAGTGTTGTGAATCTGAGAGGGTTGAATCGAACACGAGACAGATGGGCGAGGAGTTATATTTATGAAATAATAAACATTTTAAAAAGAAACTATCAATCATGACCACTTCTTGCTTACATGATAACGATTTGGCTTGTTGCATTTTGCTGTTTTCATTTTTTGTAATCTTTCATTGACGAAAACAAGACGAAATGTTTTCTTACATCCATTATAGTGTCTTTGTTTTGAAAGAAAGTCTAAAAGAAACTTCACACAGGACAAACCGCAATTTTGTTGAAGGGTTAGAGTTATCTCTAAGCTTAATAACGATCCCTTATCATAGCAGATGAGTAAAATATCATCCAACAGAGCTGATGGCAATTAACTTTATCAATTGTAACATCGTGCATGATCTTCAGCATCATAAATTGATGAGACAACAAATTGAGCACAAATACTTTGCAGCATAGTCCTCTGTCTCTTTCATTTGTTTACAAAATGACCCCAAAGATACAGAAACGTTACAATAGCCTAGTAATACAATCTCAATCTCAGATAATCTATAATTGCTTTTATCAGTTGTCTAGATTTTATGAACTTTATAAATATTTTTGTAATAATTGCAAAGTGACCCCCCCCCCACTTGAAAAATAAATTCAACAAAAGATGAAAAGTTGCAATACATTATAATGAATACGGTCGCAGCAACACGTTTTTCCGTCAAACAAACTGTCAGAAACATAATGTCACATTTTAATCAAACACAATGACCTGGAACAAAACTGTAATTCCCAAGGAAACCGCGGAACCCTGACCAAAATTGTGCAGATGGCTGTTCATTATAATGACGGTTCAAGAATAGCATCTTATGTACAATCGGAAAGCGGAAAGTTGCGCGCTTAACGATGTAGCTAATATTTCTCCTACTTGAGAGTTGTTGGAGTAATCTCACACCACATTTAAATCTTTCGTTAAAATTGTTTAGTGACTGAAATATTATAATACATAGCACATCTGGACGAAGTAGTAAATATAATTTTTAAAAACATTTCATAATAGTTGGTTTATGTTAATTTGGTTTGAGGCATAAGTTGCCTGAACTATACGGCCTGTAGGCCTACAGTAAGACGGTTTAGTAGAATGGATTCACGGAAATGGAAATACTCCCAAATCAAATGCATTGAAAGAAATTGAAAAATTTATATTATTCGTAACATTAATAAAAACAAAGCAATAACTGCTTAACTTTATTTTAATGTTTATACAGGAACACAGAAAATACATGCAAACTATTTTCCACCTGTTCTCTTGTGAATCCTTTTTTTCATACAAATGACAAATGAAAGACTTGTGTTTTAAATGTAGTTTTTAGAGATACCCATTTGCTGATTTATAAAACGAACGCAACGCGTTACCGAATGCATGGCGATATTATAAGATTTACAAGAAACATCAACGCTGAAGGCAATTCTCGAATAAATTTGTTCAGTTACTGATGATTTTCACCCCAAACAAAACCTTTCATTTTGGCAACTTAAATCGAGTTAATATAATTTATGCAACTCGGCATTGTGATGATGTTCTGCCTATTTTTTTACCCAACAGGTTACATTCATGACATCATCCCATCTCCCACAGCCTCACCACCAGAAACACCCACACGTACCACCATCCTCGATGAAACGTCATCCGTCTGCGAATCTGCGTCCGTTTGCGAATCCTCTTCCCTATGTGATTCGCCAATATCTGTGGACCTACTTGAGCAAGTCCAACAACAACCGGGCCGGTTCCTGAGTCCACCGACCAGTCCCAATCAGGTATTTCTGTCGTATGATGCGTTTCTTGTAACAGATGGCCGGTCGCGACGACGTAATGGAACCACGCCAGTGGGTACCATCGATCCAAATAGACCCAAGTATCGGTGCAACGAATGCGGGAAGGAGTACGCCACATCCAGCAATCTGTCCAGACACAAGCAAACACACCGAAGTCTAGAAAGCAACTTGGCCAAGAAATGCGAGCTGTGTAACAAAGTCTACGTCAGTATGCCCGCCCTAGCCATGCATGTGCTGACCCACAACCTCAAACACAAGTGCACGATGTGCAACAAATCCTTCAGTCGCCCCTGGCTGTTGCAAGGTCACATGAGATCACACACTGGGGAGAAACCATTTGGGTGCGCTCATTGTGGTAAAGCATTTGCCGACAGATCAAACCTAAGGGCTCACATGCAAACACATTCGGCATTTAAGAATTACAGATGTAAGCGATGTGACAAGACTTTTGCTCTTAAATCTTACTTGAACAAACATTATGAGTCTGCTTGTTTCAAAACAGACGAGATGGGATTGTTGCAGTGTTCGGATGACTGCGAAGACTTCCCGAAAAGTCCCGATAGTTTGGCATAGGTGTTCAGACTGTTTGAAGAGCAAATGCCGAATGCGGGCGGAACTTGCCGAATATGTGTAATAAAGAGTCGGCAAACAATGAAACTAAAATCGAACAAGTATTATTGAACTCGTCGTCAAACCAAGTCCACATTGACGGAATCTTGCCACTACACCAAGTCATGTTCTTCAATTTTATAAATTAATATAAAACACCTGCATGCACAATAGTTTTCCAGTGAACCGTATTTTCCTAACTACATGTTTTATAAACTGTAGGGGGAGAGTTGTGTGGGGGTTAATGAGTAGTCTTCCAAAGTGTACACTTGTATCACGTCTAAAGCAATGACCTATTTAGAGCAGACAGCATTTTCATTATTGTTTTGAAGTCGATGTCCATTTTTTATTTTGGTCATCAGTCGGTTGAGCCATGTAGAAATAATCGAAGGCAATTAGACACTTTTGCGTTGTGAGGGTTGGAAGTCAAGAAGTGATATAGACTGCATTTCGAGTCGCTTCATTGCTCAGCCAAATTGTTCTATTACGTCTCATTGGACGCGGAGATCTCTCTTCGCGATTGCAAAGGTAGTCAATCGGAAGAACAGTACCGTAGTTTCGTTTCCAGCATGTCATCTTAACACACGCAATCATTTTCACAAAAACTGTGAGATTAAAAACTCCATTCGAGCTGAAATAGTACATCGTAGAAATTACTATATAGGCGTTTTGATATAATAGAGATTTTGTACTATCAGGTTATTTGAATAGCCTTAACATTCCACAAGTGTATTAGATTTTCTATACACTACTTCACTAACAAATGAGCGTGTGGCTAATTGAAAGTGGCAGGTTATAAATTGGACAAGCGCCATATGAGAACATGATGTATCTTTATCAATTACACTTCTGCCAATATAGGAAGGATAACAAAATGAACGCTTAACACATGTCCTCTACATACAAAATATTGTAATAAATTGTTATTTTGTTGAAAGTGCAACAGTTCAGTTTAGAATTTAAAACACACTATTAAAATGAGACAGTACCGATTCATTTCAACCCAAGAGTTTTGAGTTGTTGGTATTGATGATTGTAATGCCCATTCCTATTCAGGACCCAAGTTAGAAGTCCACAAGCTAGAGAGTACAAACTGCGCATGTTTGAAGTCTTTCTGTTGGCAGATGGCAACCGATTATAACCAAGGAAACCATAACTCTCATGGAAGTAACTATCGTTCAATTTGTGTCAGTTCAGGATAATTATGCATTGATTTAGAGGCTGTGCTATAATGGCGTCCCGAATTGCAGTTAGGTCATCACGCTATTACAAAAAATTATCATTTGGATTAATTCTGTCTTCACTCCCGATATGACCACCATAATAATTGATGTTATTATTTACTGAAAGTTGTCTTGGATTTAAGACGATTTAAGTATTACTACATCTTAGATGCTTTCGTTTAAGATAAATTATCAACAATAGAAATGGACTTTCTTATCGTAAAGACGCAACTCCTATCAGTATCTGAATGCACTACTACTCGCTTATCGATGTCAACAGACTAATATTTTCACAGGTTGATTTCTCAATCTACTGTGATTCTTAGAAGTAATAATTCTTTATAGACATTTTAAAAGATGTTTAGACTGGGATGTGTAAGACACTCTGTTCATTCTGTGTTCTTATCTGGTGTTCTTATAGTAGGCAAAATATCTCAGTGCCGTTTCTGATGGTGTCTTGACATTCATTTCAACGTAATCGCTTTTTAGTAAAAGTTAAATTACTCCAAAGTACCTTATTTAAATTGTGAAGATGAACTGAAATTGTTTTATAATAATTGCTGGGTGATTTCTCGTTGGCAATTACTGCGATATCATATAGAGATAATTGTTCATAATGTAAACACAGAATGTCCCAAAATACACACTGATGCCTGCCGTAAAGTCACACTCGTACTCCCACGAAACAACTTGAATATAAACACTTGACAAGTTGGCCTCTAAGTACATCAGTATTATCCTGTAATATTATTGACAATTTCTAATCATTTCTAGTCATCACACACAGCAAACACAAACCACACCGAGGAAGACTTGTGTGTGACAAGTCAACACGAGAACACGCTCTTGTATACTTATTTACATTAATTGCATCTCCTCATATTCCACATCCGGGTATCTTATATCGGGTAGAGAGCTCTCAAATCTCAGTCTCTTATAATCAGAATAGAATCCCACCGGGGTATTAGGGGGTAATTAACTAATACTTAAAGGAGTGAATGAGACTTGGAAAACGAGTGTCGCTTGGGATATCATGTAGATGTCGGCTTGGAATCTTATCCGCTTCGTACCCCGCGCGCAAGCCGGCATGATTAACACAGGCTGGCGGGGTAGGATGGGGATAGCTTTACGTCGAATCGGAAATTAGTGAGATGTGTTGAATTTGACTTGAAGGGATTTTTGCGGCTAGCCAGAAGCTCAAGCTTCGGCTGGGATATTTCAGTTTTGCTCTGTGTATTCTTGATACATCACTATATGGGAGACCAATACAACTGAGGAATGACAAACACTGAATTCAGGCAAAGTAAACTTACTTTATGTAAAGGAAATTTAGAAGAAATAATAACTAATAAATAAAGAACAGTTGGTTTGCTTTAGTCCAGACCACTGCATTTCCATTACCTGAAAATAACAACCCGTCTGGGTTTATTTAGCTCAAAGAAAACAAGTTCATTTCCATTTTTGAGTCAAAGATAAATGAAAATATCTACTTATTTCTCGAACAGAATATTTCAGAAAATCAAAATAGCATTAACAATCCCTCTAGGCTAAGTAGAATGGATGCAGTTTACAAAGAATAAATTGCTTTTAATCGAACAGCGCTACAGGTTCGCGAAGGGTTATGATCTTTAAGACATTGGTTTTGATGTAGAATCCCACCAAGATATATCATGTACTGATTGGCAAGTGTCAAAAGTAATCAACATCAGTTGTCTTCAGTTATCATGAGTGAAAAGTGATGAAAAACCAGCGCTGGTATAACGATAGAAACAAATCATCAACATCCTAAAATATATCTTGATTCAACGGGAAATCTGGATTACAGCAACCAAACTGTGATAAATCAGATTTTTGATACCGTAAAATGTGAAAATTTATTTAGTTTGTTCGTTTCATTAAGATATAATTGGTATTCTTGAAATCATAGATGTGATGGAACTTCATCTATTAATTACAAATGACAGTGCAATCGTCAATTAACAAAAACAGATCAATTATTTATTATAAATGTGACCAATGTACCGATAATCTCTCCGATGGTAAATATTTATCCATCTCGGATATTTTTATTTTGGTTTAATGTCTGATGTGTTTGTATATTATTTATATCATATGTCATGTGTTGCTTGAACATTTTTACAGAGCCAATTTGCATACACATACACATACACCAACAGTCGTATATCATTGTGCAATATTATTATTATTTTTTTACAACAACAAATGATTGACAGTTGTATTGCAGATGACTCTTACAATAACCCAGAGCTCAATTAAGAATAACTCCTTACAAGAAAATGAATATATTAATGAGGGATATGCATTATGGGTGAAGATTAGTTTACAATAGATCTTGTAGCTACACTTCGGCAGTGACAGTACTTGCATCTCATCGCTGTGTAGAAAGAATGCATATGGTAAATTATTTATTTGCTTTATTTGAGGAGGTTCGTATAATTGAACTTGTCGAACTTGAATTATTCTACAGTTAGTGGAGCCTTACCTGAATGACAAAATACATTATTCGTGCACAGTTGTTTCTATAATATTTACTTTTATTGTTGTTGTTGTTTTGGTCATTCCTTAGATTGCATTATCCTTAAATTTTATGAAAACTGATTAAAAACAAGTTTCCTTGCCGCCAACATATTTTGTAATTTCACGACAGCGATTGTTTTATTCTATACCTATAGTTTCACTGATACATGTAGTTTTGATGTGTTATTTTTCCGCCGTAATATTGAACTGTAATTTAAACAATGTGCAATATGAACAACGGTAGATATTTGTTACAAAAAGATCAAAAATATATTTGTAATATACATCCCAGGATTTCTAATTTGAATACTCTATATAGTAGACTAAACATGCAATGGATTAAGCATTTAGCTCAAGTCACGGTCTGTTTTAATATTTAGTTGTTGGTTATGCACAACATTTTTGTTTCAATGATTACAGATGTATATGGAGGGGGTATGGAACTAAGCTTCCATTACCTAATTGAAATGCAGACCTTGATCAAACACATGTCATCATGGACGAACTCTTCGACTTCCCTGTTAGAGATTAACGATACCCCTGTATTTTCCCGCCCAAATCCATCGACAGGTTTTTTGCCTTCACCTTGCTTGGGTCAAAAATATGGTTTAACAATCAGTTGTAAACGAGGATTTGTTGCGTGAAGGTTGCCACGCACCCGCATCTTCATCTCAAGTCTCGCCCCATTTCCGTCTGAAATGACTCCTTACAAGAAGACAACACACAATTTCTTTGGGCAGAAATCGAGGGCGGATCTTCAAGACCGTGAAATTCGCCCTATGTACAAAAATATGCAATTAGTAAAATTTGCATTCTGCGTAATGCTTTGTCCGTGATGGTGTCCTTTATATTCAACACATACAGTGTTATTGTGTTGATGTTAATGATGGCTAGCATAATCAGTGGTGGAGCAAGCAGGATATCTTAATATTTAATAGGAATTTGAAGCTTTCTCATAACTTGAGGGCAACGTGTTTGTATCGCCTTAACCCAACAATAATGTCACTGATTGGACGAAGTAGTCCACGCTTATCTAAACTAACCAATGTGTGACCGCGTTACATAGGTCGTTGTTGGCCAGTTAAAACATCAAGCTTCTAATCAGCAAGTGTTTGCCTAAATTTTTATCATAGATATAACAAAACTTGCAATATTTCCAAGGAAACGTATTTTTTTATGGAAGGATGCCGTTCAGGATTTAGTACCACTGTAATAGTGTAATAACTAAATAACCACTTGGTCAGGATAACCTTTCATACTTTCAGACATTTCTTTTTTTGAATAAATCTTAAATAAGAAATACCTGCAATAATGAGTGTAAATTATAATATAGTAGATACATTGTACAACTGTAAATATTCCAGAGTTTTGAAATGCTATACGGACCATGGCTTTTATAATAACCAAACTATAACAAGATGTACATATTTGTTTTCATCAGCTGTATAACTAGTGATTGGATTTGTAAAGTGTCATTTCATTGTTATTTCAAATATTGTTATTGACCAAACAATACTAATTATGCACACTATATTTAGTTGACCAAATTAATTCACTAATGACCAAAATAATTTGAATGTTAACCCGTGGTGGTATTAAAAGGTTTGCTGTATAGGACAGCCTTGGAAAATTGAAACAAACATTGCAGTTTTCTTTAATTTTGTTTTCCAATGTGTTTATAATTTGGGAGACGTGATTGTGGAGTCGCTATATGTGAGCCTACAAGTCACGGCATATAATGACCTTATTGCCTTCTTCTTCTGTCACACTAATAGAAGTCACAACAATTTGTCATTATAATGAGTTTTCGTGATAACCAACATCAGACAGATTTATGTTAGTGTTATCAAATATTACTATTTGAATTTAAAGTGACGACAAAATTGTATTCAAAGTTTAAAGGGTCTGTATACGTTTAGTAATGACTCTGAAAAAGAAAAGACTTGGTCAAGAAGTACAGCAGCTTTGGATAGTATAATGCATTTTGAGAAACTTTTCACTTCGAAGTACTGCGGTTATGGAAAAAGATATATCACCTTTTATCCCCAAAAATTTGAATCTGAGAAGCGTTACTGCAGTAACGTTTCTCAGATAGTGTATTCCAATTGCAGATGTTTCATGCGTGGACATAACCGCTCCAGATTTTGGCAATATCTCAAAAACGCTAACACCTTTTGAAATGAAATTTTCACAGGTTAGTCTTATGGCATATATCTACAACTATATACGATTAAATAAACAGTGGGTTCCAATTACCAAACGTATACAATCCCTTTAAGAGTCAGCAATCCCTTGATGTGTCACGTTTAATTGTTGTAGTAGTATTGAAACAAAGGCAATAAATGTTTTCTCCAATTCAATCCGTTGATTTCAACTTGTGATATCTGTGCGCGTGACAACATCCCTCCGCTTAATTTTCCGGCTTTATATACATCCGTCTGAATGAAAGGCTATAAAACCGGACCCTCTCACTCCCCTCTCTGCATTCCTATTTATCAAATTAGTCATTATTTATAAGGTCATTTGAAATAATGTATTCATATTTTGTTGAGATAATACTCAAGCTGAGCACCATGACATATTGCCCACTATACGTTTTGTAAAATCAAACCACTTAGAAGTACAGTTATTAATAGGAACAAATTTTAGGTAATAACTTCGGTTATGGTGGACATAAATTTCCTAAATGGTCATTAGTGTTTCTAGTTGTATGACTGAGTCATCTTATCATTGAGTAACCATTGTTGCAGCAACACTCTTGTTAGAAGACTCCATGGAAGAAGTTACAAGAAAGCTAGGTGGTTTGATGAGGTTATGTTGCATGCTGATTGACCCATCTCGGGGTCAAAGGTGGATGTTACTAATGACCCTCCCCATCAACATATTTACCAAGTGCCTGTGCAAAGTCATCAGTGCACTGCTAACTGATTGCTTGCTTGTCTTGTCATACTACCCATTGGTCATGTTGTTTGATCGATCCACAGTTGGTCACCGATGACACCTTTTTCTCCAGTACCGTAATACCGTCTTCCTGGTCCAAGACCCAAGTCACTTTACCAAAATGCTGATAAGTTTCCGTGCCGGTAGCCATGCTGCCTGATCGACCCATCAGTAGAGGTCACTACAAACCTCCAGCACCTATGCCGTCTTCATGGGTCAAGTTACCCGACTCCTTTACCCACTACGGCTTGGGTTTACCCTACCTTGATTACCCGTAATAACAGTGTTCTCACATTGCATCCATTGGCTGGACTTAAAGCAGCCATCGTGAAAGGGTGATTCAATCAATACAACACTGCCAGTTGCCAGATGAAATTGTTGTCTTAACCCGAGTGCCGGAAGATGAAATTGACTTGATGTCATAAATGACAAAAGAGAACTTGTCTTTCAGCTAGATCCAAATTTAAGAATTACTGGGTTGTTTTAAGATTTTTATCATGAACAAATTTAATGGAAATGACGGAGAAAGGCAATATTTCGCATTTTAGTGAGATACCAACTGTTCCATTACCTGTAATCTGTTTACTGTTAGATTGAATGAGTGACAGTATGCGCCAATGCTTCGTCAGGATTCCAAAGTGTAGGCCTATGTTTAATTTATTGTTATGTATTTCGTAATTTCAGCGCTATTTTTTCACCTTTGACTTAATTTTCTTGGTCAATATGTACACAATATTACCAATTACTGCATTAAGTTATTTGTCTGTGATATATTGAAATAATGTGACCATTCAGTGGTTATGCAGGCTGTTGTGCACCGATCCATTTATGGACCAACACGTGGTACATAATGAACTTTGAACTTCTCAATTTAAACGGATTGAAATTGAAATATTGACATTTCTTATAAACTGTGATTTCAATCTGTGCAGTAGACTCGACAGTGGTGAAGTGTTGAGTAGCTACAGTGCCTATGGCCACAACCCCCACAGGTTGCCCATGTCAACATCACTCGTGTTCATGAGCAATCAACTCATCTTCAACCAATCCATTCTACATAGCAACCAAGGAATGATTATGAATTATACGCCATCCGTTCAGCAAAAAAATAGAATCACATCTCCCTCCCCTCGCGTTCTCCTTAAATAAATACTTCCAATCTAATTTGCGGTTCTACGTTCGCTTGGCAGCCCCGATTTTGCCATGCGCTGGAAATTGCCATGCCTAATCGACGCGGGACGGCCTCTCAGAGCGAAACAGCTGCGCCCGCTTGACAAATTTAAATTGAAACAGCAAACCGGCACAGCCCGGGATCGTGTGAATAGCTACAGGTTAGTGGCTTAACAGGTAGTTTTGGGAACAGACGTGGGTTTCCTCCATCTCAGTCTACAATTTACATTATTCATGCGGGCTCTGAAGCAATAGCACTTTCTTCTAGTGAGTGACGAAGCGATTCCCATCTGCAGATGGCTTCAGCATACGGCATCGTATAGAAGAGTGTCACTAGCCTTCACTACGTATACACACTCTCCTACGTGTAGTTCTGCATCTTCATAATTTATTGAGATTTTCAATTTCTTGACTAAAACACGGTACGATAGGCTGAGCAGCTGTTATTGTTCGTGAGAGAGGTCTGTAAATGGACTTGACTTGAGATACCGGCTGCTATCTCTACAGTATACTATGGTATCGTCTTTTTTTTTGCAAATCTGTTGATCATTATGTATTTATACCACGAGTGACCGGTGCACACAGCTGTCTGTAGTCCTCAACCAAATGAAAATTCAATAACTAATGCAACTACTCTCTCACACTCCACAGCGAAGAAAAGAAATGCTGAAATTTCAAATCGGATTTTGAATTAGAAACGCTCTGATTGTTCCGTCGCTATAAAGCCACGTTTTTTTTACAAAGCGTCCAAATAATGGCGTAGAGTGTGATGAACTCTTCAGTGACGTCATTCTTTTGTTGAGTATTAATCAAACTTTTTAACATTCAAATTTTGTTTGCGAATATGTTTGCTCTTAAATAATTTTAGTGAAATAAAGAAAGTGGTTAATACCTTTCGATACACTGGCACTATTACTCTAAACACAATGTTGTGTTAAAATAACTCCCAGATATCGATACGGCAGTGAGAGTGTCTGCTAAAACGTTTCATGAAATCCACAATGGAGTTCTCAATTATTGAAACTGCATATAGAATATCCCAGACCTGACGAAGTATGGAAAGTAATGCGACGTTGACACGAGATACTTTTGTAGCCAGAGTATTTGTGTATCCTCTCTCGCTGTAATTAAGAAAATTGATGAAACTCATGTGGAACCTAGAGTCGTGGATGCAGTGTTTAAGCGTAATCTTGTGTCGGGCATTGCATGAAGCAATTTTGATGTTTTGGTCCCTTAGGGAAAAAATCTTCTGGCATGCCTATCAAATTTACGATTCTCTCTCTCCTCCCTTCTCCTGTCTCCACCTCTACTCCTCACATCACAGATGCACCTATGTAAACCTCTCTCTTCGTAGAATAACCCACAAGTCACGCAGCTTCGTAACCGGATACCTGACGATGAAAGATCTTATATAATCGAACAGAGTGGTTAGGGTAGTATAGGGGAAGTGAGCAGCAGTGTCTGCGCAGTGCGTAGCTAACGACGGAAGCCTGTTGAATGATGACAATGAACCAAGTGGGCGAGTTTAGGCTTTCAAAAATCCGGGTAAGAGAGGGGAAAAGGCGGGAAAGCCCAATAGGCAGAGTTTGAGCGTGGGCGTGCATAGAAGCATAAACGGAAACCGAAAAGGGGACTCTTTTCACCTTAGTTGATGCTAACCAGGATGTGGGTTTGTGTATATAAAGACATCATACAATCTTGCACGATTTGCTATTGACTGACTATAGCGTAGGCTTTGATTTGTATAGGTTACGTCCATATCAGCTTTCCTATCCTTTACTTACGGTAGTGTATAGTGTGCATTAATAACTGAGCTATAGGTACTGAGGATCTATTTCCATTTAACAAAATGTTTGATGATATGAGAAGAGATTCTATTGGGCGGTAGATCAGTCTGTATGCATAGAATTTTTTAACCTACGTAGGCGTATTTCAATATATGGGTTATCAACAAGTAGATTTAACTCATCCCTTGGAAGAATCGAGAACTCGGGTTTTATTCTACAGTTTTAAAAACTATTACTTTTTTCTTCCAATATGACTAAGTGCAACGCTGGCATTCAAGTATAATTTCAAGATGAAAACTAGGAGATTTACTGTCACGTAGTGAGATTAAGATATTTACCGTCTCGTGAGATTTAAGACTGATTAAGAGATTATTGTGATTAGAAATGTTACAATATTTAACTCTAAAAAAAGAGACTGCTTTTCCGCAGTGCAAACTTAACTTGTACTATCATACGTCATTGAGGAAAGACTTAAAGGCACTTGACACGTTTGGTAATTACTCAAAATATATAATAGCATAACAAATTACTTGGTAAAGAGCAACGGAGAGATGTTGATAGTATAAAACATTGTGTGAAACGACTCCCTCTGAAGTAACGTAGTTTTTGAGAAAGAGGTAATTTCTAAAATGATTCACTAAAATATTTGAATCTGAAAAAGACTTCAGGCCAGAAGCATTTTTCAGGCATCTGAAAGCACACTGTGCAACAAGGGTGTTTTTTCTTTCATTATTTTCCTGCAACTTCGACGACCAATTGAGCCCAAATTTTCACAGGCTTGTTATTTTATGCATATGTTGGGATACACCAAGTGAGAACACTGGTCTTTGACAATTACCAAACGTGTTCAGTGCCTTTAGGATATAAATGTTTTTTTTCTATTGAAATGATACCGCGCGGATACTTATATTGAAAGGCGTTTGATTTCGACTGTCGACTCATCATGATCGGTCTTCAAGTATCTTGTAAATCCACCTGTCCACATCTCCTCTGACATTGGACACACTTGTTAACCACAGAAGCAATCTTGAAGGAATTCTTGACAAGGGAGAATGACATTTGAGATGCATTAAGCAAGACGAGCTTTTACCTTGGGTTTCCGCTTGGAGAATCGGACCTCTTCTCACAGAAGTCACTCGACCTCTTCTATGAGTTGTACTATGATACCCGCTTCTTATAGCCAGGAAAGGCTGTAGAACTTTCTAATGCTGACGGCATTTTGAGTCTCACTCCCTGTTTCAAATACATTTTTATTGATTTTGATTTATATATAAATGAAGGGTGACCAGACCTTTTTTTCCAAGGTTCCTTCTTTTCATATAAGACTGTAATAAAAGTCAACACAAAATGGCGGCCCATTGGTGTAGTTATCATTGGTGGAGTTAACCAAGAAATTGTCAAGACGGGTCACTAGCCCTTTTATCGCTGTGCATTTATTGTGAAGTTGTAGTCCCCTCTCCCGTTTGGTAATTCTTGCTTACACTTTAACACCGCATCGTTCCAAGCCACTGTTCATTACCATCGCGCGTAAACACCTCCCTTTTTATAATCAACGCACGACATAGCTTGATTGAGCACAATGCGCACGCACTGTGCACTGAATGGAGTCAGTTATGGAAATGATATGGAAATGATATGGAAATGATATGCTAATTGTGAGTGACCTTTTAATATGATTCCACGTGAGTTTGTGGAGTACATCTAAGGTGAGGAACGGGCGTCTACCTTCCAGAGAGATGTCTTGGTTATATTTTTGACTGCAAGGAATTTGCAATGGTTGATGCAATAGACTATCTGGCTGCAGTTGACATACACCGACAATGCGTGAAACGAAATCGCTGTCCAGTATCAATCTGATGTTGTGGGTACACATTTCATTCCATGATGTTTGTATCGTATTTTAAAGGCACTGTACACGTTTGGTAATTACTCAAAATATATATTAGCATAAAAACTTAGTTGGTAACAAGCAACAGAGAGCTGTTGATAGTATAAAACATTGTGAGAAAAGACTCCCTCTGAAGTAACGTAGTTTTTGAGAAAGAGGTAATTTCTCACTAAAATAATAAAATACTTCTTGCAAGAAGCCTTTTATTCCTATCTGAAAGCACACAAAATTGTACAACAAGGGTGTTTTTTCTTTCATTATTTTCTTGCAACTTCAATGACCAATCCCAAATTTTCACAGGCTTGTTATTTTATGCATATGTTGGGATACACCAAGTGAGAATACTGGTCTTTGACAATTACCAAACGTGTTCAGTGCCTTTAAGTCTATTTTTGTTTATCGCAAAAACAATCCTCCTTAGATACTTAAATTCTTGGTTCAATAATCACAGTATAGATTACATGTTTATGATACACGTGGAATCTACTTTAATTATTATAAGTGAAAATCTTAACGAGCCTTGATTTATTACAGTTATTCAAGAGTATCTCCTGTATTGCATTGGAGTCTACTTTGATTCTGTGCATAGCCTCGTGTCTCGGTTGACCGTGAAAAGACTCAGATTGACGGTAGGGTTTTGTTGACCGACACGGTCGCTGATTAGCAATTAGACGACACTGGACACTTAAATAGAACTGATAGTAGCTGTCTTTACTCTCACACTAGGAAGATTCGTGAGGTCGGTAACAAGTTATAAAAAATGAGTGTTTGCTTTGGGATAATCATTGATGGAGAATACTTTAAAGGGTTTAATTTAATTTAAGAAAAAAGCAAGTTCAACCTATATATTTATTTTAAAGATGAGGTTGGTTGTTAAATCCTTTATCAAAGACAAGACACACTGAATCAGTGGTGTAACCAGAGGGGGCAGGGGCAGGCCCCCTGCCATTGTCAGAACACCTGCCCACTCTCGCCCTCAATGAGATTTCAAAAAATTCACAAATGAATGGTTCGATACATTAAGTAGCCACCCCCAATAAAAATGTTTGGTGACGCCACTGCACTGAATTGAATGTCACTCACCAACATTAAGTTAGGAGAAGGCTTCATGATTAGAGCTTTATCAAAAATTCTTGTTCAAGTTTACAGCTAAGATTGTATACGTTTGGTGATTGGAACCCACTGTTTGTTTCAATCCTATATCTTTTTCTATAACCACAGTACTTCGAGTTTCTCAAAAATGCATTATACTACCCAAAGCTCAAGCTGTACTTCTTACCAAGTAGGTTTTTATTGCCATTAATTTTCAGAGTCATTACCAAACGTATACACAGGCCCTTTAACAGATGTGTATTAAGAGGATTGATGTCAAATCACCACAGTCAGTTTTTAACATTTTGAATTTGTGTGCCACTACCATAGCTGCCGTTTCTGTCAAGAAAGATCTCGTCTGTTCGTAGTCAATTTGTAGTTCCTTATTTGAACGAAATTTACGGGGTTATCTCTTTCCTCATTTTCAATCAGTGTTGTATCGTCTTTTGCGACAATGTCTCTGTTTATGGTGTACTTGATGCTTTCTCGATCTAGATTTTACTTCAAGTCGCCATCAATAGAAGAAGCATAACATTTTAAGATGTGTCACTATAAGTTTCTTTAAGATTCATGGTTTGTCATGTCTATTTATTATTTATTATTTTATTTTAATGTCCTATCTATTTTAAATGCGCTTCTCTGACTGGTGTATGTACTTTTATGTCTTTCTGTTTTGAGCATTTGTACATGCTTGATATAATTTAATGAACCATTTTCCAAGTTCACACCAGCCTCTATTTTGTTCTTCCGGAGTTACAACTACACACACTACCACAATGACGGTATCCCTTAGCACACGCCCATGCAATCAACCTTTAAACATACATTAAAAACACTTTCTCTCATCAGTAAAGAGAGAATGATAACCAAGTACCGTCATTACCTAGCCTAGGTCGCAGGTGTCGCTTGGGCACTTACATGGTGAACGAGCGCGCCACTAGGTGTCAACTTGGACTGAGCGTAGCAAGTCCAAATGGCCAAGTGTCCGCCTAGCTGAAAACCAACTCTGCTCAACACGTGAGATGCGATATTCAGAACGCAGCACGCTCGAACACCGTTGGGTATCACATAGCCGAGACAAGACCCGTCTTCTCGGCATTTATGATTTTTTAATGGTCACCGTCAGAATGGGATACACGGTGATTGGTGAGATATATCCTGCATGAATTCTCCCACCAGGATTTCCCGCTATTTTTCCCCTTGACGAAAGCGAGGTGTGTGCTCAGAATGTTAAAGAGAAACGGAAAGAGTGAATCTTCCAATTTGGTGTTTCTTTTTGGAGTCAAATGAAGCATGCTTCTGCACTTGTTAGATAAAACGAGTTTGCCATCTGCCGTTCATATTTTTTCCATTGTTTTTAACATGAGTTCATCCATCTTTTAAATTATTAAGTTGAGTGAATGGATAATCTTATAAATGATTCAAACCATGACCCCATCATCTTCTAGAATGACGACTTTTGTTAAGAATTCTTTTCGGCGGGTTAATAATTACATTCGAACAAGACTGTTTATTAAAATGTAAAATTAGCCAATACACGAATGAACATCTATGGCATCCATCCTAGAGGAATTATTATTAACAAAATACGAGAACTGATGAACTTTATGTTGTAGAAACAATAAATGAATAAATGATTATTCTGCCAATAGAAGTTTGTCCTTCATTGTTTATGGTTGGGAGGGGTTTGTAAAGTGACTACATCAAGAAGTCCCGTTCAGATGATATTAAAATAACCCGCGGTAGCTCAGGAAATTTTAATTGAAAACCGAATAAAGCATGATGACTTCTCTTATATGTTTGGTTTATACTCAGTGGATATTTTCTTATCCTCAGGCAAAGTTATCACTCAAGCAAAATATTAATAAAAAACGAAATTTTAAGATACACGCGACCGGGAACTCTCTACTCTCCCACACACTGTCACAAACCACCTTCCCCTTTTTCATTGTATACTTTCCGTTTATGCTTCAGGAATTTCTTCTTTTTCCTCTCTTTCTTTCTTTTCTTTCCCCCTCTCTCTCTGAAGCAAATTAATTTGAGTGGAGATGCTGTTTAATAGAGCTTCCTCCACAGTCGGGCATATCTCTTCACCATCTTGTTTAGTCTAAGATTGTCAAGTATTTCCCCTCAAGCAAACTAGTCAAACGAAAGCACTTGTTTCATCGCAACTTGTGCAGCGCAAAAAGACCTAGCGCCTTCCACGCCAATCTTCTCGCTCAAACCGGTGGTTCACATGATGATTTTATTTGGATTTCTAAAGGAAAAGTTCCATCACACTTTCGCTATTGTTGTTGGATTCTATGGACCAGTGGAAACTCCATTCAAACCATCTTTCCACGAGTGTGCTCGATAATATAATTTATGAATCGTGTTTGTTCTGTGCAATAGCCCGAGCTGCAACGTCCTTATTCAATGGACTCTGCTGATTTTGTGTAAACGTTTGGATTTCTGTTAAATTCAAATGCATCATAGTTCACGGGGCTTGCAAATTGAGCACCTCGCCCGAACTACACATCAGCAAATGAAATTCGTGCCGAGTAGTTAGCCCATAGATTCTTGTCATCGTAGAAATTATCGATTGGCCGCCATTCTCCGCTCCTGAAAGGGGTTTTGTGTCCCAACTGATTGTGTTTTTTATCGGAAACCTCAGGTTAAGAGGAGAGTAAAAGTGCTGAATATTGTGTAGGTACATGTCATTACAATCCACTTCACCTTCAGACAAATTTACATTTTCTGAATTTCATTGAGTATTCTTCTTCGATTTTCTTTGAAAGGGATTTTAAATTGTGAGAGATTTGTGAAATTTGAGGTGAGCGTGGAAGTGCAAACAATTATAAAACAATCCCATCTTCTCAAAATAGTACAGCAAAGTGTAATTCGTTAAGAAATTGAAATCTTAAACAAATAATTTAGCTGTCAACCAATGTTTGACGGTGTATTCTTTTTGGATAGATCTATTATACAGAGTACGTATCCCAACCATGTGGGTTCAATGGAAAGTGCATATCCCATCAATTATCTTGAAATATGAAAAGGACATTGTGAATGAAATGTATTCAAACTTTGTTCAGTAAGATGTCTTTCAACATTCTCACTAATGAGGATTGGAGTTGTACTTGCGCTACCTCTAAAGGTGCAATAGTTACAGAAATCTGACTCACTACATTTGGAGCATTTCCCCTCATGTTGAGTAAAACCCGTAGGAATGATTCCTCCCACAAGTCTAAAGCATAATGGCGCCAAGTTCCATTTCTTCCATGTATACAAGTACACCAATACCATGCGCTCATCATGTATGGCTGATGATGATATATCAACTGCCGAATCGAAAACAATCTCTTGCGAGTACACGCTTATCGGCAAAATCCATACTAAACCAGGCTGACGTAGCAGCCAGGTATTCGGCCCCGAAATCGACGTGTCCTTTATGCCCCATGCCTTCTTCCTGTTGCGTCTTCGATCTTCAGCTTTCTTCACGCTCGCCTTAAAGTACATTGTTGGTGCTCGTCTTGGTCCAAAGTGACCTTGTTTGTTATAGTCGTCGGTCTAGGGGAAATAGAGATCCGCTGAGGATCGGAGATGATGTTGTTTAAGGCTTCGATCGGACTGACAGCAGGGAGATGAAACATTGAGGGAGGGGTGCTGGTTGGAATACAGGACGAGACAGACAGACAGACAGACAGACAGACAGAGACGAACAAACAGGCTATAGGACTTATTCAGGGGAGGAAAATGTAAGCAATGAAAAATTGATGAGACTGCTTGCCAGAAACCCAGGGAGGAATTAGAAGATTGTGAGGAGAAATGAAAATAGAACTTCTGGCAAACAATTAGAATTGAGCAAACACCAACTGAAACATCAGGGTCATGTCTGATCAAATGTAATCTTTCAGACATCATTGCAGCAACTAATGAATGAAACCTTCATTTCGAAGTGGAAATTAAATATTTTCCATATTAAACACGCATGACCGAGAGTCCAGTAAATTTCAACATACTGTCGGTTAAATCAAGAGAACTTAGCGATCAACGCGTGCGTCATGAACACAAAATGCATTAGGCCAACATCATAACCGACAAATAAGACAAATTTATATTCATACAGAGATTTGAGTTACGTCTCTAAAAAAGAAAATCAGTGTGGAAAATGCATTATCCTCCAGCAGTTGCCTTCCAGGGAGCGCTGATTCCATAATATCGACCCTCGTACCGTGTCCAAGTAGGGTTTTAGAGGGACCATACAACTGAGCACACAGTTCCTTGTCTGTACTGGCCGGGCAAAGCGTCTATCCCAAACTACCACGGGAAATTAAAATGCAAGCACCTGGACAGCTAAACTAACAGGCGGGAGAGGGTCGTCTTGGTGCCACGCTCTACTCTACTGGAAGACTCTGTTGCATCCGTTACTCTAACCTAAAGATAGAAACAACATTCTCACTTCTTTTGTTGAATTTAAGACCACTTGTTTTTAATGAATGTCGTCCAAACACAATTATTTTTATTCGGTTTAAGTTCTTTGTTTGCTCTAAATAATGACAAATGGTGAACGAAAAAAGAGTTTTATTCTTACCCTGAATCTTCCTAAAATCTGTCACAATAAGACCAAAAAGCAAACAATCTTCATTTTTATTTCAAATTTAAATCTATCAGCTTGACAGCCATACAAACCAGCATTATTCAACTTTAAAGGGATTGTATACGTTTGGTAATTGGAACCCATTGTTTGTTTCAATCCTATTTAGTTGTAGATAGATACCATAAAACTAACCTGTGAAAATTTCATTTCAAAAGGTGGTAGCATTTTTGAGATATTGCCGAAAATCTGGAACGGTTATGTCCACGCAGAAGAATGATCTGCAATTGGAATACACAATCTGAGAAGCGTTACTGTCAGTAACGTTTCTCAGATTCCAATTTTGGGAGACAAAAAGTGATATATTTTTCCATAACCGCAGTACTTCTAAGTGAAAAGTTTCTCAAAATGCATTATACTATACAAAGCTGCTGTACTTCTTACCAAGTAAGTTTTTATTGCCATTAATTTTCAGAGTCATTACCAAACGTATACAGACCCTTCAAATTGTTAATTATCTGACTAAGTTACAAGTGAAATGAATTTACCTTAATTTTGAATCGATCGATCATGTACATTGCCACAGTGTGGAGTTAGACTCTAAGGAGTCTGGTTATTGACTAGTCAGTGTCTGGTAACCAAACGTTTACTTATTAGTTGTGATGTAAAAAATGTGATCTGCTGGAGTCCAATATTTGAGGCACAAAACAAATTGGACAAGAAATCTGAGTTTTGTTCATCAAGGCCGTAATAACTATGGACTACACGCTGAGATGTCACATGCTGTTAGTTCGATTGTACTCAAATGAGACTTTCTACATTGACAACCTCAAGAAACAAAACGGTAAGTATACAATATCTTGTTTTCTTCTCATGAAATGAAATGAAATGAATGTTTCTAGCGTGGAACCTGATGTAGTTGTCTGGAATGATGTTTATTGCAGCTGCAGACAGTGCTAGACATTGTTCAAAAGAATATTTTTTTTAAATACAAATTTAATGTTAAAGTCAATAATGATGAGATGAAAGGTGGGGGGGGGGTGCACAGCCGAAGTGGTTTGAATCTAAAGGAATCTATACCATTGTTTGTCGAAAACACATTGTAGTATCAATCTGCATAACCAAGTTTAATCCATTTGCACATTTATAATGGGTGTGGCTACACCTGATACAACTACCATCTCAGTAGACTATCATATGTCTCGAGATTTCTCACCTAGATCTCTTTAATTGTCGCGTGAATACTGCATCAGGGTAGAACCCCAGAGGCATGAGCCACGGGGCCCAAACTCTCGCGCCGGTCTTGACGGGTTAGTTACGGGCACAGCGTGATTGGCGTCACGGCCCGTTGCAAAGGTCTCTCGTGTATTGCAACGTGTTGCTCGCATCCTTGCACTGGCTCCCAACGTTCATTAATTTTTCAACATTGATTTACAATCGATAAATATGGAAGCCTTTTGCGGGCAAGGCAAGCTCATAATATGCGAGGACGACCACAAACTATGACCGAGTTCATCTTTCACCCTGATGGGGCAATTTGGTCTGCTATGTACCCCCATAGGTCGGTACACTTTACCAAGGGTCTTTCACACAATAACTATTGCCTGGATGCATCATTCAAATTCACAAACATGAATTATTCCACTTAACTACTTTCTCCTTTTCATATTCTTATTTTGTTTGTCAGACGAACCAGTCAATATTTTCTATAAATTTGGCAAAGATATTAGAGCGGTTAAGATATAACTCTCAAAATGTCTCCATACAAAACGTCTCGAGCGCATACATTGATTTTTATGGGTGGAATAATTTTGTGTCTCTTCTGTGATTTTAAAGTGATTCTATATCTTCAAATAATACTGACGATACCAGCCCTCTGTAGTCTTTACCTTTGGAGTGTTGAAATTATAAAACCGGTTTGCCACTTCAACCATGCCGGTTTCAAAATTAATTCTCAAGTCATAAAACTTCATATAAGTTTGCATTTTGTTCAAGCATCTGACTCACATTCTGACTTTGAAATTCATTTGGTATTGAAAGACCATTGTCAGTCAATTCTTTCACCCAGATCTCATTAACAATCTAGAATTAATTAGAAATTGTCTTGTATAATGCATAAATATTTAGGCATGCCAATATTATTGTAGAGTATGAATTTCATCAACTGTTGATTTAGTTCATGCATGTACTTACCCAACCAGCGGCATTGTTCCAACCATTAATTAGGCCTATGTAATGATTTCTTGATATAATGTGTGAGTATTTTTTGGATGTGGCGTGAATACGTTGCAGTCTGTGATTTTTATTATAAATTAGTTTCCCGCCTTTTTAATGAGGTAGTTCTCAAAACTGTCCGTTGCTAGGCATTCATGCCCTTTCGACATACTCGCCCTCTCTGTTTTTTTAATCAATGTTTGTGTGTCAATCTTTTCTTGTTGCTGTGTTTATTGTTAAATTGCTCTTCAGATCAAGTCTTGACTTTATATCAGAAATATCAGCTATATCTCAAGGGGTGACAAAAGAAAAATGGTGACAAGCAAGTCTGCTCTCAGTAGATGTCAATTTTTTCCTTCTTTCTTTTGTTTCCTATAACTATTTGCCATCGTTAATTGAGTTCCCGTTAAACCTGTTAAATTAATAAGCATACCTGTTACTCTTGGGGCGGCATAACGGGTGTGTGCTTCATAATATCCACTCGCTGATTCAGGTTACTTTTCCATGTTGCCTCCAGGTAATAAGTGGAGTCGACAAGGGGAAATATAATTAATTAAAGCGAATAATCTCGCGCCATATAACCCGAAGGGGCAGTTTGCTTAATTTAGTATGAGAAAACCGCTGTCTAATTCCAAATGGATGCCCCCAGATTGCAACGGAATCATATTAATTTTCTTGCTCTCAGAGGATTATTTAATTTTAGGGGTTTTGCAGTAGGGAGGCAAAATGTTCAATTTTTTATTTGTTATTTTGTGAACATCATGTTTTATTGGCCTATATCAGAGGGCATGTTTTATTACAGGAAATGTCCTTTTAAATGCATTATTGCATAGTTGTAGATGACACTGGTTTGTATCATTTTCATTAGTTCGGATGTTAAATGTAATTTTATTGATTCAATAAACTGTTGTTGTTTGGCTACTTTCAGTGCTTTGGTTGTCTTAATAAACTTCTCAATGTTCACAAAGATTGTTCCAATTATTTATTGATTTATTTATGTGTATTTATTTGAAATATTTAGACATCGATGATTAAAGGTTGAACAGGGGATGTCAAGGAAATATCAAAACTATAAAAACTGTCAGAGATGTTCAACCAAAAAAAACATTGAATTAAATATATTATTAAAATGGTTTTAACATTACATGTATTCACTGAAAATGAAGATAATAGTGAACTATAAATAAACAGAACAAATTTCTAGAGCATGATAGCAAACCAGCATCGGTACTTTATCACTTCACTGTAAAACAAAAATCCGCTTTACTTCAAACCGAGTTTCCGGCTTCCGTAAAAGTGGAATCTGCGAAAGGCAACTAACTCTAGACGTATGACAAGGTTCACATCCTAACTTAACCCTACATATTTAAAGTATGACACTACTTGCAGACTTTTCTTCCAATGTTAAAGTTACACGTTTGGTAATGACTCAAAACAAATACTAGCATAAAAACTTACTTGGTAACAAGCAACGGAGAGCTGTTGATAGTATAAAAACATTGTAGGAAACGACTCCCTCTGAAGTAACGTAGTTTTTTGAGAAAGAGGTAATTTCTCACTAAAATAATAAAAACTTCTTGCAAGAAGTTTTTATTCTTATCTGAAAGCACACAATTGTACATCAAGGGTGTTTTTTCTTTCATCATTTTCTTGCAACTTCGATGACCAATTGAGCCCAAATTTTCACAGGCTTGTTATTTTATGCACATGTTGGGACACAGCAAGTGAGAACACTGGTCTTTGACAATTACCAAACGTGTTCAGTGCCTTTAAGTGCCTTTGAAATGAGTGTAATATTTAAAACCGGAGTTTTTAATTCCAATATTGACTGTTCATTTTACATTGGGTTTTAGTAAGAGCGGCAGATGTGACAAAACACGCAGCGTAATCACCCCTGCTTCCCGTATGTTCCCTCAAGGAAAAAAAAAGATAAAATAATTTGTTGAGGTGCTAGTGCTGACTCTGCACTGTAATTACTCAGAAGTAAATTAAATACGGTTGTGGTTCATCCTAGATATGATCAGCACCAAAGGCGAATCAATTGTACAAAGCAAAATAATTATCTCGCCTTGCTTTTTTCTGTTACGACATTTTAATCCTAGTTCCTATGTACAGGACTTTATGTGACAGGGTTTATGTTTATGGCTCGTAAAGTAGCTGCGTCACGATTCGTGAACAATGCAAATTACAAATGGCACAAAATGGCGCGATGTATATATATCTACTTGGACGTCATATGCATACGATGTATACATTTTATATTACTACAAAACAAACCACACTAGCAACAGACCAAATTACTCGTAGATAATTTAGGCAAGTAGAAACCACCGATTGGAATGGTAAATAGAATTCACGACCGAAGCTCCAGAAAATTAATCTAATGTACCTGATATAAATCATGTAGCTATATTTTCTGCAGGGCTTTGTACGCCGACTGAGTAGTTTCTCTTTTAAATATTGTCTTCTATCTAGTCTTAAGATACACTACGGAGTTTAATTTCGGTAATAGCAAAGTTGCTCAGGGCGCGTGCATTCTAACGTATCTTAGAGCTGGGCCGATGCAATAATAGGCATACTCGTAGTGCTTGGCGAAATAAACACCAATTGGTCAAGTGTTGTATTCTGGCTTCCATGACGTAGCAAGCGGGCCGCTGACTGAATCTGAAGGACTCTTCTGGTATGAACTCAGGCTATGATGACTGCTCGCCTGTTGAAGATTTCAGTAACAGCCCCGGGTTATTAAAGCTGGAAATGAAACAGAACATGAACAAGAGGACAAAGGACTCTGCAAACACGCAACAAACACCCAGTATATGATACAAAATTCATTTCTAAATTAATTTATTTTCGGTGTATCAGTTTGAAAGGCCTCTCTCTATTTCTTCTAGTGACGAAAGAAACCTTCTACATTACTTTCCTTTCTTTCTGTCATGTTTTAAGTATAATGTGGCAGTCGACAATTTAAGGTTCAGTTTAGGGAGTCTGGAATGTGATTTCTTTAAAACCGCGTGAGTCATTTTGTAGCATGAGGTTGTCTTTATATTGAACTAACTGAATTGTTATTATCCTTATTGTATTTAGTTGCATTAAAACAAAAGTGAATGCGTATAGGGTTGGACAGTCCCAAACGGTCTCCTAATCACTTGAAATAAATATAATATGTGAACATTTAATAGAAGTAACTTATAATACTTTGTTTTGCTCTTCCAATAGAGCCTGGTTCCTATGCTTTGAAGGGAAATTGGTCATGTGCACGTGTATGCAGACGTCGCGAAACTCTCTTTATGCAAACATTTATGATAATTGATCATACTGTAACTGTAAGTAACAGTAACTCCTTGTGATTTGTTTTTTAAAATAAAGGATTGCATTGAGAAATTTGCATGTCACTTAAACAATGTAAAGCATAATACTTAAATATGCATTTATAATATTGTTGTTGTTGTTGTTTTATTATACAAATTACCGCGAAGATGTGAATCGCGAAGTAAAAAACCTTTATCGTGGTGCCGCCATTTTGTTTTTCCTACCACTCAAATGAATATAAACCAAACCGAGGCTGGAAGGGCAAACTAGTCTGGCACCTGTCCAGAATGAGAATCAATATTCAATAAATAGATAAATATGATATTAATAGGTCTGAGATATATTTCCAAGAGGGCTTAGGCTACTGATGATCACTATAATTTACCCACGCATTAGACAATAGTTTGAAACGTTGATGCTCAATGGCTACACAAACTAACTGAAGAGTCGCAGCTTTATACAAACACAACGGCCGATCCAAACGACCTGTTACTTAGTCTCGCTGTTCATGTAGACATTGGCAAATCAATTTGCCCGTGCCTGCTTCCCTTAGTACACGTTTTCTTCGCGATGCTGTATTTACTTGGGACATGAGCTTTCTGTTGACCCATGGAACAAGCCTAACGCCCAGGGACTGATGCATGTTTACTCCGTAGGGTGCATATTGGAACCACACCGCGATATCAACAATTACTCATATTTAAACGTAAATTTGATCATTATTTTATCAATTGCCTTGATGGAAATTTAGCGCAACCTTCAAGAGAACGGTTGCCATGGCAATATAGGACATCAGTGAAGACAATTCCACTAAAGATGCGGAGTTTATTTACTGCAAGAAAGAAACATATAATGTTATGCAGTCTTAAGATGCAGACTTCGTTCTAACCTTCACATCTTCATTTTAGTTTCTAAACACAAACGTCTTTAGGAAATGAGTGATCTTGGTGCGTCTAAGAAATAGGGCTTGATAGTGTTGCATATTATTTAGTATTATTACTAATTCATAACGTTGTACATATATGCATGATGTTCAATTACATAACAAAGGGATTAGAAATTTCAGACTTTTATCTAAATTCATACATGTCTGCCTCGTATAAAAAGTAGCTGTTATTTTCTCCATGTATAAAAAATCCTACTCTTTTTATCTACTTTTTTGTTGTGAGGATACTGTTACCAAAATCCCATTGATTACCAAAAGGTGGGATTACCAAAAGTGGAAATGTCATCATTTCAACAAGTATACCTCCTAATATTTGGAGCATGGTTCAGACATTTTAGTCAGCGATGACTCTAACCACCACTGATGACGTCATAAAACATATTGGCTCAAGTTAGGACCATGATGTACACATCAAGGAGGGGAATATTGTTTTCGTCTTGGATCTAGACTGACTAATGAACTACACCAAAACCACGAGTTGGGTTTGTGTGTGTGCAATTTGTCGGCATTAAGAAGGTTTGAAATTCGATTTCTGTGTCAGTATCATTATACACTTTACATGAGTAGAACTTGCCTCAACTGTCTCTCTCATCAAGAATAATACCTTTATGGCAGATAATATGCACTTGAATCTGACTTTATTAGTGTTGCATGATGCCAAACCCGAAACATACAAAGAACATGTACAAGACATCCACAAGTTTCTCTCTGAAGCCTACAAGCAGCAAGTGTAATCCCAGCCGGTTATTCGGCCCCTGTCCCTGCGGCTAGTCAGCACAAGCATCATCTCCCTTACCACTGTTTCGCCCAGCAGTGGTCACAACGAGCGTGTAATGATTCCTAGAGTGGGCTGCAGCCGTTCATATAAGCCTTAAGTGTCTCCTTAACAGGACAGCTTGTGTTTAGCTATTGATGTTTATACATGTCAGCTTTTTTTCCTCTTCGTCCTGTGTGTCTGTGTTTGTGTGGGTTTCCCATGTGCCGTCTTTTCTTTCCTGTTTTGAATTCGATTACAAGACAAACCTAAAGAGAAGTCTTTAGATGTATCGGTTATCACGGCTCTGCGAGTGTTACTAGGTTTAAGAGAGCTTACAATTACTGTTTTTAATATCATTATAACTTAGCTACACCTTAATCAGGACCGCCCTTTACGATTAGATGGAGGTGAAGGTTAAATAATGATAGACGTAAAATATAACTGGTGACTCAGGTACAGAACTATGCAAATGAACCAAGTCAGTTGCTAAAAGGAACTCAGTTTTTGCAACTAATTGGTGTGTCCAATATTGTATTCTGTCTTGTGACATTTTTGACTTCATGACGCCATTTTCTACATCACAAAAATTGTGTGAGTTAATGACATATAGATCTGATTAGACAGGACCGAGGTATCTCCCAGCTCGTCCAAATGTGTTCAACATACCGTGAAGAAATACCGTGTGCCACACCCAGCAACACCTCGTGTGTGATGGTTGAACATTCGTGTTCATGAATAGTCTTTCTATTTGTTTCAATTCTCCATATGAGGATATGGGGATCGCGTATTTAAACCATGAAGTAGACCGTTGTCAACGTTTTTGAACAGATGTGATAGTAGCAAACAGAACAAGATAATAATGTGTTTTTTAATTCGGTTTACCTTTAAAAAAAATTCAATCCTAATTGATCTTCTCCTAAAGATAATGGAAAACTTGCATGTAGACTCAGTCAGAATTTTGCTTCGGTACAAAGTCCAAATTATGACAACAATCGGAAAGGCAGATATGGTTTCATCAACAGTGCATTACTTGCCCGAAAATGAAGGTATATAAGTAGCTGATACACGAACGGTGGAAGTGAACAGTTACCAAGAACCTCAGGTTGAATTCATTGAAGCTCGGATGTCACGGATTGATTCCAGCGTGAGTGTGAAGTTGACTTGTTGTTGGGCGAATAACCTCACTCACACGCCACACATTGTTTCTCCGAAAGATAATGAGAAAATATGATTTGTTTTGTTATACCATGATTTTACTGGTAATAAATTATAAGTTATCACCAACAAAACCTCGTGTATTCCTTCTGTTGTTTAACATCAGGGGCCATTAAGTATACCTCTAATCTCTAAATATAATAGCGTACAGGAGGCATTTACTTGGCATACGTTGCTTAACATAAGTGATGTACATACAAAGCTATGTGCATATTCCTTCCTTCATCGTACAGACATTACGGTGTGGCTTGAAAGAGTAGGTGGTTGATGAAGGGGATATCAATGGGTCAGTGAGACTCCATATACCGGCTGGGTAGGTGGGAGGAAACAGGCAGACAGTTGCAGTAGACTCACATATAGTCATTCGTGAGAGATGGAAAGAGAAAGTGATGATAGAATGTAGTAAAAGGGTCCTACGTTTTTAAAAAGGGAAAAGAAGAAAAAAGGTCAGTTTAGCGTCCTGAAAGTTTCCACGAAAGGAAAGAAACAGTGAAAACACATAGGTAGATTGCTCAGATAAATAGCAGACCTTAATGAATACTAAAACAGTTGTAAATACTTGTTTGACATCAACATCATTTGGCTTGTTTTCACTGGTCCCTTTATAAAAAAGAAGAGGAAAAATCCAACAATCTAGCGCGGATAAATTGCTACTTAGACGGGCGAAAAAATGGTATTGCGTGTTGGTGCTTTGAGCTATGGTACAGGGGACAGATGGCCCATTAATACAGAATGAAACTTGTCATATTAGTCACGTGGAAGTAAGAGATTTGAACGCGGCGCAATTACCTGAGAGTGACTATGGTAAGACGTGAAGCGTAAAACCACACGCGGGCGTGCAACCACCATGTAACTAAACCATACCCAAGCTTCATCATACGGGAGACAATTTGTGTAGATGAAGGCTCTGTCATTAGACATAATAAGCCGGTACAGTACACCAATCTACAGCGTGGTCTCACACACTTGTTGAACCATTTCACGTTTGAGTTTAGAAATTAAGGGTCATCTTTGATTTTGTGTAATTGACTCGAGACAACTGTACAGTGACGTCGTTAATGTAGATTTGTTTTCAGGACAAACACCTACCGTCTAAGTTATTGTTGGTTTTTGTTTGATTTCATTTATTTCTTTCAATATCTTTGTACATGAGACAAAAAGATCAGCGTAAGCTGTTTTACATCAATGTTCTGTAGGCCAACGAATTCAACAAACTACAATGTTCTGTGTAGGCCAACGATTACAACAAACTAAAAAAGGGCAAAAGACAATGACGAAAATTGTTCCTTCCAAAGCTTTTAGTTAATGTTTCATTTTATAGAATGGTCGATGTGCATTAGTGAATTTGATCCAGATATGTAAAGTTACATGATAACCAAACCATACAACTCAAGGTCCATTTAGTCTTTCGTTTCTATACGAGTAACTAGAAACTATCTATGTCCCAGTAGATCCCGTATGAATTGGATTTATTTATTTTTCTGTTTTATTAATTATTTTTACCAATAACCTTCGTTCGTTCTGTAAGATTAAACTGTAAACCTGCTCAGAGCCTTCATATGGATTAGATAGAAAGCTCTTATATTAAAGGTTAGGAGGACACAAGAAAAATCGACGGATATTTTCAAGTTGACTTCATCTCTTGTTGAAATTGCCGGAGTGTTTGGCCAATTTATAGATGACCTTGTGTATGTGTTTTCATCCCATCACAGTCTCCGGGTCACGTCCTGCATTAAATTCATCTTTATTGTGGGATACAGGAAATGGTCATATTAGTTGACACCATGCATGGCCTGTTTCGGTTGAAGTATGGCAAAAGGTAGCCATTTTGTTTGTCTGCTTGTTCGTAAATACCATCAAATAAACACTTTTGAAATACAGATTTGAATAAATTAAACTTAAAACAGAAAAGCTAAACTGAAACTATTAAATCACTTTAAAAAAAGGTTTGATTATGAATAGTTCATAAATCAACCTTATGCTCCAAAGTACATACACCTCGCGCCCCAATACTTTATTCACACTGATAACCTCATCTCCCTCCACCATTAAGAGCGTACGACTTGAAAGGAGGCCAGCGTTTCACCATGTGTAGCAATATAAATCCATATAGTTTAATTAATTATCCCACACTAAACCACTTGTGCTGTGGAGGATGATACGGTGGTGTTGTACCACAATGTAATTGATGGTTTGATGGCAGCATACGGTCGTATTAATCAATACTTGGTATCGTAGAGGGCCATCAACTCGACACAATTCCAAATGTGGAGTGGGGTTCACAAAATTACTCATTAACCAATAACTTTTGTAAATAGTTTAGTAGCATAGAAATTGAATATGACATGACCGCTCTCATTCCTGTCAAACCATTGGAAATGTCTACAAGTTGGACAGTATTTAATATTAAAACACTTAAAGATACACTTTCGATCTTAGGTTAAGGATTTGGTTCAACAGTCAGTCATTTATTCTCACATCAATTAGCTACATACAAATCCTATAATGTTAATAACAAAAATATATATTATCAGTGAAATTTTAAAGAAAAAAACTAAGTGAAGTATCTGAAAAAGCTGAACCGATGATTTTATAATATTTAATTATATTTATTCATTTTGTTAGAAGTCCCAACGAAATTTACCGCGGTCTGGGAGAGACACGCATCACGCGTTTTTTTGTTCGTTTGAGCATGCGTACTTAGATAACAGTCCTACGTCAATACAACCCTCTGCTGCATCCGTTTTGGTAATCGTTTTGCTCGACTTTCTTTCACTCCATCAGTTCTTATCAGGAACATCAGTAGCAGCATTTTCATCACTGTCACATTCCCTTCAACCAGCGGCATTATTTCCTGAAGCGTCGTAGCAAAATGCAAGAATTTGACACCGAGAATGGTAAAAAGATGAGGATTTTGGGGAGTGATTTTGAGAATCAGCAAACAGTCCACTTGCTAAGTCAACAATTGACTGATTATAGCCGCTAGGCTAAAACAAAACATGGATATCAGCACATGTAGTGGTATTTAAAGCGGCTTACCCTAACCAATGTTTGTTCATAACTCTTTGAAATCAAATTATTCTACCGACCTTATGTAGTTGCACTTTCTTAGAAGCTAGTCCAGTCTTTAAAACGTAACAAACTGCAGTGTTTTTGAATGTTACAATCCTTAACTTGTGTCAATTATGTAAAGCCTCAAGTTGGATCAGTTGAGTGGAAAGTCAAGGACAAGTTTCTTCCTTTTTGATATAATACGGGAATAAATGCCATAGCATTAATTATCGGTTGAGAATGTGATCGATACCTTCTCCCTTTGAAGACCTTGCATCCGCCATTGCTATCTTTGAAACAAAGATAAAATGGAAGCTTTAAGGTCCCTGGTAAAAAGAAAAGGTGATGCGTTCGAGGCGGTATAGCTTTACCCAAGTATCTTAGTATCAATGTTTTTTTTCCTTTCTGAAATCAGGTTTCCCAGAGAGACAAAGTTTGCAGGGTTTTCAACAGACGACAAAATCATTCAGTGTTATTGCCCATCCACAGACCTATTCCTTTAAACTACTCCTATATTCCCTTTTTCATAAAAAGCAGTTTTCCCAGAGTGACAAAGTTTGCAGAGTTTCCAACAATCTTTCAGTGTCATTGTTCGTCCATAGAACTATTCCTTTAAAGAGATGGGATATGTTGATGGTCACGTACAATATTGTCACTTGTGGCATAAGAGCGGCACACCACAGAAGACCTCGTCTCATTCCAAATTAGAACTAAAGCAAAGCAAATTTCTCAAGCGATTTGGCGCGTAAATTCGTTACAATAAAAAGATGGTTACCGGCTAATCGATTTATGTCACTGTTGTTTATACCTCAAAGGGGAACCCCTTCATAACTAGAACTTCTGGGACGAGGAAAATGTATGCAGATTTGTTGCATGTGCTGCCGATGTTGTCCGTACGGTCCCGACTCATGGGGACGGCCCAAGCGTCTTTGTCGGCTGTCGGTAGGCTGTCGGCAACAAGGTGAAGACAGATTGCACCCAACCCTGCATTTTTATTGTGATAAATTCAGTCCAGAGGGATCCGGCTTTAGAAGAAGTAGATCTCGATCGAAGCATTAAATATCCCTACATTATCATACATTGGTAGTTTGTGAACGTGTTGTGCAAGACACAACCCAGATTGGGGACCGGGTATGTGTGGAGAAGAGAACTCCTCCATATTTGGGCATGACCTTTTATTTCTAAATTTAGTACTAAGATTCGACCTCTTTGTTTGATCTTACATCTTATTTCAGTTTCAAAGTGCTGGTTTCGTGTTTTTGTGTCAATGTATCCTCCATAACGGTATTCATTCTGTGGATGAAGAACTTTTGTTAATTCGTTAATTAAATGTTTCAACATCGTAAACATAAGCTCCTAAATAACTGTGGGAAAATGAAAATAGTTCAAAAATAGGTGTCCGTATAACGATACAGTCAGCATACACAGGATTTATGTGTTCTAGTTTAACAAACAGGTGTTTTACTTACTTGAACTCTCAATATGTAGCTCCTGAACAAGTGGTTCATATGATTTCATTAATATCGTTACTATCTCCACAGATAGAGCTAGGATGTGTGTGGATACCACTCCAATCAATTCTAGCAAGTAGATTTGACATTGTCAGCCAGTGAATAAATTGTGTACAGAGCAAGAAGTGAAATTTACTCATCATGAGTGATGGAGACTAAGGAATAAGATACACAGAATCTTGAGAGACACAAAATATACAAATATGGCTTAGTAATGTCCTTCAATTTAGCTCATTTTCCTGGCTTTCTGGCCCACTTAAAACGTCGGAAACGAGCAAAAAGCCTATAAAATGTGGCTGAGTGACACCAGGGTAGGAAAGCCAGAGGTAGCATTATTTAAATCAAGACAGCCAGCTTCGATTATCGTAACCTTGATTCTGAGGTATAGGGTTGAATACGAGAGGTCATCAAAATGCCGTCAACACCGTCAAATGAAAAGTATATAAACAAAACTTCAAATCTCTGCCATCAAAATTGACCTAAATTGTGGATCCCAGAAGAGGAGGCAGACATATTTCTAGGTCACTGTGAAATGAGTTTTAAAGTATAGGTACAATTTCAGTACAAGATCACCTTTTCAGAGTATGGTAAGTTTGACATACCGTTTATGACATAAAAAGTACTCACCATCAGTGGGTTTTATGAAAGGATGGTGATACATTTTTTCCCCTGAATGGTTCGTCTTGTTCCATTCTTTAAATCATTTATTTGATGACGACTTAATTTCAATTACATTGATAAAAACATATAAGGATTTTAAATAACATGTGTTTTTGATTTAACTCAAATCATTGGACATTACATGTAGTGTATTTTAATTACAGTTTACATCATCCGTAAAATTTACGCTTGACCCCTGCAGGAAGTTAAGTCGCTCGCTGTGACGGTCACGCTGAACTTTAAAAACCCATTGTCCAGTGACCGTGATGTGCGATTGACATAAGAAAACAGACGGGTTTCCTCCAATCGGTCAATCTTCTAACATTGAACTTGTGGTGAGATTGTTGTATACATTAAGGCGGCCTGTTGAATCCAGCAGAGTCATCAAACCTGCCTGACTTGAGGATGAATAAGACGCTGTTCACTGGCAGATCGAATCAAATCTAATCATGCAATGCTTTGATGTAGCACTCTTCACTACTGCGTCTCGGGAGACTGACCGTGGCAATAGAGATAAGATGGGGGGGGGGCCTTTGGTGACTCTCAGAAGGCCGGGGCTTGATAATGCCTAGCCACTCTCTAAGGTCTTCTCTCGGCAGGAGGACTTCTCTTTGGATGAGGACAATTGGCCACTTAGTGATGAAATAGCAATGAAGATTCACCTGGGTACCAGTGAGACGAACTGTTACTATCGCTACCTACAATCAGTATACAATCAAATTCTTAGGATGCATGCATAACGTTCTAATCATTTTAACTGATTGATTAGTGGTATGAAACACATGTGTACCATGTATAACATCCTAAACTGGTTTCTTAAGACCCACAAAGCAGCCTTCAGCTTAAATCATGGAGGGGTGTAAAATCATTGAATTTGCTTATGTTTTACAAACAAGGAGAATGAATGAATATAAACCACTCGTACCCTCCGGTCCGTCTTTGTCAGTTCAGAATGATGAACATTTATTAAAGCAACCGGTATTGGAAGAAATCTCTTTCAAATGCATGAAATGTTAGAAGGGAGAGTCATAATTTCTAAATGGCTGACCAATCAGCAGTGATTTGACCACAACCACATCTTGTGTTAGACGAAACGTTACTTTGCCTATCATTCGTTAATGACATCAGAATGATACGCATCTGTATCTAGGTGCATCAGGTGCCGGAGGATATGAAACTATTTGGAGAGATGCTAATAGGCTTCGTCTTGTCTGCCATCTCAATGTCAAACTGCAACGAGGCGTAAGATGCATTATGTGACAAGATGTAATGCTGGAAAGAAGATACAAGTATGAGGAGATAAGATTGCAGTAATCGCGGAGCGTCTTATCCGTGAGGATGAGAGAGAATTTCGCAAATCAGAGCTTGTAGACATCTCATTACGGCGGTTTTTGTTCGACAGCAGACAAATCAAGCTGAACGTATATATTACAAAAGCTTTTAACTCAAGATGGACAATGCTTTGTAGATATAATATTCACAACTTAAGTTAAAAACATAGTAGATATATTATTAAATGTATAGTTTGTTGTTAATTTTACATGCAGTTTTAGGTGCTTTCTTTAAAATAGATACACGATTACTAAAGGTTAATTTACCTCGTGTGGTGTTTGTTTTATCGAGTCGAAAACGCTTCGGCTAAAAAGGTATATCACCATCTACCGAATCCTCATTGTTAAAGAACTAAATATGAGGGCAAAAGGTAATAAGAATAGAGGGCCAACACAATATCCTCCCTCTTCTAAACTTCAATTTCTTTTATATGGAAACTTCATGTTTTTTGATATTGGAAAAAACGACGCCCGGCAGAAGAAAAACATGAAGTCGTTTTAACGAGACTATGGCAAGACACTGACCATGAGCTAAGTCCATTATATCGCGTACTCTAGCCTGAGTGCAGATGGTTCAAATCGTAGTCTACATTTCTAGTTGTTGTTCTTCCATTTCCCTTGTATTGCCCCATGCATCATACATTGTAGTGTAGAGGGAGATATGACGTTCTCTTCATCACCACACTCTTGATTAAATACACATTGTCAACCTTGGTTCTTGTTTTGCTAATATAGCGTGCTCGAGTTCCCGCCATATGCTTTTTGTTGTTACTTCCTTTGATTAAAGTCATCTTGTTTTGGGTTTGTTTTGCCAAGGAGGAGATTATAACGATCGCATAGTCTTTTTATTTGTCAACTCATAATCTGTTGAAGGAATCACGTATTTTGATATTCAGTAATGGCAAGATGCATTCGTCTGATTCAGGGAAACACTATCAGCTGGATTTCTCTTATTTGCTGGATTTTACTTCCCTTTCTCCCTTCTTGAAGTTTGGACTCAGAGTTGCTGATTGGAATTTTGTTTTATTTTTGGGCATAATTTGAAGGTCTCCTTTTGAGTGTGTCTTAATTACTTACCTGTATATTGTTGGAATTATCATTACTGATGAGATTTTAAAAGACGGGTCGGCTCAGTTTATGTCATTGGGAAAATTGAAAGGATGTGTCTTGAATAAACTGTTGCTAATTATTATTTTGGTTCAGATGAAACCTGTTGTAGGGACTGCGCTGAAGAGTGGCACATATTTCAAGCCGATCATCACTTAATTCATGTGATGTTTCTTAGTGTTGGGTTTATTGTATTTTCCAGTGTAGCCACTTCTTGTTTGCCCAGTTACATTGACAGACCTAACAGATACAAGTCTATACTTCAAGAAGGTATTACAGGAACTGATATTGAGTCACTGTTTTTGTTTCATGTATTGTACAGTTCGGTATCAGCAACCGATACTCATCACAGTGCGTCCCTCCACCCCATCCATTTTAGTTTTGTGTGCTCCTTCCTCTGGGAGTCATTGTTAGCTGTCCCCACCCCATTGGTTTTAGTTTTACAGTAGGCCCAGTGTGCTCCTTTCTCTTGGAGTCATTGTTAGCTGTTTGCTTGCCAAGTCAAGAATTCCGGTGTTGCATCTTAAGACATCTCGACCACTTCATCCTGCTCTTTCACTGCCTTAAGTTTCCCTTTTCAGTCACGCCCGATTCGTCTCCACCACATTGATTCGTTTTGTAAGGTTGATGGGGTCCCAGAAAATTACAAGACGCACTCCCGACCGTTTGCTCCTCAACCTCCTCACTGTTCGTCTCGTCCCTAAGCGGTCAAAGTGATTCACCGGCCAAAAGCGCCGTCCGCCTAGCCGACTGACATTGCAATAATAATGTTCACCTCATCTCATGAAATTCATGAGTATGAAGCTGGTACTAACGGTCGTGACTTCTTTCTAGGCTTGGCCTTGGAGTATCTTTCTATAATTTGCTCATATCTCCGGGTGATATCTGCATACTGGACCCGGGCATGGTTTTAGCGAGCGAATTAAGAAGCGGTAATCAACGTATCGGTTACCGCTAATATCGGCTAAATACTCGGGCAAAACTGGCTTCGGAAAGCACACGACTCAAATTCAACGTGTGATGAGGTCCGTTTATGTTACCGACCCCTGCTTTGTTTAGAACTACTATCTAATAGCCTTTTTCCAATACTGGAGAGGTTTTGTTTTGCTCAATATAAGAATTCGCAAAATAAAGTTTGGTCTCAATTATGAATTAGGAACCGACGCTAAATTGTCATTGAGCATACAGGATACATGACAAAGATGGCCACATCATTTTATGTACCCCCCCCCCCCCCAAAAAAAAAAAAAAAAAAAAAAAAAAAATCAGAACAAAATCTCCAAGCCGGACATTTGGCCCCTGTTTTTGTTTTGGTCACATCTTTGGCTCAGGCTTAAAGGCCCTGTACACTATTGGTAAGATCGAAAAACGTTAATGTTCACAGGTTCACACACAACTTACATGATTTAAAATAAGTAATGGTTGAAAGGGTTCCTTAAAATATTTCTGCCTAAAATGCTATCGTTTCTGAGAAATGAGTAAAAAAATAGTTTTTATCACGCGCGATATTTTGAAAAAACAGAAAACACATAAGGTCTCTTTTCACTATTTTCTCGTGATCTCGATGACCAATTAAGCTCAAACTTTCACAGGTTTGTTTGTTCACGCATATGTTGAATCACACAAAATGTGGACACTGATTTTGAGCTGTTACCAAAAGTGTACAATACCTTTAAGGTGTGTGCAATCCTTCCATGCAACTTCAATGTTTTTTTTTAAAGTACCTGATTTTATATTATGCTAAACAAGGATACAGTCACAGTGAGTCAGATAATAAGTATTGTTTGAAATCGATCGCACAAATTCGACGAAAACGGTTATGAATGGTTAACTTACGATCTAGGAACTGATGGGAAGTTCGTGTCAATGTTGCATTGGAACCAAGGCCCAGAAATAGAGTCAGTATCCTGATTGTCACAGTTACATCCTTACATCCTCCTCGTGATATTAATTTCTACCTACTATGATATCAACATGCTCTTGTCTAGTCACACCTGTTTGCTTTATATCAATGAATCAACATTAGTGCTGCACGAATATTAGATTAAGATACCCTCAAACCGGAACTGCGAATCCTACCGAAGAGTGTGTTGATTAAACTCACCATCTTTAAAAATAGGGTTTTAATTACAAAGATGATACCTGATATGACAGCGAGATAAATTCATGTCTTAATTAAAACATCAAAACCTGTTTTTGTGAGCTTTATAAATATGATAACAAAGTCTGACTTAAGATGCATAATAAAATGAGATACGAATTGTTTTACAGTATTATACAGAGCTGTGTAGAAGTAAAAACACAGGATTGAACTTTTTCCTTGGCTGCTAAATGGCGTTGGTTCAGTCCTGTTTAGTCCATGAAGTGTGTCGTATAAATGTAGCGATTTTATCCTGCCTTTAAATTTATAAATTGCCAATAAATTACTTTTATTTTTTAAGTAAACTTAATAACTATAATTATCTAAAATATTGTTTTACCTTAAAGAAATACCACTCTCTTGACAAATTTTGTTCGAAGATGTCCCGCGTAAAAATTATAATAAAATATAAAACTTGTATGGTTTGCAACCTTGTCACCTTATCCGCCCACTACTGGGAATCGTAAAATCATTCGCGAAAGTAATCGTAGTTGGCTCCACTCCCGCCAAAATGGCTAGCGTAGCACAATCACCATTCCCCAATGACCCCACCAATTAAGTCCGCCATTTTGCATCTTTGAGTCACGCGTCTGGCGATAATACGCAAGCGCGAAAGACCATCAACAACTGTAGCTCATGCTGCCGGGATGTCATTTCAAGATGAATTGGATATGATGGCGTTGACATGAAGAAAAGAAGTTATAAGAAAATGCCTGTAAAAGATTGATAGTGTCATTTTTGGATGTTCTGCTTTATTCGCGTCGACTGTTTTAGTAAATAGTCCCATGGTGTCTGTACCCAACATTGTCGACCGTGTGTTCAAGTAAGGACAAGATCCATTTCAAATGACTGGTGTAATGAAATACTGTAAAGATACAAATACACATCTTTTATAGTGTTTTTGTAGTGATGGGTTAAACAAAAACACGTAAACATCATGATAGTTATAAATGAAGTCATGAAGTCACGGTTGCATGACGTCACATTTGAATACTCCATTTTGAATGCAAGTGTCATCCTTGGGACCAAGCGTCCGATCACCGTATAAGAATGTGCTCGTCACCATGCATGGCCAGCAAGTTGTTAAGAGTGGAGACGCCAGGACCCGTCCCATCCCCAACCCCCGGAAGAGTTCCCTTCCTCAGGTTAACCGTCACTAGGAGCCCGTCAATATGTAAATTGCAATGGATTCCCGGCAATTTGGTTAATTGGTCCCATTATGCTGCCACCTGAGCTCACCGGCTCGGCTAGGGGTCTGCCTGCCATCACACCTTCATGAGCTGTTTAGGGCCGGTGCAGCGGGGCTAATTTTTCGCTGGATTGATCACAGTCCGATACTGACGCGACTATTAATTTTTTTATAATAGTGTCTTCTAATAGAGTCAACTGGAATTTGATGGCTGTTTTTTTTTTTTTTTTTTTAAAGGTGTGAAAGAATCCACGAGTTTTAAATGTTACCTCAGCACTCCTGAATCTAATGACATGAAATGTACGCAATATTTCTATATTTAGTGTTGTCATAAATAATACCTGACTTTGACTGCACACCTGTTAGGGTAATTATTGCGAAGACGCATGACTAAATAGTTAACCTTCATGTACAAGCACTCATCGATTATCCCGCTAGTCGATACTATCCATCCGATCCCGCGTATTCGTTTTAAAGGGGGTTAATGGATCTGTTCTAAAGAGAGAAGAAGAAAAAAATCAACACCTGAGTGCAAAGCTAGCAATCATTGAAACCCATCCTCTGGAAATGAGTCGATCCTCCTGAATCATTTCAGTGGACCAGCGGCAGAATCGTGCATATTTGGGTATAGAGTAACCGATCGTGGTGGCCTGAAGCATTCGGTGCGTGTTGCATCGATACCATAGAAGCCATGTTTGTTGGGGCCCATGTCCCCGATGCAACTACCCTCAATACACTCCCAATGAAAGCAATTACTTATTTAATATTTGGGTGCGCGATATGTGAGGGTATTACCATAGCCGTAGGGTTGTATAATACGAAGAAGACTCAGGGGATCGTTATTGTTGTGATATGAAAGCCAGACTCGGGCATGTCGGGGGAGTCACAATAGATCGACGTGACTCAGCCTCTGCCATCTCACTCCACCTTTCCCTCCTTCATCTCTATCCCATCCTTTACATCTTAGATGAGACATGCTCTCACAATCTCCGTAAAATCACAATCTTCTTATACGGCTTGCAGTTAATAACTAATATCCAAGAGCATAGGGGGAATCGTTGAGAAGCCAAGCGTACGCTCAGTCCAAGGTGAAACCTGCCAGACGCATCGCGGCTTCAAGATTGTCATTTTTATTTATGATGAGTTTCTCCACTCCATTTTCCTTTTCTTTCATCATGCGAGTGCAATGGAGCACAGAGGCAATCTCCAACCCGTCCTCTCGACTTGGCCTTTCAATTTCTACCCCCATCCTACCCAAGCTTTGAAGATGTTATGAAGTCAGGCAGCCGTGGCATTTAATACCGGAACATTTTTCCCGGCTACATTATGGCGGGAAGCCATGCAGAAAGAACATGATTAAAATTTCACGAGGCAGGATCGGTGCTCAGCAGGTAGCAGTTGTTGTGCCATGGTCTATCATCAGAGCCTGTTGAATATGGCAACGCAATTGCACAGAATATGAACACCTTTTTCATTCCGTTGACGCTGTGTTCCTCATTATATCAGAATGGCATACAGTGTTAGATACTGCCATGTTGTGGTTCAAGTCACTTTGCTGGTCACGCCACGCTAATGATGGTTAGGCGACCAGACTCACGACTCACGACGTAAAGGTACTGGGTAGATTGCAACGTCACACGTTCGATCCGAGCGAACTTGTACTCGCCACTTCAAACTGTGGCACGTGTATGAAATAAAGAAAAATGTACTGCCCTAGACAGATTGTTTTTAGGCTTAAGATTTAAACTAATGGACAATATTTGAAGAGGATAGTACAAGACAGACTTTGAGAAAAGTGTGTTTATTATGGACATTAACATTTACAAGGATCCCAAACAAACATGCTCACGATTTATATTATACATGAAGTATCTCTATTGCTCGTAATTCTGCGTTTGGAAAAAAAAAACAGGTCTTATTTGACGATGAAATCACCTCAAACTGATTGCTCAAAATCTACTTTAAATCTTACATTTTTGTGTTTTCATGTCTACTCATAAATATAATGGGTTTTTTTTTCTAGATGCAGCCTTTTTAGCTTGATGTTCACAAAACGTGCCCACGATAAAGCTTTCGCCAAAACTTCAATTCAGTTGATGAACAAAAGCTCAAATAATTCAAACAATTTATAGTAGAAATCATGTCGGTTATGAGATATATCGATTCATTCATGCTTTCTAAATTTCAATCATACATTCTAAGAAAATGTGCAAAGAATATTTTGTTGTCATAGTTTTTTTCCTCATTGTATTCTTGTTATACGTAGAATGACATTTCAGTCGACACAATACATGACATTGATGCCTTTTCATGCAGCATGTCACCCTTAAAATTGACTTGTCTCATTGGCGAGTTATAGACGATGCATTATCAGACACAAGGACACCCACGCCATACATGGCGAGTCTCGTTACAGTATCAAATCCACAGTTACCTTCCCCTAGAACATCTGAACAAAAAAATCCAAAATTCACAATACTTAATTCAGCATTCTGCACCTCCGTTTCAAGTCTTTAATTCCAAGTCACAAAATAATTGACATGTTGAAAACATTGTGGTCCGCCAGGAGCGGTCTTTCAACTACTCTACGTGACGTCAGAGGAGGGACTGTTCTTTGAGAGCAACCTGCGCCATTTTACCTACTCCCACTCTCCATTCAACAAAAGCATCAAGTCTATTACGCGATAATATTCGACCTTGACGTGGACTTAACTGTCAAGAATGCAAACAAAGACACGGGTAGAAGGATAGATACTGCATTAAGGGAAGAGAGAGGGTCTTGTCTGACAAGGAAAGAGCTTTACGATTGTAAAAGGTTAATTGCAAGAAGCAGACAAAAGAGCGCTCGCTTTTAACCGCCTTCAGATGAAGATGAAAGAGAAAGAACTTTTGTACCCCACAGGAGGAACACTCATCCATGAAAATCATCTTCACCATGTAAAAATGATGAAATTGATGATTTTGTGTAGCAAAATGAGATTATGAATATTCTTTGCAAGCGCTGTAGTATAAAATAATAAACTTGTCATAAACATCTCGTTTGTAAGACCAGGCTTGGGTAAGTTTGTTTTATTTCGAAGTGATTGCGTTTGTCTCTGACTCACAAGAAAGCACTTTAGCCAAATGAAAACAAGAAACAAAAAAGAATTTAAAAAAAAGCAAGAATAATTTAATTAAGCTAGAAATAAGAATTTACCTAAGAATTCTCCTAGGCTATTATGCATACTCGTTTTATACATAATGCGTCATGCATTCTTTCAGTTTGTCGAAACCTGCATGTATCGTGTCTTTTTCATCTTTTCTGTATTTTCATATATATATATTTTTCATCTTTCTTGTCAGGATCAGTCAGAGTTCTAACCGTAGATGACACTGATAACACATGATTGTCAGATAGATACGTCACACTAAAAAAGGCCCAAAGTCAATCTCACAAATCTCATTATAGATTCCAGAGGGAACGGCTGTAATCGTAAGATGGAGAAAAGTAACTGACATTGCAGCATTAAACTAAAATAAACCAGCCGCAAGGCAACAGTTTGACCATTCCTTCCAAAGGGACAGTTTTAATTAAATCTCTACCCACGTGGTTACAGAGAAGTAAAAGCGCATTGTAAAAAATGTGACTTCTTTTTGACATGTTGCGTTTCTTTACATCATTTTGTTTTAATCGAGAGTGACTCTTTCCTCCGCTAGGGCATGTATACCAGCCATAGCTGAAGATGAAGGGCAAGAACATAACATGACAGGTCATGTAAGATGAAACGTGTCATAAATACAACACTAATTAAAAATATTTGGAAACAATCTTTAATTTTAGTTGGAATCAGTCAGATTTTGTAAGCTTTTTAAAAAAGATAGATAAATAGCCGCGCAGATCCTTGGGTTTTTCTCAATTTGCTGATCATGATTATATAAGTGTCTATAATAAAAACAAGGTCATGGAAATGACCCCATGCTGACCTTTCAACCAGTTCTGAACGTTATAACCTGAACTGTTCATAACAGACATTGTCACCAGCTTGATATTGTTGTTGGTGTATATGGACCGCGCACTCCAGGGACTGACAGCAGGGTAAAGCCTTAACCTGGTCGGATTAAAGAGCAAAGCAATATTATAGGTGAGTACTTGTTTATCTACTGAACGGTATTTATCTTAAACGATATTGTCAATTAATCTTAGTTGCCAATGAATATCCTAAGGGAGGCTCATATTGATTAAAACAATAGCTTGATACTCTCCTGTAATCAAGTACAAGATCCTGCCATGTCGGGTCACTGTCCTCTCCTCTTCCTCATGGTTGGCATGTCTTATTCCCCTTCATGCCCTGAACGACCACGCCTACTTCATGCCACATCCAAGTCACACTAGTTACATTTTACAATATTGTTCTAGTAATACAAGACTGATGGTAAACAGTGCAAATCATGCGCGACTCTGACGGTGCCCTATTTAATCACCTCTTAGTCAATTTGGCCTTTATGTTTCATCGTCAAATTTTTGTCTCCGGTACGTGTGGCTGTGTGGTCCTTAATGACACTGGGCACCATTTGAAACAACTTCTCACTTGTGGTACTGAGTTGATAATAAACTTAATACCTAGATTCATCAAAACCGATTTCAAATCTGCACGACATGGCATCATTTCAGCACCTCGTAGCAACACATGCTCAGTTTGGATTTCCCTCCAGTTTCATCTCGACTCGTGCGAGACTGTCCGTCCGCGTGGCTCCATTAAACCGCTGATGTCCACAAGTACACTTCCCCTCGTTTGTGATTATAGCTGATGTGTGTAGAGAGGGAGGAATTAGAAGGGGCGGATCCAGGTTTAAGAAGAGGGATACATGGAAATAATGAATACTGAAATGTAAGGAGTGAGAACTAAAAAACCCATCAACTGAATCGTTTTCAAATTGCCTTCAGAAGTTGATGTTAGTTTGTGAGCTTCAATGACGTCATTATGTTGAGATTGGAAAGATGAATGAGTGTTTCCATAATATTCACAGGGTTTTGTTCACACCATCTTGGAATAATCAAAGTGCTGACAATATTTCCCCAAGCAAATTCTTAAAGGCTGTTTGTACAGTCTCTGATTAATTAAATTGATTTCAGAGCTAAGTAAATTATCTCGATTGTAATTAATATGATGGAGCCGAGAGCAACGGATTGCTATATCTTAGTTGATTCCAAACAGTAGAATCTTCACTTCCGTTTATTATAGCGATATGACCTTATGAAGTCAAGACAGAAGTTGGATATTCTTATCATAGGTTTAAAAACATAGACGTAAATGACCGAATTCCTTTAAATCGATCCTTAAAGGCACTGTACACGTTTGGTAATTACTCAAAATATATATTAGCATAAAAACTGACTTGGTAACGAGCAACAGAGAGCTGTTGATAGTATAAAACATTGTGAGAAACGACTCCCTCTGAAGTAACGTAGTTTTTGAGAAAGAGGTAATTTCTCACAAAAATAACAAAAACCTCTTGCAAGAAGATTTTATTCCTACATCTGAAAGCACACAAATTTGTACAACAATGGTGTTTTTTCTTTCATCATTTTCTTGCAACTTCGATGACCAATTGAGGCCAAATTTTCACAGGTTTGTTATTTTATGCATATGTTGGGATACACCGAATGAGAACACTGGTCTTTGACAATTACCAAACGTGTACGATGCCTTTAAACAATATAAAGAGTTAATGAGAAGCTTTGATAATGACTCATTATGATGTTTTTTACATAAACTGATTATGTGTTTGCATATTCTCGGTTCGTAACACAAACCGTAATGTTAAAATGTCTTTACTATTTGAACCAACTCAACATTGCTTATACCAAATGCTCTATCTAGTCATTTGTACTGTAAACAAAGTACCGGCAGCTCAGCTAGTCAAGCCTTGGATGTCAAGTGCCGATAAAGAAAGGAATCAATGGGGAAAAATACTTCCTAAAATTACATTATTAATTATTTTTTCGTATCTAAGATGTCTGGGACTTGAAGGTGTTTCATTTTAAAATAAATTGAATAAGATTGTCTCGGTCTGTATTTGGTAATCGTGGCTTATTATACAATTTAAGCAAAAGTAATGAATTAATTGGCATTTAATGAGAAAATATGAAGCGAATGACTGTGTAGGATGTTGGTACTGCCAAAGGCTTTGATAACCGTGGGCAATCTTGGCTCCTAAATACACCTTGTTAATTAATTAATTTCATTAATACCCTTTAATTAGATGCTTTAATTGGACTGTTATGATTTGTGAGGGAGGCTGTTGGATTGCATCCTGTGTTGTCTGCTAGTTGTTAAGTGGAGCGCATCTCTTGTACTTATATCATTTCATTCTGCTGCATCTAGACATTCAGACTCTACTCAACCACTGTCGATCCTAGACAGCCATCTAGAGTTGGTTCACCAACAGCAATCCTTAATCATGTAAAGGATATTATGTCAATACACACTGCGACATCGGACAGTCATTCTGTCCACTGGTGTGTGTTTAAGATTGACAATACTTCCATTACATATGATCATCTGCAAACATACAACAGGTTCCACAGATGGGGGGTTCTTGTCAATTAAACAACAATAAAATATGAAATTAGATAACCATATCAAGCGAGTTGGAATGAATAGTCAAGCTTCTAATATTCAGTGCACATATTGACTTGTTGTATTAAGATCCTAATGCGTCAATATTAACTTTTAAGATTTCTTTGTCAGCGGTAGAAAAATCGCCGACCTAACAGTAAGCGATTCATTTGACAAGATTAAAAACAAAAACAAAAATATTGTACAACAAAGCCCATATTTCCGTTTCTATAAACTAAACAAAGGTTTCCAAACCGGTGTTGGAAACTTACAGTGCTAATTAATGTGAAATATGAATTGATGTATTTGCTGTTGTATAAATTCTCCCATTCGATTCATTTGCCAAGATTAAGAATCAAAACAAAAACATTGTTAAACAAAGCCCATATTTTTGTTTCAAAACAAAGGTTTCCAAACCGGTGTTGGAAACTTATAGTGCTAATTAATGTGAAATATGAATTGATGAATTTGCTGTTGTACAAATTCTACGATTCGATTCATTTGCCAAGATTCAAAAATCAAAACAAAAATATTGTACAACAAAGCCCATATTTTAGTTTCTATAAACTAAACAAAGGTTTCCAAACCGGTGTTGGGAAACTTACAGTGCTAATTAATGTGAAATATGAATTGATGTATTTGCTGTTGTACAAATTCTACGATTCGATTCATTTGCCAAGATTCAAAAATCAAAACAAAAATATTGTACAACAAAGCCCATATTTTAGTTTCTATAAATTAAACAAAGGTTTCCAAACCGGTGTTGGAAACTTACAGTGCTAATTAATGTGAAATATGAATTGATGTATTTGTTGTTGTACAAATTCTACGATTCGATTCATTTGCCAAGATTCAAAAATCCAAATAAAAATATTGTACAACAAAGCCCATATTTTCGTTTCTATAAATTAAACAAAGGTTTCCAAACCGGTGTTGGAAACTGACAGTGCTAATTAATGTGAAATATGAATTGATGTATTTGCTGTTGTACAAATTCTCTCAAACAAGCCTAGAATACAACCAACTAATTCCCTCCATACTACTGTCCCATACATCAATCATTCATACAACACCTACACCTTAGACCGACTTCTAGTTTGCGTCATCTATTTTATCCAACTCCTTTCCACATCCTCAGGCTTATTTTGAGTCTTCGATAAGTCCTTCTAAAGTCTTCTTGCTCCCACTAACCTCCCCTGAGAAACTTTGGGACAATCAGACCTTAATTCCTATGATCGTATTAAACCAGGCACATTCCACGTGCAGAAACAGAGTTGGCAATTATTGTGGGCAATAGTCAGGTTTTATAATGCCCGGGGCATTATTGGTTTACAAGTCAATAGTCCCTCGATGCCCCCTTTCCCGTCACCAGTGCATAAGGGCCAGAATCAACAGCGTTTGCAATCGTTGTCGTGACGTCATTGATTAAAGATCTCATCTTGCCGCCATTGAGTGGAAAAGTTTGTTTCAAATACTATTGTTTTCGACTGTTTACGATACATGAAATAACTTATTATTGATTCATGCAGTATGTTACCAAAACGTGTCTCAAGTGAAAACAAGGCGCTCAAATAACCACTAATCCTAAAACCAACAAAGCTGACTGCAAAGAAACTACAGTGTAAAAGCATATTTAATTATCATAATTGTTAAGGTAGACAATTACATTCTGCTCTCGGAAATTCACGCGTGATCTGATGATAAAGAGGTACTGCAGAGTGCTACAACAAAACGTGATTTTCCCTGCTCACCCAGGGATTACTGTGTAATTAAACACATAGAGAAACAAATTGAACTCTTGTTATTTACGATTACATAAAATGAAAGTGTGCTGGATAGTAGTATGGTACGACTTACTTAAGAGTTCTGACAGAATGACCAAACATCAGGCAGCTTTCTTTTTATGGTCGTTTTGTATAACGCAAAACTTTTGAAACAACGACTTTTAGTTATTTAAATAAAAACGTTTTTGTTTATAATCCAAAGGTTATTACCGTTGGATGCGACCTCAGCGTTGAAGCACATATTCATCTTTAGAATATTGTTGAAAATGTATTATTATTGAAGTTCCTTAATACCTTAAAGTCAAAGAATATGGATTTATATTCCACTGTGTGTGTCTATAGTTCTCCCCATGGTGGTGCCACAAGTCCAGGCATCTCGGGGTTTCTGGTCTCAATGAGTGGAAATTAGCCCGGAGGTTTTCTCTTTCTTCTGGGATATTATGGGTCTACTGGTCAAGGCTATTGGTGTAACTATAGTCTATATAGACCTTCATATTTTTTACATCATACTGCAATGATTTCCACAAACTATGGCAATCAGAATAATCTGATTGTTTTTGACAGTACAGGTTGATATTTTGCTGTGAGGGTTGTCCTGGTGAGATCGTGTCATGCACCAATGGTGGATTGTCTCATTTAATTTGGTTCTGATAAGAGACTTTCCTTATAGTCCTATGTCTTGATTGAATTCAAAACCATCGTTGAGCTTCCTTCCTCTCTAGTTCAAACCACGGAACATGGTTCAATTCCAATCCCAACCATGAATTTACATCAATTCAATTCAATTCACAAGAACATTCTGACATCAATCTTAGAAAATAATTCAGGTAGACATTATGTAGAAATTGCATTTCAGTCCAAAATCAAAACGGGGTAATCCTATACAGAAATAACCTTCACTTGGCGATGATACAAGTTAGAGAAATACCAAATTAACTTTACGGTTGACATTGCAGTTTAAAACTCTTTTGTTGATCCTATACAGACTTCCTGAATTTGAAACAGATTCCACCTGATCCTGATTCCAACGATACCTTTAAGTACTCAATTTCAATTATATCTCTGTGCATGTCTTCAACCAACATACCGAGTAGAGGATACTGTTGTATGGTAATCAATGCAGGGCCCCGTAATAGGGCGTATTGTCTCAGGATAGGCCTTGATTTCCCTATACAATTAGCGCAAATTACCAGCCGGAGGGCTGTTTAAGTCTGAACTGGAGCAGGATCAATTTCTTCATAAATTGTCTGATTACACTTGGGAAATGTTCCCAGGAAATGTGGCTGAGTAGAAGAGAAACATCGGGGTAGCTGTGATGGGTCTTATGGTATTATTGTTGAGGTGGTTGATGACTGAGGGTGTGTTTTGTGGTACGTCTTGTCTTTGACACACACAGCTGTGTCATGGCTTTATTAGAGGGAACAGACTATTTATCGTCAGTGTGTTGTATGGACGATAATATGAGGAAGTCTGGTGCCCAAGTTGATCGCTTCGGGTTCATGATCCAATTCACTTTGATTTTTCCATATAATGAAATAAGCCACATGTTATATTTTCTTTCTTTTGGGGCATGTTTATGCAAGGTATTGAGTGCCGTACTGATAGAATAACCACCAAACATTGCCAAAATTCCTGTCTGTAAATTGTTGCAATGGCACTGGAAAGTACATTTACACTGATTAGAATGGTAGACATTTTCAAGCTGAAATATTTCTGATGTGATGGTTTCCACGCGACTGCTATTTAAATAAGGCAATCGTAAATTTGACTTTAACAAAATTTTAAATACTGTCAATTGCAGTCCATTGACCGTACTTTGGTTCCAGTTCTCTTCAAGATTGGATTTGTCTGGAGGTTTTTCCCCCTCATTTTTGTTAAAGGGATTGTATACGTTTGGTTATTGGAACCCACTGTTTGTTTCAATCCTATAGTTGTAGATATAAACCATAAAACTAACCTGTGAAAATTTCATTTCAAAAGGTGGTAGCGTTTTTGAGATATTGCCGAAAATCTGGAGCTGTTATGTCCACGCAGGAAGAATAATCTGCAATTGGAATACACAATCTGAGAAACGTTAACTGTCAGTAACGCTTCTCAGATTCAAATGGTTGGGGGTAAAAAGTGATATCTTTTTCCATAACCGCAGTACTTCGAAGTGAAAGGTTTCTCAAAATGCATTATACTATCCAAAGCTGCTGTACTTCTTTACAAGTAAGTTTTTGTTGCCATGAATTTTCAGAGTCATTACCGAACGTATAAAAAACAAAGACTGACCCATAGTCGTTGTATGTTGATCTCAAACAAAAAAGCTAACAAACTAAACCCTTAGCATGATAGGAATAAAAAAAACCACTACAGAAGAAGACTTGAAAGCACGGTATACCATAATGCACCGGAAGTTAGGCTGTGTTTAACAGATGTCTTAATCTCGCATGTAAGCCCTTTATGACATCGATCCGACATGCGTATACCAATCGAAGAAAAGACGTGAAAGAGACCTGCGCGTGGCATTAACAACAATGGGCTTTGTTGGTATCTCCGGCACGCGACTCATTATCGATATCAGCGGATAAGCTCCCGCATACTCCTAACAAAACAACAACATCAGAAGTCAACCAGATATTGAATAAGTAAAAAGAAAATCAATTTGTTCATCAAGGGGTTGTTCATGATGAGTAAAAACTTGTGTAAAGACGGCTATAGGAGACTAGAGCATAATAGGATGGTTGTGACAGATGTTTTATCTGTTTATTGTTGTCAGGGATTACATCTTGTAATCTACCATGTTTTCCAACACTAATTAATCAGAGGTTGATACATTATCTGCATTGAGACGGTTACCACCATTGTGAATAAGCAACATTTAAAACTCAGAAATATTTCGTGTTTCTGCTTTCTATATTATTATAAAATGTCGAAGAACAAACGTAGGCCAACTTACTGCCATTGTTTCCTGAGTCTCTGTGGTTTTATTGTCTATTTATTAGAGGGGGAAGTTTCTTAATTGTTTACACTTTATGGTGTTCTTCAGACGGCTTACAATCTTTGATACGTTCAACTAAATCAAAACGTCCATTTAAAAAAATAGCTACATCAGACCGCGTAAGGTTGATAATTATTATTATTATTAATTAATTAATTGTTGTATTATTATTTCATTTTATCACAGCATGCAAAAGAAAGATCACATTTTCCTTTGTGCCGGTAACTCCTCGAGTCGGGCTACGTCCTTAGATCTCAAGGGTCTTTCTCAGGATCCTCGCTGTTCCCAAAAGCGCCGCCTTCTGTAACAGATCTACTCTCACATTATAACGTACCGTACTTCATGAATCAAACATGTAACATTACATATTATACCAATTAGTTAAAGATAAATCGATTCGAGTATTACTCGATTCGTCGTACATTCATGAATCGATTCTATGTAACGATTGATGTATCATACTTTACGTCACCATGATTCAAGTGGTGGTCGGTTAAACCACGAGACCATCTGTTGTGCATGATAAATCGTCTTTGAAATACAGAAATCAGGTGAATTGGAAGCAGGTGGAGTGAGAATGAAATGAAAACTATGTAGTCTAGTGATTTGAATACCTTCATGGATGCCAAATAGTATATTTACTGCCATCTTTGTACACCCATTGACAACGTTGTCATAGTCCTAAGAGTCAAGACTGACTCACTGTGACTCTTTTTGATGATGGAGTTCCACCTCTGCCTATGCAAAGCTGACCAGCATTCTCCCTTAACAGTGGTCCGCTGGCCAAATGCCAGTTAAAACACCAGAGGACCAGTCAAAATTCACTCAAAGTGGTCCGGCTGGCTAGTTCAGTTTGAAAAGCTTCCATATTTCATTTGAAAGATGGACCAGTGAAAAAGGTGATGGACTAGTGAATTGACAAGCCAACTGGTCCTGCTGGCCAGTCACTAAACAAATTAAGGACAAACCCTGTTGACCGGTCGGCTGTGGTCAGTGACATGCCTGTCAGCTCCTTACTCCATCGGTCCAGCAGAGTTTCTGTCTGCCACAAGAACGGCTTCCTTCAACATTTCCTTGAACAATAATCTTCTCCAGATTATCCCCTTCTCTTCACTCAGAAAATCTCAGAAAATGAATCGGAGTGTTTTTCCTTCAGCCTCGGTTTGACAAATTTGTGATTTCCTTCAGCCTCGGTTTGACAACTTTGTGTTTTCCTTCAGCCTCGGTTTGGCATTTTTTGTGTTTTCCTTTAGCCTCGGTATGACAACTTTGTGTTTTCCTTTAGCCTCCGTATGACAACTTTGTGTTTTCCTCCCAGCCTCGGTTTGATAACGTTGTGTCGAATTGAGGAAAACAGGCTGTACGTGATAAAGGTTGAGAATGAGTTCAAGTGTTTTGAGAAAAGTATAGTAAGGCAGTAAGTTTACTCCTTTTGGTTTCTTTGAGGTCTTTGGGACAATGCATCGTGACAGAACCAGACTTATCACATTTTGATGTTTTCTTCTGCATGGTGACCAGCCACCTTCTTGTTGTATTCTTGTGTGAATAATTATGAGATGTAATAAGTGACGTCATGTATTCAGCATTTTCAACCCATGAAGATGCAAATTTAATGAATCTAATCAAAAGTTATACAAATAGTCTTTTTGTCTTTTGATTTATCTGCTTTCCATTCGGCTTGAATTGCTTGGTGTCTATTGTGATTCCCAATTTCCTGTAATCGGTTTTGTAGAAATTTTTCTTTTCTTTACGAAAAATGGTAAGTCTTTTGTAAACACCAATTTCTTTTCACCATTGTATGCTTGATTAAGACCCATTTGACTGAGCGCCTGACAGCAGCCACTCAAATCAGCTCTGTATTTGTTAGTTAATTTCTTAGTATATTGCTCATTTTGTGTTCTTGTTCTTATACAACTGGATTTGTTACTACACCTGGAATCTACAGGACTTTTTTCTGTGTGTCCTGGAGTCATCTGAGTTGTGAAAATAGTGATTTTCTGTTGGAATTTTTCACTGTCTCATTTGAAAATTCTGGTGTACAAAGCTAACACACACTTTGGTGGCTGCATGCTGTGCAGTCAGCCACCTCGTCCATGGACATTGTTCGCCCATCTGGGGACAATAGAGGTAAGTATCCTTTTTATTCTCTCCCTGCTTGCTAGACCATTGTACTGCACTGACTCATCTGTGGTCAGCTTTGTTCCATCAGCATCAGTTGTGCTTGGTGCTTGCATTCTGCCAAAGTCACAGCTAGGATTCATCCAGCATCGGAAATATTTGAAATGCCCTACATCATATTATGACAATTCCCCAGCCACTTTTCATTTGGAAATTGTGATCTTCGGTGACATTGCTGTAAATCCCGGCCCTGAAGCTGAAAATAACTCAAACTCAGCAGAAGCTAGTCCAAACTCTACAAATTCCTACTCACGTAACAAGCTTCTCAGTCTCCGTTATGCCCCATCCACACGTGCATCAACTCTGCCTTCCTGTAAATTTACATTGCAGAATCTTGGCCTTTTTGTAAATCCCAGCACTGTTTACCGACCTACACATCGTGGTAAAAAAGCTGGTCGCCGTAGAACTGTTCATAAACTCCCTATACCTGAAGTTACACCCCCATCTGTTCTAGCACCAGTGACTCCTGCCAAATCTCAACTCAGCCTTTGTGTTCTGAACACACAGTCCATCTGTAACAAGTATGACGATTTTGCTGATTTTGTTCTGCAAAAAGATCTGGACCTTGTTGCCGTTTCAGAAACATGGCTTAGACCAGATGACAACTTAACATGTCGTCAGTGTACTCCTGCTGGCTACTACTTTCATCACATCCCAAGACCTCACAAGACCGGTGGAGGAGTTGCAATACTGTACAGATCTACTTTATCTGTCTCTGTGAAAAGTAATGACGTCCAATACACAACTTTTGAATCTCTTCATGCTGAGGTTTCCGGAAACTCTAAATCTGTTCGCCTTGTCATTGTATACAGACCTGAAAGAGATTCTAACGGCCAACATGTGACTTTCTCAAGTTTTCTTAAGGAATTTGAGAATTTGATTTTAGAATATCTCCTTCATCCATCGGAAATCATCATCACTGGTGACTTTAACATTCATGTTGATGACATCCACAACACCAATGCAAACCAGTTTAAGCATCTACTTCAGGCTTTCGGTCTTACCCAGCATATCAAGGAGCCGACTCATCGTCTCGGTCATTGCCTGGACCTTGTCATAACTCGTGACATCACCCCACCCATTGTCTCAAACTTTGTTATTCTACCTGGATTCTCAGACCATTATGCAGTCATGTGTAACTTGAGTCTGTGCAAGCCCAAAGTCCCAACCGTCACTATAAAGAGCCGACAGTGGAAACATGTGAATTCTCCTGAAGTGTTCCGCGACATAGGAACTCATTTAGCAAAGCTGGAAATTGATCATGACTGCTTGGATTCCTATGTCAGCCAATATGAGAGTACTATCAGTGACATCTTGGATAAATACGCACCTTGGAAAACAAGATCAGTCAAGGTCCGAACTGAAGTTTCCTGGTTCAATGATGATATTCGTACAGCAAGAAAGATCTGTCGTCAACTTGAGCGGAAATGGCGGAAAAATGGCAAGTTGGAAATACAACGACAAGAATATCGCAACCAATGTAAGGTAGTCAGGAATTTGATCAACCAGGCAAAGATCACCCATTATTCATCCCAAGTACAAGAATCCTCAGGAGATCAAAAGAAGCTCTTCAAGATAATTGGTAAGTTGTTGCTCAAACCCAAAACCCCGTCCTTCCATCCACTTACAATGATCAGGACTTGGCAAATGAATTCCAGAAATTCTTTGTCACCAAGATTTCAGACATCCGCTCATCTTTTCATCAGTCCCTTACAACGTGCCGCAGACATTGCCACATCTTCAACCAGAGTGTAGACTATCTGTGTTTGAGCCTGCCACTGTTGCTGAGATTCAAAGGGTTATTATGAAATCTCCTTCAAAATCCTGTGAGCTGGATCCAGTGTCAACATCCATGATGAAGCAAAACATTGATATATTTTTACCCTACATCACTAATCTTGTAAACGAATCTCTCAGTTCCGGTTGTTTCGATAGCCTCAAAGTTTCCTACATCAGGCCGCTCATCAAGAAACCAAACCTGGACAAGGAGATATTCAAAAACTACAGACCGGTTGCAAACTTAAAATATCTTGGAAAAGTCATCGAACGAGTAGTTTCATCACGCATTTCTGATCACATTCATAATTTTAACCTGTCCGACGTGTTCCAGTCAGCATACAAGCCTTTCCATGGGACAGAAGCTGCACTAGTCCGTGTGAGCAACGATATTCTTTCTGCAATGGACAATGGTAACCTAACAGCACTAGTCCTGCTAGACTTGAGTGCTGCCTTTGACACTGTTGATCACAACATCCTTCTCTCTCGGCTCCAGAATCACCTTGGCATAGAGGACACAGCCCTAGCATGGTGCAAATCGTATCTCTACAATAGAACTCAGCATGTATGTATTGGCACCGCAATATCAGACCCTGTTGTTTTGAACTACTCTGTGCCACAGGGGTCGGTACTGGGCCCGCAGTGGTTTACGCTGTACACTTTACCGATTCGTGACATCATCCTGAAATTTAATCTGAATTACCATGTGTACGCAGACGACACTCAGCTATACATCACGTTTAAATCTTCTCAAGAAAACGCCAATGCATCTATTGCAAGACTTGAGAAATGCATCCAAGAGATTCGACGTTGGACACAACAAAACTTCCTGAAGTTAAATGATGATAAGACAGAGTTCCTTCTATTTGGGTCACGTCAACAGTTAACAAAGGTTTCAGTGCCATACATTTCCATCGGTGATGCTCGGATAGCTCCCTCGCTGCAAGCTCGGAACTTAGGGGTTATTTTTGATTCATCGATGACACTTCAACCACACATCAACAACATCGTTCGTCTGTCATCATATCACATCAGGAATATTGGTAAGATTCGCAAGTACTTGGACAAAAGTGCCACTGAAAAGGTCATTCATGCATTTGTTACTTCTCGTCTTGACAACGGCAATGCTCTTCTCTACAGTCTTCCTAACAACCAGATTTCCCGTCTTCAACGCCTCCAAAATACCGCTGCCCGCATTGTGACACTGTCTAGAAAATCCTGTTCTATCACCCCCATTCTGAAACAACTACATTGGCTCCTATCTCTCAACGAATCATCTTCAAGCTGATGCTCATTGTCCACAAAGCACTTAATGGCAAGGCTCCCCACTATATTTCTGAACTACTTCAAGTTTACACTCCATCAAGGAATCTTCGATCAAGTTCCATGCTTCTCCTCGTTGAACCCAAGTCTCGACACTCATGGGGTGACAGGTCTTTTTCTTCAGCTGCGCCACGCATCTGGAACTCTCTACCGCTTAATCTTAGATCTTGTCTTTGTACCACAAAATTCAAATCTCTTCTCAAAACTTATCTTATGTCACAGGTTTTCAAGGACTAATTTTGTTGTGTCTGTTTTGTCTTTGTTTTGTTTTGTTTTGTTTTGTTTTTTGTTTTTTGTTTTTTTTACTGCGCCTTGAACACCCAGCAGGGTGGATATGTGCGCATTACAAGTCTTATTATTATTATTATTATTATGCTTTTATTTCAATCTCTTTTCCTTACAAATACATACATCCAACTCTACAACCAAGTTAAACGCAGCCGCAAATTTATTTCATCTAAAACAGATTTATTTTTATTTTTACGAAACCTCGACTTAAAGAAGAACACGCATAAGTAGGAGGCTTCCATTTTGTTCCGACATTGCGGGTGTATTTTTGGCGCAATTTGTGTCACCTTCGTAATGATGCTGCACAATCTCGATGGCGGGAAAAGCCTTTGTTGTGATTATTAAATTGAAAACTACTTTCCATAAAGCAATGGGCATCTGAATACGTAAGGTAAAGGTAGCTCGTATACAAGTGAGAGACCTGTGGAGAGATGAAGTCTGATTTCTAATCCATTCCTATCCTCTTAGTTACGTGTCTTAAATCTCTCCTTAAGACAGGAGAGAAAACTGCTTCTGCCTCTTCCATCCTCTCTCTCATCAGGCTGCGGCCGAGCGTGTCGCCCAAAGATAACGTAATTACTAAAATTAACGGCCAAGAAGTAATCTGCTTACTGTGTATTATATGAAGTGGTATTATAAGATGATCACTGATGCCTCAAATGAAAGAAACACAAATGAATCATCGAGCAATAAATCAAAACTCCACGCTGCATTTATCAATGACCATCAAACCTTACAGCGTCAGTAGATTCGTGGCGATATTATTTAATACACAGCCAATTTTCTAGATAGCAAAACCATGCTTGATTTTCTTTTTAAGGGATATAAAAACATAGCGAGAAACCTTTTTTTCCAACCTTGGCAAGCTTTCATCAAAAGGGGGAATTGTGTATGGTTTTTAAAGTCACAATAACTTTTGTAGAAAATGCGATGGTATCATTTTAAATAAAATAAATCTTGACATCAGGCCAAGAGGAAATGGCAAAAATTACGTATATGAAATACCAAACTTGTCTTCTGATATTTGTGTGTGTTAGACTCCAGTGTAAACTCGTCACAGTAACATCACCATTATGAAACCTTTGTTCTTTAGCGCACCTATCATCAACTTTTGTTATTGGATTGCTTTCTATTGTACCAGAAGCGTGAGTAGAAAGCAGCATCTTCAATCAAACCGGGAATGGAGAATCATAAAAGTCCAGTCATTTAAGACTCATCGCGGCAAACCTTATTGAATTATTGGTCCATGATAAATAAGATGTGTGTTACACCCCCTGCGTGGTAGACGCGAGATGGAGGAATCAAACAGACAGAAGGAGAAATCACAAAGTCTTGAAATCAGTGGTTGACTCAGAGCACGCACGTACACATCTTACCCTATTATTGGTATCTCAATGTAAACCCAAGGAGTTTCAGAAGCAGGGTTTATGATTTGGTTCAGGTAATACTTCAAGAGATTCGATCTGGATTCGTGCACGTTTCCTTAAGTACATCCAATGCGAGTGATTTTAAATAACCGTGTAGTGAAATTAATGATGAGCAACAACTATAGGACCTGACACGAATCGAATAAAATTTAATCTTATATCAAAACAACAATAATTATTAAACTTTTTAATAAGTACAAATTTCAAGAGAATTGAATAATCTTTCATTGTTTTGTTTAATTTCATTGAATATGTTTAGATATGTTTGAATTTAAGCAATAATTTAAACTAAAAAACATGATGCTGTTTTTATTTCGTATTGTCATGTGTTGATAAAATCAGCTGTGTAGTAAATAGTCCAAGAGAAAAATGCGGCAGCCCCCCCCCTTAAAAATTGAGACTTGATTAAATCTTCATTTCTTCAAAATGTCAAACTAATTTAAAAGTGAGAAACTGATCTGATGTACGCCGACCTTCCCGTTTGCACCTATATAAAAAAAGTTCCCCAATCTATAATGAAGAAAAATTCGAAAATGAAAATGCAGTCATTTGAGATAACTCAAGCAAAAGATTCATATGGGCGGAGAAAAGCAAATGGACAACAGAATGACGTGAGTGTGGAATGAATAAGATCTCTTAGAGACAATACAGTGTGTGGAAATAGTTTGCATGTTGATTGTCTACGCAGTGGAATGTCTTGATACGGCGGTGAGTCTTTGTAGGCTTTAGATGTTCATATTTTCTCATTGATTATTGTAGTTCACGGCACAACGAAGAAAATAAAATCAACGTGTCGCACTCTATGCCCTCTCTCCTTCTTGAGAAATGAACGGCCAAAAATTGAAGACAATTTCCTGGCAATGCATTCACCTTCAAAGGAACAAGGCAACTGTGAAGAATCCATTCAGGAACAGCTTTTGTTCTCAGAGGACAATATTCTTCAAGAAATATAACCCCCTAGTGAAGTCAGGAGTCAAATTTGGTCCTAGCTCTCCGGAACACACCTTTTCTTTATTGCCGCTCTGTGCTTGCCGTGCCGTTCCCTGCCCACTGCCTAATTTTATAAATAAATTCGTTTCCGAGTGCATTAGAGTTGCATTACAATAGCTCCCCAACGATCTTGCAGGCTTGAAGATGCTTCAGTATTTTTCTTTTCAATACATTTTTTATTGACGCAAGAACACGCAATTTGGTAAAGAAATCCTCAACCCTTCGATTGAGCGCTGAAATGGCAGGCTTTTTAATGACATTAAGCATCTCTTGCCCCCGCGCTACGAAGAATAGAAATCACGCAGAGGGTACGACGAAGGATCCCCCTGAGATCACGTTCTTTTCTTGTCCCCGACATTATTCAAACCTTTCAAGGAGAACTAACGGAATATAGACGAAAAGGAAGGATTGTCAGTCCTTGCAATCTCTACTCTCCCAAAATGCATCCGGCCTCCCAACGATCCGCCACAAAATTGTTGTCGAGTCGGAGCATGAATGGGAGTTTTAATTGAATTACAGTTTGCCAATGCACAATACCGAAGCACTTTGGCCACCTGTCGTTGGCTGTGATACCGCGTTACAAGTGCGCTACTTGTCGATACAACATTGCCAGATGAAACAAGTTGCATTGCATAGAGACCCCTCCATCTCTCGGCCGCCGGGCGGGCCCCTTGCATTGATGCTTTCCCTCCCCCATGCAGTATATCAATGAGGAGGTCCACACTACTAGCATCACCCTACGGCAGATCAATATGCTGCTAAATTAAAAACTGTGTATACTTTGGGGTTTGTACCTCAGTTGCGTTAATCATCCGAAAGCTCATTACACTAGAGGAAACTATGAAGGAAAAATCCCTCCCAGGAGTCTTGGTAGACTTTAACTCGTATCATCATCAAGATAAAGAAGTTGTAGTTTTAGTAGTTGACTCATGGAGTGAAGAATGTCTTCAAGATTCATCTTATGATTGTTTTATAGATCTCTACCACCTTATACTCTCCATCTATGCCCATAGTGACGGTCTACAAAATGACTTGAAGTTTATCTCATTGGTGTTACCATTGCATTTTTTTCTTCTTTTAGCGCTGTTAGGATGGGGCACACAACATAGCAAGATAGAGTGTGACAATTAAAGCAATACTTGTGTGTAAAAATAACGAATATCAATATTGATGTTCCAGAGGTCTATAACTGTTAGACAATAACTCAACAAAGTAATGAGAAATCATGATCAGTAATTTTGTATCCCATCACCAGCTTTGATTGCATTGATTGTTTCCAAGTGAAGTAGAACCATTATTTTGCAAGTGGTTGACCTACAAAAGTCAAAAAAGAAAGAAATATGGCAGCAATACATTGCAAGGAGAGAACTGTCAGAAATGATGGTTATCTGCAATTTCAAATGAGAGCTGGTTTGTTGTTTTGTTTTGAGTCTGACCAATAAAAATGTGTTTTTAAATAAATAGAAAAAAACTCAGTATGAATTCCGGCCTTGACAATAGTTTCTTGAGATTAAATTGCTCGTCACAATTGGACATTGTTTGGCGAGTCTGGTCTGGGTTGGTGTTATTACATTTCTGGTTTTCATTCTCAGCCAAGATCGAAGTTATACCTTTACAATCAAGACTGACGATCTATCGTCAACGACCTTGTGCTAAAAACTAATGTAATTATGTGAGAAAATTACAATTTTACTTGCACCTGTGGTTTGACCACAATCGGCAATATCATCTAGAAGATGGAAATGCAGAAAGACATCTCTAAGTGTCAAAAGTCGACAACAAAAAGTCTTCGTCTTATTACAGAATGAATGGCAAGGCCCTTGGTATGAACGATCCACGTCTGACGAGCATGACATGTGATTTTCCTTGAGTACTGTGTCGATATCCAGCGCATGCTGCTTCCTCTTTGGCTGACTGAGTCAAATTTGTAAAATAAAAATTATTTCCATGAATTATGCTACATGAAGATTGTTGATTACTCTGTGTTATACAATTGACGTATACCATAATGAGCAGGAAAGGGTATGTTGTGCTGTATTGCTCGAGGTTAACCCAGTAGCATTGGACGAACATTTCTTTCTGCTTTCGTTCGTATGTGTTAAGATGACAGGAGGGAGGAAGTGACACTTGACGGCCAAATTGCCTGTCAAATTATATGAAGAATGGGGGAAATTACTCCAGTAATGACCTTTTTAATAGGTCGGTTGCCATCTTCGTTTTCTTACGCATGTGTCTGGTGCCCTTGTTATGGTGACCCCGTTTGTAGTGGTCTTCCCTTTGTCCTTGGCCTTTAGAGAACCAGACTATGGCTAACGCCTTGGGGGTAAGACTCGGAGTCGTAAAAAGGAAGAGGATATTTTCCCGCTTAAAGTAAAGGTACCGTACACGTTAAATGCACTGAACACGTTTGGAAATTGTCAAAGACCAGTGTTCTCACTTGGTGTATCCCAACATATGCATAAAATAACAAGCCTGTGAAAATTTGGGCTCAATTGGTCATCGAAGTTGCAAGAAAATGATGAAAGAAAAAAAAACACCTTTGTTGTACAAATTGGTGTGCTTTCAAATGGGAATAAAAACTTCTTGCAAGAAGTTTTTATTATTTTACTGAGAAATTACCTCTTTCTCAAAAACTACGTTTCTTCAGAGGGAGTCGTTTCCTATAATGTTTTATACTATCAACAGCTCTCCGTTGCTTGTTACCAAGTAATTTTTTATGCTAATATTTGTTTTGAGTCATACCTTTAAACAACCAAGTAACTGTAGAATCTGTAACCGCAACGACGACTCATTTGAAACAAAAACAATTTGTATTTTATTGTTTTATTATTATTAGGCTAATATTTTGTTTTTATAAATTAAAATTTAATCATCAAACAAAGCTTTTTTAATGTACGCTAAATCGTTTATCGGAATTTAAAGAAAAAATATTGTTTGTGATTTTTAACCCTTCCTTTAACGAAGCTACTGATCCCAAGTGAATTCTACATTTAATTACAAAAATGAAACAAGAGAAAAGCCTGTGATTGTTTCTGCCAATTTATAATTCCTTTATCGTACCCACATGGGAAATATACTAAGCGTCTATTTCTGTCAGTTCCCCAAGATGTCCACATGTCAATAAGAAAACTAGCCAGGTAAATAAATAGACCTGTCCATTACGACAGCATTTGGTTCTCTGTAGTCAAGATTTTAAAGACTTGCATTGAGTTCCTGAAACATTCGTATAAACACTTTCATAGATGGATAGTGTTGTAAATGTTGGTTTTCTGGATCGCTCTCTATATTAATTTTGGTGTCTTATGAGTACAAGGCCCAAATTATATCACTTTCTGACATTAACAATAACAATAAAAATAATAATACCAGACATTGATATAGCGCATAATGCTGGAGCCTCTATGCGCAACACAAAACATAAAACACTGAATGAAATATATAAAACAATTTGTTACGAAAATATCGCTTCAAACAGATGAGTCTGTTATAGTCCCTTGAAAATTTGAAGAGAGTCAGCTTGGCGAATATGAAGAGGTAAGTCGTTCCATAATGGAGGTGCAATGAAGTAGAAGGCTCTTTGATCATAGAATTTAGTGGGAAAGTAGTTTGAGTCAGTAGGGATTGGCCAGTGGAACGAAGAGGACGAACATTGGGACATTTTGTGTATTGAGAAATGAATGTTTCTTATGCAATAATTCACCACGAATTTGTCTATTATACTGAGCCGTTGCTTCAAACGTTGTATTAGTCCTTGACGTGTTTCTTTAGTTCCACGCATTTTCCAAACTAAAAACTAAACATTAGTTATTCCATGTAATACTGATTGGCGTGTCGTGGCCGAGCGGATAAGAACACCGAACTCAAGCTCTGGTGTTTCTGATCAGCAGAGTGTGGGTTCGAATCCCAGTCGTGACACTTGTGTCCTTAAGCAAGACACTTAACCACATGCTTCGTCCTTCGGATGGGACGTAAAGCCGTTGGTCCCGTGTACTAGGATTGGTAGTGCACGTAAAAGAACCCAGAACACTTATCGTGGAAGAGTAGGGGTTTAACCCCGGTGTTTCTGGTTCACATTGCAAGCACCCTTATTTACAGGTTTCCTCAGGCTTGCGAGCTACAGTGATTAAGTTCACTTGTGAGGCATCCTTGGTTTCATTACCAGAAATATATAATAATAATTAAGTGTACTTCTCATTATTATACCCACCAAGCGTTTTTTCTGATCTTAATTTTGTCTGGAGTCCCTCGATGTGATCATCAGGATGGTTCACCAGAGCCCAGTGTCCGAGAAGGGATGGTGCGTAGCGTATCTCGCTATAGGTGGCATCTCGCGACGCTCGTGTTGATATTGCAATTTTATCTTGATATTATTTTTCAGCAGGGAGGTATTCTTCGAGTCGTTCGTGTATGGCTTAAATGATAGGCCTTGCTCATAAATAACTTTTTAAAAATGGAATGTATTCATATAAATATTATTTATTTATCACTATAATTAACGGATGTATGTTTTTATTCAAAGCAGTAATTTTTCAACCCATAGTCAGACCCATGACATAATTAATTCATATTTAATCTTATACAAAGAACCGTCAAGTGAAAATAAAGAGTGTTTTCAACCACCTTCTCGGTTCTGTGTTTTTCCTTCCTATTTTTCATAAATTAAAGTTGACGAACAACCCTTAGATTTCATTCATCGATTGTAAATCAATCAGTGCACTGTTGAAACGAATTTCCGCGCCAGAAAAAGTCCATCCATCCACCAGCCGGAAAGCACACAGCAAACGGAAATCCTGTTTTGACATAACAACAATTGGCCCGGTGGTCGGTGTTAGAGATGATCTACTCCTAAGATTTGTTGATTTTTTATCATATCGTATGAGTTCTACGGTATAGCCAAACAAAGGGGCGTGTGTTTCTCGTGATTACAAATGAACAATCTTGAACCAATGGCTTAAGCATAGACAGAGAAATGTTTGAAACTAGCGGGTACTATTAGTAAATCGATAGCACTCGTAAAACGGAAATAGTGGTTTGGTTATTAGTCTTACTTGAGGTACGATGTCGCATTGGTCATGATTGTTAAGCTGCTTCAACGAATAATTTGTCCCCTAAGTGATGTAAAAGTGTCCCAACTACCCTATCGAGTCTGTAAAATAGCGTGTACCAACCATCCTGTCTGTAAAACAACCTGCACCAAACACGAATTCTGTACTATGCTATGTTGTCGGGAAAATAGTATACGCCTTCACGATTTCAAAAACTGAAAGGAACGGTACAGAACTGGTAATTAAAATTTTCTTTAAGATCACAGATATCAACATTTCCAATTATGACAAATTAATTGTTTGTTTTGAAACTCCTTATGATGAACTGCAAGCCAATGACCACATCAGCTCAGTAGGGGATTCGAACCGAATTTCTGACTTGCATTGGCCGTCTATGCAAGAGGGTGTCCGCGGTTCATCTACTGTCCAGGTTTCAAACAAAATGACCTTCTACTAGGGTGTCAGTGGTTCACACTTCGTTCAAGTTTCTTACACGGTGTACTACTGTAGAGGAGTGTCCGGTGACTCTACTCCCCAGTTTACTGATAAATGACCGTACTAGAGTGTCCGCGGTTCATCTACTGTCCATGTTTTAAACAAAATGACCTTCTACTACTTGGGTGTCAGTGGTTCACACTTCTTTCAAGTTTCTTACACGGTGTACTACTGTAGAGGGAGTGTCCGGTGCATCTACTCCCCAGTTTACTAATAAATAACCGTACTAGAGTGTCCGCGGTTCATCTACTGTCCAGGTTTTAAACAAAATGACCTTCTACTAGGGTGTCAGTGGTTCACATTTCGTTCAAGTTTCTTACACGGTGTACTGCTGTAGAGGGAGTGTCCAGTTCATCTACTCCCCAGTTTACTGATAAATGACCGTGAGTGTCCGCGGTTCATCTACTGTCCAGGTTTTAAACAAAATGACCTTCTATTAGGGTGTCAGTGGTTCACACTTCGTTCAAGTTTCTTAAACGGTGTACTACTGTAGAGGGAGTGTCCAGTGACTCTACTCCCGGTCTACTGATAAATTACCGTATTAGAGTGACCGCGGTTCATCTACTGTCCAAGGTTTTGGGTGCCATGGACGTAGATTCAATGGTGTACGTTATTATGACAGGGATGATTGCCCAGTGCAGTTGCACTTTAGGGCCTAATCACCAAGACCTGTTTCGTTATGCCAAGTCACTTTTTGATCGATCGCCAGCCAAGCCAGGGAGGTAAAGCTGTCGTAATAGTCAATCATCTCTCGTATACATACACCACACACCACGCAGAACATACGTTACATTAGTCCGCCTCAGGTCACATTTACACTGACCCGGAAGCACTACAAAAGAGACACCGGAAGTAATCGTCGACAGTGTGTCGCCTGTATTGTGTAGAAAGTTTGTCACCACTAAAGATTGACAAGGTATGGGTTTTTACACCCCATGTGCCACCTGGATAAATAAGGATGTCATTTGCTTGTTGATGTCTTAAGTTATATTCAAAGATGCACGCATCGTCCCGAGGTGACTTACACTTCTTGGTTTTATATTTACCCGCAGTCAGTTTCCCTTGTGGTTTATAACTTGATCTTTTATAGAAAAAGTGAAACCTACTCTTTCAAAGGCAAATGCTTTACCATCGATCCCATTGAAAGTTGCATGCATGATATTATAAGCAATCATAAATATAAAGCAATACAGATGAATGGATAAATTAAAATGTTGTTTTACTGTTCCCAGATTGAGGGCGCTCTTTTCAAATAGAAGGTCCTGGTTTTCAGCAGTAGACTGGTGACGCGGTGCACGTAAAGCTGATGAGATCACGCACTTCCATTAGGTTTAATATGAAAGCTTTGTGCCTTGGTGGTAAAGCATACAGCGAGGGAGTGCATGGCAGTTATGCCTTGAGTGAACACAGAATCGTGAATGTTGTTTACAAAAATGACATTTGAGTTTAAAAATACTAGCTGGAATATTTCTACAAGTAGATTGGATAACAGTTCTGAATTTTTGAGTCCCAGTATTTTATTTGAAGATGATGGCCACTAAACATTATTCAAAGTATTAAACGGGACCAAATAAAACAAAGACCTTTTACAACGATACATTCTAATTTATTAGTCTTGAAACTTGTATTGAAATAAGATGCCATAAAGATATGTAGCATCAAGATGTTGAAATGATGTAGTATGGTCTAATGCACTTTAGCTATACTTAATAGCTGACAAGTTTATTAACAAACCCATGCAGCCAATTTAACGCTTCTTTTTTGTTGACATTTCCATTTGTATTTTAACTTCTTTTGAATTCATTGAATGGTTGTTTTGTAAAGGCTTCACAATTGCTCAAATTAACTCCGCATTACCGTTTTTAAAAAACGTTGAAGACATTATAATTGCATTATCTTCTCGTAAAAACATGCACCTAGATATAGTTATTGCGACGTTAAATGGGGTGTTCTTTAAGTGGTCAGATTGTTCGCCTGGAAAAAGTTGGCAAAGGCTGTTTTTTAAACGTTTTTTAATTGGCCAATTGTTCACAGTTTAATGCTTTCATTCAAATCTTGAATGTGTGTATAATGTCTTTGCTCATGGCGCAGTAACGCATTAGAGTCAAACAGCTTAGAAACAGCTGGGGTCTTTTCTTTATCTCCCAGATATAAAGAGCCTTGAAAAAATATGAGTCACACAAAAATTACTACTAAAATCCAAGGAAATCATCCAAATTTGATTTGTACTGAAAGAAGCCTAGGTTATTCCAACAGTTCCACGAGAAGCAGCTCGTTACTACAGAGGTTCTAACAATAGTCGAATTAAATTGCACCACCACGTACACAAAAGGCCATGTCTGTTTAATAATTACTCTTCGAGATCTTAAACAAATTACCAAGGATTTCGCCTCTCTCCTCTTCCACGTTCTTTCAATAACTCCAGGAGAAAGAAAGGCAGACTGACAGTGAGAGTTCGTAGCCCTGATAAAGCCGACTGTTTAGCTCAATTACGGGGTGACTTTGCCAAAGGAAGGGGGTAGAGCTATAGACGTTGTGTCGGCTCTGAAATCACCAGGGAATATTGTTGAACTTGTATCAACAACTGGGGCGCAAACCTAGTTTTATGTTAAGAATTATGTGTCCTTGATAATTGTTGTGTTTTTTTTCAATTCAAGAATCTAATGTGATCGTTTGTGTTGTAAAGTGGAAAGAAAATGAACAAGGTGGGAAAATAAGATAGCTGTCTGGTATGACACTCGTGATGTACAGCTTATTTTACTCTCTGGTCTGATTCATGGAAACCAACTTTCTCATGTTTTTTTTCCTCACTTTCAGTTTCTGTGGAGAGAGAGAGAAAGGAAAACATGAAAAAATGTTGTTTTTATTGTGCACAAGGAAAGAGACGGGGGTCTTGTTAGACAAATCGAATTGGTACCATTCGCGCACTGTGTCGGCCATCTTAGTTATTGTGCAAATGTTTAAAACAAAACATTCGGTTGGTAAAGAACAACAAATCAAGCAGCAAAAGCTAGATAGTTTATCTGATATCCATAATAGCTAATGTATTGTCCATGAATGTCAGCTTAATTAATACTAGATAGAGCTAACCGTGTTAGTCTGATAGGGCCTATAGGTAAAATAAGGACATGTACTGGTAGGACTTTAAGACTCACTAAATACAAACAATATATATTATAACTAAAATGGAAAACAACCCATGAAGGAGACAAGCATTAATTACTTCATTGATTGCCAGTGGTGTATAGGTGCAGTCAGAAATGTTTCAAAGGCCCTGAAGAAACAGCTAGATGGGTTTGCTCCCTTTTCGGTTCTCATTAAATTCAGTATTTCACATGTAACTTGTATAACACCAGTCTTTACATCGATGGTTCACAATAGGTTTTGGGGGAAGGTTTCTGGATCTACGTTTTATTGTTTCTACAAAGAGAAGTAGGGAAGGTGGTGGGGAAAACACATCACAGTTTTTAAGATATAAACTTTATTTGTTGTAGACTTGACGCATATAAAGTGCTTTGGCATGCAGCATTATATATTAAGATTTTAAATCTGATTATGAGGTTGCACGCATAAGGTATGATAGCAAATCGTGTAAACACACTGTATTAGCTGTTCTAATTGGTTTAACGAGGCGCCAAGCAAGTTCCATCGCGGGATTTTTATCCCCACAATTTGCTAAACCATAGACGGGGATGTTGGTGGGTGCTTTTGGCGGTGCCTGGGGGTAGGTTTGGACGTGATGTACCCCCTTTTCTGTATCTGTAATACCGCCTGGAGGAGGATACAGCAGATGACAGCCCGTAGGTAGAGGGGCTGTTTCTTATGTTGTGCCGCTAGCTAAATGTTCTCGCAACAGTTCACAACCCTCTGTTGACTTCGCAGGCGTGAGTAATGAGGAAAAGCGCATCTTTTATCTGTGATCACGATAACCAAAGCTTCTCAAACAGGATTTACATATTCTTGTCATTTAGTTTTCACACAACATCTAGTGATTAATTTTGCCATAGATCGTGGGAGACATTTTTCTTGTAAGTAATTTCAGGCGTCTTCGAGCTAGTATGAAAATAAGTCATGTGTAAAGTTCTTGGCACTAGTTTTGTCAGCATGACAAGAATTCGGGTTAAGATGACTGCGCAGCAAAATGTTTGGCATGGTTACTTACCTCTCAGCCTCGGTTTCATAATGTCGATTAAAATGTTTGGATAACAAGAATATGAGATTAACCATGTGTGCCTCCTAATATGTTGTAAACTCAACTCCTTCGGTGTAATTTTGAACACTTTATAACCTACCGGTACTTCAGAGATCGAGGTTAACGGAATCAATGAATCCAAGGTAGCGACCAGGGAGTGTGAAGGGGTTTGACTCAGTGCCCCCCCTCCCCCAACAATATGTTCATTTGGCATGATGAGCCTCAGTCTGCAAATTAAAAGCACCAACTCAAGAAGAACAAGGTAATCCATATATTCATTTTGTTGTCTAAAAGTCATTGTTAAACCTTTCAGCACACTAATTTGCAAAACAAAAACAAACAAAGAAACAACGAACGAACGAACGAACAACAACAACAAGGGACGAACGAACAACGACGACGACGACGACGACGAAGACGACGACGATGAAGACGACGACGAAGACGACGACGAAGACGACGACGACGACGACAACAACAACAACAACAACAACAACAACAACAACAACAACAACAACAACAACAACAACAACAACAACAACAACAACAACAACAACAACAACAACAACAACAACAACAACAACAACAACAACAACAACAACAACAACAACAACAACAACAACAACAACAACAACAACAACAACAACAACAACAACAACAACAACAACAACAACAACAACAACAACAACAACAACAACAACAACAACAACAACAACAACAACAACAACAACAACAACAACAACAACAACAACAACAACAACAACAACAACAACAACAATAACAACAAAAACAAAAACAACAACAACAACAAAAACAACAACAACAACAACGAAATTGATTTATTAAATACGGTGGGATTTCTTGCATGCTGAGTGCAAGTCTTTCTTGAAATAGTGAAGAATGTTGGGTCAGCGAGAAAAAAGGAATACAAAAGTCTGCAAAAAAAAACTAATTAAAAAAGTCTGCACGTAACTGTGCAACTAATAAATATCACACTAAGCAAAAACTTTGTTTAGTCTGTGTATTATCGTTAAATTATGACATTTATAACATAAAATAACATACAAAGATGTAAATAGAGGACGCAATGGGTGGCATACGCCGTCTGAGCATTAAATATGCAGAACAAATATTGATACAAAGCTGTATTTGAGTTGTTTTCAGATATAATAACCAATATCATAGCGCAAAATGGTGCACCAAATGGCTTGAATTTGGCTTTTTTTTTTACAAATTTCGAACTTCTGAGAGGGGGCACATACACCTACCACCCCACCCCCCCCCCCTGCGTCACTACGTGACGGGCGGCGCTAACGCGCCGACTCGCCCGAAAAAAATAAATAAAAAATAAATAAAAAATGTTTACAAAATTCCTAGCTACGGGTCTGAACAAGCCCCATTTTATCGCCTTTTCTTATGTAACTTACTTTTTTGTTTAAAGATAATCTGGCGTGAGTGTAATTTAAAAAAAAAAAAATTCTGCATGTAAATGGAAAAATAGTTTTAAAATCATCGAAATTATCTTATCAAAGCGTATAAAATGTAACATTTTACTCTGGAAATTTCCAATCACAAAAGTCCAGATTTCAAATGGGGGGGGGGGGGGGTGGGCACCCGGGGGGGGCACGGATATCAATATGGGGGGGGGGGCACGTGCCCCCCTAGTTACGCCACTAATAGTGACCGAACCACAGTTATAACCGCTGTGTGATGATACTTACCGAACAGGTTGGTTATCTAACAACACCTAACAGTCAAAAGCTTATCGAGTGGCTACCCAGCCTTCTGACAGAAGTAAACCGACGTAGGCCTAATTATTGATCTACTTTCCAAAGTATGTACACACCTTGTCAATCAGGTCTTTAAAGCCATATTTTCATAATTATGGTCAAACAGATCGAGAAAATGTTTATGGTTTTCACTCTATTCTCAAATAATGGCATTATGTCTAGGTATGGACGCACATGTGATCGGTATGTTTTATTTTTGACTATACTTTCCCTGCTAATGGTCTTGCTGGATGCAGTTGAGAAAATTGTAACATGAACAATGCTAGCAGAAGGCATCGCACACTGTATGAAGACAGAGGGAAGGTTCCTTTAGATTGAAGGAGTCAAAGCGGGTCAAAGAGCCAACTCTCACGGCCGGCTACTTCATTAATTTCCCTCTGTAGGGAAAGAAACGGCACTTCCAAATCACTTCTTCTCCCCTCCTCTCCACTCGTAGCCATTATTGGCCGATAAAGAGACACAATACACGGCGCGTGTCGGTCGCATGGACGGCACACTGCCAACCAAGCAGTGCACATGGAGCATGGGCAGTGCGTAGCTGGCTGTAAAACACCTACTTGTATCGGGTATACGATGAATACAGGAGAAAAAAACAACCCAAAACAATGCAGGGGTTAGTTTAACTATGTGTGACGTAGTATGAAATACAAAGATGATGATTTGAACGGCTCCCATTTTAAAGAATGATATTATAGACCATGTGAACTTTGTTTACAATAAGTGTGACCTTGTGCATTCTTTGGGTATTCTGGCAGGCAAGATACTACACAGGTCCTATGGGAAAGTTGACATTTTGTGTCATAATTTCCACATAAATCCAAGAATTATGAAAGTAAAAGCTGGAAAAGTTTTGAGATGTGCCCCCTTTCATCACATCAAAAGTTGATTGGAATTAGACAGTGCAATCTACATAAAATATAAGATTTTATGTTTTATTCCATTAGTCTGTGTACAAATCGTGCCTGCAGGAAGTCCAGGCTCTGTGGCTCTTTTGTAAACATGTCATGTCACAGGTCACATCGTCTATAAACTACTTGAAGCAATTTAGGACTACAAGAGTGAGCAATTTACTCCTTTGCTTACTTGTTATGACTAACAGTTAGAGAGAAATGTACAAAGCTGTAGAGACTCCGCTCACTGTCAATCGAACTCTGACACTAAAACTACTTACAAAAGACAATAACCCAAAACAGTGACTGATTAATGAACTCAACACTAATATATAAAGCAACGGACCGACCCAACAGAAGACCGACCATCGGGCCGAGAGGCTGGCCGAAGAAAATTAGTCCGTGTCATACTGGATCATATTGATAGCGGTGCTGAAGATAACAACGAACTTAAGGTCTAATTGTCGCTATTATACGTAAGGCCTATGATAAGGGATTGACAAGAATCAATACGCAGCAGTAATGCATCGATTAGAGGGTTATAACTAGTGACATAGCCACTATCAAACATGAGCACTGGTATAGCCACTATCAAGCATGAGCACTGACATAGCCACTATCAAACATGATCACTTACATAGCCACTATCAAACATGATCACTGACATAGCCACTATCAAACATGATCACTGACATAGCCACTATCAAACATGAGCACTGACATAGCCACTATCAAACATGAGCACTGACATAACAACTATCAAACATGAGCACTGACATAGCCACTATCAAACATGATCACTGACATAGCCACTATCAAACATGAGCACTGACATAGCAACTATCAAACATGAGCACTGACATAGCCACTATCAAACATGATCACTGACATAGCCACTATCAAACATGATCACTGACATAGCCACTATCAAACATGAGCACTGACATAGCCACTATCAAACATGAGCACTGACATAGCCACTATCAAACATGAGCACTGACATAACCACTATCAAACATGATCACTGACATAGCCACTATCAAACATGAGCACTGACATAGCAACTATCAAGCATGAGCACTGACATAGCCACTATCAAACATGAGCACTGACATAGCCACTATCAAACATGAGCACTGACATAGCCACTATCAAACATGAGCACTGACATAGCCACTATCAAACATGATCACTGACATAGCCACTATCAAACATGATCACTGACATAGCCACTATCAAACATGAGCACTGACATAGCCACTATCAAACACGAGCACTGACATAGCCACTATCAAACATGATCACTGACATAGCCACTATCAAACATGAGCACTGACATAGCCACTATCAAACATGATCACTGACATAGCCACTATCAAACATGAGCACTGACATAGCCACTATCAAACATGATCACTGACATAGCCACTATCAAACATGATCACTGACATAGCCACTATCAAACATGAGCACTGACATAGCCACTATCAAACATGATCACTGACAAAGCCATTATCAAACATGATCACTGACATAGCCACTATCAAAACATGATCACTGACATAGCCATTATCAAACATGCACTGACATAGCCATTATCAAACATGATCACTGACATAGCCACTATCAAACATGAGCACTGGCATAGCCACTATCAAACATGAGCACTGACATAGCAACTATCAAAATTGAGCACTGACGTAGCCACTATCAAACATGATCACTGACATAGACACTATCAAACATGAGCACTGACGTAGCCATAATCAAACATGAGCACATAGCCATTATCAAACATGATCACTGTAGCCACTATCAAACATTGATCACTGACATAGCCACTATCAAACATGGTCACTGACATAGCCACTATCAAACATGATCACTGACATAGCCACTATCAAACATGATCACTGACATAGCCATAATCAAACATTAGCACTGACATAGCCACTATCAAACATGATCACTGACATAGCCACTATCAAGTATGAGCACTGACATAGCCACTATCAAACATGATCACTGACATAGCCATTATCAAACATGAGCACTGACATAGCAACTATCAAGTATGATCACTGACATAGCTTCTATCAAACATGAGCACTGACATAGCCACTATTAAACATGAGCACTGACATAGCCATTATCAAACATTAGCACTGACATAGCCACTATCAAACATGAGCACTGACATAGCAACTATCAAGTATGATCACTGACATAGCCACTATCAAACATGAGCACTGACATAGCCATTATCAAACATTAGCACTGACATAGCCACTATCAAACATGAGCACTGACATAGCCACTATCAAACATGAGCACTGACATAGCCACTATCAAACATGAGCACTGACATAGCCACTATCAAACATAAGCACTGACATAGCCACTATCAAACATGAGCACTGACATAGCAGCTATCAAGTATGATCACTGACATAGCCACTATCAAATATGATCACTGACATAGCCACTATTAAACATGAGCACTGACATAGCCACTATCAAACATGATCACTGACATAGCCACTATCAAACATGATAGCCACTATTAAACATGAGCACCGACATAGAAACTATCAAGTATGATCACTGACATAGCCACTATCAAACATGAGCACTGGCATAGCCACTATTAAACATGAGCACTGACATAGCCACTATCAAGTATGATCACTGACATAGCCACTATCAAACATGATCACTGACATAGCCACTATCAAATATAGCTACTATCAAACATGATCACTAACATAGCCACTAACAAACATGAGCACTGACATAGCCATTATCAAACATGATCACTGACATAGCCACTATCAAACATGATCACTGACATAGCCATTATCAAACATGATCACTGACATAGCCACTATCAAACATGAGCACTGACATAGCCATTATCAAAACATGATCACTGACATAGCCACTATCAAACATGATCACTGACATAGCCACTATCAAACATGATCACTGACATAGCTACTATCAAACATGAGCACTGACATAGCCATTATCAAACATGATCATTGACATAGCCACTATCAAACATGATCACTGTCATAGCCACTATCAAACATGAGCACTGACATAGCCAGTTGGACATAGCCACTATCAAACATGAGCACTGACATAGCCAGTTGGGCATAGCCACTGTCAAACATGAGCACTGACATAGCCACTATCAAACATGAGCACTGGCATAGCCACTATCAAGCATGAGCACTGACATAGCCATTATCAAACATGATCACTGACATAGCCACTATCAAACATGAGCACTGACATAGCCACTATCAAACATGAGCACTGACATAGCCACTATCAAACATGAGCACTGGCATAGCCACTATCAAGCATGAGCACTGACATAGCCATTATCAAACATGAGCACTGACATAGCCACTATCAAACATGAGCACTGACATAGCCACTATCAAACATGAGCACTGGCATAGCCACTATCAAACATGAGCACTGACATAGCCATTATCAAACATTAGCACCGACATAGCCACTACCAAACATGAGCACTGGCATAGCCACTATCAAACATGATCACTGACATAGCCAGTTGGACATAGCCACTATCAAACATGATCACTGACATAGCCAGTTGGACATAGCCACTATTAAACATGAGCACTGACAAAGCCAGTTGGACATAGCTACTATCAAACATGATCACTGAAATTATACTTGACTAACTAATTGTCTATTATTTTGATGAGGAAATAAAATAAATGATTTATGTTTTATGTAGAGATATATAGGCCCTAATGTTATAGCTTTATTTGATCTATTTTAACATTATGTATTATCGAGATAATACTCAACAATCTCTTTTGAGATATTTTTATAGATCGCTTAAAGGCAGCGTACACGTTTGGTAATTGGAGCCTATTGTTTGTTTCAAACCTATATAATTGTAGATTATATACCATAAAAACCTACCTGTGGAAATTTCATTTCAAAAGGTGGTAGCGTTTTTAAGATATTGCCGAAAATTTGGAGCGGTTATGTCCACGCAGGAAGAATAATCTGAATTGGAATACACACTCTGAGAAGCGTTACGCAAATGCTTCTCGGATTCAAATATTTTGGGGGATAAAAAGTGATATATTTTTCCATAACCGCAGTACTTCGAAGTGAAAAGTTTCTTTAAATGCATAATACTTTCCAAAGCTGCTGTACTTCTTACCAGGTAAATTTGTATTGCCATTAATTATCAGAGTCATTACTAAACGTGTACGATGCCTTTAATACCATTGGTAGTGATTGGGATTTTGAATGTTGTGGAACAATGAGATAACATGGTATGAAACAGAAAGTGAACAATAGTCCGTATAATAGGCATACTCAAATGTAATTTGCCTAGTTTTCCGTTTTGGATTCCTCTCAGTTCAACAACAAAATAAGCAAATGCAATGTTTATCGTGCGTCAAACGTCTTCATTCTCGTTGCCGTTTTGTCTGTTGTCAATGAAATAAACTCGGCTGGCCCCTCATTCTTCTCTATCATATCGCGTTATTTGGGTCGGATTCAGCGAAGTGGTTTCAGAGAGAAATATACAAATTGTTGTTCTCGTTTCATCGTTGCCAAAGACACACGCCTCCTAAGTTTGCTTGAAGGCATCTCTCGTAATGTTCCCTGCATGCAACTGCAGCGCACTGGTCCGATACAGCACCATCTGTCGGACGGTGGAGCTCTCAAAGAGCCTCCACCAAACTCCATCACTCTACCCCCGGGCAACAAAAATGAACACCAATCTACTCTTTTAAAATCGTCAATTTTATGCGTAATTTCTCCTGAGGAGCATTTCCATCCTTTCTTTTTTTAAGTTGTACATTTTGTTTAGATAAACAGTTAACCATTGAGAGGTAAGTGGTGGCCTCGAGGCAAGAAGAGGTTTTCTTTAGTCGTTGTGGTTGTAGTTTGTTTCTGTGCTCTTGGGTAGGCCAGAGGTGGGATTATGCAATATGTTGCATCGCTTGATTCTCGAACTGGTTAGAAATGGTTCCAGTAATATGTTTACAGGTGGCGATGTTTGTTCAGATTAAGCGACGAATTTATCTGTCCTGGGTTGGAGGAAGAAAATGTAAAATCTACTCGACTGGCTGCTGATGGAAAGACAAACTGCCCAAGGTTGTGCAAGCATACATCGTGTTTTAACTTCTAACAGAACCTAAGCTAGATTCGTTTATTACAACATTTTAAAAAACGTCAAACTAGACAACTAGTTTTTCAATCTGATAAGCGCTTTCCCCCTCAAAATATAACAATTTAGATTATTAAACGATAATGAAACATACAACAAATTTGTCAAGAGATTTCACCGCAATTTTATCGAATTAGAAAAAAAATATACTTTTTTAATTTTCAAAACAGAAGACGTTTATCGAAGAAATGGTAAGGAGAGAATATGAAGATCTTAGAAGGAAATCAAATAAATAAGGAGGAGAGATTTTCTTTCGTTATTGATGTAGATGATACAAATGAGAGGGCTGGTTGCGCTTATAAGATTGTGCGCCATATAAGAACTTATTATTGATGCTATTATTATTTGTTTGTATGGGCATGGTTAGGATATCGTAGGTTTAGGGTTGTAGTTATTGCTCAATGTTATAACATTGTTTGTTTGTGTTGACTTTTGAGTACAAAGGAAACGACAACAACATAACGCTGGCGACTCGTGCGTGGGGAACACACCGCCCCCATTTACGATCGTGAGTAACAAATACCTATTCGACATAATACCTTTTAAATATACAGGTGTATGGTCTGTCCTTCCCGACTTAGAGTTTCCAACTTGAAGCAGTTGGACCATGCATGATTGAAGAAGTAGAAGAACAAACCAGAGAGGCAGTGTACTCTCCTCCCATGTATCGAGGCAACTCATCCTTTCCTCACTCGACAAGATCTTTTAATGATTCAGTTCACTCTGGGTAAACCTACCAGCTTGTAACTCAATGAATTGTTTTTCCTGCACCGACCAAACTATATCCCCGGGCAAACTTTCAGCTTTGGAAGGAATTAGCAAATATTATTAATAGATGTAAATGGTTTTCGCGTCATCCCAAGCTGGGCAAACTGCCGCTTGGGAGTTGTGGTTAGGGATCTCAAATCCTCTCAATTAATAAGTCAAAATGCCTAGCAATTTTAGATTATGTTAGCGTTTTGTACATGGTGGCTAATAGTCATTGGGTACATCGAACGATTGGTAGTACAGGTACCAGTGAGCGGTGTTCATTACGCATCGTTTAGGTTTGCAAAATAATCTCTTTAGCAACACCAACGCATAAACTAATTCATGTGCAGCAAAAACGCCTTCTTTCGAAGCACCGCTATTAACTACACGTGGCGAAAAGTGCAAGTAAATGGAACGCGCCACGCTCAAATCAGTCAAGGTGATGTGGCCAATTTTCGCCCCGGGTGATGATTGTGGATGGTATTTTTCTTCAACTTGTAGAAATTTGCGAATCAGTTCGGATTGGGAGTCAGGCAAGCGAGGGGGACACCGGTATTCCTGTATCTATAGCCCGGGTAGACTAAGGGTAGAGAAGCCGAATATAATCCAGTGCTAATCCAATGACTCTTCATGCTACATCATACGGTTCATAACATAGGGAGAGGATGTATTGATGTAAAATCTAATTCTCCTTTTAAGTCAACCCTTCTTTTAGATTGCGACATCTGCTGATACCTCTGTACGAGATGTACTTCTTCATCTTGAAGTAACAATCTCGGTACCACCCTACTTGTCAGACATTTTAATCATAGAGAACAAAGGGAGGTAAACAACCCGGTCCATGAAGTACAGCTAGGCCTACATTGGAAATTCATTTTTACCAAAATGACTCTTAAGTGATAGGCCTATGCAGCAGTTAAAAGGGTCACACCAAAGCCAAGTACTTAATCTTAGGAGCGGTACTTCTTAATCCTTAATATTCATCTTTAAAAACGGGCTAATTGGAATTCCTCTTCATATGAGAAAGTTTTGTGTTTTAATATCCCAAGAAGACAGCTCTCCAACACATACAATTGAAACCTGTCATCACTTCATACTTGATCTTCATTATAAAACAGTTTATTGCAACAGTACAGCTCTTGACAAAAGAGGGCGCTATTTACAATTAGTGAGGAGAAACTTGTGAGGTCAGATATAAATGTTTGGCTCTTTCTGTGTAATCACTGAACAACTTCAATAAAAATGTACGAAGTGGGAAAAAACTATTCTCATCAAACTGCAATGAGATAAGAAGAGTTCGAATTATTATCTCATCTGAAACTGATTCATTTTAAATAAGCTAAAATGACAAATAAGGCAATTTTATATAAAAAAATAGCACACTTGCACTTACATTTTGATTTGTAAATGTTCATAATTAATGTTCACATAAACAATTTACTTTATAAATGAAATTAATATTGATAGAAAGACATCAGGAAATTTGAGTTCCTCCTAACTAGGCACAGCTTGGCTGGGATTTAAATAAAATTCACTCAATATCTAAGCAGTACAAAAACAATACATTCGTAACATACACATTAAAAAGAGAAACATGTTTAAGAATGATGTTGTTTTTGTTTTTTGGTTTTTTGTCATATTGTATCTAAATAAATGTTAAAATACACGATACTACAGTAAAATTATTCATTTTCATTTGGTATCATTCAAGCGAAATTTATTATTATTATTATTATTATTATTGGGATATTTATTAATCTCTATTGTTTTAGGCAGCCATAAAGCTGAATTGCAACAATATTACAAATCAAAAATATGCAAATATTAAAATTGCAGTTATAAGAAACCAACAACTATATCAAATTTCTAAATTTTAAGGTCCATTAAAACAAATTCTTTGGAATATAAAATGCAACTCATAAGAAACTAGTCATTTACAAAATGACTTTGTTTTTGCCGACCTTGGCATTAATCTCTCTCATATTCAGGGAGATTGGTCTCATTTTAGACAATTAAGAAATATCTCTGCAATTGTCATCAGCCTTAACTATGGGTGAACTACTTGCAACAAAATAGTAGCATGGAAAAGTTCTTGGTACAGAAAAATTAATCACCATTAAATTCAAGCTGACAAACAGCTACATAAATGATTCATGGGAAAGTATTTCCAATGGTACTGCTAAATAACCTAATCAAGGTGGTGCTCATTCACCATAAATGCAGTTTTCCCGGCTGAGTAGTATTTATTTCTTTGCTTGATATTTAAAGGCATTATACAGGATTAGTAAGGATACAAAACATCATTGTTTAATTTTAGTCTGAAAGCTTACTGATTATGAAGTTCATACTAGAACAATTTTTGTGTGAAATAGTTCCATCTCAAATGAAGACATTGAGAAAACTGTATCTGAAAACCTAAAAAAAAATACCGCAACAGCTGATTTCAGTTGTTGCAACCAAAATTTGAGCACAATGTGTTTACATGCTGAAAATTGTGCATAGTTTTTCAGTATTTTCTCCAGAGTCACATAACGGATAAGGCCCAAATTTTCACAGGTTTGTTATTTTGGGTATTATGGTTGATCACACAAAACATGAATACTGTCTGACTATTTTGCCAGCTCTACCAATTCTGTATAATACCTCTAGGGGGGGGGGTAGACAACCACAAAGGACAGCTATAAGATGTTAATCCACAATGACATCACCAAAGGAACAGTTGTCCTCAATAGCTAGGTTGTAATCATCACCACTACCTCCCTTATATGCACTCGTCACAATCCGGAACCATCCTCTCTCTCCCTGTATAATTAAAATCAATTCTCAAATTAACACTGAATCTTAACTTCCATCTCAATCATTGATTACCTAAGACCATTAAACCATTTTGATCTGAGTCAGTGATAGTGTTATACTCACCCAAGGATCTCAATAATTGATTACTTAAGACCATTAAACCATTTTGATCCGAGTCAGTGATAGTGTTATACTCACCCAAGGATCTCAATAATTGATTACCTAAGACCATTAAACCATTTTGATCTGAGTCAGTGATAATAATAATAATAATAATAATAATAAGACTTGTAATGCGCACATATCCACCCTGCTGGGTGTTCAAGGCGCAGTAAAAAACCCAAAAATAAAACAAAACAAAACAAAGACAAAACAGAACAAAAATTAGTCCTTGAAAACCTGTGACATAAGATAAGTTTTGAGAAGAGATTTGAATTTTTGTGGTACACAGACAGATCTAAGATTAGCGTAGAGAGAGTTCCAGATGTGGCGCAGCTGAAGAAAAGACCTGTCACCCCATGAGAGACTTGGGTTCAACGAGGAGAAGCATGGAACTTGATCGAAGATTCCTTGATGGAGTGTAAACTTGAAGTAGTTCAGAAATATAGTGGGGAGCCTTGCCATTAAGTGCTTTGTGGACAATGAGCATCAGCCGTTGAGAGATAGAGCCCAGAATGGGGTGATAGAACAGGAAGACAGTGTCACATTAGGAAGACTGTAGAGAAGAGCATTGCCGTTGTCAAGACGAGAAGTAACAAATGCATGAATGACCTTTTCAGTGGCACTTTGTCCAAGTACTTGCGAATCTACCAATATTCCTGATGTGATATGTGATGACAGAGCGATGTTGTTGATGTGTGGTTGAAGTGTTGTCGATGAATCAAAAAAAACCCCTAAGTCCGAGGCTTGCAGCTTGGCTATCGAGAGCATCACCGATGGAAATGTATATGTAGCAACGGCTTGTTAACTGTTGACGTGACCCAATAGAAGGAACTCTGTCTTATCATCATTAACATCATTTAACTTTGTTTGTGTGTGTGTGAAATCTCTCTGATGCATTTCAAGTCTTGCAATAGATGCATTGGCGTTTTCTTGAGAAGATTTAACGTGATGTATAGCTGTGTACAGCGTAAACCATGGCACAGAGTAGTTCAAAACAACAGGGTCTGATATTGCGGTGCCAATACATGCTGAGTTCTATTGTAGAGATACGGGGCTGTGTCCTCTATGCCAAGGTGAGAGAAGGAGTGTCAAAGGCAGCACTCAAGTCTAGCAGGACTAGTGCTGTTAGGGGACTAGTGCAGCTTCTGTCCCATGGAAAGGCTTGTATGCTGACTGGAACGGACAGGTTGAAATTATGAATGTGATCAGAAATGCGTGATGAAACTACTCGTTCGATGACTTTTCCAAGATATTTTAAGTTTTTGAGGCAGATTTACAAGATTAGTGATGTAGGGTAAAAATATATCAATGTTTTGCTTCATCATGGATGTTGACACTGGATCAGCTCACAGGATTTTGAAGTGAATCTCAGCAACAGTGGCAGGCTCAAACACAGATTCTACACTCTGGTTGAAGGACTGATGAGAATTCATTTGCCAAGTCCTGAGGGTTTGAGCAACAACACCAATTATCTTGAAGAGCTTCTGAGGATTCTTGTACTTGGGATGAATAATGGGTGATCTTTGCCTGGTTGATCAAATTCCTGACTACCTTACATTGGTTGCGATATTCTGTCGTTGTATTTCCAAACCAACATTTTTTTTTCATTCCGCTCGCCAAGTTGATTGACAGATCTTTCTTTGCTGCATGAATATCATCATTGAACCAGGAAACTTCAGTTCGGACCTCTTGACTGTTGTTTTTTCCAAAAAGATGTCACTGATAGTACTCTCATATATATATATAGGGAACATAGCAGTCATGATCAATTTCAAGTTTTTCTTCATTTTGCTTATGTATATGAGTGAACACTTCAGGAGAAACACTTCCAGGAGAATTCACATGTTTCCAGTGACGGTTGGGACTTTGGGCTTGGTTGGGACTTTGAGTTTGCACACTGCCAATAACACAGAGAAATCAGGTAGAATAACAAAGTTTGAGACATAATGGGTGGGGTTGTTATGGGTGGGGTACAGAAGGCAGTGATGACAAGTAAGAGATGATGGTTGATATGCTTGTCGGCCTAGGTAAGACCGAAAGCGAAGCTGCTGCTGAAGCTGGTTTGTGCAGATGTTGTTAATGGATCAACAAATGTTGTAATTTCAAGTGATGAGATGATGATGATGATGATTTGGAGATGAAGGAAAACTTGAAAAAAATTAATTCTCAAATTCCTTAGAAAAACCTTACATGTCTTAGAATCTCTTTCAGGTCTGTATACAATGACACACAAAACAGATTAGAGTTTCGAGATTGTGAGTTGGACGTCATTTCTTAAAAGAGAAAGATGAAGTAGAGATTCAAAAGACAGACAGAGACGCATAGTATTGCTCTGCACAGGGATGCAGTAATGACACTCTTGTTTGCAACTCTGGGATGTAGTGACCAGCTTAGGCAGGCAAGATGCCCAGTAGTTGTTAGCAGGGAGCGGCAACAAACATGTTTCTTTAAGCAAAACAAAATCAACTTGCAAATCATAAACAACAAAAGATCTTTCTGTGTACAACAGGGCTGTGTTGTAATCAGAACACAAAGGCTGAGTTGAGATTTGGCAGGAGTCACTGGTGCTAGAACAGATGGGGGTGTAACTTCAGGTATAGGGAGTTTATGAACAGTTCTCGGCGACCAGCTTTTTTACACGATGTGTAGGTCGGTAAACAGTGCTGGGATTTTACAAAGGCCAAGATTCTGCAATGTAAATTTACAGGAAGGCAGAGTTGATGCACGTGTGGATGGGGCATAACGGAGACTGAGAAGCTTGTTACGGTAGGAATTTGTAGAGTTTGGACTAGCTTCTGCTGAGTTTGAGTTATTTTCAGCTTCAGGGCGGGATTACAGCAATGTCGAAGATCACAATTTCCAAATGAAAAGTGGCTGGGAATTGTCAATACAGGGCATTTCATATATTTCCGATGCTGGATGAATCCTAGCTGTGACTTTGGCAGAATGCAAGCACCAAGCACAATTGATGCTGATGGAACAAAGCTGACCACAGATGAGTCAGTGCAGTACAATGGTCTAGCAAGCAGGGAGAGAATAAAAGGATACTTACCTCCATTGTCCCCAGATGGGCGAACAATGTCCATGGACGAGGTGGCTGACTGCACAGCATGCAGCCACCAAAGTGTGTGTTAGCTTTGTACACCAGAATTTTCAAATGAGACAGTGAAAAAATTCCAACAGAAAATCACTATTTTCACAACTCAGATGACTCCAGGACACACAGAAAAAAGTCCTGTAGATTCCAGGTGTAGTAACAATTCCAGTTGTATAAGAACAAGAACACAAAATGAGCAATATACTAAGAAATTAACAAACAAATACAGAGCTGATTTGAGTGGCTGCTGTCAGGCGCTCAGTCAAATTATGTAAAAAAAAAACAAAAAAAAACAAAAAACAAAAAAAAAAAAAAAGTGTTTTACTCACCCAAGGATCTCAATAATTGATTACCTAAGACCATTACCCATTTTGATCTGAGTCAGTGATAGTGTTATACTCACCCAAGAATCTCAATCATTGATTACCTAAGACCATTAAACCTTTTGATCCGAGTCAGTGATAGTGTTACACTCACCCACGGTTCTCAATTATTGATTACTTAAGACCATTAAACCATTTTGATCCGAGTCAGTGATAGTGTTTGTGGCGTGTCGTGGCCGAGCGGATAAGAACACCGAACTCAATCTCTGGTGTTTCTGATCAGCAGAGTGTGGGTTCGAATCCCAGTCGTGACACTTGTGTCCTTAAGCAAGACACTAAAACACATGCTTCGTCCTTCGGATGGGACGTTAAGCCATAGGTCCCGTGTGTTGTGTAATGCACGTAAAAGAACCCAGTGCACTTATCGTAAAGAGAAGGGGTTCGCCCCGGTGTTCCTGGTTTGATTGGCTGCATATTGCGCCACAGCACCTTGTAAACCATTACATGGTGCTATGCAAAGGAATAGGTCTCATACTTCAACACGTAACTCCACTTACCTTGTAGGAAAAATACTGAGCGCTTTGAGACACCCATCGGGAGTAAAGCGCTATATAAGAACTGCGTATTATTATTATTATTATTATTAGACTCACCCAGGGCTCTCCCCATGAGTTGCGGACAATCCAATATTCTGTACCATTCTCAACACCCCATCCTGCTACTGACACGATATGATCACTCTGTCAAAAAAAGAGGGAATGATTTCATCACAGTAAAATAATGTTGAACTCCTCAAAAAGAGCCAATAAGATGAGTTAAAATGTATTTGAACATTTTTGGGAACTTTTGTGTCCCATATACATTGCTTTAAAGGCCCTATACACTATTGGTAAGATCAAAAAACACAAATGTTCACAGATTCACACATAACTTACATGATTTAAAGTAAGTAATGGTTGAAAGGGTTCCTTAAAATATTTCTGCCTAAAATGCTATCGTTTCTGAGAAATGAGTAAAACAATAGTTTTTATCACGCGTGATAATAAACTCGATGTTTGAAAAACAGAAAACACATAAGGTCTCTTTTCACTATTTTCTTGTGACCTCAATAACCAATTGAGCTCAAATTTTCACAGGTTTGTTATTTCATGTATATGGTTAATCACTCACTGGTTGATTTACTCACCAATGGGGTTTTGTTGAACTCTTCGTATATCCTACCTCCTCTAAATTTCTGCAGTCCTTTGGATGCATCAATGTCACATCTATTTATCCAGCAAATGAGGAAAATGATAAGGGAAAGGTTGCAGGACAGTTAAAAAATAGATAGAGATACAAACTTTGAAGTTTCATCACCTTAATAATAATAATAATAATAAGACTTGTAATGCGCACATATCCACCCTGCTGGGTGTTTAAGGCGCAGTAAAAAACCAAAAACAAAACAAAACAAAACAAAGAAAAACAGACACAACAAAATTAGTCATTGAAAACCTGTGACATAAGATAAGTTTTGAGAAGAGATTTGAATTTTGTGGTACAAAGACAAGATCTAAGATTAAGTGGTAGAGAGTTCCAGATGGGTGGCGCAGCTGAAGAACCCTCCCCCCCCCAAAAAAAAAACACAACACAAGAAAAACTGATGATAAAAAACACAACAAAGTTCATCTTAGGATCTAGAGAGAGATTCTGATCAACAATCAGCTGAAACAAACTCACATGTGTCACATGGTTTTTCTTTTCCCAGTAAAGCTACAAGTTTAATGTTTAAAAAAATATTTTTTTTTTTCTTAAACAAATACTTTTTAAAATAATTTTATATCCAGGAAGGTGGTTACTATACAAATTACTTGATAAACTCAAATCTCCTTTTCTTTTCCTTCCCACTCAAACAGCAAATTATTATACTAACGTGATTGGTCCATTCTTGTATATTTCTGCCATCATTTTCTGCCTTCCTTGCAACAATCCATAATCGGCAACCTTCCATACAGTGTAGTTACCTTGGTAAATAGCAGAACACTGTCCAAATGTTGTACAAGTCCCACAAGCGTTAAATGCGTTACACTCTGAAAAAAACAAAAGTCAAGTAAATAAGAATATGATCAATCCAAGTTCCAATTTCTTTGACTATTCATTGAAAAAGAAACTAACCAAAGAGATGACAGATGTAAGACATTTATTGAAGTATCACCTCTTGCTGAACAACACCAAAATAATCTGTAGAAGATTCTCAAATGTTGAAATACACAATGCAATCCACTTCCATTCTGCTTACAAATATTGACATCAAACCTGACTCAATAACACTTACCAGTACGCAATTTAAAACACAAAACTCGATGCAATTAAGCTTCTCAAATCTTACTTTGGTCTTTGGCTTGGTAGTTATTACATGTTTCATCAGGTATTCCATGCGTGTTTGCATAGCTATAAACCCCCATTGCTGATCCCCCATCACAGCTTCCAGCATCTCCACAGTCGATCACATTTTGAGGGGAAAGGTAAGCTGAGGGGAAAGCACCATTCCTCTTGATGTTGATACGATCTGACTCAAAAAAATAACACATAAAGAAAACAACTTGTTAATGATTAACTTTCAACTAGGCAATAACAGTGTGGGGAGCTGGTCTTCACTGTTTGGTAATGACTGGGTTGGCGGCTGGCTGCTGTTAATGGACCTCACCTTTGGCTTGGTCCATCAACAGCGGCCAGCCACCAGCCAAGGTCATTACCACGCAGCAAAGACCGACTCCTCACACTGCTATTGCCATTAGTAAATACCTTTAATAAAAAAAGCGGTACCTTATTAAAGTCATCAGAATTTGTGCTTTTTCTTTCACCGCTGTTAATTTTGTAGAATGGTTAATTCTATTCATGTTCTAGGGCCATCCTTTAGGCTGTTCAATTTTTGCATGGGACCTCATCCCTTACACACGTTTAACTATTAATGCATATCTGCAAGAACCAGACTATGAGCTTTGAATATTAACATCACCGTAAATAGAAATACTTTGGTTGGTGTTTGGCTTTATGCTTTGCATTATGTTGGTTTCATGTGCGTACCAGCTACCTTAAATTGATTCATTGTCTGCGCAACAAGCACAGTGTGCATACATCCATTCTGTATGACCAGTAAATAGTTATATTAATGTTGAAACTGTATGATAACTAGTTGTTGTTTTCTTTCTAAACGAACTATTGGTTGCTATATATATATGCACACTTTTCCTTATCCTTGTTCAATAATTATCATCGTTATTCTTAAATTGTTATTAATTCACTTATTAACTAAAGGGACCAGGACCTATATATGCCTTGGCTTTTTCCTAGTCCCTCCATTGTCACCATTTGTATCAAATTCTTGTATTGACAGATTTTCTGGTTGTGATATATGGAAATAAACAAACAAACAAACAAACAAACAAACAAACATACATTTTATACAACACAATGCTTGTTTAGGAACCATTTATTCTTCGACCAATCAGAGTGCATAATCTCTCTGAGGTAGGCCAATTTATGAATAAAGATTTAAGGATTGAAAAGCAAGAGTACAATCAAAATAGATAACTTCTGGGGTCTTGGATTCTTTTTTCTTTAGCTCAAATAAGAATATATAAAAAACAGCTTGGAGATACAAAAAGGAAAAACTAACCTGCCATAGCGCTAGTTGAACCCATGGCCCAGCAACTTCCACAGTACTGTGGGATGTGTTGGTTGCGTGTTGTACTTGCATAATTCACTCCGGTAATATTACGCCAATCCCACTTTACTGGTAGATCCTTAGGTTTCACATTCCAGTGAGGTCGAGGGTACGTTCTGAAAGGTCAAAGGTTGAAATGATAGTGATACTTCATTTTAGTTTTGAATGAGTAATATTTGGCAGATGGTGATGCAGAGCTCCTATCATTGCAGAAAGCCCTTGAAACCTAGACCCAGTAACTAGAGTGATGTACTCCTTTTTCAATATTTTGACATCTTCGGTCGTACTAGATGTCAAAATTGAAAAAAGGAGTACATCGCCCCAGTTACTGAGTCTACTTGAAACCTAATACTTTTACAAATTTGTACAATGAAAGTAAAACTAGTAAAACTGTGAGACAGAGATAATAATTTTTAATTTTCAAGTAACCACTTCACGACAGATGACAAAAAGTTTTCTTTTTACACAGACTTACAGCAGACGTTTTTCAACACCCGGCACAATGCCCTTTCCTGGGGTTATTGTATAACCCCGATTCCAAACCTTCGTCCTATATGTTGTACAAATGTGGCATACAAGAATGGACAGGCTGCCACCATTGTTCGTCATTATACTTGACTCAATGGGAGGTAAGTTTGAGCAGTCCGAGATTCCAACATACCGAGGCTATGGCCAAGGTTCTGCAAATCACGGTGAGTGCTGACTCAATTTTCTCACACGAGAACCTCAAATCACAGAACTAATTATGAGAACCTTTGTTGTCTTTCCTTTGCCAAGTCGTGTTTCAGCGTGGCAACAACTCCCAATATTTTAAAAAGAAAACAATTACTCAAGACGACCGAAAAACAATGCCGCGCAGGTTGGCACGGAAATGTTGTTTAAATACCGACGTCATGACGTGAAGTAGTTTAAAACCAATGTAATGATTCTTAACACACAGATTGTCAGACCATGGACTCACTTTAAGTCTAGAAAAGAGGGGCAAATTTACTCATCATGTCATGTTATATAAATGCAGGATCAATATTTTAGTTGACGATGTGCCTGGACAGGTAGGGTACACTCTCACCTAGCTGCTACAATCTCAGCTCTTCTTAATAACGTACGGAATTAACCCCTCCGCTCGATCCGGTCAACGACCTCCGGGATGATGGTGGAGGATCGAAGGTACATTGTGACATCGCAACTAAATCAGGTGAAAGAATATTATTAAAAACACTCACCTTACTTCTTTGAACAATTTATCAATGTCTGATCGGGAACATGGAGCATCAAGTGCCGCGTAAACACTCCCTACAAACACCACCTGTAAGACGAACATGGACACCCCGGGATACATTTTGGCAAACTGAGACAAAACGAAAGAAAAACTGATGATATATCAATCACTCAGGATGATGTAGCAATAGCGCAGTAATCACGTGAAAATTAGACACTGGAAATAACAATGTCATGTGACTGTATCATGTGACAGTTATATCAAACGGCAGAGGTCGCTGTTTAGTGTTGTTGTCGGTATCCAAGGGTGCAATGGGTGCGCCACACTAAATAGGCCAAAATTCATGCGCCAAGCTGATTATCATAATTTGTAGACCCCTCAAAATCTTTTGAATAATAACGTTTTGGGGGTCATGCAATTAATAGATAACAATATTAATTATAACAATCTACCAGAACCTGGGGGCTCTGTGCTTCAACTTTTGAGGAGATTTGATAAATTTAGGCGTTAAAAGTTGGTCCTATTTGGCTTGGGAATTAGAGGAGTGCCTCGATGACTACTGGCAGCAAGTCGGTTTGTGAAAAAGCACACTTTGGTGTTTTTCTTCTGGGGTAATTATCAAAAAATTACAAACGGCTGACCTGCCTAAGTAAGCCTAAGTTTGAGGACTGAAACCTTTTTTGTTAATGAGATATGAACTTTTGAAGTATTTGAATTTTATCGACCAGTTTCGACCGGAAGTAAAGGTCACATGGGGTCACACTTTGTGTAATAATTGTATAATACTTCAGATTATTATTTCGCATGGCTCAAAGATCTTGTATGTAGCAATTCTGGTTTTCCAGATATGAATTTTGTATTAAACATTAATTTGTTTCAGGCGACTCGCCGAGCAGGTATAACAACCGCCAGTTCTCTACCGAGCCCTAAATACAGCCTGACCTAAATGGAGCCCAAAACACACACACGTCCTTTCAACATGAATTGATAGTCACTGTGTTAAAGGGACACACCGGCTTCGTTGGGCTATTTAGGCTACAACATACACTAAAACATTTTCTAAAGGTCTTCCAGGAATGGAGAAGAGCAGTTGAGGAAAGAAACAATCAAATTTTGCCGTTTTTACGCATTTTTCAAAAAACGAAGGTCACGTGGGTTATCCGAACCACTTTTTTGGTTCGGATAACCCTCGTGATCTTCGGAGATAGTTTTACTTCCAGCCGTATACAAGTAAATTACTGAACCAATTATTATTTTTTTAAAATAAAATTATTCATGAGTACTTGACAAAAAGACTATGTATTCAGATTATGGACACAAATTGTAAATAATGATGAAAAAAGGAACGTAAGATTCTCATTCAGAGAGTCCGTGCAACGGAAGCGCGTTTTACGGCGCACCAGCGTGGGAGCTAGCGGAACGTAAACCTTGGGGCATACCCCGTACAGCCGGTGCCGTGTCTCGTGGGGCCAGAAAGACAAACCCCGGGAGCATGAACTCCCAAACTTGCCGGTCTACCCGTGAGCTTGTGGGAGGGGTAGGGAGCCAGACCATTATTGACGTTTTGTTTTACGATGGTTTTTAGTCTCTACCATATATGAAGACCAATTTTATAATTGTGACGGTGCAATCGTGTTTGTTGAAAGTGTTGAAAAAGTTTTCTGACAAAAACATTGCGAAAATACGGATCTTGGAAATGCGATAGTAGGAACAGGGGGGGGGGTTGAAAAGGTGAACAATTTAAATGAAATCTGATTTTGAGGGAACGAAATTCATTGTTATTTTGTGGCGTGTCGTGGCCAAGCGGATAAGAACACCGAACTCAAGCTCTGGTGTTTCTGATCAGCAGAGTGTGGGTTCGAATCCAAGTCGTGACACTTGTGTCTTTAAGCAAGACACTTAACCACATGTGCTTCGTCCTTCGGATGGGACGTAAAGCCGCTGGTCCTGTGTGTTGTGTAATGCACGTAAAAGAACCCAGTGCACTTTTCGTAAAGAGAAGGGGTTCGCCCCAGTGCTCCTGGTCTGATCGGCAGCATATATTGCGCCGCAGCACCTTGTCAACCATTGCATGGTGCTATAAATGAATAGGCCTCATACTTCAAACGTAGCTCCACATACCTTGCAGGAAAAATGTGTAGTCAGACAATGGTGCGCTTAGAAACATCCGTATCAAGCGCCTAATAAATGTTGTGTATCATTATCATTTTCATCATCATTATTAAAAAATTGATATTTTTAATTAAATCTTGAATCATTTTTTTTTGTTCATAACAAACTTTCAGGGAACGAAGGAGTATCTTGAGGGAACGGAAGCGCATTTTGAGGGAACGGAAGCGTATGGGGAGGGAACGGAAGCGCATCTTGAGGGAAGAAAGCGTATCTTGAGGGAACGGAAGCGTATCTTGAGGGAACGAAAGCGTATCTGGAGGGAACGAAAGCGTATCTGGAGGCAACGGTCAGTGTATCTTGAGGGAACGAAAGCGCATCTTGTGGGAACGAAAGTGTATCTTGAGGGAGCGGAAGCGTATCTTGAGGGAACGATAGCGTATCTCGAGGGAACGGAAGGGTATCTTGGGGGAACAAAAGTGTACGAAAATCTATTTTCAAAAGAATCTAGGCCTATGACATAGTTACCCTCAAAATCATATATTTTGAAGCAACAAAATAACACTTTGAAGGAGTGATGAGGGAACAAGATATTATTTAGAGCATGGAGCCTCCATGTTTAGAGGGAACAAATATATTTTATCTTTTATTTTTTCTTGAATTTTTTTCCCACCTGTCCCTTTATATAGGAGCTCTCGATCCGTACCAAAAGTAAAACCTGGTCGTCGCGAACGACCTTGGGGTGGGGGGGGGTGTTACGGTCGCATTCCAGCTACTTTTGGCATTGCAATTACTATAGTTATGTACTAGACCCAGTAACTGGGGCGCTGTAACTCCTTTTAATTTTTTTTCTACATCTTCGGTTCGGTCGCCGAGTACAGCGCCCCATTACTGGGCCTTCCTCCATGGTAGTGGTACATGTACTTTGTGCACCACCAGTCGCCTTTGGATTTATTATGCTTTTTTGACTTTTTCTTGTTCTACCATATTTTTGGTTTGTGTCTTTGTGTTTTTTGGGGGTCGATCTTTGGATGTCGAAGTAACGTAGATTGGACCATCAGCATTGGACTGACCATACGCGTGTATTATGCCACCTTTGAGTTGGTTGGATATGTAGACTGGATCCTCGTGCCTCGCCATAGTAATTACATTTACATAAACAGAGCACCAGTCTACTTGCAACAGAGCGCAGCAATATCCCGTAAATTTGCACTTGCAACGGCTGGTAACGCTGACCTTTGACCGCTTTTGTTTTTTTCGAAAATTTCTCGTTAATTACGTGACATTTATGTAAAAAAACAAAAAAACATCTAAAACTAGTTGTCTATAATTCTACGTCACTAAATTACGTAAACAGTGAACCGGTGTGCCCCTTTAATCATTGATTTTGGTTTAAAGACATCTCTTCCAAGCTTAGTTTATAGCGGCGTAATAAACATTTCAGCCTGTGTATAAATGGCGTTACTTATACAACTGTATTCAAGTGCAATCCCCTAATGTAGATTTGGTATACAGTGTACTTCCTCATACTAACGTACCCATATTAGGCCTAAAAAAAAAGGAGTTTTTATTGCCCTTTTCCGACCGACCCAAAAAATCTGAAATCCACGGTCGCGTTTTTTTTAATTTTTTTTTTTTTAAATGGCGATTTTTTGATTTTGTTTGAAGTATTTTATACTTTGATTCCCAGTAAACGACATTTAAGATAGAAACCTCGATGTTTTTATTTTTCTTTTGCAAAATTATATTGTTTTATGTTGCAGGCCTGTGAAATCTCCGCTTTCTCATTGACCGTGCCGATTTTTTATTTCCGCCTTTTTAAAATGGGAGATAAAAAGACGTGACGAATTTTCCCGGTCGGCCTGCTACATATACATCATACAGCACACACACGACACGAAGTCCGTAAATCCTATGTCCTTGCTCCATGCTGGCATGCAGTGCGCAACGTGAATGGGCGGGTATCCATCACGCACTTGTGTTGCAACTCCTTGCCAATAGAGGGCGCTGTGTGATCGTTGGCATTGCATGTACATGTACATATCCATGTACATGTACATGTATATCCATGTACACGCACTTTTAAGCACGGCTCGGCGTGGTATTGAACGCGTCATGTTTTCGAACATCATGATCAAGATGTCGGTGCAACCATTCCTCCATGGTGCAACACAAGTGCGTGATGGATACCCTGGCTGAACAAAAATGATTATTTTACAGAATAATGTAAGATTTCTTTCCGTCTTGGTCCGTTTTTTAAAGTTTTTTTAAAACCTTTTCCTTGCGTGGCAGTTTTCATCGCACGCGTCAATGTCTCTTCCGATTGAACGTTAGTGTTTAGAGCGGCATCTATCAAGAGTTTCGGCGTGGCGGAGCTCCACTCCCATCATTGTTACAGTACATGGATGTATTTTTCCGCTTTTTTTTAATGGTCCACTCACAGGCCTGATGTTGAGAAACAACTTCATATTTATATTATTATTTTATTTATTCATACATCAAGTTTTTAAAAGTTTATTTTTGTTTTGTATTCACCATATGAATGTATACTACTTTGAGAACATTAAAATGGTTGAAAACATAAAGTTGTGTGTATATCTACTGTGTTTTTTTCCTCCTCTAACGTATTCTTAAAAAAAAAAATAAAAAAAAAAAGCGACCGACCGACCCTCCCGATTTTTTAGCCAAAAGGGCAATAAAAAGTTTTTTTTTTTTAGGCCTATGAGGAAAAATTTACATTTAAAAGAAACATTTGCGGAGGTGGGTTTTGGTTCAATACTTGACAACAAAACTAAATATGTTTGAGCGCAAGAAGGAGTGACAAGTTAACAATAAAGAAGAAAAAAAGACCATTTTCACTGTGAACCAAACTTGTTTGCTATTGTGCCCATGAAGTTCAACCATAAGCCATCTTGTCTGAAAGTACGAGACTGCCTGCAAAATATCATTAGGCTTATTAGTTTAGCAGTTTGCCTTAAAATGAAACCAGCGTGTACAAAAATGACCCTGTTGGTCTTCATAGCCGTGTTTGCTATGAGAGCAAGATCCCAAACTCAGCAAAGCATTGGCTCATTTACAGCAAGCGAGACGGAGCGATGTGTATGCCAGCAACACGTCACCATCAACCCGCCCGTTTTCGGATGCTCCGTTCCCATGAACTCCGATACCGGCTGCAACTCTACGACCATCCAGGAAATACTTCGCACAGTTTCTGCACTCTCTGACAATCAAGAATCGGTTTCCTCTGAGCTAGAGGATACAAGACGTAAGGTGGATGAGTTGCAGGTTGCAGTCTCTGGCAATCACGAATCGGTTTCCTCTGAGCTAGAGGATGCAAGACGTAAGGTGGATGAGTTGCAGGTTGCAGTCTCTGGCAATCACGAATCGGTTTCCTCTGGGCTAGATGATACAAGACGTAAGGTGGATGAGTTGCAGGTTGCAGTCTCTGACAATCAAGAATCGGTTTCCTCTGAGCTAGAGGATACAAGACGTAAGGTGGATGAGTTGCAGGTTGCAGTCTCTGGCAATCACGAATCGGTTTCCTCTGGGCTAGAGGATACAATACGTAAGGTGAATGAGTTGCAGGTTGCAGTCTCTGGCAATCACGAATCGGTTTCCTCTGAGCTACAGGACATGAAACGACAGTTAGAAATGCTGCAATCAGCAGTTACTTCCATAGTTGGATTGCTACAAGGTATAGTAACACAATTGACCATGAGAAAGCAAAAGTAGGGGCCATCTTCCCTATTGAGACCTATCCAAATACATAGCAAATGTATTATCAATGACCACCTCTCTAAGAAATCCCATAGGAACTGGCTTGGACAAAGGGCTAAGAGCCACTCTTGGCTGAAATCAATCAATGTCTTCCATTGGAACTTGTTTCACTGGGTTTAAAGGCTCTTATCTGATGGTTTAGACCATTTGAAAGGGATTGTGTTCACCCTCGGGGTCGTAGCGAGAGAGTAGGAGGGTATGAGGTTGTGGGATCGATGACGTTGCCGAAACACCAAATCAACCAAAACAAGGGCTTTTCGAGACAATTTTGGAATTTAAACTTAACAAATTTCACAGTGATTTTGTATTTGTACCGGTATTAATTTTTATTTATTGATATATTCCTTTTTCTTTTTTTCTTTTTTCCTTTTTGTTGTTGAAGGGGGGGGTGGGGGGCACTGTAAAAAAAAATTAATGTAAACTTTCTTTTTTGGGGGGCACTCTAAAATGTGCCGATTTATTTATGTTTTCGTATAATTTTACTATATTGTTATTGTTTTGGTTTTGGTATGGAAAGAAAACGACAAATAATTTCTGTCAGCAAATTGGCTTGGCTCTCAACAGATTGTTAACGCCTCCAGGAAGCCCCGCCTTCTGGAGAGTTAAAGGTTTGAGGGAGGGGGTGGGGCAGGGACTTGTTTTAATATTAGAGAACATAACGTCTGACGTGGACCACGATGTCCGACAACAGATTTGAATATTGATTTGTCTAACGTGCCTCAGACGAGATTTAGTCTGTGTGGCGTGTCGTGGCTGAGCGGTTAAGAGCACCAGACTCAAGCTGTTGTGATTCTGATCAGCAGAGTGTGGGTTCGAGTCCAGTCGTGACACTCGTGTCCCTAAGCAAGACACTTAACCACATGCTTCGTCCTTCGGATGGGACGTAAAGCCGTAGGTCCCGTGTGTTGTGTAATGCACGTAAAAGAAAGGGGTTTGCCCCTGTGTGACCTAGTGTCTGGCAGTGGCTGCTGAATGCACCGCAGTACATTGTAGACCCTTATAAGGTGCTACATAAATTTGGTCTTATATCTTTAAAAGAATTTATATAAAACCTGTCTTAGATTGTTTCTGTCTGTTCAAGCGCCTGGAGTACCTTACTGGTAGATACGTGTTATTGGTAGATTATTATCACAGTTTGCGCAACATATATGTACCGTCGTAGAATGACGCAGTATGCGTCAGAATGTCCATTGGTAATCAATGCAGGATAGTCCAGTCGTATATCAACAAATGTTGGAGGAGAAATGTCACGAATTGACTGAAACTTTTATAAGTTGCAAAATAAGTAACTAATGCTATTTCAAGGTATGTCAAACTGAAAGACTGTGATTTCATTCGATTCACTTGATACTTTTGCTGAGAGTGTTTGGATACAAATATATTTAGTTGAAATATTTTTCATCATGAAGGTAGTTCAGCCTTAATCTTCAAGGATTGTTCAGAGGTTCTGACTAGGGGTGTGACAGAGAGTGGTGTGTACACGGTCAAACCGTTTGACTTCGATGAGCCCTTCCAGGTGTACTGTGATATGGAGACAGACGGCGGAGGCTGGACGGTAAGTTCATACAGGCCTAGTTGCAATTATAACTTTAAAAATAGATTATACAAACACACACAAAATACAACAAATTAAATGCAGAAGTTCATATTGCGGGCTTTTTTTATTGAAAAGGTATTCCAGCGACGTAAGGACGGCAGTGTAGATTTCTATTTGGACTTTGCCAACTACAGCCGGGGCTTTGGGAATCTCGAGGGAGAGTTTTGGCTCGGTAATAACAACTTGCATCGTTTGACCACCCCAGGCGTGTACGAACTCCGGGTAGATCTATCGAACCTTGAACACAGTACCGCGTATGCCGTCTATGACTCGTTCAGCATCGCCGATGTGAGTGACAACTACAGGCTGAATCTGGGAAGTTACTCAGGAACCGCAGGTAGGAAATTCAAGGTGGAGATTCCAAAGCTAATACAAAAACCTTACCGGGTAACTCAATGCCCATCGCTGCGATCGACCAGTTTACATTGCTTTTTTATAAGTGATTGTTTGTGGTAAGTGGCCACGAAACTCAACAAAGCATAAATAAAACATCACGCCTTTTGGGCGCTTTAAGGTTGCATGATTTTCCGTTTAAGATTCGTTCATATTTTAAATATAGAACCATCATTTCATTAAGACTGCGGTTCATATAAATATCGGTGTAATGCCAACCCACGGAAGAACCAAATCTTAACAGCCATTGAGCCCATAATTTTACTAGAGTAAAACTTTATTCCTGTGTAGAATGTGAACATTTTACCTCACTCTTCCCAATATCCCCGGCTCCATTTGATCCATTTGTTCCTCAGCATACACTTTATTGAGATACCGAAGTTATGTAAGAACCAGATTCAATTTTAAAGTTACCCCATTCCAACATCACCTTTACACTTATAACTATGACCACGTGTGTTATCTTTCAGGAGACTCGTTATCACACCACAATAACCAGCCCTTTTCAACCAAAGACCGAGACAACGATGACTGGGGCAGTAACTGTGCCGAATGCTACCACGGAGCCTGGTGGTACAGAAGCTGCTACTACTCCAATTTGAACGGGAGATACTTCAATGAGATCACTTCCAGTGGCAAAGGAATTAGATGGAATAGCTTTTCGGGTTACCGCTCACTAAAAACTGCTGAGATGAAAATTAGAAGTCAAGTTTAGTCTTTAATAAGGTGGATAACAAACCCATCACGCAGTAAAAATCTCCTTAACAATCACCTGATTACTTTATCTTATTTACAGTAATATACATGTACCTTTAGGCCTAAATGCCAAACATTTGATTTATTTTTAAAGACACTATCGAAAAGAATCACAGTGTAACGCAATGGATAAGACAATGTATAGAAATCGTGACGTTCAATAACCAAAAATAGAGTTACAGAAATTAACTAGTACTAGTAGTGAATGTCACATTAAACCCGATTTGACTAGGCACCGTAACTTCTTAAGAAACAATAATATAAATTTTTTTTTTTAAAAACCCCACACAAAATTCAAATAATAAACTTGTCACTAAGAATTGTTACACTGTTTCAGGTTCAGCTGAAATATTAAAGGAAGAATTCGATTTTTTATTCTAATCATGTATACAAGTAGCTCTTCTGATGATACTGGTTTTGACAGTTGTCTTCCTAGAGCCTTTAGACCAAGGTCTTTGTATTGAGGATCAAAGCTCTTGTGAAGGTCCGTTGAATAAAGCTGAATGTGCCACTGCTCTCAAAAGATATGGCTAACAATAAGATCCCTGGGTGTGGACAAAATTCTTCTGATAGCGCTCTCTTTTGAATCAACCTCCTTCAGCCCATGTTAATTTCCCAGCTATGGGGGACTGAATCTCAGGGGACAGATTTCCCTATGACACTCCGGCCGAATTCTACAATTTGTTTTAGAAAGATATCAAATGTTTGTTACTTGATGCCTTTAAGTTCTCTTTTCAATCAGGTCAATTAAGTATGGACCCAAGACGTGGTGTCGTTAACTTAATCCCCAAACCTGGGAAAGATCCAACAGACCGGGGCCCAGTTTCATAAAGCTGTTTAGCAGACAATTCTGCTTAGCAAATTTCTTTGCTCAGCAAGAAATGAGTAGGGTACCAGTCACAGCAATGGTAACTGTATGGTAATTTGGCTGGTAACCTATTTTTCTTAAGCAAGAGTTTTCTGTGCTACCATTCCTTATGAAATTGAACCCTGATGAACTGGAGGCCCATTTCGTTGTTAAATGTCGACTATAAAATAATGTGCTAAAGCTATCGCTAGTAGAATAAAAAGGGTTTTGCCAACTTTAACCGGTTTTATGCAGAATCGATATATCGGTGAAAATATTAGTGTGGTTTTAAATAGTATCAAGTATGCGAAAGAGGCTTAATGTTCCAGAGATTATTTTATTTGAACATTTTGAAAAAAGCAGTTGATATTAGAGTGGACATTGTTTAAAGGCCTATACACTATTGGTGAGATCGAAAAACACAAATGTTCACAGATTCACACACAACTTACATGATTTAAAGTGAGGAATGGTAGAAAGGGTTCCTTAAAATATTTCTGCCTAAAATGCCATCGTTTCTGAGAAATGAGTAAAACAATAGTTTTTATCACGCGCGATATTTTGAAAAAACAGAAAATACATAAGGTCTCTTTTCACTATTTTCTCGTGATCTCGATGACCAATTGAGCTCAAACTTTCACAGGTTTGTTTGTTCATGCATATCTTGAATCACACAAAATGTGGACACTGAATTTGAGCTGTTACCAAAAGTGTACAATACCTTTAAAACAATTTTGTGTTACTTTATTTTTGGATTTGACATACTCAGATGGTTTTCAACATTGTGTAATAATATTAGTAGTTGTGTGACTAAATAATGGCCATGTTTCATCATTATTTAACTTGACGAGGGGGTGTGCGTCAAGGATGTCCTCTTAGTCCATATCTCTTTATTCTGGCAGCCGAATTAATGGCCAATGCTTTACGACACTCACAAAACATTTCAGGTTTGAGTATTGGTGAAAACTAATTGAAAATTGGTAGTTATGCAGATGACACCACACTTTTCGTTGATGGTAGCGACGTCTCTGTTTACACCACTTTTGACCTTTTAGACAAATTGTCTCTGGCTTCTGGACTGAAAATTAACCATTTAAAATCTGAAGCAATGAAATTGGTTCTCTGATCTTCAATGACAAATCACCTGGTAAAATATAACACTGGTAAAATATGACAATATTAAGCGTAAAATCATGATTAATAGTTATGAAAGTGGTGGTCTTAAAATGTTAAACTTGGAATGTTTTCAAAAAAAGTATAAAATGTATATGGGTCAAAAGGCTTTCGAATGAACCACAAACCTTTATAAAGTTGGAATTTCTCCTTACTGGAGTCACGCTGCCAAAGTGAGTTGACCGATATTCAGTTTTTCTTGGTTTTTGCTTCACTTGTAATGCCAGGGTGTTGATAGTCCTTGATATCCCAGACTGGACCATTCCACATATATAAGGGGGTTGGGGGTCTGTTCCCAGAGTTGTCTTGTTTTCTTGTTATGTGCTGGAAATTTGCTTGCATTCATTTGTACAGAGTATAGAGTTACCCAGATCTAATCATCTTATAATGTGGAACCTTCTGTTCTTGTCTAGCAGGCTCACTGTGTCTTGCCGACAGCTTGTGTGATCAATTGTGGTCAGAGATCTGATTGTGGTTTTTAACACCCCCATAAAACCATCGCGATGTTAACTAAACTTGGTCTTCAAGATATTTTTAGAAAATAACTGTCTCCCCTAAGGATTTCCCATTCTAAGTATTGAAGGATCAATTTGTAATTGATATCGTAAGAGCATGGTTAGAGTTCAAAGCAATGGTTTAAAGGAACATTACAGAATTGGTTTTTGCTAACAAAACAGTTAAGCACTTTGTATAATCCACCATATACATAAACTGACAAACCTGTAGAAGTTTGAGAACGATCGGCCATCTGGGTCACGAGAAAATAGTGAACAACCGATTACAAATTTGCATGTGTTATACAATGCATGAATAAAACGCTCATGAGCGATAAACTCCAATCGGAAATTAGTTTTATTTATTTCTCATCAAATATGGCATTTCATACAGAAATATTTCTAGGGATGTTTTCTACTATCATCATCATTAGACCGTGTAAGTTTTATGTAAATCTGTGATCTAAAAGAAAATTTTAACGTTCCTTTGAATAGCAAATAAAGTTAGAAGGTGAATCTTTAAATAATAATATTTTATCTGAGGTTTTATGGTTATTATTGTTCTAAGAACATTTTGTTAATAAAATATGCAGAAGACGTTTTGACAAACATTAAAATTTGTGCGCCTTCAAAATTGTGTCTTTGTTTTATACTTTCATTGCCATACCTTTCCAGTTGTCTCCATATTGACATAGTTTACTGATATTCTACAGTGACGTAGTGATGACGGCATCGATGTTAGTTTCGATATGTTTACATTTTAAAACGTGTCTCATCCACTTTGGCCCGAGAGTTTAAAACGAGGCTGTGGTTATTTTTTCACTTCAACATTCGGTTTCAACCGGAAGACAAGATCAAATTGGGGTAACCTCTGTTTGACCTTTGCTAAGCGTTTAGAGGCCTTACACATGACATACAGGTTGTTAAAATAGCTTCTTTTGTTCAAGAATTATCGTGATTTTACACTCCTGTAATCTTTCTCAGAATGGTTTTTTTTTCAAACACAATATCAGAACCTCTACCCTTGCAGGTAACCACTTTACCTGCGTGAAGAGAAGCAATTATAGTAAAGCATCTTGCTCAAGGAAACAAGTGTCTTGACCGGGACTCGAACCCACAATATCAACCTTTACCCTCGCCTGATCAAATAAAATAAAAATTAAAAGAAAAAAGACGAAATTCATAACATATATTAATAATTAAAATGTACAAGGTCTATCGTGATTAATGATTATTAAGTTACTGAATGAAAGTATATGTATGGTTTCAAACAGTTGGTCAACTCAGTCAGCTCAGTGGTCAAGGGTATGAAGTGTCGAAGAAAATAATTCTGCTCCTATTTTCCCCCATATTTAAATGTAAAATGGGGTGTTGCTCGTGGCCAAGCGGTCTAAGGCGGTGGTCTAGGACCCAAGTTCTGTAATTTACAGAATATGGTTTTGAATCCTGGCCTGGTTAGTCGCAACACTTGTGTCCTTGAGCAAGACACTTTATCATAATTACTTCTCTCCACCCAGGAGTACAAATGGGTACCGGTGAGAGCTGGGGAGTAACCTGCGATGGACTGGCATCCTGTCCTGGGGGGGAATATAAATATTTTCAGTCGTTTAGTGCCAATGAAACCGGATATAAACACCGGCCTGATGAGCCATATTGGCTCCGGAGAGACTTTACTTGTGTGTTAAAGTATTGGCACAATTGGAGGGGTGGGGTGGGGGGGGGCGACACACCCTCTGCCACATATCGGGCATAGTATATAAAGAGAACCAAAACACAACCAACCTAAGACTTCATGGAACAAACTTAGACAGCAAACGTTAAGAAAGTAGTTTCGCCAAAAAACCGGTTGATAACATTTGTATTTGTCCTGCAGTACAATAAAACTAGAAATTAACCCAGTACAGGGGGAAACTACGGCGAGAGTCAGCATTCTGAAGGAGAGGAAAGAAATGTGCGGATCTAAGGGGAGGAATTTTTACCCAAGGGACAGGACTCGAACTGTATTTAAAAAAAAGAGCGCCGGGTCTTGACTGTACCAAAATGGTTGCCAAAAATATTAACCCTTCAAGTTAAGATCGAATTCGATATAATGACAGGGGATTCTGGATATGTCAGGTTCGATCAAGTGCCAAAGCCTCCACCAAAAAGCAGAGTTCATGAGTTTGAAGTAAAAACCCAGATGATTGTGGGAATGTTTAACATAAATAGAAGACACAAAACGATCATTAACGGCAAAATGAACCAAACACCAAATCAAACCAAATATAATCAACCAACCAACTGACTAACCAACAAACCAATTTACCAGCCAACTAAACAACGAACCAACAAACCAGCAACCAACCGAACCGAACCACATAATAATTACTTACCAACTAATTATGACCAAAAACAAACAAACAAACAAACAAACAAACAAACAAAACACCCCAACACCCCAACAAACAAACAAACAAACCGAACAACTGACCAAGCCACAGCTACTTCTCGGCAACCAACCAACCAACCGACCAATAAAACCATTTCCATACCATTTCCAAAATTAACATCCATCATTTCCATACCATTATTAAAAAATCCGTCTTAATTTTCGTGCACAATAAATAAATAAACATGTTCACGTACTTCATTTTAAAGTTATTTACCAAGATCTCAAACAAACTCTCTTTCACAAAATATCATTGCAAAAAAATATATTCATAGGAAAAAAAGGTTTTTCAAATTTGACAATGTGGATTGGAATGTCTAGACCTACCTGGAGCAGGAGTTTAAGGCGCTCAATCGGTGCCACTGCGGTCTTGGAGATAGCGGCGGCGGTCCCAACGGCCATCAAATCCTTGAAGAAGGAAATCATGTCGAAACCTTTTCCGCACATGATGCTAGATTTCTGGGCCTTTACCTCCAATGAGATTCAAGTGCAATGATCTTATTTGCAGCGAGAAATAACCCACAGATGATCTTGCTTGGTGACGCAGCAATGAAACTGGACACTTGCAGTCGGTAGAAAGTTGAAAGCGCAAGTGTGCCGAGTTGTTAGCAACGGCCACTGACGTCACCTGAAGGTTACCGCACAATGCTAGCCTTCTGATTGGTCCAAGGTTTTCTAACCTCATATTTTAATAATCAAAACGACAACTAAATGAAGAATAATGTTTTTTTAACATTTGCCAAAAATCCGTCAATGTTACCATTTGGTTGTAGATTTAAAATTTAACTTCGTAGTTTCAATAACCGTACTCGTTTTGCGTTTAGATGCGCACTTTAGGAAAGTCAGCGTGGTCGTCTGTATCTGTATCTGCTGTACGTTGCAGAAACCAATATTGGCATAAACGTGAGAGAGGGTGAGAGAGGGTGAGAGAGGGGGTGAACGTGCTGATTGTTTAGTGGGAGAGAGGACTGCGGCTAAGGAGGGATTTGAAAGAGTCGACTGACTCAGCTTGAACAACATTTTCTTCCAGGTGGTTCCAGTCAATTGTTGTTCTATTGACGAATGAGTAGGCTACTTGAGTTGGTTGGTGTTGTACCGTGGAACTTTGAATCACTTAGAGTTATTTGCTATTGAACTTTCAATTGGGGTAGTTGTTGGTGAATTGAAGAGTGTTCTAAGTCGAATGCGCCTGCCTGGTCTTTGGGGTGTAAAGTAAAGTTGAGATGCTATAGCTGGTACCAACCCCTCAACCACCTTGTACATGAATGTAAGACGTAACTGCTTCCGTCTGTCCTGGAGAGATGGTAATAGCAGGTTTCCGAGCATTTTGGTGATACATCCAGGTTGTCGTGACCTATAGTCTCCTGTGATGAAGCGTGCAGCACGATATTGGATGCGCTCAAGGCGATCTATGTTGGCCTTAGTATGAGGATCCCATACCACTGCTCCATACTCCAGGGTTGGTCGTACGTACAAGGGCTAATAAGTAGGCAGTGCGTTTACAGCTGGTTGGATAGTCTTGGTTCCAAGACCTTCGCACCGAAATTGATCAATTCAAACAACGCATCGAAATGGATCAATTCCAACAACAGAGGGCGTCACTATCATTGGTTCGATTTAGCTTCCACGAAGGTCTTGGGTATCTTGTATGAGGGTGCTTAAGTGTTTCACATTTTCGTGAAATATTCATGAATCGCCAACCATGCGTTTATAACAGCTAGGCTAGCTATTATATAGAACGTTGTTATGTGTGGCCAAAAGTACCTTCGCGCCAGGAATTATTATAAGTGAATAAAATGTATTCTGAATAGAGCTTGACGATGGGCCGGGTTTAATTAAGGCTTCAGTTTTGGACTTAACAATGCTCTTGATTAATTGCTTACCTTTTGTTTGTAACAGTATTTAAATTAGTCCTTGTTTGTTGAAGGTTAACAGGAACAGTGCATGAATGATTTAATAATGAGGATTTATTTGAGATTTACAAGTAAAATGGAGTTTAGTGGAGTTAAAGCAAAAGTAAACCTTTGGTTTTTGAAACCGTTCGATTGTTTTAATTCCATATTAATGTAGATATATAAAATAAAACTAACCTGTGAAAAAATCATTTCAAAAGTTGGTTCACGTTTTTTAGATATCACCGAAAATCCGGAGCGAATAATACGTCAACGCAGGAAGAATAATCCTAATTTGGATATTGAAATTTTCAAGGTGTGTCATGATGTGCCCACAAATAATGTGTTCTCGGTCGAATGCTTGTCTTCTTTCTTGTAGACACAGGAAATATTGGCATTAGCCAGTCTGCTTGTAAAGATGCCAGAGTCGAGGGAACTTTGGTAGATTGATGTAAGGCATGTTGTACGGAGCCCCTAAAGGGACAGGTTAAAAACAAGTTGAAAAGGTAAAAATAATGCTTTAACACTGTTGATTTAAACTCATCCCATAGTTGAGGTGTGTTGGAGCCTTCTTGTTTCATATTTATGATTTCATGGGAAAGTACGTCAAGGCTGTCGGCTATGTTCTCCCAGTTTGCTCGAGAGTACTGGTAGCATTTTTTTATTATAGGTTTAACAGAGATTGGTTTGGTGGTCATAATGTAATCACAATATCATGATCTGCTATCCCTGGTGCAGTAACTGAAAACTTTACAAGGCTTGGGTTGGATGTAAATACAAGGTCCAGTACATTATCTTCGCGTGTGGGTGACATGGACTTGTGTTAAGTAGGGAGTGATGTCAATCAGCATTTGCTGGGTAGCAGTGTCTTTACTCCTTAGATCTACAGTACATTGCTAGGGCAGTTGAAATCTCCTGCGAGTACAATATGTTTATTCTGAAGGCCATTTTAAGTGAGCTTGATAAGAGACTGGTCCAGTTCATTCAGAGTTTCAACATTGCTGTAGGGCATGTAGAAGGATCCAATAATCAGCTCTTTTTTATTTTGAAGTATAACTTTGACCCATTCAAGTTCACAGTTTGTTACAAGCTCGGGTAATTCAATGTAAATTAAACTGCGATGGACAAGTATAAAGACTCCTCCACCTAGACTGGAACGGTCATTCCTGTCGGCAGTGTAGTTTTCTGGGAAAATTTCACTTGATCTAAATGTAACCTTCAGATGGGGATTTACCTGGTTTAACCCCCGTTATAGCCAGGATTCAGTTCCACAAACAATATCCGGTTTGATGTATTCAATGGCAGCGGCTAGTTCAGCTCTTTTAGCCAACACACTTCGGCAGTTTATTGTCATAAATCTGAGGTTTTGTTTGTTTGGTGGATTGGATGGTCAAGAACTATATGCGTTCGTGACGATGTGTTGTCAAGACTGATAGTCTTGTTCATGCTGGTTTTGTCTGATTTTGGGCTACTTGTGCATAGTGGCCAACAAGAGTGGTTCGAAGGTGATACACTGTCTACAAGATGTTTGAATCAGGGGGTGTATGGTTATGGCAAGCCATATGCCCAATAATTCGATAAACACTGTTTATCACCGATAAACACTGTTTATCACCGATAAACACTGTTTTTCGCCGATAAACACTGTTTTTCGACCGATAAACACTGTTTATCGAGATAAACATTGTTTATCAACTGATAAACACTGTTTATCGAAAAACTCTGTTTATCGCTTGATAAACAGAGTTTTTCGATAAACACTGTTTATCAACTGATAAACATAGTTTTTCGATAAACACAGTTTTTCGCCGACGCCAAATGCCCAATAATTCGATAAACAGTGTTTATCAGTCGATAAACACTGTTTTTTGAGAATAACTGTGTTTATCACTCGATAAACATTGTTTTTCGCCGATAAACAGAGTTTATCGCGAAAAAACTCTGTTTATCGACTGATAAACACTGTTTTTCGATAAACATAGTTTTTCGATAAACATGGTTATTCGTACACCGTCTAAAGAGGGCGCCATAGTGCCCGCTCTTGCAGAGCTGTGCGCTCTTGTCAATGCAGCTGGTATACACGGGGGGGCCTGGGGGGGGGGGGGCACGTGCCCCCCCACAAAAGGGCAAAAAGTTTCTAATAGGATTTTGTACATGGCCCTCTATATGAGGTTCGTGGAGACGATAGCGGATCAAACCTCATAGTTCTAGGGCTAGGAGTACATGACCCCCACCACCACTGACACACCCATTTTCCCTGGGCCCCCCCACTTGGAAGCAATGCCCCCCCCTGTGCCCCCCACCGAAAAATTCCTAGCTACGCCGCTGTACACGTGCCTGCGAGGTATATACCGCGCCGGGTGTAACTATTTCTATGTCACATGCGAAATAGTTGAAATTGATCAGTTTATAGCATTAATTTTCCCCCGTATTGTCTTAATTGTCTACAACTTCAATGGTTTGCAAACCATGAAGTTACTGTTACATGCACTACTCTTGGTGGCTTTATCGAAGCCTTTAATCGCCCCACTACCAAATAGAGCTGAACGGGCTGCAAATCCTACCCTGTTACCCCTTTTTTCATCCTGTTTCATGTTTGCTTCGAGCTTTCGAGAGGTAAAAATCGTTAACAGGTTTTACCAGCATCCCTAAAACGTAGACTAATATAATCATATGGATATGAAATTTATTTCCTTACACATCCAACACAACGGCGTACAAGCGCTAATAACAGGATGAATAACGTTAGGTAAGAAATGTTGTTTTAGATGTGGGAGGACGGAAAACCCGAAACGGGGAACTGGAAACCCATATTTGCCATATTTGATGAGAAATAAATAAAACTAATTTCCGATTGGAGTTTATCGCTCATGAGCGTTTTATTCATGCATTGTATAACACATGCAAATGTGTAATCGGTTTTTCACTATTTTCTCGTGACCCAGATGGCCGATCGATCTCAAACTTCTACAGGTTTGTCAGTTTATGTATATGGTGGATTATATAAAGTGCTTACACTGCCAGCAACTGGTTTGTTAGCAAAAACCAATTCTGTAATGTTCCTTTAATTTCATGAAATAGGACACACTGTCACCGTGTCGACAACAAACTCTCCAATAATTTGAGCGCAAATCTGCAGGACAGCGCCCTCCCAAGGCAGACTGTATAACCATGTTTATCGAAAAACTATGTTTATCGAATGATAAACACTGTTTATCGAATGATAAACACTGTTTATCGAATGATAAACACTGTTTATCGAATTATTGAGCATTTGGCGTCGGCGAAAAACTGTGTTTATCGCCAAAACTGTGTTTATCGAGTGATAAACAGAGTTTATCGAAAAACTCTTTATCAAGTGATAAACAGAGTTTATCGAATTATTGAGCACTTGGCGTCGGCGAAAAACTGTGTTTATCGGAAAACTATGTTTATCAAAAAACTGTGTTTATCAAGTGATAAACAGAGTTTATCGAAAAACTCTGTTTATCGACCGATAAACACAGTTTTTTGAAAAACTATGTTTATCAGTTGATAAACAGTGTTTATCGAAAAACTCTGTTTATCACCCCGAAAAACTCTGTTTATCAAGCGATAAACAGAGTTTTTCGATAAACAGTGTTTATCAGTTGATAAACAATGTTTATCTCGATAAACTCTGTTTATCGGCGAAAAACTATGTTTATCGGCGAAAAACAGTGTTTATCAAGATAAACTGTGTTTATCAAGTGATAAACATAGTTTTTCTCGAAAAACAGTGTTTATCGGTCGAAAAACAGTGTTTATCGGCGAAAAACAGTGTTTATCGGTGATAAACACTGTTTATCGAATTATTGGGCATATGGCTTGCCATATATGGTGGTGGTTGGTGTAGTCTAGTTCATAGTAGCCTTGATCAAGGCAGTCGCATTTTTCTCTCCAAAAAAGACGCCGTAAACACACCCGTAGCTGTGCGTAAGGTGTGTATCACATCGCACGACCCACCCGTATACACTGTACGTAATGTGTGTATCACGTCGCACGACCCCCGTACACACACTGTGCGCAGGTCATCCGCACTCGTACCACTCTCCGCATGCGGAGGCCGTCAGGCCGACAGCCTTGACGGGTCTGTAACTTCCGGATTAAATGTGTTTCTTGATATTTTCGTCCAATATTGGACGAAAATGGGGGGGGGGGGGGCTCTCGGATATGCTAGTATGCAGCTCATGAATATTTAAATATTTCGTCAGACCTATTGCAGACAACACCGGATGGGAAGCAAATTAATTATTCATTTCGACGTCCAATCACGAGCTTCTCTCACTATGACCTTTGTACCATATCATGCTTGCTGTATGATGTGATGCGATGTGAGTAGTACGACTTAATGGCGCTTGTGGACCGGTAATCTGCGAGGCTGGTCAGTCAGCTCACAAGTGCTGAACCCGTGCGCGAGAACAATTCAAAGGTATGAAGACGGTGTGAGTGGCTGCACAGAGTCGGACTTCGAGAGGACATGTCAGGAAAACACAGATGCAGAAACTACATCACCTCCAGAATTAACAACCAAAAGAATGGCGAATGATCAGGGTAGTCCAATGAGGAAACTTGGGTGCAGCGCATAAAGCTCCAGGGGCCGTTATAAGAGTTTACTGTTAAACAAAAATTGACAGGATACAGCCACACATGATACATGTGAAATAGATTTTTAGCTACCCTGTTCTAGTGAGTGTACTTGGGAAATTTGGTGTTAGGCAGCTCTTTTTTAGTGGGGCGACCAAAATGATATAAAAAGTGCAATGAGCTATATGCCTTCATGAAACAATCAACAATGGTAGTTTATTGAGGTCTTTGTTTTGTATATTTTTACCTCCAATGAATGCACCAACAGTGATTAAATCACTGTTAATGATGCAAGATGGAGAAATTTCCTGCTAGAAAATGGTGTATGTAATGTATGTTACAAATTGATCCACGCAACCTCATTTGTTTAATTCCTGCCATGCCCTCATTGTCTCGCTCAGCTGAGGAGAATACGCAACATTTTCAGATAGATATTATTATAACAAAGTATTCCCAAATTCAAACCGGCGCGCCAGTGCAGTAGCCACATCTGGATACTGCATGCATATTCATAAGAATGAGTAAACAAGACTTCCGCCACTGACCAATGGGGTCTCGCCTTTCGCGCGCATTATAGTAATGAGTCATTGGCTTCGAGACAGAACCGTCAAGGCGTTGATTCGGTGAGTGTCGCATACAGCTCACACGAGCACGCGCACACCGTACTGCACACACAGACACCATGCACACAGCTCGGGCGGGTTGGTAGCTCGGGTTGGTAGCTCGGGTGGGTAGCGCGGCGCAAATAAAATAAAAATGAAAACAATAAAATAAAATTGAGAAAAAAGCTCCAACGCCTTGATCAAGGTGTTTATTTATTTCACATCCAACAGCACAAATAACGCCAATAACAGGATGAAAAGAAACAAGACATTTTTCAGTTTTAGATGTGGGAGAAAAATTCCCACACAAAAATAATAATAGTTTCTTTCTTGTTGTTATAATCTGAATAAATATGACTTTAAAAACAAAGAGGAGAATGCATTTCCTTTCCATATAGTGACTGACAGAATATTATAATAAAAATTGTTTGAAAGGCACTGGACAAGTTTGGTAACTGTCAAAGCCCAGTATTCTCACTTGGTGAATCCCAACATAATGCATAAAATATCAAAACCTGTGACAATTTGGTCTCAATTGCTCTTCGAAGTTGCAAGAAAATGATGAAAGAAAAAACACCCTTGTTGTACAAATTGTTGTGCTTTCAGATTACTGAAAAAGGCTTCAGGCCTGAAGTCTTTTGATATCTTAGTGAGAAATTACCTCTTTCTCAAAAACTACGTTACTTCAGAGGGAGTCGTTACTCACAATGTTTTATACTATCAACAGCTCGTTACCAAGTAAGTTTTTATGCTAATATATATTTTGAGTAATTACCAAACAAAGTCCAGTGCCTTTAAGCATTTTATTTCATATGGACTGAAAGAATAAGGAATATAAAAAAAGGTTATTTCATTCTACTTTTCATTCTTCAACAAAAAATTAAAAACTTACATTTATTTAAACACACTTTTTCAAAGTACATTCCAGATAAATACATTGCATACAAAGAAAACGCAAACTAAAAAAATAGAAATTCAAAAACCCACAACAAACAGCAATCCACTGACTCTTTTTTACATAAAATAAATAGATTTGGATAACACTTTTTATTTTTTATTTTTTATTGTTAAGAAAGGACATGAATGAACTTCTGTTGTATCTTTATAAGAGGGAAAGTGCCAGTTGTTTTTAAGAGTAATGAAATGAAGAAAATAGTTCACTTTTATGTATCTCCATCAAAATATGGTGTTTAAAATAGTAACGTTTAGAACGGTTCACTAAAGTCAATCTTACCTACACAGGACTTGAATTGGGGGGAAAAACCACAAGACTATACCATGACTTGTAGCTCAAAATGTTTACTGGACCAGAATTTGTTTTACAAGACCACAATTGAAATGAGATTAAAAAAAACATAGGCCTATACACAGTTAAACATTTGAACTGTCTTAGTTTGAATTATATTAGAGAAGATTTATCTCATTTATATTATGGGTAAGTATTCTTCAATACTTCAACAGAATTGAAAGATACTTATCAGACTGAAAGCCAACATTTGAACAAAAATACCGCCAGATTTTGTCTGTTGATGAGTTTACTGGCCTAGCACTAAAATCAGTGGCCTTGGGCCTGCGAGTGTAAATTTCAAGCCCTAGCCCTATGGAATGTGTGGATTTTTTTCCTGGTTTCAGACTTTGTACATCGACCTCCCTTCACCTTCAGATTTTCTTGAAAGAGGTGAAGATGGAAGTACAAATAAGAAAGACACGGATCCCTAGATGAGAGCAAACTTCTAGATTTCTATTTGTAGCGATGTAACAAGCTGCGATATGGCACAATAAAATATGGCAATACGCATTAGTATGGCGATAAGATGGCAATAAGACGGCGATACAATGCAATAGTATGGCTATATATTGCAATACTACAGCAATATAACGCGGGTAAAAAGGGGAAAAAAAGACAGGGTTCCCCATGCACAAGCTAGCGTATCGGGCTGATATGCGCGAATTGCGTGTCGATACGCGCACATTTCGGCCAATACGCAAACAAATTTGGCTGATACGCAAAACAAAATATATATATATATATATTTTTATTTTTTTTCCGGTAGTTTCACAAAATAACACGAAAAGAAAACCATATAGAATGCGCCAAATTGCACAGTAGGGCTTTGAAAACCAAGAAAAACACCAAGTAGAAAACATTCAGAAGACCTTGTTTCAATTCAGCGGACATCGGTGTGCTTGGAATCTCAGGAATTCTTTAGAGGATTTTGAGGGGGTACCTCTGTGCAATAGTTTGTTAAGGTATGGGAACATTGGAGGGGGTATACCCTCTGCCCCATATCGGGCGTGGTATAATTTGTTTTTTAAGCTGTGTTCAAAATCATGTCTTGTACACTATAAAGAAAACCAAGTCAGAAGTGACCCGGAGAAAGGTCCAAATGGCAGAATATCAGAATACCCGCTGGACCACTGGCCAGAGTTCAGGAGTTTTTGCACTTGGCCAGTAACCCCATAACCCAAAAAGTCTTGCAAGTTGCAGTCTGTTAAAAATGTAATATTGACTCAATGACTTATTTATACTACAGCTTTTCAAGTACAAACTTCATCCTAAACAAATACACCCCCCCCCAAAAAAGCAAATCGTTGTAATTGTGGTCTCTTAAAAATATTTCTTGGTCCAGTAAATTTTCTGAGCTGCAATTTTCTGTAGGCTTGTAGAAAATTTCTTGAAAAATCGAGCACTGCATAAAAATATCCAGGTGAGCGCGTCCCATATTGGGAGTCAACAAAGTCCGTTATCTGAGTCAAAAACACACTTCTGCGACCCAGATTCCTGGTCAGTCTGACCCAGCTAAGTTCATAGCTGTGAAATGTAAAACTGTCACAGTTGGTGCTCTCACATTTATGGCATTTCCACTGAATGTTTGAGTGGTTTAATAATTCAAAGTCAGTTGAGCACAATTCAATACATAACTGATGATACCAGACACTACCATCATCACAGGCGACACCTTTGCAGGACCAAGTGACAGGGTCCTCACATAAACCACAGGGGTAGACACTGGGGTTCTTTGCACGAGGGCCTGGGTTGGTATGGATGTCACCGGAGAGTAGCAGTAATACTGAACCTCGATCATGATTTAGAGTACATAAAGACTGCATACAGTTAGGGGCGATTTGGTAGCAACAACACAGCTCATAGTGTAAGGTGAAGAGCCATTTTCGTCCAGCGCATGATCCAAGATGGCTGACCAGCTAGACACAACAAGATGGGTGGGGTCACAGCAATCCTAGTACAAGCTGGTATTTTGGGGCTGGAGACCAGCAAATTACTCAACGATCCTCATCATTTTTTGCAGGCAGAGGGTGCAGTAAACAAGGCTTATGCGGGATGGTCGAAAAGAAGTGAGATATTAGATTGGCTTTATGTAAAATTTGCGCTGGCGATGAAGACGCGTCCTCTCTCGACGAGCGCCCTCATAAAATCGTCAGGGTGATGTGGCCAGAGTACACCCACCGAACACGCTAAGTTGAAAAGGCGCGCAATTCGGAATTGGATCGTGCGTGCCACGCAGTGAAATAGCACAAGTTATTAACATTAATGCAAAAACAAGTTTATTGAACTGTGCGCAAAGATCGCCTTGATCTCTTTGTACGGTCATTGTTTTTTGTCAACGTAATGCTGATTTATAGGCAAAATTATCAAGAAAGCTACAATAAAAGTCATCTGTGAAAGTTTCAGCTGAAAACAGTTTCTTGTATACCTTGTACCATGTACCTAGGCATTGTCCATCCACTGTAGGATGTAGCCGTCAGATTCCTCCATGTAGCCCTTTCCTTTCCAGATGTACCTTGTACCTTGTACCTTGTACCTTGTACCTTGTACCTAGGCATTGTCCATCCACTGCAGGATGTAGCCCTCAGTCAGATTCCTCCATGTAGCCCTTTCCTTTCCAGATGTACCTTGTACCTTGTACCTTGTACCTTGTACCTTGTACCTTGTACCATAGGCATTGTCCATCCACTGCATGATTCAGCCCTCAGTCAGATTCCTCCATGTAGCCCTTTCCTTAGCCGTTCTGGTCCAGTTCTTACCTGCGATCTTTACTATGTTATCCCTCCATCTTTTCTTTGGTCTACCTCTAGATCTTTCCCTACTCTGGGTGCCATTCTGTGGTTCTTATTGTCCAATTGTCTGCCATCCTTGCTACGTGTCCTGCCCATATCCATTTCATTTTGTTGACGTAGTTTGTGATATCTGTCACTTTTGTTTTGTCTCTGATTGTTTGGTGAGGTATCCGGTCTGTCAGTGAATGAAATCTCTAGCATTATTCTTTCCATTGCCCTCTGAGTGGTAGCCAATTCATTATGTACGTATTTAGTTATTGCCCATGTTTGACATCCATAAGTTATCGTTGGAAGTACACATTGAACAAGCACCCTTTTCTTTCGCGATATTTATATATTTTTGCCGCTGAAGATTTCTCTGTACCTTCCAAAAACACCCCATCCTGCCTTTATTCTGTTAAGACTTTTTAATTATCATCAAATCTGACAGAGCCAACATCAACAGTCATACCATGACCATACATCATGTACTAAATGTTCCTAAATGTTCCTAAATATAATGTCACCACTTGGCAAGTCATGGACGAAGGAACGCGAGCGATCCCGATGTTGAAACTAATCATACCATTGTAATCACCATGTTGCACTGAAATAGGCCTACGTGAAGCTCGATGTGGTTGTAAAGATTTGCATTTTTGAAACAAGACACTTTGATCCTATAATTTGAAAACCGATGAATGTCATCATGATGTCATAACTGATTTTTTTTCAGACATTTACATTATAAGTAAGTGCTAAGTTTTAAACTTTTTTGAAAATGCAACAGGTTTTCAGCAAAACAATACATTTTAAACTTGTCACAAGAGGGCGCTGTTAAGATAATGACGTCATTACTCTTTCAATTGGAAGGCCTAGGGGTCAAACTTTATTCCATACCGAGAAACCACGTCCAATTGCCTCAAAACGAGGCCCAGGAATGTTTATTTTCACCTCAACTTCCAGTTTTGACCGGAATTGAAGGTCACACGGGGTCACACTTCTTTGTAATATTAATTGTACAACACTTCCAGATCTTTCATATCGTGCAAAGGTGTTGTAACTAGTTTTCCAGATTTAAATTGTTTAGATAAACGTTAATTTGGTGCAATGCATCAAATGTAGATTTTGGTATACAGTGTACTTCCTTATATTTGCTATGATAACGTACACATAAGGAAAAGGTTAAATAGAAAAACAAACTTTGTTGGGGTAGGTTTTTTGTGCAGTGCTTGAAACGAAACTAAATCTGTTTGTGCGGAAGAGGAAGTGACAAGCTGACAATAAAGAAAAAATGGCCTATTTTCACTGTGAACCAAACTTGTTTGCTATTGTGCCCCTGAAGTTCAACCATAAGCCATCCTGTCTGAAAATATCATTATTAGTTTAGCAGTTTGCCTTAAAATGGAACCAGCGTGTATAAAAATGACCCCGTTGGTCTTCATAGCCGTGTTTGCTATGAGAGCAAGATCCCAAACTCAGCATAGCATTGGCTCATATACAACAAGCGAGACGGAGCGATGTGTGTGCCAGCCACACGTCACCATCAACCCGCCCGTTTGCGGACGCTCCGTTCCCGTGAACTCCAGTACCGGCTGCAATTCTACCACCGTCCAGGAAATATTTCGCACAGTTTCTGCACTCTCTGACAATCAAGAATTGGTTTCCTCTGAGCTAGAGGATACAAGACGTAAGGTGGATGAGTTGCAGGTTGCAGTCTCTGGCAATCAAGAATCGGTTTCCTCTGAGCTACAGGACATGAAACGACAGTTAGAAATGCTGCAATCAGCAGTTACTTCCATAGTTGGATTGCTACAAGGTATAGTAACACAATTGACCATGAGAAAGCAAAAGTAGGGGCCATCTTTTATTTTTGAAACTTCATCGCAAGTTTGCTGTTTCGGCTTTATAAGAACCCGTGCCATTACTCTTTGTTCATGCACACATTACTTATGACGATCCAGTTTCAACTTGGAAGATGCCATGACGCTGTTATCAACAGTAGGCCTACGTTTGTAAACAATGACGTTGCCGAAACACAAAATCAACAAAAATAAGGGCTTTTCGAGACAATTTTGGAATATAAACTTAAGAATTTTACAGTGATTCCTTTTTGGGTTTTTATTTATTTATTTTTTTTTGTGGGGGGGGGCACTTTTAAAAAATTTAAATTGTTCGTATACTTTTGCAATACGCCGAGGTTGTTATTCTTTCGGTTTTGGTCTGAAAAGAAAACGGAAAATAATTTCTGTCAGCAAATTGGCTTGGCTCTCAACAGATTGTTAACGCCTCCAGTAAGCCCCGCCTCCTGGAGAGACAAGTTAAAGGTTTGAGGGAGGGGGTGGGGCAGGGACTTGTTTTCATATTACAGAGCATAACGTCTAACGTGGACCACGATGTCCGACAACAGATTTGAATATTGATTTGTCTAGCATATCTCAGACGAGATTTAATCTGTGTGGCGTGTCGTGGCTGAGCGGTTAAGAGCACCGGACTCAAGCTCTGGTGTTCTGATCAGCAGAGTGTGGGTTCGAGTCCGGTCGTGACACTTGTGTCCTTAAGCAAGACACTTAACCACTATTGCTTCGTCCTTCGGATGGGACATAAAGCCGTAGGTCCCGTGTGTTGTGTAATGCACGTTCAAGAACCCAGTTAAGTATCGCTAAGAATAGAGGTTTGCCCCTGTGTGACCTAGTGACTGGCAGTGGCTGCTGAATGCACCGCAGCACGTTGTAGACCCTTATAAGGTGCTACATTATAAATTTGGTCTCATATCTTTAAAAGAAACTATAAAAACCTGTCTTAGATTGTTTCTGTCTGTTCAAGCGCCTAGAGTACCTTACTAGTAGATACGTGTAATTGGTAGATTATTATCACAGTTTGCGCAACATATATGTACCGTACGTAGAATGACAAACCCTGCGTCAGAATGTCCATTGGTAATCAATGCAGGATAGTCCAGTCGTATATCAACAAATGTTGGAGGAGAAATGTCACGAAATGACTGAAACTTGTACAAACTGCAAAATAAGTAACTAATGCTATTTCAAGGTATGTCAAACTGAAAGACTGTGATTTCAATTGATTCACTTGATACTTTTGCTGAGAGTGTTTGGATACAAATATATTTCATTTAATATTTGTCATCATGAAGGTAGTTCAGCCTTATTCTTCAAGGATTGTTCAGAGGTTCTGACTAGGGGTGTGACAGAGAGTGGTGTGCACACGGTTAAACCGTTGGACTCCGGTGAGCCCTTCCAGGTGTACTGTGATATGGAGACAGACGGCGGAGGCTGGACGGTAAGTTCATATAGGCCTAGTTGCTTAAAACTTTAAAAATAGATTTTACAAACACACACAAAATACAACAAAATTAAAAAGCAGAAGTTCATATTGCGGGCTTTTTTTATTGAAAAGGTATTCCAGCGACGTAAGGACGGCAGTGTAGATTTCTATTTGGACTTTGCCAACTACAGCCGGGGCTTTGGGAATCTCGAGGGAGAGTTTTGGCTTGGTAACGACCTTTTGCATCGTCTGACCACTCAGGGCGTGTACGAACTCCGGGTAGATCTTACGGACTTTGAAAACAGTACCGGGTATGCCGTCTATGACTCGTTCAGCATCGCCGATGTGAGTGACAACTACAGGCTGACTGTGGGAAGTTACTCAGGAACTGCAGGTAAGAAATTATAGGTGGAGATTCCAAAGCTAATACAAAAACCTTACCGGGTAACTCAATAAGCCATTTTGAGATATGGCGGGCACATTACTATAACACTGTTTGATTTGGGTAAATTTGTCTGTATACAATGCCCATCGCTGCGACCGACCAGTTTACATTGCTTTTTATAAGTGATTGGTTGTGGTAAGTGGCCACGAGACCCAACAAAGCATAAATAAAACATCACGCCTTTTGGGTGCCCATAAGGTTTAATAGAGGTTTAATAGAGTAAAACTGTATTACTGTATAGAATGTGAACATTTTACCTCACTGCTCCCAATATCCCCGCTCCATTTGATCCATTTGTTCTTCAGCATACACTTTATTGAGATACCTAAGTTATGTAAGAAACAAATTTATTTTTAAAGTTACCCCCTCCCAACATCACCTTTACACTTATGACTATGACCACGTGTGTTATCTTTCAGATGACGAGTTAGGAATCCACAATAACTTGCCCTTTACGACCAAAGACCGAGACAACGATGACTCTGCCAGTAACTGTGCCGAGTTACACCACGGAGCCTGGTGGTACTATCAGTGCTACGTCTCCAATTTGAACGGGAGATACTTCAATGAGAGCATACTCAATACCCAAGGAATTAGATGGGGTGGCTTTTCGAGTTTCCGCTCACTCAAAACTACTGAGATGAAAATAAGAAGTAAAGTTTAGTCTTTAATAAGGTGGATAACAAACCCATATAATAATACACGCAGTAAACATCTCCTTAATCACCTGATCACTTTATCTTATTTCCAGTAATATACATGTACCTTTAGGCCTAAATGCCAAACATTTGCCTTTATTTTTAAAGACACTATAAAAATAAAAATCAACAGTGTAACGCAATGGATAAGAGATGTATAGAATTCGTGACGTCAAATAACAAAAAATAGAGTTACAGAAATTAACTGCATAGTGAATGTCAGTTCACACCCGATTTGACTAGGCACCGTAACTTATTAAGAAAAACCAATAATAATTTGGAAAAAAAGAAATCCCCAAATATTCAATTAATAACCTTTTCACTAAGAATTGTTACACTGTTTCAGGTTCAGCTGAAATATTAAAGGAAGAATTATATTTTTTATTCTAATCATGTATACAAGTAACTCGTCTGATGAATCTGGTTTTGACAGTTGTCTTCCTAGAGCCTTTAGACCAAGGTCTTTGTATTGTGGATCAAAGCTCTTGTGGAGGTCCGTTGAATAAAGCTGAATGTACCACTGCTCTCAAAAGATATGGCTACCAATAAGAGTCCTGGGTGTGCACAAACTTCTTCTGATAGCGCCCTCTTTTGAATCTTCCTCCTTCAGCCCATGTTAATTTTATTTGGAAAGATATCAAATGTTTGTTACTTGATGCCTTTAAGTTCTCTTTTCAATCAGGTCAATTAAGTATGGACCCAAGACGTGGTGTCGTTAACTTAATCCCCAAACATGAGAAAGATCCAACAGACCGGGGCCCAGTTTCATAAAGCTGTTTAGCAGAAAATTCTGCTTAGCAAATTTCTTTGCTCAGCAAGAAATGAGTAGGGTACGAGTCACAGCAGTGGTAACTGTATGGTATTTTGGCTGGTAAAGCAAGAGTTTTCTGTGCTTCCATTCCTCATGAAATTGAACCCTGATGAACTGGAGGTCCATTTCGTTTTTAAATGTCGACTATAAAATAATGTGCTTAAGCTATCGCTAGTAGAATAAAAACGGTTTTGTCAACTTTAATTGATTCTAACCAAACCGGTTTTATGAAGAATCGATATAGCAGTGAAAATATTCGTCTGGTTTTAGATAGTATCAAGTATGCGAAAGAGGCTTAATGTTCGAATGATTATTTTTTTGAAGATTTTGAAAAAAGCAGTTGATATATTAGAGCGGACATTGTTTGAAACAATTTTGCGTTACTTTAATTTTTGATTTGATACTCAGATGGTTTTCAACATTGTATAATAATATTAGTAGTTGTGTGTGACTAAATAATGGCCATGTTTAATCGTTTTTTAACTTGATGAGGGGGTGTGCGTGAAGGATGTCCTCTTAGTCCATATCTCTTTATTCTGGCAGCCGAATTAATGGCCAATGCTTTACGACACTCACAAAACATTTCAGGTTTGAGTATTAGTGAAAATAAATTGAAAATTAGTAGTTTTTCAGATGACACAAAACTTTTCGTTGATGGTAGCGACGTCTCTGTTTACACAACATTTGACCTTTTAGACAAATTTTCTCTGGCTTCTGGACTGAAGATTAACCTAAAATCTGAAGCAATGAAATTGGTTCTCTGATCTTCAATGACAAATCGCCCGGTAAAATATAACACTATAACAGTGGACGACAGGCCCGGTTAGAGTGCTTGGTGTTTTGTTATATCTCATAATGAAAAAGAGTTGTTCCGGTTAAATTAATTATGACCCACAACTCAATCAAAATAAAACAGTTCTCAATTTATCGGCTAGAAGAGATCGTACGCTTATTGGTAAAATAACTCTTGTAACAAGCTTAGCATTGTCTCAATTATTAACTTTTCTTTTAACGGTTTTGCCTAACCCTCCTCAAAAATTTATTAATGAATTTTTGAGGAGGGTTAATGAAGTGGAATGGTAAATGTGACAAGATTTAGCGTAAAATCATGATTAATAGTTATGAAAGTGGTGGTCTTAAAATGTTAAACTTGGAATGTTTTCAAAAAAGACTTAAATGTATTTGGGTCAAAAGGCTTTCGAATGAACCACAAACCTTTATAAATTGGAATTTCTCCTTACTGGAGTCACGCTGCCAAAGTGAGTTGACCGATTTCAATTGTTCTTGATTTTTGCTTCACTTGCAATGTAAGGGTGTTGATCTTAGTCCCTGATATCCCAGACTGGACCATTCCACATATCTAATGGGGGGGGGGGGGGCAGCTACCATTCACATTCACTTTATACAGAGTTACCCAGATCTAACCCTCTTATAATGTGGAACCTTCTGTTCTTGTCTAGCAGGCTCACTGTGCCTTGCCGACAGCTTGTGCGATCAATTGTGATCAGAGATCTCATTGTGGCTTTTAACACCCCCATAAAACCCTCGCCAAGTTAACTTGGTCTTCAAGATATTTTATAGATAATAACTGCCTCCCCTACGGATATCCCTATATAGTGAAGGATCAATTTCTAATTGATATCGTAAGAGCATGGCTAGAGTTTAAATAGCAAATAAAGTTAGAAGGTGAATCTTTAAAGAATAATATTTTATCTGAGGTTATATGGTTATTCTTATTTTAAGAACATTTTGTTACATACAATATGCAGAAGAAGTTATGACACACATTAAAATTTGTGTGCCTTCAAAATTGTATCTTTATTTTAACTTTCATTGCCATACCTTTCCAATTGTCTCCATATTGACATAGTTTGCTGATATTCTACAGTGACGTAGAGATAAGGTCATCGATGTTAGTTTCGATACGTTACATTTTAAAACATATCTCATCCACTTTGGCTCGAGAGCTTAAAACGAGGCTGGATTATTTTTTTCACTTCAACATCCGGTTTCAACCGGAAGACAACATTAAATTGGGGTAACCACTGTGTGACATTTGCTAAGCGTTTGAAGGCCTTACATATGACATACAGCTAGTTAAAATAGCTTCTTTGGTTCAAGAAAGAGTTAAAGCGCATTTTACAACAACGTATCAATGCACTTTACATTAGTGCCTTGGTTAGGGCCAATAACATTCCTGTAATCTTTCTCAGAATGTTTTTTTTTTTTCAAACACAATATCAGAACCTCTACCCTTGCAGGTAACCACTTTACCCCTGCGTGAAGAGAAGCAATTATAGTAAAGCATCTTGCTCAAGGAAACAAGTGTCTTGACCGGGACTTGAACCCACAATATCAACCTTTACCCTTGCATGTACCCATTTATACCCCTGCGTGAAGAGAAGCAATTATAGTAAAGCATCTTGCTCAAGGAAACAAGTGTCTTGACCGGGACTTGAACCCACAATATCAACCTTTACCCTCGCCGGTAAAGATGATATTTGTGATCAAATAAAATAAAAATTAAAAGAAAAAAGACGAAATTCATAACATGATTAATAATTAAATGTACAAGGTCTATCGTGATTAATGATTATTAAGTTACTGAATGAAAGTATATGTATGGTTTCAAACAGTTGGTCAACTCAGTCAGCTCAGTGGTCAAGGGTATGAAGTGTCGAAGAAAATAATTCTGCTCCTATTTTCCCCCATATTTAAATGTAAAATGGGGTGTTGCTCGTGGCCAAGCGGTCTAAGGCGGTGGTCTAGGACCCAAGTTCTGTAATTTACAGAATATGGTTTTGAATCCTGGCCTGGTTAGTCGCAACACTTGTGTCCTTGAGCAAGGCACTTTATCATAATTACTTCTCTCCACCCAGGAGTGCAAATGGGTACCGGTAAGAGCTGGGTACTAACCTGCGATGGACATGGCATCCTGTCCGGGGGGGAATATAAATATTCTCAGTTGTTTAGTGCCAATGAAACCGGATATAAACACCGGCCTGATGAGCCATAATTATTGGCTCCGGAGAGACTTTACTTGTGTGTTAAAGTATTGGCACAATTGGGGGGGGGCGACACACCCTCTGCCACATATCGGGCATAGTATAGGAAGAGAACCAAAACACAACCAACTTGAGACTTCATGAAACAAACTTAGACAGCAAACGTTTAGAAAGTAGTGTCGCAAAAAACACGGTTGATAACTTGTATTTGTCCTACAGTACAATAAAACTAGAAATTAACCCAGTAGGCCCCCTACAGGAGGAAAATAGGGCGAGAGTCAGCATTCTGAAGGAGAGGAAAGAAATGTGCGGATCTAAGGGGAGGAATTTACCCAAGGGACAGGACTCGAACTGAATAAGAAAAAGAGCGCCGGGTCTTGACTGTACCAAAATGGTTGCCAAAATATCAACCCTTCAAGTTAAGATCGAATTCGATATAATGACAGGGGATTCTGGATATGTTAGGTTCGATAAAGTGCCAAAGCCTCCACCAAAAAGCAGAGTTCATGAGTTTGAAGTAAAAACCCAGATGATGGTGGGAATGTTTAACAAAAATAGAAGACACAAAACGAGCATCAACGGCAAAATGAACCAAACACCAAATCAGACCAAAGATAATCAACCAACCGACTAACCAACAAACCAGTTTACTAGCCAACTAAACAACGAACCAACAAACCAGCAACCAACCGAACCGAACCACATAATAACTAACCAACTAAAACCCCAAACAACCCAACCATCCAACTATGACCAAAAACAAACAAACAAACAAACAAACAAACACCCCAACAAACAAACAAACACCCCAACAAACACCCCAACAAACAAACAAACAAACAAACAAACACCCCAACAAACAAACAAACCGAAGAACTGACCAAGCCACAGTTACTTCTCGGCAACCAACCAACCAACCGACCAATAAAACCATTTCCATACCATTTCCAAAATTAACATCCATCATTTCCATACCATTATTCAAAATCCGTTTTAATTTTCGTGCACAATAAATAAAAAAACATGTTCACGTACTTCATTTTAAAGTTATTTACCAAGATCTCAAACAACTCTCTTTCACAAAATATCATTGCAAAAATACATTCATACGAAAAAAAAGTTTTTCTAATTTGACAATATGGATTGGAACTTGTCTAGACCTACCTGGAGCAGGAGTTTAAGGCGCTCAATCAGTGCCACTGCGGTCTTGGAGATAGCGGCGGCGGTCACACCGGCCATCAAATCATTGAAGAAGGAAATCATGTCGAAACCTTTTCCAGACATGATGCTAGATTTCTGGGCCTTTACCTCCAAAGACTTTCAAGTGCAAAGAGATCCTATTTGCAGCGAGAAATAACCCAAAGATCTTGCTTGGTTACGCAGGGATGATCCGGGACACTTGCAGTCGATAGAAAGTTTGCAGAGTTGTTATACAACGGCCACTGGCGTCACCTGAAGGTTACCGCACAATGCTAGCCTTTTGATTGGTCCAAAGTTTTCCAAACTCATATTTTACTAATCAAAACGACAACTTAATGAAGAATAATGTTTAACATTTACAACAAATTCCTTGAATGTTGCCATTTGGTTGTAGATTTAAAATTTAAGTTCGTAGTTTTAATAACCGTACTCGTTTTGCGTTTAGGAAAGCCAGCGTGGTCGTCAGGGTGATGGGAGCCACACATTGACCTATCCAGTCAATATAATAGAGATCAATGCACCCACCGAACACGCGAAGCTGAAAAGGTGCGAAATTCGAAATTGTACAGATGCGTCCTGTAGCGCAGCCATTGATCTCTATTAGATTGTCAATATGATAGAGATCAATGAGCGCAGACCACCGTCCATACATGGTGGAATTTGTTCGTGCGTGCCACGCAGTGAAATCGCGAATGTTATTAAACAAAGATCGCCTTGATCTCGTTAAAGGTACGGTAACTGTTTTTGTCAACGTAATGCTGAATTATAGGCAAAAATATCAAGAGAGATACCATACAAGTCACCTGTGAAAGTTTCAGCTGATTACAGTTTCTTGTATCTTGTACCTTGTAGCTAGGCGTCGTCCAGCCACTGCAGAATGTACTATAGCCCTCGGTCAGATTCCTCAACGTAACCCTTTCCTTTCCAGTATGTACCTTGTACCTTGTACCTTGTACCTTGTATCTTGAAAGTTGTACCTAGACATTGTCCATCCACTGTAGGATGCAGCCCTCAGTCAGATTCCTCCACGCAGCCCTTTCCTGTACAGTATGTACCTTGTACCTTGTACCTTGTACCTTGTACCTTGTACCTGGTACCTGGTACCTTGTACCTTGTACCTTGTACCTTGAACCTTGTACCTATAGGCATTGTCCATCCACTGCAGGATGGAGCCCTCTGTCAGATTCCTCCATGTAGCCCTTTCCTTTACAGTATGTACCTTGTACCTTGTACCTTGTACATTGTACCTTGTACCTTGTACCTAGGCCACTCGTCCATCCACTGCAAGATGTAGCCCTCAGTCAGATTCCTCCATGTAGCCCTTTCCTTTACAGTATGTACCTTGTACCTTGTACCTTGTACATTGTACCTTGTACCTTGTACCTAGGCCACTCGTCCATCCACTGCAAGATGTAGCCCTCAGTCAGATTCCTCCATGTAGCCCTTTCCTTAGCCGCTCTGGCCCAGTTCTTCCCTTCGATCTTCACTATGTCATCCCTCCATCTATTCTTTGGTCTACCTCTAGATCTTTTTCCTACTCTGGGTTGCCATTCTGTGGTTCTTATTGTCCATCTGTTGTCATAGATAACGTCATCATCCTGGAAATAGGTGCGGTTTCATCTATTCACTCATCTACCAAGTAAATGGTAGGCCTAAGTTTGAGGACTGAAACCTTTTTTGTTAATGAGATATGAACTTTTGAAGTATTTTTGTTATTTTTATCGACCAGTTTAGACCGGAATTAAAGGTCACATGGGGTCACACTTTGTGTAATAATTGTATAATACTTCAGATTATTATTTCACATGGCTCAAAGATCTTGTATGTAGCAATTATGGTTCTCCAGATATGAATTTTGTATTAAACATTAATTTGTTTCATGCGACTCGCCGAGCAGGTATAACAACCGCCAGTTCTCTACCGAGCCCTAAATACAGCCTGACCTATATGGAGCCCAAAACACACACACGTCCTTTCAACATGAATTGATAGTCACTGAGTTAATCATTGATTTTGGTTTGAAGACATCTGTTCCAAGCTTAGTTTGAAAAACATATAGCGGCGTAATAAACATTTCAGCCTGTGTATAAATGGCGTTACTTAACTGTATTCATGCAATGCACCATAATGTAGTTTTTGGTAAACAGTGTGTACTACAAGTGCTTAAGATTCCTGTGATTACTGCCTATAAATTGGACGCAAAACAGTGTAAGTTAAAGTTTGTTTTCTTTTGTATTAAAGCTGGATTGTCCTTTGTTAAGTATGATCTGAGAGAAGAGCAGAAGAGATAATTAAAGGACTATTTGGATTGCTATTTGATATGCATTTACAAAAGCACTTTCACTGAAGATTTTACTGGTAGACTTTACATTAAAGGGATTTACTTAAAGGAGCAGTTTGATTAAAGTTTTCACTAAAGTTTGATTAAAGTTTTCATTAAGATTAAAGTAAGGTTTATATTTAGACATTGTATTTTTCATACATGTAGATTTCGAACCCGACCATTGATGTAATGTCTTCTGAGAATTGCAATTAAAGGAGTTTGAAAACGTTTGAAGTTTAAGAGACGCAAACAGAATCTTACATTCGAAATACTTGCCACTGGGTGCAGCCAGACAGTAGCTTCACCCCCTTGATGATTTGATGAGGCAAGAGAGAGAGAGAGTAACCAGGTGAGACCGTTTCATTCTAACTAACCCCTGGGCTAGATGAGAAGAAGACACATAACTCTTCATCTTTCGACATGGCTAATACTGAGACGAAGAAGATGAGGGGCCTTGCGAAGGGACGATTCACTAGAATATGTCGTTGCATTGACACCGCAATCACACAGAGTAAACCAATAGAATATGTCAACATGTTGGCATCTGATTTGAAGTCTGCATGTGACACTGTTTACGCCAAGCATAAAGAATTCATCCTGCATACTGACGGTGAAGGTGAAGATGAAGAGTGGATTTCTACCATAGAAGAGAAATACGATGAAATCAGAGAGATGCTAATGAATTACAAGATCCACGCCCATAAAGATGAGACAGATGCCTCAAAAATAGAGCAGACACAACTTGAGAACGAGGCAAAGCGAACATCACTACACAAAGCAAGAAATCTCAGAGATATTCACGAGGCAGATCTACGTCAACTTTGTAAGGGAATTACATCGTACATCGAGAACGATTCACTTGATGCAGTGAAGACTGGAAAGATAGATTTGAAGCAACTAATGGAAGATACTAAAGCAACTCACATGGAGTACGTCACAATGTTACCAGCGGACGAGTTTGAAAGCGAAAATACATGGCTCCTACCAATCCGCGATTCATACAACGAAGTAAGCGAAGCTATCGGTAAATTCCTAGATAATCATGCAGTTTCTCCATCCCCAGCTCATAATGGGAAGAAATCCACGAGTGGGTTTCACATTGAGAAGATGCGCCTACCAGTCTTTGACGGTGACATCAGAAATTATCCCAGATTTCGTTCAGATTTCAAGAAATTCATCCAACCTGAGACGACAGTAGATCAGTCTGCTTTTGTTCTGCGTAGGTCATTGGGTGAAAAACCGCTGCAAGTGATTGGTGCCATAGATGATGATGTCAGCGAAATTTGGAAGAGATTAGATGAGCGGTATGGTGATCCCATCAAGATGGCGGACTCAATCATGCGAGATTTCATGCGAGAAGATCAAACCAGTCAGAGATGGAGACGACAAGCGGTTCGTTGAATTAGTCGACATTGTTGAGAGGAGCTATAACGATCTCGCAAAGGTTGGAATGGAGCGAGAGATATCCAATACCTTTATGATGACAAATCTGAAGTCGATCGCTCTGACAGATTTCCAGCTCTCCTTCAATTTCTAGTAAAGGAAAAGAAGAGCTTCGAGTATGAGTTTTCCGATATAAGAAGTCTCGCTGCTCATAGCAACGGTGAACACAACAGACGTCAAGGAGAAATACGGAACCACAAGGCGAGATGTCGTCAAGAAGTGTCTCCTTCACGATGACGGTAACCACACCACACCAGAGTACCGAGTATTCATAGGCAAATCAGTTTCAGAAAGAGCTCAGATCGTGAGGGAAAAAGGGAGCATGTTATTGCTGTCTGAATCGTGGACACAGAATAACGGATTGCAGAAAGAAGAAGAAGTGTGACGTCATCAGTTGTACTCGCACTCATCATCCAACACTGCACTACAACCAGCAAGGAGCCGAACAGACCCCAACATCCACAGTTAAAAATCACACTGTGGCATCATCCAGATCAAACGAAGCTTGTCTCCTTCAATTGATGAAGATCAAGGTTGGCCCAACTCACATGAACGTGCTATGGGATGGTTGTGCTACATCTTCCCTCGTCACTAACACGGCAGCTAAAGCAGCAGGTTTGAGAGGTACCCCCATCAAGTTTTCCATAACAAAGGTGGGCAGAGTGACAGAAGAGATTGACAGTTTCCGCTACTCGGTGCCCCTTACTGACAGAGAAGGGCTACATAGTGCACATCTTAGCCTACGGGATTGACCGCATCACCGCAGACATAGAAAATATCAACACACAGAGTGTTGTGGGACTCTTCATGGGTGTAAGCCGGGAGCAGATTGAGCGCCCAAGGGGCCAGGCAGACCTCCTCATAGGTTTTGAATATGCAGGATACCAACCAATAAGACTACAGGCTGTAGACCACCTACTTGTCCTGGAGAATAAATTTGGTAGATGTTCGGGAGGTAGTCATCCAGCCATTACTGAGAGAATCAGACGAATCCTTGCCGCTACAGCAATGATCCACCATGTGTCCACTTGCAGCCTAGACCAATTCATGACGTTGGAGAGCATGGGAGTTGAGTGTAACCCAAGATGCGGGAACTATGTGGTAAATGTCCCATCGGGTCCAAAGACTACACTTTGAAGGAAGAGCGAGAACTCGCACTAATTGATCAGAATCTCATCTTTCATGGATCTCATTGGGAAGCAGCTTACCCCTGGATCAAGGATCCCGCTAATCTACCAGACAACAGACACGTTGCATTTGCCACCCTGAGAGCCCTAGAGCGAAGACTGGAGCGTGACCCTACCAAGGCACAAGTGTACGACGCACAAATGAAAGACATGATAGATCGAGGCGTCGCCCGAGTAATCCCAAAGGAAGAAATGGCTTCGTATAAGGGACCGATCCACTTCATAGCCTATCACGAAGTTCTGAAGCCAGACAGCGAGACCACCCCTGTCAGGATTGTATTCAATAGCAGTGCCAACTACAAAGGACATATCCTCAATGACTACTGGGCTAAAGGTCCAGACATGATGAACCCTCTCCTGGGAGTACTACTTCGATTTCGAGAGAACGAGGTAGCATTGGTTGGCGACATCCGCAAGATGTATCACAGCGTCTTTACTACGTTGAAGGACCAACACTGCCACAGATTTCTCTGGAGAGGAATGCGGACCGGTGAGGATCCAAAGACATACTGCATGAAAGTTGTCAACATGGGCGACCGGCCATCAGCCACTATTGCCACTGTGGCACTGAAGAAAACTGCTGAGCTTGGCAAAGATAAATTTCCCGAAGCCGCAAGCACGATCCAGCAGAATGTTTATGTTGGTGATATCCTTGAGTCTGTGCCAACACTAGACAAAGCCCGGATCCATGCACAAGAGATTGACCAATTGATCAAGCCAGGAAATTTCTTCCTAGAGAAATGGGTGTTCTCTGGAGGACTCGACAAAGATGATGAAGAATGGCCTAGCAAGGAAAACAGTGAGAAGGTACTCGGCATTTCATGGGACCCAAAGAGAGATGTTTTCCACTTCATCACAAGGATCAACTTTGCCCCAAAGAAGAAGAAGATCAGACAAGGTCCTGACCTGAGAGGCGACCAAATCCCTTCAAAAATTCCGTCCGTACTCACCAAGAGAATGTGTTTGAACCAAGTCAACGGAATAATTTATGACCCACTAGGCCTTGTTGCACCATTTACAATTAAGGCAAAGAAACTACTAAGAAAGATGTGGGGTATTAAGCTTGGCTGGGACGACCAATGCATGAAAACATGAGGAGAGAATGGGTACAGTTCTTTAAGGAGCTGTGTGAGGTCGCTGATATTACATTCCAACGATGCATTAAACCAAAAGGAGTCGATCCACAGACAAAGCCAACCCTGATTGTCTTTTCCGATGGTTCTGAACAAGCATTTGGGACGGTAGCCTACATTCGCTGGATGCTCAACGATGGCAGATACGTATCAAATTTAGTAGCAAGCAAGAGCCGCATTGCTCCCAGCGAAGTAGCCAGCATTGTGTGACTGGAACTGACCGGAGCCGTCCTCAAACGACTCACATGCTTCATCAAGAAAGAAATGCGATTACAATTCGACAGAGAGTTTCACATCGTCGACAGCGAGATTGTGAGAACGATGATTCAAAAACAGAGCTATGGGTTCAAGACGTTCGTCGCTACCCGAATTGGTGGCAAGGAGGCAGGCAACAGAGCCAGAGGATTGGTGGTGGTGTAAAGGTGAACTGAACGTTGCTGACCTGATCACAAGAGGAAAAACTCCATCTGAGATTGGTTCTGAGAGCACATGGCAGCAAGGGCCAACATTTCTGTAACAACCCATAGAAGAATGGCCAATCCAACAAAGCTGCTCAGAAGGCAACCTTCCAGAACGGGCCAAGATAATAATGCTCGCTGATGCACGAGAAGCCGATACACTAGCTAACAGAATTGATGTCAGTAGATACAGCAGCTACAATAAGCTCTTGAGGGTAACTGCCAGGATTCTTGCCATCTACGACAACAAGAACTTATCAAGTGCGGCCAAGGTCCTTTCCGCAGAAGGTTTACAGCGAGCAGAAATTTTCTGGATCAAGGAGTGTCAAAAGTCGATAATGAAGACACTTAATGATGACAAGGTGACTTTCGGTAAGATGTACGCCAAACTGTGTCCCCAGGTCAGATATGACGGCGTCATTGTTGTGGGAGCCAGAGCAGGAAGATATGTACACTTCAGCTACAACAAACAAGAAGTTCCCCTCCTCCTCTATCGTCACCCTTTCTCCAAGCTGTATGCTGTACATGTTCATAATAGAGGCCACCCAGGAGTTCAGACAACAGTCTCCAAGATTCGTTCAAAATTTTGGATCATCAATCTGTACAAGATGGCAAAGAGTATCCGTCACCACTGTGTACCTTGCAGAAGGCAAGAGAAGGACATGGTCGGCCAGAAGATGGGAGAGCTGCCATTGGCGCGACTAAAGCCATCACCTCCCTGGAGCTACGTTGGAGTAGATTTGTTTGGGCCGTTCACAACTCGTGGAGAGGTCAACAAGAGAGCTCGAGGCAAAGCGTATGGCGTTATTTTCAACTGTTTCACCACACGAGCTGTACACATAGATCTTGCAGTTGATTACAGCTCGATTGGATTGCTACAAGTCCTCAGAAGATTTGTATCCCTCAGAGGTTATCCAAGCGAAATGTACAGTGATGGAGGAAGTTAGTTAGTAGGAGCATCAAAGGAGCTCAAGCAGGCTACAGACGACTGGGACACAGACAAGCTACATGAGTTTGGCGTTACTAACGGGATGACATGGAAGTTCTCTATGGCGGATTCACCTTGGCAGAATGGAGTTACAGAGAACCTGATCAAAGGCGTCAAGAAGGCCATAAATCATGCCATCGGGAACCAGGTTCTTCAGTTTCATGAACTACAGACCGTTTTCTATGAAGTAGCCAACCTAGTGAATGAGAGGCTGATTGGACGACATCCGACTGATCCGGAAGACGGAGTTTATCTATGTCCGAATAATCTACTTCTTGGACGAGCCACAGGAAGAGTACCAAGCGGACCTTGGAGAGAAACTAACAATCCTAGACATCGAGTTGAATTCGTGCAGAACATCATTAAGGCTTTCTGGATCAAGTGGACCAGGGACTACTTCCCGTCTCTCATCGTAAGACAGAAGTGGCATCACCAGAGAAGGAGCGTGTTGAAGGGTGACGTAGTGCTGGTACAGGACAGTAACGCTATTCGCGGGAATTGTAGAATGGGAAGAGTGGATGAGGTATACCCGGATGAAGCTGGCAACGTGAGGAACGTGCAGGTGAAGCTGAAAACCACAGATAGGGCCGATCAGTGTCGAAATGCGAACTACACTCTCATCCGAAGAGCTGTTCAGAGGCTGATAGTTCTTGTTCCTGTTGACCGCGACGTGATTGATTAAGTGTAGGCGGAGTGTAAAAATTGCAGCATCTTACTTTTCTTTTTTCGTTTCTTGAAGGATAATTTCCTGTATACTGCCCTCACTTGTTGAGAGAAGATTTTTTAGTTAAATAGTCTGGCCCTAATTGTCTATTGTTTTACATAGCATTTTAGACTGAGTACACAAGATACTAGACTTTGCCACATGTTCATTGTTTTAACCATTCATTTTGATACAACAAGTTATACTACAAGTGCTTAAGATTCCTGTGATTACTGCCTATAAATTGGACGCAAAACAGTGTAAGTTAAAGTTTGTTTTCTTTTGTATTAAAGCTGGATTGTCATTTGTTAAGTATAATCTGAGAGAAGAGCAGAAGAGATAATTAAAGGACTATTTGGATTGCTATTTGATATGCATTTACAAAAGCACTTTCACTGGAGATTTTACTGCTAGACTTTACATTAAAGGGATTTACTTAAAGGGGCAGTTTGATTAAAGTTTTCACTAAAGTTTGATTAAAGTTTTCATTAAGATTAAAGTAAGGTTTATATTTAGACATTGTATTTTTCATACATGTAGGTTTCGAACCCGACCATTGATGTAATGTCTTCCGAGAATTGCAAATAAAGGAGTTTGGAAACGTTTGAAGTTTAAGAGACGCACACAGAATCTTACACAGTGTACTTCCTCATACTCATGTACCCATATTATGAGGAAAAACTTACATTAAAAAAAACATTTGCCGAGGTGGGTTTTGGTTCAGTGCCTGACAACAAAATTAAATATGTTTGAGCGCAAGAGGGAGTGACAAGCTGACAATAAAGAAGAAAAAAAAGACGATTTTCACTGTGAACCAAACTTGTTTGCTATTGTGCCCCTGAAGTAAAACCATGAGCCATCTTGTCTGAAAGTACGAGACTGCCTGCAAAATATCATTAAGCTTATTAGATAACAGTTTGCCTTAAAATGGAACCAGCGTGTACAAAAATAACCCTGTTGGTCTTCATAGCTGTGTTTGCTATGAGAGCAAGATCCCAAACTCAGCATAGCATTGGCTCATATACAACAAGCGAGACGGAGCGATGTGTATGCCAGCAACACGTCACCGGTACCGGCTGCAACTCTACGACCATCCAGGAAATACTTCGCACAGTTTCTGCACTCTCTGACAATCAAGAATTGGTTTCCTCTGAGCTACAGGACATGAAACGACAGTTAGAAATGCTGCAATCAGCAGTTACTTCCATAGTTGGATTGCTACAACAAGGTTAGTAACACAATTGACCATGAGAAAGCAAAAGTAGGGGCCATCTTTTATTTTTGAAACTTTATCGCAAGTTTGCCGTTTCGGCTTTATAAGAACCCGTGCCATTACTCTTTGTTCATGCACACATTACTTATGACGATCCAGTTTCAACTTGGACGATGCCATGAAGCTGTTGTCAACAGTAGGCCTACGTTTGTAAACAATGTTGTGTACTCCGTTCCCTATTGAGACATATCCAAATAAATAGCAAATGTATTATTAACATGTACGTAAAATGACGCAACATGCGTCAGAATGTCCATTGGTAATCAATGCAGGATAGTCCAGTCGTATATCAACAAATGTTGGAGGAGAAATGTCACGAGTTGACTGAAACTTTTATAAACTGCAAAATAAGTAACTAATGTTATTTCAAGGTATGTCAAACTGAAAGACTGTGATTTCATTTGATTCACTTGATACCTCTGCTGAAAGTGTTTGGATATAAATATATTTAATTGAAATATTTGTCACCATGAAGGTAGTTCAGCCTTATTCTTCAAGGATTGTTCAGAGATTCTGACTAGGGGTGTGACAGAGAGTGGTGTGTACACGGTCAAACTGTTGGACTCCGGTGGGCCTTTCCAGGTGTACTGTGATATGGAGACAGACGGCGGAGGCTGGATGGTAAGTTCATAGGCCTAGTTGCAATTATAACTTTAAAAATAGATTATACAAACACACACAAAATACAACAAAATAAAAAAACAGAAGTTCATATTGCGGGCTTTTTTTATTGAAAAGGTATTCCAGCGACGTAAGGACGGCAGTGTAGATTTCTATTTGGACTTTGCCAACTACAGCCGGGGCTTTGGGAATCTCGAGGGAGAGTTTTGGCTCGGAAACGACAACTTGCATCGTATGACCACTCAGGGCGTGTACGAACTCCGGGTAGATCTATCGAACTTTCAAAACAGTACCGCGTATGCCGTCTATGACTCGTTCAGCATCGCCGATGTGAGTGACAACTTCAGGTTGACTCTGGGAAGTTACTCAGGAACCGCAGGTAAGAAATTAAAGGTGGAGATTCCAAAGCTAATACAAAAACCTTAACGGGTAACTCAATGCCCATCGCTGCGATCGACCAGTTTACATCGATTTTTTTTATAGGTGATTGGTTGTGGTAAGTGGCCACGAAACCTAACAAAGCAGAAATAAAACATTACGCCATTTGGGCGCTTTAAGGTTGCATGATTTTTTATCTCAGATTCGTTCATATTTTAAATATAGAAACATCCTTTCATTTAGACAGCGGTTCATACAAATAACGGTGTAATGCCGACCCACGGAAAAACCAATACTTTTTAAGCATAACAGCCATTGAGCCCATAATTTTAATAGAGTAAAACTTTATTCCTGTGTAGAATGTGAAGATTTTACCTCACTCTTCCCAATATCCCCGGCTCCATTTGATCCATTTGTTCCTCAGCATACACTTTATTGAGATACCTAAGTTATGTAAGAACCAGATTCAATTTTAAAATTACCCCATTCCAACATCACCTTTACACTTATGACTATGACCACGTGTGTTATCTTTCAGGAGACTCGTTATACTACCACAAATACCGGCCCTTTTCAACCAAAGACCGAGACAACGATGACCGGGACGGTAACTGTGCCTTGGGAGGACACGGAGCCTGGTGGTACAGAAACTGCTACTACTCCAATTTGAACGGGAGATACTTCAATGAGAGCACTTCCAGTGGCAAAGGAATTAGATGGAATAGCTTTTCGGGTTACCGCTCACTAAAAACTACTGAGATGAAAATTAGAAGTAAAGTTTAGTCTTTAATAAGGTGGATAACAAACCCATATAATAATACACGCAGTAAACATCTCCTTAACAATCACCTGATCACTTTATCTTATTTACAGTAATATACATGTACCTTTAGGCCTAAATGCCAAACATTTGATTTATTTTTAAAGACACTATCAATAAGAATCACAGTGTAACGCAATGGATAAGACATGTATAGAATTCGTGACGTCAAATAACCAAAAATAGAGTTACAGAAATTAACTACTTTAGTGAATGTCAGTTCACACCCGATTTGACTAGGCACCGTAACTTATTAAGAAAAACTAATAATAGTTTTAGGGAAAAGAAACCCCCAAAAATTCAATTAATAACTTTGTCACTAAGAATTGTTACACTGTTTCAGGTTCAGCTGAAATAATTAAAGGAAGAATTTGATATTTTATTCTAATCATGTATACAAGTAGCTCTTCGGATGAATCTGGTTTTGACAGTTGTCTTCCTAGAGCCTTTAGACCAAGGTCTTTGTATTGAGGATCAAAGCTCTTGTGAAGGTCCGTTGAATAAAGCTGAATGTGTTATTGCTCTTAAAAGATATGGCTAACAATTAGAGTCCTGGGTGTGCACAAATTTCTTCTGATAGCGCCCTCTTTTGAATCAACCTCCTTCAGCCCCCCATGTTTATTTCCCATATGGGGGAACTGAATCTCGGGGGACAGATTTCCCAATGACACTCCGGCCGAATTCTACAAATGTTTGTTACTTGATGCCTGTAAGTTCTCTTTTCAATCAGGTCAATTAAGTATGGACCCAAGACGTGGTGTCGTTAACTTAATCCCCAAACCTGGGAAAGATCCAACAGACTGGTGTCACGGTCTCAGCTATCTGGCGTGCTCAGCTGTCCAGTGACGTAGCCGGGCATTTTAGCGTCGTAAAATCGTCGTCTTATTATACGCGTTTAATTTTTGGATTGGCAACAAATGACCCTCTTCTGAACCTTGGTCAACCCTTCTGCATATTTACCGCTGTTTAAATAGTGAATGATACTCTTGCTCTTCTCACAAAATTCTCTGAAACGATCCACACATTCACCGCTCGTACTTCTGCTCATGGACGCCGCCATGACAGCTACCTCTCCGCCGGATGTATGGCAACATGACTCAGCACGGCACTAAATTGGACTACTTTCGCTTGCTGTGCGCAGACATGGCATGACGTAATGCTACCGTATTTGGTCAGCCGGATAGCTGAGTACAACGGATGGCTGAGACCGCGACACCGGGGCCCAGTTTCATAAAGCTGTTTAGCAGAAAATTCTGCTTAGCAAATTTGTTTGCTCAGCAAGAAATAAGTAGGGTACCAGTCACAGCAGTGGTAACTGTATGGTATTTTGGCTGGTAAAGCAAGAGTTTTCTGTGCTTCCATTCCTCATGAAATTGAGCCCTGATGAACTGGAGGCCCATTTCGTTTTTAAATGTCGACTATAAAATAATGTGCTAAAGCTATCGCTAGTAGAATAGAAAGAGTTTTGCCAACTTTAATTGATTCTAACCAAACCGGTTTTATGCAGAATCGATATAGCAGTGAACAAATTAGTGTGGCTATAGATAGTATCAAGTATGCGAAAGAGGCTTAATGTTCGAATGATTATTGTTTTGAAGATCTTGAAAAAAGCAGTTGATATATTAGAGCGGACATTGTTTAAAACAATTATGCGTTACTTTAATTTTGGATTTGACATACTCAGATGGTTTTCAACATTGTATCATAATATTAGTATAGTTGTGTGACTAAATAATGGCCATGTTTAATCATTTTTTAACTTGACGAGGGGGTGTGCGTCAGGGATGTCCTCTTAGTCCACATCTCTTTATTCTGGCAGCCGAATTAATGGCCAATATTGTACGACACTCACAAAACATTTCAGGTTTGAGTATTGGTGAAAATGAATTGAAAATTAGTAGTTATGCAGATGACACAACACTTTTCGTTGATGGTAGCGACGTCTCTGTTTACACCACATTTGACCTTTTAGACAAAAAAATTCTGGCTTCTGAACTGAAAATTAACCATTTAAAATCTGAAGCAATAAAATTGGTTCTCTGATATCAATGACAAATCGCCTGGTAAAATATAACACTATAAAAGTGGACGACAGGCCCGGTAAGAGTGCTTGGTGTTTTGTTATTTCATAATGAAAAAGAGTTGTTCCAGTTAAATTATGACCCACAACTCAATCAAAATAAAACAGTTCTCAATTTATTGGCTAGAAGAGATCGTACGCTTATTGGTAAAATAACTCTTGTAACAAGCTTAGCATTGTCTCAAGGTTTCTTTCAACTGTTTTGCCTAACCCTCCTCAAAAATGTATTAATGAATTTTTGAGGAGGGTTAATGAAGTGGAATGGTAAATGTGACAATATTAAGCGTAAAATTATGATTAATAGTTATGAAAGTGGTGGTCTTAAAATGTTAAACTTGGAATGTTTTCAAAAAAAGTCTAAAATGTATATGGGTCAAAAGGCTTTCGAATGAACCACAAACCTTTATAAAGTTGGAATTTCTCCTTACTGGAGTCACGCTGCCAAAGTAAGTTTACCAGTTTTCAGGTTTTGTTTTGTTTTTGCTTCACTTGCAATGTAAGGGTGTTGATCTTAGTCCTTGATATCCCAGACTGGACCATTCCACATAACTAAGGGGGGGGGGTCAGTTCCCAGAGTTGTCTAGTTTTCTTGTTATGTGCTGGAAATTTGCTTGCATTCATTTGTACACAGAAATCAGCTACCATTCACATTCACTATATACAGAGTTACCCAGATCTAACCCTCTTATAATGTGGAACCTTCTGTTCTTGTCTAGCAGGCTCACTGTGTCTTGCCGACAGCTTGTGCGATCAATTGTGGTCAGAGATCCGATTGTGGCTTTTAACACCCCCATAAAACCCTCGCCAAGTTAACTCAACTTGGTCTTCAAGATATTTTATAGAAAATAACTGTCTCCCCTAAGGATTTCCCATTCTATATATTGAAGGATCAATTTCTAATTATATGGTTAGAGTTTAAATAGCAAATAAAGTTAGAAGGTGAATCTTATATGGTTATTTTTTTCTCAGAACATTTTGTTACATACAATATGCAGAAGAAGTTATGACTCACATTAAAATTTGTGTTCATTCAAAATTGTATCTTTATTTTATACTTTCATTGCCATACCTTTCCAGTTGTCTCCATATTGACATAGTTTGCTGATATTCTACAGTGACGTAGTGATGACGTCATCGATGTTAGTTTCGATATGTTTACATTTTAAAACATCTCATCCACTTTGGCTCGAGAGCTCAAAACGAGGCTAGGATTATTTGTTCACTTCAACATCCGGTTTCAACCGGAAGACAAGATCAAATTGGGGTAACCTCTGTGTGACTTTTGCTAAGCGTTTGAAGACCTTACATAATGACACACAGCTTGTTAAAATAGGTTCTTTAGTTCAAGAGTTATAGCGCATTTTACAACAACGTATCAATGCACTTTACATTAGTGCCTTTGTCATAGGTCCAATAACATTGCTGTAATCTTTCTCAGCTCCTTGTGGAGTATACAGCCACTGGCTGCCGCGGCGATCCGAATGCTTTTTTTCAAACACAATATCAGAACCCCTACCCCTGCAGGTACCAACTTATACCCCTGGGTAAAGAGAGGCAACTATAATAAAGCATCTTGCTCAAGGGAACAAGTGTCTTGATCGGAACTTGAACCCACAATATCAACCTTTACCCTCGCATGTACCCATTTATACCTCTATTTTATTCGAAAAGATGATATTCGTGATCAAATAAAAGAAGAAAAAAAAAAAAGATAAAAAAGTCATAAAATATATTAATAAATAAATGTACAAGGTCTTCCATGATTAATGATTAATAAGTTTATACTGAATGAAAGTACATGTATGGTTTCAAACAGTTGGTCAACTCAGTCAGCTCAGTGGTCAAGGCTATGAAGTGTAGAAGAAAATAATTCTGCTCCTATTTTCCCCCATATTTAAATGTAAAATGGGGTGTTGCTCGTGGCCAAGCGGTCTAGGGCGGTGGTCTAAGACCCAAGTTCTGTAATTTACAGAATCATGGCCTGGTTAGTCGCAACACTTGTGCCCTTGAGCAAGGCACTTTATCATAATTACTTCTCTCCACCCAGGAGTACAAATGGGTACCGGTGAGAGCTGGGGAAGTCACCTGCGATGGACTGGCATCCTGTCCAGGAGGAATATAAATATTCTCAGTCGTTTAGTGCCAAGGAAACCGGATATAAACACCGGCCTGATGAGGAGAGACTTTATTTGTGTGTAAAAGTATTTGCACAATTGGAGGGGTGGGGGGCGACACACCCTCTGCCACCATCGGGCATAGTATAGGAAGAGAACCAAAAGACAAACAACTTAAGACTTCATGAAACAAACTCAGACAGCAAACGTTTAGAAAGTAGTGTCGCAAAAAACCGGTTGATAACATTTGTATTTGTCCTACAATAAAACTAGAAATTAACCCAGTACAGGGAGAAACTGGGGCGAGAGTCAGCATTCTGACGGAAAGGAAAGAAATGTGCGGATCTATGAAGAACTTACCCAAGGGACAGGACTCGAACTGTATAAAAAAAAAACCGCCGGGTCTTGACTGTACCAAAATATAAATGGTTGCCCAAAATATCAACCCTTAAAGTTAAGATCAAATTCAAGATAATGACAGGGAATGCTGGATGGAGGTTCGATCAAGTGCCAAAGCCTCGAAAAAGCAGAGTTCATGAGTTTGGAGCAAAAACCCAGATGATGGTGGAAATGTTTACCATAAAGAGAAGAACAAAAACGAGCATCAACGGAAAAATTAACCAAACACCAAATAAATCGAACTATAATCAACCAACCAACCGACTAACCAACAAACCAATAACTAGCCAACTAAACAACGAACCAACAAACCAGCAACGAACCGAACAGAACCGAACCACATAGTTACTAACCAACTCAAAACCCCAAACAACCCAACCATCCAACTATGACCAAAAACAAACAAACAAACAAACAAACAAACACACAAACCCAACAACTGACCAAGCCACAGCTACTTCCTGGCAACCAACCAACCGACCAATAAAACCATTTCCGTACCATTTCCAAAATTAACATCCATCATTTCCATACCATTATTCAAAATCCGTCTTAATTTTCGTGCACAATAAATAAATAAACATGTTCACGTACTTCATTTTTAAGTTATTTACCAAGATCTCAAACAAACTCTTTTTCACAAAATATCATTGCAAAAATACATTCATACGAAAAAAAGGTTTTTCAAATTTGACAATGTGGATTGGAACTTGTCTAGACCTACCTGGAGCAGGAGTTTAACGCGCTCAATCGGTGCCACTGCGGTCTTGGAGATAGCGGCGGCGGTCCCACCGGTCATCAAATCCTTGAAGAAGGAAATCATGTCGAAACCTTTTCCGGACATGATGCTAGATTTCTGGGTCTTTACCTCCAAAGACTTTCAAGTGCAATGATCTTATTTGCAGCAAGAAATAACCAAAAGATCTTGCTTGGTTACGCAGCGTTGAAGCGGGACACTTGCAGTCGGTAGAAAGTTTAATTTTAAAGCGCAATTGTGCCGAGTTGTTAGCAACGGCCAATGACGTCACCTGAAGGTTACCGCACAATGCTAGCCTTCTGATTGGTCCAAAGTTTTCCAAACTCATATTTTACTAATCAAAACGACAACTTAATGAAAAAAAAGTTTAACATTTGCAACAAATTTCTTGAATGTTACCATTTGGTTGTAGATTTAAAATTTAAGTTCGTAGTTTCAATAACCGTACTCGTTTTGCGTTTAGGAAAGCCAGCGTGGTCGTCAGGGTGACGGGAGCCAGACATTGACCTATCCAGTCAATATAATAGAGATCAATGCACCCACCGAACACGCGAAGCTGAAAAGGTGCGAAATTCGAAATTGTACCGAATGCGTCCTGTAGCGCGGCGCAATTGCGACCACCGTCCATACATGATGGAATTTGTTCATGCGTGCCACGCAGTGAAATAACACATTAGTTATTAAATGCAAAAACAAGTTTATTGAACTTGTGCGCAAATATCGCCTTCATTTTATTGTTTTTGTCATTGTAATACTGTTTTGAAAAATTATCAAGAAAGCTAAAATAAAAGTCACCTGTGAAAGTTTCAGCTGAAGACAGTTTCTTGTATACCTTGTACCTTGTACCTAGGCATTGTCTATCCACTGTAGGATGTAGCCGTCAGATTCCTCCATGTAACCCTTTCCTTTTGAGTATGTACCTTGTACCTTGTACCTTGTACCTTGTACCTAGGCATTGTCCATACACTGCAGGATGTAGCCCTCTGTCAGATTCCTCCATGTAGCCCTTTCCTTTTGAGTATGTACCTTGTACCTTGTACCTTGTACCTTGTACCTTGTACCTTGTACCATCCATCCACTGCAAGATGTAGCCCTCAGTCAGATTCCTCCATGTAGCCCTTTCCTTAGCCACTCTGGTCCAGTTCTTCCCTGCGATCTACACTATGTCATCCCTCCATCTTTTCTTTGGTCTACCTCTAGATCTTTTCCCTACTCTGGGTTGCCATTCTGTGGTTCTTATTGTCCACTTGTCTGCCATCCTTGCTACGTGTCCTGCCCATATCCTTTTCATTTTGTTGACAAATTTTGTTGATATCTGTGACTTTTGTTTTGTCTCTGATTGTTTGGTGAGGTATCCGGTCTCTCAGTGAATGAAATCTCTAGCATTATTCTTTCCGTTGCCCTCTGAGTGGTAGCCAATTTATTATGTATGTACTTAGTTGTTGCCCATGTCTGACATCCATAAGTTATCGTTGGAAGTACACATTGATCAAGCACCCTTTTCTTTAGCGATATTGGTATATTTTTGCCGCTGAAGATTTCTCTGTACCTTCCGAAAACACCCCATCCTGCCTTTATTCTGTTTAGACTTTCAATTATCATCAAATCTGACAGAGCCAACATCAACAGTCATACCATGACCACATCATGTACTAAGTGTTCCTAAATGTTCCTAAATATAATGTCACCACTTGTCACGTCATGGACGAAGGAACGCGAGCGATCCCGATGTTGAAACTAACCATACCATTATAATCACCATGTTGCACTGAAATAGGCCTACGTGAAGCTCGATGTGGTTGTAAACATTTGCATTTTTGAAACAAGACACTTTGATTCTATAATTTGAAAACCGATGAATGTCATTTATGATGTCATAACTGATTTTGTATCAGACATTTACATTTATAAGTAAGTGCTAAGTTTTAAACTTTTTGAAATTGCAACAGGTTTTCAGCGAAACAATACATTTTTAACTTGTCACAAGAGGGCGCTGTTAAGATAATGACGTCATTATTCTTTCAATTGGAAGGCCCAGGGGTAAAACTTTATTCCATACAGAGAGACCATGTCCAATTTCAAGAACATATTGTTTGCAGGCCTCAAAACGGAGCCCGGGAATGTTTATTTTCACCTCAACTTCCAGTTTTGACCGGAATTGAAGGTCACACGGGGTCACACTTCTGTGTAATATTAATTGTACAACACTTCCAGATCTTTCATATCGTGCAAAGGTGTTGTAACTAGTTCTCCAGATATTTGTTTAGATAAACGCTAATTTAATGACGCAATGGATGAACTTTTGAAGTATTGAAATTTCATCTTCCAGTTTCGACTGGAAGTAAAGGTCACATGGGAGTCACACTTTGTGTAAGATTTGTACAATACTTAGCAATTATTGTTCTCCAGATATGAGTTTTTTTATTAAACATTAATTTGTTTCAGGCGACTCGCCGAGCAGGTATAACAACCGCCAGTTCTCTACCGAGCCCTAAATACAGCCTGACCTAAATGGAGCCCAAACACACACACGTGCTTTCAACATGAATTGATAGTCACTTGGTTAATTACTGATTTTGCTTTAGAGACATCTCTTCCAAGCTTAGTTTGAAAAACATATGTAGCGTAATAAACATTTCAGCCTAGCATGTATAAATGGCGCTACCACTGTATTCAAGGTTCAATGAATCAAATGTAGATTTTGGTATACAGTGTACTTCCTCATACTTGCTATGATAACGTACACATAAGGAAATGGTTAAATAGAAAAATAAACTTTGTTGGGGTAGGTTTTTTGTTCAGTGCTTGAAAAGGAAGAGGAAGTGACAAGCTGACAATAAAGAAAAAATAGCCTATTTTCACTGTGAGCCAAACTTGTTTGCTATTGTGCCTCTGAAATTCAACCATAAGCCATCTTGTCTGAAAATATCATTATTAGTTTAGCAGTTTGCCTTAAAATGGAACCAGCGTGTACAAAAATGACCCTGTTGGTCTTCATAGCTGTGTTTGCTATGAGAGCAAGATCCCAAACTCAGCATAGCATTGGCTCATATACAACAAGCGAGACGGAGCGATGTGTGTGCCAGCCACACATCACCATCAACCCGCCCGTTTGCGGACGCTCCGTTCCCGTGAACTCCGGTACCGGCTGCAACTCTACCACCGTCCAGGAAATATTTCGCACAGTTTCTGCACTCTCTGACAATCAAGAATCGGTTTCCTCTGAGCTAGAGGATACAAGACGTAAGGTGGATGAGTTGCAGGTTGCAGTCTCTGACAATCAAGAATTGGTTTCCTCTGAGCTACAGGATACAAGACGTAAGGTGGATGAGTTGCAGGTTGCAGTCTCTGACAATCAAGAATTGGTTTCCTCTGAGCTAGAGGTTGCAAGACATAAGGTGGATGAGTTGCAGGTTGCAGTCTCTGGCAATCACGAATCGGTTTCATCTGAGCTAGAGGATACAAGACGTAAGGTGGATGAGCTGCAGGTTGCAGTCTCTGGCAACCACGAATCGGTTTCCTCTGAGCTAGAGGATACAAGACGTAAGGTGGATGAGTTGCAGGTTGCAGTCTCTGGCAATCACGAATCAGTTTCTTCTGAGCTACAGGACATGAAACGACAGTTAGAAATGCTGCAATCAGCAGTTACTTCCATAGTTGGATTGCTAAAAGGTATAGTAACACAATTGACCATGAGAAAGCAAAAGTAGGGGCCATCTTTGTTTTTGAAACTTCATCGCAAGTTTGCCGTTTCGGCTTTATAAGAACCCGTGCCATTACTCTTTGTTCATGCGCACATTACTTATGACGATCCAGTTTCAACTTGGACGATACCATGACGCTGTTGTCAATAGCTGTAGGCCCCCTCGTTTGTAAACAATGTTGTGTACTCCGCCAAAACTTTGGTCAAAAATTTCACAAATTCCAAGTTCCCTATTGAGACCTATCCAAATACATAGCAAGTGTATTATCAATGACCACCTCTCTAAGAAATCCCATAGGAACTGGCTTGGACAAAGGGCTAAGAGCCAAGAACCACTCCTGGCTGAAATCAATCAATATCTGCCTTTAAAGGCACTGAACACGTTTGGAAATTGTCAAAGACCAGTGTTCGCACTTGGTGTATCCCAACATATGCATAAAATAATAAGCCTGTGAACATTTGGGCTGAATTGGTCATCGAAGTTGCAAGAAAATGATGAAAGAAAATACTCCTTTGTTGATCAAATTTGTGTGCTTTCAGATAGGAATAAAAACTTCTTGCAAGAAGTTTTTATCATTTTAGTGAGAAATTACCTCTTTCTCAAAAACTACGTTACTTCAGAGGGAGTCGTTTCCTACAATGTTTTATACTATCAACAGCTCTCCGTTGCTTGTTACCAAGTAAGTTTTTATGCTAATATTTGTTTTGAGTCATTACCAAAAGTGTACCGTGCCTTTAAAGGCTCTTACTTGATGGTTTAGACCATTTGAAAGGGATTGTGTTCACCCTCGGGGTCGTAGCGAGAGAGTTGGAGGGTATGAGGTTGTGGGATCGATGACGTTGCCGAAACACCAAATCAACAAAAACAAGGGCTTTTCGAGACAGTTTTGGAATTTAAACTGAACAAGTTTCACAGTGATTTTGTATTTTTATTTATTTTTTATTTATTTATGTATTCCTTTTGCTTTGTTTCTTTGTTTATTTTTTTTTTGTGGGGGGGGGGGGCACTGTATACTTTTTTAATGTAAACTTTTTTGGGGGGGGCACTCTAAAATGTGCCGATTTATTTATGTTTTCGTATTGTAGTGTATTCACTTTAATCACGTCTGCCACTTTAAGAGTTACGCATGCGCATTCCAGTTGTCTTATAAGAAGTTGCATTAATGATTAGAACCACAATGGAGTAAGTTCCGCATTCAGTGTTCCAGAAGTTGGACTAATAAATATGTTAAAACGTACATCTGCATCCGGTTGAGTTACTTAGGGATAGGACATAACAATTGGCGACGAGGATGGGATCCCTTAACAACATGTTGTTGCTGGCTACGATTCAAAATTAATGAACGAAAACAACGTCAAGTTCGACAAAGTTACTAGCCCACAGCCACAACAACACTAGCCTTGATTCAAGGCTGTTGGCGTAGTGTACCCCGGCCCGGTGCGGCACGATTCGGCAACAACTGCAGTGCATAGACAGTGTACATTGTACATGTACAGTACATGTTCATACATTGTACAGCGAGAACAGTATAGCGAAGTCGTGAGTACGGTCGTTCTTTCAACCTCGAACGCGTGACTCATTCGGTGAGTAAACGGGACGTATAGCTCACTGATACTGCACACCGACACGTCCATGCACGTAGCTGGTAGCTCGGGCGGGTAGCTCGGGCGGGTAGCGCGGCGCAAATAAAATAAAAATTAAAACATTACAATAACAATTATTTTAAAAAACCTCCAACGCCTTGATCAAGGCTACAACAACACCGATACACCGTACGTGCCCGCCGCCTGCATAGCACAAGTAGCAGCCTACACAACAACGCTAGCCTCGCCGTGCCCGCCCACCACACCACAGCCAAGCCCCCGCCACAACCAGAGCAGGCAGCAGAAAGGACGCCGATAGCGATATTCACCAGTGCCGTTACAACGAGCTTACCCCCAGCCCCGCCCCGTTGCGTACTCCTAGCCATCATTGCATGATCGTCAGTACAGGAGGATTTCCGGAGGTGTGAGCCCAAGACGATGGTTAACTGGAACAGCCTGTTGCGTCATTCGCCCAGCCATAAAACGTATGTAACGTAAAACAGTTTATAAAAAGAAAACAATTGAAGAGGATCATCAACGCTATAAACCGTGAAAAACGCAATGAAATAAAAGAGAGCAGTTGTGAGGAAATAAAGTCCTGTTTGAAATGTATCAGGAGTGACTAATTCTGACAAATAACGCCGGAGAAACCTAAACGTATCCACCGATGTCACCACTTCAACTTTATGGCTGTGAAGAAATGTTTGCGATTGCCCGATGCTGATGCCCCGCCAGCCTACCCCCTACAAACATTTTGTGATTGCCCGATGCTGTGAAGAAATGTTTGTGATTGCCCGATGCTGATGCCCCGCCAGCCTACCCCTACAAACATTTTGTGATTGCCCGATGCTGTGAAGAAATGTTTGTGATTGCCCGATGCTGATGCCCCGCCAGCCTACCCCCTACAAACATTTTGTGATTGCCCGATGCTGTGAAGAAATGTTTGTGATTGCCCGATGCTGATGCCCCGCCAGCCTACCCCCTACAAACATTTTGTGATTGCCCGATGCTGTGAAGAAATGTTTGTGATTGCCCGATGCTGATGCCCCGCCAGCTTACCCCCTACAAACATTTTGTGATTGCCCGATGCTGTGAAGAAATGTTTGTGATTGCCCGATGCTGATGCCCCGCCAGCCTACCCCCCCCCCACCGCTTACTTGCCTGCCTGCCTGCCTGCTGCCTGCCTACTTTATACAAGGATAATCAAAGGACTATATGGACAATAGGGCCTGTTAAATGCCTGATTTATCTTGTTCATGATGCCAAAGTTATAGACAGTTATATATTGTCTTGCTAGAGAAGTACTGTTTTAAAAAACATCAATTTTATTGGTTAAGCACAATTTATGCTAAATATTGTGTTTGAAAAAAGAAGAGAGGATTACTTCCTGTGCAAGAACTGATCTACACTGTTCTTTGAATGCCAATGTTATTTGTGCAGTATTGATTGTATAATTGCTGGTATAATTTTATTTCCATACAATGGCAACCCCACTTAGTGGTACCATATAGGTGTCATCCCCCGTTCGATTCAACGCAAATCGAAGAATGGATTAAGTTGCTAGAGGCTTGGTATTATGCTAATAATGTTGCTACCGACGAAAAGAAGTGTTCAGTCTTGTTGACAAGCCTTGGGAGTAAGGGTTATCATACACTCAGAGCCCTTCTACAGCCCCACAAGCCGACAGAAAAGTCGTACCAGGATTGTATTGACTTATTGACACGTCACTTTGCACCAAAGCCTAGTGAAACTGTATTACGCTATCGCTTTTATACACGCTCACAAAAGCCAAATGAAACTGTTGCTTAGTTTGTTGCTGGTCTTCGTCAGCTGAGTGAGCATTGTAGTTTCAAAGAGCTGAATAATATGCTCAGAGATCGCCTTGTAGTTGGATGTCGAGAGCCAGCCATTCAACGCAAACTACTCGGTGAGGCCAATTTGACGTTCGAGAGAGCACTGCAATTGGCAACAGCAATGGAAATGGCAAACAAAGGTGTGGAAAATATCAAGCAGATAAACAATCCAGCCGAGAGCACAACGGTCAACAAAATGCACCTTAGGAAGTCGAAGCCAAGCAAGCCATTTGCCAATTCTAACGGTGACCAACTGCCCAGACATGAAAGTACTGAAGTCACTAGTAGTAGCAACAAATATGACGCTAGCACCCGCAAATGTTGGCGTTGTGGTGGAGCACATGCCCCAGAGTTATGCCGATTCAAAACAGAGCAATGCCACAAGTGCCAACGTACAGGCCATACAAAAAGTCAGTGTGAGAAGGTTGCCGCCTTCAACAGCAAAATAAAGTTTAAGCCTAAGGCTCATCACTTGCAAGAAGATGAAGACCAGGTGGAAGAAATGGAGTTTGCCGCTTTAAGTCACCTGGAGGGTTGCACTCTCAACAAGTCTAGATGACGTCTAAACCCTATCACTCAATGATGAAAATAAATGGTCAAGAAGTCAACATGGAGTTGGACACAGGAAGCCCCTGGACTATTATTTCATCGAAGACCTATAGTAAGGTCGGGAAGTTAAGTGATCTGAAGCCAAGCAAAGCTGAACTTAAGACGTATACAGGAAACAAAGTTCCTATTATAGGTGAAGCCATGGTTTCCGTTCAGCATGCATCTCATTCAGCCAAACAGTTGCCCCTGTTCGTTGTAGATGAAGGAGTAAGTCTGATTGGGAGAGAGTGGATTGAGCAAATCCCACTGCCGTTGACAGAGATACTACCTTGCCACGCCGATAGTGATGACACTGACATTGACACAACAGCCTAGTTGAATAAAATACTCAAAGCACATGAGCAAGTCTTTGACGACAGCACCCTTGGACTTCTGCAAGGTTTCAAGGCCAAAGTGTACCCTGTGAAAGAAGAGCCCAGATTCTTCAAAGCCGCACCAGTTGCATATGCTACTAGACAAAAAATCGATAAGTGCCTCGATGAAATGCTAGAGCAAGGGGTACTAGAAGCTGTTAAATTCTCTGACTATGCCTGTCCAATTGTGGTAGCCCCTAAGCCCAATGGACAGATTCGCATCTGTGGGAACTACAAGATAACTGCAAACAAAGTTCTTCGCCTAGAACAGTATCCCCTTCCAACTTTGGAAGACATGATGCAAGATTTTCTAGCTGGTCAGAAATATACAAATATCGACTTGTCTCACGCCTATCACCAAATTGAGTTGGATGAAGAAGCCCGCAAATATACAACTATCATTACTCATCGTGGACTGTACCAATATACAAGAGTACCTTTTGGCCTCGCTTCAGCGCCAGCCTTATTCCAATGAACAATTGAGTCCTTGATAGCAGACATCCCTATGTGCCGCCCATACTTTAAAGATATAATAATCACAGGTCGTACCGACGCAGAGCATCTGGAAAATGTGAAAACTGTGCTCCAGTGGTTGGAAGAACATGGGATGAGAATCAGGAAAGGAAAGTGTGAGTTCCTGGTGACATATCTTGGTCATCGCATTGATGCAGAAGGAATACGACCAGTTGGAGACAAGGTAGAAGCCATTCGACAGACAGCCGAGCCAAAGAACCAGGAAGAGTTGCAAGCATACCTGGGTCTCTTGGGGTATTATCGCAAGTTTCTTCCCAACTTGTCTACGCAGATAGCACCACTGATAATGTTGCTGAAAGCCGAGTACAAAAGTGGAAAGAAGTCTAGAGCAAGCCCAAAGACTTTGATCAACCCGAATTTCAAATGGGGTCCAGCACAGCAACAAGCCTTTGCCAAATCTAAGAAGCTGTTGGAGAGTGATGCGCTACTGGTGCACTTTGACCCCAAGAAACCGTTGTTGCTACAAACAGACGCAAGCCCTTATGGACTAGGTGCTGTTCTCAGCCATGAGATGCCAGATGGAACAGATAAGCCTATAGCTTTCGCCTCCAGAACACTAACGCCAAGTGAGCAAAATTACGCACAGTATGAGAAGGAAAGTCTCTCAATAGTCTTCGGATTGAAGAAGTTCCATAAGTATCTACATGGTCATAGATTCTGCATAGTAACAGATCATAAGCCGTTGGTATCACTTTTTGGAGATAAGCCAGCCAGCTCTATGTCTTCGGCAAGAGTAGCCCGATGGCACATGTTACTATCAGCGTATGAATATTCCATCGTCCACAAAGCAGGCAAACTAAACGCAAATGCAGATGCTTTGTCATGCTTGCCAGTAAGCACCAAGGAAGATGAGGCCCCTTGGATCCATGACGAACTGGATAACTCAGTCGAGAAAACACGCATCAACTTGCTGGTAGAAGTTGAAAGCCGACCAGTAGATGCCCAGGAGTTAAAGGTCTTGACAGACAAAGACCCCCTTCTGTCGAAAGTGCGCAGCTACATCCTTCGGGGATGGCCAGATAAACATAACACCAGAGGAGAGTTGTCTTCATACAGCAAACAACAAGAGTTCAGCCTTGAAGATGGTGTTGTGCTATGGGGTTCAAGGGTGGTGATCCCACAAGATGCCAAGCTACGTAAGCTCCTAATGCAAGAATTGCATGCTACCCACCCAGGAATTGTGAACATGAAGATGCTGGCCCGGTCATACTTTTGGTGGCCAGGAGTTGACAAAGAACTGGAAACCCTGGTGAAAGAATGCCCAAGTTGCCAGGAAAACCAGAAGCTGCCACCACATAGTCCGATCCATCCATGGGAGTTCCCTGAGGGTCCGTGGCAACGCTTGCACATCGACTACGCCTTAGTTGAAGGTCACGAAGTGCTGATAGTGGTTGATGCATACAGCAAATGGATAGATGCAATAAAAGTCCACTCTGCCTCATCTCAGTCTACCGTCAAGGTGATGCGGAGATTGTTTGCATCCCATGGTATTCCAGAAACCATTGCAAGTGATAATGGTACACCATTCGTATCAGAGGAGTTCTTTTGTTTTCTCACGAACAATGGAGTGGAACACATTCAAACTGCTCCAAAGCACCCTTCCAGTAACGGCTTAGCTGAAAGAGCTGTCCAGACAGTTAAGCATGGAATCCGAAAAATAAGAGGAGGTGACCTGGAGTCGAGATTGCAGAAGTTTCTACTTCAGTATAGAATAACCCCACAAGCAAGTACAGGAAAGAGTCCAAGCGAACTCTTGTATAAACGACTACTACGTACCAAACTAGATATGATACGCCCCAACCTTGCCAAGAAGGTAAAACGACAACAAAAACACATAAAAGATCAAGCAGATAGAGGAACTGAACCGAGAACCCTCAAGACAGGAGATAGTGTCTTGGTAAAGAACTTCGGAGCAGGTCCTACCTGGCTGTGTGGTCATGTTAGAAGTGTCATCAGCTCTAGTCTTTTTGAGATACAGCTCGATGATGGTCGATCAGTGAGACGCCACATCGATCACATGAGATATGGGGAGTACAACCCAACTCCAACAAACATGCCTGAAGTCATTGTTCCGGACTACCAAGAACAAACCCTACAACTGCCCATATGTACAACTGATCAAATTCAAAGCCAAATCACTGTACAACAAGAAGTTGATTCGGATCCTACTCCTGAACCAGATCAATCAGATCAGCAGTTGCACTCTCCTTCACCCTTCACCAAGAGTTTCTACTAGAGCCAGACGTCCCCCAGAACACTTGAAAGATTACATTCTGTATAAGTAATTACATTTATACTCACATAACGATCTGCAGTATTACAATTTTTCTTGATCAAACTTTTTGCCCAATTTGTTTTCAAAGTTAAAGCATAAATCATGATTGCATATCTCCAGTTTATGGTTTTTATGAAAAATTGTTTGGTTGTTGATGAGTTTTTTCATTTTTGCAATTTTAAAAGTTGCCCTGATGTTATCTAAAAAGGGAGAAGTGTAATGTATTCACTTTAATCACGTCTGCCACTTTAAGAGTTACGCATGCGCATTCCAGTTGTGTTATAAGAAGTTGCATTAATGATTAGAACCACAATGGAGTAAGTTCCGCATTCAGTGTTCCAGAAGTTTGGACTAATAAATATGTTAAAACGTACATCTGCATCCGGTTGAGTTACTTAGGGATAGGACATAACACGTATACTTTTGCTATATTGTTGTTCTTTTGGTTTTGGTATGCAAAGAAAACGGCAAATCTGTCAGCAAATTGGCTCGGCTTTAAACAGATTGTTAACGCCTCCAGGAAGCCCCGCCTTCTGGAGAGACAAGTTAAGGGTTTGAGGGAGGGGTGGGGCAGGGACTTGTTATTAATTTCATATTACAGAACATAACGTCTGACGTGGACCACGATGTCCGACAACCGATTTGAATATTGAGTTGTCTAGCATATCTCACACGAGATTTAGTCTGTGTGGCGTGTCGTGGCTGAGCGGTTAAGAGCACCATACTCAAGCTCTGGTGATTCTGATCAGCAGAGTGTGGGTTCGAGTCCCGGTCGTGACACTCGTGTCACTAAGCAAGACACTTAACCACTATTGCTTCGTCCTTCGGATGGGACATAAAGCCGTAGGTCCCGTGTGTTGTGTAATGCACATACAAGAACCCAGTTACACTTATCGCTAAGAATAGAGGTTTGCCCCTGTGTGACCTAGTGTCTGGCAGTGGCTGCTGAATGCACCGCAGCACGTTGTAGACCCTTATAAGGTGCTACATAAATTTGGTCTCATATCTTTAAAAGAATTTATATAAAACCTGTCTTAAATTGATTCTGTCTGTTCAAGCGCCTAGAGTACCTTATTGGTAGATACGTGTTATTGGTAGATTATTATCACAGTTTGCGCAACATATGTACCGTACGTAGAATGACGCATCATGCGTCAGAATGTCCATTGGTAATCAATGCAGGATAGGCCAGTCGTATATACCAACAAATGTTGGAGGAGAAATGTCACGAATTGACTGAAACTTTTATAAACTGCAAAATAAGTAACTAATGCTATTTCAAGGTATGTCAAACTGAAAGACTGTGATTTCATTTGATTCACTTGATACTTTTGCTGAGAGTGTTTGGATACAAATATATTTCATTTAAATATTTGTCAACATGAAGGTAGTTCAGCCTTATTCTTCAAGGATTGTTCAGAGGTTCTGACTAGGGGTGTGACAGAGAGTGGTGTGTACACGGTCAAACCGTTTGACTTCGGTGAGCCCTTCCAGGTGTACTGTGATATGGAGACAGACGGCGGAGGCTGGACGGTAAGTTCATTGACGTTTTAGCCAACGTATGCCGACGTGTGAAAAATTCTCTAAAACGCTGGCATACGCTGAACTTTCGATGTTTTTTGCAGTTTTGAGCGTATACAAAGCGTATTCATAACGAGTTGGACGTATACGTAGTAGTAACTTACATAGAACGTTTCCATAACGTTTATATAACTTATACCAACGAATACCAACGAATGCTTAGCGTGTTGCCGGCGTTCACAACTTATGCCCAACGATAGTCTAACTTATGCACAGCGCACGGAGCGTATCGCCGACGATCACGTGTCGTACCCTATATAAAGCAGCGGCGGCGGAACACTTTTAAAAGTGGGGGGGCCCTTTTTTTTCCCCAATGTATTTTATTTCCATTTGCACAACATAGGTATGTAGGCACAAACCGGCTATGTTGGGCTATTTGGGGTACAAAATAGACCCACACATGACTATGACGGTTTTCCAGGAGTAGAGTAGACCAATCCCTAAAAGAAACTGTCAAATTTGGCCGTTATCGAGCATTTTCAAATAACTAAGTTCACGTGATTTATCTGAACCAATTCTTTTACGCAGATAAATCACAAGATCTTTGGAGTTAGTTTTACTTTCAGCGATCTAAAAAGTGTATTACTGAACCAAATTAAACTCGACTGGGTTAACAACAGGAGCGATGACGCAGCTGTAAGCCAAAATGCAATTTGCCCGTAAAAATGGCGTTTTTTCGGGAACGATCGTTAGACAAAATTACTATACCTTATACATTGAACAACTACCACCATTCTGTGATTTGTCGATTGGCCATCAAGACGTGTTTTGTTAGATCGACTAAATGCAGATTGTGTCTACGTCATTCAGCCGCTAAGCTAATCGGATAACGTGGCGAGTGCGCATGCTCATAAGACGCATCCCGACCGTACCTCTAGCCTCTTTCTAGAATGGTGTCTTTATGAGCATGCGCACTTGCAGACAAGCATTTTTCAAAACGGCCGCACAAAAAATCTTTTTTGATGAATTGTCGGAAATAGGTTGATTTAATTTGTGAATATGTATATGTAAATATAATACAGGTTTGCTTGGAGTATTGAGACCACATGACTCATACAATAAACAATAAAATATTGACTATTGACCTGAAGACAGCACAGAAAGTGGTTTATGGGAGTTATTGATTTTGATTGTAAATAAATTATGGTGGTGTTTCAGTGGGTATGTTGTTCATCCTACCTTTTACAGAAATCAAAACAGGACAAAACAAGGTCACAATACTGCACCAAACTACACGTTTCACTTCAGATATAAAAAAATGTACAGCAGCGACCCACACCACCCGGTACTCAGAGCTACATTCTATACCTTGCACTTCAAAGAAGGACATTACAGTGTTGACTTGTTTTTAATTAAGATGAATTTTAAACCATTTATGGGTGTGATGAGCTAGCACACATTAGTGATTCAGTGCAAATCAAGGAACCTCCAATGTGAGACCCAGCACAATGAATTTGAAAAAATAAACACTTTCGCGGTAATATGCGCCATCATGTTCAGGCGTGCTATTAAAACTAATGGACCATCGCACCAGTCCTCAGTAAACTTTGGGAAACCTAATTTGCAAAGTGAATAGTGATTAGGGCCTATAACGTGGTGGTCAAGTTCATGGACGGTGAAACTTGTTTTAAAATTGAAACACAATTGTCATTATCATCGGCGTTTATACGAATCAGCAAAATTTCCCCTTGAAAAAATAACCGAGAACCACAAACTAGAAAAAAAAAAGGTAACACTATCGATTTAAATATAGGAATCAAACTTTAATAATAAATCAAGAATAATTTTTTTGTTTGGGGGGGGGATAAAAACAGAAACTTGAAGAAAACCCAAATTAACAGTTACTCGATCGCGCAACATTGCACTCGCGAGGCACTAGCGTAGTCCGCTGGGCTACGTGGGAATGATAAATTAGGCTGTAAAATACTTTATATAATGTCACATCATGTAGTCGTGTACGCGTCAACAGGGGGAGGCAGGGCTCGTTTCGCATCATTTTACCACTGCTTAACTAAATGAACTAAAAATATTTTCGGGGTCTAATAAAGATGACATCGGGGTTATTATCAGATGTATATGGTGTGAGCCTTATTAAAATGGGAGACTACATTTTAAAAAAACATCTGACACTACATTTCGGCTAAAGCTGAAATTGCGGCTGGTGCATGCTAACGGCTTCTAGTGGGAATAACGCACGGAGACACGTTGTGGCGCAGCCGGGATTCCGGAACCAGCCCGCTATAAAGTCAGCCTATTTTTACACCCGATCGCTAGTCTCGTGTGTGCTACTCGCACCAGTAGAGGACCAGAATTAGACATTTTTTCCATGTTGAGTCACACAAATTGCAAAAGTTTGTTTTATTGTTGATTCTTGTTTATTAGGTAGTTATTTATGACATATCCAAAATGGGACAAGAGTTTTGACCCAGAAGTGACCTAATTTGCATATTTAAATTAGGTGGTAATTTTCAAATTTTGAGGTCAATTATCTCTAAAACTATTCATTTTCAGGACAATAAGTGTATTAGAAGTGAATAGAAACCTGACCTTGTGAATCTAAAAAACATATTTATATACTCAAATGACCTCTCTAAACAGCTAGGTCAAAGGTCAAGGTGCCAAAAATACGTAAAATGTGTTTTCTCAATTGATATGCATTATTACATTGCATATCATCATAGTATCATTAACATCTAATGTATTCTTCGGTTTGAATGATTCCATCCTGTCCCAAAATGACCTCTATCGATGGCATTCAATCTAATCAAAGAACGTCTGCATATTACAGCACACAAATATTCTTTCATAATTTTACCCTTTTGGATAAACATTGTGCATTATAACCAAGTTCGTCCAATGGAATATTAGTGCAAAGTCCTTCTTGACATTTTCCACACGAGTCGGTGCAAAACAACCCATTTTTTTGCACGAATATATCATAGTATCACAATACTCCATACATTTACAGCCTTTTATTTTGTCAATAATGCGTCTGGGGCTGGATGTTGTCCATTTTCTCGGGTAGCAAACGTTCACACTGGGTTTTCCAACCCCCAGTCATCAGGTTGCAGCGCTACATTGCTGGTCCACACTTGGGTCTACTGGGTCTACTGGGTGTAGTACTGTGGGTCTACTGGGTCTACTGGGTATACTGGGTGTACTGGTTGTACTGAGTGTACTGGGTCTACTGGTTGTACTGGGTGTACTGGGTCACCTGGGTCTACTGGGTCTAGTAGACCCCCAGTAGACCCCAAGTAAACCAAGTAGACCCAGTAGAACTCGTAGACCCCAAGTAGACCCAGTAGACTCAAAGTAGACCCAGTAGACCCAGCAGACCCAGCAGACCAAGTAGACCCAGAGACCCCCCAGTAGACCCAGTAGACCCAGTAGACACAGTAGACCCAGTAGACACAGTAGACCCAGTAGACCCAGAGACCCCCAGAAGACCCAGTAGACCCAGAGACCCCCAGTAGACCCAGTAGACCCAGTAGACCCAGTAGACGCAGTAGACCCCCAGTAGACCCCCAGTAGACCCAAAGTAGACCCCAGTAGACCCAGTAGACCCAGAGACCCCCAGAAGACCCAGTAGACCCAGTAGTCTACTGGGTCTACTGGGTCTACTGGGTCTACTGGGTCTACTGGGGTCTACTTGGGGTCTACTGGGGGTCTCTGGGTCTACTGGGTCTACTGGGTCTACTTTGAGTCTACTGGGTCTACTTAGGGTTTACGAGTTCTACTGGGTTTACTTGGTCTACTTGGGGTCTACTGGGTCTTCTGTGGGTATCTGGGTCTACTGGGTCTACTGGGGGTCTACTGGGTCTATCTGAGTCTATTGGGTCTACTAGGTTTACTGGGGGTCTACTTGGGGTCTACTGGGGGTCTACTGGGTCTACTGGGTCTACTGTGTCTACTGGGTCTACTGGGTCTATTGGGTCTACTGGGTCTACTGGGTCTACTGGGTCTACTGTGTCTACTGGGTCTGCTGGGTCTACTGGGGGTCTATTTGGGGTCTACTGGGGGTCTACTGGGTCTACTGGGTCTATTGGGGGTCTACTTGGGGTCTATTGGGGGTCTACTGGTCTACTGGGTCTACTGGGTCTACTGTGTCTACTGGGTCTACTGGGTCTACTGGGGGTCTCTGGGTCTGCTGGGTCTACTTTGAGTCTACTGGGTCTACTTTGAGTCTACTGTGTCTACTGGGGGTCTACGAGTGCTACTGGGTCTACTTGGTTTACTTGGGGTCTACTGGGGGTCTACTAGACCCAGGTGACCCAGCACACCCAGTACAACCAGTATACCCAGTAGACCAGGTAGACCCACAGTATACCCAGTAGACCCAGTAGACCCACAGTACTACAACCAGTATACCCAGAAGACCCAGTAGACCCACAGTATACCCAGTAGACCCAGTAGACCTACAGTACTACAACCAGTATACCCAGTAGACCCAGTATACCCACAGTACACACAGTAGACCCAGTAGACCCACAGTACTACACCCAGTAGACCACGTAGACCAAGTACACCAAGTAGACCCCAGCAGACCCAAGTGTGGACCAGCAATGTAGCGCTGCAACCTGATGACTGGGGGTAAGAAAACCCAGTGTGAACGTTTGCTACCCGAGAAAATGGACAACAATCCAGCCCCAGACACATTATTGAAAATAAAAAGCTGTAAATGTATGGAGTATTGTGATACTATGATATGTTCGTGCAAAAAATTGGTTGTTTTGCACCGACTCGTGTGGAAATGTCAAGAAGGACTTTGCACTAATATTCCATTGGACGAACTTGGTTATTAATGCACAATGTTTATCCAAAAGGGTAAAATTATGAAAGAATATTTGTGTGCTATAATATGTAGATAATGTGTGACGTTCTTCGATTAGATTGAATGCCATCGATAGAGGTCATTTGGGACAGGATGGAATCATTCAAACCGAAGAATACATATGATGTTAATGATACTATGATGATATGCAATGTAATAATGCATATCAATTGAGAAAACACATTTTACGTATTTTTGGCACCTTGACCTTTGACCTAGCTGTTTAGAGAGGTCATTTGAGTATATAAATATGTTTTTTAGATTCACAAGGTCAGGTTTCTATTCACTTCTAATACACTTATTGTCCTGAAAATGAATAGTTTTAGAGATAATTGACCTCAAAATTTGAAAATTACCACCAAATTTAAATATGCAATTTAGGTCACTTCTGGGTCAAAACTCTTGTCCCATTTTGGATATGTCATAAATAACTACCTAATAAACAAGAATCAACAATAAAACAAACTTTTGCAATTTGTGTGACTGATAAGTCTAAATCTGGTCCTCTACAGCGGTGACTCGCACTACAGGACTGGTGAAATGTGCATCGTGGGCCATAATCTATTGTCCGGGGATGGCAACTCGCCTACGTTTGGCGTTAATTGCTGATTTTTGTTATATGAATAAGATTATTTTGAGAAATGTAAAGGTGTGTATAATATTACAAAAGGTAGTTGTCAGTGAACCATAATTTGGTTTCAATAGCTCGATTAAAAGTGGGGGGGGCAAAATGACTACATTTTCAAAAGTGGGGGGCAACGGCCCCCTCGGCCCCCCCCCCCCCGGTTCCGCCGCCGGTGATATAAAGGCTGCCGCTTGACGATTCAAATCATAACTGCACTAGACATCACAACAACAACATCCGTCATGCCGAAGAAAACTCAGAAGAACGCTGACAATGGATTCTTGATGAGGAGTACTGACGGGTTCCTCCTGCGAACCCCATTTTTATACACAAATTCCCCTAAACGCTGCCAATACGCCATTATACGGTAGCTGTTAGTTAGAAACACGTTTAGTAAGTTCTGTGGTCGTCCGGAACACGTCAAAACGTCTACATACGTTTATATGCGTTGGAGATAAGTTTGACATAGGTTCAAAGCACGTTACTCATAGGTTAGAAATAAGTTTTGGGTACGGTAGACATTATCTCTACGTATGTCGACTTATGATTAACTTACAAGTAACGTGTGTGAACGTGTGTCAACGATCATATTACTTACCTACAACTTATGCGGGACTTATGAGCCACACGCTGGCATACGCCGACAATTTTTGTGCATGCACAACAATTTTCGACGACCTCGCCTTACTACGACGTATACCAGCGTGTTTCAGCGTGCTGTTGACTTATACAAAACTTACCCATAACTTATTCGACGTACGCCAGCGTATTCGCCAACTTTTTCATACGTCAGCATACGCTGGCTAAAACGTTAAGGTGTGACAGGGCCATAGATTATACAAACACACACAAAATACAACAAAATAAAAAAGCAGAAGTTCATATTGCGGGCCTTCTTTATTGAAAAGGTATTCCAGCGACGTAAGGACGGCAGTGTAGATTTCTATTTGGACTTTGCCAACTACAGCCGGGGCTTTGGGAATCTCGAGGGAGAGTTTTGGCTCGGTAACAACAACTTGCATCGTATGACCATCCAGGGCGTGTACGAACTCCGGGTAGATCTAATACGGACTTTGAAAACAGTACCGGGTATGCCGTCTATGACTCGTTCAGCATCGCCGATGTGAGTGACAACTACAGGCTGACTGTGGGAAGTCACTCAGGAACCGTAGGTAAGAAATTATAGGTGGAGATTCCAAAGCTAATACAAAACCTTACTGGGTAACTCAATGCCCATCGCTGCGATCGATCAGTTTACATTGCTTTTTTATAAGTGATTGTTTTTGGTAAGTGGCCACGAAACCCAACAAAGCATAAATAAAACATCACGCCTTTTGGGCGCTTTAAGGTTGCATGATTTTCTGTCTAAGATTCGTTCATATTTTAAATATAGAACCATCATTTCATTTAGACTGCGGTTCATACAAATATCGGTGTAATGCCAACCCACAGAAGAACCAAATCTTTTATAAGCTTAACAGCCATTGAGCCCATACGGTTTAATATAGTAAAACTTTATTCCTGTATAGAATGTGAACATTTTACCTCACTCCTCCCAAAATCCCCGGCTCCATTTGATCCATTTGTTCTTCAGCATACACTTTATTGAGATACCGAAGTTATGTAAGAACCAGATTCATTTCTAATGTTACCCCCTCCCAACATCACCTTTACACTTATGACTATGACCACGTGTGTTATCTTTCAGGAGACTCGTTAGCTCTTTACGACCAAAGACCGAGACAACGATGACTGTTACAATAACTGTGCCGAGACCTACCACGGAGCCTGGTGGTACGTAGGCGGCTACGCCTCCAATTTGAACGGGAGATACTTCAATGAGAGCTCTTCCAATTCCCAAGGAATTAAATGGTTTGGCTTTTCGAATTACTTACTCAAAACTACTGAGATGAAAATTAGAAGTAAAGTTTAGTCCTTAATAAGGTAGATAACAAACCCATATAATAATGCACGCAGTAAACATCTCCTTAACAATCACCTGATCACTTTATCTTATTTACAGTAATATACATGTACCTTTAGGCCTAAATGCCAAACATTTGCCTTTATTTTTAAAGACACGATCAATAAGAATCAACAGTGTAACGCAATGGATAAGACATGTATAGAATTCGTGACGTCAAATAACAAAACTAGAGTTAAAGAATTTAACTAGTACTAGTAGTGAATGTCAGTTTACTCCCGATTTGACTAGGCACCGTAACTTATTCAGAAAACATAATAATAATTTGGGGAAAAAGAAACCCTGTCGGGGGACAGATTTCCCTATGACACTCCGGCCGAATTCTACAATTTGTTTTGGAAAGATATCAAATGATTTTTACTAGATGCCTTTAAGTTCTCTTTTCAACCGAAGACGTGGTGTCGTTAACTTTATCCCCAAACCTGGGAAAGATCCAACAGACCGGGGCCCAGTTTCATAAAGCTGTTTAGCAGACAATTCTGCTTAGCAAATTTCTTTGCTCAGCAAGAAATTAGTGGGGTACCTGTCACAGCAGTGGTAACTGTATGGTATTTTGGCTGGTAAAGCAAGAGTTTTCTGCGCTTCCATTCCTTATGAAATTGAGCCCTGATGAACTAGAGGCCCATTTCGTTGTTAAATGTCGACTATAAAATAATGTGCCAAAGCTATCGCTAGTAGAATAAAAAGGGTTTTGCCAACTTAAATTGATTCAAACCAAACCGGTTTTATGCAGAATCGATATAGCAGTGAAAATATTAGTGTGGTTTTAGATAGTATCAAGTATGCGAAAGAGGCTTAATGTTAGAATGATTATTTGTTTGAAGATTTGAAAAATGCAGTTGATATATTATTAGAGCGGACATTGTTTAAAACAATTTTGCGTTACTTTAATTTTGGATTTGACATACTCAGATGGTTTTTAACATTGTATAATAAAATTAGTAGTTGTGTGACTAAATAATGGCCATGTTTCATCATTATTTAACTTGACGAGGGGGTGTGCGTCAAGGATGTCCTCTTAGTCCATATCTCTTTATTCTGGCAGCCGAATTAATGGCCAATGCTTTACGACACTCACAAAACATTTCAGGTTTGAGTATTGGTGAAAATGAATTGAAAATTAGTAGTTATGCAGATGACACAACACTTTTCGTTGATGGTAGCGACGTCTCTGTTTACACCACATTTGACCTTTTAGACAAATTTTCTCTGGCTTCCGGACTGAAAATTAACCATTTAAAATCTGAAGCAATAAAATTGGTTCTCTGATCTTCAATGACAAATCGCCTGGTAAAATATAACACAATAACAGTGGACGACAGGCCCGGTTAGAGTGCTTGGTGTTTTGTTATATCTCATAATGAAAAAGAGTTGTTCCAGTTAAATTATGACCCACAACTCAATAACAATTAAAACAGTTCTCAATTTATGGGCTAGAAGAGATCGTACTCTTATTGGTAAAATAACTCTTGTAACAAGCTTAGCATTGTCTCAATTAACTTTTCTTTTAACGGTTTTGCCTAACCCTCCTCAAAAATTTATTAATGAATTTTTAAGGAGGGTTAACGAAGTGGAATGGTAAATGTGACAAGATTTAGCGTAAAATCATGATTAACAATTATGAAAGTGGTTGTTATAAAATGTTAAACTTTGAATGTTAAAAATATATATATAAAATGTATGGGTTAAAAGGCTTTCGAATGAACCACAAACCTTTATAAAGTTGGAATTTCTCCTTACTGGAGTCACGCTGCCACAGTGAGTTGACCGATTTTTTCTTGGTTTTTGCTTCACTTGCAATGTATTAGGGTGTTGATCTTAGTCCTTAATATCCCAGACTGGACCATTCCACATATCTAGAGGGGGGGGGGGGGGTCAATTCCCAGAGTTGTCTAGTTTTCTTGTTATGTGCTGGAAATTTGCTTGCATTCATTTGTACACAGAAATCAGCTACCATTCACATTCACTATATACCGAGTTACCCAGATCTAACCCTCTTATAATGTGGAACCTTCTGTTCTTTTCTAGCAGGCTCACTGTGTCTTGCCGACACCCCATAGTATCCTCGCCAAGTTAACTCAACTTGGTCTTCAAGATATTTTATAGAAAATAACTGTCTCCCCTAAGGATATCCCATTCTATATATTGAAGGATCAATTTCTAATTGATATCGTAAAAGCATGGTTAGAGTTTAAATAGCAAATAAAGTTAGAATTTAAATCTAGAACAATATTTTATCTGAGGTTATAATTGGTTATTATTATTCTAAGAACATTTATTTTACATACAAAATGCAGAATAAGTTTTGACAAACATTAAAATTTGTGTGCCTTCAAAATCGTATCTTTATTTCATACTTTCATTGCCATACCTTTCCAGTTGTCTCCATATTGACATAGTTTGCGGATATTCTACAATGACGTAGTGATGACGTCATCGATGTTAGTTTCGATATGTTTACATTTTAAAACATATCTCATCCACTTTGGCTCGAGAGTTTAAAACAAGGCTGTGGTAATTTTTTCACTTCAACATCCGGTTTCAACCGGAAGACAAGATCAAATTGGGGTAACCTCTGTGTGACCTTTGCTAAGCGTTTGAAGGCCTGACATAATGACATACAGCTTGTTAAAATAGCTTCTTTGGTTCAAGAGTTATCGTGATTTTACATCAAGGTATCAATGCACTTTACATTAGTGCCTTGGTTAGGGCCATCTTTCTCAGCTCCCTGTGGAGTTATACATGCCCCTGGCTGCCGCGGCGCTGTGAATGCTTTTGTTCAAACACAATATCAGAACCCCTACCCTTCCACAGGTACCCAGTTATACCCCTGGGTGAAGAGAGGCAATTATAGTAAAGCATCTTGCTCAAGGAAACAAGTGTCTTGACTGGGACTTGAACCCACAATATCAGAACCTCTACCCTTGCATGTACCCACTTATACCCCTGGGTGAAGAGAAGCAATTATAGTTAAGCATCTTGCTCAATGAAACAAGTGTCTTGACCGGGACTTGAACCCACAATATCAACCTTTACCCTTGCATGTACCCATTTATACCCCTGGGTGAAGAGAAGCAATTAAAGTAAAGCATGTTGCTCAAGGACCTAAGTGTCATGACCGTGACTCGAACCCACAATATCAACCATGACCCTCGCAGGTACCCATTTATACTTCTATTTTATTCAAAAAGAAGATATTCGTGATCAAATAAAAGAAAAAGACAAAAGACAAAAGAAGAAAGTCATAAAATAAATGTACAAGGTCTGTCATGATTAATGATTAATAAGTTACTGAATGAAAGTACATGTATGGTTTCAAACAGTTGGTCAACTCAGTCAGCTCAGTGGTCAAGGGTCAAGGCTATGAAGTGTAGAAGGAAATAATTTTGCTCCTATTTTCTTCATATTTAAATGTAAAAATGGGGTGTTGCTCGTGGCCAAGCGGTCTAGGGCGGTGGTCTAGAACCCAAGTTCTGTAATTTACAGAATATAGTTTTGAATCCTGGCCTGGTCAGTCGCAACACTTGTGAGTACAAATGGGTACCGGTGAGAGCTGTGGAGTAACCTGCGATGGACTGGCATCCTGTCCAGGGGGGAATATAAATATTTTCAGTCGTTTAGTGCAAGTGAAACCACAGGTTTGTAATATCTTGTTGTAGGATGGCGTAGTCTTTCATGGTGTTGATTTGTCTATACAGGAGGCAATCATCCGCAAATATCCTCACTTGGATGATACGCTGTCAGGGAGGTCGTTTATATGGCACAGGGATAACAGGGGTCCTAATACTGTTCCTTGTGGAACACCAAAATCCACTGGCACTTCCATTGACGATACTCCTTCTTATACACAGCGCCGTAACTAAGGGGGGCACGGGGGGGGGCACGTGCCCCCAATTGATGTCCGTGCCCCCCCCGGTGACCCCCCCCCCATTTGAAATCTGGACTTTTGTGATTGGAAATTTCCAGAGTACAATGTTAAATTTTATAGATAATTTCGATGTTATTAAAACTATTTTTCCATTTACATGCAGAAAATATAACAAGAATTACACTCACGCCAGATTATCTTATAAAAAAATAGTAAGTTACATAAACAAAAGGCGATGAAAGGGGCTTGTTCAGGCCCGTAACCAGGATTTGTTTCTACATTTAGTTTGTGGTTTTGTTTTTTGGGGTTTTTTTTGGGGGGGGTGGGTGAATATGAAAAAAATGTACATCGGCGCCTTAGCGTCGCCCGTCACGTATGCGACGCAGGAGGGAGTGGGAATAAAGAGGATGTGCCCCCTCTCAGAAGTTCGAAATTTTGTAAAAGAGAATGCCCAATTCAAGCCATTTGGTGCACCATTTTTGCGCTATGATATTGGTTACTATATCTGAAAACAACTCAATTACAGTTTTGTATCAATATTATTTCTGCATATTTAATGCAGACGGCGTATGCCACCCATTTGCGTCCTCTTTGTACATCTGTGTATATTATTTTATGTTATAATTTACAATGATAAACATACCGAACAAACTTTTTGCTTGGTGTGTTATTTATTAGTTGCACAGTTACGATGCAGACTTTTTTAATTAGCACTTCTTTTGCAGACTTTTTAGTCTTTATTTCGTTTATTTTATTTGTTTAGTTTATTTTTTATGTTTACTTTTTTTGCATGGGCCGCCCGTCACGTATGCGACAAGAAAAAGGCAAACGGAAACTTGGCCAGGTGTGCCCCCCTTGAAAAAATGGTGCACCCCCTTGTGCCCCACTGAAATTTTACCCTAGTTACGCCGCTGCTTATAATACAACTTTCATTGTACGGAAGTTGGTTCACCATTGGTGAAGCGGGCCGTGAATGCCATAACAGTGGAGCTTGTGAAGAAGTTTACTATGCGGTATGGTATCAAAGGCTTTACTAAAGTCAACAATGGCTATGTCGACTTGCTTTTTGTCAACAAAAGAATTGAGTAAGTCATGTAGTGTGATTATGAGCTGTGTTTCACATGAGTATAGCCCCTGCGAAATCCATGGTTTAAGGGCGTGTAAGGATATTGAAGTTTTCAAGGTGTGTCATGATGTGCCCACAAATAATGTGTTCTCGGCCGAATGCTTGTCTTCTTTCTTGTAGACACAGGAAATATTGGCATTAGCCAGTCTGCTTGTAAAGATGCCAGAGTCGAGGGAACTTTGGTAGATTGCTGCAAGGCATGTTGTACGGAGCCCCTAAAGGGACAGGTTAAAAACAAGTTGAAAAGGTAAAAATTAATATCAAAATTATTTCGAAATATTATTTCGTCCCCTCGAAATATTACTTCGTTCCCTCGAAATGTTATCTCGAGGAGACGAAATGATATTTCGAGATAATAAAATAATACTTCGAGGAAATAATATAATATTTCGAGGGAACAAAATAATGTTAACGTTTTTTTAACCTTTTCCATTTTGTATTTACCTGTTTCTTTAGGGGCCCCGTACTGGTGCAATATTATCGACACAATTTGTCAGTACAGTGTTGGAGAATTTCTCTGGTGCGCATGCTTTTATAGTGTTGAGGTTTTTCAACAGCTTGGCTACACCAGCCGTGTGAACACGATGTGCGGGATTGGTTGGTTTACACAAAGGTTTACTTCCGGGAGCTGGTTATTACTGACATGTGTAGATCTACACATGTCAGTAATAACCAGCTCCCGGAAGTCACTGTAAATACAGACTTGAACTGTGCAATGAGGATTTGTGTTGTCAAGCTGTTACTTAGCAAGGTCCCTTTTGCTGGCGCTGCTCTTCCTTTTGCTGGCGCTGCTCTTCCTTTTGCTGGCGCTGCTCTTCCTTTTGCTGGCGCTGCTCTTCCTTTTGCTGGCGCTGCTCTTCCTTTTACTGGCGCTGCTCTTCCTTTTGCTGGCGCTGCTCTTCCTTTTGCTGGCGCTGCTCTTCCTTTTGCTGGCGCTGCTCTTCCTTTTGCTGGCGCTGCTCTTCCTTTTGCTGGCGCTGCTCTTCCTTGACTTCTAGCAGAAGCTGCAGTACGCTGTCAAGGCTAGATTGAATGCCTGCCAAGCTTGGTGTAGTGACACGGCTTTTTGCAAAGGAAGCAAGAGGTGTTTCGTCTTCACTGTCAGATGACGTGTAATGCGTCTTCTGCCTTTTTGCTAAAAAGAGAATAAAAATAAAATCAGTTTAAAAATTGGACATGTTAACTTATACGGTGTTTTTGTATATACTTAAACCGCGCCTTTGCTTTGATGAAGTTGTCGTCGCTCCCATTTTAAACTCTTAAACATTGATGCACATAGTCCTTACTTCCACAGTAGTTTTTACAAATTAATTTATACAAAAGTGTATACTAACTCTCTGGTCCCTGCATCCCCCGAATTTGCTGACAAAGTGTTTATTATAGTCAAGATTCTTGCAGTAAAACTAGAATCGTGGTTCAATCTTCAAAAGATACTCAAGGCTTTTTTTTAAAGTACAATTCTTGTCCTGTTCAGTAATTGTCATTGAATAATTTAGAATAAAACAACACATACTAATTATTACTAAATTTGCAATTATTATTAAATAATACTTGTAAATCTACTTACACGTTGATGGATTCATGGTACTGCCCGGGGAAAAATACACCAAATTGAAGCCTCCTTGTATCTTTCGAAAATTCTGATGATGTAAAATGACTGTATTAGATGTTCGAAATAGGTTGCGCTTGCAAATGGAAGGGAATGCACTTTCAAATCGGGACGCTCGATGCTTCGAAGGAGAATTTGGTAGCTCCTTTCCAGCACTCAAGAAATCAAACGTCCCGATTTGAAAGAGGGTGAGATGCGTTGGTTGGGGTGGCAGACTGTAATGGAACTGATGCAGGGGCATTGAGGTGGTGGGATCTCACCGCATCAAATAGCCCGCTTCGCAGCAGGGAGGACTTTTCCACTGCGGGGGAAGAATGGGGGAAACGGACGGGGAAAATAAAAATAAAACGGCATTTGGGCTTGCGTGATGCCATTTTGGAAGCTGACATCAAATTCTTCAGACGTTCTGCTACAAAAACTCAACTTCATTCTTTTAATACAAATATGGATAGTTTCCTCGACGAGTCTGTAGATTCTTGGATGGATCCTTCACTGAATAGTGACTCCAATGATTCACGGCTTTTTGGTGGGAATGAGACTGAGAACGACTTCGTTTACAAACTCGGAAAGGTGTGTATAAACAAAACACGTCGAAACTTCCAAAATGTCAGGTTTTTAAAAATATTGTTTGATCCCCAAAATAATAGTCGACACAATTCAATAATTTATAAACTGAAGTATAATTTGATCACTTTCATAATTTTGTTGAGGTTTTGAATCTGTATATATATTTTCTTTAAAGAGAGGCCTTAAACCATGAGGTGAAATTTCCTGTATCTTACTCGGACCGAGTTGCCTTGCTACCAAGTTTACTCGGACCGAGTTGAACATAATCCTTGTGACGAATGTCTCTAATGTTGGTCAACTCTAATATTGCATTAACTCGTACGCGAAAACCAACTCGTACACCCACTAACTCGTAAAAACACAAACTCGTACACAAACACACACCAACTTGTACGCAAGTATAATTGGTTCCGTATAACTCACTATGTGTATACATCTAAAAGAAAAAAGTTTTGATTATAATTTAAAATAATAAAAGTGTAGAATTCAATCGCAATGTTACACGATTTTTACAGGATTTTTCCGTTTTGAATGTTAAAAATATACATTGGCTATACATAACAATAAAAAAATCTGCCGTTACTTTTGAAATCTATAAATAAGTATTTCGAGAAGTTTTACTGCTATAAAAGTTTTCCGTTCAATTTAAAAGCAAACACATCCAGAAATTGTATAATATTAAATATATAAATTTTAACATTCTGTCTTTCCCTCCTTTATATTTGTGTAGGCCCCGTCACCAATTCGAAAAGGTCGGGACTACAGGAAAAAGAGTACCTGCCCCAAGAAAGGAGCTGGACCTCCTGCATGAGTTAAGTACCGAATGGAGTTTGCGGCTGAGTATCGCAACGAAGTCGCAATTCTTTCATGTGACTGCATGAATAAGATTCATGTTGGCGGGATGGCTGTGAGTAGATACCACCAAGTCGGAAAATTTCACATGCTGGACGACTCACCTAATTATCCTGATCATGATTTCCCTCAAGGTGCAGGCTATCTCATCACCCCATGTGGGTACATGGAACAGACCAAAAAGGATGACGCCCCAAAGAGTGTCAAAGATGAACTTGGTCGTCCCCATCTCTTCACACCCAGAACTGGACCCATCTACGTGGTCAACAGGTCACAAAAGTTTCACAAGATGACCATCCAAGAACACGTGAACGACCTCTTTCCGATTTAGAAGAATCAATAAGGAAAGGGAAAACAGGAGCTGTACCTCATTGTTGATGGGGGCCCGGATTGGAACGATGCATCATGGACGGTTCTGATATATCTCTCCAGACTTCTTCGCCGAATCGACCTAGATTTTCTGTGTCTGACGAAGTACGCCCCAAAAAATTCTGCCCTAAACCCAATTGAGCATGGTTGGTCTCCACTCAGCAAAATGCTTTCTCCAGTGCGTCTTCCAAGTATACGTTGCCTGGGGAAATCGGCCTCCATCAGCCCAGTTCAAACTGCCATGAAGATGATCAACGCATTTTGGAATGGCCGGGAGTTTGATGGTTTTTCCATCATCGGGTCATCAAGCCTGCACGCAACGGTCATCTCCGTTTAATGACTACGCCACTGTACATAACATTATTTCACCAGGTTCGAAAGTAAGGATCACCGGAAATCATGACTTACAATTACATCAAGAACTGAAGTTTGCCGTCAATCACACCTTCACAAATCCAAGAGAACTTTGCATCGTGAAATGTCAGAAAAAGACATGCCTTCATTGTTCAACTCATCCAGTACGCGCAATTGAATCAACCAGGGTCATCCGCAACAGCCAGGGTTTACTACTTACACCTGCAACTTCGCCCACTCATCCCGAACACTTCATGACGTACACGGAGAGGTCAACGAATGACCGTAGGGGATGATTGTAACCATGCCTTCCTTTTTGACCAAGGAATTGGGCAGATGCACCTTCTGTTGCTGCTATGTTTTCTCTTCAAAGGAAGACAGGAAGAGACATTACAATATCATTCATCCTGATCAGCCTGTACATGAGAACTAAATCTGTTTATTATAATTCATTATTTTAATCAATTATTTATTTAGGCAAAACAAAATAACATGCCATTTAAAATAGGGTCGGTAAATCTGAATTTTTATATATTTTTTTTATTGCCCTTTTTTAGTTTATTTTAAACTCACGAGGTACGCAGGAGATTTTTGCCAGATAATATAGAGGTATGATTGTGTCAGATATATTTACCCATTTTTTTATTTTTATTTTCGGCAACATAGGGCTAGATAGCTCAGTTGGTAGAGTGCCGGCACGTTAAACCGGAGGTCGTTGGTTCAAATCCCGCTCTAGTCAATTTGTATTTTGTTCAACCCCTAAGTTATATACTAAAACTATGTAATTACCATAATATGAACAGCTTTTTCCATAAAGTGCAAATAAAAGAGTTCCATAATTGGAAATATGTTTGTATATTCTAGAGAAGAGAAATATTTGTAATAAATATTTTGATGATGAGAAATAAATGTGTCGTTGATGTGTCGTTGGATTTGTTGCGGGGGGGGGGGTCCACCAGTCCACCAGTGGGTCATGTAAGATATTTGGGTTCTATGCAAACAACTGGTACAGTTTGGGGTACCATAAGGGAAGGAGACAGAAATAACAATAATTTTACCAAATCACATAAGGAACCAAAGAGTCAGCATCCCAATTGTTTAAAATAAAAAAATAAAAATGGGGGGGGGGCATTCAGTTTAAAATTGAACAGTGATACAAGTGGTTTGTTTTAATCTAGTCGTTTTCAGACATCATAATCTTAAATGAAACATGGATTTCTTTCTATCTGTTGTCACTGTACCGGTATCAATTAAAAACATTATCCTGGGGTCATTTCTCTATGGGGCCACCAAGGCCCCCCCACGCTGGGCACAAGCACATGATGAATATAGCCATATCCCGGGTCCACAGCACCCTAGTACTGCGGACTGCATCCCCCAAACACTGTGCACAAGCAATGGGTACAGGAATATGACCATATCCCGGGTCCACCACGGCCAATACCATGCACAAGCAATGGGTACAGGAATATAACCATATCCCATATCCCTGGTCCACTGTGCACAAGCAATGGGGTCGGGGAGGGGGTTACGCCACAAACGCACACCGGTATACTGTTTACCTAATTTAGTGATGTAGAATCATAGAGAAAGATAGTGCGACGCAAAAAACAATGTGACAGACAAAAATCCGACTGAAAAAAGTCTGAATAAACGGTGGCTCATAATGGAACATACGCAAGGCCGTTGCTGACCTGCAAGGCCGTTGAGTAGTATGAACTATGGGGGTTCTGGACCACCTACCCGTGCTCTTTTGGGTTGGGGTATATATCAACAGAGCACATGGGGTTGGGGTATATATCAATAGAGCACATGGGGGTTCTGGACCACCTTGCTTTGGGGTATATACAAATAGAGCACATGGGGTTTGCTCCCAGCTTTTTTGATAGGGCTCGCCCCGCTCTCTTGGTGGGCTGCTGGTTCTAGACCACTTTCTAGACATTTTCGTATACGAAAATTAGGTTTTAATAGGGCTCGCCCCGCTCTCTTGGCGGGCACGACCCACAGCCAGCAACTCCCAACCTTAACGCCTCATTTGGTATATACAATTAGACATATATACCGCACCTGTATACACGATGGAGTGTGATAAGTGCCACCGATTTTTTAAGAGGTACTACAACCTGAAGAGACACCTGGAGAACCGTAAGACACCTTGCTTACAAGAACCCCGGCAATACATATGTGTGGATTGTGGTGGGGAGCTGAGCTGCAGCTTCTCCTTGATTTGCCCGGCACAGCGCAGAACAAAGGCTGTGATATAACTTTCGTCTACAAAAGTTGAACACGAGCTAAGAGCTGTGACAACACCAACGAAAACTGTTGTTTAGCTTTTTTCTTGAGATAAGTACCTATGTCTTATTTTATCTCGGCCACAGTTTCGACATAGCTGTATTTCACTCTGAACCCCAGTACCACAAGATTTACAGGGTATTGAAATCTTTCTGCCTTTACGAATCTTTACTAAGTGGTACTTACAATATTTACCGCAGCAGCTCCTATTACAGAGATCAACTTCACCAACTTTAACCCAAGCACAAACATTGTGTCCTTTCATTTCGCAGATTGAATATCTCAGGTATGCATTTATGTCTAAATGGTTTTTATCATTAGGGAACCCCCAATTTATTGCGCAATATGCATGGGAAATTCCCTAAGTTTTGTAAAATGAACACTTCAATTAGAGATATGTGTGTTGTAGGTTATGCTATCACCAGCAAACCTCGTGCCCTCTACTGTTGGTTTTTGTGTGTTAATGACTCTCTATTAGAGAAATACGTCGTAGCTTATACTGTAACCAATATAAATGACGAGTACTTCAAAAACGTTTAGAACGGTACAAGACTACCAAAATGAGATTCTAGAGCAGTTTGAATATAAAGAGACGGATGAGCTAGTCTTTAGGCAGACCCCACGGGTGATCGGGAAATATCTGCGGGGTTGGCAGATGGTTGTGCCCAAAGGGCATCTCCTTAGCGCAGACCCCAGAGCCTTTCTGGACGACGTGCGCTCTCAGATTTACCAAAAACTTGAGGAAGAGCTTAAAGCTTTTAACGGTATTAAGTTTCAGCTGGCTCTCAAGCTTCAACTTCGGAAAGACAACCCTGATGGGAGTGAGGAATACACTGATCCCGTGCTCCGCCACAAACAAGAGTCTGTTTTGCAGGCTAACGATATTAATGATGCACTAGACAGGGCCTTTCCCCGCATCCAGGAGACGCTTGAAAAATTTACTCAAAGAGGCTCGGGGTGGACGGTTGACCACGTAGAGATGCTGTGGCTTGACATTGCTCGGTACCAGCCCTTGAGAGGCGGCTCATACATTCCACTACCCGCAGCGGTGAAAAGCAAGAAGGCGGTCATCAACGTGAAGAACAATGATGATCACTGCCTGAGATGGTCCTTACGGTCTGCTCTCTTCCCGCCAGAGCCCACACGGATAGGCCTTCCCAATATCCCACTGATGATGGCCTAGACTTCACGGGGATCGAGGCTCCTACTCCCTACTCTCAGATCCTGAAGGTTGAAAAACAAAACAACCTAGCTATCAACATATTTGGCTGGGATAAGGGTGTTATCGTTCACGGGCTAAGCAAAAAGCCCATGGACATGCCCAGGATTAACCTCTTGCTGATCGAGAAGGCAGGCAAGTTTCACTACACCTGGGTCAAAAACCTAAACCGTCTTCTCTACCAAGAAAACAAGCACCGGGAGCGTACGCACTTTTGTGAGAGATGTCTCCATGGGTACTCGAGAGAAGACCTCCTAGAAGCTCACAAGCCTGAATGTTGTGGGATCGGTCAGACGGCGGTGAGGGTAGAGATGCCAGAAGAGGGAAAAAATAAGCTGACCTTTCAAAACCACCACAAGCAGTTTCCCGCCCCTTTCATCATCTACGCCGACCTTGAGGCTCTAACTACAAAGGTAGAGGGGCCCGAGCTGGACCCCACGAAGAGCAACACTCGGAAGACGCAGCACCACGAGGCTTGTGGCTATTGCTATATAGTCGTTCGCTGCGATGGACGGACAAAAACACCTGTAGAATACCGTGGACACGACGCGGCGGAGCACTTCTTAAAAGCGATCCAGTATGAGGAGCGAAAGATCAAGGAGGTGCTAGCCAACCCTAAAGCAATGAAGATGACCGCTAATGACCGGCGAGCCTTTAAGGCAGCCACCACCTGCCACGTGTGTGAGAAGCCACTTGAGGGAGATACTGTCCGCGACCACTGTCATATCACTGGAAAATTCAGAGGTGCTGCACACAACGCTTGCAACTTGAAGCTGCGCATGAGCCCTAAAACCACAACCATACCTGTGGTCTTCCACAATTTGCGGGGCTACGATTCTCACCTCCTGATGCAGGCTATTTCCAAGGTAGAGGGTAAGATTTCTTGCATCCCGAACAACACCGAGAAATACATTAGCTTCTCCCTCGGTCAGCTCCGATTTATTGACAGCGTCCAGTTCTTGCCGTCCTCTCTTGACGAATTAGTAGCAGCCAACCTGCCCGAGGCTTTCCAAATAACGGGCCAGTACGAGCCATGTAAAGAAAGGCGCAATCTTTTGTTGCGCAAGGGCGTCTACCCGTACGAGTACATGGACTCTTGGGAAAGGTTTGCAGAGCCAGGTCTCCCTCCGAAGGAAGCCTTCTACAGCAAGCTGAAAGACGAGTACATTAGCGAGGCCGACTACGTTCATGCACAAAGGTGTGGGAGACCTTTAGATGCCACACTATGGGAGACTACCACGACCTCTACAACCGCACAGATGTGCTCCTTTTGGCAGATGTCTTCGAGACTTTCCGGAAGACCTGCATGCGGCAGTACGGCTTGGACCCCGCACATTACTACACCAGTCCTGGCCTCTCTTGGGACGCGTTGCTCAAAAAGACGGGTGTAGAACTCAAACTGCTCACAGACTATGACCAGCACCTTTTCATCGAGAAGGGGATGCGAGGTGGTATCTCCATGGTATCTAAGCGCTTTGCGAGAGCTAACAACCCTTTGGTTAAGGGCTTTAACCCCTCCGAGCCGAACAGGTACATTTCTTACCTGGATGCTAACAACCTATATGGGTGGGCAATGAGCCAGTCGCTGCCTACAGGCGGCTTTGAGTGGGTGGAGGAGCTGTTGTCTACAAAAGTTTTAAAGGAGCATCCGGCAGACAGCCCAGAGGGCTACATCTTGGAGGTAGACTTAGAGTACCCTGTAGAGCTCCACGACGCACACAACGCCTATCCGTTAGCGCCAGAGCGCATGGTCGTTCAGAGAGAGTGGATGTCCGAGTATCAGCACAAACTTCAATCAAACTTTTCTACAGAAAAGTTTTCAGGCAAAAGATTAGTTTCAACAGAGGTTGAAAAGCTGGTACCCAATCTCCGTGATAAAGAACGATATGTGCTACACTATCGCAACCTACAGCTGTACCTCTCTCTCGGCATGCGCTTGAAGAAGATCCATCGGGCTCTTCGCTTTGAGCAGAGCCCTTGGATGGAACCCTACATCCGGATGAACACGGAGCACCGGAAGGAGGCAACCAGCAACTTCGAAAAGAACCTCTACAAACTCATGAACAATAGTGTATTTGGGAAAACAATGGAGAACCTACGCAAGCGGGTCGACGTTAAGCTGGTGCGCAGTGATGAAGAAGATAAGCTAAGGAGACTTATTGCCAGCCCGGCCTTTGCTCGGGCAAACATCTTTGATGACAACCTCGCGGCGATCCAGGTTCATAAGAGCCGCCTGGTACTCAACCGGCCCGCCTACGTGGGTATGAGCATACTCGACCTTTCGAAGCACCTTATGTACGACTTCTACTATAATCAGATAAAGGCTCGGTATGGTGATCGGTGTCAGCTCCTTTACACAGACACAGACTCTCTCCTCTTGATATCCAAACCGAGGATGTGTACAAAGACATAGCCGAAGACCAGAACCTCTACGACACATCTGACTACCCCAAAGAGCACTACCTCCACAACACGGTAAACAAGAAGGTATTGGGAAAGATGAAGGACGAGTGCGCCGGGCGCCCCATCGCCGAGTATGTGGGGCTGCGGCCTAAGATGTACTCTATCTTCGAGGCTGGCGGGAATAACATCAAAAAAGCCAAAGGTGTGAAAAAGTCTGTTGTGAAGAAACAAATTCGACATGAGCAGTATAAAGAGGCTCTATCACAAAAAAGACCTTCCGCCACGGGATGGATGTGCTGCGTTCTGAGAGACATAGAATTTACGGTCAGCGTCTGATCAAGGTATCACTCTCCCCCTTGGACACAAAGAGGTGGATAGCTGAAGACGGTGTCACCACACTAGCCTATGGGCACAAAGATATTATGCCTGCATAAAAACTAATCTTTTGCCTGCAAAGATTATCTTTTGCTTGCAAAGATTAGTTTAGTTTATCAACGAGATTGTTTAAGCAAAAGTTTAACAGGTGGCACCTGGGTGTTGGGAGGCACCACAAGAAGCTCTTCTCGTACAAACCCACGAGCTGGTACCCCACGATCTTTCATAAGATAATAAAGAACAGGCTCTCCGGGTTTAGTGACTGAACGCCCAAGCCGGTGCACCCGGAGGGACCATACTGGGTCAGTTGCGCGACGACGCCCACCTTCTAGCTCACCTGGCTGGTAGAGGTACCGAACGCCCACGCCCGAGGGGAGCTTTTGCTCGTTGAGACCAACAGGACGGTCTGCAATGGTAGAGGGCTTTTGTTTTACCGATTTTGCCTTGATGGCTTCTGAGGGCTTTTTCCGTCAATCTGGTAACCTCTGTGTTCAGAGCTAAGACAACGGCGGGAAGTCGTGCTACCCACTCAGTTGACCTCTCATCATCTGGGAGACGCAGCTCTACCGCATACTGATGCCCAAAGAGCTTTTCTGCTAGAGTTCGGTTGAATCTTTCCACGATGCCCTGCGCTCGATGCAAATCTTTTTCACCCCGTCGGACTTTGACACCATGTTTCTCCAGAGTTTGGGATACGGAGCCCATAAACTCACGCCCAGGGTCAACCTGCAGCACCTTCGGCCACTTTAAAGGTCCCCGCTTGTAAATGCGGGACAAAGCAGTAGCCACCTCGGTGGATTCCTTTGAAGTCAGTGGTTCAGCTTCTTTGTAGCGGCTGGCAACATCAACCACAGTCAGGGCGTATTTGTAAATCTTTCGGCCCCTGGGCAGGCGATCGTGTGGAAGAAACAATAGGTCAGCTTGGTGGACTTCATTAGGCACTGAAATATCAAATTTTGGGCGAGGCACATGGCGAGGGGCTGGGAGATATATCTGCCATATAGCTTGTCTCTTGAGCCAATCTTTACTCACATCTTGAGTGACTTTTGCAGCCTCGGCTAGTTTTTGTATGGCCGCAAGTCCCTTCCAGTATCCTTGGGGGCTGTAGTACAATGCAGACAGTTTAGTATCCATATAAGTTTACGCCTGCAAAAGTCTAACTAAACTTTTCTGAAGAAAAGTTTTTTTTACAATCAAAAGATTATCTGTAGAAAAAAAATCTTTTGCCTGCAAAGATTAGTTTGTGATTGCAAAAAATAACTGAACTAAACCTAATCAAACTTTTCTACAGAAAAGTTTTCAAGCAAAAGATAATCTTTTGCAGGCAAAAGATTAGTTTACTTAACAATCCAAACTTTCGTCTACGAAAGTTTATAGGCTGCGAAGGAAGTAACTCCAAGCCCCATGATAACGAAAGCAATTTCGCGATCACGTTGCTCTGGGGACGGCAAGTAGAAATCTGAGAGTTTGGGTTTTGGTTCTTCTAGCGTGGGGGCCATTGAATCACTGCCAAACTTTTCTGTAGAAAAGTTTATAAGATTGTACTGGCGAATAGCTTCATCAACATTGCGGAAAGTGTGCACGGCATGTCCTTGGCGGCGAAGCTCTTCATTAATCCAGTCTAGGCGTTCGGCCCTCTTGCGTGACCATTCAGACTGCGCAGCTTGAAGTTGTTCTACAGCCTTGTCATGTCTTTTTCGCTCTTCATCGGCACCTGGATCACGCATCATCGAGAACAGAAAATTTGACCCAGAGAACGCAAGTGCGTTCACGACCGCTCCGCCAACAAGCATTACAATAGAAGCCATCAAACTTAAACTTTTGTAGACAAAAGTTTTTGTAGACAAAAGATTAGTTTAACTTATATTTGTATAATCTTTTGTATTCAAAAGAGAAAACTTATACATCTTTACTTTAATATGTCTGCAGGAGTATCCTGCTTGACAAGCATGTCTTTAGTGGCCATAGCTAGGCCAACATCTAGTATGACCATGCCAACATCATACGGCGCAAAGTCTAACTTTGGCGTAACACCTTTATGATTTTTTACCAAGAGTAGCGTATCCCACGGCAAGTCCACTTACTACGGCGGAGTGGTACACCAAATTAGCAAGCTGTTTACCATCAGTACTGGGGTAGTCATTTTTGTTATGCAAGTAGGAGATTATTATTGCATATAATGAGGATTAGTTTGTTTGTCTAATATGTTTGTCTTTGATTTTTGAGATACATTTGGTAATTGTTTTGCAGGCGTATACGAAAACTTAGCATATACCACAGCTCCAACAGCTATAACAGCCCCTGCAAGGAGCAAACAATCTTTTGCCTGCAAAAGATTATCTTTTGCAGGCAAAAGATTAGTTTCTGATTGCGATGAGATTTCACTTTTATGTTTGCGGTCTTTTGTAGATGAAGGATTAAGATTATCTTCAGACTTGAGACTCTGTTTGGCCTTTCGCAGCTGCTCTTTCAGCGCTTCTTGTTTTGCTTTTCTAGCTGCTGCACCTTTGCGGCCAGCCTCAACTTTCTGTGGATCTTTATTAGTCACTCTCTTGACTTTTAACTGCGTCGATGTCGTCTCTAGGTCTTGCGCTGCTGTCATCTCCAGAGCTTGTGCTGCTTCTGTCGATGTCGTTTCCAAGTTTTCTGTCATCTAAACTTTCGTGTACGAAAGTTTTACTTATACTCGTATAAGTTTTGTCTTTAAATTGACAGTGCTTAGCAGTTGTCATCGCTGCTGTAAGCGGGGCTAAGTACATACCATAGCGATAATACAGCTCGCAGCAGGCTGTCGTCAGCGCATGTCCGACAAAGGGGTCCTCCTCGAGGTCTATGACGAGCTGAGGCTTATTTTCGGGTGGAATTGGTAGAAATGTGCTAGCCGCTAGTGCATACATCTGCAGCGCAGACGCCCCGAGAGTTTTTGTCATTGAGGCCCCTAGTCGTGCCTCATAGCGGCTATAGTGCTTAGAAATCTCGTCATCACTCATCACATCAAGTTGTGCAAGGGTTAGTCGGGTTCCTATGTATTTTTGGGCTGTGCTCTAGCCACAATTGCCGCCAGCCGGGTCCGTTTTTGTTCTTGCAAACGATCCAAACTTTTGTAATCTTTTGCTGGCAAATCTTTTGTAGACGAGGTGCAGCTCAAACTTTTGTCTACAAAAGTTTTGTTTAGCGTCGAGACGGTGGTATCGGTGCTTTCATCGGGAACCTCTTGCAACAATTGGTTGATCAAATCATCACAATCCATAATCTTCTGTGAGCAAAAGATTACTTTTGAGATCAAACTTATACTCTGTATAAGTTTATGCGCATGAGTCTAACATACTTGACAAACATCACAAGAACTACTGCCAGATGTATAGTTTGTATGGCTAGCTGTGTTTGCTCCCACATAGAACTTTAGTTTAGCAAGCTATTAAGCTATGTTAACAACTGATAAGCAACCGGCTGAGCAGTCTTTATTAAACCTTGGCGAGTGTTCAATATAAGTAAAGCCAACCTTTGTATTCAATATGGCAGAAGGTGGCTTTGAAATAAATGATTTTGATGCACCCGAAAAACAACCAGAAGTCGAAGAAGAAACCAGTTTTATTTCCCCTGAACCTCCTATCGGGGCACCCTTAGATGGGCTATCGCCTAATGAATACGGCGACCGCATCAACCAAGCGCGCGACGACATCCGTACAGACGAGTTGCGAGAACAGCGAGACCGTTTAGTAAATGCTTTCTATGAGGAGATAGGTCTAAACAATGGCCCTCAACCTACGATCATAGAATACAAACGGTTTCAGGTCGGCGAAGATGGTAAAACACTTTACTGGGTAGAAGGTGATAAAAAGGTTCGGATGAGCGCTACTAAAGGCCCTAAAAAGTTTTTAGGATTGGGTACTATTGCCCAAAGTTTTGGCTCTGGGGGCTCCAGAGCTATTCGAGATTTTCTCAACCTGCCTGGGTACGACAGTACACTGCATCGTCATTCTCGACCTACCCTTCGCGAGTTAGAAAAGGTTGCTGATAAAGCACAAAATGCAACACAAGCAGATGGTGATGTACTAGATCAGACAGTTAATGTTTTAGATGATTTAGTTATTAGTATGTCATCTAAGCCGCCTACTGAGGAAGAAAATCTTTTGCCTATGAGAGAGATTCTAGGGCTTGACAAAGCCCTGAAAACTTTGCGTGCCACAAAAGCGGTGCAAGAGAGCAAAGTAGTTTCTCTCCAGCAGCTAATCGAGGGCTATCGCGAAGAGCTTAAGCAACCCGGGACAACTGAGCGAGCGGACCAAATCGAACGTGAAATTACAAAAGCTGAAGATGATCTCGCAGCGGCTCGAGACAGCGTTGATGTCCTCAACCAACAACTTCGGTCACAGTTCCGCCAAATTCGTGAGACCATATCTAGCGTTCTAGATAAAAACAAATCTCTGGCCGATCGGCTACGGACCCTGTTCCGCGAGCAGGGTGTGACCATAGCCACCATTATCACTGCACTGGGCTTTTCCATCAGCACTCTGGTTCTTGCCTTGACTGGTGGGCCAGCTGGCGGGGTTACACCGCCAACACCTCCCACGCCCCCCGCAAGTAAAGATGGGGTAAAAGAGTGGGCGAAAAAACATTTGCAAGCTCTCGGGCGCCTTCTAGCCCAATTAGCTGGAAAGGCTGCAGCCGCACTACCGGGCATCATCGGAGGCATTATATCGTGGCTCCTCAACCTCTTGAGTAAAACTGCTGGCTGGCTCGCGGGAAACCTATGGGCAATAATTGTTGCCATTGGCGGTGTACTGTTAACTTTAATCTTTTATAAATAATAAACTTTTGTAGACAAAAGTTTTTTGTAGACAAAAGATTTTTGTAGACAAAAGTTTTAGCGTAGAGCGAGCCAACCGAGACCAAGAGCAACGCCACCAACAACAAGTGCAGTTCGCCCATCATAGTGCGCTAAACTTTCGTCTACGAAAGTTTGTCTTTCATCTACGTCGATATCAGGCTGTGCCAAAACCGGTCCCATCAAACTAACTTCCGGAGTTTGAGCTAGGTGTGCTGGCCTTGCAGGAGGCCCCTCCATATCCTTTACAGGTAACAAATTCTCGACAACTGCATTTATACCGTTGTTAAAGCCCAAATTTTGCCCCTGCTCCGCGATCACAATCTCGTTGTTGTAGTCCTGAATAGTTCCAATCTGCAACTCCATGTTGCTGGGAGCCATATACAAACCAATTCCGAATACATAGTCAACCTTAGAGCGGGCGTATCGAAGCATGTCTTGGTAGCGTGCCACCGCACTCGGGAGATCTACAGGGCTTGAGACTGCATCCTCAACATTCGCTAAGAACTGTTTCTGGGTGTCAAATGCGGCACCGGTGCCAATAATACTCGAGCGAATCTGCGCCTGTGCGCCTAGGATAGCCCACACGTATGTTCGGATAGAGTCGTTGATTCTTTCAACCCCAGGTTGGGTAAAGCCCTCCGATTTGTCGAGAACAAATGTTGTCCATGCTTGGTCTCCTTCTGGCCCCTGACCGATGTAGTCGACGCTGAACGTGGCTGGTCTATCACCAAAGCTCATGCGGTCTTTTCTATAGTCGTTCGACGAAACACCGAAGCTGGGGTTAAGACCCCACTAGCAACCAAATCGTTGCTCACTTCTTTAATAGAGAGCACTGAACCTTTCCACCAATGATACGGCGTTCCAAGACCACTATTTTGGTCGATGCTCTGCCGCCAGTCGGTGTGCGGTGAGACACCAAACTCCGCGCAAATTTGCTCATATACCCTCTGGTTGTATGGGGTATCAAAGGCATCCCAAGTGTCATCCTGTGGGAGTGGCACCTGCATCCCTTCAAGAATCCTTCGCACCTGGTAGTATACGTGAAAGCGGTAGACTGATCGCACCATCGGGACTTTAGAGCTAAGATGGTCTTCTGCAGGGACACCGCAACCTGTGGTAGCACACCACACTGCAAAGTTAATCTTATTTTGCCAAAATTTCATCGGGTTTGAGCTCCACGTGTCCACTACATCATCACTTTGTACGTGTGGCAGCCTATACCGCTCCGCCGACAATATATCCGGAAAGACGGTGTCAAAGCTCGCCGCCCCCGTATCAACCTGTATTGTAACATTTTGCAATACGAGTTGAGATTTTGCGGAGTATACCCCACCTGTTTGGTAAGATGCATCTGTGTTAAAGCTATAAGCTTGGTTAGACATAACTGCACAAACTTTGCTTGCAAAGTTTAAGTTATACTCGTATAAGTTCAAAAGAAACTTTTCTGTAGAAAAGTTAAGTTCGCTATGTTTGTTACACAAACCAATATTCAAAAGAGAGAAGCGCCGCTCCTCCAACCCGCAATTAACAATGTAAATGGTAAACTCTGTGTTGCCCTAAGAGAGTTGCATTTTAAAAAAACTAACACTCTTGATGTTGACTCTACTGTTGATCTTAAGTTTGACAGTAATAATAATCTTAGTTATACCTCGATTAAAGTTGTTCGAGGAATGTACACCTTTGAAGATATACAACAGTTTTTCAAAGCAAATATACCCCAAATAGTACTCCAAATGAACAAAACAACGGGGTTTGTCAGTATCAATGTCAGGAGTGTTTCTATGTTTTTAAATTTGATGATACAATGTGTTCACTATTGGGCATTCTCTCTAATCTTTTGACGGTCATTGGTTCCAAGGAAGAGTAGATGGAATTAGACCCTCAAGGTTCCATACCCCTAACCTGGTTTCTATACACCTCAATCAACTTTATGCGGCTTCTAATATTATTGATGGCGCCCCTCGTCGCTGCTAACCATAACCCCGTTCAAATCTGAAAGCAGTGTAAACGTTAACCTTGCTTACCCTATGTACAAAAACTTAAAGCAGGACATATATATAAACTAAACTTTCTCGTGTTAGATGAATATGGTGAAGATATGCGTGACAATCCTATCTCTATGACTGCAGTACTTGAGATTAAGCCTGTCTAGTAGATGCGTCTGTGTTGAAGCTATAAGCTTTGTTTGGTATAACCGCATTAACAATCTTTCGTAGACAAAAGATTAGTTATGTTTGTGACACTAACCGATATTCAAAATGAAGAAGCGTCGCATCTCCAGACTGTAATCGATAATACAGATGGCAAGCTCTATGCTGCCCTCAGAGGTTTGCATTATGAGGTTAGCCATCGAAATATTGGGCATTCAGCTGGAATTTTGTGGCGTTCTAACTTGGATGATAAACCTCGAAAGATTATGATCCCTGCTGGATTATATACCTTTGAATAACTACAAAATCTGTTCACAAAAGAGCTGCCCCAAGTATCGGTCGAGATAGATAAAGCAACAAATCTAGTCATGTTCAGCATTCCAACGGGCGGAGCCTTAAAAATACCCTCTGATATACGCCGCCTGTTGGGTATCAGCGATAAAGGTTGGATTGATGGGAAATACGAGGGAGACAGACCCTCTAACTTCGATATTCACAAGTGGGTATACATACACCTCGATCAACTTTCTACAACCTCCAACATCGTTGATGGCGCTCCTTCAACACTACTAGCCATAACCCCAGCCGCACCCAAAGGTGTTATAAACATTAATCCTATTTGTCCTATGTACAAAAACTTGAAGTTGGGCACATACATCAATTGAACCTTCGCGCGTTAGATAAACATAACCTGTTGCTACAAAACCATAGCAAACCCATAACTGTTGTGCTTGAAATTCGAGAAAATGCCTAAGATACCAACAGCTCCTACCATCGAAACAACTGAGCGATTGTATCCCGTTCTTGAGCCCGAGGACAACAACACAGGCTCTAATTATCGCCTGACTGAAATCCGCAACCTCGAACGCAAACTTGAAAAAGAGATAGAAGACAGAAGTAAGCTGTACAAAAAGTACCGTAGATCTATCAATATCGTTGATGGTATTGACACAGTGTTGATTCTATCATGCCTTGGAATGGGAGCTACTGGTGTAGGATTGCTCTCCACAATTATAGCTGCGCCTATTGTCATTGCACTTGAAGCAGCTGCAGGTGTTTGTGGTCTTGCCGGTATTGCCGGCAAGTTCGTCTCTCGGCGGCTCCTTGTAAAAGCTAAAAAACACGATGAGATTCGTGTTCTCGCTCTATCTAAGCTCAACAGCGTTTCAGATGTGATCTCACAAGCGCTTCAAGATGGGCACATCTCCCCTGAAGAGTTCAAGCTCGTAATTAATGAAATAAATAAATATCGACAAATAAAAGCTGATATTCAGAAAAAAAAGCCGCAAAGTATACGCAGCTCAAACCAACGAAGTAGCAAAAAACGAGCTGATGGCCGAAGCCCGAGCTTCAATAATGAAAGAGCTTGCGGCAACGACACTGAAATAAAGTGCGGTTGCTTTGCCAGTTCTAAATTCAGCCGTGGTAGCAAACTTAACGAACCTCCACCCAGTTATTCACAAACGTAAACGTCTACAGTTAGGTTCACTCATTGTGTATACCGTGCTACACTCCATCGTGTTCAACTTTCATAGACGAAAGTTCAAGCGTTAAGGTTGGGGGTCGCTGGCTGTGGGTCGTGCCCGCCAAGAGAGCGGGGCGAGCCCTATTAAAACCTAATTTTCGTATACGAAAATTTAGTAGAACCCCATGTGCTCTATTTGTATATATACCCCAACCCAAAAGTGGTCTAGAACCAGCAGCCCACCAAGAGAGCGGGGCGAGCCCTATCAAAAAAGCTGGGAGCAAACCCCATGTGCTCTATTTGTATATACCCCAAAGCAAGGTGGTCCAGAACCCCATGTGCTCTATTGATATATACCCCAACCCCATGTGCTCTGTTGATATATACCCCAACCCAAAAGAGCACGGGTAGGTGGTCCAGAACCCCCATAGTTCATACTACTCGTTGTGTTAGTCTAATAGTCCACTTCTTCGTATAGCTATTTGTTTTAAAGTTGTACTTTTTGTACCGATCTCTTTTGAGTGATAATTATCTTTTTTGTTTTGATACTGTGGAAAATAAATGACCCTTAGACCCATGTACGTGACGACTATTTTTGTTATACAAGGTCAAATAATGAGTGATGCCCAATATCCTTTCTAGTTTGACGGCTGTATCAGGCTCGTATGACGGTCCATTGACACGGGGATCGGGTAATTTTTAAGGGATAGGCGGACCTTAGATGTTCACTGGAGCGAACGGATTCACAAGATGGCAGCAACCGATGTTGCACATTCACACTCTGAAGGGAAGCCCATCAATCATCATGTTGGTAAGTGTAATGTAATTCCACCATATAGTTTCCCTGGCAAAAAATAACAGTAAGTTTTGCTTTCAATGACTTTTTTCCCACTAGACCTCGGCTTAGTCTTCGTCTCGGGCTCCTGGCTCCGTTTGAACGTGGAAACACCGTACAAAATACTTGTTGCTTCAACATTAATGACGGACCTCAGGCTGGAGCCGGAGCCCATGCCGAGGTTTGGAAAAGGCTCCATGATAATGTTTAATTGTACTTCAAACAGCTTCAAGAAAAGTTGCTATCTATCTATTATTACCAAAAAAGTAAAAAATGAAAACATTGTAGTTAAAAATAAATGACCCTTTTTTCAATGCTCAGCAAAGTCCGCTTTCTATCACAAGAAATGCATAGAGGCTCCTGCATTATGTGCTAAATAAATGTCTCGTAAATATGATTATACGAATCATGAAATAAATGATTTAATGTTGTCAAATTACAAACAAACATAAATACCAGCTACCCCAGTTTTTGCAGAGTGGATAGCTTTAGAGTCGTAGTATACGGAAGCGTATTGCCACAACATGAATAAAAGCAAGTCTCTCTATCGTGTACGATAACTATCGTGTACGTACACGATAATTAAGTACACGATAAGTTTGGACTTATCGTGTACGTACACGATAAGGAAGAAATTTGGTTCATTCATGTGGCGGCAATACGCTTCCGTAGTAGTAGGCCTAAGTAACCATGGAGGTAGAATAACCAAATGGAGATACGTCATGATCTATGTTCGGTTCCAGCATCTACGAAGCGATGGGGACGGGTGGTAGTCTTTGCAGCCTTTTGTACATTTCTCCTGGAGATGGGTGCTATGCAGACATTTGGAGTCTACCTCCCAGTTCTCTTACTGGAGTTTGGAGCTGGTTCTGGTGAGCTGGGATGGGTCGTAGGTTCAGCGAATGCCATCACAAGCCTATCTGGTAAAATTGCTTTAGGATCTATAAAATCGCAAGAGCATTTTCTGGTCATGGCCTACTCATAGAACTACGAGGTTAATATTATGCTACTATAGTTCTAGGGGATATAGTATACTGTGGCCATGAAGGGACATCAACATATATATTTACGTGAATATTTACGTAAATATTCACGCTTTTTCTCAAATTCGCAAATAGGCCTATTCACGTATGATACTCATAAAAATATTTGCGATTGAGGCACAAATCGTGAACATTTACGTAAGTATTCACGTAAAAATTCACGATTTGTGCCCCAAATCGCAAATATTTACGTAAATAATTACCCAAATATTCACGACCCCCCAAATCGTGAGTATTCACGTAAATATTTACTTGAATATTCACGATTTGTGCCCCAATCGCAAATATTTACGTGAATATTATTTGTGAATTAGGGCAAAACCGTATTTACGTAAATACACGTAAATATAATATTATGTTAGTAGTATGAACTATGGGGGTTCTGGACCACCTACCCGTGCTCTTTTGGGTTGGGGTATATATCAACAGAGCACATGGGGTTGGGGTATATATCAATAGAGCACATGGGGTTCTGGACCACCTTGCTTGGGGGTATATACAAATAGAGCACATGGGGTTTGCTCCCAGCTTTTTTGATAGGGCTCGCCCCGCTCTCTTGGTGGGCTGCTGGTTCTAGACCTCTTTTGGGTTGGGGTATATATACAAATAGAGCACATGGGGTTCTACTAAATTTTCGTATACGAAAATTAGGTTTTACTAGAGTCTAGATTTCGCCGGAGCAACCTGGACTTTCGGCAACCACGAAACAAGGTAGAAATATTTTTTTGCCCTAGCAGAGGTATGGGGTGCCAGTATCGGTTGGGTGTAGCAGAGGCACGGGGGGTGCCAGTATCGGTTGGGTGTAGCAGAGGCACGGGGTGCCAGTATCGGTTGGGCGTGGGGCACTAGAGTCTAGATTTTGCCGGAGCAACCTGGACTTTCGGCAACCACGAAACAAGGTAGAAATATTTTTTTTGCCCAACTCTAGCTACAAATACAACCAAGGCGACGAAACCACCGGGGCACCAAACAACAAACAATATTGGATATCTAGTGTAGGTGTAGCCGATACTGCGTATCTGGTTGGGCGTGGCGTTGGTTGGACGTAGCGTGGGCTGGGCGTGGGCGAAACCAATACTACATATCTATCTTGCGTAGCGCGTGGTGTAGCGCGGGGCGTAGCGCGGGCGATAGGGTTGGGCGTAGCAGAGGCACGGGGTGCCAGTATCGGTTGGGTGTAGCAGAGGCACGGGGTGCCAGTATCGGTTGGGCGTGGGGCACTAGAGTCTAGATTTTGCCGGGCAACCTGGACTTTCGGCAACCACGAAACAAGGTAGAATTTTTTTTTTTTTTGCCCAACTCGAGCAACAGATACGTAGTATCGTCGGCACCGACCACTAGGACGTGCAGCCAATAGATAGATAGATAGATAGATACGTAGTATCGGTATCGGTATCGGTATCGGTATCGACTACACACCATCTGTACCCACTAGCAGATAGATACGCAGTATCGGTATCGCTCTGGACTACGAACCCAACACCGGTGGAACAAACCGCTGGGCACCGAGAGATAGATAGATAGATACGTAGTATCGGTATCGGGGTGTTCGAGAGAAACCTTTCTAGAGTATTTTGCACCCAGACAACACTAGCACCGATACCACGTATCTCTATCGATACCGATACTACACAATACCGCGTATCTACTGGGCGCAGTCGATACCGATACTGGCACCACGTGCCATCTGCCTGTGCGTGGCACAGATACTACGTATCTGCCGGGCATAGCGTAGGTTGGGTGCAGGGTTGGGCGTACCGTAGGCGATACCGATACTACGTATCTATCGAGGCACTGGCAGGCACGTTGTGCCATAGCCACTGGCACCGATACTGGCACCGATACTGGCACGTAGTCGATACTGGCACGTAGTCAATACTGGCACCGATACTGGCACCGATACTGGCACCGATACTGGCACCGATACTGGCACGTAGTCGATACTGGCACGTAGACGATACTGGCACGTAGTCGATACTGGCACGTAGTCGATACTGGCACGTAGTCGATACTGGCACCGATACTGGCATGTAGTCGATACTGGCACGTAGTCGATACTGGCTCGTAGTCGATACTGGCACGTAGTCGATACTGGCACGTAGTCGATACTGGCACCGATACTGGCCCCGATACTGGCACGTAGTCGACACTGGCACGTAGACGATACTGGCACGGAGTCGAGACTGGCACCGATACTGGCACCGATACTGGCCCGATACTGGCACGTGGTCGATACTGGCACGTGGTCGATACTGGCACGTGGTCGATACTGGCACCGATACTGCCATGCAGTCGATACTGGCACGTAGTCGATACTGGCACGTAGTCGATACTGGCACCGATACTGGCATGTAGTCGCTACTGGCACCGATACTGGCACGTAGTCGATACTGGCACGTAGTCGATACTGGCACGTAGTCGATACTGGCACGTAGTCGATACTGGCACCGATACTGGCACCGATACTGGCACGTAGTCGATACTGGCACGTAGTCGATACTGGCACGTAGTCGATACTGGCACATAGTCGATACTGGCACCGCTACTGGCACCGATACTGGTACGTAGTCGATACTGGCACCGATACTGGCACCGATACTGGCACGTAGTCGATACTGGCAGCGATACTGGCACCGATACTGGTACGTAGTCGATACTGGCACCGATACTGGCACCGATACTGGCACGTAGTCGATACTGGCACGTAGTCGATACTGGCACGTAGTCGATACTGGCACCGATACTGGCACGTAGTCGATACTGGCACCGATACTGGCACCGATACTGGCACCGATACTGGCACGTAGTCGATACTGGCACGTGGTCGATACTGGCACGTAGTCGATACTGGCACGTGGTCGATACTGGCACCGATACTGGCACGTGGTCGATACTGGCACGTGGTCGATACTGGCACGTGGTCGATACTGGCACGTGGTCGATACTGGCACCGATACTGGCACCGATACTGGCACCGATACTGGAGCGTAGTCGATACTGGCACCGATACTGGCACATGGTCGATACTGGCACGTGGTCGATACTGGCACGTAGGCGATACTGGCACGTGGTCGATACTGGCACGTGGTCGATACTGGCACGTGGTCGATACTGGCACGTGGTCGATACTGGCACCGATACTGGCACCGATACTGGCACCGAAACTGGCAGGCACCACGTGCCAGTCGAGTAGGTGGCGAGCGAGCGGCGTAGCAATACCGATAGCCGCGTGAGCACTGGCAGGCACTAGCAGATACTGGCACCACGTGCCTGCTGCGCATCTATCGGTGCTGGCCTACTACGTATCTGGGTGCAGGCCAATACTGGCAGGCACTAGCACTACGTGCCTACTACGTATCTGCCGGGCACTGGCACCCATGCCGATACCGCCAGGCACTGGCACCGATAGATTGGCAGATACGTAGTGCCAGATACGTAGTATCGGTAGCGGTTGGAGACCACTTCGAGTAGGAGCTGCGTGTCTGTGCTGGGTGGCTTTTTTCGTGCGCCGCAAAGACCATAGTTGCTAAAAATTACCAATTGAACAATAGAGCAACCATAGTATACAAAGCAACAAAACAACAAAGCAACGATGGCAACCAACAAAACTACAACAACCAAGCAAGCAACACTCCAAGCTATGGGGCTTCGAAGTGAAAAATCGGTGGGTGCCCACCTACTGCTCGAAAACACACACGAAAACAACCTCGTGGCGGACATCGCCAAAGTAGACTACCTACTTGGGCACCAAGGGCGCACCCACCCTCGCCCCCTCCTGGGGCTTCCAACATTTGTCGACGATATCTATGTGTTTGGATATCTTCGAACCGACGATTGTGTTGTTGTTGGAGGCAAAACCTCTTGCACCATTGGGGGAGAAGGCGCTGCAAAAAAAATTGTGGGGAGGATCGGTATGGACGTCTCCGAAACCCTCGGAAAGGGCGCAGGACACATCCATACCACAATCCTACACACCATAGGAATCGCAAGACAGGGCGCAATTCGCAACACGATAGAACGTATCGAGCAAGACACAAACCGCCACGCCCTAGAAGCGTGGAAAAAGAAATATCCAGAAGACACCCCCGCTGGGTTCTTTGTAGCAAAGATTGGAGTATCCGAAATCTCCATGGAAGTGTTGCAAGAAGAGCTGCCAGCATTCGAGCGAGCTATTGCGTGCCATGGCTACGGACTCTATAGCATAGACTACACGAAAGACTTCTCGGGAGTTCTAGACCGCACCACCCTGGTCGAACACCTCCTAGCATTGGGGTGGCGCGAACAAGGAGATCTAGCAGCCACAATGCTAGAACCCACACCAACAATCCTAGCCAACACAGGCAGTGTTGGTGCCCACGGATGCACCTGGGTTCGAACAAACGAAGCGGGGTACACAGTGCGAACCAAAATATACAACAAAGTTGTGTCGAACTTCGAAGCTGGCGAAATCCAAGAACCAGTGGGAGGCCATCTAGCCGACTATGTCGACTGCCCCAACCAACACCTACGGAAAACCTTTCTACACCCCGACGTCCAAGCAAGAGGTTGCACTAGAATCGAAGTTTCGTTGTACGCGTGCCGTGGAGACGCATTGTCGGCAACAACAGCGGAAAAAGTTGTCGGCGAAGCGCTGGCGGTTGTGTCGCCCCCCAATTCCGAAGGGCTGTTTGTTGTACAACCACCAGCCAAACAATGGGAAAACCTTGCAGCAGCTCTAGACCGTTGTTTGGTGCTAGCCGATAGACCACAAAAAACAATCTTTGTAGCGTGGTATGCCCACACAACAACTGGGAGAGTCTCGGGGGTTCGCATCCAACCCACACAAACGATAGCAGACAACGACGACACCTGGGAGCGTGCGGTGGTGTGTGCCGCAGGAGACTTTGGTTTTCGCGCTTGTCCAATATTTCGTGTCGATATACTTGGTATAGACAACGATACTCTAGACCTTGGACCACTACGGTGCTACACAAAAAGTAGCGATGCACCAACAATACTTGCTGCGAGCAAACGCCCCATGCAACTACATCCAGACGCCCCCAACCCCACAACCCTCCTACCCACCACAAAACATGTGCAATGGGTTTGGCGAACAACAAAAGCCCAACAAGTCGGCAAACACGATTCGGAGCATATACTCGAAGAGATAGCAGAGATTGCGGCAAACCGCCAAATCTCGACACTATCTACAATAGCCAGAGAGCGCAGGCGAACAGAGCTCCGCATAGCTGCAGAAGCAGAAATTTGGCTGCGCAAAGCAGGAAGCAAACTCGAAGCAGAGCGCGAACACCTGGCTCGACAAAAAGAACACCGACTAGCCGAACTTGTTCGACTTGGTAGAGCAGCCGAAAGCATGCGAAACTACAAACAACTATCCGAGGAAATAGAAGACGAAGTTGTTCTTGCGCTTTCGACAACCACAGGAACCCAAAAAGTTGCAGAACTAGCAGAGTCTGGAACATGGGCTGTTGTAGGGTATAGAGAAACCTTTGGGAAACACACGCACACCTCCATTCGAGTAGTGCTAGAACAAAACAACGAGAAAAAGTTGTTTGGGCAACGAAAAAGTTGGAAAGAATTCTTGTAGAATGTGCAGATATATTCGAAAAGCGTAGCGATACACGCCACAACCGAACAACAGCGTGGCTTCCACAAACCCGCACAACAGAACCGGCAAAAGTGTTTGGAGGTCTTTCGATATCGATTGGAGCCCCCAAAACATTCGAAAACGGTGGCAAAAAAATATCTTGGAATCCAATACATATAGAAACAGCTACACACCCAAACCGGAGTGGGTTTCTACAAGCGTTGGCAGAACGGTGCGAAGCGTATGCCGAAATCGAAACAGAGCACGCAGCAGCCGAGGAAAAAGAATATTTGCGCAGTTGTACCACCAAAGCCCCTTGAAACACACAAAACCCTCGAGCTCGACGCTGGAGAGTATGTGTGCTACAAATTCGCTATCCAACCATTTCGAGGTGCCAATAGAACCATTCTATTCCTTGCACCTGCAGACGCAAATGGAAGGCCCACAACAGACATCGAGGTGCCTATCTATGGGCACTTTCTAGAAAAAGCTTTGCATCAAATGGGTGGACCCCAAAAACTTCGCGAAGCTCGCTCTCCACTTCTATGCACCCTTGGAGAAGTTCGCACAACACCAAACAAAAAGAAAGATAGACAAACAACCATAGCGGTGTAGCGCTATACAACGAGTCCACCACAGGGTGTGCAATACGCCACACGCCCCCAGTATGCAACCACATACAACTTTCCTAGGTTCCACGAACAAATTTTTTTCGCTTCTGCGGGCTCGAGATGTCCAAGAATATGGAACAATTGTGGAAATTTGGCTGCAGCGGCACCCATATTTTTTTCTTCGTACCAGGGTGTGTCTGGCCCTCGTGCCTGGTACGCTGCTACACATTCTTCGAACGCGCAGACCGGCGAAAAGTGTGGGCAGACACCGCGAGCTCGCACAAATTCTAGCTTGGATTCTGCGCAGGTGGGCATGGTTGCAACGCTAGCCATTGTATATATAGATACGCAGTATCGTCTACATACTTTTGCCGTCTCCCTAGTTGGTAGCGACACCGATACCACGTATCTATCTAGCATACGGCTACTCCACCACTGGTCTGTGTATCTATCGGTATCGGTATTGTGGAGAGATACAACGTATCTGCCGCCAACGCGAGTGGGCATCTCGATGCCGATACTACGTATACGTAGTATCTATGGTTGCCCGCGTGGTGTGGTAGAGGCAGGCACGTAGTCGATACTGGCACCGATAGATAGATAGATAGATGCGGAGTATCGGTATCTGCCTCTATCGGTGTCGTGCTTGGCACGTGCTTGGCAACGTGCTTGGTACGTGCTTGGCACGTGCTTGGCAACATGCTTGGCGCGTGCTTGGCACGTGCTTGGTACGTGCTTGGCACGTGCTTGGCAACATGCTTGGCGCGTGCTTGGCAGGCACGTAGTGCCGCTTGGAACCTCCTACAACACAAAATTTTTGTTTCTACCAACTGATACTACGTATCTGCCTCCACCTGCCACCGATACTACGTATCTGCCTCCACCTGCCTATCGGATTTTGTGGTATGGATGGTTGTTGTCGTTGGCACCGATATCGACTACATGCCAAGATATCTAGCGGAGCTAGATATCTGTTGGGGGTACGCCCAAAACAAGATTTCTAGCCCCATACTCCGCGGCTTCCGCGAGGATGTTGCTTTGCGCGCTGCGTAGCCCAACCGTAGAGATATGTTTTTGTAGCCGGCGCGCTGCGTTTGCCAAACACTTTGGGTTGGTATCTACAGCGAGTTCGCCAAGAATGTCTACGGCGGTTTCCAACTCTTCCGCCTCCAAACATTTTTCCAAATCCGCAACCATCGATGTTGTTGTAGGTTTTCGAGCATAGGTTTTCGCAAACTTTTTGCGTGCTTCTAGCGGGATTTTTTCGCACCCAAGGACTACATCCGCTGTGGTTTGCAACACTGCTGGGCGCCAAGGCTCTAGAGCAGCTACGGTGGTTGGTTGTTTTTCCATTGTATCTAGATACTACGTATACGTAGTATCGGTATGTGTCCAATAGATAGATTGGTACGTAGTGCCAGTATCGGTATCGGCATTGGAGCCATCGAAGGCACGTAGTGCCAGCAACACTAGATTGGCACTACGTGCCAGAGGCAGAAACAGATAGAGGCAGATACCGATAGATACAGATACTGGCAGGCACTAGCAGATACTGGCACCACGTGCCTGCTGCGCATCTATCGGTGCTGGCCTACTACGTATCTGCCTCTATCGGTATCTGTATATGCTTGTGCCAACTACATATCTATTGGTCGAGCGTTTTCCAATTTCTATCTTGCGTCGCGAATTTCCAATTCTATCCCACGTTTTTCCAAAAACCCACGTTTTTTCCAAAAAACACGCGTTTTCCAATTCTATCCCACGATTTTCCAAAAAAAACATGCGATAGAAATTCGCAATGGTGGAAATTTTGGAAAAAACACATGTTTTCCCCATAGAACCCAACCCACGCAGGGTCTGCACCGATAGATAGATACAGATAGATACATAGTATCGACCGATACTACGTCTCTGCCTCTATCGGCATCGGTATCGATGTATTGCTAGATCTATAGTCGATGTAGTGTTGGCAGGCGGTGGTAGGAGCATTGGTGCCAGCCAGTAGGGGTGTTTGTTGTATACCAATTGGAGACGCCCAACTCTAGATAGATACAATGGAAGAACAACCAACCACCGTAGCACATATAGAACCTTGCCGTGTGCCAACAACAAAAATCACCTCGGGCGCTATCCTCGAGTGCGAAAGAATTCCCCTAGAAGCTCGCAAAATGTTTGCAAAAACCTATACTCAAAACCCTACCATAGCGACGATGGTTGCAGATTTGGAAAAATGCCTCCAAACGCAAACTTGCGCAGACGCAATAGCAATTCTCGACGTTCTTCTCGCCACACCCGGCAACCCTAGGTGTTTGGGGCGTGCATCTCGAAGGTTGCGAAAACACTTTGCCGCACACCACAATAGGCACGTAGTGCCGGTGGTAGCTCCTACGCTCGCGGTAGCTCCTACTCGAAGTTGTCTCCAACCACTACTGTAGCGATAGATAGATACATGGTATCGGTATCGACTACGTGCCATCTACCGGCACAACGTGCCTATTTGGCTCCAAAAATATTTTTTTTTTTGGCCTGCACCCAGATACGTAGTAGGCCAGCACCGATAGATGCACAGCAGGCACGTGGTGCCAGTATCTGCTAGTGCCTGCCAGTGCTCGCGCGGCTATCGAAGTATTGCTACGCCGCTCGCTACGCCACCTACTCGACTGGCACGTGGTGCCTGCCAGTATCGGTGCCAGTATCGGTGCCAGTATCGGTGCCAGTATCGACTACGTGCCAGTATCGACTACGTGCCAGTATCGACTACGTGCCAGTATCGACTACGTGCCAGTATCGTCTACGTGCCAGTATCGACTACGTGCCAGTATCGACTACGTGCCAGTATCGGTGCCAGTATCGACTACGTGCCAGTATCGGTGCCAGTATCGGTGCCAGTATCGGTGCCAGTATCGACTACGTGCCAGTATCGACTACGTGCCAGTATCGGTGCCAGTATCGACTACGTGCCAGTATCGGTGCCAGTATCGACTACGTGCCAGTATCGACTACGTGCCAGTATCGGTGCCAGTATCGACTACGTGCCATTATCGACTACGTGCCAGTATCGACTACGTGCCAGTATCGACTACGTGCCAGTATCGGTGCCAGTATCGGTGCCAGTATCGGTGCCAGTATCGACTACGTGCCAGTATCGGTGCCAGTATCGACTACGTGCCAGTATCGACTACGTGCCAGTATCGACTACGTGCCAGTATCGGTGCCAGTATCGGTGCCAGTATCGACTACGTACCAGTATCGGTGCCAGTATCGCTGCCAGTATCGACTACGTGCCAGTATCGGTGCCAGTATCGACTACGTACCAGTATCGGTGCCAGTAGCGGTGCCAGTATCGACTACGTGCCAGTATCGACTACGTGCCAGTATCGACTACGTGCCAGTATCGACTACGTGCCAGTATCGGTGCCAGTATCGGTGCCAGTATCGACTACGTGCCAGTATCGACTACGTGCCAGTATCGACTACGTGCCAGTATCGACTACGTGCCAGTATCGGTGCCAGTAGCGACTACATGCCAGTATCGGTGCCAGTCTCGACTACGTGCCAGTATCGACTACGTGCCAGTATCGACTGCATGCCAGTATCGGTGCCAGTATCGACTACGTGCCAGTATCGACTACGTGCCAGTATCGACTACGTGCCAGTATCGGGGCCAGTATCGGTGCCAGTATCGGTGCCAGTATCGACTACGTGCCAGTATCGACTACGTGCCAGTGTCGACTACGTGCCAGTATCGGGGCCAGTATCGGTGCCAGTATCGACTACGTGCCAGTATCGACTACGAGCCAGTATCGACTACGTGCCAGTATCGACTACGTGCCAGTATCGGTGCCAGTATCGACTACGTGCCAGTATCGACTACGTGCCAGTATCGACTACGTGCCAGTATCGTCTACGTGCCAGTATCGACTACGTGCCAGTATCGGTGCCAGTATCGGTGCCAGTATCGGTGCCAGTATCGGTGCCAGTATCGACTACGTGCCAGTATCGACTACGTGCCAGTATCGGTGCCAGTATCGGTGCCAGTGGCTATGGCACAACGTGCCTGCCAGTGCCTCGATAGATACGTAGTATCGGTATCGCCACTCTGACGCCCAACCCTGCACCCAACCTACGCTATGCCCGGCAGATACGTAGTATCTGTGCCTCGACCAGGCAGATGGCACGTGGTGCCAGTATCGGTATCGACTGCGCCCAGTAGATACGCGGTATTGTGTAGTATCGGTATCGATAGAGATACGTGGTATCGGTGCTAGTGTTGTCTGGGTGCAAAATACTCTAGAAAGGTTTCTCTCGAACACCCCGATACCGATACTACGTATCTATCTATCTATCTCTCGGTGCCCAGCGGTTTGTTCCACCGGTGTTGGGTTCGTAGTCCAGAGCGATACCGATACTGCGTATCTATCTGCTAGTGGGTACAGATGGTGTGTAGTCGATACCGATACCGATACCGATACCGATACTACCTATCTATCTATCTATCTATCTATTGGCTGCACGTCCTAGTGGTCGGTGCCGACGATACTACGTATCTGTTGCTCGAGTTGGGCAAAAAAAAAAAATTTTCTACCTTGTTTCGTGGTTGCCGAAAGTCCAGGTTGCCCGGCAAAATCTAGACTCTAGTGCCCCACGCCCAACCGATACTGGCACCCCGTGCCTCTGCTACACCCAACCGATACTGGCACCCCGTGCCTCTGCTACGCCCAACCCTATCGCCCCGCGCTACGCCCCGCGCTACACCACGCGCTACGCTAGATAGATATGTAGTATTGGTTTCGCCCACGCCCAGCCCACGCTACGTCCAACCAACGCCACGCCCAACCAGATACGCAGTATCGGCTACACCTACACTAGATATCCAATATTGTTTGTTGTTTGGTGCCCCGGTGGTTTCGTCGCCTTGGTTGTATTTGTAGCTAGAGTTGGGCAAAAAAAATATTTCTACCTTGTTTCGTGGTTGCCGAAAGTCCAGGTTGCTCCGGCAAAATCTAGACTCTAGTGCCCCACGCCCAACCGATACTGGCACCCCGTGCCTCTGCTACACCCAACCGATACTGGCACCCCCCGTGCCTCTGCTACACCCAACCGATACTGGCACCCCATACCTCTGCTAGGGCAAAAAAATATTTCTACCTTGTTTCGTGGTTGCCGAAAGTCCAGGTTGCTCCGGCGAAATCTAGACTCTAGTAACGAACCTCCACCCAGTTATTCACAAACGTAAACGTCTACAGTTAGGTTCACTCATTGTGTATACCGTGCTACACTCCATCGTGTTCAACTTTCATAGACGAAAGTTGAAGCGTTAAGGTTGGGGGTCGCTGGCTGTGGGTCGTGCCCGCCAAGAGAGCGGGGCGAGCCCTATTAAAACCTAATTTTCGTATACGAAAATTTAGTAGAACCCCATGTGCTCTATTTGTATATATACCCCAACCCAAAAGTGGTCTAGAACCAGCAGCCCACCAAGAGAGCGGGGCGAGCCCTATCAAAAAAGCTGGGAGCAAACCCCATGTGCTCTATTTGTATATACCCCCAAGCAAGGTGGTCCAGAACCTCATGTGCTCTATTGATATATACCCCAACCCCATGTGCTCTGTTGATATATACCCCAACCCAAAAGAGCACGGGTAGGTGGTCCAGAACCCCCATAGTTCATACTACTATGTTTGATGTCCCTTCAGGGCCACCATAGTACAGGGCTCTCCATTATTGACCAACAGTTCATAAATTATTGATCACCTTGGATTGTAACTTGTTGTTTAGCATTCAGCTATAAATGCCATTTTCGTTATTAACCTCTATTTGCAATGTTAATCAAACGAAATTATTCAGTGTAAACGTTATATACCGTATCCAAAAGGACATTGTAGAATTAAATTCCTATCTAAATCCCAAAAGAGAGCATTCGGTCAGATTCCTTGCTTTTTGCATTAAAGCAAAATAACAGCTCTTTGTCTGTTTCGATCTTTCGCTTGTGAATAAACACAAGTGGTTTTTTGTTTTGTTTAGTTACTAAAATAAGAATTTTTTGAAGGAAATTTGAGAATCAGATTGAACATTTCTGGGGTGACTCTCTTTGTAAACAAAAACTAAAGAAATAACTATGATATACAAATGGAAGACGCCACATTCGGGAAAAGGGATGATAATAGGTTTGCTTCATACATAGTCTAGAAATCTAACTGAAGTTGGTGTCACATTGAAGAAGCCGATTAAACAAAATTAAATGATATATTGTCGAAAACTTCAAAATCGTTTATAAAAAGAAAATGTTAATATACATTTTGGTTTCAAAACAAATTTATAAAACAAAATTCAAACAAAATGACGTGTCAAATGACTAGGCTTTTCAAATCGTCAACAGGTCGCTTCGTTGTACTTTATATTGAAGTCATCTTTTGTTTTCCATAGGTCTGTTTGGCAGCGTGGTTTTGAACAGGTTGGGCTGCCGTCGGACTGTAATGGTGGGAGGTATGGGTATGGTCATTGGAGTTGCTTTATCGTCAATAGCAAGAAGCACAATACATTTATTCGTCACCTTGGGGCTGACAGTAGGTAAATGAGTTTATATAGAAATTAACCTTTCATCGTAAAAGTCTGAAAAGATTAAGTCACATGTGAGTGTGTACGTGTAGTAGGTAGGTATCCACATTCAAAACGTGGACCTACAAACAAAAACGACAATAGGTCCACGGTTGCTATCACAAAGGAAAACATTGTGGTCCACGGTTGCTATCACGAAGAGTTGAACAAATTTAAGGAAGGTCCACGAGTGTGTGTCCACTACACCCCTATATTCCGACGCCCCTATGTTCCGGCAACCCCCTTGTGATTTACATACTAGGGTTAGGGTTAGGGTTAGGGTTAGGGTTGGGGTTGGGGTTGGGGTTGGGTATAAGAAAATACACCAGGGGTGTCGGAACATAGGGGTGTCGGAACATGGGTGTCGGAACATAGGGGTGTAACCGAATGAACGCTGCTGACCTTTTACTGCGGGCAATTGATCTTGCTTCTGGGTCGGGATACCATGAAAAAAATGGTTTCATTTGAAAATAGATTCGAGATGCAAACAGGTCCTCTGTTGGTTTAACTCGGATTGAGTTGCCAATTATGAGGTCGAATATGTTTAATTTCCATTCCAAATTGTCACGGTCATTTATGTCCGTGATAGTAGATCGACTGTTATTGCATTTCCCATGCAGGAATATGATATGCAACCCAGATATATGCATGTGAACGTTGAATCAACGTTGATATTTGGTTAGCATGGGTTATTGTTCATTTACTAACGTTAAATAAACGTTAATTTAAGGTTAGAAATAAGGTTTATGTTAGTTTATGGTTAACTAAAAACGTCCTTAGGTTTGCATCATGGTCGGTTCGTTTTTGGTTGAAAAATAACGTTTAATCAACGTTTGTTTTTAGGTTTTCATGGTTGGTTGTTTTTTGGTTGCAAAACAACGTTAAATCAACATTTGTTTTAGGTTTTCATGGTTGGTTGGTTTTTGGTTGATAAAACAACGTTAAATCAACATTTGTTTTAGGTTTTCATGGTTGCGTTCGTTGTTGGTTGAAAAATAACGTTTATTAAACGTTTGTTTTGGGTTTTGATTGTTGTGAAGATGGACAGTGGCCAATTTCACAGCGTTGTATACCGTAAAGGAAACATTAACAAATGGCAGAGGTTTGATTGGGTTTTTTATTTTATAAAATCAATCAAAAAGTCCTTTAAGACCTTTTGCAATCCCTGAATAATCTACCCGCACTATTTAAATGCTGATAATGACTGTTTTTCAACGCCAACAATGTTCCTGACGCTTTAAAGTTGGATGTCTTCAACACAACCATCTTGAACCACCACCACAACATTTGTTCTGGCAGTATCTAATATCGTCTTCAAGAATTTAAATCTCATCACACATGGGGACTTTGGAACCCGTTAACTTTTCATCAGAACATCAGAAACCATTTAATAATTAAAATCAGAATATAAAAATCAAAACATCCCGAAACGCACCTTGATAGGCTATATGTATATATATGTATATTATTTTTTTTCCCATAAAACGCTGTGAAATTGGCCACTGTCCATCTTCACAATATCAAACGCATTAGTGGATTCCTGACTCAAAGCTCTGTTTTCAAACTTCTTCATGCGTCTTGACTACCGTGATAGCCTTTTGTATGGTCTTCCCATTTGGTGCTCGATATGGGGCATAGTGGTATCCCCTTCTATTGTGTCTTTATTGTGTGCTTGGAATCTCGGGAATTCTTAAGAGGATTTCTGGCCTTTTGCATAATATTCAATCCTCATGGGTTTTCCCATACAACACCCATACGGGTTTTTGCAAACCCTGCCCAATATTTTGGGCTTGCCCTGGTCCTTTCTATATGGGTCAATGCATATTCTACCAAGATGGACTTATGACAGGTCTTTGCCATTATGATCCCCATGGTGGGGGCCTTTGCATATGGAACACACATGGGCTTACCCAGGTCTTTCCCACATGATACCCATATTGGCCTATGCATAATATTCTATCCCACATGTACTTGCCCATCAGGTCTTTCTCATATGGTACCGGTACATATGCATATTTTACCCACACGGGCTCTCCAGGTCTTTCTCTTATTCTACCCATATGGGCCTATGCATATTCTACCATATGGGCCTATGCATATTCTACCCATATGGGCCTATGCATATTCTACCCATATGGGCCTATGCATATTCTACCCATATGGGCCTATGCATATTCTACCATATGGGCCTATGCATATTCTACCCATATGGGCCTATGCATATTTTACCCATATGGGCCTATGCATATTCTACCCATATGGGCCTATGCATATTCTACCCATATGGGCCTATGCATATTCTACCCACATGGGCCTATGCATATTCTACCCATATGGGCCTATGCATATTCTACCCATATGGGCCTATGCATATTCTACCCACATGGGCCTATGCATATTCTACCCATATGGGCCTATGCATATTTTACCCATATGGGCCTATGCATATTCTACCCATATGGGCCTATGCATATTCTACCCATATGGGCCTATGCATATTCTACCCATATGGGCCTATGCATATTCTACCATATGGGCCTATGCATATTCTACCCATATGGGCCTATGCATATTTTACCCATATGGGCCTATGCATATTCTACCCATATGGGCCTATGCATATTCTACCCATATGGGCCTATGCATATTCTACCCATATGGGCCTATGCATATTCTACCCATATGGGCCTATGCATATTCTACCCATATGGGCCTATGCATATTCTACCCACATGGGCCTATGCATATTCTACCCATATGGGCCTATGCATATTCTACCCATATGGGCCTATGCATATTCTACCCATATGGGCCTATGCATATTCTACCCATATGCATATTCTACCCATATGGGCCTATGCATATTCTACCCATATGGGCCTATGCATATTCTACCCATATGCATATTCTACCCATATGGGCCTATGCATATTCTACCCATATGGGCCTATGCATATTCTACCCATATGCATATTCTACCCTTATGGGCCTATGCATATTCAACCCATATGGGCCTATGCATATTCTACCCATATGGGCCTATGCATATTCTACCCATATGGGCCTATGCATATTCTACCCATATGGGCCTATGCATATTCTACCCATATGGGCCTATGCATATTCTACCATATGGGCCTATGCATATTCTACCCATATGGGCCTATGCATATTTTACCCATATGGGCCTATGCATATTCTACCCATATGGGCCTATGCATATTCTACCCATATGGGCCTATGCATATTCTACCCACATGGGCCTATGCATATTCTACCCACATGGGCCTATGCATATTCTACCATATGGGCCTATGCATATTCTACCCACATGGGCCTATGCATATTCTACCCACATGGGCCTATGCATATTCTACCCATATGGGCCTATGCATATTCTACCCATATGGGCCTATGCATATTCTACCCATATGGGCCTATGCATATTCTACCCATATGGGCCTATGCATATTCTACCCACATGGGCCTATGCATATTCTACCCATATGGGCCTATGCATATTTTACCCATATGGGCCTATGCATATTCTACCCATATGGGCCTATGCATATTCTACCCATATGGGCCTATGCATATTCTACCCATATGGGCCTATGCATATTCTACCATATGGGCCTATGCATATTCTACCCATATGGGCCTATGCATATTTTACCCATATGGGCCTATGCATATTCTACCCATATGGGCCTATGCATATTCTACCCATATGGGCCTATGCATATTCTACCCACATGGGCCTATGCATATTCTACCCATATGGGCCTATGCATATTCTACCCATATGGGCCTATGCATATTCTACCCACATGGGCCTATGCATATTCTACCCATATGGGCCTATGCATATTCTACCCATATGGGCCTATGCATATTCTACCCATATGGGCCTATGCATATTCTACCCATATGCATATTCTACCCATATGGGCCTATGCATATTCTACCCATATGGGCCTATGCATATTCTACCCATATGCATATTCTACCCATATGGGCCTATGCATATTCTACCCATATGGGCCTATGCATATTCTACCCATATGCATATTCTACCCTTATGGGCCTATGCATATTCAACCCATATGGGCCTATGCATATTCTACCCATATGGGCCTATGCATATTCTACCCATATGGGCCTATGCATATTCTACCCATATGCATATTCTACCCATATGGGCCTATGCATATTCTACCCATATGGGCCTATGCATATTCTACCCATATGCATATTCTACCCATATGGGCCTATGCATATTCTACCCATATGCATATTCTACCCATATGGGCCTATGCATATTCTACCCATATGCATATTCTACCCATATGCATATTCTACCCATATGGGCCTATGCATATTCTACCCATATGGGCCTATGCATATTCTACCCATATGCATATTCTACCCATATGGGCCTATGCATATTCTACCCATATGGGCCTATGCATATTCTACCCATATGGGCCTATGCATATTCTACCCATATGCATATTCTACCCATATGGGCCTATGCATATTCTACCCATATGCATATTCTACCCATATGGGCCTATGCATATTCTACCCATATGGGCCTATGCATATTTTACCCATATGGGCCTATTCATATTTTACCCATATGGGCCTATGCATATTCTACCCATATGGGCCTATGCATATTCTACCCATATGCATATTCTACCCATATGGGCCTATGCATATTCTACCCATATGGGCCTATGCATATTCTACCCATATGCATATTCTACCCATATGGGCCTATGCATATTCTACCCATATGCATATTCTACCCATATGGGCCTATGCATATTCTACCCATATGCATATTCTACCATATGCATATTCTACCCATATGGGCCTATGCATATTCTACCCATATGGGCCTATGCATATTCTACCCATATGCATATTCTACCCATATGGGCCTATGCATATTCTACCCATATGGGCCTATGCATATTCTACCCATATGGGCCTATGCATATTCTACCCATATGCATATTCTACCCATATGGGCCTTTGCATATTCTACCCATATGCATATTCTACCCATATGCATATTCTACCCATATGGGCCTATGCATATTCTACCCATATGGGCCTATGCATATTTTACCCATATGGGCCTATTCATATTTTACCCATATGGGCCTATGCATATTCTACCCATATGGGCCTATGCATATTCTACCCATATGGGCCTATGCATATTCTACCCATATGGGCCTATGCATATTCAACCCATATGGGCCTATGCATATTCTACCCATATGGGCCTATGCATATTCTACCCATATGGGCCTATGCATATTTTACCCATATGGGCCTATTCATATTTTACCCATATGGGCCTATGCATATTCTACCCATATGGGCCTATGCATATTCAACCCATATGGGCCTATGCATATTCTACCCACATGGGCCTGCCCAGTTCTTTCCCATTATGATACCCACATGGGACATTGCAGATTCTGCCCACATGATTTGAGAATTTTGTATTCAGCTGAAACTTTCACATGTGACTCGTATTGTATCTTTATTGATACTATAAATCAGCATGACGTCGACAAACAACATTCTATGACTGGCATTATCACTCTTAAAGGTATCGTACACGTTTGGTAATGACTCAAAACAAATATTAGCATAAAAACTTACTTGGTAACAAGCAACGGAGAGCTGTTGATAGTATAATAGTAGGAAACGATTCCCTCTGAAGTAACATAGTTTTTGAGACAGAAGTAACTTCTCACTAAAATAATAAAAACTTCATGCAAGAAGTTTTTATTCCTATCTGAAAGCACACAAATTTGTACAACAAGGGTATTTTTTTTTTCTTCATCATTTTCTTGCAACTTCGATGACCAATTGAGCCAAAATTTTCACAGGCTTGTTATTTTTGTATGCATAATGTTGGGATACACCAAGTGAGAACACTAGTCTTTGACAATTTCCAAACGTGTTCAGTGCCTTTAACAGATATCACTTTTCCTCTGACGTGACTGACAAATGATTTCAATGCATGGAGAACTGCCAACAGTTCTACGCAATTGATATGCAAATTTGATTCGTCAGGTTTCCACCTGCCATTTGTTTCCAAGTTAATTGAGGGCGAGTGGGCTTCCCACCCACTGTGCGATGCATCAGTTTGAATTTCAATTTCAGTGACACGTTAGACTTGTGGACAAGTCGTAATGTTTGTCGCGATGATAGCGTTCCGACTCTCTCGGCGATTCTCACGACACAGGCGATGTTCTCGCGAGACTACGGTCTCAGTCTCGCGGGGTCCAGCAGTCTAGTGAGAACATCGCCCGTGTCGCAAGAATTGTGGAGAGAGTCGGAACGCTATTATCGCGACAAAGTATGTTAAAAACGTGCTAGTTGCATGAACTGCAAGGCTAGAATGACCTCCTCGTTCACACGCCCTTCTGGCACCATTTCCCCCTTTATATTCAAATTTACCGCCACCTGGCGGAACTCATCGTGGAATGCATTCTGATTCCCACTAGTTAAGCGCATAAACAATGTTTACCTGCTATACTTTGTAACGCAGGTAAACACATTTTTAGAACGCCCATATTTCTGGGTTGACCTTTGTCAATCACAAACTGGAGCAATTTTTCGGTTTGACATAATTCTTGAGTTTCTCCAAGTTTTGGGGGCATTATCTTACCCTTGGCCATGGCATTTATGGTACCTGCCAATTGCTCGTTTACCGGCGGCCCGGTTTTGTCATCACTCTCCACGAGAGTCGCAATTTCGGTTAGTAACCCGTCATTCTTGCCCTTAGAGGCTAGTAGTTACCGCCCCTTTAGGGTATCGTTCATAGTAAACTAGCCCCTCTCAGGTACGATGCTGCCTGGCTCATCAAAAATCTCGCCTTCTTCGCTAGCTAAAAAAGCTTCAGATTGCTGCAAAGATGAAGCCTGCCTTAGTGAACGCATTGGTGAGTGACGCAACTGTTTGTTGTAATAAGCTGCAGACGGCTTCGCGCAAATCAATAAGCGTTATTTGGGGAGCACTGGTTGGTGCTGACGCTGCAGCAGCTGGAGCGCGTTTTGGCGGTCGCTTTTTGAAAGGAGGTGAGGCACTTTTTTGAGCAGTGTTTTGTGAGACCTGCTAGGTCCCCTCAAGCTGCATGAACGTTTCGCTCTCTGACAGGCAGGCGTGAATCTCGAATTCATCAGCCATCGCTTAAGGTGTTACTAGAAACTTGAAGTAGAACCTCGATCCGCACGCGGCGATACACCAAAAATACACTGAGGGGCGGACCTGAAAGGACTCCTTATATAGGCTACGGGGTCTTTCCTTTCCTTTCCTTTCTGTGAATGTGTGACGTAACCTCATAACCAGACAATATAATCTCACGTGAGTCCGATTGAAGGTAATGGTGAGATAGAATTATACCAGTGGCAAATTTATAGAATATTTATTGAATTAATTATGTCCTTTTTAATAACAATAATTGTGAATGAGTGCAGTCCATAGAGAAGTTATTCAATGGTTCAACAGCTGTTGAGATATACCATTTACCTTGTTCAATGTTCATACATTTTTGCAATCACATAATGATCCAGTGAACTGACCAACATTGAGAAGTAAACTCCATCAGGGAAAATGTTGACACGTGACAGCTGAGTCAGTGGCTTTTGTGACAATGGGCCCCCTTTCGTCTCACATCAATCTATAGCTCAAGTAGTTCTTGTGCTTCTTGAATGTATGTACCTATTTATGAAAACAATATAAGCTTTTAAGAATAGTCTCCCGAATTCCGAAATCTACCCCGCGGCAGCAGAATACATAGCAAGATAAGTTCTCAAAGAACAAAATCTACGCAGCAAAGTAGATACACATAGTGTTACCGCAAACCGAATATACATTGATACCTCACCATGCAATGCCTCAAATTCCATATAACAAGCTTTAGTTTTGCATTCTAATTCCATAAATACCAAAACTTTATAAAATAGTTTGTTGTAAGTATATGACAGAATTGGACATTCGTTTTGCATTAAGTTATTTTTGCCATTGATACTCCTTGTCTAACTTTACCATTGTTGGTTATTGATTGAATATCCATATTGTAATTGCAGGTCTCGGTGCCTCTATGGTTCATGTTGGTCTGGTTGTAATTGTAGGCAAGTTTTACACTAAACACCACGCAATTGCCAATGGTATCGCCTTTGGTGGAATAGGGGCAGGAATATTCGTCTTCCCACCCTTACTTCAATACCTGATTGATACCTACGGCTGGAGAGGTAGTCTTCTTATCCAGTCTGCTATTATATCACATATCATTCTCATGGGATCCTTGTTCCGACCTGCATCAAAGTATAAAACATTCAAATTATCATCAATGATCACATCAGATTCAAATCGTCATGAATGTAAAACCGACGAGAATAATATGGAACCAAATGAACTGGAAGCCATGGCAACTCATAGTGATGACGTCGATATTGAATTAAATGAACTGGAAGCCATGACAACTCCTTGTGATGACGACAGTATTGAATTAAATGAACTGAAAGCCATGGCTAGTGATGACGTCAGTAAAGAACAAGGAATGACAACATCTCGATGTTTCATCTTTGCTATATACAAACTCCTGAAAGGCCACCCATCCCTAATTTTTCTAAATATTTCATTTTGCGTGCTAGACGCTGGCTATTCAGCTTTTATTTACCACCTTACAAACTGGGCTCTAATATCTGGCATGACGAATGCTCAAGCTTCATCATTATTGTCATCCCTTGGGATTGGAAGCCTTGTTGGGAGACTAGTGCATGGATTCTTTCTTCTTAAGCGTAAATACGTCAAACCGTGGGTGCTGTTCATTCTACTCCTGATAGTCTCAGCTCTGGCCGCTTCGCTAACAGCAGCCCAAATCTCTTTTGGCTGGATACTGGCATGTGTAGCGATATTTGGAGCAGCAAGTGGTACTTTATTTCCTCTAGTAGCTGTCATTCTTCGTGAGATTGCTGGTATTTGTCAACTCCCGTTGGCTTATGGATTGACACTTTTTTGCAGTGGTTCTGGCTCCCTTCTAGGCAGCTATCTGATTGGTGAGTTTAAACCCAAAGGTTTGGCCGTTTAGAAAAACCATTATACTTCGGGCAATCATTGTTTAAAACAATTCCTCTTGACACTTCAAAAGGTAATTCAGATTTCGGATTTATTGTTCTTATTACAAAAAAATAAACATTGCAACCCACATGGTAGTTCTTGTACCCATACTTAACTTTGCCTATATGTTCATTAGATATATTGTTTACTTAATAATGACTTTTGATCTTGTTTTTCTTAAGGAATCATCAAAGATGCAATAGGGAGTTACACCATTCCGTTTTACCTTATCAGCATAATGTTTGCCGGAGCAGCTGCAATCATGGCATGGCCTTTGCATCGGTACAGTCGACGACGAGCACTTTGACCATCAGATAAACTATACAAATGTACAACTTAAAAAAATGTTAACTTTTGAAAAAATTTGCTGTTATTGAAGGATTGCAACAGTGTTATCATTGTGATTGAGTTGATATTAGTAGCGACTTTGTTCGACACACAAACCAATAACTGTCCAAAAACGTCAATAGACCCATTGCATATGACGTCACACTCTCAAAAAGGAGGCAGATCATTGGACGATGGCTGTTCTCTGTGCGTAAAAACGTGCGCGTGACCTCAGCGTATCTGTAGCGTTTCGCATTATGCAAGGGGGACCTATTGATTTCTATAGACCCCGGAGCGCGCCTCCGAACAATGCGCGTCATTTTGGGTGTCAAAACTCTCTTTTGTGCATGTTTGTATACGATTTTGACACCCAAAATGACACCCAGGATAGGCGCATGTGAGTACGCTGCGCGTTGTGCAATGGATCTATAGGCCTTTTATGTTCTGAAAATGTATAAACTCGTTGATATTATTTCTGAGCTAGAATAAATGTTTTTGATTTTGTAAATAAACGAAGAACCCACCTTTTAAAGGAATTAAGAGGCTTAGGCCTATGTATGTTTTTAAGGATTCATTTAGTTGTAGGAAGCCATGAAGGAATAGACCTTATGCATTGACGTCATCCAGCCGCCATCTTAGAGGTAAAACGATGACGAAACAATCGAAACGCACAGATTTGTACGCGCGGCGCACAGGATTGGCCAATGAACAACCTCCTTTTGACCTCTAGGCGAGGGCGCCCTACTGATATGACGTCATGTGCATAAGGTCTATACTTACGAGTCTGACGTCCACTTAACGTCCACTTACGTAACTAAGGGGAGGCTTGTGTCCCCATTTGAAATCTGGGCTTTTGAGATTAAAAATTACCAGAATAAAATGTTACATCAATGTAGAAATGTCAATGTTTTACAACTTTTTTTTTAAACTCCACGTCAGATTATATAAAATTAGTTAATGACGTAAAGAAAGCACTAAAGAGGGTCTTGTGCAAGAAAAATGAAAATGGACATAACAGTTTTGATTTGCCAGAGGTGCCCCCACCACCCCTTGTGCCTCCATGTATTACCCTAGTTTCGTCGCTGCAGTTGACTCTTTTCATGGAGGAATGAAATTGCTCCGTTCTGTACCAACAAACGACATGATTTCATTACGAAAACCCCGTTATATTTTTCATGGGATAAACTGGCCCACCAACAATGTCGGTTTTACAGTGTTCATCAACCATTCAGGCGGATTCATTTTCTAAAAGGGGTCATGTCTTGAAAAGGTGAGGGTGGTGAATTTCGGAGCCCATGATCTCTCCACTTAAAGGCCCATACAATAATGATATAATTCAACATTGGTGCAATTCGGTCTTAAAGGGATTGTATACGTTTGGTACTTGGAACCCATACTGTTTGTTCAATCCCATATAGTTGTAGATACACACCATAACACTAACCATCTAACCATCTAAACGTAATATTAGGGTTTTCGAAGGTATTCAAAGACGGGCTGCTAAATTTATTCTAAATCGTCCCCAGGAAGACTACAGGTCACGTTTAGAGCGTCTTCACATTTTACCACTGTCTTACAGAAGAGAAATATGTGATTTAAAAATAATGTGGTTTAAAAAGTACTATTGGTCAAATGGACATGAATATTAATAGTTATGTAAATATTAATGTGACTCAGGGCCGTCCTGCCAGACTTTCCTCTGATCTCTTCATGTTATCTGTATCTCGTTGTAAAACCGAATCGCATAAAGTCGTTTTATTTTTAGCGGATAGTCCCAATCTGGAACCAACTTCCTCTGTTAGCCAGATCAGGAGCTTCGTTGTTGTCATTTAAGACTCATCTGTTCCATTTTCATAAAGACAAATTTGCCGCTAGTTTCTCAGCATGTGATGTGTGTACATGGGTCTCGCACTGCTGTTGCCCAGACATGTTTAGGAGAGTGACATAGTGGGCATTCCACAGGTTGTGACTATGATCCCTTTTCTTTAATCTTTTCTGTTTTAAACATTGTGGGCATGACCCCACAATGTAAGAAAAGCCCACAAGTACAGATCCTACTTACAAGTAGCCCCTCAATGTAGCTCTTGTAAGCACATGTTGTCGCATGTGATTGTCTGTTTAGCCTGAACGCGCCCCCTTTGAATTGTAGGGCGTGGTACTTGTTGACAATTTTGTGTGGTAGGACGACCTTGTAGAGGTGCTGGTCACCTGTTCCTCCTTGCCACTCACTGGCTCGGTATTTTATAAAAAAATTAAAAATTTGTACCTATTTTTATATTCTCAGTCTAAGTTATATATTTAGGATTGTATCTTTTCATTCCTTTTAGTATTTTGCCAGTGTGAAATGTAATAACATAAATAAAATAAATAAATAACCTGTGAAAATTTCATTTCAAAAGGTTGTAGCGTTTTTCAGATTTTGCCGAAAATCTGGAGCGGTTATGTCTACGCAGGAAGAATAATCTGCAATTGGAATACACAATCTGAGAAACTTCTGTCAGTAACGCTTCTCAGATTCAAATTTTGGGGGATAAAAATTGATATTTTTTTCCATAACCGCAGTACTTCGAAGTGAAAAGTTTCTAAAATGCATTACACTATCCAAAGCTGCTGTACTTCTTACCAAGTAAGTTTGTATTGCCATTAATTTTCAAAGTCATTACCGAACGTATACAGACCCTTTAAAGGTCAAATAATGTCAAATAACTACATACTTAAATGATAACTAAAAAATGTACACACAGATTTTAAAACATTTACAATCGTTTATTCACAGTCAGAAAAAAAAGAAATCTGCATAATCACATTATAATTATAATAAAACATTTTACCCATAAGTCACTAATAGCAGTGGGAATTCAACATACCAAAATGATCTTTCTTTCAGTTCTTCGGATTTCATTATTTTGAAGGAAAAAAATACTTTCGGAAATCGTAAGATTGTACCATGTAAGAGATATTGATGCTTTAAACACAATTTCATAAAGCTCGTAAGCAAACTTGAAATATTGCTAAGGACAGAAACGGGTGACCTGCCAAAATGTTGTGCAATGTACATTAGTGACTGGTATCCTTCTAATTCTTGTTAAGCATTTATTTGTATTTCTTTCTTACAGGCTTCATGAAATACAGCACTTAACAAACTGTTGAATAGTTGATGATAAGGACACATTAATTAATGCTCCTCAATAAACACGATTATAGGTTCCTAATATCAAATCAATTTAATTCTAATATTACATCATGAGTAGTACCTACAACTTAAATATGTAAATGAGGGGTCAACCTACTCTTCGAAACACTCAAAAGAAAACCCCCAGAATTGTAACCTCTGACCTGGGTAAGTATTCCGGTGCAGTGGTTTAGAATACAGATAGTGTATGGCGTAATGGAATATTGTTACATCGTAAGAGCTATAGTCAGTAGTGAAAAGTTTCAGACAATTTTAGCTTTGAAAAAATCAACAAGTCTTTGAAATGTCTTAAAAGGAGCAACGCTTTTTGTGTAAATTTTCACGCAATGTAGTGATATAATATTTGTTTGAGGTGTACCAAATAAAAACAATAACACAATTCCTAAAACCATGTTACACATGCTGTCCAAGGAATCTCCCTGACCTCAATTGCCGGATTTGTTTGTGGAAACACAAGAAACAATAATGTCTACTTTAATTGGATGTCGACAATGTATCTTAAGGATTGCCATGCCCAATTGTTCCGCATTAACTTAATACAATCGTATAATTACACTTTTCATAAACTTATTTTAAACAAATCTTTCTTCCTGCAACAGAAGATTCCATTATGCCAAAATAGAGTTAAAATATTTGAAATACTGTTAGTTCTTTTTTACTTAAGTCATCATGAATTAAAGTAAATATATAAATCTCATTTTTAAGTCATACATGGGTTGAACTCATAAAAAGTGTCAAGTAACTAAGTGCCTTAATATACATTGCATTGAGATAGATGACCCCACCCCCCGAAAAAAAACCCCAACAACTAAATAAAAACAATAACAAAGGACAACAAATTCCAACCTCTTCCTACTTGCTCATCACTATTCCGCAAATAAGTGACATTTACATTAATCAAAGAAACAAAACACTAACTGTCCTCAGTTTTTGAAAGACATGGTATTATCTGGTTAAGGCTGGAGTTTCCCACATAAATGTCATCCTATGAATATTCAATTACTATAAAATATGCAACAACAACTGACCAATCATCAAGAATGGACAAATGGCTTTAGTTTGACTTGAAACATTCCCTGTACTTTTATACTTTTATAATCAAACGGCAGTAATATTTGGCTTCGCACCAAATCGCTTTTTCTTAAGAACCAATCATCTTCAATAGGTGATCTGATTCCTTCACCAATTCTTTCTGTCATTATTTGAATGCAGCATCAATTCAGTCATGAAATGCCCAATTTAAAAAAAGCACCACCGTAAAAGAAACAAAATTACAAATATTACTGCACAATGAAAGATAAAAAGATCCAGTTCTCTTCCAGATACTGGTAATTGTCATGCATTGTTTATCTTATCACAACTTTATGTTATTAGCTTTCCTTTTAATAAAAAAAATGTCATTTATGTTATCTACTTGGTAATGACATAATAATGCATATCAACGACTGGATTTATACAGTTATGAAGGCACGATTGTTAATATTAACATCAACAGGTTAATCAATTATCTGTGTTCTACACCTGTGCAAAACATCATCCCATCCAAGAATCACACAAACTGCTTGTGGTGAAAGATCTCAAGTGAAATACTCAAAGACAAGTCAAAGGCTGGTGGCAAATTAATCCACAAATCCCAACAACTCCTTGACATTGTTCAAATGTATAGCCAAATTTAAACAAAGAACGATTTGACATTGTTCAAACAAATGTATACTTAGTAGAGAAAGATTTTAATTTGAGGACGAGAAAACAACAGACTCACATAATGAGCCAACACCCAACTGTCTGTAAGGCATCAGTGACCATTCTAGTTGATAAGATACATTGACAAGTCTTTTACTCATCTATAACCTGATCTTAATTTGATCTTAAAGGTCTTAATGGATATGACAATGTATACTTAAATTTTAATAAACTGGGAATAAACATAATGCTGCAAAGGTGGGGATGTCATTTGTTTTAATTCTACAAAATACTTTTCAATAAATCCCTGATGTGAAAATGAAGTTTAAGAATTGAGATCAACGTTTACCGTCCAAAAAATCTACACGATGTTCAGAGATTGCTTGAAAATATCATCAACTGACTGCTAGTTAAAATAATAAGAGACAATATAAATATTGCAGATAATATTGTGAAAGTTTGGATTTTGAGTGGGTCATTTTTTTCCGCAAAGAACCTAAGTGTGTCATTAGCTCCATTAGGCTGTTTCCAAATTAGCGGCTACGGCTACATCACCCCACCATCATGCGTTGAAGTATAGGACGTCCTGAGCAACAGTCGTAGCCATAGTCATAGATGCCACTTGGGATTGTAAGCACTGATTCATCTTGGTTACCAGTATAACTGGTGCCCCTATTTTCTTTTGCTAAGTAACTGGTTTAGCAGTATTTTCTACTTATTAAACTTTATATCAGTTGGTCCAAACTGTGTTTGATTATGATCCAATTAAAATCAGCAAATATTTCATAAATAGTCATTTTCAGCTCTTATCAACACTTTTCCTAAGTTTGAGTCTTTTGAATTATTAGTAATTTTATCATCAATGGCTATTGCAAGTGATAGTGAGACCAAGTATTGCTTTTTGTAGAATTGTTTAAAGGTTCCTGAATCAAAAGTTACTGATTGACAAAATCAACTAATGTTTTTGGATGGCAGGTACGTCAGTAAAGATGTCAAATGTATATCACTCCACATTAGAAAGTTCAAATTTACATCGATCAGAGAAAATCCTTCACTTTTGAAGTATCCTCAGTAATATTGAAAGCATCTTCTATTTAACCGGTGATAAATGGACGGTTGGAATAAAATTAAGCTGAAACTTGTAACCCTTCTTGTAATTCCTTCAAATTCAACAGCAGCTTATGGAGGTGTTCATGTCTAGCTGTGGATTCATGTCACTTGGGCTTCATACTGGCAGATCCTATGCAAAAGAAAATCAATTATTGCTAAATTAGGAAGAGACAAAGACATCAACATTGAGTGGTCTGAACATCATAATGGAAATAGTTCTTTTTGGACATTTTTGTAAAGGAAATGAATGAGCAATAACATGGATGGTAATGAAATATACTTACTACTTGTTTGTTGTGGATATTATTGGATAGATTACAACAACTGTAATAACGCACATCTTGGTCTAAATCTTTCTGTAACTCAGTCAGAACTTCTACCATCTTTTCATAGCATGGATTGGCCGTAGTTTGGTAAAATTCTGCAGAATAAACCATGAGTAAAGTGAGTTATGTACAACAATGATGGCAACAAAAACAAAACTGGGGGCTGATTTCACAAGAGCTAAGATTGATCTTAACTGTGTATCAATCTTAATTGCTAAGCAAAGTGTGATGTGACATCATACTATGCTTAAGATAAGTTGTTGATTTCACCATAGGTGAAATCAACAACTCATCTTAACTCGTTCAGTGACCGCTTTTTTGTGTGCGTTTTGAACCTAAAATGCCCAGCTTTTTCGAAATTCTTTTGTATACAAAATAAATAAGTCTTTCTCACGAAACAAAATGTGTCTTGCTGATTTGTTTTGCCTTGGTACATCCCAAAGTCAATAGTATTTCTTGAGTGATAATGCCCTCTCGTGATAACATGTATATTGTGGGTCGTACATGTACGATTGATGACACTTTTTGAGTACATAAAAAATATTGTACATGTATGATAATCGTACTTTCTGAATACATAAAATAGATCTTACATGTACGACCTTGGTACTGAAAGAGTTAAGATGAATCATAGTGCTTTGTGAAATCCTACGCAGCTGGCTTTACGTTGGACCCTTAATAATTCAACTGCAAATACAAGCAGAGTGTGCTACATATGCCTACATGTCAAGTAAGCTTCAACATTGCCATACCAGGTCGTTTACTTGCTATACTAATTGCTTGTAACACATGAATAAATATGCTGTGTATATACTGGGTTGATTCAATCATACATCTGGACTAACATGATATCTCCAAACAGCTTCTCCAGCTTAAAGGGTCTGTATACGTTTGGTAGTTGGAACCCAGTTTCAATCCTATATAGTTGTAGATATAAACCATAAAACAAATCTGTGAAAATTTCATTTCAAAAGGTGGTAGCGTTTTTGAGATATTGCCGAAAATCTGGAACGGTTATGTCCACGCAGGAAGAATAATCTACAATTGGAATACACTATCTGAGAAACATTACTGCAGTAACGCTTCTCAGATTCAAATTTTGGGGGATATAAAGTGATATCTTTTTCCATAACCGCAGTACTTCAAAGTGAAAAGGTTTCTCAAAATGCATTATACTATCCAAAGCTGCTGTACTTCTTACCAAGTAAATTTTGATTGCCATTAATTTTCAGAGTCATTACCAAACGTATAAAGACTCTTTAAATACTCATCTTGTCAGCGTGACACATAGATTTCAAGTGATAAGCTTTCTACTTTACTAACAATTACCTGTCAAGGTTCAGTCTAATGCAATCTAAACAAGTCAATGAAGTCACTGAACTTACCTATAGGCAGTACATATTGAGTTAATAATCTTGCTAGTGTAATACGGACATTAGGTACGGAGTCATTAGCTAGGAGGAGTAGACTTGGTAATAAATCACGAGCGAACTGATCATTGTCTATGGACTGTACGTCTAGCAGACTCTGACAAAGATGAGCAAACCTGAGGTTAAATAGAAAGACAGATACAGACATTCAAAATCTTTAGAAAAAGAGTCTTTTAATTTCAATGGGAGTCAGTTTTAGGAATGAAAGTAAACTAAATCAATATTTCAGCAGAAATAAATTAATCAGAGAACTTTACAGCAAGTGTTGCAAGGACTTACTAATACTTGTTATGACGCATCAACTTACTGACAAGTTATAAGAATTGACTTACGTTTGTCGTCCAAACCAGCGATCGCTCTTGGCATATTTATTGATGATACCATCGATGGAATTTTGACGTAACACTGGATTACCAGACATGTTAATCCGCTTCATTATCACACCAAGCTAAGATATCAAGATGGGATTAGAGAAGATAAAATGAGAATACATTTTATCCCTATTATAAGTGAAATACATCCTTCAACTTATCTACTTCAATGACCAGGGGCATGGAGGCGACGACACGGGGCATGGAGGGAGGCAATGACCAGGGGCATGGAGGCAATGACCAGGGGCATGGAGGCGACGACACGGGGCATGGAGGGAGGCAATGACCAGGGGCATGGAGGCAATGACCAGGGGCATGGAGGCAATGACCAGGGGCATGGAGGCGACGACACGGGGCATGGAGGGAGGCAATGACCAGGGGCATGGAGGCAACGACCAGGGGCATGGAGGGAGGCAATGACCAGGGGCATGGAGGCAATGACCAGGGGCATGGAGGCGACGACACGGGGCATGGAGGGAGGCAATGACCAGGGGCATAGAGGCAATGACCAGGGGCATGGAGGCAACGACCAGGGGCATGGAGGCAATGACCAGGGGCATGGAGGCAATGACCAGGGGCATGGAGGCGACGACACGGGGCATGGAGGGAGGCAATGACCAGGGGCATGGAGGCAATGACCAGGGGCATGGAGGCGACGACACGGGGCATGGAGGGAGGCAATGACCAGGGGCATGGAGGCAATGACCAGGGGCATGGAGGCGACGACACGGGGCATGGAGGGAGGCAATGACCAGGGGCATGGAGGCAATGACCAGGGGCATGGAGGCAATGACCAGGGGCATGGAGGCAATGACCAGGGGCATGGAGGCAATGACCAGGGGCATGGAGGCAATGACCAGGGGCATGGAGGCACTGACCAGGGGCATGGAGGCAATGACCAGGGGCATGGAGGCAATGACCAGGGGCATGGAGGCAATGACCAGGGGCATGGAGGCAATGACCAGGGGCATGGAGGCAATGACCAGGGGCATGGAGGCACTGACCAGGGGCATGGAGGCAATGACCAGGGGCATGGAGGCAATGACCAGGGGCATGGAGGCAATGACCAGGGGCATGGAGGCAATGACCAGGGGCATGGAGGCAATGACCAGGGGCATGGAGGCAATGACCAGTGGCATGGAGGCAATGACCAGGGGCATGGAGGCAATGACCAGGGGCATGGAGGCAATGACCAGGGGCATGGAGGCACTGACCAGGGGCATGGAGGCAATGACCAGGGGCATGGAGGCAATGACCAGGGGCAGGGAGGCAATGACCAGGGGCATGGAGGCAATGACCAGGGGCATGGAGGCAATGACCAGGGGCATGGAGGCAATGACCAGGGGCATGGAGGCACTGACCAGGGGCATGGAGGCAATGACCAGGGGCATGGAGGCAATGACCAGGGGCATGGAGGCAATGACCAGGGGCATGGAGGCAATGACCAGGGCATGGAGGCACTGACCAGGGGCATGGAGGCAATGACCAGGGGCATGGAGGCACTGACCAGGGGCATGGAGGCAATGACCAGGGGCATGGAGGCAATGACCAGGGGCATGGAGGCAATGACCAGGGGCATGGAGGCAATGACCAGGGGCATGGAGGCAATGACCAGGGGCATGGAGGCAATGACCAGGGGCATGGAGGGAGGCAATGACCAGGGGCATGGAGGCAATGACCAGGGGCATGGAGGCAATGACCAGGGGCATGGAGGCAATGACCAGGGGCATGGAGGCAATGACCAGGGGCATGGAGGCAATGACCAGGGGCATGGAGGCAATGACCAGGGGCATGGAGGCAATGACCAGGGGCATGGAGGCACTGACCAGGGGCATGGAGGCACTGACCAGGGCATGGAGGCAATGACCAGGGGCATGGAGGCAATGACCAGGGGCATGGAGGCAATGACCAGGGGCATGGAGGCAATGACCAGGGGCATGGAGGCAATGACCAGGGGCATGGAGGCAATGACCAGGGGCATGGAGGCAATGACCAGGGGCATGGAGGCAATGACCAGGGGCATGGAGGCAATGACCAGGGGCATGGAGGCAATGACCAGGGGCATGGAGGCAATGACCAGGGGCATGGAGGCAATGACCAGGGGCATGGAGGCAATGACCAGGGGCATGGAGGCAATGACCAGGGGCATGGAGGCACTGACCAGGGGCATGGAGGCAATGACCAGGGGCATGGAGGCACTGACCAGGGGCATGGAGGCAATGACCAGGGGCATGGAGGCAATGACCAGGGGCATGGAGGCAATGACCAGGGGCATGGAGGCACTGACCAGGGGCATGGAGGCAATGACCAGGGGCATGGAGGCAATGACCAGGGGCATGGAGGCAATGACCAGGGGCATGGAGGCAATGACCAGGGGCATGGAGGCAATGACCAGGGGCATGGAGGCAATGACCAGGGGCATGGAGGCAATGACCAGGGGCATGGAGGCAATGACCAGGGGCATGGAGGCAATGACCAGGGGCATGGAGGCAATGACCAGGGGCATGGAGGCACTGACCAGGGGCATGGAGGCACTGACCAGGGGCATGGAGGCAATGACCAGGGGCATGGAGGCAATGACCAGGGGCATGGAGGCAATGACCAGGGGCATGGAGGCAATGACCAGGGGCATGGAGGCAATGACCAGGGGCATGGAGGCACTGACCAGGGGCTTTTACTAGAAAGCATTTGCTGAAATCTTACAGTATTTACTCTTATGTTTTAGCTTTTGTAAGACTTAGCATTTAGTTCATTTGGTATTGATAAAAGGAGCAAATGCTTCAGATGTTAAGAATTTAATTGTCACTTTTGAAGAATGCGTCAAGTAAACCTTCAAAAGGGACAACCAAACACTAGTATGCAAAATGGCAGCGTTTATGAATGTCGTTCAGCGGGAAAAGCTGCACAGAAAAAGGTGTGTAAGAAATCAAAATACAAGCAGCTGCACCGGTTTGAGGAATTTAATGCCAGTTGAGCGCTGATACTCAACCACCATTTTCTTGAGTGCACTCTTTCTCTGTTTTTACTTAAGGTAGCGTTTTACAATTTTCTCATAAATATTTAGCTTGCAATCTGCGGTTGCAGATAAGTTTCTTCATCGTGCTTATTTTCAGGGTCAGCTTCTCTACTGCAGTGCATGTCAGACATGATGAGATTTGATTTAACCACACCCTGTTATCTTGCGGTTTGCTCTGTATGTACTGTGCCTGTACGGAGTTAACATCAACTATTCCGCTGTGCAATGAACCAAAAGTATCAAGCATTTACTTCCATTTCAATTAGCAAATGCCGAGCAGAAAAAAATTACTTTTAATCATACGAATTCAAGCATTTGCTTCTCCTTAATGCTTTTACTCCAAAGTACATACTTTGACTTTTTGCTTAAGCTTCCTAGCATTTATTAGTTTCTATCCATACAACCCAATAATTAGGAGCATGGAGGTATAAGTACCACCTTTGCCTCAGTGATGTACCAGACCTGGTGACATTCTGAGTCATCTACTTTATCACAAACATAAATGATTTACTTCCTAGCTAGGATTCAATCATGAACTTGAACTCTCCTATCTACACAATGCTCCAGGATGCAGTTTCATAGAGCCGTTTAAGCACACATACTGGCTTAGCATAAAACAATTTTGTTTTAACCAGCAAAAAAACAGAAATCTGTTAAGCAGTATTTAGTGCTAAAGCAACTCTACCCAAGATACATTTATTCCATCACAATGCAGTGATTCAAGTTTAAGTTAGATTAGTTTGGATCAATCAGAGAGACTTACCAATCTGTAAGCAGTGAATCTAACATCAGCAACTCTATCTCCAGCCAATGATAATGCTATTGGGAATAGGTGTTCACAAACATCACCAGGGTCATACATATCACACAGTAAGATCAGTTGTCTGTATGAGTAAAGAAATAGAAAAATAAGAAGAAGAATAATAATAATACTGGGTTCTTATATAGCGCTTGATCACACCCCTAGGCGCGTATCAAAGCACTCAGTATTTTCCTGCAATGTATGCGGAGGCTATGTTTTTAGGTATGAGACCTATTCCTTTACATAGCACCATGTAATGGTTTACAAGATGCTGAGGCGCAATATGCAACCAATCAAACCAGGAAGACCGGGGCGAACCCCCTTCTCTTTTCGATAAGTGCACTGGGTTCTTCTACGTGCATTACACAACACACGGGACCTACGGCTTAACGTTCCATCCGAAGGACGCAGCAATAGTGGTTAAGTGTCTTGCTTAAGGACACAAGTGTCACGACCGGACTCGAACCCACACTCTGCTGATCAGAAACACCAAAGCTTGAGTCCGATGCTCTTATCCACTCGGCCACAACACGCCACATTAATGCTTCAACCAATCAACCTGTACATGCACCATACAGGGTTAGCAGATAGTCCTTGCGTTACCTGCAGAGGATCTACACTGTGACCAACATATATTCAACCAACAATTTTAGTTGACAACGTGCGACTTGATCAAGCTTTAGCATTCTGTAATGGTATCAGTTGCATCCAAAATGCTGTTTTACTCAAATCACAAATAACATAAATCATAAAAACTCTTATTCTACTGAAAGTTCCACACCCTGATCACTGTGCAAGACTTCAGTAAAAGTATGATTTGGATTCTACCCTGAAGATTTTGTGCAATAACCACCCCTACAGATGGCTAGGTACAGCTTAAACATGGAAGTAGAATACAGAATAATGTTGTCTGTGTCTGCTGTGCACGCCCTCTATGTCAACTGTGGAGTATCAATATCATGGATCAGGTTGGCTCAGTGGTAGCCTGAACATCTGACGTCACACTTCGAGGCTTGTGAATAACGCCAGATACCAGCCTTGAGCACCTGGTGGTATCCTGCCAGATGTACCTTTGACCTCCCATCTCATTCACACGTGAACACACATTGATTACTTACACACATTATGCACATGCAGCAGACGATCGAAAGTAAAGTTAACTGCTGGTGTTTGTGGCTGATAAACTCCGTCACTTCGGAGTAGACCAATCATAACGCAGAAATTGGAAGCTTACGTCACTGCCTGTTAGACCAGTGCATGTCTTTATCCTTGCGAATAAAGACAAGAGATCAGTCTAGCTCTGGTTCCTTCCCCTGCCTTTCACCTCTGTGGACCCTGGTTCCAATCCCACTTCAGACTGGTGTCTTGCATGTGGATTGGGTTTCCAGTCCCAAGCACATCGTGTCAAAGCAGATGTGCTCAGTATTAACACATGGCGTGTTGTGGCCGAGCGGTCAAGGGCTCTAGACTCAAGCTCTGGTGTTTCTGATCAGCAGAGTGTTGGTTCGGGTCCTTGAGCAAGATACTTTAACATAATTGCTTTGTCATTCGTATTGGACATTGGTCAGTAGGTCCTGTGTACTAGGATTAGTAGTGTGCGTAATGAACCCAGAACACTTTATTGTGGAACAGTATAGACCATGTGAACTTTGTTTACAATAAGTGTGACCTTGTGCATTCTTTGGGTATTCTGGCAGGCAAGATACTACACAGGTCCTATGGGAAAGTTGACATTTTGTGTCATAATTTCCACATAAATCCAAGAATTATGAAAGTAAAAGCTGGACAAGTTTAGGGATGTGCCCCCTTTCATCATATCAAAAGTTGATAGGAATTAGACAGTGCAATCTCCATAAAATATAAGATTGTATGTTTTATTCCATTAGTCTGTGTACAAATCGTGCCTGCAGGAAGTCCAGGCTCTGTGGCTCTTTTGTAAACATGTGATGTCACAGGTCACATCGTCTATAGGGGTTAACCCCGGTGTAGTCTGGTTCCGCAGCAAGCACCCTTGTTTACAGAATTCCTCAGGCTTGTGAGCTACAGTGATTAAGTTCACTTATGAGGAGTCCTTGGTTTCATCACCAGAAATATATAATAATAATAATAATAATAATAATAATAAGACAGTATTGTGTGAGTTTTCTTTCTAAGAGACTACACAAGTCCAAGCGATCAAACTTACTCAGCCAGTTCCAGACGAAACCTCCAGTTGCGTGTGTTATCAGTGGTTAAGAAATCAGTCATTCTACTCAGATACTGTCTACGAAGATCTGGTTTCAATAACTACAAGAAAACCATCAGATTTACAGATTAATAATAAAAACAAGAGTGGACGTAAAGACATACAAACATGCTCTACTCAGAGTCACTACTACTTAGACCTTAGCCACATGGTGTTACCGCAAGTTCATCTTTATCATCTTTTCCCATCATGCAGAGTTTAAACTAAATCAAACCATTACTATTCCTTCAGCACCAACACATTGGAAAAATTGCAGCTTGTAATGTTTTATGTCAACAAACTCCACTATGGATGCAAGTTGATAAACATTTCAATAAGGATCTCACCTCCTAAAAGGTCTGTATACGTTTGGTAATTGGAACCTTTTATTTCAATCCTATACAGTTGTAGATATATACCATAAAACTAACCTGTGAAAATTTCTTTTCAAATTTTATTGCCATTTATTATCAGAGTCATTACCAAACGTGTTTGATGCCTTGTACTAAGAGCTATCTGAGTTTCTTTAGGGAACCTTTTCTTGATGACCATTCCATTTTGATAGAAGTAAACGTCTTCCCTCAATTTGATCTTGAAAAAACTTACTTTAACAAAGTCAGCAAAATGTTTGAGGACCCCGATGCGTACTTCATCTAAGTCTCTTAGGAAACCATTGAAGATGGGTACCAGGTCCACTGTAGTGACCTCATCACCCAGGATGAGGGCCATCTCATGAATTGAGAATGCCAGGGTACGACGAACCTTCCACTGGGGAGAGAAGAAGAACAGAAGAGAAAGGGTCAGAGTAAGTTGACTGGCTACACAAGAGCTTTCCAGTTCACTGATCTAGTCTAACTTTGATTAATCTTTACAAAAATAGTCAATAGAAGTATCCATTCTTCAAGCTGCAATAACTAACCCTAGGTATTCATTACCCCGATTCTCTCCAGAAACACCTTTATCATTGTGAAGCCATCTTACTTTCCGTGGCGTGTATTGGCCGAGCGGATAAGTACACCAGACTCAGCTCTGGTGTTTCTGATCAGCAAAGTGTGGGTTTGAGTCCCAGTCGTGACACTTGTGTCCTTAAGCAAGACACCCAACTATTATTGCTGCGTCCTTCGGATGGGATTTAAAGCTGTAGGTCCCGTGTGTTGTGTACTGCATGTAAAAGAACCCAGTGCACTTACCTGGTTTGATCGGTAGCATATTGCGCCACAGCACCTTGTAAACCATTACATGGTGCCATACTTCAAAAACAAAGCTCCGCATACCTTGCAGGAAAAAAATACTGAGCGCTTTGATACGCCCATTGGGTGTGATAACGCGCTATATAAGAACTCAGTTACTATTTTCAGGGTCAACATGATCTGGTTCCTATTTTAAGATATCGATTAGCACTTTAAACATGATTGTGAATACAGGAAACCTGACATCAAAGGTGTTTTGTACCTGCATATCTGAAGCCAATATCTCATAGACTTCTTTGAGGCACATCCAGTTCTTACGTCCCATAGTTAAAGCCACTCCAGGTAGACTGAAAGCACAATGTCTAGCTATCTCAGTATCCACAGTTTGAGCTCGACTTGAGTCTGTCATGGAGAGGTAGAGATCCAGTAACTCCGCTGGAATCACATCCTGTCAAAGAGAAAACAAAGATGACACCATTCTCATTAACTCTTTCAGTGCCACGGTCGCACATGTACAATCTTTTTTATGTACTCAAAAAGTGTCATCAATCGTACGTGTGTGACCCACAATATACATGTTATCACGAGAGGGCATTATCACTCAAGAAATACTATTGACTTGGGATGCACCAAGGCAATTCAAATCAGCAAAATACATTTTGTTTGTGAGAAAGATTTTTTTTTTTTAATATACAGAATTTTGAAAAGCCTCAACAAGTTGAGAACTGAAAGAGTTAAAAACGTCTTCTTGATTATATTTCTTTAGATCATTCACGCATTCCTAAGACATTCATTCAGCAAGACGTATCTTAATTGTAAGTTCAATTTTAAAAGATTTAAAAATACTAAAAGGATAAGCTCTTTTTGAAAGATTGAAAGGCCTGTAGAGTGTCTTTAAAAGGAATTTGTTTTATCCGTAACAAAAACCTCCTGATACTTAAAGACAATTTTACTTGAGACACAGTTTGTATCTTTGACTGACCTGTAATTGTCTTGGGATACGTTCGGGGGTACGTGCCTCGGCGGATGTATTTGCAGATGGATCCGAATCTGACCATTCTGGAACAACCTCCTCTTCGACAATTCCATTGACAAATGTCAACGTCTTCTCATTCAAACGCTGACCAATCACATGTGTACTGCAGATGTTAGACACTGTCTCTAACATTTGATCAGCTTCTGTCAGATTAGCTTTATGTAGCTCCATCCCACCAGATGATTCACCCTGGGCTGGGGATTCCCCTTTACTATCACTAGATGTGTTTACATTTGCATTATTGTCAATATCTTCCGGCTCTGGATTCGTTGACTCCTGTAGGTGTATATCAGACATCTGCTCACTAATGTCTGAGACATTTTCTGTGTCGTCTTTAGTTTCTTTACTTTGATCAGCATCTGATGAGGGCGCTTCAGCATCTAATGAGGGAGCTTCAGCATCTGGTGAGGGTGCTTCAGCATCTAATAAGGGAGCTTCACCATCACTACCAGCTGGTGATCCAAGAGCCCCTGCCGGACTATTGATGCCTGAATCAGGTGATTCTTGTTGTTTGCTACTGTCATTTGGTGGTGTGTTGGTCTCTAATGTTAGCTCTGCCATCGTTGTGAATCGTTCCGTTGATGAGGAGGATCCTTCATCATCCTCTCCATCGTTGCATTTAGGTCGAGCATCTATGACTGGGATTGGGTTCCGCCAGAACAAGAAAGAGTTAAAATCTGAAGCCCTTGCATCCATTGTGAATTCCACATGTCCAATACCCTGATGAATGTTACTAGTGGCATGTGATGCCTGGTTTGAATCAGCCCCTACAGGGCCTACTGCTTGATTCTTCTGGCCAAGAATGATCGTTCCTGAGGCTCCTAGGGTTTCATCAACCTCCATAGCAACGGCTTCACTTGTATAATGAGTTCTTTGCTCTGTTGAGGAAGACTGATTTGAAGATTCTGAGAAAACTAAGGAAGGGATTTCTTCAGATTCTGAATCATTGTTATCAACTACACTTGCAATTTGAACAGATCCGTCAGGATTGTAGACAACTTGAACACCCGATACTGCTGGATCAGCAAAGGTTGAGATGAAAGGGCCTAAGGTTTGAAAAGCAGCCATTCTTACCTACAGGAAAACAACAAATAAACAACAAAATAAATATAACTTATAATGATGATTGTTAGACTGCCACAATATATGTGCTTATCTTAAATATTCAGATGTCCTGTAATGTCCTCACTGCTGGTCAAATGAAGTGAGTTATAACTCACATGGTTGACTTTATCATTGTGAGACACCAGAATGATGGTTCATCAATGCTGTAAGCATAGTGAGTTATAACTCACATGGTTGAGTTCACCATTGTGAGACACCAGAATGATGGTTCATCAATGCTGTAAGCATAGTGAGTTATAACTCACATGGTTGAGTTCATCATTGTGAGACACCAGAATGATGGTTCATCAATGCTGTAAGCATAGTGAGTTATAACTCACATGAATGAGTTCACCATTGTGAGACACCAGAATGATGGTTCATCAATGCTGTAAGCGTAGTGAGGTATAACTCACATGATTGAGTTCACCATTGTGAGACACCAGAATGATGGTTCATCAATGCTGTAAGCGTACTGAGTTATAACTCACATGATTGAGTTCATCATTGTGAGACACCAGAATGATGGTTCATCAATGCTGTAAGCATAGTGAGTTATAACTCACATGATTGAGTTCACCATTGTGAGACACCAGAATGATGGTTCATCAATGCTGTAAGCATAGTGAGTTATAACTCACATGGTTGAGTTCACCATTGTGAGACACCAGAATGATGGTTCATCAATGCTGTAAGCGTAGTGAGTTATAACTCACATGATTGAGTTCATCATTGTGAGACACCAGAATGATGGTTCATCAATGCTGTAAGCATAGTGAGTTATAACTCACATGATTGAGTTCACCATTGTGAGACACCAGAATGATGGTTCATCAATGCTGTAAGCATAGTGAGTTATAACTCACATGATTGAGTTCACCATTGTGAGACACCAGAATGATGGTTCATCAATGCTGTAAGCGTACTGAGTTATAAATCACAACTCAAATGGTTAAGTTACTCATTGTGAGACACCAGTATGTTAGTTCACTTATGCTGTCAACATTCATTATATATCTTTATTTGACAAATTAAAGATTGACAATTTACAGATGGACACATAATGTCTTGAAGACAACCTACCCATCTTGATGGATCACATAAGAGTTTGACAAAGAGAGGTGAGAGGTTATCTTTGCGTACAGTCCTTGATACTGCCCATGATACAGCCATGAAGCATTCTGCACAAGCTTTACGTACTCCCCAAACACTATCTTCACATAAGTCTTCAAATTTAGGTAGCTGTAGATGAGATGAAAATACTTGGTATTAGTTACTGGTACAGACCTTATTTGGTGTTACCAGGATTAAAATTATACTAATGTCATACATATAATAATACTAATAATTCTAAAAATAATAAGAACACTTATAATGCGCCGGTACCCGTCAAGTTTTGACGCTCATGGCACGATACAAAACACATAGGCAGACACAAAATAATAATATAGCAACATACCAAATTAGCATACATGTAACAAAAAAACAACACAAAAACAATATCTGAAACTAAGCCGACTACCAGCAGGAACAGTTGTATTTAACTGGCACTATATGTATTCTGGAAGAGATGGGTTTTGAGAGCAACTTTGAAATCCCCAAGGGCAGATAAGCTACGTATTCTGAGTGGGAGCTGATTCCAAAGGTACGGGCCAGCATGGGCAAAGGATCTATCCCCCCAAGAACTGCGTGTCAGGGGGACGACTAATAATGAAGAATCGGATGAACGGAGACGTCTAGTTGGCTTATATTCAACAATTAAGCTTCTATTGTAGTAAGGGGCAGAACCATGCAAGGAATGAAACACCATCAACACCTTAAAAATAATACGGTCACATACCGGGAGCCAGTGAAGAGATTTAAATATTGGAGTAATATCTCCTGTTGATATCCTACTCTTATTGTGCACAGACTGTGCAAGTCTCATGCATACTGCACTCTTAAACTGTGCGATTGAGGTAATGTACGTGGGCAAGTCAGACTTGCTCAGTCGAATACTGTAGATTTACTTTTCACAAGTTTAATTGCTTAGATGTACACAATGTGTATGGCAATTTCTAAATGTCCATTTTATAAAGATAGGTGCCACCAATCTCCTACATGTAGCTGCTTATACTTTTGATCACAGTTTTTTAAAGGAATTGTATACGTTTGGTAATTGGAACCCACTGTTTGTTTCAATCATAGTTGTAGATTATACCATAAAACTAACCTTTGAAAATTTCATTTCAAAGGTGGTAGCGTTTTTGAGATATTGCCGAAAATCTGGAGCGTTTATGTCAACGCAGGAAGAATAATCTGCAATTGGAATACACAATCTGAGAAACGTTCCTGTCAGTAACACTTCTCAGATTCAAATTTTTGGGGGATAAAAAGTGATATTTTTGTCCATAACCGCAATACTTCGAAGTGAAAAGTTTCTCAAAATGCCATATACTATCCAAAGCTGATGTACTTCTTACATTGGCATCAATTTTCTGAGTCAATTTCAAACGTATACAGACCCTTTAAAAGATAAATAATCGTTAAATTATTTGCACTCACCAATAATTTTTCTGTTGGTTCTTCTCCAACCACATTACATATATCTCCAAAGTTAGCAGCACAAACCTGTAAAGAGATTATAACAAAATTCATAGCTTGATGTTCTTACTCTTTGCACACTTAATTATAAGAACTTATGTAGAACCATAATAGTTATATGACAGAACCTGCCATCATCAACACAGTTCATACCTTTTGGGTACTTTCTCACATGAAATCTTTAGTGCTCAACACTATGACATGACATTTTATGTAATTTTCTCTGGTAAAATGCTAAGATAACTTTATATGAAACAATAATATGTTTGATATTTTGGCTTACTTACAAATGTAAGATACAGATTGATGAATCTTGCCCTATCTCATGCCTTACACTGTAAGCTAATTTATCTTATGCTGCTCCACTTCTGAAAATCTACATCAATTTTGCCGAATGCAATCACTAATTCAGCGCCTTGCCATACAGCTGGGAATGGCAAAGGTTGAATTACAGCCCTACAGCTATTTCTTAACCAGTATACCCCCGAGCACTGTTAATGTTTCACACACTGTAGAACAACTCCTTCTTCAGGTCAGATACTCTGGTTTTTGTTTTAAGCACACTGCCCTGTGGTCAGTACCATTTCTAACAGCCAGGGGATATTTTGTTCCCCTGGATCAGGCCCGACAGGCCGCGGTATGAGTCAGATCGGCTTGTAGCCTTTTGTGGCTTAGTCCCTACGCCACGCAACGATTAGATTAGTAACCTTCTTGGCATGTGATATAGGTCATTAGTCCAGTGGATAATGTGATTTTATATTGATGTCTGCCTTGGGATACAAAAGGTGAAAAGTAATTGTGAGAAGGGAAGGGGGAAGGTAAGAGATGAAAACTCAATTATTGGCTAAGGCTTTGTAGACACACAACTTTCACCTCTTTATCTGACTTCAAGCTAGATGTTATTGTTGGTAGCAATATTTGCAAGTTTACATGAAAGTGACTACAATTCATCTGCCTTTCGTGCTATAGAAATACTTTCAAGTATCGGAATGTAGTGAATTTAATTACTAGTATTTCAATTACTTGTGTTGTCCTAAAGGATGAAGAAACATACTTGACTAATATTCTTACTATGTGAGCTAACAGAAGTACATAAAACTCAACTTATTGCAGCAAATATTTGATCTTCAGTGTTCTTGATCCTCACTTACCTTACGTATATGGAACATACTGTCAGAACAAAGCTCTGTGAACTGAGGAAGCACAAGTTTTAATGTAATATCTCGTCCAACTAACGGGGCAACTTTACTCATCAGCTGTAAAGAACAAGGACAACAAATATACATTATATACAAGTATTATTATTTGAGTTTTTTATTTGCAACCACAGGACAGTACAAAATATGGCTGGATTAAAATACAATCTAAAAATTATCAAAGCTCTAACAATACAAGAACGCATACTACAATAAAACAAACATTACTAAAATACACAAATTGTGGCAAGCATTTAGAGAAAAGTATTGCATCTATTATTAAAAGACTGAGGTTAAAACAAATGCAAATAACAAAAGTGAAGCATCAACAATGTTATTTGATTTCAGTGAATAATAGGTGTGAAGCGATTGAACGTGGTTAGACCAAGATCAAGCTATTCAAAGTGCCTGGTTCAGTCAGTGACCAATACTAAACTGACCATCAACGGATTGACCTTTGCACCATCTTACCACAACAGTGTTTCTTTGTAAAAGATTAGATACTGATGATCTGCTATGGTCTGGGCCCAATTTCATAGAGCTGCTTAACGGCCGATTTTTTGCTTACTGAGCGAGTTTCCATTTCATAGCGCTGCTAACCGTAAGCACACTGAGCGAGTGCGTATTTCATAGCGCTGCTAACCGTAAGCACACGAAAAGGCATGCTAACCTTCGGTGCTTACTGTATGAAAATGAACGACGTAACAATGTAAATCCATGGTGAACAGGCAAGATGGCCGCCTAATTTTCTTGCTAACCTGTGAAATAAGCTTATGAACAAGCAAATTTTTCTGCTAAAGTTAGCACGAAAATTTGCTTACCGTTAAGCGGCGTTATGAAATTTGGCCCTGTTAGGGATGGCAAGGACATTGTTTACACAATACTTTAAAATCCACCTCTTGAACTAGCCTACATTTTGATTGATTCAACTTTCTTTCTTTGCAAGTTCAATCGTCTCAGAAGTCTTGGATCTTAAATAATGTTATAAATTTACAAAGTCTTGATGTCTTGGATGTTAGAGCAACCATCTTGCATCCCGTAGCAGGAGCAAGTATACCTTGGTGAGAGACAGAGTAGCAAGATAGTCTATAACTTTACAATCTCACTACCCATGTCTTTCACAAAGTACACTGCATAGAGAAAGCACATCAGCACCATACCATCTTATTAAGCACAGATAGAAAATAGCTTGAATACAGTTAGAAGAATGTTAGTTTTCCCTTGTACGCAACATGTTATAAAACAATACAAACTGTTCAGGTGGTTACGAGCTTGAGTATTAATCTGTGTTTGTTTTGTAGAAATAGAACCTGGCAAAATGTGAAGGCATATCATCAGCAAGCCGCTTAAAGAGAGTACTACACTAAAGTCCATCTAACCCTTTCCCATTAATCCTAGGCCGATTTACACTTGGTGTACTTAGACAAAGATGAGAGATCAACATCCACTTCCAGGTAACTTACCTCCACTTCCTTTCATTTTAAACATCTTAATTTTTTTTGCCTCAGGCTCATTACATTTCGTATGCACCTTTTGACTCCGAGTGTCTACAATGGGGACTATATTCGTGCAAGATTCCATGGCAACCATGCACCGTCACTCAAATCACAATCTGATCATGTGATATGGGAGTAAGCTTGATTCCATTGTGATTGGTTAATAAAATCACATGGGATTACAGGTATTCCCATTGTAGCTAGACGAACATCCGCTGGTTTAATGAAAACCTTTTACCAGAGAAGAAGAGTTAGAGGAACTTTCACCACTGAAGAAGGCCACAAGGCTTGTTGTAGAGTTTCTACCAATCTAATATTTTAAGTCTTCAATTGTCAGGAACTTTGAAGGGTAAAAATAATAAACAGGCCTGTGATGGACCATTGAAAAAAAAGGAATGGAAAAAAAGGAAAAAAAGGAAGAATGATAATGGGAACGGAGCTCTGCCGCCCTGAAACTCTTGATAGATGTTCTAAAAACTAACAGCATTCAATGGGAATAGAAATGGACTAAACAAGTGTGATGAAAATTGCCCCACAAAAAGAAAAGAAAACACAACAACAAAGAAAGAAGAAGAAAAAATGGACCAAGAAAGAAACAAATCGTACATTTCTACTGTAAAATCATCCTTTTGTTCAACCAGGGTAATCCTACAAGATATTATTTCATTAAAATAAAACCTACACATTGCGTAGTTTTTAGTAAACAAGCTCAAGTGTCCAAGGGACTGTGCATCGCTGACCATGCTGTTCAGCATGCGAACCAGCAATCACCCACGCTACAAACGGCTTTAGCAACAACGACATTGCTTAAAATCGTGAGGAATTTCTTTTGTACTGAGCATGCGCAGATACGTAGTCTTAGTTAGCCGTTTATTAAAGTGCTCTTCTTTATTAGGTTTCGCCGTTCAATGGATCTTGCCTGTGGTCAGTATGCAAAGTAACGACATAACGAAGACTACCATCCCACTTATGGATTTGCCGTTTGCGCTACACAAAATAATAAACAGACACACATTTTGTGTGTGTAGAAATACAAATTAGCCACATTCAATGAAAATGTGGATTTCTCCTTTAAATTGGAGATTTCACAGGCCTGAATAATGCCTCAACTTGCTTACATGTACATGTAGATCAAATCTTCAACATTGGTTAGAAGATTCTAAAGTTAATAAACTACTATTCTATTCCTTCATCGGTATGAAGTTGATAAATAATGTAACTATGTATCAGCTGGTTTCTGTTTGCAGTATTTTCATCTTGGAAGGAAATAGCAAAACCAGGTCAAATAATAAAACGTTACCATCTGGTAACTTTTTGCTAAACTGAAACACTGGTGAACATACAGCAGTTGATAGATGTTCCAGTGACAGAAAATAACATGATCATTGACAAGTTGAGTTTTAGTGTGACCATCTCTAAGATGGTTATAGTATGCAAGATGCAGAATGGAGATGTAAGATGAAAGATGTAAGATGGGATGAACTTACAGCAACAGCTTCATTTCGGTAATCTTCTGAGCTTCCTTGTCCAGATAATTGGATGAGGATGGGGCAGACTTGTTCTTCAATGTCTCTCTTATCTAGAAGATCTTGTTCTAAGAGAACCAATAAAGCTGCCTGGCTGGTCTTGCGCACCTTAATATTAAGAAAATACATTCCAAGATGCTATTAAGTCTTGGTTAGTTTAAGACGATCACAATTGTGATTATAACTAGTCAAGTAATTGAACAGACACTTCTTGTATTTGTAATAAAGTTTTTCAATCCCAATAAATAAAATGTCCTTGCATAATTTGAATGCAAAATCTAAGGAAACAATGTCTAGGGTGAATGATTCCAAGAAAAACTGAATTAAAGTAGGTTCTATTTATATTTTAAAGGACAATTTTCTAATTCTGCATCGACATACCTATGAGCAAGACTTGAATTAGATTTTCCCTTTCACAGACAGAGTGTAATGCAACAAAACTCAGACTAGTCTTATTTCAAGAAGTTTTCTTTTGATTTGGTATCTACAGTCTACACTAAATGTATGACTTGTTACATTCCCCTTTAATGTAGATGCATACAGAGATAGTTTAGATATGTGTAGACTCTGAAGGAAACCAATAGACATTTGCATGAAATCAGCGGATATGAACAGGATGTGAGAAACAGAATCTTAAAATGCACTTTAACTACACTGTTCCTGGATTACAGATTAAAGAAAGCTATTTGTGGAATATTGGGATGTAATATAATTAAAACTCTGTCTAAATAATATGTTCATCTTCCTACTTTCAAATGAAATGGAGACATGTATTAAACTATTTTCATTGGCTTTTGGGTTAGTTTTTTTACAAGGAACTTATCTTAATACCACAATCCAACAAAACTGATTATATCTCAACAAACAAAGTTCTGGACTCTGATAAGATGGATGCTATTTGACTCACTATCTTAAAGTGATCAATTCACTCAAATAAAACAAAACTAGAAGGTTTGGGTGAACACACACATTGCCTAATTCTCAAATTTTAAAGATGTAAATTTGAAAAGCGTTTTAGAAATGTGCCACAATGAAATTCCTTGGAATGTCAGATCTCATCAAATTTTAGGGCTTTTTTTTAACTTTAAAGCAAATTATGTTCTTAAAGTAAGGAGATTGCACTGAATTGGAGAATATTTTACCAATCTTTCTATAAAAGCCTTTAAGATGACATTTTCAATAATTTTGAAGATGTCTCTTGGTTGATGCACCATTGCTTTAAGCTACCCCCTCTAAGTTCTCCACAAACACCTGAAGTTTGAAATGTGGCTGAATGGAGGTCTTGTACAACAACAAGTCACAGGTGCATCAAGCTACATTCCATCAGCAGGAGTTATCACCCTAGGGGTCTCTACTACCCAGCTGTGAGTACAAGCTGACTCATCAAGAAACTCAACAATATCACAAGCTTTACCTCAGCAATCTACCAAGAAATTCTCTACAAGATTATTCAAATATCTATACTCTACTCTTGATGTTGTTTTATGAAATATTCTGAGGCCCCGAAATAGAGTCACAGAAACAGCTGCCACTAAAACAATAGACATCCTTAACAATGACAGCTATTGTTTTGAAAAGGAAACAATATCATGCCACTCAACAGCTGATATCAAACAATGATTGAATGATTGAAACAAGAATGAATGACACGGACAAACAAAGACATCATAAATGAAGAACATTTTGTTCAATCTTGGCTTACTGAGAGCCACATAAGTAAATCATCCTTGCTAAGTAACTCACTAATAAAGAAACCAAGTAAGAGTGTCACATGAATTCTTCAAGGAGCCATAAAGTTATACATATTATAAATATCTGCTTATCAGCAGTTACTGCTTAATAATCTGCTAAACATTGATTGTTCCACAACCAGTCACCATAAAAACCCCCAGATCTATTACTTCATTCTTACAACCTAAGAGCAGGGCAGTTTGTCCTGGAAGTGAAAAGAACCTCTACATGTATGAGGAAAATCAAAATGTTATTGGAGCATTTCAAAGCGCACCGTCCAAGGCAATGATCAGGGCCAAATTTCATACAGCTGCTTTTAAAGCACAAAAAGTAGCTAAGCACAACCAAATTATTCTTACCAGAATAAGGTTACCAGCCAAAATACCATGTCACACGTACAATTTGTGACTGGTATCCTGCTCATTTCTGCTAAGCAGCAAATTGTTGAGCAGTATTTTCTGCTTAAGCAGCTCTATGAAATTGGGCCCAGGGCATTTGCCTTCATGAAAAAAACACTGAATTCAAAGTTGGTAAACTGTTTCTACTGACCAGAACTTTGTTTTCATTTGTGTGTATAACCAGGCAGTGGATCAACCAGTGAAGCTTATTTTACCTGATTATTTGAGTCGGTGAGGTAGCGTACCACAGTAGGTAGGATATAATCCTGCACAGTATTAGGGAAGAAATTACGATTCTCTTGACATAACATGGCTATGTGGGGTATTTGTTCCATCAGCTCGGCTCGAACCATGGGCTCTGAAAATACAAAGAAAATAAGAACGTCTTGAAAATGAAGGAATGAGGATGGGTAAAAGACAATAGAACTACAAATTCTTATGATCAAGATTGATTTCCTGTACAAAGCAGACTGTGAGCTATAGTGGGAAAAGAAATATATACAAAGGAACAATCAACAGATAAGAACATCCGAGTTTGCCAAGAACATCCGAGTTTGCCGTGTTGCAATATTTTGAGAATTTCTTAACTTCACCTTGCATGACTTTATCCTTACTGCTTAGTTCAGGCAATAAAGAAAACCTGTCAGTGCATTTATGGCTATTTTTGTTAACGTTTTAAAAAGTCGGTTAAATGTGTAACCATCAGTTCCAGAAAACAAATTTAGATCTTAAAGAAAATTGTTTACACAACCATTGATCAAATCATTGCACTTGAGCAATCACCCTGCAAAAACAAATGATATATAACAAACAAATTAAATTAAGAACAACAAATCTTACGTTATACTTTAAAATAGTCTTTTCGTTCTTCCAGGGCTATCTATAGATATTGTTATCATTTTAATTAAATAAAGCCTGGATGCTGTTCATATGATTCTTGCATTTATTGTTACATGTAAAGTAGTGACATTAAAAACACTACCAGCATGTAAATTACTGGAAACAATGCGACTGTTTGTGTGTGGCTTATTAGATGTATTGCGCATTGTGTACATGTACATCGTGACTGCAATGTGGTCTGCGTTTTGCGGCACTTTCAAGTGAAGTTTTGACGGTTATCTGAACCGTAAAAATGTAAACATGTAACCGGACAACCAGGGCCCAATTGAATAAAGCCCGCCAGCACAAAAACTTGCCAAGCAGGAAAAAACTTGCTTAGAAGAAACAGGTAACCAGCTAAAATTTCATAGAGATTACATTGTTGCCACTGGTTCCCAACTCATGTTTTGCTTAGCAAACAAATTTGCTGAGCAGTATTTTCTGCTTACCAGCTTTATGAAATTGGGCCCTGATGGTTACCAGTGTAAACTAGAATCTGACACCTACTTAAAATGAAGGTTTTAAAAAATATTATTTTTGAGAGTGCAGATTTGTAAGGGCCCTAAGTAACGTTATGAACATCCTTAAGTAGTCCTTACTTAAAGGTCATGCTACATGCATTATGTATAAATTTTGTATTTAAACTAATAAGGAAGTCTGAACACATTTGAGATTTACAGACAATTTTAAAGGGCATTGAGATGCTGTGGGCAAGAAGGCTGACGCCTTGGCTCTTTGTACTTGTACATGATTACTTGGGGATTATAAGATATTAACTTTTCATTCCTGAAAATAACCCCAAAATTTAAGAAATTTGAAGGAACTTTTTTACCAAGATATGTAAGCGTTGAATCCATCTGGAGCAGAGCAGAAATCTGTGCACTTCTTAAACATTAATGGATGGATTTGAGAAAACTAATAAAACGTTCATCCAGACGTTCAATTGTGATTCATCAACAGGAATTACTTTTATTACTCCCTCCCGACTTAACTGGTGACTACCTATTCTATCATTTGATCTATGTATGCGGAGTACCAAGGATGATCCGGCAGTACAAACATATAGTATGTTGCCCTCAACAGGTCATATGAAGCAAGTTTTTGAGGATGCTTTGAACACAAGTGTGACTTCGGTTTCTTAGGATGCAAACATTTAACTTAGAACCCAATCCCATGAATGTTGACAGCAACCCTTTAGTGAAACATTAGAACCCAGTCATGTACAAGGTTACAGACAACTTGGAAGCAACAAACTGCACTGCATGCAAAAGGAACACTTCAGCAGCACAAGAGATTTCTTCGAATCGTGTCTTAATATCCACCCATAAAAAACTATGTGAACATTGAAATGTGAATGTCTGTTCTGCTAGAGACTGTCTAGAACTGGTTAATGACGTTCCATAGTTTTGATCTGCAGAGTGATCATGTGTCTCCAGTTCAATGGTGTAAAGTGACTGCTATGAATCATACATGTGAATTTAATCTTACAGACGTGTACCAGTCTGTATACAGTATAATGCAACTGTTCTACTCAACATAATGGGAATGTGGGAATACAAACATACACCATGTACATCAATTCAGTCAAACAGTGAGGCCAATAAATTGACAGAGAAACAGAGCATCAAATATTGTTTGATTTGTATACACTGACTGTCCTGTGCTGTAACTTGTTGGAATTGAAGTTTGAATGAAAGAAGAAATGATTTCACAACACAAGGAATAAAAGCAGTTTCAAAGATGCGGAGACAAACATCTGGACAGCTACCCTGAAAATTGAGCACAAGAACAGCCAAAAAAATATATATATATATATAATTAGCTGTTGCAAACTGCTTACCAACCAAAAGGACCTACACTGTACATGTATGGTATAAAAGCAAAAAATAGTTAGTGGCCTGATGTTTTGACCCTAGCAGAGTCTTTCTCGAACTTCGAAGGCTAAAATGACAACACATTCATTACACACAAACAAGTTACTTGTTTGTGTTTGTATGTGTTGTGTTGAAATGTAACTATTTCTTACAAGAAAACAAACCAGAAGAACAAATGAAAAGTATACCATTCATCGTTACCGTTCTCATCCAGACAGCAACTTCATTTCATAACAGAACAATACAGCACAATCGTCCAATACATGTACAGTAACTGCTGAGACCTACATGTATGTACATAAACTTACAAAGTTCCAAGTAACTCACTACAACAATACCCCTTCTTGAAGATTCAAAATTACAATCAGACAAATTGGACATCTGAAGGCCTTCAAGCCCACGGAAACCATCATTTGTGAGTGGTTCAAATGTTAACCTAGAGTTATATTTTTTTCTCCCAAGAATTGTACCTCATTAATGAATAGGTTCACCTCATTATTTAAAAAGAAAACTATCAAGTGTCTAATTAATTTCCTGGCCTTGGGTTGTTGTTTTCACAGCTGGAATGAGAAGAGAGTGCACCTTGCAGGGCCCAATTTCATAGAGCTGCTATGTTGCTTATTAATTTTCTGCTTAGCAGAAATGAGCAGGATACCAGTCACAAATCGTACATGTGACATGGCAGTTTAGCTGGTAATCTTATTCTGGTAAACATAAATTTGCTGTGCTTAGTTAGCTTAAGCAGCTCTATGAAATTGGGCCCGTTATTGAGTGGATTGTTATCAATGGAAGTATTCAAACTGGCTTGACTGGTTCCCTTTACGAATGTATTGACAATAAGTGAAAACATGACTAGGGAACCATACTTATCAAAGGTTTTTCAATCATATAGATTACAATAGTTCTGTTACAACTTTGACTGTAGCCTGTGTTTTTTTAATAGTATGACGATCCCTTAGAGTAATCTGTCCATTTCATCATTATTTGAATTTCAAATTTGCCTTTAAACTATTATTGTTATATTTCCATAAAATCTTTCTTGGCCTACCATTGTACAAAATCATATGTAAAAAAAAATACTTGTGCTCCATTTAGGATTGAGATTTTATTAAATGAAGAAGAAAGACATTTCATGAGTAGCATTGATAACAATACTTCTTAGTGAAAATAACTGATTGGGCAGAAAATATCCAAAGCTTTGTAAACAAAGAATTCCTAGAGATTGTAATTGATTGGACAAGTTTTGAGATCAGCGACAAAAAGCAGGCGTGCATTAACGCACTCCATCGTTACCAGCGACTGAAAGTCACTAATTAAACCCTGCAGCATAGTACAATAGGGCCGAGTACTCTCCAAGATAAAAGGACAGATAAGCTGCTGTTCCGTCTCATAAAATGCACACCTCGCCACGCCGACAGCAAACCTTTATTTAATTATGAGCAGTAAGGGACGCTCTATGTGCACGACACCCACAGGGCATTCTGTGGAAGACTCTGTCATTTACATAGCAACGTAAAATAGACATTTCTTAGTCCAAAGAAAAGACATACACTTGAAACTTGAACTGAAGTTACTATAATTTGATTGAGACTATATGGGTTTCGTTATCGGATATCGATAACTTCAATAAGATTAAATATACTTTGTTAAAACAAAAATAGAGACAATTAACCCTCCTACTGTCTGACCATTCAATATCATCCACTGTGGTTTTAAATGATAGATAAATTCAGCTCGCCTGCAATATGATATCATGTGGTGAATTCATCTACACAGTGCAGTTGAATGGTTTTAAATGGTTGGTTAACTCACTGGATAATGATATCAAGTATAAGAGGGTAACACCAAAATTAATTTGTTGTCAGATGTCTTTAAAATCTTACCCTGGTCTTCCGATAGCCGAAGCATGACCTCCAAGCCCATGTCACGTTCCTCCGGGTCACAGATTGTCCGTAATGAGTCCAGCAGACCCCTTGCTGCCATTTGCCTGGGTCAAACAAACAAACAAAATATTGCTAAATATGAAAACTTTTAAGAAACAGAAAGCAAACATAGGGGTCAGGGGCAGGAAATGACTTATTAATGTGCACCTGGGAAGGAGTAATTACTATTGAGATGGAGGGGGATATATTCAATCCCCAACTTATAGTTAAGAAAGTTGGTCAATGTAAGCTAATCCCACCTCCTTCACTGTGTAACAAAAATGAACTTGAACAGCAAATTCATATCAAACTTCATGAGCTTGACCATGTAATGCCATGATAGTGGTTGACTGGTCAATCTGTCCCATTTGCTTGACCAGTAGCATTTACTAGTCACCATTACCACATTGTGCACCTCTGCCTTCAAACTATGAGAGTTGAATTTCTTAACTTTCCTAAATACTCAACATTCCGATGCAAGTATCATTTTGACAGCACTATATCAAGAGCAACCTAATCTGAGTCCAACTTAAATCTCTGCTACATCTCTAGCCTAATCCATGAACTGTATCCATATCTCTATGGTGTAGTCAGAATACTACAGTCAGCTCTACACACTTGGCCTAGTCTTCTATTAAATTACTCCATAATTCGATATAGTGGTTCACTCTGGAGGCATTTGTAGACTTAATATAGAGTATATTAGCTAGCCTGGTGTTGAAATCAACCATGGGCTATGGTGCAGAGTGTGGGTTGACCTTTGTACTCCACTAGTCCCCCCTTGTGAGAAGCCTCACACTAGTGTACCATTCACTAGGATTGTGCACACAAAACAAACGTCTCACAACTTACATACTTCAAACGCTCAATGTTCTATTCAAATTGGAAAGACAATTAAAATCAATTTTTAGAACAGTCCTACAGTTCTTCTTTGTGGACTTTTATATGATAACATCCATTGGGCTCTCCATACTACAGGCTCTCCATACTAACTCTCCTCTTTAATAAAGGAACCCAACCCCATTTCCTTCCAGCCAGATACAATGCCCTGTATGAAAGTGCAGGCCTGGAATTTCATCTTTGAGAGGGTGTGGCCATTTTCATTTTGCAAAGGGCACTTGCATTGGAAAATCTTAAAATCTATGGGAACTTTTGAAGTGGCACCAAGTCAAGACAAGGGCAACAGAAGCCATGGCCTCTGTGTAATTCATGGCCTCCGTGTAATTCAAGGCCTGGAAGTAAGAGGACAGTACCAATGTAGACAAATGTCATCAAAGGAGATTGCTGAGACGTTAGCACACAGAAATACAAGCAGAAATACAAGCGGAAATACAAGCAGAAATACAAGCAGAAATACAAGCAGAAATACAAGCAGAAATACAAGCAGAAATACAAGCAGAAATACAAGCAGAAATACAAGCAGAAATACAGCAGAAATACAAGCAGAAATACAAGCAGAAATACAAGCAGAAATACAAGCAGAAATGCAAGCAGAAATACAAGCAGAAATGCAAGCAGAAATACAAGCAGAAATACAAGCTAAAGAAGACAAGATGAAAGAAGACAAGATGTAGTTTGTGTCAATCTTCCCCACACTTACCCCCACTTCCTCCCCACAGTCACTCCTAACCCTCCTCAACCCTCCAAGGTATAATAATATCAGAAGCTCAAATGAAGAAACAGTATACAATGTATAACTCCCTATAAAGTCAAGAAGCTGGCAGGGTAGTACATACAATGTACACGAGAGGAAATTGAACTGCCTGACTGAACAGTGGTGTGTGGGCAAACGTGTCACTTCCAATACATGCTACCTTACTCATGTTATTAATGCTCTGTGGTACAACTTCAATACTTATTCTGTGACATTTCCTCCATATCTCCAAAGTTAGAGACAGACATCACATAGTTCTATTTGATTCAGATAACAACAAAGCATCATTTCCTAATTGTGAACAGGAAAATGGCTTCCAATTATATTTCTTGCCTTTTAATTCTGGTACATTTAGTAGAAATCTAGAAAATTAAATTACAGTTATTAAGAAGCACCAATCTGTCTTAACCAATCTGTCTTGGATGTAAATGAAATGTTGTAATCCTAACAGATTCTCTTATTGATTTCACATTTAGCTGATGACTTTAAGAAAGCTATGATTTGCTAATTAAGGATGGAGAAGTAGCTGTTATTTCCCCTGCAGTCTTGCCTCTATACCCTCCTACTATCAACCTCCTTCTCAGACAGATCTATTCCTAAATCTACCCATAACAATCCTAATATTAATTGTCCATATTGTGTGTGCAAAAGCAATCCTGACTAGACACGCTGCTGTAAAAATGCAATAAAATCCAACAGATGCTTTGTTATTATGGCAATCGATCTTACGATGATTCAGCCGAGGTTTTTCTTCAGCTTGAGGGAAAACACAATGCAAAGATATCCCCCTCCTTGATATTCAAAATTAAAAATGAGTCTTGGGGTTTTCTCTTGGGTGAGCTGGGGGTGAAACCACAGAGTCTGAAATGACTTGGGTGAGCTCAGAGCTGGGGGTGAAACCACTGAGTCTGAAATGACTTTGCTGATGTGCTGTGGGCATGATGTTGGTATTGGATCTTGGACTGTTTGTATAGGATTTAGTTGAGTCATGTATCAAATCCTAGTCTTATTAATTAGACACCCCTTGCAAGCACCATTGCTTGATGTGCACATATACAATATAATAATTTCATTTCAAAATTTGAACGGAGAAAGCCCTTCAACATACAAATATTTCCTTTCCAACTGACATTTTTAAATAAAAACAACCACTATGGAAAGATTAATATTTAAAATTTCCACAAACAACTGGAGATGTGTGTACTGTTCAGTTGAGTGTTCAGCTTTCTTGCTGTGATAAATTAACCAAACTGAATGGCGCTAATAATGCATTTCATATACACCCATATAGGAAAGTACCTTCAACGTTTATTCACACAATTTTGAAGACAAAGTTTCAAATATTGATTTCTTGAGCAGATGTACTTTACAAGGACGTGGGTTTTTTGTTAATTAATCCAGGCAACCATTAGTCTACAGGTTCATAAAAATCTAATGAAAAATGACTCTGCAGAATTCTTGGTTTAATAATCCTGAAGCAGCATAGATTTAGCCTACAGAGTTCATTTTGTGGATTTAATTATCCTTAAACAATTTCAAAATGCATTCTTTGTAGTGATACTCTTGTATCCACTGCACTATGCTAATTAATTCCAAGACCTGCTGAGTCACCTTCTAATTGGATTTACATGCAGCAATTACTTCACCCAACACCACAATTTGTTCTGCAATTATTTTCTTCAACAACTGGATTTTATACCTTATACTCTAAACAGTGTTTGGTATCCTAACAAAACATTTACGTTGAAAACTGTTATTTTGTCTTTAAATTCAGATGAATAAAATGAATGTTTATAGCAACAAAAACTTGCACTTCAACATGCTCTATATGAAATCTGATGAGCTCCACAAAGAAGTCAAAGATCACTACATTTTATTTCATAGTTGTAAATCTTTCTGTAAAGCCACTTCTGCTTTTCTTTCTTGAAACCATTTTGTGACTTGGTGCTTTTTTTTATAGTTTCAGCCTTGGAAGTTTCGTGTACCACCATGAAAAATACCTTTGGAGTTGTTGGTGGAATGACTTACTATCTAGAGAGGTTTGTGATAGCACCATAGAAACATCTTTTATTGAAGAGTTGTGGTTTTAACAAGAGTTGATAAAGTAAAATCTCAACAACAATGATCAGTACGTTTTCATCATTTTCAAAACTCTCAAAACTTGTAATTCCTATAAAGCAAAATTTAATTGGTTCTAAGTGATGATTTCAGTTTGACAACTTATTTAACCAGAGTCTTCCAACATCAACGCCAAGTCACTTGGTTGCCTGCACTTTTTCATAGTGTCTATTAATTCAAGCCCATGGGGTACCAGGGAAACATGGACAAACAACCAACCATGACAGACACCCTCCTGTTTCAACAAGTCTCACATCAAATTGGCTCAGTATGTCTTGGTATTTGGTTTAGCAGTCCAGAATACCATGGGAAAGTACTGGCCATCCAACCAGGCAGGGAGGGTAGGGATGGAGGATCACTGGGCCATGTTTGTCAGGCCACCTGTCTAGGGCCATCAAGAATAATATCCAAGACCTTGTGTGAGGAGTGTGAACCCACAGTGGGGGTAGAAGGTCCCCTTTGGATTCCTTCATAAAGAAACCACGCTGGGTACTCAATAGTATTGCCTTCCTTGGAAAATAACCATTTAACAAAAACCCAACTCAATCACTAAATGCATAACTCATTTCCAGAGAAAGACTCTACTTTATTAAGTGGCCGAGCACACAAATGAACAAAGCAAATACAGATCTTGCTTAGTAGAACAAAGTGACCAAGCAAACTGACAATAGAAGCAATATTTTTTGCTAGACAATTTGGGTGTTCAAGGGGCTCAGATCTGTAGAAAATACAATAACTTCATCAAATTAAGAGTTAGACTTTTTAGATGAAAGTTGGTTTTCCACAAAGTGAGATAGGTCAGTGTGAAGCTCTACCACAGACTCCCCGATGTTTGTCTGCCTTGCTTCCTTTGTGGACTTATTTGAACATTTGAAGTATTTAGTTCATGGTGTGGTGAACACATCAGGTCCATCTGCAGTTAGACGCAGGAGACTCGTACCGTAGTCATAACCAATTCAATGTCCACACACCACTTCCTTTCCCTTCAATGAAGTACGAACCAACGCAAACCAATGCAATGATTGATTAAACATTACATTATACTCACCTTGTCACCATTCTAACCAACTTGAGTACCTTACAACGACCTGATTTATCAACTCCTTTGAAATATTCATCCCGGGGAAAGTATCAACAAAATCAATTAAGTATTTACTTACATACATTGTACATGTCCCCAATCATGATCTTCAAGCTTTGGGTGTGAATATATGTACTGTACATGTACATTCCATGCTTGACTTCTAATATCACACAAATGATATCTTGGGATCCAATTCTCAACATCTGGCACCTGCATGCCCGCCAGTCAATACCTCTGCAAATTACCACCCAAATATGACCTTCTGAACTTTGACCTAGCCTAGCTTGACATAAGATAGTAACAAGGCTAGTGATTTGTATTGGTTGTTTTTATAGGGCTATCTGAGGGCAGTTTCCCAGTGGAGGGGAGTATGTGTAGCAATATAAATGAGCCCATTGGCCATGACACCACATTAATTCAGGTTGAATATTGATTTGGTATCAATCAATTGCAGTCTGTTGGAAATCCAACCTGAAAACAACGTCTACACCCTCCTCAAAGCCCAACGTCATACTCTAGCTATTTCACTCAATTTTAAAGAAAACAAAATGCTGGTGATATCATTTCAGTTTTTATTTTAGGAAGACTCAACAAAATTTTAGCGAATTTCTACAAATTTGTGTCACAATGTGTGCAGCTTGCTTAATGGGAGATTCTGTATCATATTCACAAAATAATTATTTCATTCATGAAAGTTATGTAGGCCTGCATGTAATCAAGGTGAACAAAGGCTTGTTTGAGGAAGGATCAAAGGTGGTCAAGATTCCCCATACTAAACTACATAATCGTTACCCCAAAAGCCACCAGAAATTTGACAATATAAATTTATTATATTTTGCAAGATTCTTGAAAGGTGTGTGTCTTTTGTCTGAACAGGTGGCCTACTACAAAGTCTAACGGTCACAGTACCAAATTTGTCTGTCTGACACAATGAACTGGTCACAGTATGCAGGTTGTGTGCTTACCTACATAATGAACTGGCCACATTAAGTTTAAACGGTTTAACGCAGGTTGTGTTCTTGCCGTCATACAGAACTGGTCACAGCGCGCAGGTTGTGTGCTTGCCTACATAATGAATTGGTCACAGTATGCAGGTTGTGTCTGTTTTGTCTTTGTTTTGTTTTGTTTTGGTTTTGGTTTTTTACTGCGCCTTGAACACCCAGCAGGGTGGATATGTGCGCATTACAAGTCTTATTATTATTATTATATTATTATTAGGTAATGAACTGGTCACAGCGCGCAGGTGGCATATTTGTCTGACCTGGCCACAGTACGCAGGTTGTGTGCTTGCTAAGCCTGTGACTCTACGTTTAATTTACTATCTGTTTAACTGAAACATTTCTAAGCGGTTAATTGTTTAAAGGTTTGTCAGTGGCAGGTCAATTTGTTCCAAAATACACGAACATCAAAGACACGTTCATTCAAAACTTAATGTACGTTGGCCAAGTTTGCGCAAGGACTATCGTTGACTTTAGTTCGACTCTGTTAGCCCGAACTATGTCTAGTCGACGGATGTTGGACTACGCTAGTCGACTATTTGGAACCAGCCTACTGGGCATGGTCGCATCGCTGGTTACCAATAGCTGTTTTCATAGCACAGTGCAGAGTGGACAAGTTTTAAGAAACTGGTAACGTATGTTGAGTCGCCGGTCGTGTTGACATGACATGACTAGAGTCGTTTGCACTACAACTTCTATGCGCATGTCCTACGTATGTCACTAAACAACCACTAGTTAACAATTGGTCCTTGCAAGAACTTGGCCAAGGGAATCCCAACATGTTTTGACCATTAATATCGAGACGGTACAGACCCTGTGTCAGTAGTCCTTGTTTCATGATGTTTACTTGAAGTTCAAACAAAAATTATACTGAGAGAAAATCCTTCTTGATCTTCATAGACATTGCCACAGAGTCAAAGTCACGTGAATATCCCCTTATTGCCCATACAATGCCAATACAAAGTCGGCAGCTTTAAGAATTACACTTTGTGCATATTTGATAAACGACAAGTGTAGCAGCCACCGCCAAGTGAATCCTAAAGTTTCATTGGTGGTTGCGTGGTTGAGACGCCCCACCTTTTCCAAGAACGAGTGTGGACTTTTCCAGGACTGAGTGTTTCCCACGTGTCTTTCTGGTCATCGCAGCTTCATTGGAAGATTTTTTTCCTTTCGAGGTTCGCCCGAGGGCGATGTACATTTTGAATTTTTGATCGATCGATGTAATTTAAAATACTTTGAAATTTGGTATAACGGTTATGAATCGAAAGCAGTAACAAATTAAAACACTATAAAAAAGAGAACACTGGAGTAAATGTAGGTTAAGGGACAGAATAAAAAGTCGGGCTCACGCAAAAGTTGAACATGGAAATGTGACTGATTAAACTGTGAAGGGGACATACATGTAAGACACCCCTAGCCCATCCACAGAAACAATGGAGGCCGACACCAGACACGGAATCAACTGTCTTATTAACATAGCGCAAAACAAATGTTTCTATTGGCTGTTGAATTCCTACATAACGTGTAACAAATTTTCCTATCGGCTGATTTTGCTATATGTCACCCACCGTGTTTAGCTAGCTACCTGCATGTCTGTGTGTGTACTGCCTTGAACCATGGGGGAAAACTCGAACGTACAGTCCGCCCGGCAAAAATATATTGCTAAGCAGAAATAAGTTACCAGCCAAAATACCATACAGTTTACATTGCTGCGACTGGTATCCCATTCAATTCTTGCTTAGCAAAAATATTTGCCCAGCAGAATTATCTGCTTAACACCTCTATGAAAATGGGCCCAGGTCACATTACGCAGATGGCGCTGTTTGTTTAAGCATCTCCAATATTAAGTCTGACAGTGTACATTAACTGATGTTATTGTTATGATATACCAACCTATTGAAGCCATTGTCATTGGAGGCGTATTTCTGCAATCGTCCCAGTGAAGTCAAAAGTTCGTCTGCTATCTGACAGTCCAAGGCAGATGATAACATCTGAAAATCATCGGTCGCTTCATCTCCAACTGCATAGTGAAACAAATATTAAAGAATGAAGTTAGTTTTAGACTTCATCAATGAGTTGCTTGAATAATAGGGGTTAAAGGGTCTGTATACGCTTGGTAATGACTCTGAAAATTAATGGCAATAAAAACTTACTTGGTAAGAAGTACAGCAGCTTTGGATAGTACATATAATGCATTTTGAGAAACTTTTCACTTTGAAGTACTGCGGTTATGGAAATATACATTGTATATCACTTTTTATTCCCCAAAATTTGAATCTCACTTTTTATCCCCCAAAATTTGAATCTGAGAAGCATTACTGACAGTAACGTTTCTCAGATTGTGTATTCCAATTGCAGATTATTCTTCCTGCGTGGACATAACCGCTCCAGATTTTCCCCAATGTCTCAAAAACGCTACCACCTTTTGAAATGAAATTTTTACAGGTTAGTTTTATGGTATATATCTACAACTATAAAGGATTGAAACAAACAATGGGTTCAAATTACCAAGTGTATACAATCCCTTTAAGCTATGTAGATCTGGTACTTCAAACAGATCAAAGAACAAATCTTTATCTAGTCCCCTGTATACACTAACAAGAGTACTGCACTACTTCTCAGTACATGAATGGTGCCAGACTATTTCTATCTTACCAGCTATTTTAAGCCCCATGTATTTGAATTGAATGAAACGACAGCTGTTGTACAATGTATTCTGATTATGACCATTCCAAGCCGTGTCCTACAGACTCCAAAACCCTGTGGTCAAAGTTTTGCCTTAGCTATCCAATATACGTGTAGCTACAGTACATACAACACATTTCATTTGATAAACAGATGGTATTAAATGATAATTTCAGCTAACTATTGCATGGGCAGTGCAGGTACATGCACACTGTACACATGAAAAGTATTTGCACTTGTAATGTATTTACACAAATTTTGAGAAATGGAAAAAATGTTAACCTCAATTGTTTCCCTTTAGAAAAAGCAGCCATCAATTTCTGTTGCGTGGACTGCATACATTTCTGTACTATTTCAAGGCATTTCCCATAGTTTAAAAAACACTAGACAACCCAAACCTTTGTAATTTGGTTTTGTAAAGTAACATAAACCAATATCTGTGAAATGAGTTTTCTCCATCGCCCGCTGTGGCGGCGTTGTGTACATCAGTACAACAACAACGAGACAAGATAGAATGCCAAGCGGTTGAGATTGCCACATGAAGGATTGACTTAATTATCAAACTCACATGGGAGAAATACTATCAGTACCTTCCGAAACTCAAGGGACAAGTAGCTTAGAATTGAACTCAATAATTGAATCCAGTCATATCGATTCAAGTTGTTGAACTGAAGTCAAGATTCAAGTGTGTAATTACTGGATAGATAAGCTCAATGAAAACTTATCTTCTTTTCACCCATCTCTTAATGAATATTTATAAGCCACTAATTACAGTCCAAGAAAATTCCTTGCATAAAGATAAATAAGTCATTAGTTTCAGTCACAAGTTGTTAGTTTTGGAGCACCATGTCCAGAGATTTTACACCTTGGATAATACACAATCTAATATGCATTGCTGTAAGACTGTTTGCACTATTCAAATAAGTCAGCTCTGTGCTACAAACTCAGTTCATAGATCTGTTAACAAGGAAATACAGTGTATATTACAATATTTGTATACATAAGGGTATGTGTCAATAGTATGCATCTTTTAGACACAGATTCTTTATCTTCTACACATATTTAGTTAGATATCTTTTCATGTTCAAATGAATCCATGAGAATTTAATTTCCGGTAAGGTATAATGTACATGTGTAGTTCAATCGTTGATGTGTATATCCAAGGATATTTACAGTACAGTACCACACACATTGTACACATTACCAACTGTTCCACTCTGAATGAAATCTTAATGTAAGTGTATACAACATTTCAAGACACCACCATCTCAACCATTTACAAGAAACAGACTTGGCTCTGTAGAGACTCCCGAGATCCCACACGGTGTAACAGCTGTCATTTCAATATCAATAATATCAAGAATGGTAGTACAAAAATAGCGTGCTCTTTACAGATGGTACATGTATTACATTGCATATAATTAAGATGCATTTTTTGAAAGTACACACAGTGTTGAATAATGGAACAACTAATGATCAGTCCGACAAACATCTTATATTTCTTGACTCTCCCATAATCCAACATGTAACCATTTGGTAATTAGTCTCATCTTCAGTCATGGTCTGATAAAAATGATTATTTTAAGCTGCCACCCCCCTTGGTGAACTTGACGTTCCAACGTCTTAAAGAACTCGATGATGACACTCTTTGTAGGAGTAATACATGTAGACTGTATGTACTTTTACATTATACCTTTTCATTGTATAGACAATAACTTGCACCTACATGTACATGGGCACGCCTTCAATGTAATCCAAAACAGCAAAATAAATCTAAATTAGAAAGCATCAGTAACTCTGGGATATCTGCAAGACAGAAACCCGCTGGAAACTTCTTCTGGTAACTACATGTTGGCAACTCTAGGCAACTTGTTTCTTCCCTTACCCACAATTAGTGCTTCATAACAACATCAAATAAAGTACATTCAATTAATATACTATGGATCATTACGTCTCATTTATCCCTGAACTTTGTTACTCTTTTAATAAAAATGCCACATGGTGAACATTTTCAGATTGTCTTCTTTAAAATAGCCTTCAACCTTTAACAACAGGTAATCAAATTAATCTTTTTGACTGGAAGCAACCTTTCTCCTATGCTGTGCACCTGTATATTCATTTCAATACCAGGCCAGAATCACACATTGTGCTCCCAAAAAATTGGAAAGAAAACAGATAAATATACATGATTGGAATGTGGCAATGGCTGGAGGAAGTGGTGTGGTTTGGAATGTCATGTTGGGTACAATGTAGCCAGAGATGACGGCTGACAACAGATGATTGAATGAAGGCAATACACAATGTACCTCTAGAAGTATAACATCCTGACAGTGACAAGGAGTTTCTTAGGAGAATAACTTCAAGTCTTGAAAAATCATCTGCAGGTTTTCTCTTACTACCAATTATGAATTTGATTTTGATACACAGTGTTCATGAGAGAGATGGAATGATAGTTTGAACTAAAGTTTACAATATGAAAGTTCTGCAAAACATGGACACAGTTCAACACAAAAAGATCATTGGCTATAAATTTGTGCATCAAATTTTGCAACGCTGCAACAGTTTTGTTGAAGTACAAATAGTAACGGTCTTAAGAGGACCTTAAGATGTTCATTGTGATGTAAATCCATTGCACTGCTCATGGTTTTCCACTAAAAAATAAACTACTATTGTGACAAATTTGGGTTACCACTTTGTGGATATATAATGCACTCAATCATGACAGTCTCCTTGAAGCTAAGCTTTTTGATTCCATCAAAAATACATACCATTATGAAATAAATGGCAGCACTCGCCGTGGCTGCCTCAGTTGAAACACAACAATTTTTCATTTCCTCTTGATCAACTCTCCTACACGCAATATCCAACATCTTGAATATCTCCTTGGAAAAGATGTAGATGTACACACTCCCCTCTCAGACCATCAACACCTGTACCAATACACCTGTTAACAAGACCCTCTATCCTGTAACCACACACCCCTCGTGTTTTCCCGCTCAATCCAGTCCGCATTGTGTCTAACAGACACGATGAGATGCCTGTTTATAAGCCACGCCAGTACTTCGTTAGCATTCCACCGTGCGATCTCTTCCCATCAGCCATTGCAAGAGTAGGTGGAGACAGGAGTATACGTGTAAGAACTGCGCCCAGTGGGTGGAACATGACCCTATTTTCTTACAATTAATTGAGGCAAAGAGCGAGCAAATGCTGTTGGATATCATATATGAAACCTACCATACCAGCCCCCAGGTCAGCTTAGAAGACTGAGGCTCACGGCATGGAGTCAAAAGCACACACCGATACCATCCAGCCAACTAAATACCAATGTGGTTATACCCTGTCGCCAGTAATAGAGTTTTGATCAGCACTAACAGCCGCTGGAATTCAGTAAAACAGAGAGAAAGGCGATATATTTGACAACAAAATGCCATGGCCTGGGCAGCCAGGTATGTTCCTATTGTGAAGAATCCAACTTTTCAATAGAGACAACACCAGGTGCCTGTGTTCCCATGATACCCGCCAAATTGTGTTTTCTATCGTTTCTTAGTTAAGAGATAATTCCTGATAATGACCATTCATCAGTAGCAGTTAAGCCAGAACTATTCCATGCTGGATTTCACACACGATGTGACCTTTACGCTTCAGAAATAACAATATTTCAGTTAATATTACATTTATACTTAAAGGGCAATTCTAAACTTAATTGCATTCCTGATTTAAGCTGTCTAAAATTACTAATTGGGATTGCAAATCAAATAATTACAGCTTCATTGAAAATACTCCCTTTTTGGTGTATACATTCTGTTCATGTAAACACTCGATTACCAAATAAAACGCAGACAAAAGTTAGTATTTTTGTCCACCTTTTTAAAAATTGAAGATAATTTATGAATAATGATGCCCTCTTTATATGCATACTTTGATCCACTTTCCAGTTTCTTACTATGAACTCAGTGCACGGAATACATCACAAGTCTGACATTTGACACTATCCCAGACTGCTGCACTCACTCTCAAATTTGTGTAACAAATCAGACCACAAAACGACTTACAAATTTTTCATTCCCATGCAATGAATGTTCTTGTCCAAGTTGATTAGAAATCCAACAGGACACCAATTGAATATGACAAGAGCCCTTCCAATTGAGAATATTATATTTCATGTAGGTCAACGCGACACAGACAGCTACGTGCACTTGTGATTCTTGAGGAGCTCCAGATTTGAGACGTTCAATTCTTCAACTCTCTGCAAGCCACCGTAATAATGAGTACTTTGGTATTTGGTACAAATGTCAAACTTATTATAAAAGGTGCAGTGAAATCCATGCTGTGGTTATCTTAACAAAAAAGTTTAACATTTGAATGTACATGGGAGGGTCATAGAGTAGAGGGTTAGTGGTTGTATCCATAGCTAGGACACCTCTTCATTCATTCATCCTTATTAAATATCATCTATCAGCTTGACTTTATTCTGATATCACTTGTACTGATATAAATGGTTTGTTTAAAAACTACTGAAACAAAGACAGTAAAACAATAATTCAAGAATAATCCATGAGCAAAATCTTCAACTTGACGCAGTGTTTTTTCTTTTTTAGCGGCATCAATACCCAGGAAATCCTGATATTTGGAAAAAAGGAATCCATGGATTCTTTCTTTCTTTCTCCAGTAGAGATTAAAAGCAAAGATATCAATCATTCAGCAACTCTCATAAGTACAGTTAATTAATACTTACCAGTTCATTAGCGGTAAACAAGAGCTATAATGAACACCCAGTAGTTCTGCCACAAACGATCATCTCTTGACCATACTGATGCAACTCAGACCAGGCACAGAGAGGCAACCCACCATCAAGTCACCTTAACACCCACTGTGCTTCTGATGAACAACACTACCTAATTAAAACCTGTCCTGATATCAGGACAAACTACTATGGACAACACCTGTTAGTCCAGTCTCTGATCTCTTAATGCAGTGTTCAGAGACCAAGGTTAAACCACTGAAAATTCAGTAAATTCCACTCTATTTTTTTGGCTACCAAGGTCAGTAAAAACCCTGTGTGAGGTTGTGCAGTACACCATGCAGCAGAGTGAAATAATGCCATGTGGTTTGCCACATCACAATTCACATGAGACTCTACCCTCTGCATGTGTGTGTGAACAGTCTATAGGAAAATAACTCTTTGACCCCAACGTGACCTAACTGACCCCTGAGTCCTGCTTGGTGTACAACAATGCTGCATTACATCCATGTACATTTATGTGTAGGAACTACACTATCTTCCTTGGTACTCACTACTCATGCAGTGCACTTGTACAGACTGTACACGTGGACTTTGATAACTTGGTAATCTCATAAAACAAACTCATTATTCCTTTCTCAATCCGGAAGCCTTTCCTGACCTTATGGGGTTCAGTACACAAGTAATATGGCTGTTGTTTGACATCATGCAATAAGCCAGGATGTAAAGTTTTAATTTATAACATCAACAGTGGAGTAAAATATTGAATTTAACCAAATTAAATAAATTATTGATATCATATGAACAGGTGTATCATAATTATCAGGATGAACATTCTATAAGCAACATCATAACATGAATGAACATCTTGATTCAAGTACATGTAGAAAACCAAATAATAATCTGAAGAGACTAAACAGTGGCACATACTGGCTCCATTCAGAAAAATCTTTATTATTACAATCACATTACAAAATTTGTAGTATCCCTAACAAATCTCTCCTTCAAATCCTACACAGAACAGATCTTTGACTAAACTACAATTTGTATAATAAAGAATTGATTGGAGAGGTCTAAACGATGCATGACATGATACTAGATCAACCATCAAGAAAATGACAGAGTTAATTCATCACCTACATGTACTTCAAATTATTCTCAGTTAAAGGTCACTCTATCATGCCTCTCTTTCACTACACATTTTAGCCTTGAATCAACTCAAACACCCAATCACCTTCAGCCTTTCATATCAATCACTACTCTTCAGCCAATCACACACAGCCTTATTTATTTGGAAAGATCCCATTTCAAGTCTGGGCTGACTGTCAATCTCTTGGCTTCAGCATATGTATAGTGGTTATGGAAGGTGGGGTGCGAGACCACTGAGGAATTGATTTATTGGTCATTAGGGAAGATGGATGTTATATACATCGTCAGCAGTTCACTTAGTATTAACTCCTTACTTACAGGATGCTGAAAGTAACAAAAGATGAGATGAACATAACGTAAGCGGTATAGTAAACATTATGTTATGATCTACAATACTGCCCATCAGGGTGTTTCCAAGATAATATGACGACCCTCTTGACAAATTTGATGTCAATTTATGTGAATAAACGCTTTGATAAAACAAAGCACGTACAAAATGCTTTTGTTCCAAATTGTTACCTTTCTCAAATTCATAATGACCAAGCAATGGGTAAAATAGAACATTGGAATTATGGAATTACATTGAATGTCTAACTTTTGAAGGCAAAAACCCACTGCATGTACTCGTATAATTTGTACCGCCTTAAAAAAATGGACCATTTCAATTTATTTTCTAGAAAGTGTTCCAATGGACATGTATTAAAATTGTCCTTTCTCTACGAACAAACAAAATGTCTTTGTTTATGAAGCAGGGTACATATTAATAGCACATTTTGTGTTTATTTAGTTCATATTTTTCAGCTGTAACACAACACATACTTCAGCATGATCCATGATATAAAGGTCGTGACCTCTGACATTTAGTCAAACAGTTTCAATTCTGTTCACACATGTCATTTCAATTTATCGCTACGCAGGTTTACATTTATAATATCCTTAATAAATCATTGGATGTGTGCTTTGCTCACACAAATCAAAATTAGGTTTAGTACCTCCTGCATTCAAATAAGGATTCCTAACACTAACTCATCACAGGGTAGGGGGGAAGGATACAGTCAAATACACACATTTCTCACTATGGATTAAGATTTATTTTATTTATAGAGATTCACATTTACGCCAGTGGCCACCAAGTGGAAGCCATGTTTGAAATAACAAATAGAGAAAAGAATGTGTGACTTTACCAAGGACTATGGCCATAGGCTTGGGCGGTAGTTGAGGAGGAAATGGCGGCGGCTTTTTCCTTCGATTCTTGCCCGTGCTTCTCCAATCATCCACTGGTTTATACAGCATCTCTTTGTCCATATTTCCCATCAATTTCCTGTCAAATCATTTCCCCGCAATCTCAGACTTCAAAAGTCACAGAGAAAGAAAGAGAGAGCATAGGATATTCACAGAGCTGTTCGTTGATAGTCCCCACCATACACAACATTCCCACATTGCATTCTTATTGCCTCCATAAGCAATAAATCGTGCAGGAATTTTTTTCACGTGTCCCTGCTGCAGCCACAGGGTAAAAAACAGGAAGAAAAGAGGCCTTGGGATGAAACGAACACCAACTGGGAAGTTGGTCCAATCTTAATATACCATGGAGGCCATCTAGTAGTCAGACTGTATGCTTTTAGTTCAGAAACTCAGCCCAGAAAAAAAAATGATAAGTAGGAAATGAGGTTACCACTACAAGGAGATATTATGAGCTTACCAACAGTGACGTGAGCCAATACCATCAATTTCTGATTGAAGGCCTCTACGTAATCCATCCTTCACTCGAGTGAATGTCTCTCCACACTATACACTAGCCCAGTTGTAAAAGCAATTACTGTGTGTAGGTCGCTTTCTCTGGTAGTGATGTACCAATTTACATCCAATGTCACAACAAAAATCTTATTCATAAAAAAAAACTAACATGGAGAGGTGCAGATTGGAAACACTAGTGAAAATCATCTGCACAATCGGCTGGCATTGTTTCCGTCCCACCATCCCAATTTTAACTTATCAAACAAATGAGGGAAAATAGACTCTTGCAACACACACAGACCGGTTTGTGTGTGTAACTAACCCAAGGAACACAAGCATCTTGTTAGTGTAATGTCAAGTCTGTCTCTTTGGTTAGTCTACACCTCCAGTACCAAGCACAAGGCAATTTACCTCATTGGAATGCTAGCCGACTGCGCACACAGCGCTCTTACTGTCTGGTCAGGGGGATGACACTAGGGAGATGAGAATCCTTATTTACGTCTCCAGGGGAATCAACTCAGAGCTTTAAACTATCTTGTGCTCAGTGGAACGAAAAGCAAGCTGATAAGGCCACTCCAAGGAGAGACCTAATACGATAGGGTGGTCTCACTACATCGGATTTAATACACCAATAATTAAATCTTTGTCATTTAATTATGCATTCAAATTTCAGACGCCAGGTTTTTCCCCCCAGTATATTTCCAGAAGTGAACTGATCAAATTGAATTCTGTGGGTGTTTTTACTTGTGATATTAACAGGCGCTAACCATTAACTTGAATTGAATCAGTAAATATGCTTGGTTTGTTACATGAACATGTTTACTTCAGGGAACTCTGGGATTTTTATTTTTACTTCCAAATTCTTAAGGATAGGGGGAGGGTGTGAAATTGCAGAAATGAATCATTCATGTAGTACAGACTAAAATATCAGACATGATCTTGCTATCTTTGTACACAGTGTGCTTGGGCAAAGTACTGAGGTATTTATTACAACATGAAATCCATTCATGTATGTTTAGTCAGCTTCAACTCATCAACATGCACAATTCTTCAATTAAGATAATATATTGATAAGATTCTACAACAAACTAGACAGAGACAAAATGAATATTGTAGTCAATTTGAAGATTTTCCTCTGTGTTTCATAGAACTCTGCACTTATTCCTCGTGGTACATACAATAGGCCAAAAATTTCATTTCATTTATTAAGGACTCTCAGAAAGAGCAAACTTAATCACTATACTAGCCAAGAACTCAATTGAGAGAAGACACAGAAGGAAAATTCAGTTTAAGATGTGCAAGGAAAACCCCAAAGAAATACTCCAGGGAAAACCTACGCAGTCAGGTAGGGACTGAAAACCCAGTCCACATAGTGCCCCCGATGGGATTTGAACCGGGGTCCTACAGGTGGAAGGTGAGGAAAGATACCACTACACCAACCCAACCGCCCAAACAATACAATACTTCTAGAAATCTCTGCAATAGTCGGATGCAGTCAAAGTAATTTCATAGCTACCCAAACTCTTCACCTGTCAAGAAATTATTTGTAGACGATATAAAATGATTGCTCAAATAGTTCGGTGACATCAGACACGGAGTACATGTGGCTACTGCTACAATCATGTATCTGCTTTTTACTCTCGATTCTACAACACTAGTTTGGTTTTGAAAAGCCTCAATCAAAATATTGGTCCCTATTCTCAAATGAAGAAAAGGTTTCTTACTTTTAAACTACTGTTATTATTTTCATATTTGGGAAAGGGGTTTTTCATTTGAAATCACACTTTGATGAAAAAACAAGGAGTGGGCCTACCAGAGTCAAAAGCTGCTCTATTTAAGATGTTGTCATTTTTGTGTAAAGTAAAAGTAAAGTAAAACTAAAGTAAAATCTTAAATGAAATGCTGACTGGCGATCTTTCAATCTTAAAATACAATATCTTTATCTAGTTTCAGTTTCTCTATTCAAACAGCTTTAACATAAATTGACTGTGGGTATATCGTTTGGACTATTGTGGAGAATGGATGGGTAGACTTCCTTTAAGATGATATTGTAATTTAGATGACAGTGTGACATTGACCATATGGCACTAATAACAGCATGGGATTCTCACGCATCATACACCTTCTCTACTTCTCCAATTGGTCAATCTTTAATCTAATCAGCGCAGACTATCTCATCCTAACGCATGCGTACTAAACTACATGGGGTGTCAATTAGTGCAGTGGTGGTCATTTATATCAACATAGTGATACATCGGTATAGCAGAGATAATGGCTAAATAGATTGATGTGAGTTTTACTAATTGCTAATTTGATAAGAGGCAAAGAACTTCTCAATGTTATCTACATCTATGTGCTTTAAATTGATACGCAAGCAGCTGTTGGTATAAGGTCAAAAACACTTTTTGGGAGTACCTCCTGGAAATGTCGATTAACACTTGATATATTTGTTGCATTTTCTTGTTATCCCCCCTCCCCAACACACACAAATATCTACAATATGTAGGGCCTATCTAACTAAAATATCAATTGAAAGGTCCCCATTTACATTGAAGATATATACTACAGCTAATATGTGTTTGTAACTTCTCCTTTCTTCATGCTGTATTTTCTTTTAATAATGGCCTAGGAAATCGTGAGAGGAAAGTGTACCAAAATTAACAAGTATAATTAGAAAGTTAGTGGAGGTTAACAACAAATAATGTCTTTAAATAGTAACTTTTGAGGGAAACTTGAAGTGTACTTGAAACTGCTGTACAGTTTTGCCCCTCCTTTTAGTTTTTCTAAGTTTTAACTTTAAGTACACGTAAGTAGCTACATTTGCAGACTCCGAAGTATTTAACACTCTGCGGATGTATGACCAAGACAGTTGGAGTACATGTTGTAAGTGCCAATATTACATTCCAAAAACTGTTTTCTTAGCCAGTGCAGTGTATCTGGTAATTTCTCATTTGACAGAAGTAACTGCATAACAGGCATGCGGCTGTGACAGCTGAATAATTACACTATACAACCCTGCCTCCTCCTCTTCTTTAAGATGTTCTTTACCCAAGACCAGCTGCATTCTTCATCTGGCATTCTTCTAGAGTCAAAGACCTCCTACATTTCCCAATTATTCAACATTAATGAACTTATTAACTCGTCTACAGTGTGTGAAAGACAGCGTTAGATCAACCAGTCAATCTTGAAGGCCTTGTTACTGCTGGAACCAGGTTTATCAAGGAGAACCATGCAGGGTGAACCATGACTTAAAGAAAGAGGAGTCTGTGATCAGACTCCTCTTTGAAGGCTACAGATGTTCTTTATGAGATTGAGGATGTTGAAGGAGATGGAAGATGGAAGAAGGCAAGACTTAGAGGTTTCTTAAGGTATGTAAGATGGTGTGTTTATGTTTCATTAGGATCGATTGAGTTAAATGTTGAAACAGAATTAACTATGTTAAGAAGTATCGTTGAGTGATATGTTCATTAATTACCCTAAAGTCAGCTAAAGGCAATTTCAAACATTTGACAAACTTCCAAGACTGCTGCCACAGTTTCAACAACTTGATTAGAATCAAGACAAGCATTTGCTAAAAACAAAAACAGTGAGGGTTTGTAATATTAACTACAAAAAGAGTTTGAAAATGCAGTTGATAAGCTTGGGGAAAGTTTAAAGATGCTAGGTTTAATTTCTGACGATTTGATCCATACATTTATATTTTATTTGTTAATACATTTTACAAGTTTTCATTTAACGTATTGCAAGAAAACAATCTGCCAACAATTAGAGGTGGTTAATTAAAAACTCAAAATGAATTATTGTCAGGATCCCAACATTATCTCACGTCCATCATGCATGTACAGCTATTTTGTGTATTGTCTGTGGCATGCAAATGTTTTTGTAAGTTTGTTTGAAAAAAGCATCATTTGTCAAATAAAAATTCCAGGAAAATATTTGTTTTACCCGTAGGAATCGACCTATGCAACTTACTAACATTAAAAACTTTGATAACTACATACATGTACACATGCGAAAACAAATCAACATCTATTAAATCGTTGCGGTATCCGCTGCTAAAACATAGGATTCAAACTGCCTCTAGCTACCGGGCTAGCTCGGTGGTCTAGTGGTAAGACATCTGCTCTAGCAATGCAAAGGTTGTAGGTTCGAACCCCATCCGAGTGATTTGCCTGTGGATTTTGTTCACAGAACTCGGGAAAGTACTGAGTATACAGTGCTTAATACACATCGGTGTAAGGGTAAAACAAATTATATTCTTCATCCCGATGCCAAATTATTATCTATTAAATACGTATGCATTACATTTATTTTAAAATAAACCACAGCCATACATGATCTCTAATGGTGCAATGAATTCTGTAGGCTACATGGGGCTTTATGAACAGACTCCACAACAGATAATCCAATTTGAGTCAAGACAGACTGGGAAAGGAATCTGATTTGGAAAAGTTTTATCAACATGATTTATAAATAGTGTATTGTTGCCAAACAAAGACTACATAGACTGAAAACAGTTGCAGAGAATTCTACTCTTGAAGTATAATATGCTGACTGGTGCACATTGAATGTTGACCCTTGACCTCACTCTATCCTAAAGTATGCTACATGGAATATAAAAGCACTCCATGGAATTACAGTACATGTACAAGTACTTGAAGAAGGTAAAAAGCATCAGCAAAAAACATCAGAAAAAAGTATCAGAAAAAAGTATCAGAAAAAAAGCATTATTTTGCTAACTTTACTTAGTTTGATTCACTTTTTTTCTTTTCATAGCTTGAAAAAATTTACTCAAAGTACACCGCGATTTAAATGTAAATATGCAAAGTAATTTCTGTTAAAAACAGTTATCAGGAATTTCTTTCTGTTATAAAAATATGTTTGTGTTACAACACCTCCATTGAACAACATTATCATAAATCCGCTGTGTGCATATCCACACTTACATGAAGAAACATGGGAAGAAACATGTTTTTGATTACAAGTCTGAATACTATAAATTGTTGTCTCTGCATGTCAAATTTCAAAGCAATTGACGAACAAACTTGGTCTGACTTTCCACCAAATTACGCAGCTCTCGCTGTGTACCAAGAGTTCTCTCCTGAATTTGTTTTTTAGTATTCATAGCATTCCACAAGAGGAGGCACGCAATGCGCTTGCAGCCAAGGCTTGGCCAATTTATAGTAATATGACACCTCAGGATACACAGTGCAAAACAACTGGCCCGCTTAAATTGAATTTGTCTGCTCAGGACCCGGCCAGTCCTCCTCTAGAGAACATGGGGAGCAGAGAGAATTAGACTCGTTTGCAACTGAATGAAGGACTAAAATGGGAGGAAAATTCAATTTTCACCGCTAACATGTGTAACCCCATGTGGTTGGGCGTCTCGGTGAGGCAGGAGTGTGGGAAAGTGTTATGGAATCCATGATAAGGAGACCATGCTGGTTTCTAGTATAGGTCAGAATCCAAACCAAAGTGTAGTCCTGGATAGCATCACCCTGTAAATACACCGAGTAACTACTCTACCGGTTTAACTCAGTCTTAAATCTAACAGATGCTATTTTTATCCTCGGTGTTCAGTTGGTCTAATAACAATTGTCAATATTCTTTGAATTGGAATGTTAACTAAAGTTGTTTTATTTAGTTTAAATCAGTTAAATGCAGTGGGCTGTAGCATGATCACTGGTATCCAGGGATGAAGGATAATTTGTTGTAGTGAAATGTCATGGAGTACCAGTCATACGAGAAAAGATAAATTATTTCTTCATAATGTTTTTAATCCATAATAATTGCTGTAAAGAGAACAAATGGGATGAATTGATCCATATGTACCTACTTGAATCAATATCTCAAGTGGCTTATTTGGGTGGGTTTTTTTTTGCTTGAACCAGCACACAGAAAATAACAAATAAACTACTTGAGATATTGATGCAAGAAGGTACACTGTTGTAGATCAAATTTTCCCATTTGTTCTTGTTATAGCAATTAGTATGGATTAACAACAGTTTGAACCATCACAAATTCAAATTCATCGCGCACACACAAAACTAGTTGACAGAACAAGTTTTTAAGTAGATTTCTTGTCTAAAGAATTATCGTTGGGTGTCAGTTTACATGAATTTCTATACCCTACGGGGCTGTGTGTACTTTTGTAGACAACAGAGGGCGCTAGTCACTTTCTAGCTCACTGTAAAGGACTAAGTTTTTAATGTTCCATTTTCTGAAATGGAACAATTTGAATTGGAGTCAAATTATTATCTATAAACAAAAATGTCTTACTTGTTTTGGACCATTTCCAAACTCAGTAATCACAAACAAATCTTACTTTGTTTTCTTTAGATAATTAAACCTTGACCATTGATTTACCTGCATTATCATTTGGCTTTTGCCCAATGCAAGCGCAAGTTGAAGTCGAATGATGATGATAATAATCATTTGGTTTGAGGGAAAACTAGCATTTATTAGAAAAATTACTTGCTAATTTAAATTGCAAAAATATTATCCTGAATGAATTATCAGAATTATACAAGATCAATTTTATATAAGATACATTTTGTTTTAAATACATGTTCAATAAAAACAAATTTGAATCCCAGCCCCCTCAAAACAAAGAATAAGTTGTCAATGTTAAGTTTGTTTGATTGAGTTTGACTTGGTAAGAAATGGATTGACATTCAAAATGGATCTTACCAACACTATTCATATATGCATAAACAGCCACCCTGGTGCCATCCTACATGTATTGTCAATTCAAACTTTGAACTACATGTACATAGTAGAAACAAGCAATTTATCATCTGACTAATCTTACCAGGACTATCTCAAGAGAATTGACACACTGTAAGTTTGAAGTGGAAGCTTGGACCTTGCCCTGTTATACTGATACTAGTCAGATACTCTGATCACGGAGGTACTGATCAACCTTATACATACACAATTCTCAATACATCGTTTGTACACAATTCTCAATACATCGTTTGTACACAATTCTCAATACATCGTTTGTACGAATGATGGATACCATGAAGTGGTTTGTACATGTACAAAACAAAAAAGGACTACGTGGGAAAAGTTTGTTGAATATTCATCTGAATGGTGTGAGCCTCCATCTGGTCATTATTGCTCAGTGAGTGCAGTAGCTGTGTACTTACATTTGTACATACACCTGTGTGCTTAGTACTTAAGGGGTGGCCAGTAGGGTAAGGGTGTTAGTACTGTTACACTACTGCACTACCTTTGTGTATGGGTGTGTAACTCAGTAACTCATGTAGGGTAATTAAGGGTGTTAGTACTGTTACACTACTGCACTACCTTTGTGTATGGGTGGGTAACTCAGTAACTCATGTAGGGTAAGGGTGTACTGTTAGTACTGTTACACTACTGCACTACCTTTGTGTATGGGTGTGTAACTCAGTAACTCATGTAGGGTAATTAAGGGTGTTAGTACTGTTACACTACTGCACTACCTTTGTGTATGGGTGGGTAACTCAGTAACTCATGTAGGGTAAGGGTGTACTGTTAGTACTGTTACACTACTGCACTACCTTTGTGTATAGGTGTGTAACTCAGTAACTCATGTACCACTAATAATAAAAATAGTGGCCATTTATAACGCGCCATGTCTGTCTTAAAGACACTCCTGGCGCAGGAGAGATGCAGAAACAAGTGGGCCTACAATGAGTTACAAAGATGAACATTTAAGAACAAAAATAAGTTTTCAAATGAGTTTTGAAGCTGGTATATGAAGTGACTTGTCTGAGATTGGGAGGGAGTTCATTCCATAGTGATGGGCCAGAGTGTGAGAAGGATTATTCTAATGAAGCTCAAAGCCACTGGAAAACATTGTTTTATCAAGTTGTATGCTCCGATGACTGTATTAGTACCCGCAAATAATTAATATCATTATAAATATCATTATAATAGCACATTATCATGTTGTACGACATGATCATGATTTAGTGAATACAACATGTATATGAACTTGACATTTCATCCATCTTTTGAGACTTTTTAGTGTAAATCAATTTATAAACCAAAATGAGGCCAGAAGGTAAAATACATGTACTCCATTGCTTATTTTACAGAGTAACGGTATGTAGGCCTACATGTAATGGTAAAATTCATGATATCTACATCTCACTCACTGATAAAATTGTGCAAAAACATTGCAGGACTAAGTAACAGCTAGTCATTTTGCTTGTTTATCTTTGACCTTTACACCTACATAGATCATGTAGATATTTGATACAAAATATGTACCTTGAGCGAACCCCAATGACAAGAAGCAGGAGAGTTTGCTCAACCCTGCCCTTCACCGATCTCCAATTCCCAAGTGTTTAAGTCTCAAGTCATGTTCAATCCTGGCTAAGTCTAGCTACACCACTCTATTGCTATACAGCAATTATCGGTTCACCTGTTTCAAGTATATGACTCTATATCTCTGATAAAGACAACTGTACAGGCATACCAAGTACATCCATGCAGAGTAATATAAAATCAATTTGTGTCTAGTTAAATGTCAGCCTAGATTACACTGAAAGCACCAACTATGTACATCCAAAAATATGCCTTCATTTTAACCAAGTGTAAATATCAGTTGGATCAATAAGTGTTTGACTCAAGAGGAAATTAAATCAGAATAAACAAGTAATAATCTTTTCATCAAAGACTAAGGTGACTCTCCATCAAGCATTCAATTGGACCTTATAAACTAATAAGAGATTGCAACTGCAAGAATGATAATTTAGATCTTGACATTTACATACATGATATGTACTTGAAACAAGCAGTTCAAAGGGGGTGGGTGGATGACAGCATGGCTTTAATTGGCTTCCATATTTAAAATAATGTTTCATTGAGAATACCTTACTCCACTTTACATGTGCACTTGCATAATTCCCTACACAAAAATACATAGCGAAGGTGCAAAACGCTTTGCTCTACCCCTAGAAGCATAGAACATGGTGCCCCCTAGAAACATAGAACATGGCGCTTGTAATGCCACTATATGATACCAAGTGTGAACTTCGTGATATGTGCATTGGCACAACCATGTTATCCCGCTCTAGTTAAGTCACAGATCATGCCCTCTAATTTGATTAAGACGACACATTTTTAAACAAACCTTTTTTTCCAATGCATCCTCTGTTACATTTCAAGTACAATGTATAATATATCTAGCTAATGTGGTGTGTCAAATCAGCACATTCATGTTCAAATAAATTAAAATGAAAACCCTTTCTTACAAGTAGTAATCAATATCATGTCTCAGAATCCAAGGTCCCGGTACTAAGAACATGGTTTCGATTGCAGTCCTCCACCCACCCAAGTATTCTACATGTATGGTAAAATACCAAGCTTGTATTTTGCCCACAAGCAAGGTGTAATTGAGCTGGAAGGTTAATCCTAGTTTGAAGGTGGTTTTTACAGCCTGATTCAAAGCACTAAGATATCAGATTGCAGCAAGTACCCCCACTGGAGAAAGACTCCAGCTCAGCATTCACTCCAATGCAGAATGACTTAGTCATCTACATATCCTAATAAATCTATGAGTCACATATGATCCTGTATTTACTATGACTTGAGGGCATACTACAAAAGCTGCAAAAGCTACATAGTACTTCATCATTGTATTTAATAACCAGCATATCAATGACCACTGAATGTTTTTAAGGAAAAACAATTGATATTAGTTGTTAATTTGAACAATCTATGTTTTAGGAGAATTCCAACACCTTTATTCCACGTCCTGCATCTCTTTGGAACTCCTTGCCTAGTGCATGCTTCCCTCCATCCCACAATCTAGACTTTTTTAAGAGGAATATCAATTCCTACCTTTAGCTCCTTTGAGTTATTTTCATCTTAAATGTCTTCTTGTAGACCCTTACCAAGAGTGGCTTTGAGCCTTGTTTAGGGTGAACTTGCATTTACAAAATATATTAAAATAGTACAGTAGTGTGTTCAAAAGTAATTTATGGCAATCCAGCAAATAGAGACAAACAATTCCATGTTTAATCTGAACTGCTCAGTGGATGTATTTAGTCTTAATTCAAAATAAAGAAGGAATCCTCAAATTGATCAAAATATAGCAGAAATAATTAAATGCAGTACTACATAAAGCCTGTTTAAATCCTTCCCACATGTACATATAGATGCGCAAGGATGAAAACCGAGGATATTTTGAAGTAATTAACTCCATTGCTTACTGTAAATGAAGTTCAAGGTGTGAGTATTGAGCTCTACAATCTGTCTTGACTTCAATAAGTGTTATAAAATAACTCACCAAGTTTAAGCTTTCCAAGTAGACATTCCTCAGTAGGTGTTTTCAAGACATGATCTCATTCACAACACATCTTATCCTAACAGACTATAAGATGCATGCATCTTTGGAATGAGTGATGTTTCCAACTCAACTACACAGTGTGATATGCATGCAAACACTACCAAACATTATAAACGCGCATTATGCAATATTAATGTGCGATCATAAACGTGTCAAACTAATTCTTACATATTTTTGAGTGAGGATATCCGACAAATTGCGCAGCTTTCTGCCACTGCATTCCAAGATGTGATATCAACATTTTTCTATTTAGTGTACCAGACAAAATGGCCGTGAGCCTTGGGCAGTTTCTGATCATGACGTTGACATGACAGCATTACTTCAAATGGAAGTCACCCACAGCAATCGCCCACTCATTATACAAGGTTTTACAATACCGACAGGTATTACCTTGTCTTTACATTGTGTAACTTGACATCACTCTAAAATTCCTTCAACAATGAATCATACCACAACTCTTCCAAGTCTTCCCTTATCATACATACTCCTTCAAATATGTCACATCTTATTTTCTCTACCCAATGAAGTTGAAATACTTGGGTAAGATCAAGGACAGATGAAAATCTTCCCCATTTATATTTCCTCATTTTTTATTTTGAATACATTCAACGAGATTCGACGGAACAGAGCGATTCATAAATGTATGCATGTAATCAGCTACATGTGCATGTCTATGAGTGTATATTTCTCACAGTAAGACGGCACATATGTCACCCGTTGGGCTCCCCTCTCAGTTCAATTTTATTTTAAAGGAAAAGCCAAGAAAATATCACCGCTGTCTGAATAATTAACAAAGATATTATGATTAACTGACATCTGAAATGTATTATGTTTGATAGAAATACTGAAGTAACTCACAGCCACTGATCACAGTTTGTTAAATCAGGTTTTCACAACTAAACATGTCAGTCAGGATATCAAGTTGGTACTCTAAATTTACTTAACAGCATCATAAAGAAAGTTTTCTTTTAAGGTGTAATAAACATTAAACATTAACAATTTCATGAAATCTACTGGGCATTTATTGTTAACAGTAAACAAACTCTTTGAAACACCTCTAACAAAATTGATTTTCACTAAGACATTATACACAGTGAGTTCTCTAAGCATATGACATACATGTTGCCGAACTCAGGGTTGTTGGTTCCAAAAATACCACTGATAATATCCAAGACTCTATCTACTGGTCCACAGGGAATATCAGGCAATTATCTTGGAACAAAATCAAGGGGAAAATAACACCGGCTGAAGAAAGCAAGAAGCCTACAGTACGTCATTTAAAGTCAAGATGATCTTCAAGTCTTGTACGATGACGATTGCCAATGTCTCATTATTTGTTATCAGTGAAGCATAAGGCTAATCAGTGAGAGTCATGAACCAAGCCTGGATGAGACTAAGGGGTTATTAACGCTGCGCTGTCATGACTCCTCAATGAGGTACATGTACAGGGAGGAAATAGAGACCGTATACTCATTAATGTAGGACTGTACTCAAGATGAGATACTTCTTTCAATAACCAATGACGTACAACTGTTCATCAACCAATCATGATGCTGTCATCTTGTTGTTCCTCAATAATCACATCTAGACTAAGTCTGAACAGAGACCACCTGACCAAGATTACCCCAAAAAACAACATAATCACCTATTGACCCTAGTCACTTTACATCATCACCCACAGTTCTCTGTGCGCATTTGGGGCGATGTGTGGGCAGACCATCGGCAGACAGTAACTATGTGAGGTCAGTTTAAGGGGTCCATGTTAATTGTTGAGTATAAATATTACTGGCCACCCAATCTGTGTACCGCACCTGACAGCAGAATCTTTTGCAAGATTTTCCTGTGGAAAGCCTTTCTTGTTTTGCAGGTTTGTTTAATTATAGGTCCTATATTTCTGAATCAGCTGTAGACTTTAATAAAATAGTCATACGTCATTATTTAATTTGCAGTTTCAGACAATGTAACAGTGTACTACATCACCACTGTCTAAAAGATCAATAACCCCTTGAAGTTGATCAAGAGAAATGGCAAAAAAGACACAACATCACTTAATAATACAGAAAATATTTTCTCTTTATACTTAAAAAGATTTAGGTTCACATAAGGCCAACAAAAAATAAGTTAAGTTTCCAGCATTGTCCAGTTACATGCCATTTAATAGGGTTGGTAGGTCGGGAAATATTTTTTGTTTCCATTTTTTTTTTTTTCTGATAAGTTTGACGAGTGTGTCAAAATGGCCTAGTTGCGTGATTCAATTAAATAAAAATTTAAAAAGCGAGTGACAAAAATTGCTCCAAAATCCATCTAAGACCTCTATAGTTTACTTTAAACTCAAATGAAGTACACAGGAGATGTTGCTGGTTAACTGGTTAATACGATGATACGAATGTGTCAGATACGTTTCTAAATAAGATAAATTTTCAGCAAAAAATTATGTCCAAACCTCGAGTTGGGCAAAATCGTGCGCAATCTTCAGTTTGTGCTCTGATTTGGCAGTTGAAGCGGCCGATTGGACAAAATTGTACGCAATCTGTAGATTGTGCAAATTTGTAGAATGCACTCAACACGCAGCGCCATGTACACACGTGCGCGCTGTGCATTGAATTTTGGGTATTTTTCACTCGTTCATGTAGTCATAGGACATTACAAAATCATGAGACTGAAATCGCGGAGATATTGGTAAATTTTTTGTTTTTTATAATTTTCTCACTGTTTTTGTTTTGGGTTCCCACCCGGTTTTTGTTATAAATACTTTTTTCTTTTTAAAAAGTTTTAAAAGTTTTGGGTCGCGGCGTAAAATTAGGGTCGGTTGGGTAACAGAAAACTTAACTCTTTTTTGTTGGCCTAATGTAAGGACCTCTTACAAAAATAACTGATAATTTATTTGTAGTAACTTGTAAATCAGTCCAAAAAGCATAAATAAATCCAGACCACAATATAAAATCTGTTTTACAAAGGAATTTTGATTAAAATTATGATACCCACTTGCAGGTAATATCTTTAAGTTAAATTATTACTTGACGACTGAATGGTTCAAAGGTTTCTAAAGTTATCCACTCAGTTCACTTCAGTATACCATACTACATGTATTTCTAGAAATTTTATATAGTACATTAATTTGGTTAAAGTGTATATTCTGAAACATAAGATGCTTAAAAAATGTTTCTGAGATGGGTGTGTTCCCTTGTGTTTACAGGTTTCCTCAGGCTTTCAGGCAATGGCGATTCTTTCACTTTTGAGGCATTTAAAGGTAGCGTCATAGATTGGTAAATACTCCAAGAATTAATGACCATAAAAACTTACTTGGTGAGAAGCACTGCAGCTGTTGATAGTATAAACTACATGTATTTTTAGAAAGTATTCCCTTCGAAGTTGGATAATTTCCACTCGAAAACATTTGAATCTGAGGAACGATTCATGCATGAATCGATTCTCAGATTTCTGAGGGTTGGTGTCCGTTCGCGAGTGCTGCGGCCAGAGTGCTGCCGTCACTTTGCTTAACGTGGATGGATTAAACTTCCTTGTGAAAATACAGTGACAGGTTTTTAATGTTATCTCAGCAAGTAGACACTGTATTCAGTTAAAACTTTCACATGTGACCTTTATTATATTTTTCTTTATAATTTTGACTGGACAGCATTACGTTGAAAAAAAAACCAATCTATGACTCAACCTTTAAGTGATGATAATAAGTTATGCTGTGCTGCAAGATTACAGTTAATCCAATAAATTGTTGTCACAACTACACGTGGCTTTGAAATGGCGGGTATTACTAATTTATATGGTACATGTATTATAACCAATTTTTGAAGTATTTGTCATGTTATGATTTTGCAAACAAAAATTACTTATCATCCTATTCATTAAACAAAATTTCCTGTACGACAAAAAGCAAAGTTCAATTGCTACAGGATAACATTTTCACATGAAAGATGATCACATGCATCATGAACTGGTCTCGGATTCCTTTGTGAGCAGCTTTGTGAACCTATGTACATGTAAGAGAGTAGTATGTATGTATCTAATCATAAAATCACTGCTTTGGGCTTTATGTTTAAAATCAAGCACCTGGTATAAAATGCATCTCATCATGAAATTACTGAACTGAAGTTAGTTGTACAGGTCAATCAATTTACCCATTCATTTCTAATGAACCATACTGTACATACATTATCTGATCTTGTTGTGTTACCAGGGTTCGAAATAAGCAGTCGCACGGTCGCCAACGTCCAGTGAAAACAGCGGCGGGCAAGTCAAGACCCTTCCTTAATACAAGTCCGCCAAGCGGCTCAAAAAAATGTTCCTTTTCACAATAAATGAGGGGTACGGTGGTAAAATCCCAAAGAAAGATTATTTTTTAAGTTCGTAAAATGGTTTGACAAGCCTTGATATTTGCCAGATTTAATGTGGCCGCGATCGCGATCGCAATGGTTCATTTGCAAACGTTAAAACACATGGTTCTCTCCTGCATAGGCAAGTGGGGAAACACACAACTCGAATTTCCAGGGTTCGAAGACGCGCAGTGGAATCTAATCTCAACCTCATTCCGGTTATTTTTTATGCAAAATTATAACCTTGTACTCATCAACACATCGCTCAGCTCGTTAAATCACAAAGATTTCATTGCAAAAGAAGTTCTATACAAACGATCCTCAAATCACAAATCCATGAAAATGGTTGTTAAGATCGTCTAAAAATGCAAGTTTGCAAACTCCACTCCCATGTTGTTGTTTTTGGGGGTTTTTTACGCTTCAAAAATTGTGTGCATTAGGCCCTATTACATGTGGGCTAGTGAAAAAACTTGCAGGAGACCAAACATTTTTGTTGACTCGTCCGGCCGGAAGGGAAACCCCTGGTTATACTTCAAAACTTTATTGGTTAGAGCATGGCAGCTGCCAAGTCAAATTGTCATTATCACTCCATGAATAATCACATTTTAGGCTGTTCCAAAACTTACTTATAAGTACATGTATACAGTACAGTCAGAGCTTTGTTACATGTACCTGGATTGTTTAACCTTGTTAATGTTGTTTCTATGCAATGTTAGGCCCTACAACAATGTTAAGTGTCTGCCATGAGGTCTGAAAAGTCAGTATTTTACCGACTTCTCATTATTTCCATATTTCAAGAGTACAAATAACAGAAACCTGTGAAAGTGTCACTTGTTTCATCTAGATTCATCTCTTAAACTCCTATTTTGCCTTCAAGCTTTGACTTGACCCACCAACCCAACAACATAGATGGGACCATCTCACTGTAGAGTCCAGGTTACTGTACCCAAGACATTCTCTGGTATATGTAGGGTTCCAGTGAATGCTCCTGAGTACAAATGCCCTACATGATTCAAAACCCTTAGCAAAGAAGTGACAAATAACTGCTCCATAATCTATCAAAGACCTCTATAATATACTTAAAACTCACCTCAATTATGTACAGTAGGAGATTTTGCAGGGAAATATGGTTGTACGATTCTTTGTGTCAGATACGTTCCTAAAAAAACCCCAAATTTTCAGCTAAAAATCTGCACTGATCATGTCCAAAATACAATTAGCCCAATCTGTAGAGTGCAATCTGCAGATTGTGCAAATCCATAGAATGGGCTGCACGAGCATCGATAGTATCGACACACAACAGAAGTGACGCGTTATCCATTTTGACATCGGTACAGATTTTTAGCTGAAAATTTATCTTACTTTGAGAACCATATCTGACAAAATCAGACCACCATATTAACCAGAAACATCTCCTGCGTACCTGAGGTGAGTTTAAAGTATAAATGTCGTTAATAGATTTTGGAGCAGTTTTTAGTCACTCCCTGTTTTTTGAATTTTGTACAGCAGTGGTACCAACAAACACACAAATTTTCACTTGAACCCTACATACATGTACCCCAGATAAGGTCCAATAAATGTTTTAAAAAGTGATGCTGGGTCCAGTACAGTAACTCAGACTACTCAAAAAGCCAAGTTTAAAAAAGCAAACAGTATTCTGTTATAAAATATAGGCTTACAAATACAATGTTACTTTTTTACAATTTATTATGAACAATTGTGAATTACAAACTTAGGCCTACCCTAGCGCTAGCCTACCCAACATAAATTTCAGACAAAAGACCATACCATAAATGCCATAGCGTAACGTTAGCCCTCGTAAAACCGTTTGGGCGTTATCATAGGCATAGCCCCAATAGTGCATAGTGCCAATATGCTGGGCTCCCTAACACGAAAATTGGCACTCTAGTTTTGGTGTAATTTCTATAAAAAAATCTCAGAGCTGGCAATCGCTCGAATAAATATCGTCGACACCATGATGTTTACTAATGTGCAAGTACACACGAGCTGTGATTTGATTCACTGAAATGGCCGCATTACCTATTTAGTATTTTTTATGTCACTGCAGCGCGCTGTTTTACTCCCCGCGCTGCTTGCTGCTGATTCGTGTTTCAGGGTGGTGCGCTGTGAGTGTGAGCGATGAATACCGCCTTGCTTGACCATGTTGACAAAAAGACCACTCATGGCACACGCACATCAGTAAGTTGGCATGGCGCCGACGATGTTTAAAATAATGCTCTCCACAAATGAGCTACGAGTAAGTTAGGCCAAGTAAAATAAATAACATGTTGCTCGTCCGGACTTTTTGAAAAAGTTGGTGAGGGAGGTCCTTGTTATTTGTTATTTTCAATTTTTTTGTTATTTTTTTCAAGATGGCCACCATGTCTAAGATGGCCGCCATATCGTATTTGAAGATGGTTTTATGGTTTTATGAGTATGTTCTGTATGTCCTCAAATTCTGTGTGTGTTTCTGTGTCCATTTTGATACATTGTAATTATTTCTAAAGAGTCATTCTTGATTTTGCTCCAAAGTTATTCTGTGTGCGTGGCAGCGCGTCCTTGTGCAAAGAACTGTTGCATGCAAACCTGAAGGGCAAAATGTTTCAAAGTAAAGAGTTTCTCATTATGCGTTGCAATAGCTATTCTTGTAGGCCTACATGTAAGACAGATGATGAAACTGCTCAATAAAAATAAAGGGTACATTGGAAACAGCTATAAATAAAATGTAAATTGATTTTTATTTTTATTTTTTATTTTTTTTTTTAAATAACAAATAACAAAAAAATCGGTGCGGCCGCCAAAACCGAGGCGGGCGGGGACGAGCAACATGTTATTTATTTTACTTGGCCTTAACTACAACGAACTTGCTTGGAAAAATCTCGGCATAAAAATTGTGGGATTCTATTCCAAAAAATTGTTCACCTCCTGTCCAGAAGGTACTTGGGCGCAGGGCCAAGAAGCGGAGGAAGTCCAGCGTATTGTTTGGCACTAGTAGTAGTTCGTAGTATTTATGGGGCTATAGGTTAGGCGTAATATCGGCATCGCAATACTCGGTTGTCGGTCGAATCTAGCCCACCTTGTTGAGCTGTAATGGCTCTCTTTTAACATCGGTCTTATAACACTCACCATTACAGCCCACCATCCATACATGTCTTAAACGTGTAGTTTGAAAGTACGAGCAAGTCGTACCTGTTTGATCGCAAATTTCTCCCACTTATAAACATCACATACTACTCCAACCTACCTCACTTTGTTCCTTACATCCTTACAATTTTTGTGACATATTCCAGGGCTCACCAAATGATGCCTTTGTCCAGATATGATGATTTGAAAATGGCCAAAAAAAATTGTGTACAAAAATTACATTGAGGTTCGTCCCGCAACGGGGCCGCCATCTTACTTATGATTCCCTGCCTGCTGATCGTGAGAAGTCAGGGCACCTGGCTGATCTGTCCGTGCGTGTGAGTATGGCGTATCATGAATATGCATCAAATGACGTCAGGGAAGCTGTAGCACTTCGGAGCTCGATGTGTGCGCGCGTGCACGGCAATTCATGAATATGCATAAGGTGACGTCGCGCGGCGATTGCTGTAGGCTAAAAAACTACAAACCTGTTGCGCGTTCCTCGCTCGTGCATATTCATGATCAGCCGGGCGCCCTGACTTTCTCACGATCAACAGGCAGTGAAGCAGAAGTTAAATGGCGGCCCCGTTACGAGACGAACTTCAATGTAATTTTTGTACACAATTTTTTTTTGCCATTTTCAAATCATCATATCTGGACAAAGGCATCATTTGGTGAGCCCTGGAATATGTCACAAAAATTGTAAGGATGTAAGGAACAAAGTGAGGTAGGTTGGAGTAGTATGTGATGTTTATAAGTGGGAGAAATTTGCGATCAAACAGGTACGACTTGCTCGTACTTTCAAACTACGCGTTTAAGACATGTATGGATGGTGGGCTGTAATGGTGAGTGTTATAAGACCGATGTTAAAAGAGAGCCATTACAGCTCAACAAGGTGGGCTAGGTCGAATCTATCTCCGCGACCAGTTTTCTAAATGATGTTTTCATCATTTTTAATTTGTCATCTAAATGCTATTTATAACAGTTTGCGATACCTGATGTATTTCTACAAAAAATAAGCATCTAGCAAAAAAAATCATGAATTATTTCAACAAGGTGGTTTTAGGTCGACTTGACTCGGTAACGAAAATATCGCCCACTGCACTGTGGCAGTGGCAGCATCAGTGCAGTACACGGCGAAACATGACGTTTCAAAACTGGTTTATATCTTTAGTTTTAAACAACAATTAAACAAACATTAATACTCACAGTCTTGGGAATCTTCATCGAAGTTCTGAGATAGATAGTTGAGGTCTGTAAATTAAAAGAGAAAATGGTAAATAAGCGAAGAATAGCCCCGTTTCAGCGGAAGGGATTTACACATTCATCTGTCACTCACCCGCCATGTTGAAATGATACCACGAGTCAATTTTAACGCCCTCTGATTGGCCAATAGCAAAAGGGTTGAAATTAAGACATATTTTCAAAAGGTAACCAAAAGCCCTTAAGTATCACACTTATCTTCACATCAGTTAATCAAAAACTTATAATAGTTGTATAGTAATTATATCCAGGTTCATTTTTCAGTCTATGAACACACGTTTTCGTTTAAATTATTTAAGAGCAGTTTCCCAACGTTTTTCCATCACACCCCCAAAGAGACAATGGAACATTCTAGTTTTACCGGAAGTAAGCTCCATGGGTGTTGACATTTTTTTTAATGCGAGATGAAGGCACGTGTGTGTGATCGCATTTGAACAACAGAACCTCAGCATTTTGATGTGATGGATCATGGTTGGATTCGAGGAAGTCTGGTTGGAAATGAAAGGAACAATTGAAGTTATGCTGCATTAACTTTGGTCTGTAGAGTTTGATGCTGTTACCAGATTCCACAAACAATCTATAATTTATATAGACTATGAATATTAATTGCTTCCCTTCCTTGCCTTGACCCACACAAAACAAGGGAAGCATGCCAAGTAAATCAAGACTTGATTCACTTGGCATGTATTTAATCCCCTGTTTTGTGTGGGTCAGTTCCTTCCTTCATTGACCATGTTGACATGATAATTGACCATGGACAGTCCAGTCAGGTCATGGTTATTTGCTCTATATGTTTAGCACTGTATTGTTAAATATGCATAATCATGTTCATGAAATTGAAAGTAAACGGCTCACTCCATATTTTCATGGGCAAATAAGATTATTGATAACGATGTGATTATACTTGTATTGTATGTAAGATCATATTGTCATAAAAGAGCCATTCCAAAACTGTATGTAAATAATGTGTAGTAGTATTGGCACAATTGTTACTTTCTGTCAATTGAAACACAGATAATTGCAAGGATGCTGACAATTCCTTACAGGACCATCGAGGGGGAGAGGTGTTTCATAAGCTAAAACACAGATAGCTCTAGGATCAGAAAATACATGTATAATTAATTAAGGCCAAGTAAAATAAGAAACGAGTTTCTCGTCCCCGCCCGCCTCCTTTTTGGCCGCCGCCTTCTTTTTTTAACTATACTATAAAAAATAAAATCTTAAAGGAACGTTACAGAACTGGTAATTAAAATTTTCTTTAAGATCACAGATTTACATACAACTTACACGGTCTAATGATGATGATAGTAGAAAACATCCCTAGAAATATTTCTGTCTGAAATGCCATATTTGATGAGAAATAAATAAAACTAATTTCCGATTGGAGTTTATGGCTCATGAGCGTTTTATTCATGCATTGTATAATAACACATGCAAATGTGAAATCGGTTTTTCACTATTTTCTCGTGACCCAGATGGCCGATCGATCACAAACTTCTACAGGTTTGTCAGTTTATGTATATGGTGGATTATATAAAGTGCTTACACTGTTTTGTGAGCAGAAACCAATTCTGTAATGTTCCTTTAAATCAGATTTTTTTAAAGATTTAAAGCTGAAATCAAATTTTTGGGATAAAACTGAGTGGCATCTCTGATATTTTGAATCTCCTGAATCCAATTAGATGGGCCAAAATGGGCCAAAATAGCAGCTTTGCCTCAATAATTCCCAACTTTCTCATTACAATATCTCAGGTGTGCAGTCCCTAGCTAGTTGAGGGCTAAAAGGGTGATTCTCCTGACTTAAATATCATCAATGTCTTGGCACCAAACCCAGCTGGGCGTTCTTTTGCGGGCAGCAACTGATGTCGAAGGTGATGGTGCTGCGATTCTGCATTGAAGGGTCTTACAAATCATTTGTTTTGTCATAAATTGCATCAGTATACTCAAATAGCACAATGTCTGTGAATAAATATACCTTGGCCCACCATATTTAGCATGGCAGCCATCTTGGAAAAAATAGCTAAAAATTGAAAAATAGTAAATAGTAACGCCCTGCCTCCTCCTTTTTTTAAAAGTCCGGACGAGAAACTCGTTTCTTATTTTAGTTGGCCTAATTCGTTTAGGGTTGAACAAAGACAAATTGACTAGAGTGGGATTTGAACCAACGACCCTCGGATTAACGTGCTGGTGCTCTACCAACTGAGCTATCTAGCCCTATGTTGGCGGTCTCCCTTTTTTGTCAATATCAGTTTAATTAGTTCGGTACATTGTACTTTCATCTACTTTTATTGTACATGAAACATGTACTCCTCCATGCTATTAGAAAGTATCATAGGCATAGCCATGGGTAGGTTCAGGCAATCGTTTTGGGAGTAGGTCACTGGAGTCGGGATTTGGTTTAGGGAAGATGACATTTGATTTTGAACAATTTTGGTAGAGTAACATCCATTGTCACTACTTTTTTGTTTTAGAAGTTTCTGAATTAAGATTTTTGTCGATTATTTGTTTTATTTTATGTCAACAGAAGACTGCGACACAGCCACAATGTTGCAAGGTGCTGGTTTTTATTGTTACACTGCACTCCTCATAAGGCTAGCTTTGATGGTGTATGGAGAATGGCAAGATAGAACAATGCTGGTAAAATACACTGATGTGGATTATAATGTCTTCACTGATGCAGCTAGATTCGTCACACAGGTTAGTGATGTACATACCCTGCCCTACCTAATAACATGTGCATCCTTTCTTTAGTTTAAAATCATCTTTTCCTTCATTTCTGTTAAATTTTGCATAATCTTTTTCAGTTAAACAGATCTGTTTACATTATAATACACCATCTTGTGCTAAAGATCACATTCCGCTTGTTAAAACCACTCTCTCTCTCAGCATTTTATTACGTTCTCAGGCCCTGTAGACTGGAACAGTCTTCCTGTATCACTTTGTGAATGGAAATCACTCGCTCTTTTTAAACACAAACTGAAATCTTCGTTAATCCACCAGCAGTTTCAGTAATTTTTTTAAACTTACTTTACTGTTACTGGTCTTTTCCCCCCATTGAATTATCTCATCTTTTGTTGCATGTACACGTAAACACACACCACACACCGTTATTGTTACTTGTTGTAGGTGTTATTTGGATTATTCTTCTATTCTAAAGCAGTTGTTTTGTTCCGTTTTTGTAGGCTGTTCCTTGACAAGCCCTGCTTTTTGGAACGTGCCTCCACATTTATTTAAAATTAATTAACTGTATTTTATTTTCTTGATGATAATATGTGGAAATAAATGTTGTTTTGAATAGAACTGAAAGATTTATTTCTCCTTTGTTTTGACCAGTGTTTATCACCATATGAGAGAGCCACATACCGCTACACACCACTCCTTGCATGGTGTCTTACCCCAAACATCTTCCTCTCACCAATCTTTGGCAAACTCCTCTTCATCTCCTGTGATGTCTTCACAGGTATTCTCATCTTGTGGATGCTGAGATTATCACATTGTTCAGAGAATGTAGCATTAAAGTGCGCCCTCTTTTGGTGGCTGAATCCTCTGCCTATCACCATTTCAAGTCGTGGGAATGCCGAGTCTTTAATGTCTGCCTTGGTTCTGTTGACTCTATATGCCCTGATGAAACGCTACACAAAAACAGCTGCTTTCCTATACGCCATATCAGTCCACGTTAAGATTTACCCAATCACATACTGCCTCCCCATCTACTTCCTTCTGGGCACTGATTTTATGGAGAGAACTCCTTCCAGAAAACCAGATGACCCCTCAAGGAGCAGATTGTTGAGACGGGCAACAGAGCTGTTGTATCCTACTAGAGACAGGTTGCAGTTTGTTTGTGTGTCAGTGATGGTCTTCATATTGCTTACAGCATCAATGTACTATTGGTTAGTATCTACCTTTAGATCCATAAGTTATAACACAATTCAGAAACCATCGCAGCATCCTCTTTTGAGATGGAAATGAAGCCACGCCCCTCTGAGAAGTTTCACGTTTTTAGTCTCTGCCCAACTGAAAAAGAAAGGGCAACACCTAAATTTATAAATTCCTACAAGTAAATAACTAGTCCCACAAATTTTCAAAATGCAATTTGTGAAAGGGTTTTATGTAAGTTCAGTCTCTTGATAATTCCAAATCAGAATTTCCATTGATATAAGCCAAGTTTTCTTTTCCTGTGTGACCCTTTCTTCTATTGCTCTTTACAGCTATGGCAATAAATTCCTGGATGAAACCTATTTGTACCATGTGACTCGTCGAGATGTCCGTCATAACTTCTCTCCTTATTTCTACATGCTGTATCTGACATCAGAGTCCCTGATGTCCATCACCATTGGTCTCCTTGCATTCATACCTCAAGCTGTATTATTATTAACAGTGTCTATCAGATACTACAGGGACGTGGCTTTCTGCTGTTTCATCCATACATTCCTTTTTGTGACATTCAATAAAGTGTGCACCTCACAGGTTGGTAATATATTTACTCACTTTCTTCAAGTTTCTTCAACTTGATTATTATGATTCAAGATGTGTCAACTTTTCACAATAAAAGCTTTATTTGGCAACTGCTAATGGTTTACTGTAAAGATTGAAATTGAAATAAAATGGACCAAGATGCCAGTTCTTGGATCTTTAATGACTTTATCAAAGGTACTTCAGTGGGTGTCTGATTTGAAGCGATTCAAGAAACTTTTATAAAGCCTTAAGAAAGTGAAGAGAAAACGATCATATGGCTGGAAAACATTGTGTAAAACACAGAAAAATATCAATCAATATTTTGATGCAATTTTTTTTAAGCAGATAAATCGCTTCATGTTCTGATAAATATCATAACTAATGTTTGGGTCCCCCTATTTCACTTTCTAACAATATTGTCAACCCTTCTCAGACTAGCGCCCTCTATTGGCTCATAAATAACATGATTTATGGTCACCTCGATCAGGTATGTCTGTGACCTCAACACCTCAACTAACTCATCACCAGTCAATTAGAATAGCCCCCTCTGTTGGTTCAGGTTTAATAATTTAGAATGCAAGCCGGTATGTTGGAATAGCGCCCTCAAGGTTCTTCTTGAGATTTGTTGTATGACAATTGTTTACTTTTTATTCTGCATTCTATTTAGCTTGTTATAAGGCCAAGTAAAATAAATAACATGTTGCTCGTCCGGACTTTTTGAAAAAGTTGGTGAGGGAGGTCCTTGTTATTTGTTATTTTCAATTTTTTTGTTATTTTTTTCAAGATGGCCACCATGTCTAAGATGGCCGCCATATCGTATTTGAAGATGGTTTTATGGTTTTATGAGTATGTTCTGTATGTCCTCAAATTCTGTGTGTGTTTCTGTGTCCATTTTGATACATTGTAATTATTTCTAAAGAGTCATTCTTGATTTTGCTCCAAAATTATTCTGTGTGCGTGGCATCGCGTCCTTGTGCAAAGAACTGTTGCATGCAAACCTGAAGGGCAAAACGTTTCAAAGTAAAGAGTTTCTCATTATGCGTTGCAATAGCTATTCTTGTAGGCCTACATGTAAGATGGATGATGAAACTGCTCAATAAAAATAAAGGGTACATTGGAAATAGCTATAAATAATATGTAAATTGATTTTAATTTTTTTTTTTTTAAATATGAAATAACAAAAAAAATCGGTGCGGCCGCCAAAACCGAGGCGGGCGGGGACGAGTTACATGTTATTTATTTTACTTGGCCTAATCACCAGAATTAAATATTAATTTCTTTTTCTATAGCATGAAGGTATGCATTTGAAAAAAGTGTTGCATTGATGCTTAAACTCAAATCAAAATCGCTCAAAGTTTTGGATGAAAACATTGATTCATAAAAGCAATATCTTTACCTCAAATGTAAGTGTGTATGAACTTAATTGGATATTGGATAATTGTATTTTGAGGTAGTACATCACTAAATATCTAAGCTGTCATTGTTCTTCTAACAACATCTGATGGGTCAGGAAAACATGTTTTTTTCCCCCAAAAGTTGATGATATACTTCTTGGCAAAGGAAAAACACAATTCATTCCAATAGTCCCAGATGCAAGTATTTATCATCAATTCTCCATAATGATTGTAATTTGTCTTTCTTGCAGTACTTCTTGTGGTATCTATGCCTCCTACCTCTTGTTGTTCCACTACTCAGGACAAGTGTTCAAGAAACCTTGTTTCTCTCAGCGCTTTGGTTCTTTGGTCAGGTAGGTGTTGATTGCTTTGTTTTTGCATTGAACATAAACGATTCACAGTTGAAACTGCATTGAATTTATAATGCATCTACACCATCATCAGTCCACAAAGCTCTTCTTCATAAAATATTTATGCCAAACAAATTTCACATGACCTGAAATACTTTTTCTGTACTAGAAACCAATCCTTTGTCCTCTTTACAGAACCTCCTGTTAAAAAAAACCATAAAAACTATTTGTATTTATTTCATTCCTAAAGTTGTTCATGTCTTATTTCCTATACAGGCACTGTGGTTGTATTTCGCCTACTATCTTGAGTTTGAAGTTGTTCATGTCTCATTTCCTATACAGGCACTGTGGTTGTATTTTGCCTACTATCTTGAGTTTGAAGTTGTTCATGTCTCATTTCCTATACAGGCACTGTGGTTGTATTTTGCCTACTATCTTGAGTTTGAAGTTGTTCATGTCTTATTTCCTATACAGGCACTGTGGTTGTATTTTGCCTACTATCTTGAGTTTGAAGGACTGAATACTTTCATCTTTCTCTGGCTGGCTGGACTTGTCTTCTTCACAATAAATATTGCAATCTTAGTAAGGATTATGCTGAATTACAAAGACCACCGAACGTTTAATAAAGGTAAACTGACTTCAATTGACCAAAGTTAATTGCAAGATACCAACAATAAGTTCATGACAACATTTCAGAAATGAGTGAAATCTGAACAGAGTTAATTTATTGAAATGAGCTAAAAGAAACTGTTTACAGACAGGAATCTAGAACAAACTCCTCATGTATAAACAATGTATTTGCTTACTTGGTTACATTGCTTAGTAGTTACTAAGAGTGTACATTGCATACCATTACTGATGGCTGCTATTACATTTTTCAATAAAGCAAGATGTGTATATGTGATGCAATCAAGCAAAATGAGTCGATTGTCGACCCAGGTCATTTTTCATTTTTGTAAACATTTGAAAAGAGCATAATCTATGCTTTAATAATGTTAAAACACCATGTTGATACCACTTTTGGCTCAAAAGTTGTTAAAGTAGAAACACCAAGAGATGCGAGAGAAAGAAACTGAGAATAAGGGGGTTTAAAATCGAGTTGTTAAACTACATCGGCACATTTTCTTCAAATGCTAATTTCAACCCCTTGTTGATGTTATTTATCAGGAAGGAAGTTGCCAATATAAAAGAAGATATATTTTGGCATTTAATTTTACCAAAAAAAATTATTTGTGAAAATTTCATCCCCGTTGGCCTATTTCTCAATACTGATATTTCCGACAAACGACTGATATTTTCGACAAACGACTCATTTAGCTTGATCTCATCTCATATGGTGTTCATGTTTGTTTAGTAGCTGAGTAAGACTTGCCCTTGAGTTTAAAATAATTATCCAATTTAACGGATAGGAGAAATTGGGTCAGTAACGTTCAATGCAAGGACAATCGTTCTTATTGTTTTTCTGAATCTTGCTGCATCTTCTCCACCTTCACCATGCCATGAACAGCAAAATAATTACAATGAAATATTGGGATTGCATTTATGATGTTTTTAATAAGAGGACAGCTCAAATGATTTAAATCTGGACGCCTTATGTATCACTACAACAAGTCCCAGAAATTGTGATTCACAAATTGACAAATTTCTACAACAAAAAGAGATTAAATTTCAGCCTGAGTTATATTATACAATATAAACACATGTTAATTACTAAAATACAATGAAATCGTTGTGAACAAAGATGAGTTTATGCTTTAACTTTAAAAACAAAGAATACTGTAAACAAGGTGTCATTAACGGATATGAAATAAAACTTACTTCTATGTTGAAATCAAACAGTGTCTTCTATGTATGTCCTTGACAGTAAGATTAGTAACGTAGGGTGTATACATGTGCCAAGCAGTCTTCTGATTCAAAGAGATTTCTGTGGGTTTTTTTTTCTTCAATATTTCTTTCTTTTGTCTTACAATGCTTTCTGTATCCAATCAAGATAGATTTCGTTGCAAAAATCCCTTATAGAGCTCCTAACATGCCACTGTTACCATGGAAACTATGGTTACTGATTATCTGGGCCCAATTTCATAAAGCTGTTTAGCAGAAAAATCTGCTCGGCAAATTTCTTTGCTAGGCAAGAAATGAGTGGGGTCACAGCAATGGTAGCTGTATGGTATTTTGGCTGGTAACCTATTTTTCTTAAGCAACAGTTTTTTGTGCTTAACAAGTTTTTGTGCTTACATGCTTTATGAAATTGAGCCCCGATCAAGGCCTAATATCATAGAGCTGCTTAAGCAGAAAATATTGCTTAACACTTTTCTGCTAAGCAGAAATGAGCAGGATACCAGTCACAAATTGTACTTGTGACATGTTAGTTTGGTTGGTAACCTATTTTTCTTAAGCAACAGTTTTCTGTGCTTAGCAAGTTTTTGTGCTTACATGCTTTATGAAATAGGGCCCTAATCTCAAGATACTGATTTAGTTTAAAACAAAAATAAACTCTGTGTCTTAGTGCACCAACTCTGCAGTGGAAGAGAAATAATAGAAAATGTGATGACGATAATACTTTGTGTGCCTGAAACTAACCGTAGAAATGTCTTGAAAATAAATACTATAACTGCACCAATATTGCAGCATTACACTGTTGATAAAGAATACAAAGAGTTCATTGTTGGAGTGACTCAACATAATACAAAACATTTAGTAATAATGTGTAAAATGAGAAGAACAAAAAAAGCGTTTACATGAACCCAATGTGGACAGTGAAATATAAAATATCCGTCCAAATACTGCACGGGTTGAGAAATACTTCATAAACACAAATACTTCATTAAAAAAAACACCGTTGAATAACATGAGATTTTACCAACCCATAAAGTCATTACATGGTCACCGTGGTGTGCCAAATCATTGACAAGGTTAGTATTTAGAGAAACGAAATGAAAACAAAATGAAAACAAATACAAGTCTTCACAATCGTCAATTTGCTATCAAAATGTTCACTGGTTTTACTTTACTTTGTGATTTATGAATCCTGAAACAAAAATAATCATTATTCACATGATTATTACTATTGAATAAGATTTCTTTTTAGATTAGATTGTTGTAGCATGGATTAGAAACAATCTAGAAGTTTTGTACAAGGAAATACTCCTGGAGTCCTTGTCTTCAACTTTATCCTCGTTTTCTAACTCAAGAAATAAGCCCCCCCCCCCACCCAGCAGTAAAGGATAATAACTTCACAGTTTACCTTGCATAATTCCTCATCATATAATGAACATTAATTATAAGAGCATTTAGAATGCCATTGGCCATGGCAGTCCATATTCTATGTTATCCATTTCAGCAATTAGTTTCTAGTTTAACTTAGGAATATTTAAATGCATTACAAAAAATTTAAAAAATCAAGTGATGTACATAATTACATATATTTTAATTCTTAAAAATATTGTTAATACGTGATTCTTAGTAGACCAAAATCACATGATCCTGGACAGGACATTTTTGTTTTCATTAAAAAAAGTAATAAGTCAAGTATAAAAATTTGAGTCTTTAGTCAACATTCACAGCACAGCTTTCTTGGATTGCAAACTTCATTCCAACTTCCAAAACATCCAAGCTGTAAAGGTTTGCCGTGAAATATTCTGTTATTTATAGGAGGACCCAAACAGACTTTAACTTTCAAGAAAAGGTCATTAAATTATGTCCTTAAAGTTAAGCATAATACCAAGTGCTATAATTGTGACTAAGTATTGAAGTATTATTGAATGAATATATTAATTATATGAGCTTACTGTTTAATATTAATGCAAAAAGAAAAAAGAAAAACATCTTTCTTTACATTGGACATTTGGGATACCTATTTACACAAATACATGAAACATCATTTAAGATACAGTTTATATACAAGATAAAGATAATAAAAAATATCTAACCCTGCTTAGTAATGCTCAGAAAAGCACCTTGTTTTACCTCCTTGATTCCGTGTTCCATATCTTTTTGATTATACAATGTCAATGTTAACACACCTCAAATTGTTCTTGGTACCGTTGAGATTATCCTACACAACCCTAATCACACCATATCCTCCAAAAACTACCCTATGATTTGGTCCGAGTCTGTTGGCATACCAATCTTATATGATTCAAAAGAATTGCTTGTTGAGTTTCCATAAACTGAAGTCGTTTGATGGATGTCAATAAATCAAGTAGAGGGAGATTCGGATTACCTAGCTATAAATATAGCAAATTATCTTTCATTTTGTCATTCTACAGGTTTTTACTTTCATCAAATTGATCGACCTTCAGACTCTCCAAATGTTGATTTTAGTAACGGACTCTACATAGTTAACATGAACTTGGCACCAATGTCTTGTTGTAGTTACTACTAGTCATTTATGATAATGATGATAGTGATGATGATGATGATGTTCATGATGATGGTGATGTTCATGTCTTTGAGATACTGGTACATAAACTATTCCCTCCAAACCACTCGCTAACTCATGCTGCATATATGTAAAAGGTTGCAGTGTTGGTTTCCGTAGTTTCTTATGAGTACGTCTTCTAGAAGCCAGCTTGGGGCTTGCGGTAGAGTTTTCTGGAAATGTATTACTTGGGTGCATCTGAGTTGGGTAGAGGTTTGTCTGTGGCGAGGATGTAAATGTGGCCAGTTTTGTAGGTGATGAAGGCGCAGTGGTGAATGTTGGTAGTTTCATAGGTGCAGTATTGGAGTTGCTTGGATAAGGTGATGGTGGCTGATAACCTTCCAGTTTGGCACGAGATGCTTCCAACAGAAGCATATGATAGTCTTTATGATAACGTTTTCTCAATTCACATTTTAGTTTATGATCTTCATTACTCAATACTCCTTCCTGTTGGGGATGAGACTCCAGATCAAATGATCGTGATCGACGGTGATTCTTTCCACCTTTTGAATGTCTATGTCCTCTACTTCGTAATCTCTCAGCAGAGATATGTCTGGTTCTATGTGGGAGTTGTGTCTGTTTTTCCACCTCTCTCTCTTGGGTAAGTATGATATCATCGTCTTCTTGATGGTTGCAGTCGTTCTCAATACCTGCTAATTCTTCGTAGTAATTTCTCCGTTCTCTGTTTTCATGATCTCTGACTGGAGAAGATGAGCTACTTGCTTGATGTGGACTTTGTCTTGTGTCTTCACCACCTCCATGGCAGGCACTCTGGTGTCTCCTGTAATATTAATTAACACAAAATCAATTGTCAATAAAATAAAAAAAACATAATTCCCAGCTAAAACATTTATTCATAAATTTGCATCTAATTAATTAAAATCTTTCTAACTAACACAATCAAAAGCTTGAGTTTAAACATCTTCTTTTCAGTATTCTACTGTAACTAATCAGCACTAAGCATTCCAAAGGTCACTTTGTGAAAAGAACAAACTTGGACATGTACTCTGTTTTACTTCTGTCTCAAATGTTCCAAAATTCAAACTTTGAAAACTTAAATTTGCAGTTAGTCTTTTACCAACAAGAACAGTCATTTTGTGCAGAAGAAATTTATTTTTCAGCCACACATTTGAAGGTTGAATGATGTCAAACATCAAACTAAATTACACCTGTTACTTATTGAGGGTTTATTTGTATCTTCCTGTATTTAATTAAATCAAGATAATGCAATTAAATTGCAGCTAATAGTGTAATGTTTCTCAACTTAAATTCCATCATTATTAATGTTTAAAAAAAAGTACAATGACATGTAGACGACTTGTAATTTAAAAGTACAGCGCCACAAGAGAATAAAAAAAATAAGTAAATGAAATGTTGGTGAGGAAACATCTCGGAGTGACATCCTTAGAAAGTGTGAACTTGCCGGTGGTTAGTGGGATCTATCTAGAGTCTTAGCCTTAGGGGAGGCTTAAGGGGTGATTAACTTCAGCACCTTAGTGTAACACGCTGGGATTAACCAGTGAGAATATTGCCAGACTCTCAATCATTCAGAGTTATCCAATGTGTCAAAGGGAAGTAGGATGTATATGCAGAGAGGTACGTGACCTCTACACCTGAGACTGCATCTATAGCAACACCTGCTCTCTCATTCAGAACATTCCCTGTCTACTAAAGTACATTCACCTACTACAGGGTAAATAGGGGAAGGGGCTGAGATTTCTAGGGTGTTAAACTTGGTTTCAAGTGTCTAAAGGTTTGCCCTCATACTATGTTTCTTACACAACCAATTATTTTGACCTTAATTCGATGATTGATTTCTGGTCATGTTTGCAATTTAATGAATTTGTGTCATATCTTAAATAATGCATTTCATTTTGTTTAATGACTTTTATTAGAAACACTACCTACACATTTCATTTTGAACAAGTTTTTAATTATTTTGTGTCATGCCAGACTATTGATGGAGATGAATTACTTTATAATGTTGAACATCTTTCAATTCAAGATTACGTACCTCATTTAAATTACTTCCGTCTATAAGTCAAATCTCCAAAAAACTGATTCTAAATGATTATGGCTATAAACTAAAAGAACAGTTTTGTTTTTATTTTTTGAATGATTTTTGTTGTTCACTTTAAAAAACAAAAGGCCCTCTGACTTTCTATTTGATCCTGTTTTTCCCCAAAGCACAATTAAAAGCATTGTAATTGGTAAGGTATGACTGATGTACATAGGCACTTACAGTCTCAAGGGTAGATAAACTCATCTTACTCAAGTCATCAGAGTGCTCTGACCTCCTCTCTGGACTACTAGTATATTCAATGTGTCTGTCACGTATGCAATTGGGCAAACCGGGCATTTCTGCTTCATTACAGCAAGGGGAGGGAAAGAGTTGAATATATTCAGCTCATGAACGCTCTAAGACACTGTCATGTATGCTGATCATTACCATGTTCAACATGACATGAGGTAATGTCAGATGGAGAAGGCCTTTCCACTGTTTTAGATATGTCACCAGATATGGTAGTCCTTGTAGCTTTACAAGATCACACTTACAATGTCATTGAATACAGACGATATGAAGCAGTCAAGGTTTTAGCCAGGATTTGGTAAAAGGGTGTCCAAATTTGCTGGAAATTTAATAACTGGGTGTCCAAATTGTTCACTTACAATATATTTACATGTGAATGACAGATAAAACAGGGTTTCGAAAAGACACCCGGACACCCCTCTGGCTAACACTATGCATGAAGCTTAAGTGGATACAACTTCTTCATATTTGAAAAATAAACGCCTATGACAAACTTTTCCTTGTAACGTGAAGATTATTGACCTCTGCTCGACCCCCAATCCATAGAGAACTCTAGGAATTGACACAAGGCTTCAAAAGGGAGTTCTACAAATAACTACGATGCAATAGAGACACCAAGATGATCACTTAATGAGTGTCTTACACTCCTAGCTCATACAATCTAGATACTACTCAAGATGATTCATCAATACTGACTAAGACTTTTACCTTATTCCGTGTCGTCTCTTGCCACTATTTCTCCCATCCACACCAGGACAATCTGCCTGACTAGCAGACATTGTCCTCCCTTGTCGTCTGTGGCTCCTCCCACCACTTTCTTTCCTTACTTGAGGATGTTGCTGGTACTCTGCGGGAGGCACTGGTACCCCTTCAACACCATCACACTTAGCAGCAGGATTGGGCATCGCCTCTTTAGCCAGGTTCTCTTTATTTTCTGCAGTATTGGAGTCACAGTTGAAGGGTTTAGGATCACCAGAATCCTCTGATCCTACAGAAAGTCTTAGTCTGAGTTTCTTACTCCCGCTGGCTGGCAAGGTGATGGTAGAGGCAAGAGCTTCTGAGATGGTTTTAAGAAGACTTGATAGGTCCTGTGTACATAGAAATGGACAAACAGCTCTTTACACACCTTTAACTACCATTTTAAAAGATCGGTACAAGTAGAAATGTAGTTACTGTAGCTGAATTTTAGAATTCTAGTTGATGCGGAAGAAATAAATAGCATCATCAAAGGATTCGAACTGCCTCTAGCTACCGGGCAATCTCGGTGGTCTAGTTGGTAAGACATCTGCTCTAGATTGGCAAAGGTCGTGGGTTCGAATCCCACCCGAGTAATATGCCTGTGACTTTTTTCACAGGACTCGGGAAAGTACTGAGTGTACAGTGCTTTGCACACATCGGTGTACGGGTAAAACCAAATAACAATATCATCAAAGTAATTACCAGAAAACTGTAGACAATAAAATATCTTGCATGTAATTTGAAAGAAACTTTTTCATTTATTTGCAACTTAGGTATGGAATATTCTTGTTTTACTTTTAATTTCATTGATACATTTAGCTTCTCAATGACTCAAACTGCTTACTGACCTCCCGTGTGACCTTTCGATGTCCATCAAAGTCATAGAGAGTGAAGGCCCATTCCTGTTGGTCCGATTCACCATCCAATGAAACGTCACAATCAACAGCCTGAAATATCAATAATAAACTACATTAATATTACTGCAGACAGTCTTGAAATTCATATAATTATTGGATATGTTTAAGGGAAGGTATACACTTGGTAATCGCTCTTAACACTAATGGCAATTAAAACTTACTTGGTTAGAAGTACAGCAGCTTTCAATAGTATAAAGCATTTTGAGAATCATTTCACTTTGAAGTAATGTAGTTATGGAAAAAGATATCAGTTTTTATCCCCCAAAATTTGAATCTGAGAATTGTTACTGTCAGATACGTTTCTCAGATTGTTTATTTCAATTACGGATTATTCTTCCTGCGTGGACATAACCGCTCCAGATTTTCGGCAATATCTCAAAAACGCTACCGCTTTTTGAGATGAAATTTTCACAGGTTAGTTTTATTGTTTCTACTTTTATAGGAATAAAACAACCAAACGGTTCCAATAATCAAAGGTATACTTTGCCTTTGAGTACTCATGGGTGATATCTTTGTTAGCGAGGTTGTGGATGAATACTGATCGAGTCACTTACCCCTACTGTTGCTTTGCCACTGTTCGATGACATCGTTGGAGACAAAGGTGGTTTAACGGCAGCGTTGCCTTTCTCCAAAGCTACAACCTTCACACTACAAGACGATCCTGCAACCTCCGGTGGCAATGCAACTAAAGAAAATTTAAAATAATACATGAATATAATTCATTTAATATAATGAATCTCAACTACGATATTCTGCAGGTCACAATATTAGTCCATTAGAATGTAAGTGCAGCAAGGGGTAGGCTCAAATGATGTCTTTTTATAGACTAAAAAATTTAACTTTTCTGAATAGTTATTATTACATTTCTCCCTAAAATGCCTTAACATGGGTTCTTGTTGGTTGTAGTATCTCTTTTAAATCTACAAATCCAGATTTACAAAAACCATGGATATATGGGTACAAACTTTTACAAATAATCACTATCACTAGGGCTGTGCATTTCTGGGTAACTTTCTATCGAATACCCGTTAACCATATCGATTCGGTTAACGAGTACCCGCTATGATACTCGATATATCACAGAGGTCAAGTTGGGAGAAAAAAATATGACGTTTACGAGTTGATTACTCTTGCAAACATTGCGTCTACAAACATGACAAACTCATTCTCGTTGCTTCATTTTAGCATCATAAAGGTCGAGAGTAGAACTTTAATTATTTTTACCCTTTTTGTTATACATCTGGAATGTTTGTGAAATTTTTAAAGTCAATTGCAATTTTGAAATGTTCACCTCAAGTTTTGGGTAATGGAACCGATAAATTGAAACCGGATATTGACGTATGTTTTCGGGTACTCGAATACATGATAACCCGATACAGGCCTAACTATTACCACCAGAAATAGAGAAGAAAAACATTCAACTGTAATCATTGTAGCCCCGATATATTTGTGGTTCAACTGTTAGCGCCTTGTGGTTGGTTTGCAGTTATGGAGTGTTGTAACCATCATAGAGACAAACAAGTAAAACACTGTGACTTTTGATGTGATTTAGATGGTCAAAAAAAACCTCACCACCAGGTGAACTTTTCAGCGGACACAAAGCGTCTTTGAAGTCTACCTGGAGGTTGATGTATTGCTGTGTTTTATATAATCTAATCACATGATACGCCATAAGCCATTACCTCACGATGTTGTCAATAAAGCAGGGGGCCTACAGGGAGTATAGACCAACTCATGCTTTCAGTCAGGGAACATGTCCCTCTGGAGTTTGCAAACACTTAACTAATTTGCACAGGGGTTTTGGAGATGGTTTTAGCAGAGTACAAGGTATGTTTACTTGTAATTCCTCTCTGACTTACCTTGAATGTGACAATTGTCCTGAGTCAAACCTACTGGGACGTGTGTTCCAACGCACTGGCACAGATGGGGTTCATCCGATGATGACTAATGGAGAAAATAAAATGTGAGAGAAAAAATAAGTCTTACATAGTAGCACTTGTAAAATATAAAAACCAGCTGTCTGTGGGTAATGTAGGAAAGGTGTGCACATTGCACATGTAAGAATCAAAGTGGCATGAATTTATCCTCCACCCCCCTCCCCCACTGGACAATGATATGTGAAATGATTACCTTTTATTAAACCGTACTCCCTCTTTGATGTCCCCTCTCGTTTACTCCCCGCCCCTAAGCCCCCCTACCCATCAGCTCCTACATTGTACGCCCCTCAGCCCCCACCCCTACACACACACATTTCAACCCGATGAATCAAGGACTTCTCTTGTTCTCCTGTTATTTGGACTTAACACATCCTATATTTGTCACACCACCCAGATCCATTTTGTTAAAGTCTTTGATGTCAACGGGGAGGACACAATCAAGAAATACACCAATAATATTACCCTCTAACTCATTACATGGAATGTCAAAATGGTACTTCAGAATCTCCCTGAACTTAAAGATATAGGAACCAATGTGATGATAATAAGAAAACACATGTACTAGTAATCGTGTAGAGGAGTGGAGTCCATATGCAACCCTTGCACTGAAAAACCACAAAGTCTTACTGACATTCTGTTCTTCACATCCTACAAATTATGTATTCAGGTAAAATGCACTGGTATGTTTTAAAGAATTGACAGGTGAAGAACATGAAGAAAAACCATTTGTGATGTTTTTATGGAGCATAAAACTAATATTTGTAGAAGTCTTTTTATGGCATGTGCTTGAGTTTATCCAGGCCCCAGTAAAAGAAACCGAGAAACAAACCTGAAAAAAAATGTTGTGAATTAAAAATATATGTGTAGAATTGTTCTCACTACTCATAGTCATATGGCCTACAGTATTTTTGAGAAACTTGAGAAATACTTGGTGGTTTTTTTTTTTCATTTTAACTCCGGATATTGACATAAAAAATGTTATCCTTAGAACAAATCCACCACTGGAAGAAATAAACCTTCAATAAACACAAATTCAGGGCAAACTCAATGAAGATAAATCCAGATGGCCTCCAGATGCACTCATTGTTGGTTACTCTGGTAAAAAAAACTCCATACACACTTTTTACAACAATATTATTGTTGGAGTTTGGTTAATCAAACAATTTATACAAACAAACCACAACAACAAGGTGGTCTCCTTATTCTTGCCATTAGACCAGAAGGATACCAGCCACATTTAGTATGGAACATAATGAGATAGGAACCAGTGATTCCATTTGAATCTTGTCAAGTGATACTGATGAGGAAGTTGACACAGTTTCCATCATTCTTTGACAAGCTTGGTGGTGGCCATTGAGTCTCTTAGCCTCGTTTAGTTCAACAAACTACTCATCAAGATGATGATGACCTCATAGAATGACCAAGGGTTACTGACCTTCCCTTGAAATGGTTCCCTAAAACACCTACCAGACTCCGTTCTAGGAATGTCCAATACTAGAATGATTGGGTGCGGTTAGTTTATAAACCTGGGTTATTTTGCTCATTGAATGGATGGAGCAGCGCTACAGGGGTTTCATGGGTTTTGTAGGCAGCATACAAAGACGTTGGATGATACAAGGATTTGGTCCATCATCTCTATGATGGCTGGACAGCTCATAGTGGCAGGCGGGCTCCTTGTTGTCTGTGTGACACTGGAATCCTACAGATGTAATGAACCCCAAACTCTGTACCCTCATTGTGTCCTTACTAAACTAGCTAGCTGTACAGGGGTTCTTTCTAGCCAGCAATAAACATGGCATGCAGTCACACAAAGGCATCATTAGCAGGTTATTGATCCAGTTTTTGGCAAGGAATTTTTGTCTTTTCTTCTGATCTGACCGAAGAGAAGACAACTTCAATAACGCATGACAAGCAAGGCCAGACGACCATATTATGTGACAACGATGTGTTTACGTTTCACCTGAAAAAGACCATTCAAATTAAAATCGTATTGATGTTCTTTTTTTTTGAAGGAGTCACTGCAAAGTTAATAGTTTAAGTAACAAACATAACCTGAATATCAATGCAAGTTAGGCCGACGCTAAACGTCGCACTTTTCCGTGTCAAACTCAAATAATTAGAAAATGATGAATTAAATTTGACTAAAGAGTGACGTTTAGCGCAAACGTTTGGTTTAAGTTCGACATTGCTGTGTAGCATGGCAAGCTCTACCGTGCTACATGGTAGTTGCACGACGTGGTGACAAACATCTTTTTTGCCATGTCAAATCAAATTGAATTCTCAGTCGGGCAAAGCTCTTTGGGAATACACATGTGCAAAGCTTTTTAAAAATGTTTTGTGTGTATTATCTTATAAAGTGAACATTCTCCTTGTTAAACGTTTTTAGTATTGTAGCTGCGAGTATTCCGGGATGTGATGGGAAAAAACTTCTGACTGGAACTAATATATCAATTTCAGAATTAAACTAATCTATTTTGTGTTTTACTCTTTAAAAAAGGCGATGAACGCCACTCACCAACGATGGTAATAATAAGGACAACATTTAATGTACATATAGGGAACAATATGATTTTGTCATTAATATTTGAGTGTCACAGCTCAAATTGCCATCATGAAACATGACTCTTTAGCAACTTTCTCCCGCGTCGCCATTCTTAATTACTTTAAGTGTGGCAACGTTTGTCACAGGTTCGTATTATTGCAGCACTTTTACCGTGGGAAAATCATTTGAGTTTGACTCGGCAAAAGTGCGACGTTTAGCGCAGGCCTTATTTAAAATTGTTGTGTCACATTAGTAGAAAACATAACATAAAACTTTAATTCAGAATGTCGAGCCCCATTATATACTCAATCTTTTTCACTATTCATTAATTTATTTAACATTATGTTTCATTAAAAGATTAACTATTTAAATTTTCTCAGTAACATTCTTCCGTCTTAACGTCAGTAGATGCAACGACCCTTGTTGACTCCTTGTACATCATCAAATCATCAAGCAGACATAACTAGAGTTTGAAGTCGTTTTGCAAAAAGTTTCTCAGTATCATCAACTCCATCTTGTTAGTGCATAATGATATGGCCCTCTAACCATGTTGTGCAATGTACATATATGGAACTAAAGTGGCAACTCCATTGGGTTACTCTGCACCCCATTATGCTGAGAGGTTAAAGGTCATCTAGTGAGGAGCAGGGTTGTAGTATAGTGGGACTACAACCCCATACTGTGTAAGGTCAGACAGCATGTTGCTTCACAACTCTAATATGAATAATCTCCACATGTGGCCACCCACAAAATGAAATCTTACTCTTACAAAATGTACCTCATGTACAAAGGGAACTAACTTGCAAGTTTTTTATTTAAAAAATGAACACGTTCAGTCACAAACCAATTGAAAAAGAACTTCACATGACGGCAACATTATAATGCTGAAGTTCAGCTTTACTCATTTTTATTGATTTAAACTTATCAGACAAGGCTTTAAGAAAAATCAAACAAGAAAAATGAGATGTTGATTTGAAGACTCAATGCTTATTTGCCAATTCATCTAATCATCTAACTCAAGAATCAAATGAAACAAATAAATGCAGCATCAGCAAACTTCATACTCGTCCTTATTTGTGTAGTTTGATGTTTCTGAATCTTCAAATCTTCACTTTCCCTCTTGACACACCTCCTTATCCTTTCTCTCACCTCCCAATCCTCTACAATCACAACCTCCAAACCACAACTCATTGTTTCAATCCAAACAGGGTGATAGTATTAACCCCTGTCTATAGACCATCAAATGAGCTTCATTCAAAACACAAGCAGTTTACCCAACAGATTAAGAGAATAAAAGGAACGCTGGGTCAAAAAGAAACTCGCAAACCCTTTTGTTATACCAACTTATTGTTTTCTTCAGACAATACCAGGAGTTGTCCTGACTGCCAAAAGACTGTTCCTCCTCTCCAGTAATCTGGGCCATTCTGTTGGTTAATTGGCTTGAGGGTTCAACTCCAGTGATAAAAGACTCAGCTGTAAATCCACTCTGAGTGTGTGAGATATCCTATTGTACCTTTGGATCTAGTAAATTGGTTTTCATCAACTGGGGCTGGAATTGAGCCAGGTAGAAATGTTGACGAGTGTGTAGATGACTCACAGAAACCTCTTCAACCCTGAACTCCCTCTAGTCCCATGACAGATCACTTGCTAGAGCAAACAATCACTTCTTAAAGACAACACTTGAGTGAAATTCGTCAAAAATATGTTTTCCTAGAAATCATGTACTGTATGTATGTAGCATTACATTGAGGGTAAACTACAGTATGCTTCACCACAGTTCCTCTACCTTCACCACAGTTCCTCTACCTTCACCACAGTTCCTCTACCTTCACCACAGTTCCTCTACCTTCACCACGGATCCTCTACCTTCACCACAGTTCCTCTACCTTCACCACAGTTTTTCTACCTTCACCACAGATCCTCTACCTTCACCACGGATCCTCTAGCTTCAACTTGGACCCTCTAAATTTACCATGTATACCTCTTCCTTGTGTAATGTTTTCCCCTTAACCTTTTACTCTTGTATTTAAAGCGCATTTTTGTCGTTTTTATGTGAGCTGGGATCCATGGGAGATCAGTGAGTTTTTTCTAATTGAATGGATCACCCAGGATAAACAAGAAATCAATAAATTTCTTCTCCACATTTCCTCTAACTTCACCACAGTTCCTCTATCATCACCACGGATCCTCAACCTTACACAACAGATCCTCCAGAAGTCACTGCATAGGATACGCATCACAATAAACTGTGGTGCTACATATCTGACAACCTAACAGATTCTACAAAAGTACATTGTATTTCTTGCCATGATTTCACACTGCATCCATGCATCAATAAAACAAGTCCACGTCAACCGTCGCTGAGTCAACTTTTACTTCAACAACTCCACTCATGAAACAAAATTCAGCCAACCTTTTTTTTTTACCCTGCTGTGTTGTACTGCCCGCTACTTCTGACCCCCCCCCCCAAAAAAAAAAAAAAAAAAGAAAGAAAGAAAACCCAAAACTTGTCCAATTCAATCCTCTTATCCTTTAGGTGTATTAAAGGGCATGCACACATAATGTGATTAAAACCTCACCTCAGCACTCCATACAGCCACCTATATAAGGATTAAGAGTGGCTCACTAACCTCTGACAATACCTTCTACCCCTGCAGCTCAAGTTGAAGAGTACAGGATCAGGTATACACCTGTGGAGCGGTGGAACAAACACAAGTTTCTCCGGGAAATAAAAAAAGGCGGTGTAGAACCCAGCGAGGCACAAAGCGATTATTCATTGAAGAGTGGTGACTATTGACTGTGAAAACCCTTGTACATGAGTTAAATACACACCATATAGCTAGCTAGGTACAGGTTGTATTACCTGCATGATCTGAGTTGACTCATGGAGTACAACCTGTCCTTCAGTCTGGCTAAAAAAAAAAACACCACAGTTTCATGGCCACTCATTTTAAGTAGCTTTTAGACTTGATGATCAAGGAGACTCTCCACAAATAAAACACCATGGTCACTTATAGCTTTATTGAATCATAGACAGGACTTGAAGCACTTGTCTCTATGGCATAAACAACCAACCTTCCCTTTACCTTTGACATTATTATAACTGTGGAACAAATGTTTCCTAAAACAAACAGTGAGTTCCCAAAGAATACATTCCCTACACTATACATGTTGTCTCCATCTTGCCCCTCCATTACTGTCCCCCCAAACAGAGTCAACCTGTTATTAAATTGGTGATCTACCCCTAGTGAGTAAGCTTATACAGTTGACTGTTTTTACTATCGCTCATGAATCTGTCGTTATGACAACCATTATTCACATGTCCCAATACACTCTTCTCTTCCAATACCAAAGCAATAAATACAAGCTTCTGCATGACTAGCACACCACTGGGTTTATTTCTATCACTCAAATCAAATCACTCAAATCAAATCACTCAGCTGAAGCTCCGTGGTTTTCTTTCAAACATGGCCCACCAGTGTTTATCCAGTCTCTATTCTTGCTACAGGAAAAGGTCTCTCGTAACTATCTTTAGTCTTTATACCACTTACTAACACCGGGATATCATTTCAATGGATATTGGGTGTAACTCTGTGGGGCTTGAAACAGAATGGGGTAGATTGGTGCAAACAGCCAGCTTGCTAATGGGCTGTCTGTATTTAACTGAAGTTCAGAATTCTGTGGAATCTGTACGTTGTGGCATTGTTAAACATGTAAAACAAATTGTCCTGATAATTAGAAAGCATTTAAGTAGACAAAAAGGGTGTTTTTGTTGTTACCACACAGGATAATTTCTGAGAAAAATTTAAAGAGTGCACACGATAGTAGAGTGCACAATCTGTAGTCCATAGTTGAGTAGAAAGACTGTGATAAACCATGGAGGAAGACTAAGCTGAATACTGAACAGTCCAGGCAATCAAGATTCCTCTTCACAATTTCCATCTATCAGGTCAAGGTATTGTTCATGTCAAGGTAATTTATCGCAACCTATTCTCTGTTCACCTTCGCCGATCTCATCCAAACCATCTTCATTCAGCCAACCAAACAATAGAGAACAAAAAAATCACTTGACACAAAAGCTTGCTTCTCCTTGACATTGGAGCGATACAAAAGAGATCTTAATTGTGGCTCGGTCAAGATTGCTTTGTGTATTTCCAACTCAGGGCCAATCTAATACACAGGCAAGCTTGAAGCTCAAATAGGAAACAAACGAAAACAACCTTGGTCGCTCCATGTACACATTGTACAGTGAATGTGCCTGCGATTTTATGCTTTCATATTTTTCACAACTATAAAAGCTATTGTACAAGCCTAGTCCTGTACTATGTCAGTGGGTCAACACAAAACATGTACATGTAGTAAAGGGTTCTACTAATTTAATTTCTACTAATTTGTTCACACGAATAACCGACCGACTGTCCGGTTACACGTTTACACGAATAACCGACCGACCGTCCGGTTTCACGTTTACACGAATAACTGACCGACTATCTGGTCACACGTTCACACGAATAACTGACTAACTATCCGGTTACATGTTTACAAGAATAACTGACCGACCGACCATCCGGTTACACGTATAACCGACTGACTGTTCCGTTACACGTTTATATTTGTACAGTTTGAATAACCGTATTGCGATCACAATATATAACGTACAATACACATCCATGTGAAACACAAGGTAGCAACATCATTTTAAAAAAATGTACAGGTTTGTGGTCTTCATTTTCTCGCTACGGAAAGCAATAAACATTGAGCGCTAGAGGGCGCTATCAGAACAATGTGATAGAATGAGAGCATATGCCCTCTATTGGTGAAATATACCATAACGCCTTCACCTAACACTACACTTGACTGCACATGCTTTGGAAGTCATTGCTGGTGCGCCTACTAAAGCTATACACAGAATTGTCGTTACTGGTGCACACGCAAAAGCCGTCGGCAGCTGGTCCAGAACACGTTCCTTGGAAATTTTAGCTTGTTTCCAAAAAACTACACAAAGTCTCAAGGCTTTATTTTACTTAAATGATAATATTTAGGATACCCTGGATGAACGAAAAAGATTATTTAAATGTAAGATTTGGGTTGGTTTTTGGGTGTGGTTTTTTTTGCGGGTGATTGCTCAAAGTCAAAATGCTGTGATGAAGATCTATGCAGTTTTTTTATCACAGGCTCAGTCGTAAACTATTTAACTATTTTCCCTCTAAATTTTGTTTGAGAAACAGACCATCTCACGTGTAGCCGACCGTTTCAGAAACAGTTACACGTTAACAAAAATAACCGTAAATGCATGGCTTACATTGCAGAGTAAAAAGAGCAATTTATTTACAATTTTTTACCCCAACCCCAGCAAAAAGAATGAACTTCATCATCAAATTGTGCTTTCTCAACCATTCTCACGTTGACCTGTTTTAAAATGTTATGATTCCCATCTGCTTTGTTCTTCTATCCCCTTCTTGCTCCCCTTCTTTCTTTCTTTCCAATATTTATTTTTTCGGGGAGGAGAAACTTCATTTAGTCTTCAATTTCCAGCAGGCCTCGACCATTGATGACATCACTTTCAAACAAGCTGTAAAATGAAGTTGTCTTCTGCAATGAATTTGTCCATTTATAAATGATGATTACATGTGTGGATGAGCAAACTGTGCTCACTTATGCACTGTTTTTCATCTACAGATCAGAGTATAATGAAGTGCAGGCATAATGCAAGTTCCCATGTGGCAAGATCATCCACATTATAGGGTTACAAAGTTCATACACACTGGAAATAAAGTACAGCCTCTCAGCCTGATTCTTCAAAACCTTTTAGAAAACTTCCAAATGTTACAATGCATGTTAGCAAAGTAATTTTTAGTGGCCCATTGGAGGAAGTGTTTGATTACACCAGTGGGTCCTTTCTCTAAGATAAGGGTCACAATCTCTAGAAAGTGCTGCATCCATCCAACAAGACATTCTAATAACTTCAAATTGAGGTTTAATTGAGGATGTTCGTTATCCAAGAATGTGGTAAACTCAGCTGGATGTTCCTGAAAATCCCTAAGAGCATGCTGAGCTTCCTGTCTCGTCCCTTCTATGATAGCATCTGTTATGCTTAGGCATCTAGTCAAGATTTTTCTCTACAAACTGCACAGGTCATTGGCTCTGTTGGTTTGCTGATTTAATCAAGTTTCAATTGAAATTCAACGTTGCTTATTTCTTATCAAACTTCAGATCCATATCTGTATACAGTGCCAACCTTTCACTTTGCTCTTTTCACAAAATAATTTCTTGATCAGCTCCTTTGGAAAAACTATTGTTGAAAATTGCACAGTGAGAATTGCAAGTTTATAGATTATTGCTCCATGTATTGCTCCATTGTTTGAATGACTACATTTGAGATAAATTGCTCATCACAATCATTACTCCAGCCTATACAGATATGGCACTAGATTTTTTGGAGGTCAGTCTTTAAATGCTAACAAATATACCACTGAATAAAGAGTTTTCATTTATGTTGGGTTCCATTTCAGGAGAAGATTTTGATAAAACAAGGTTCCGTCCAGGAACGTAATGGACAGGGGCTAAATTCTACCCCCCCCCCCAAATACCACAATATCACCATAGAGTGGGGCAGAGTTCAATGCGAGTTCAATTTAATGCTAGCATCAGTGTGTAAAGCGTTAGTGGGCCGTGGTCGGTTGCATTCACGATTTGACAAACAGGGTAGAGCCAAGAGGCCAGTCCTTGGTGTAGAACTGACTGCCACCGCTGTGTCATGCCATTGCTGACAGATGAACAAGCCCAATAATAATCAGAAGGCATATTGGGTTTCTAGAAAAATCTCATGGGATTATTTCTGCTCACATCTGGGGAATAAATGTCCTGGTGCAATACCTAGCAGTTTGATAGCTTGTATAATGACAACGTTCTTCAAATGTTTTAACCATTGTAGGTTACTCTCATGCACTGTATAATGTAGATATATATTTAGGTTTGTGCAAGTGTACAATAATCAATATCCAGACATCTGAAAACCATCTGTATTAAAGATACATTACAAGATAGAGTTAAAAATATGGATGCAATTAATCCTGTAGATTGTAACTTATTCCTATTAATATTCCTTTCTGAGGCGAATCATCAATGGACGTCAGTCAATTTCGTGCCTGGATCGACATTTAACTATGGATTATTACCTTCTATAACTTAACTTCCAAGAAACAACTCCAAACTTAAAGTCAATGGTACTGAATCACCCCCAACCCTCTTAAGTTCATTTCAACAAGACTAAGTTAACCTTTTGGCCTTGAATCAATCTCTAGATGGTACATGTTTGTTTGGATATGCCACGCTGGGAATGTTAAACACCACCATTTCCATCTTTGACTCACACCGCCACCAATTCAACGAACCATCAAAGGAAATATCACCACTACAGTTTGGACAGGAGCAACTAAATATTTCCCCTGAGCCAAGAATGCCCCTTGACCTAAGGTGACCTCTTGACCTTTAAGAAGGAAATGGCAATGCTGAGATCAGTCAAGACCCACGAGGGTTTTGTTAGCAGTGCAATCCTGTATTGAACTATGATAGGGACCAATAAAAACTGTTGACATACTTAAGCTAACAAACATTCAAAATAAAATCTTGTTCAAATGTTTGTGTACATTTTAACAATTGATTTTATTTTATAGACAGTCAATCTATGGACATTTTAGGTAGGCTTGTTTTATTGCAACCAAAAAAGGGAACTATATCTGTTCATGCATGTAGCAAATGTACAAAAACCAATAAGTCTTAAAAGTTTCAACTTATTGTGAAATGGCAAAAACACATTCAATTTAATAATGATTATAATCCCAATTGCATAAGCCTGAGTACCCTGCCAGGTTGACACTGACTGGTACAGCATACACTATATCATTGTTGTGCATAGTTGGTGCCCACACACATTCTTACATGATCTCTCAATTCTTCCAAATGAACTTCAAGACCAACCTCTCAAGAACCTTCCAAGAAAGCAATCACACAGTAGTAAGAAATCATGACTTCAACCTGAATGAAGCTCATTATATCATTCTCTTCTTAAATACTCTTCAAGGACATTTCTTCCTGCTCAAAAGGAAAACAGTAAGACTTCAAGAATCAAATGACCACAGGAAATGAAAACCAAAACATTCCAAGAAAAACTACAAGCCTAACAGCAGCGGGAACATGTAACTCTACAGGATTGAGAGTATGTACATGTACATTACTCTAGGTGTTATACACAATTCTTGGTCACAACACTGTCTTAAGATTGTGACCTTTCAGGTCATAGAACAAAGGTCAAGGATCAGAATAACAGAAGAAGACCCATGCAGTGATCTTATATTGTTCAGTTGGTTGAGTGTGTGGGACATCTACCACCGCCTATACAGAGCCAAGTAGAGATCTCCATTGACGAACCCTTAAGCTTTACTCATCTGAAAAGCGCCACAAAAACTCCTTCTTCATTCTAGGAAAACCAGTTCATTGTGTGTTTACTGCATGGCACTTAGAGATTGCATGACAACACATAGGAAATAATTCATTTGCTTTATCTAAGCCGCCACTTCCCCCCTTCCCTAACCCCCTACTGTACAAGGTAAACAAATTGCTACCTTGTGTAATAGAGTGACCCTAGAGTAGTTAAGAAGCAGGACAGTTCTTTTCAGAACTTGGTTGTCTCCCGAATTCCGAAATCTACTCTGCGGCAGTAGAATAGTCTCCCAAATTCTGAAATCTACTCCGCGGCAGTAGAATACATAGCAAGACAAGTTCTCAAAGAACAAAATTTACACAGCAAAGTATACACATGGTGTTACTGCAAACGGAATATACATGTATAGAGTGACCCTGTTATTCATTTCTTGTTCTGTGAGACCAAACGTTTTCAAATAAATTAATTCATTAGGTTTGTTCACATTCTTTGAAATTGGATAATTTATGTTCAGAAGCAGAGTCAAAGTTTATCCATGCAGAGTTCTCCCTTAACAGTGGTCCGCTGGCCAATTGCCATTTAACACACCTAAGGACCAGGCAGAATTCTGTCCAACTAGTCCTGCTAGCTAGTTTATTGCTGAAGTCCAATCCCATATATATGTAAACCACTTCATATTAGTTCAAATTACAAGTCCCATGCTAATGACAACATGTTGAAAGAAAACTGAAAATATGGAACAGTTCAAAAAGCTGGCGGACCAGTGAAATGACAAACTGACTGGTCCTGCTCGCTGTCTAGTCGTTGCAATTTTAATGGAACGAAATTGTTGTTCATGAGTCAACTTACCAAACAGTATTGAGCCAATTTCATTGCAGGTTAAAACACGAGTTCTTAAAACAACACAATTCTAAAAAAGAACCATTTTGACATTTGTTTCATCCAAAGGAGAACAAAGGTCATAAAAATGAAGTACTTATCTGTTGAACAATCACCTGGCTGTAAAAACTGCTTGTGGAGTGGAATCACACTTAATCCAAACAGCAAACAATGTCAACACATGTGTACACAAAGTCTTCCTTCATAAGCTACAAATTATAGTTATGCTGTGTAGACCCAAACATCTCCAATATACTGAAATATTTCTCATGAAATTTGCATTAAAGATGTTTTCGGAGGTAAACATCTAAAGTTGTTAAAATCATTTACTGACTATCTCACATGTAACTCCCTTTATGGGCATTGATAAATCTAACATCTGTGAGTGATCGTATGTATTTACCATTTCCAGTCCAAATTCTCAGCTTGAATCAACGTCAAGATATGATTCTGTCACGCAGTAGACGAAGCTGCAAAATTCTTCAAATCTACAATGAAATATTTACATCCCTACATAAACACTCCGATTATTTGCGTGCCTGAAACAAATTGTCACAAGACTCAACTTTGAAGAAATTTCAAAACAAGGCATTTGTTGAACCTCCTTTTTCCAGACACTTTTTGTCAAAACTGAATTTTGTTGAAGTAAAATACTTCAGTTGGCATTATTTTGTATCTACATTGCATTTAATAAACTCATCTGTTGTAGATACTCCCATATGTCCCACAATGAGATAACTACATGTATCTTGTTCAATTTTTAGTTTTCTCACGGCAACTGCTGCGGCCACTTCACACTTGAGAAAATAATGGCCGGCCAGAACAAACAATAATTGGTGTCATTTCCTAACAACAAAAACTGTAAGCAATGGATCTTTTTACAGTGTGGTGGGTAGTCCTCAATTATTGGTGCCAGTATGCCACAGGGTTGACCTTGTTTGCACTAGTAACATCTTCAATCTTTTGTCATGAAATTCCACAGGGGAGCAGAGTAAATAACTTGAGAGTCAACGACCTATAGCTGAATGTTCACTTCTAGGCATTCTGTGACGTTTTTTGTGTTCTGACAACATGCCTGAAGATCAGGTACAGAAGTGTACCAGCAGGATGGTATATCAATTTAATAAACCTTACATTTAATAAAGAACAAAACACATGGAGCAATAAATAACAAAGTTTCCTCCATGAAAAATTGAAACTACTTTAAATTAGTAAACATGAAGATAATGAATGATCCTAACTTGTGTGAGTAAAACACAAGAGCTACAATGGCCTCAATTTTTATATTTTTTTATTGTTAATGAATTTTACATTTATCTAAAAATGTATTTTTAAACCATATTTTTTATGTTGTAACAACAGACTAGGAATTGTCAGACCAGTGAACCATGATCTCAATACAAAGATGCATTTATGCAGCAGCATTAGCAGAGTGTGGTTGAGCTCAATTTACACACAACTTTTATTTACCAACGTAAATATATGGAATAGAAATCTCTGAAATATTGCCTGATCAACTTTTCCATTTTGACCCAATCAAGTAATCCTTTACTAAAATCGACCAAGTGCTGTTTATACATGAACACTAAACACTACAAACTAAACACTACAATCCTAGGTCAAATCAGTCAGATGGTCTTTTATATGACCAGGAGTTCAGCTAGCAGCAGCAGCCATGGCTGTACCCAGGTCATTATGCTTAGTCAACTTAGTTTATAATGCATCATATCAATCATGTATCCTTACACGTACCAATGGTGCTTGTTAAAGCATCGGGCTGTGGTACACTCAATTCATCAATGGAAGTCCAAGTGTATTGGCCTAGTTCAGTTATAGAGGCCAATCATAAAACCTTGTTATAAAAATGCTGGCACTGCACTAAAAAAATTACCATTACTGAGTCCCAAGAGGGGGGCACTTTTATTGCGCAACAACACAAAAGAGAAAGTGTGGATAAATTATTTGGCATTCGGGAACCTGTACATCTGCTTTAGGGTCCAAGCAAATACACAGTTTATTTTCATACAAAGGTTCAAAATACAAACAAAAGAACAACTGAAAACATTTACGAATTATACTTTGACTTGTCAAACTCATGTTTTGATATAAGCAACAACAGAATGACTAATCCAAAGTCCACACTTGTCCTAGAGCTACACCATGCCGTTGTCTGAGTACAAAAATGACTTGTCAGCACATGGAGATTCCATTCCATTTTTACCAGAACTCCCCAGGAGTCTCTTTTTTTTTAACTGCAAGAAAAACAAATTCTGCACTTCTCTGATCTCACAATCTGGTATATTCAGAGCAATGTTACAGACATGTTATTTTGTTGTTGTTGTTATTGTTGTTGTTTGTTTATTAGAACCATCTTTTTTGATGTGTTTATTGGATGGCCACATTAAGACAAACACTTTCCTTCAGAATAGACCTAGTACGTAATGTATTAGGCTATGTACTACTAATAGAAACATTAAACTCTGTGAAATACACACCTTAAAATGGAAAAAACAAATCAAAATGGTATCAAATTGCATTGAGCACTGTATTTCAATTAGTGTGCTACAGGTATGTACAGAGCAACAATAACAAGACTCTCTCCTGGATCTCAACATCTCCTCATCAGTAACAACAAGTTCCATTTGCAGTCTAGTTAATTACTGCTCTGATCAATTGTATCTTAATACGCCAACCATCCTGGAGACCTGGATCAAGAGTTCACCTGCTGTTGCTTACATCGATACCATCAGCTCAACATTCAATACAAGCCTTGAATCCTCATAAACTATCTGTATCTGTAAGTGGATATCTGCTTCAAGAATAACTGGCACCAACTAAAAAATCACCGCCCTATTTTCTCCGTACAGCCCGCAGTTTATCTGATTGTAACTCAAAGCAAACAAATCCCATCAAAGTGAAATAACTTGGTAGCTATCATGAATAAAAGATCTAAACCTCCAATCTCACTCATTCATGTCCTCTCTTGACCACCATTCTAGAGGGAATAAACAGAGAGACTAAAAGCACACACACTCAAAGCAAATTTAACCTAGATCTGAGGTTATTCGCAAGAGAATGACACAAATAAAGACCAACTTACATCCCGTAATCCATGGTAACAAATCATTTAAAAGTGCTACAGGTCATTAAGGCATTGCCAACTTCTCTGTGATGTTGCCGACACGTCAACGATGAAAGCATTACAAGCCCACTCTCCTTCTACAAGAAGCGCTCTGCTTTTCCATTATCTCAATAAATACAGGGACCGCAGTATTAAAAAAAAAGAAACTGCATATTGCTTTTTGTGTCATCTCCTTGGAAAATGAAAATCCATTAGAAATAATAACTGTTGAGAGGTGTTTCCCTGAAGGCAGCGATGAGGGAAGGAGATTGTAGCAGTAGGTCGTAAGGTTGCACTCTGATACATTTCAAAGATGCCGACAAAATCAGAATGCATCTGCCTTTCTTAACAAATCACAAATCTCCTTGCTCTAGCAGGATGTAGGATTTACCTGGATGAATTACTGACAACGAACAGGTAATTTCATTGAACTTTGGGAGAAGTTGCGCTACATGTTTCAGGCCAGGTTAATTTCTATTATGGTTTTTAAGGCATGCTTGCAATATTATAGCCTTGATGTCCATAGCGAAGATTCGTCATGTTTTTAGCCCGGTTCGGTAAGAAGACAGTGTCAGCGCCACTAATTGACCATACGTCACCCTAGAGGTAGTGTCACAGAATTAATTTGGACAAAAATTGCCCAATGCGCATTTGCCAAGACTGCAGAATGAAGCTGTGATGCGTAGCAGCACGGCCCATCATTAACTGTCGGAGATCCTCTTTTACTAACGTCAGCTGATGTGTCCCTACTGGCATTACTCCCTCACTCTGACATTAAATATTAACAGGCAAAGGAACTGCCATTTCAATTGGGAATAAAGAACATTTCAACCTCAGGTGGACGATCAATACAAACTTGTTAAAATTAGTTGGATGCAGCATTTTGCCAACAATAGCCTGGCGGCCATTATTCAGTCAGAGATTTAGGAGGGTGGGTACTTGTAACAAAGGGCAAAGGAGTCCGATGCCTAGACTGTCAGAAACATTGTCATCTCTCACAAAATAAAAAAAAGTAGGACTAATTGAAACTAGAAATTTTGGCACTGTCTGGACTTGTTAAGGATTCACAAATCCATAATTGTGTTTGATAGCATGAAAAGGAAAATGATTCTTGCAGAAATTATGAGGGAGGTAGGGGCAAATTGACTGATTAATGAGTGGACGAAACGCTTATGGGGGACGGGATTTTATTTAAGTTTAATGAAAGGCGAATGACCTGCCTTGCCTTACTTTGGGTTTACAAAATGCACGATTTCAACTTATAATATGATCAGACCAAGTGAGAAGAATGCAGAACTTGTGCAGTCTCAGAAATATACACTGATAAGCCATCTTTGTTGAATAAACAATTGTTTTGCAAAATTGAAGCACAGCATGGTTCAGGTAAACTAGGTCAAGTCTAAATAAACTGACAATGTGAAAATATTTGAAAGTACTATTGCAGACTACAAGGTAAAAAAGATCAAGTCACATTAAACTGACACACTTGTAGCAGATGAAAAAAATGTCAATGTTTGCTTATCAATAAATATTGAGGATATGGGTCAGGGCAAGATCAAAGTTGTACTGGAGTACTACTTGAGCACCATTTTGATGGTACTCGTACTGTAGTACTACATGTAGTTAAGCACCATTTTGATGGTACTCGTACTGTAGTACTACATGTTGTTAAGCACCATTTTGATGGTACTCGTACTGTAGTACTACATGTTGTTAAGCACCATTTTGATGGTACTCGTACTGGAGTACTACAAGTAGTTAAGCACCATTTTGATGGTACTCGTACTGGAGTACTACATGTAGTTGAGCACCATTTTGATGGTACTCGTACTGTAGTACTACATGTAGTTAAGCACCATTTTGATGGTACTCGTACTGGAGTACTACATGTACTTGAGCACCATTTTGATGGTACTCGTACTGAAATACTACATGTTGTTAAGCACCATTTTGATGGTACTCGTACTGTAGTACTACATGTTGTTAAGCACCATTTAGATGGTACTCGTACTGTAGTACTACATGTAGTTAAGCACCATTTTGATGGTACTCGTACTGTAGTACTACATGTAGTTGAGCACCATTTTGATGGTACTCGTACTGGAGTACTACATGTAGTTGAGCACCATTTTGATGGTACTCGTACTGGAGTACTACAAGTAGTTGAGCACCATTTAGATGGTACTCGTACTGGAGTACTACATGTAGTTGAGCACCATTTTGATGGTACTCGTACTGTAGTAATACATGTAGTTGAGCACCATTTTGATGGTACCCGTACTGGAGTACTACATGTAGTTGAGCACCATTTTGATGGTACTCGTACTGGAGTACTACATGTAGTTAAGCACCATTTTGATGGTACTCGTACTGTAGTACTACATGTAGTTAAGCACCATTTTGATGGTACTCGTACTGTAGTACTACATGTAGTTGAGCACCATTTTGATGGTACTCGTACTGTAGTACTACATGTAGTTAAGCACCATTTTGATGGTACTCGTACTGTAGTACTACATGTAGTTGAGCACCATTTTGATGGTACTCGTACTGTAGTACTACATGTAGTTAAGCACCATTTTGATGGTACTCGTACTGTAGTACTACATGTAGTTGAGCACCATTTTGATGGTACTCGTACTGTAGTACTACATGTAGTTGAGCACCATTTTGATGGTACTCGTACTTGGCTAGCAAAGTACTCATACTCAAAATCAATACTTAACCAACACATAAACTGTACTCTATCTAAGTCATGTACTCGATACTCGACTGAAAAATGTACTCGGAGTTGATTTTAAGTACTTGTGGTCAAATGAGGGCTGTCTAAATTATGTTGCCTTGTTGTAAATATTTTCCACTGATATCCGAGGAATAGTGAAATAAAGCACTGGACAAAATAAAATTGAAGTGTATAAGAAAAAGTCATCTCGAAATGTGTGAATACATGTCCTTCATTTTGCAGTTCTTTTGTTTTGTTTTTAAGTTACTCATACTCATACTTCAGCTGTTGGACTTCGGTACTTTGGCACTTGTACTCATACTCAATGGCCGAAGTACTCATACTGGAGTACTACTTGGCCACCCTAGTACTTGGCAGTTCTTGATACTCGACTGAAAAGTACTTGACTATAACACCGATTCCTTGTGATTCCTACTGAGTTTGTTTATTAACCTGCTCATTAAAGGGCTGTATACGTTTGGTAATGACTCTGAAAATTAATAGCAATAAAAACTTACTTGGTTAGAAGTACAGCAGCTTTGGATAGTTAATGCATTTTGAGAAACTATTTACTTCGAAGTACTGCGGTTAATGGAAAATAGATCACTTTTTATCCCCCCAAAATTTTAATCTGAGAAGCGAACTGCAGTAACATTTCACAGATTGTGTACATACATTCCAATTGCAGATTATTCTTCCTGCTTGGACATAACTGTTCCAGATTTTCGGCAATATCTCAAAAACGCTACCACGTTTTGAAATAAATTTTTCACAGGTTAGTTTTATGTTATGATTGAAACAAACAGTGGGTTCCAATTACCAAACGTATACAATCCCTTTAGGAATACTGCTCATCATTCTCAACTTAAGATAAATGACATCAATTAACACCAACTCAACAGGGACAATTTAACTTTATGTAATATTTATATAAACTTCTTCCTTGCCTTCACAATATACAAAGGGCAAGAAGCAAAAGTTTGTGTGCAATCACAACAGCAACCTTAAAACCCCCAAAATGTACTTAGGTTAGAGGGGAAAACAAACCAAAAAGCTCCCTTTTACTGCTTGATTTTATCTCCATGTTGTCTTATACAACAAGGGACAATTTATACTACATCCAAGGTAACATCCGAGGTAACATTTAACCCCAAAGCAAATTGGTAAACCTTGCACTGATTTCTAAATTCTGATCTCTAGAGACAGCCATTTGTAGCAGGAAGATATGAAAGTCAGGGTGAATCATTCATTTCTTTTCAGTTTGCATGCAAGTCTAAACACATTCTCTTCACATCACTCTGAACATCTTGAGACAACTCTTACCTGGACTGGGTTGAGATGAAATGTCCGTTTCTCAGAGGAGTCAGTAGAGCCTAAGAGAGCAACCTTGGAATGCCACAAAGATTCATCCGACTGCTGGAATTGATCATTCACACAACCGCTCAAGACGTACGTTCCTCCTAAATGAAGATGTAACAAGGGAAGGATAAACAGAGTTTGATCTTTAACAAGACTCTGAATAACATAAGCAGTTTAATCAAAGACTACAATAAACTTATTTGTTTTACATCAGTTTATTGGAAATAAATAAACAACCACAACACTGCAAAAAGCTATGTAAGGTTGTGTGACTTACATACATGTAAGCATGATGTAAGCAATCAAACTAAAATATCCTTTGATAGTAAATTCATTGGTGTACAAAATAAAGCAATAAGTTTTTGCCTAAAGATTTTAAAATGCATCGGATTCCCATAAATAGTTCATACATTTATAAAGAACTGACTAATGATATATTTTAATTAAAAATTAGCAACTCAATCAGAAAATTATGAATCGTGTGATTACAATTAAAACTTAAAATAAATTGACAGGAGTAAAGAAAGTGGGGATGGGTTTTTATCATACCTTCTGGGTTTTCCCGTCGTTTTGTGCTTGCACCTGTAAAACCCAAAGTAGACAAACCTGCATAGGAAAGACAAAGATTTGTCCCACATTTTATTTTTCAAAAACACGAATGAATGACAAAAACTTGTTTACACCAAACGACCTTAATTTATAAAACATACTTTGATCAATTTATTTAGCAAAATACAAACAAATGTGCGTGCAAGTGAAATTTTTTGCTTGGCCATTTCAACAAATTTGCCAAATTGAAGTTGAAGTTTTCCACCCTAGCTGATGGTCTAGTTTTACAATGTCATGGAATAACCGCCAAGGTGCAATAAGAATGAATGGCATACAAGTCAGTTCACACAGATGCCAGATACATCAAAAATAATAAGCGTCGTTGATCAGTGCTGACTCAGCGAGTTACAAAGCAAATGGATTCTACATTCCCCAAATTCACTTCGATTCGACTCATTTCTTGGTTCACGTTTCCATACAGTCATAGATTACATAAATCTTGTTAAGTTTGAAAAACTGTGTATAATAGTTTATACATTTTAAGCTGAATTCTAGTAGAGTTTTTTGTATTTTGTATTTATTTATTATTTTTGTGGTGTCGAAGTCAGAAGGTTTTATAACAACATAAATGGCTAGTGTTCAATTTCAATGATAATCAACTCAATTTTAGATTATTCTCCACGGTTATATTTCCTCCACAGTTAACCAGAGTAACAACAGCCTCTTCCTTCACAAAACTTTTTGTATAAAATGTTTCAAGAAGAAGTGAATTTATGTAAATTATAAGTAGACTTGCTCAGTCAGTCCACATATTGTAAACAATCTCTTCAACTACACATTCTAAGTCACACTCATAGTAATGATTATGACATGAAACCACAAAATCCAAACAGACTAATTCTTTGTTTTCCTTCTTTCATGGTTACGCCATGTGATGAATGCAATACCGCCGGTGAGTTATGGTTTACTTTTATCATTCTCACATTGACGATCAAGCATTTATTTAGTATTTCCCACCAAATATTGATACCTACACGGCGGGTACCACTAATAATAATTGACTAAATTAACCACCTTCAACCTGAAGAAAGTTGAGACTAATTTGGTTTAACAATAAATGTGCACTTCAAAAGACAACATATTAAAACAACACTTGACCATGTTGGTCAATGGTCAAAGCACAGCTATTACATGTATATGGTCAATAAGCAAAACCACAAAATGGTCATTCAATGCCATGCCAAGCCAAGTCTATAGTAGTATTTAATAGTATAGTTGAACCAACTAGAACTACTCCAATAATTGAACACCATCTGAGATAAAATAAGACACAACATCCTAGAAAGAAGGGTCAACTTCAATACAGATTCCACACACCACACTGGAGGTATATAAGACATTCTTAGCATTGGCTACAAACTCCACCAACACGACTGACCGTCCATCTAAACCTAGAGTGTTGTGAATGGATGGTTCATACCAATGTGTTTGCTTGGTGTCTTTCCCATCGTAGGTTGTCTGATAGCAGTACTTGTTTCGGGACAAACTTCATGAATTCAGGCAATCAAGATGTCACTGTCGAGATCATGTTGCGATTAGAGTTATCCTTGCTAGCACAGTAAATTCCAAGTGTCCATTCTACATTTAACGCCGATGTAAACGTAGTTTTTGAAGTACATTTATCAGCGGGAATACATTCAATTTCCAATACACGTAAATGCTTGTGTATGTTGTGTGTATGAATGATGTGTGTGTACAAAATAGCTAGCTAGCTCACACCGCCGTGGTATACGCTGGTAACCAGCAAGCTCTTATCACATTAAACTCTATGCTGGGCACCAGTAAAGTTCCCTGGACGAAACCACAAAAATAGGCGGGACCATTTGGCTGTCAATCATTCAGACAAAGGCGGTACTACTACAAGGAACTACTTTTGATTGGAACAAAAGCTACTGTATATGTTTTAGGTGACCAGCAGTTAGCCAATTAATTAAGACCGACACCTGTTTCGTGTATTTGCTCATACTACGTGTATTTGGATATTATGTAGCTAATTTTTGGGGCGGATTGATCGGTTGAGTAGCATTTCGGCACACTTTTTAGCCCAAATTAATCAAATATTTTTGGTGGTTCCACCATCGTAGTCCAACCATCCATAAATTCTCAAAATGGATAAAAGTACTACGTCAATGATCCATAGAAATGTACAGGTCCCGAGTTAGCCAAGCGTAACGTAATGCTCTTGAACTCGTAGAGAATGTTGAAGCTTTGATCAGACCGCCACGCTAGTATGCCGCTTATAATCAAGTGTAAATTTTCCCCAACGTTAATTTCAAATCTCGTTTTCGCCAAACAATAAATTAGAAAATGGAATGCTGGTTGGCAAAGGCCCATTGCGTATTCATATTGACAGTTTATATTGGGTAAACACTCTATTGCACGCTGATGTTATGGGTTATATGAACCATTTGTTTCATCTTCTACAAAGAACAACTAACTACAAATGTTTTAGTTGCACAACAGCACACAATAAGCACTGTGAGCCCATTCCGACAATGATGGCTTAATTTGACGTGGTATTTGTCCTGACACATTGTATAGGGTTTCTTATAATTCATCAATTTTCATAAACATTGAATAGGCCTACATCACAAGTATCAAATGTTTATCAAAATTAAGTTTCCAACGGAAGTTCTCTCTCCTAGAAATAATCTGGACACACGTATAGTGTAAATAAAATGCATAATCTGTGTGTGCTTTCTCTTTGAATGCCAGCGTGTGTTCAAATAATATACTCATTTTGTTTCGGGCGGCCGACACTCAAATGCATCCTTTTATAAAACGCCGACGCAGTGATTAAAGTTTGGAGAGTTTGTACTTTAAAGCGTGACTAGGACAAGTACTCATGGGTAATGCGGATCGGAAATGGGGTCCATCACCTTCTATGGTAAAGGCTTGAGCTCGTTTCCTGGCGTGCCGTCGGGGAGGTCTTGCTCAGAAACGTACCGGGATGTACGACCCAGAACTTTCATTGGTCTCACCCTCGCAGCATGGTGTCATCATCGCTGGTTTCACTAATTATACACTGGTTGATGCGGTTTCACTAAAGTGACGTCAATATTTTTCATATGAATCATCAAAGCGATTACGGGGCGATTACAGATTGGTATCATGCTTCTTTAAATAAAATAGCGATGTCCCTGTAAAATGAACCCCTTCAAGATGTGTTCATTCTTAAAGGAACGTTACAGAACTGGTAATTAAAATGTTCTTTAAGATTACAGATTTACATAAAACTTACACGGTCTAATGATGATGATAGTAGAAAACATCCCTAGAAATATTTCTGTCTGAAATGCCATATTTGATGAGAAATAAATCAAACTAATTTCCGATTGGAGTTTATCGCTCATGAGCGTTTTATTCTTGCATTGTATAACACATGCAAATGTGTCATCAGTTTTTCACTATTTTCTCGTGACCCAGATGGCCGATCGATCTCAAACTTCTACAGGTTTGTCAGTTTATGTACATGTATATGGTGGATTGTATAAAGTGCTTAACTGTTTTGTTAGCCAAAACCAATTCTGTAATGTTCATTTAAACATTGTTTTAGTTTCTCCATGGTTTTTAACTGCAGCTCCGAGTGCCATTAAAGGGTCTGTATACGTTTGGTAATGACTCTGAAAATTAATGGCAATAAAAACTTACTTTGTATAAGAAGTAGGCCTAGAGCAGCTTTGGATAGTACACTGCATTTTGAGAAACTTTTCACTTCGAGGTATCACTTTTTATCCCCCAAAATTTGAATCTGAGAAGCATTACTGCAGTAACGTTTCTCAGATTGTGTACTCCAGCTGCAGATTAATCTTCATGCGTGGACGTAATCGCTCCAGATTTTCTCAAAAACGCTACTACCTTGAAATGAAATGTTCACGGGTTAGTTTTATGACCAGGGGCGGATCCAGGATTTTCCAAACGGGGGGCGTGAAAATATACCAAGCAGCAAAATGATAAATGAAGTTTGTTGCGCCTGCGTAACACAAAGCTTCCCCATTTCTCCCTCCCCTTCTCTCTCTCTCCCCCTTTTTTTCTTTGCTCCTTTTTGGGTTTTTTTTTTATGAAAAGGGGGGGGCGTGCGCCCCCACGCCCCCTGGATCCGCGCCTGATGACAGTATATCTATACAACTATAATGTAGGATTGAAACAATGGGTTCGTATACAATTACCAATCGTATACAATCCCCCTTAATTAATCGAAAGTTTACTTAAGTTTTATCTCTCCCCCCCCCCCCAGCAAATTGATTGTGCCTGGATGCGTGAAGTAAATGGGACTTAGACTTTCTACACAGAAGAGGGTCAGTCAGAGGGTCAGTCAGTCTGTTAATTGCGCAATGACATATATTCTTGGTAAAAATGTGTTGCTGATGGCACCCAACCAAATGATATAATTATCTTCATTCTGGAAACATTGGTAACTAGTATATCTGATACATAAAGAGAATATAATTTATTCAAAACGTAGGCCTAATAACATATCTGACTACTTTTTTGTGTTAACTTAATATATTTCTTAGCAGTGACATTTCTCCCTTTAATATTGTTCCCCACCTGACAGATGTCCTCTGTAGGTATTCTGTATACTTCAGGTCAACTACACCCAAGACATTCCCTGGTTATCATCCGCGGTGTCCTATGATCTTCATTCACACTTTGTTGTTTGTCAAAACGCCTCTATGGACAATTGCTGAGCCGGACACACACCTCTGGCAAGGTGACCACATCATTCAAGAGTTAGTCTCTATCGTACCCTCGATGACCAGGAACAGTCCGGTAAAAGGTGAACTTCCTCCAGGCAATATTTCGCTGCACACTTTGCTACTTTGCATTTAATTGGTTGTTTGTAGTTTTGAAGGTCTTTTTTAATCTACTGCTTTTTCATTTATAGAATCATATAGGCTTCGTAAAGCCTAACGAGTGCAACAAAGCAAACTTTTTGGCAATTAGCCGAGTCCTACAGTAGAGACCTACACAATATAGAAGAAATCAGTCAAAACTTGTGTAGCAGGAAAATGTATAAACTTCCTGTTTCATTTTCTTCAATACGTGAAAAAACACTATTTTGGAGGGGGTGGGAGCAATTAGTACATTATTTATTTACTTGTCATTTCATCCCTACCCCCCCCCCCCCTGGTTGTTGTCTAGTAATTGATGTATATATCACATAATGAAAATACAATTACACATGAAGAATGTGAGAATTATAAGCGAGTTGGTGTGTCAAACTCGCGCAGCTAGACTTGTCCATTTTAACCCGCGGCTGGTTACAAGGCTCTGCGGGTAACAACGAAGCGCATGCTTTATGACAAGAGTCGATAGTTAACACATCGCCTCAAATGCACAAACTAATCATTCCCGCGAGCACAAGATAAGCGGGAAGCATGTAAGAACACGACCATCAGGAGACCAAACCTCCTCTACAACCAACCTGGCCATGCACGCATCTCAGGCAAAATGTCCGCGCAGATCATTGTGTTATTATTTATACTCGCCAGCTCATCAAGACAATATTGGCGGCACAGTTCAAAGACTGCCGCTGTGGAGAGCTACCGAATTGAGCTAGTAATCACTATGTTCCGTGCATGACGAAACAATCCCAGCCCGCCGCGCGATAATGACCCGGCGAGCGGCTGAGGATCAAATCATTTCGGATGGATTCCACGGAATAATTTGCCACTTCTGCAGCCTTTGATATCCGCCGACGGAGAGGCGCATCACGCCGCGCAGCCCCAGGATCGAAGGAGGAGACATGGCGCATGAGCGAACTGAAATTAGAAAGAACGGTAACACAGGCTTATATCACACTAAAACATACAAAAACACAGAGAAAATACTCCAATATGAAACGCGCAAATGTATGAATGTGATTAAACCAAGCCGCTAATATTACTATCTAAAATTTTCTTAGCCCAAAGAATAATGATGTAATAAACTAAAAACCCATTACAGCGAAGCGACCAATATAAAGATCGATTTTATAAACACAGCTCCTTTACTTAATACGATATGCACGGCTAAAGAAAGCCGGCGGTTTTCCCTTTCATTTACTGGAGATAATAAATCCCCCCTTTCTCTACAATTACGCGCTTGATAATTCCATCAAGTTCCAGTCTCACGATGAGGAGGACTTATTAGTTTTTCTTCCTTCCGCTCAATCCCTTCAGAAAAAACAACATCACGCGGTAAACTTGGATGGCATGTAAGAAATTGCTAATAGGAGTTTATCAATATACCGATTGAAGTAGAAGATAATGGGTATTGATGATGGACGGAGAAGCTCTGCGATTGGAAGAAAATGGCGCCATTTCTTGGTGTCTTTATAGTCTGCTTAATTAAGGAGACACTTTTCAGTGTAATTGAGCGTGTTAAGAAGGTCTATGGAGTTATTATTTAGGACTTAGAGTTAATCAGTTTGAAATTATCCTTGATATGGATGACTCGGTAGGAGCTTATATATTGGGATAAATGAACTCAAGATAATTACTTTGAGCTTTTAATCATTTAGAAATATCAGTCAACGATATAGACCTGTCCAAAAATGAAAAACAATAATAAATTCGACTCTATTTAGAAGTATTGTTTCTATGAGCTAACGCGCAACATAAAAAAACACACGGAGAGTGGCTATTGGAGTATAGCCACCGTATCGTGACGTAACCTTTTGAGCCATTCTGTTGTAACAACAATTCTCATAGCTTTGGAAAGTAAAACTTTTGAATACAATTTACGAATATTTAATAAAATAAACATTGTACTATTTCCGTTGCACAAAAGTTTGTACCACCCCGGACGGCACGGAGTGGAAGGGTAACCACCAACAACCCCCTGCTCATACCCAGAAAGGAAAGACAAATACAGGACAAATTCATCCATTTAAAGGGATTGTATACGTTTAGTAGTTGGAACCCATTGTTTTTTTCAATCCTTTTAGTTGTAGATATATTTATACCATACAACTAACCAGTGAAAATTTCATTTCAAAAGGTGGTAGCATTTTTGAGATGTTGCCGAAAATCTGGAGTGGTAATGTCCACACAGGAAGAATAATCTGCAATTGGAATACAAAATTTGGGAAACGTTACTGTCAGTAACGCTTCTCAGATTCAATTTGTTTGGGATAAAAAGTGAGATCTTTTTCCATAACCGCTGTACTTCGAAGTGAAAGGTTTTTCAAAATGCATTATACTATCCAAAGCTGCTGTACTTCTTAGTAAGTTTTTATTGCCACTAATTTTCAGAGTATAGTGTATGTAACATTACCGGTAAACTCATCATTATACTACCCAAAGCTGCTGTACTTCTTAGTAAGTTTTTATTGCCACTAATTTTCAGAGTAAACGTAGTGTATGTAACATTACCGGTAAACTCATCATTGCTACACAACCTGTATACTTGTATAGTTTGTCTTTTTGAAGACAAAGCCAGTTGCCTTTGTTCCCCAAATGGGTGGACCCCCCCCCCCCCCCGGTCATAAATTTAGATCTGTCGTAAATTATTGTTATTTATCACGCCATCACAGGAGTGTCCCCACCATGGTCCCACTGAGACAGAAAGTGATTACCATAGATGAAGTTTATAGTCTAGTACATCATTACCAATACATCATTACCTTAGAGAGAAGAACTACCGAAACGCCATATAGCACCCCCCCCCTTTTTCACTCCCTCCTTCGTTCAAGATGCTACGCTCGGCTCACGACTGATATACTTAAAGATGAGACAATAAATATTTAAGAAGGCGGCAAGATCAGAGACGCCGCATAAGACAATTTGGCAAGGATGAGTTTCAAAGAGACCGCCAAGGCAAGAGCGTTAGCTTATACTGCATCTGCTTCGACCTTTCAAGAAGCGGCTAGCGGACGGGTGCATTTCGCTTCTACATACAGCACCATCCATCACCGAAGATGTCGGGTCTCTTTCACTGTTGTCACTTGACTTTTTTTTTGTCCGGTAAAAACCATGGTCGTTTTATACTTTCTATCGACTTGAAGGAACGGGAAAACCTTTTATTCGGCTTTTCTAGATTCAGTTAAGGGATTTGTGATGGTTTCCTTGATACTGTGTTCTGTGAGAACTCTTCTTCGGAAGTAGCCGGTCGGTTATAGGATTTGTCCAGGCTGTAATATGGCGGGAGCGCTGGTTGAGAGGGGGGGCACTTCGAAAGGGGCGTGGATAGCAATCACTATTGAAGTGAGGAAAGTCAACACAAATGTAACTGAACACAATATTATAAGGTTTTACTTATTTCCCTGTTGTTCATCATTGACTCAATAATCCAAGAGGGTGCGATATCCAGGATGAAATCTTGATATCGCCAGTCAATAGAATGATGTAATATAACCCAATTTCTAGCCCCTTCCCTTCCCTCGACCCCAGACGCCGTTATCCCCCTGCCTTTACCTCATGATCCAATTTCATGGCACTGTTAAGACCTTTCTATTGTTGATAAACAAACCGCGTGATGGTTATGTTAACAGATGTTGTGTCCAAATTCAACATTTCTGCCAACTTTCAATTAACAAAAAATAAATAAAATAAAAAATACATCCCATGTTGGGTTGCTTTGTTTCAAACAAATTCAACACTATTTTTGAATATTTGTGTACCATTATTACAAACTGTGGCTATCTGTTTTTGCTTTGCATTTATGGTTCTCCATATAGTTTTCCAACCTTGGTTGGCAAAAACTGGGGCTGTGACGTTGCAATAGAAATTTCTGTAAGGCACACAAAAATGACGTTGCAATAGAAAGGTCTTTAAGGCACATAAATACGAAATTTTGCGCCAAGCAGAGCCATGAAATTGGCCCCGGTTGGTAACAATCATGTTTGGTGTCCAGCTGAGTTTATAAATGTCATGAAAGTGATTCACTTCATTAATAAAGTGACCCGACAATATTTGACGTCCCAGTCTGTTTGGAGTCCTTGTGTTTGGAGTCCTTGTCCAGGAACGGATCCAGGATTTTCCGAACGGGGGGGGGGGGGGGGGGCGTGAAAATGTACCCAGCAGCAAATGGTGAATGCAATTTGTGGCGCCTGAGAGCGCGTAACGCGAAGGCCTAATGGCATTGGTTCCGGGGCCCGCTTAAATGCTCCGAAACAGTTAGGATTCTAGATGCTCTGTGGTGCGATCTCATGCAACATCTGACCACTTTAACCAATTTTGTTTTAGCAAGATCATTTTTTAAACATCATTTTCGAGTTGGGAGTCATTGAATCAGCCATTCTGAGTTATAAAATCAAAATGCAGGCAACAATTAATATTTATTAGGGGACAAGAAAGTGTTGGGTGAGGAGGATCCTTCCTCCATGGTGAGCCAACGATATGAAAGTGCAATTTTCAATATAATTAACCAAAAACAGAGAAAGAGACACACTTTTTAAGCAATTCAGATCCATATCAAACTTCTAAATTGACTGGAATTTTTTATCATCGATGGTGGGGTCCAGGGGTCCAGGGGTCCAGGGGGCGAAGCCCCCGGAAGCTCTGAGCTTTTGGCCTTTTGAGGGGTGAAAAATGAAGCCTCTGTGTGCCTAAAACAGAGAAAGAGACACACTTTTTAAAGGCATCGTACACGTTTGGAAATTGTCAAAGACCAGTGTTCTCACTTGGTGTATCCCAACATATGCATAAAATAACAAGCCTATGAAAATTTGGGCTCAATTGGTCATCGAAGTTGAAAGAAAATGATGAAAAAAAAAACACCCTTGTGCTTTCAGATAGAATAATAAAAACTTCTTGCAGAAGTTTTTATTATTTTAGTGAGAAATTACCTCTTTCTCAAAAACTACGTTACTTCAGAGGGAGTCGTTTCCTACAATGATTTATACTATATCAACAGCTCTCCGTTGCTTGATACCAAGTACGTTTTTATGCTAATATTTGTTTTGAGTCATTACCAAACGTGTGCGATACAATCAGTGTCCACATTTTGTGTGATTCAACATATGCATGAACAAACAAACCTGTGAAAGTTTGAGCTCAATTGGTCATCGAGATCACGAGAAAATAGTGAAAAGAGACCTTATGTGTTTTCTGTTTTTTCAAAATATCGCGCGTGATAAAAACTATTGTTTTACTCATTTCTCAGAAACGATACCATTTAAGGCCGAAATATTTTAAGGAACCCTTTCTACCATTACTTACTTTAAATCATGTAAGTTATGTGTGAATCTGTGAACATTTGTGTTTTTCGATCTTACCAATAGTGTACAGGGCCTTTAAAGGCATAAATACGGTTAACTTATTGGCACTTGAGTCACTTTGCCGAATGTACTTCGAAGACGAGCTTTCGCTACAGTTTTACACGCATATTTCTAGAAATTGCAGCTCAATAAGAAAACAGGAAAAACATAAAACGCCCCATTCAAACACAATACAAAATAAGGTCTTGCTCATTTAACCGATAAAGACCCCCCCCCCCGAGAAATAAAAAAGAAAGAAAGAAAAGAATAAAAAAGAAAACAAAGAAGAAAAAACCTAATGGGCCCGCATGTAAAATCTACTGGAAACATATAAATAAAGAAAAAACAAGGTTTGCCTGAATTAAAGTGAAGATACGAAAGAGTTGCCTAGTACAGTTTATCTGTTTATTCGCATTTCTTTATCTTACTTATTTGAATTCTCATTTAGCGAAATTGACTGCGTCTTTACGAAATTGAAAAAAATAAATCAGTAAAAATCTCCAGTCGAACCAGCTTTGCTAAATTGAATGATGATTCTGCGTCACGAAAAAGAATGACGATATGCTAAATTGAACACAGTGCTAAACGATTTTGAATGCAAACGAAATTGAATGCCCGAATTCTGAATTTGAAACGCAGTAAAAACTGGAGAGGCAAAATAGCTTTAATTCGAACGCACGAAAATTAAATTGGCTGCTCATTTGCCGAATTTGACCGAGAAAACCTATAGTATAAAACATTGTGAGAAACGACTTCTTCTGAAGTTACGTAGTCTTTGAGAAAAAAAAGGTAATTCCTCATTGAAATATTTGAATCTGAAAAAGACTTCTGGCCAGAAGTCTTTTTCAGGCATCTGAAAGCACACAAATTGTGCAACAAGGGTGTTTTTTCTTTCATTAATTTCTTCTAACTTCGATGACCAATTGAGCCCAAATTTTCACAGCTTTGTTATTTTATGCGTATGTTGAGATTATACACCAAGTGAGAATACTGGTCTTTGACAATTACCGAACGTGTCCAGTGCCTTTAAAGAAGCATTGATATACAGAAGACATAACTCAAATTGTAAAGTGCCGAGATGACTATATTCATAATAACCATGAACACTCAACTATAAATTAAAGAAAACGGTTGGCATGTAATTGAGGAATATGGCGGTTATATTTGGCACATAATTATTTCTGTTGAGGTGAAGCTTGCAAAGTGATTTTTCATTTTGTCTGTCTCTTATCATAGTCATCACATTGTTCGATGTTCCAATAGACAACACGATGCACCTCAACTCAGAACTGACCCAAACTCCATGCTCATCGAGCAGTACATCATGTATATTTAGGTGACTGATGAAGAAAGGAATATAAATGGTTTATTGGCAATTCTCGAGGTCCCCCATCTTATAGACTGGCGGTTTTCTTTGAAGGCTCCGACTGGAGAAATGAAAGTACAGGCGTATGTGGTTATAAATATTTACAGTGTATTATGAAGTGTACAACCCATGATCTTGCAATTTATCTTAAATGCCTTATGATAAATGTTGTTCGTGGGAGCAGATTTCAAAGGGACCGCCAGGGATGATCTAGGGGGGTTGAGGATGGTGGGACAGCCGACCGACAAACAACCGTGGCAGGATTAGTTGATGTTTATCAGCAGCATTACATATTTAGACTTTTATTAAAGATATGGGTTAATAATGCAATGTTTCTGGGATCACTGAATATGCACTTAAACCCTTAGATGTCTATCGTAACCGGGTTAATACTTTGAAATCAGTTGAATTAAGTCGGGCAGTATGTGAGATGGGGAGTGTGTTTGACGGGCAGACACTGATGGTATAGGCACAATATTTTAGTCTTCTTAATGATTCCACATTTATGTCTGAAACCAAATCTTATTGTGTGATAATTCCATAATTGATAACATAACTAATCGATGGATTGAGTTTGATTTCAGTAACTAATAAGCATCTGAAAAATTAAATGATTCAAAGATTTGAGTTGTGCACAATACATAGGCCTACATGGACAGTGAGACATGGACAATAACAGTAATGGAAGCTAATATTCATCATACAAAAGGGAACCAGACTATTTTTTCCTTCCAGCCTCCGTTTGGTTACATTGGTTCAGATTGGAGAAAATCAAGATGGCCGCACCATGATAAAGGTCTATTGCAAGGTTGCAGGTTCCAATTCCATCCTGCTTGTTTCTGCAATGCCTAGATCATAACTGAAGTACAGTTCAATCAAATCTTCAAACACATTATTCTTACATTTCTATGATGCAGATTGATGCAGATTAATTCCAACTTGTGTTGTACACTGGTGTTTAATTATACCGTATGCAATATGCAATTATTCCAAAGTCATCAAAGCAAAGAATTAGTCATCAGACTAGAACTCTCTAGAGACCCTTACCCATTACGAAGGATTGAGCCAAAGACTAAATCATACATATATTAATATTGAAAATAATATGAGAATAGATCCAACAAAGAAAAGAACAACAATAATATTGAGGCATAAAGAGCACACAATCCATCACTGGAGGGTTAGTTTCTTACAATAAACCCAATGTTATTACACTACATAACCAATATTATATATTGAATCATCCAATGAGAAGCGGTTGGTGTGTGATGTAAACCAAGTTGGATATGACAGACACTATTAGTTCCATACCCTTGGCAGTGTATAGTCACAATCAATGTAGGATTTCTTCCATGTTATAAAACTGGAAGCCCTTCAGATAGAGATATTAATATTCAATAAGGGATGTCACCATGAAAAGTTTGTATTGGAGAGTAAAGAGGAAAAGCCCTTGAACCAAAATGAGTTAAATTTCAGGGAACACGGAAGGAGGTTGGGTCGCCTCTCTGCTAAAATATTAACAAGAGTTTTTCAATCAAAAAAAGGTCACACTTGTTTCCTATTGTCAGGTTATTAAAGAATAAATCTCTCCACTGTCGGTGAGTAGGACGAGGGGTTTAAATCCTGCCCCCCCCCAATGTACTGGGAGTGAGTAGGACGAGATGCGTTTAAATGACTCCCCATCCCTCTAATCTACTGAGAGTGAGTAATTTCCAGAGTTGAACTTGGATAAACATCCATCCCCATTACCACATCTAATCAAACTCCTCCATTTCCTGTATATTTTCATCTTCTTGTTCCCCCTCTGGTGGTCTAAGACTGTGTAGTAGATCTCTCATAGCATCCATCAATGTTCCTAGACTCTGACGTAGATCTGTATTAGGAGCCAAGTAACCCCCAGCTGCACCCTCAGGATTGTCTGCATTGGCCACAGCAGCAAGGTCAGGTATTGCTGAGCCTGGTGGCTATCAAACAATCACATACCAAATACAATACATTATCAAAACGGGAGATAAAAGGGATGTAATTGGTAGCAGTCTTAATCCGATGTCTTAAAAAGGGGCTCCAAGGTCAAATTCAGTTTTGTGATCCACTCATTTTCCAATAGATAGAGTCCTTACAATTATGAAAACAAAATTAGAAGTCTCTAAATGCTAGTGTGTTTGATTACCCTTTAAGTGCAATTTCTGTCAAAATCCAATGACGTTACATTTCAAATATATAGTCTTTACGTTTATATAAAGAGAATTTTTAGTTTGTTCCTGAATTTTGACGTTATTCAATCAAAGTGGCTTTGAATTTGATCTTTTGACTGGCACAAAAACTTCCTCTTTGGAATGAACAGACCCATTTGTTGTTGTTCGATGACGTCAGGTTTTAATTTCCGCTAAAAAAGAGTATCACATAAAAAGGCATTTGACACCATTTTATCGTGAAGTTAGCGACTTGTAATGTTTTCCCCACTTTCTTGAGGACTCTATCTATTACAAAATGAGTAGCCCCTCTTATCTTAGTGCAGACACTAGAGAATAAGCTACCTGAGCTCCTGGGTGTTGTGTATCACAGGAATGTCAAATTATCAAGAATTAATAAAGGCTATTTCTTTATCCGCATCAACTCCTATAATTCTTTGAACAAAATAAATAAAGGCGATAAGAAGTTTGCTACAATAAATCTTGATATAAGACAAAATAATAAATAAAAGATAAAAATGCAGAAAACAGAGCTATTATATTAATAGACATAACAAGTCTTAAAAAGCTAAACTTCAAAGGAATTATTACTCAAATAAATGTGTTTATAATTGCTGAACAAGAAGGGAGCCTTTGGGTGATCCAGAGCCTAATTTCATAGAGCTGCTTAAGCAGAAAATATTGCTTAACAATTGTCTGCTAAGCAGAAATGAACAGGATACCAGTCACAAATTGTACATGTAACATGGTAGTTTAGCTGGTAACCTTATTCTGGTAAGCATAATTTTGTTGTGCTTGGCTACTGTTTGTGCTTAAGCAGCTCTATGAAATTGGGCCCTGGACTGAAATGAAAGTCACTTACTGGTGGTAAATATGAAGGCATCATGGAACGGAAGAATTCTGAGAAGAGACCACGATCAGAAGGGGTACCTGAGCCCGGCTGCCTGCATGAATCAATCGTAGTAACCATAGGTCAAGGGTTCAAATCCCAGCTGAGTGATTTGTCTGTGAATTTTTTTCACAGAACTCAGGAAAGTACAGAGTATACAGTGCTTAATACACATCGGTGTAAGGGTCAAAACAAACTATATTCATAGTAATCTGGAAATTAATTACTAGAAACTTGCAACTAGTTAATCTTTATGAAAACTCTTGGCTTCTGACTGGCACCCCTGAACAAAGATAATGACAAAATAGGTAGACCTCCGACACAGGGCTAGATAGCTCAGTTGGGAGAGCGCCAGCACCTTAATCAAGAGGTCGCAGGTTCAAGTCCCACTCTAGTCAATTTTTCTTTCTTCAACCCAAAATTCTTTATGAAAACTAACGAAATGTTACATCACATAAACAAACAAGAACAAGTACTCATTCTAGACAGTTAACACAAAAATGTAAGACTTCTATTTTTCATTACAAAGTTCTCAAAAATACATAAGCCAATCACAGCGAAGTATATGTTTCGAATCAAGTTAAAGACCTTTATATACACCATAGAGCTAATATACAATTCCATACCTTGGTGGTCTATGGTAGGAGACTATAGAGTCCCTTGGAGGGAGGGGATCATAAGATAAGACAGGTGTATTAGCCAGCTCTGGAGGTAACGATAGAGTAGCATCCTTGATATCACAGAGAAGAATATGACGATAAACATTCCTTGGTGTTCCTTGATATCTCATCTGTCTCCTGAAATTGACAAAAATAATGTCAAAACTTTCTTCATAACCACACGACAAAATGTCGTCAAACGCTTGAAACATTTATATGTTTGTTAAGAAACAAGTCTAAGTGTACATATGGGTGAGAGGTTCACCCCACTGTCTCTGCTAATAAACTTGTGGCTTCTTGAAACGATTTGAAGGTAAATTTAATATTGCTAAATATAAAGATTACGTTATTTTGTTTTCCTTTTCCTGTAATTGGTGGTTCGTCCGCGGTTTTTTTTGACAAATAATAAACAATAAACTCACTTTGCCTGGTATTCTTTAATCAGCGAATCCTGGTTGTCCACACGTTGTAGTACAGCGCTAACGTTAGTCTCTAGCCACTTTATAACCTCAGGTACCTTCCACATGGCATGGTTACGTGCAACATATAGAGATATCAGCTGGGTTAAGGCTTTCGGCTGACTGTAAAACAAATACATCCAAGACACAAAATGGTCAATATTCAATGTTTTGTCAAAATATTAGTTATTTACTTTGTGTGAGGTTTACGCCATTCTTTGCATCAGTCCTTCACATCAGAAAAAGTTCAACTAGGAATACATATGTAGACAATTGAAAACTTAACCCATGATAAGTTGTGACAAGAAAGGCAAAGAGATTCAAGAATGATTTGTGGCAACCATTTGTCTTGACTGAGCAAGCTCTCAATGAACCCCGACATCTATCTCCAATCAATCGTTAAGTATCCTGTAGCGTGGACATTACATTCCTTATTACTGTATGAAGCTACAACAAACTTCTGATAAGAGTGCTCCAACAATGTAAACCTAGATATTGCACAGCGAGTATAACGCCATAATTAAACTAAGCATCTTATGATATGGCTGTGGCTGTATCTAACCAGGACCATTGATATGGCTGTGGCTGTATCTAACCATGACCATTGATATGGCTGTGGCTGTATCTCACCAGGACCATTGATATGGCTGTGGCTGTATCTAACCATGACCATTGATATGGCTGTGGCTGTATCTAACCAGGACCATTGATATGGCTGTGGCTGTATCTAACCAGGACCATTGATATGGCCGTGGCTGTATCTAACCAGGACCATTGATATGGCTGTGGCTGTATCTAACCAGGACCATTGATATGGCTGTGGCTGTATCTAACCAGGACCATTGATATGGCTGTGGCTGTATCTAACCAGGACCATTGATATGGCTGTGGCTGTATCTAACCATGACCATTGATATGGCTGTGGCTGTATCTCACCAGGACCATTGATATGGCTGTGGCTGTATCTAACCATGACCATTGATATGGCTGTGGCTGTATCTAACCAGGACCATTGATATGGCTGTGGCTGTATCTAACCATGACCATTGATATGGCTGTGGCTGTATCTAACCATGACCATTGATATGGCTGTGGCTGTATCTAACCATGACCATTGATATGGCTGTGGCTGTATCTAACCATGACCATTGATATGGCTGTGGCTGTATCTAACCATGACCATTGATATGGCTGTGGCTGTATCTCACCAGGACCATTGATATGGCTGTGGCTGTATCTAACCATGACCATTGATATGGCTGTGGCTGTATCTAACCATGACCATTGATATGGCTGTGGCTGTATCTAACCATGACCATTGATATGGCTGTGGCTGTATCTAACCATGACCATTGATATGGCTGTGGCTGTATCTAACCATGACCATTGATATGGCTGTGGCTGTATCTCACCGGGACCATTGATATGGCTGTGGCTGTATCTAACCATGACCATTGATATGGCTGTGGCTGTATCTAACCATGACCATTGATATGGCTGTGGCTGTATCTAACCATGACCATTGATATGGCTGTGGCTGTATCTAACCATGACCATTGATATGGCTGTGGCTGTATCTAACCATGACCATTGATATGGCTGTGGCTGTATCTCACCAGGACCATTGATATGGCTGTGGCTGTATCTAACCATGACCATTGATATGGCTGTGGCTGTATCTAACCATGACCATTGATATGGCTGTGGCTGTATCTAACCATGACCATTGATATGGCTGTGGCTGTATCTAACCATGACCATTGATATGGCTGTGGCTGTATCTAACCATGACCATTGATATGGCTGTGGCTGTATCTAACCATGACCATTGATATGGCTGTGGCTGTATCTAACCATGACCATTGATATGGCTGTGGCTGTATCTAAGTATGACCATTGATATAGCTGTGGCTGTATCTAACCATGACCATTGGTGATTAAAAGCCTTTGGTTTGGACGCTGTCATTATTTTCTTACTTGAAATTACTTGATACTGAGAAGAATGGATGTTTCTTGACTGCAGCGTCTGGCTGGATGCCACATTTTTCCAGGATTAACATCAAGGCCTAGTAAGGAATCAAAATCATAGACAGTATAAAGAAATATTGTGCTAAAAATAAGAACAAATAAATACACATTTTCAAAGAATGAAAGCTGTAGAAATACATGTTGAGGTTTCATACTACCAATACACCAAATACTTTCAACTGATTTTTTACCGATAAGTTAAGATTCTTCATCACTGTAGCATCAGGCAGCTTGATGGCTTGTAAATTCAACTGAAGATGCAGCATCACAACACTAAATTCTTAACATCTTAATGAATATGGATACGTACCGAAGGATACATGAGTAGAGCTGTTTGTATTGCAGCATCAGCTTTGGTTGTATTATCATCTTGTCTTGAATGGTAATGAGCCAGAGCGACACTGAAGGCAAAGTTAGGAAGCTGAGAGAGATTCTTGTGGGCCTATTAGACAAAACAATCAAGAAAGAAAACCAAAGATGATCTTTCCATTGGACAGGTGTTTTTTGCACTAATGTAACATTGTGACAAGACGTATTCCTTATCAGACTTTTGCAAGTAATAAAAACCTTTCTCACAAAGCACATTACACACAGCGCTGTACAAAGTCAATCAAAAACAGACAAAAATTAGTTTGAGTTTAACAAATGAGTTTTGAGAAAGCATTTAAATTGATCCAGAGTTTGTGCGTCTTTGATGTTTTGGGGAGTTTGTTCCAAAGAGTGGGAGAAGACGTAGAAGAAAGCACGCTGACCGTATGACTTTGTCGATGCCGATGAACAAGCAAGCAGAGATTGTGATTGGGAGCAGGGTATTCTTGGAGGCTTATATTTGTGAATAAGTTCTTGTAAATATGTTGGTGCGTAGCCGTGGATACAGCTATAGGTCAGAAGAAGGGTTTTGTACACAATCCGTTGTCTAACCGGAAGCCAGTGCAAGTCGCAGAAGAGTGGGAAAATATGGTCAGTTTTTGGATCATGTGACCAATCTGGCTGCTGAGTTCTGAACTCGCTGTAATTTGGAGATTGTTGAGTCGGGTAGACCAAGAAGAAAACTATTACAGAAATCAAGGCGGCGTGTAATGAAAGCATTGACAAGCTTTACTGAACTGGATTTGTCAAGAAGATAACAAATTTGTCCAATCTTGTGTAATGGAATATTTAAGGAACCACAAGACAATAATCTACTGCTATGGTTTACCTACCTCCCATTCACTAAACATTCTAATAAGGAACTCATGCTGATCAGAACGCAATGCATAATGGTCTATCATCAATAACACACCCAGTGGATCAGAGTCCGGATCCAGACTGAAATTAAACAACATACAGACTGATATTAGGCAAAAGGTCAAAAACTTAAATTTTTGGAAGTTGAGAAAATAGAATTAGCTGTTGCAAACTGCTTACCAACCAAAAGGACCTATGGTATGAACGCAAAAGATAGCTAATGGCCCAACGTTTCGACCCTAGCACAGACTCTGCTATGGTCGAAACGTCTAGCCATTAACTATTGTAGAAATTATTAAACAAAATTAAAGTTGTTATGCTCATGAATTATTCACAGGTTGACAATTGAATAAACATTGTATGCGTTTTTACAGAATACAAACAAATGTCAAACCTTACCTTAAGAGTAGTTTGCATAACTCCAAAGCGGTGCGATTTGCTCCCCTTTGTCCAACAAACTCTAGATGTCTGAAAAAGGCCAGAAAGAAAGCTCGATTCTCAGTCCTCCTGTAGTCAAGACGACAGTTCCCTTGCGTTAAACTGAACAGTGTATGGAAACTACACTCAATGTTATACAACGCCCTCTCTGGGGAAATGAAGTAGAGGTTGAATTCAGTTATCATTCTCTTGAATTAAATTCTTTGTCAGGAAAACAAACTGATTGATGATTTACTGTAACCAAGAATCACTCTGAACTGTGGGGATCAAGGATTATTGAAGCTAGCCATTAAAATCATTATTAGTATTCTTGTTCTATCTCCTTACCAACAAGCGCTGCAGCGATCTGTCTGTCTGAAGTTTCTCTGTTTATCTGTCCGTCATGCTAACATACAAATAATACACTCAGAGCTGTGTGGATCCAGGATTAATGGAGCTAGTCATTAAAATCAATATTAGTATTCTTGTTCTATCTCCTTACCAACAAGCTCTGCAGCCATCTGTCTGTCCTCACTCATCTTACATACTTCACTCAGTTGAAGAAGGGTATCAATGTGATATGGGTGAATCTGCAGCAAAGCCTTCATAAAACAACATCAAATCCACATTCATATTTACTATTATTCTCCAAATTCATAATTAAATATTGACAGGATCAGTTATATACTTCAGTTAGTAGCAGGTATTATACATTTGGTAATGACTCTGAAAACTTAGTAAGAAGTACAGCAGCTTTGGATAGTATATGCATTTTGAGAAAATAATTTCACTTAGAAGTGCTGCGCTTATGGAAAAAGACATAACTTTTTATCCCAAAAAATATAAATCTGAGAAGCGATACTGACAGTAATGTTTCTCAGATTGTGTATTCCAATTGCAGATTATTCTTCCGGCGTGGACATGACCGCTCCAGATTTTCAGCAATATCTCAAAAACGCTACCACCTTTTGAAATGAAATTTTCACAGGTTAGTTATCTCCAACTATATAGGATTGAAAAAAGCAGTGGGTTCCAATTACCAAACATATACATTCCCTTTAGGTTAAGATGTTAGGGTTTCTTTTCTCCAGAGACATTTCAAGTATTTGAAGTATCTGTGAGTCCAAGTGAGCAAGATCTGCTACTCATCCTCAGTAATGTGTTGACTGAATATCAACTTCACTGTCATTTCCGGTATCAAGTATCTAAGAATCTAACCAAATGAATTTCAAATGCCTCAGTTTCATTTAGCACAACAGGTACGAGCAATCCAATATGTGACAATTAGCAACGAAGAATGGAGCTATACAAGACTTCAAACGCCTCTACCCCACACACATTATGACCCCCTTCCCAATGGAAACAAAGACAGAGGTGAGTTAGGGTTGAAGGTAAGGCAGGAAGAAGGAGACAGCATGGTAGGGTGGTCTTACCGTTAGATTCTGTGGATTCAGAGATTCAACAGCATCTAGAAATTGAAACTGTACTTGTTGATAATCCTTAGAGTGTTCCAGAGTGAATAAATGTTGCCTGTTCAAATGACAGAGTGAAATAAACAGTTATGTTTAATTTTTGGTCTGAATCTAAGTATAACCAGGGTCCAATCTCATGGCGCTGTTATCAGAGATGCCACTGTGGTAGCGAAAAAAAACCCTGAAAATTATTTTTCCTCCGGCCAAAACAAAAATGTTCTTTTTCCGGTTACCGAACGACCCTTAATTAACGCCGCGACCCTACACTTTTTATTCGGCTTGAAAAAAAAACAACAACAAAAAACATTATAATAATAATAATACAAAACAAACTTAAAATTGAAGGTGCCATGGACAAAATGTCACACTTTGACCAACTTAACATGTTTTTAACAAAATTGGGAAAAAAATCAGAACTCATCAAGACAATTTTACCGATATCTCCATGATTTGAGTCTCATGATTTAGTGATCCACGTTCGTCGCGTCGTGTTTCCTACCCAGCGAAAAAATACCCACAATTCAAAGCACAGCGCGCACGTGTTTACACAACGGTGCGCAATCTGAATATTGTGCAAACTGGTGCTCGATACGCAAATAGAGCTGCCTATTCTACATAGCGCAAATTTCAGATTGCCCGTATGTTTGTCCAATTTGTTGCGGCGCAAATCTGTTGATTGCGCTCGACAGATGAACGAGAGATCCGAGAGTGGGCTCAACCTTCTCTCACTATGCGAACTTCCTACACACACGTCGGCAGGGTGTTTGCGTGTGCTGTCGATCGCGCGCGCTCGGAAAAAAAAATGTTGCCGTTTGTTTCTCTCTCTGGTCTTTTAATAAATGGACGGCCCGGAAAAAACGGAAGTTGAGGTGCTTTTTTTTTTAAGCCGGAATTCCGGGTTAAACCGGAGAAGTGGCATCTCTGTGTTATGTAGTGCCTAGGGTGGCCCACACACAAGCACAGATTTCCATGGACCATAGGTGCATAACTCTGTGATTAGCAGCACCGTGGAATGGAACCAGAAGCATATGCTCACAAACATTTTTGCTTCATAAGAAAAAGTTACAAGCTGGAATGTTGTATAATGTCAAAAAATAAATAAGAAAGAGGACATATTGGGTTTACTTTAGGTTCATCCTATAATTTGTTTGTACAAGCCAGGCCTGGCAAGGCCATTGGCACTTCCATTGGAAAATCTGAAAGTCAATAGGGAACTTTAGAAGGGGCACCAAGGCAAAGAACAGGGCAATGTAGCCATGGCTTACGTGTAATTCCAGGCCTTACAAGCCATTGATTTCATTCTTAGATGGTCAGGTTGATGCTTTAGTTAAAGAATCCTCTGTAAGTGTCAGGGTCTTGGACATTAAGATTTCTATGTATATGCTGGCATATATCTCCATTGTGAAGGATAAGAATTGTTTAAAGCAAATGTACAACATTGGTAATTGTCAAAGACCAGTATCCACACTTGATGTGACCCAACATATACATAAAATAACAAAACTGTGAAAGTTTAAGCTAAATCGGTCTTCAGAGTCATGAGAAAACAGTGAAAAAGACCATTATATATTTTCACTGTTTTCAAATGTCAGATTTTATCACCAGTGATGACTATGTTTTACTCATTTCCTAAAAACTATAGAATTTCAAGAAAAACTATTTCAAGGGAAGTTTGTTAGTTTTCCACCATCTTTATACCATGTAAGTTATGTGCAAATCTGTGAACATTTATATTTTCAACCTTATCAATGTTGTACATACCCTTTAAGGGCACTTTTTAAAATTGAAAAACAACTAAACATCTTACCCGCCTTTAGTTTCAAGTTGTGTCATGGACAAACCAGTTTTTCCTATGTGTGGCCATTCTGCTTTGGGATTGACTAACCACGTTGATCGCTGATAAGTTTTACGTCTTCCTCTTTTCCTGTAAAAGAATTATAAATAAACACAAAAACAAAACGTCAAAACATAAATGACTACATTGCATTGGTTGAGGACCCCCTGAGGTGAATTTTTCTTATCACTCAAATTTTTTTCCCTAAATCAAACAAAAGCAAATCATTTTAATTCACTTGATTGTATAATAAATTAATTTATTATGTGGAAATCTTTCCCCGGAAAATCTAAACACTCAATATCCAAATGTATAGACCCCATATAGTGAGCCCATGGTGGGCTATAGTCTGTGATAGTCTCGAGCATATCAAAAACAAGAACAAAAACTCGCATGAAGACTATATTTTTCTATGACATCAAATATTCTTTTAAATTATATTTATACAAAATTCTTGAAAATAAAAATACCCATAGCAAGTTGTTATAAAACAAATTTTCAATTTTTGTATAATACAAATAATTTGTTGAAATTAACATTGAAACAAAATAAACTTGGGACGAGGATGTTTATTGTTAGAAACGCCATTTGATTTGTCAATCACGCCCGAATGTGTGCATCTATCACATAGGTTTAATGACAACATGACCGTCAGTTGGGCAGCATTCTTAATTTTTTTACAAGTAACCGGAAACGGAGGTCAAGTCTTATTCTCGGTTTTGTTCGTTATTTTGTTGAATTGGTTTTACTTTCATATTGTTCATCACTTAGAATTACATTCCCAACATCAAATATAATTCTCATGGCCATAAACTCTGTTCAACTAAAATAATTGACGAAACAAAATCCCGCCCATTTAAAACTCCATATGGTTGGGACCACAATGCTCCCGGAAGTTCAAATATGCGCGAGACTTGCACAGTCTATTATGGGAGTCAAAACGCATGTAAAGATATGGTACGCCTCTAACAACACACGCCTTACCTAAAAAATCCCGTACAGGAAATCTAAATAAGAAAAATGGAACAAGCAGGTGAATTGGGTCATTATGCCTCAACTAAAAGTGTTTGGCAGGATTGGAACCCCAGACATCCAGTATCTAGATCAATACCTCTGCTCATTCTGCCTGACTACGTTCGATCCAAAGATTCGTCTCATCTCATTCTCTGCATTCAAATTCTTGTGTTCAATGGCTAACACTGCCTTGGTATCTATGGTAACAGATGAGGATGCAGTACATGTGATTGGTTCTGATGGTCCATTTGGCAATGTTCCGAGCATTGCATTTACTTGTCGTATACTTGCATCAATTTCATCTTCCTGTAGTTAAATGAAATTCTCAATCATTTCAGTCAATGGGAGACTTTGGAACGATAGGTGGCAGCAGACTTACCAGGTAAATTTCCATTGTTAACGTAGTTCTGAGCATGTGCACATTACCGAGAACAATGGATTTACCTGGTAAGTCTGCTGCCACCTAGAGTCCGAAATGTCCCCCATTAAAGACACAATCACAAAATCGAACTGAATGTAAAAAGGGAGTTGAAAATTTGAGATGTAAGGACTTTTTGTGCCGCTCTTTAACTTCCATAAAACCATTAAACAATTTTTTTTTTTTAATACAATAAAAACCTAACTGAATGTTTGTTTAATAGGCTTTAATTTCTTGAATTTAGCACTGGACATGAAAACCAATTATGCTTTGCATAAGTAAGTGGTCAGGAATTCTTTTTTAACAGCTTGAAAGTTCAGGTGTCAATGCTGTTGTGTTTTAGACATTTCAGATCTTAAAAGAAGATGGAGGGTTTAGGTTTATTCAAATTATCTTTTAGTGGAGAAGGACAAATTCTAGCAATAATACAAACCTCTTCAGGAGCGTCTTGAAGTTTTGTCTCTGCATCACTGTGTTTCTTTTTCTTCTTTTTCTTCCTCTTTTTCTTTGCCCCTGTGGTTGTTTCACTCTGCATTGACGTAGCCTGGTTTCCTTGTATGGAAGTTTCTCGATCCCCTCCATCACTTTCCACTCCATTTTCTTCTTCTTGTAACTTTTTGAAAGATAGATATTATTACTGGAAACAGACTTAGTCCTACACCTTTTAGTTCTACACCTTAAGTGATTTGTTAGTCATGAAAAAGATGATTTTAATTAGGCCTATCAATGATTTCTAAAATTTGTCTTCAAAATCAAAGTTCAAATTATTCAATATTAATAGTAGGATTTATCTTCAAGCAAACTTGAATCCCTGATTCTGATTGGTCGATCCATAGCAACAAAAATGTGATACTAACCTATACTGCACGGCCCATATCACACCCTGTTCTAATGTGCTGTTCTTACTCCGCGTATTGCGCTATTTTAAGCTCAAATTTGCTTGAAGATAAATTCGTTATCAAGCTTCACCAAATGTGAACATTTTCAAGAAGAGACTGAAAACCCATGTACTCAAGAGCATTTTCTTTCTAATACTTTCATAGATTCTTTGTCAAAGCGCCTTTGAACATACTTATGGATACTGGCGCTATATAAATTATTTTGATTGATTGATTGATTGATTGATTGATTGATTGATTGATTGATTGATTGATTGATTGATTGATTGAAGCGTGCGATCATGGAATGTGGAAAAATATTGTGTGCTGCGTCCCATATCCATGGGCTGCAGATGAAGCACCATATTTTTCCCTATTCCACTAGCTCTTGTGTGAGTAATTTATATCAAAAATGATTAACGTCAATAACGATGCTCCTTTTGTTTGTGGTGAAATTTACTTGAAATTGATAAGTTAGATAACCCACATCCATGGATAACCCAACAATCCATGAATCATATCTATTATCAATGATCTCTATGTTCAAATCAATCATGGAGGATGGTTCAATCATAATCCATATTCATTAATCAGGAGATTGTTGGGAAAACAAAAGGCACAAACAATTTAAATATTGAATAATCGGATATGTCGGAAATGTACCAACAATTATTTAACAGCTTGTAGAAATAACTTTACACACTCACCAAATCAAAAGGGTTGATTGGTACAGTTGATCCCCCATGATTGTTATCACTGACGTCATCAAGATCATCATCTTCTGATGACAAGTAAGGAACTTGGAGTTGGTTCAAACTCAAGCTGTCTCCATGAAGTTTTCTCATTGCTCGTGATGACATCTTGACAAATCTTATGAAATTGAAAATACGACTCAAATTTTGAGGCACAGTGTCGTGTGATATTCGGTAGTTTGTAACTTCAACTCTTTCTCCGGTTCATCTGGGAATTGTTTGTTTAATTCAATGTTTTGGTTGCTTCTTGTGTGCGATCATGTTTTCTTCCTCCACGGTTGATTGATTACTGGAGAGGAACTAGGTCGCTGTGTTCAGTGAACTCTATCAAGTATGCCACATGCATTCCTTAGCTTGGTTCTTTCCTCGTACAGACATTGGCAATATAAAGAGGGTTGCAAGTGGTAAGTACCATGCTAGGTCAATGAATCTGAAACTACCTCGACGTCTGCAACGATCATTTAGTGTTTTAGAGGAAAGGTTACCATGCTTCATTAGATAATCAAAACATGCGCGCTGGACAATGTTTTTGCATGGTTATTGTTAAATTTGATCACGTCCATCCATCCATGATTCCATTGCGGCAAATAACCCGAAATTGCGCATTGCAGATTTGCATATTTTAAGTAGAAGTGGCTTATTGTTTTGAGTAAGTATACTTTCATGTCGTTTTGAGCTAAAAGTAAAAAAATTAATTCAACTTTATCGGCACCTAGGCTATTCTATTTCTAAATCTGGCTCCAATTGCTAATCAAAAAGCGACTGCGGTTGGAATCGAATGTAAACAATTACATAATTCACACTAGAGTAGAGTGTTAGACCCAGTAACTAGCTATCTGGGGCGCTGTACTCCTTTTAAACAATTTTTGATATCTTATAATCTTCGCTAGTACGACCGAAGAAGTCAAAAACAAAAACTAAAACTGAAGGAGTGCAGCGCCCCAGTTACTGGGTCTGAATTCACAGTATTTGAAAATGAAATATATATTCTTACAAAGTTACAAATAACTAGACCCAGTATAAACTGGGGCGCTGTACTCGTTTTTCGAAATTTTGACATTTGCGGTCGTACTAGCGAAGATTATAAGATATCAAATTTTGTTTTAAAGGAGTACAGCGCCCCAGTTACTGGGTCTGAATTCACACTATTTGAAAATGAAATATATATTCTTACAAAGTTACAAATAACTAGACCCAGTAACTGGGGCGCTGTACTCGTTTTAAAATTGTTTTGACTTCTTTGGTCAGCGAAGATTCGTGATGTATTGTCAAAAATTGTGTAAAAGGAGTTACTGGGTCTAACAAATAACTATATTCAAGCTGGTGGTATTGTTAATTAACATGACATTTTTGCATTCGACTCAATGTAGGGTGGTTAGTTCTTGTATAGTTACTATAAATAATATCTTTAATACATTAACAAATTCCAATAATTTATCTTATTCTTGCAGAGTTGGTGAAGAAGTTGTCAATGTCTACAGATGCAGTTCTAAAGAGTGAACATCAGTCTATAAAAACAAAGAGACAAAAATGCAATTTAAAAAAAACATGCAATATGAAACAAACCTGTTTCTTATTTCAAAAACTTCCAAACGAGTGCAAAGTTCAAATCTTATCTTACCTGACAGATGAAGAGAAATGTAGAGCCTCTCTGGTGTGTACATCATTTGCACAGTTAATGCGTACACCATGCTTGTGGACAAAGGCTGATTTTGTTGAGTTGATGTTTTTTAGCAGCAGGAGACCCATGCCAATCCCATCATCAGCATTGGAATGCCAAGTCTTAAAGGAGCGTGTCAAGAACTTTGTATTTCATCTTGTGTCTCGGCAAGCTTTGATTCGAGAACTTCACTTTGAGTTTGATATCCATGATGGTGATGAGATATGGCTTAAACTGCTTGTTTACTCGTTACAAATGGCACATGCTCAAGATCTTCAAATAGTCAAGTGTAATTGGACATTTACACCTCATATACCATGGTTCTTAGATGGTGCGGCAGTGGGAGCCAAAGAATCCAGAGTTAACTCATTCCACAAGTTCCTAACTGTCCTTCAAGAAACAAGTCCTGGAATCAACACCTTCTCAATGCCGTTTGACTGGTCACCATACTCAATCACTCTTCTATGTCACTTCAAGGAAATTACATCGCTCCAGCTGTCCAAATACTGGGTCTTTCAAGCTTTACCTCAAAGGCTGTTGAACAGTCTTCTACAAACGCTTCCTAAACTAAAGCGGTTGAAGCTTGAGGTAGCTGTACCCTTTAGAGACTGGGATTATTACCCTCAGTACACCTTGACATCAGAGACACTTGAAGATCTTGACATCTCAACCTGCTCTGGTTTCTTTCTATGGAGTGTCACTCTACCAAACTTAAAAAACTTCTCTGACTCTAGAACTGCTTGGGGTGGACCAGTCTTACCAAGGAGTGCTCTAAAAATTCACTGTTTATACCAGGTACTTAGGAATGGAGCTCCTCAACTCAAGATGTTCAATACTTGTCAACTGAGTGCTGGATGGCGAGAGGTATGCCCTAGTGATCTTGAAGAGGTTTTAAGAGGAACTTGTTACTGTGAGCTTCATAAAAGAGGGCCTCTCATTTTCTAGTAATGGAATTATTAGGCCTATAATGTTAAGATTGTATGCTGAAAGTAATAATGACATTTTTTTAATGTACAGAAGGTTGCAATTTGATGTGTTGGTGCAACAATGTTTTATCTTCTTAAGTAGCATTTATGCTACTATGTGGGTTTGCCAGTGTCTTACCTGGATGGATGACTGCTCTATATTCCAATACCCCTATGTTCTGAAACCTCCTCTTGATTTACATGCCAGGGTTAGGGATAGGGTTTGGGTAAGGATTATGAAAATATACTAGAGGTGTTGGAATATAGGGTTGTCAGAACATAAGAGTGTCGGAACATAGGGGTGTCGGAACATAAGGGTGTCGGAACATAGGTGTGTAACCCCTGGATGTACAGACAAAACTTAGTTGAGGCGTTTTTGCACATAGTGTTTGCGTGTGAGATAAGACATTGTTGCACTGACACAACAAATTGTTGCTTTGTCTTGCAGGGTTTACATTCTGCATGTATCACTCATCAGTGTTATTTTCTCACTGGTGTATTATCTGAATATAGTTTCAGTCTTAGAAATACTGGGCTCGATTTCACAAAGAGCTAAGACTGATTGCTAAGCAAAGTGTGATGTCACAATACAAATCACTATGGTAATACTGACAACTCATCTTAAGATGAATCTTAGTGCTTTGTGAAATCGATCCCTGGTGTATTAAATGGCATGTTGACTGTCATTAGAATCCAGCATTCTCACTACTTAGGCAGCCAAAATTAGCTTAGTTGATGTTATTCATTTTCTTCCTCAGGGTACCTTCTGGCCTATGGGTTACAGTGCAAAGCACTTTTGAGTTATAGTGCAAGACACTTTTGATTTTTCCTTGGTTTCATTACCAGAAACATTATAAGCATCCCTATGGAGAAATATCTTAAATTTTTTAAAATTAATTGTCAATTTTTCAGAGATAAAAGTAAAGGGAGAGTAATATTTCAGATACATTTACTACTTCTTCCAACAGAACAGTTGAACTTTCAAATATTACTTTGGTTGTTTGGTCTCTCTTAGGTTTTTTGTATACATATATATTTTTATTTATATTGAACTGTATTACAAAAGTATTTTAAAGAAATAAAGTTATCACATATCAATACCTTTGGTGATAATATGAGCATAAATTCGTTCAGATTGTCAAAATATTTGAGTTAGGCAATATTGAAAATTAAATTCTGTAATTGAAACAATTATTGAACACTGCATAACACTACTTTTATCAAAATCTCCTTATGGTGTTTCCATAATCATTTTTGTGATATTTTAATTTTGTTTTTTTTTCTTTTAATTTTAGTTATTGCGGTTTCAAAATGCATTATTGGAAACTGTGTTTCTAAGGATTTCAATAGTTTCTTTCAAGAAGAAGAAAACATTTTTTATCAAGTTTGTATCAACCTGAAGTTGTGCGATGTATTTATGAGCAGAATAATATTATTTATATAGTCAGTTAACTTAAAATTGCTCATGGGTCATTATTTTAAAAGCTATCATGTATTACCTTTTTACAAATTGATAAAATGAGTGCTGTCCAAGTTTTTTTTACTGCAACCCTTAATTTTAAAACAATTACCTCTGAAAATGATCTGACCAGCTAAACAATTTCATAATTATGGACAGTGGTCACTGTTTTAAAGCTGTTTGCCTTTGGTTTAAGCTAGACCACCATTTTATCAACTCTGAATACAATAAAATGAAAATGAATGAACTGTAAACTTGCAAAAAGAATGAATTATTTTATTGTTGTGTTGTTTTTGTCAAAGCTTTGTCTTTGTAAATTGATAAACAATTGTTCATTTTATTGGGGAAGAACACCTGTACTGTATTTAGCGATTTGTGTATGATAACATAATTTGTCTTCCCAACCCAGGCTTTAGGTTTTGAAGTAAATAGCACACAAATTGCTTCTGTACAAATTAATATCATTGTCAACAAGGTGTTAAAGGTATCGTACACGTTTGGTAATGACTCAAAACAAATATTAGCATAAAATTTTACTTGGTAACAAGCAACGGAGAGCTGTTGATAATATAAAACATTGTAGGAAACGACTCCCTCTGAAGTAATGTAGTTTTTGAGAAAGAGGTAATTTCTCACTAAAATAATAAAAACTTCTTGCAAGAAGTTTTTATTCCTATCCGAAAGCACACAATTTGTACAAGGGTGTTTTTTCTTTCATCATTTCTTGCAACTTCGATGACTAATTGAGCCCAAATTTTCACAGGCTTGTTATTTTATGCATATGTTGGGATACACCAAGTGAGAACACTGGTCTTTGACAATTACCAAACGTATACCTTTAAAATACCAGAACCTCCTTATACCATTGAGTTATGCTTATACGATTTACTTATGAGATCACAGGGAATTTCCCCATTCTGAAAAGTACTGGACGTGAAATTTCATCTTTCAAAACTCTAACGATGATGGCGCTCTTCGAAGGTGAACATTTACCACTGGTATCCGGTGCTGACCGTTATGTTCAAATGCGTAAAACATTCTCAACCGTCGAACGCCAGCGATGTGTTAATTCAAAATGGCGTCTTGAATTTTGTTTTGGTGGCTGAAAAATCGTCCTACTATTTTCATTTACTGACGGAATTTGCACCGGGAAACCTTTACCTTGAGGTAAGAAATGAATTTTTAGATCATTGTAGATCATCATTTGAATGCTTTACATTACCATGTACAGAATCATTGACGGCAAATTAATGAGTTTTATTTTTGCTCGTTTAATATTTGGTTTATTTCATACCGTAATTGGTTAATACATTTTAACGCAATGAAGGAATCAAAGCGTGTCTGGTTTCAGAATGATTTAATTCAAATGAATTATTTTGAAGACAGAATTGGCTATTAATCATCGGGGAAAAGAAGTAAAGTATCAAATGGATTGTTGGCTGATTTAAGGTTGTGCCTGTGAATGATAAGTAGCCAGGGAATTTGGAAATATTTCATATGTTTTTAGCCAGGCTTGCCAGCTAGCTCTCTCGATCGTGTCTCGATCATCATTCTCAAGTCTTAGTCTTCATGATGGTCTCCATCCAGGGTCTCTCAGTCTCACAACTAGCCCCACTTCTGTGGCCAAGATCTGAATCCTTGGCCATACGACACGTCTGGACCTAGCCCCATAAATTGGGCCAATCACTTCGTATCCTTGGCCCCAGCACCATTGCAATTAAATGTTTGTGGATTATTAGATCTACAATCCGCCTCATGAAAACTTACCAATCGGATACTAGGCCTACTGTACTTGCGGATAACCGGCAAGTTGGTTTTAGTTTAAAAAACATTACCAGTTTTTTGGGGAAAATCGAATGATTTCGAGTGTGACCTTTTGCAAAAACGTTTGGGTTCGAACTAGGTTTTGTCGAGTTCCCTGACAACAACAATACGATCGATTGCTACAAATTAAGCTGTTACCAGACTGATTTACTCGGAGTGCGCCGAGAGTGCAATTTGAGTTTTGTGTAGGCCTAGTAATTTTACTTCCCTGCGCGGCGGCAACACTCATGCGAAACGCGATCCCGCTACCCGCGCCGCATTTAAAGCTAGTTAATTAAAGTCCTCTCTTTCAGTTAATTGTTTCCGAGTAATGTGCAATTTTGATTGTAACGATGAATTCAAATTGCACTCTCGGCGCACTCCGAGTAAATCAGTCTGGTAACAGCTCAATTGTAGCAATCGATCGTATCGTTGTTGTCAGGGAACTCAACAAAACCTAGTTATCGAACCCAAACGTTAGTACTGGTGCTCGATCCTGTTCTATAATAACGTTAACAAAAAAAATGGGAGCGTAGTTTTGAGAACGTGTGTACGCCTTCGCAAAGAGCAAGAGGTCAACAAGATTGTTGAGATTTTTGCAAAAGGTCACACTCGAAATCATTCGATTTTCCCCCAAAACTGGTAATGTTTTGTAAACTAAAACCAACTTGCCGGTTATCCGCAAGTACAGTAGTATCCGATTGGTAAGTTTTCATGAGGCGGATTGTAGATCTAACAATCCACAAACATTTAATTGCAATGGTGCTGGGGCCAAGGATACGAAGTGATTGGCCCAATTTATGGGGCTAGTCTGGACCCAAGTTTTTGTTGAGGGGGTGTTGAGCCAACAAGCGGACGGCGATCCAAGGCGAATTCCCTAGTACTACAGGATGGGCAGGTCGGCGATTTAAACCAACTAAATGTTTTTACTTACCTCTTAGCCTTAGCTTGCCCTGAGTGTTTTGGATGTTTAAATAAATAACAATTCAAAAAAATATTTCAAATAAATTAAAAACAATTCAATTTCCTCCGAATTACTTCCCTCGATGGTTACCGAGCGCGGTCATTTTGAAATAATCCCAATCATGCCAATCAAATCACGACGTCATCAGCCGTCCGGGCTGTTGGCGGAACGAGGGTGCGAACAATTCACTAGATGTTTTATGTGAATACAGCTTGGCGGCTATGCGATGTTATTTTAGCGCGCGCGATACTGTAGTGTAGGTGTCACATAAAAATCCGTTGAATTGTTCGCACCCTCGCTCTGCCCACAGCCCGGACGGCTGATGACGTCGTGAATTTGATTGGCATGATTGGAATTATTTCAAAATGGCAACGCTCAGTGAACATCGAGGGAAGTAATTCGGAGGAATTTTTTTAAATTTTATTTGAAATATCTTTTTGAAATTTTATATATTTACACATCCAATACACTCGGGGCACGCTAAGAGGTAGGTGAACACATTTAGCTGGTTTAAGTCGCCGACCTGCCCGTAGGGAATGTGCCTAGGAATCGCCGACCGCTTAGCTTAACCAAAAGTTGGTTTGATGTGTGGCCACGGATTCAGATCTTGGCCACAGAAGTGGGGCTATCTCACAACAAGTCTCTCTCAGGTCATGCAGGTCAGACCCAGACAAAGCCTAGACCCAGTAATTGGGGTGCTGTACCTCTTCTTAAAAAATTGTTGACATCTTCGGTCGTACTAATTAACTCTAGCGCCCCAGATAACTTTTGTCATGTTTGTAGTTAATGATGGGATATTTTATTTTGCTTGATTTTCCGAATACCCAGCCACAAAAAATGCCCCCAAATGACAAAAAGACCCAACAACAAAACTTGAAAATCGCCTACTGGCTTCGCGATATGTCAAAGATGCAACATCAGGCATTAAATTGTACTCACGATCATTTTTTGTGCTCCAAATTGATGATTTTTAGTCCACAATCAGAAAAAACTATCCTCCACAATCTACTTGATTGGACTCTCTGTAATATAGACAGGTGCCCTAGCTGCCTACCCATGAAAGCGTGACCACATGCACTACCACTGCACCAGGACCACGCGGTAGTCAGGGCACCTGCTATATTACAGAGAGTAAGATTACATTATATATGAAGTTTACATTATTATTATTTTTTCAGAGGTTTGCAGCATGTTTTCTCTTCATTGGTGTATGATTTCTCCATTGTGCAACTAACATTATTTTACGTGTGTATCCTACTTGAAGAAGCTATTGGTAACTATGTCAACCCAACATCAGACACCCGATAGAAAAAAAAACTTTGCCCCTCTTCACACCTCCACCTCCCCACAAGTTGGCCATTCAATGCCAAACACCATGATGCAGCAGCCTAAGACACCCATCCCTCAGAGCCCTGCTCCTGCCAATCACTCATTTCGCCAAGGTTCCATGTCAACACCGTCTCCCCAGATGCCACAGAGCCCAGATCCCGTCCACGACCTCCCTCAAGAGCTACTTGAAGCAGGTTGGAGACAGTTCTGGAGTAAGAGGGAGGGGCGGAACTACTACTTCAATAAGTTCACTAAACAATCACTGTGGGAGATGCCAACTCTGGGTGGAGAGAGGGGTGCATCGCGGGTAAGAAAGAAAATAGGATTCAAGCTTTAAACTTGTTGATTTCATTTTTAAAATAGCACAATTCATCTTTGATTTTCTACTGGAATAAGTTGGCTAAATAGTCACTGTGGAAAGTACCTGCTCCATATGGAGAGAGGTGTGTATCAATGATTAGAAAGATAATATGGCAATAACTACAAGATTGACACAGGTCAACCATCAACAACAAAATGTGGCATTTGATCATAAATTATTAGCAAAGGAAGTTGAAGTTGCATTTGAAGTTGTATTTTGATCTTGATTGTCTTTTCAACCCACAGCATGACCCTCTTGGAATCCAGATTGACCCAAGGCCTGGTCATGGACATCCAAATATAACTTCTCCACCTGGTGGTCTTGTACCCAGAAGACAGTCAATTGAAGAGTCTCCACTCAGCCCAACTTTCAAGCAGGCTGAACTTGAAGGGTGGGTCTAACCTCTTTGTTATTTGTGTATATCAATGAAATCCTACCTTTGCTAACACTCTTGGGTCACACACAAACAAATCAGGAACAACATTTGAGATGAAAGAAAACTCATCACTGACCCCTTGTGCCAATGTCGCACACAGCTACTGTCTGCCACACACTCGCTATTTTGTGTTGTTTGCATTGTAGTTGGCATTTACCAATTACGAGTCAACTTGTAAACGTGTAAACACCAGCTACAATGCACACAACATTGTATAATACACAAGGACATTGACTCTCAAAATGGCGCGACCAAGATTATTGTGATGATAACATCAGGTGAATTGGGTCAATTGATTTATTTTGAAACTTGTAAGTGAGATGAAATATCAAGAAAACTTTCAGCTTTACTGAGATAAAAGGGTGACAAAATTGAAACTGAATTCAGTGAGTGTAGAAATCAAGTGAGTTTTGTACCCTCAAACTGAAGTGGAATGAAAATCCTACATTATTATTCCTTCCTGAGACAGTCAAAGATGATCATAATTACTGACTAGTCATGGTCATTGTTTTTTTGTTTTTTTTAGCCCTTTCTGGGACTTCTCTATCCACACTAATGTCACGATGTTTGAGAGGTATCCTAGTATACTGCCGCCACCCCATAATGACATCGAGCTGATGAGGGGAAACCTGGTACAGAAACTGCGCTTCCAGTACAGTGAATTATGTCAGCAACGTGAAGGTATAATATTCAATTTAAAAAAGAAGATATCTGGTTAAACTTCTGACAAAATTGTCTCGAGAGACCTGTATGGGTGTGAACTCCGGCTATACGGCAGTTACAGGTTGAATTGCTTCTGACTGGTACCCCAAACAAAGATATTAACAACATAGGGAGACCACCAACATAGGACTAAGCGCCTTGAGCGTCTTTTTAGGCGGATTTTGGCGCAATATAAATGCTTTTTCTTATTATTATATTATTATTATAGCTGAGTTGGTAGATTGCCAGCACGTTAATCCGGATGTTGCAGGTTTAAATCCCGCTCTAGTCAATTTTTGTTTGTTCAACCCAAAATTTGATGATATTTCAAACAATTATGGTTTGAAATTTTCACCACAAATCAATTTACTTCTATGGCAGATGCACACCTTGGAAGAAGTATAAAGTCATTACAAACAAAACACTTTACAAAGCAGAATTTGTATTTCTAGTTGTCATTGCACATTGTAGGGAATCCAATTTAGATTCTAAGAACTCTTACATTTAGTTTTGTTTAATAATTAGCAATATTGATGGCATAACACTAGGATTTAATGAATCAACGATGCATGGATACCTTTGATCTGTCTCTGTTGTCAATCATGTCGAAGCTGATGATAGCTTGTTGTAAAGAGAAAATGATTTGCGTGGATGATGTTAAGAACTATACTGGACCTCTTTATAATCTTAATACTTCCAGTAAATAGCAAGACTTGAGCATTTTCTAATGTATTGTTTGTCTGTACCAGGGATCCAAGCACCAAGGGAATCATTTAATCGTTGGCTGCTAGAGAGGAAGGTTATTGATAAAGGTCAAGATCCAATGCTACCCAGTGATTGTAAGCCAGAAGTATCACCTTCTATGAAGAGAGAAATTATGAGCGATATACCCATCAGGTACCTTAGAATCATTATTCATCATGTGGTCATGTTTCAACACTGTGAAGAGTGTTTTTATGGCCTGAGGAAATTGAGTCCAGATGAATGTGTGAAGCGCACACATTTCATGGCCCAATTTAAGTTTGTAGATCACATATTTGACTTGGGAGGAGCTTCTTAGCACTCAACATTGATAGAAATTCAATGCAGAGTCAAGGCCAACTGAGGCTAAACTGTCAGATTTGTTCTCAACTTTTAAAGGGTTTTGGGATGTTTTAAATGGAAAGGTATTTAGGAATGGGAATAAAAGAGTGGTGACTCAGTCTTAAATACCTTGCAGGGTTGTGGTCATGCGGTAAAGGACTTTTGTCGCACGGCCACGACCCTACCAGGTTTTAAACGGCCATTTAAGACCTCCTCGCCACTGTTTTATTCCCTTAATATTAGTCAAGGAACTGCAATATGGCTTGTCCATTATAGTGAGAATTTTAATCAATGAAACAGCCCCAGTTTGGTGAGAGTTTTTGCAAGGGTAAAAGTTTGTTCAAAAGTCTATTATATTTCACTTAAAAGAGTCCAGTGATGAATTTTTTTGAGAAATAAAACATATATTAAGATAGTTTGATACTAATTAATTTTCCATGGCTGGTCTGATTTCTTGAACAGATTGTACAGGCCAAAGTTATACGGAGAAGCCCGTAAGTTGTTGTATAGATACGCTGAAGCTGCAAAGAAACTTATCGATACAAGGTAAGCAACGGTTGTATTTCTTGGGATCTTGATAAGGGACAAAATTTGTCAAAATGTCTGGGTGTATACCGATCAGGGGCGGATTGCACCAAGTGGTCTTAAACCGGTCTATGTGCTATAGCCGGCTAACTTGAGACGGGCTTAGACAGTCTTTAATTATAAACTGATTGCAATACCACAGTCTATACTTTAAGCCAGTCTTAAATCTTAAGCCTGTGCTGAGCTGGCTATGATCGATCTTTGTTTTGTTTTTAAACATGGCGCTACATCTGTTAGTTGTTAATGATTTCATGCAAAGAGCCCTATGCAAGACTGTATATTGATAGCGTTTACTCGGTCTGTAATTTTATCCCAGGCTTTTTGTTTTCTCTTCTCTCCATTGTCGCCTATTGTATGATCTTTGTTTACCTTTCAAAGCCATTGTCACTGTCTCAGTGTGCTATGGATAATGGCGGCCATCGTAACTAACCAAGCTTAGGAATGCTTGTTTGTATTTCACTACTCCTCACTGACTTATCTAAGACTGGCTTATTGCAACAGGCTTAACAACTTACTACAGGCCTCTAAAGCCTAAAAAAAATGTTATGTTGGTGTAACGGGCCAGAAAAAATGCGGGAGGTAGGTCTGGATTTTTTTTATATATATTTTTTTTTTAAATTATAGTTAAACGAAACTTGTGAATTCCAGTTAACTGTTAACTGTTTCTACCGTTCCAATCAAAACTCTAAGCCACCGGATGTCAACATACTTTCCAAGTTTAATAGAACACTGTACCTACTCCTAAGGGTCACAGAACCAGGTCATAAAACCACAAAGACATGGCGTGGGGCTTGTCTTTTGATTGAAGTAAGAGTATTAAAAACTGAAACAATGTATAACAAACTGCAGAGGATTAAGATGAGACTAATTGGATCTCAATAGGAGTGTCAATCATTCTCCCAGGGCTGGAGAGTGTCTGGGGCTGACATTTAATAAAGAAAAGGATGTCAGGGTTTTTTTTCACTGTTGGCCTCGTTTGTGGTAGGAAAGTTGTTTTTTTAATCATTGACAAAACTTCAGCTGGGGGAAAACAAGTTGAATAAAAAATATTGAGGGTCGGCCATATTTTTAGGGTAGGTCGTGGTTACGCCAACATAACACCTTTTTTTTTTAGGCCTAGTCATAAGCAGATAAAATCAGGAATGCTATGGTATCAATATCAACCAAGTCACCTGTTATATTTTTCCACAAGCCTAGTAACAAGCAAATAATGCTCGCAAACTAGGTCATGGAGAGCACACTAAAGATTGAGACTGTTTGTTGGTTTTTCAGGAAAGCATCTTCTGAGAGTCGTAAGATCATCAAGTGGAATGTTGATGAGATGTTTCGATGGTTGAGAACCCAGCCCTGCTGTAGTATAGATGAGTACATGGTAAGACCAAAAACAGATTTCCGTTTCCGATTACATGCCAGTTCAAAATAGGGTAGGTAGGGAATTATTTCATTTTTTTAATCCAGTTTTGTTGTTGGTGTTGGTTATATTAACGATTACATTTTGGAAATGATGCTGCAAAGTGTTCGATTCAAAGTATTTTTTTTACCACGTGAGGGAGTGTGTGGACCAACATGATGTGATTTTTTCATAATTGTTTTTATTTATTTAGCCATTGATCCCCAAAACAACAAACAGGCAATCAGAATAAGATGAAACTGTAATTGTGATGCAAGGAAATTTGACGTTTAAAAGTATCGTACACGTTTGGTAATGACTCAAAACAAATATTAGCATAAAAACTTACTTGGTAATCAAGCAACGGAGAGCTGTTGATAGTATAAAACATTGTAGGAAACCACTCCCTCTGAAGTAACGTAGTTTTTGAGAAAGAGGTAATTTCTCACTAAAATAATAAAAACTTCTTGCAAGAAGTTTTTACTCCTATCTGAAAGACACAAATTTGTACAACAAGGGTGTTTTTTCTTTCATCATTTTCTTGCAACTTCGATGACCAATTGAGCCCAAATTTTCACAGGTTTGTTATTTTATGCATATGTTGGGATACACCAAGTGAGAACACTGGTCTTTGATCATTTCCAAACGTGTTCAGTGCCTTTGAATGGTCCTCTTAATCAAAATGCTTAATGAGCTCACTTGAAAATAGGAAGTGTTATCTCAATGTTCTTTTTGTTTGGGGGGGGGGGTCAACGCAAACCTACCAGTGGTAGACAACTTGTCTGTCTAGCTTACTGTCTCGTTTTGCAATCATCCTGAAGTCTTTTATTATTTTAGTGAGAAATTACCTCTTTCTCAAAAACTACGTTACTTCAGAGGGAGTCGTTTCTCACAATGTTTTATACTATCAACAGCTCTCTGTTTCTCGTTACCAAGTCAGTTTTTATGCTAATATATATTTTGAGTAATTACCAAACGTGTACAGTGCCTTTAAAGCGAGAATTTTTTTTTAAAAGTAAAATCCATTAATTAAACTTCTAGAAAAAAGATGTAGTTTTGAGAAGAGCCAAGTGTGGGTTTAAATCTGGGCATTTCAAACCCTTCTCTTTAGGAGAAATGTGTAATTTAGTGATTTTCCTGATATTTTAGAAACGTTTAGCTCATCTGAAGGAGCAGTGTGGACCTCATCTCAACTCAGCTGTCCAATCATCCGTTGAGGGAATCTGTTCTAAGATGTGTAGCATGTCATCTGAGATTGTTAAGAAACTGAGAACTAAACACTGGGAGCTCCTTAAGGAACATCAAATTGAAGGTAAACTCAATTCTCTTAAACATTTAGTGCAACAATTGAAATGGAGGACAGCTAGACTTTTGAAATGTTTGCTTTCCAATTTCCTATTGCAGATTGGCATTTTGTGTTTATCATTAAAGATCAGTCATTTGGAAGAATGAAATGAAGCAACAATTTAAATGGCACTTAAGAAGTATGGTGTTAAATTTAGTAAGAATGAAAAAGCTTATTTCTTGTCTGACTTTGTTATGGACCAGCAACAGCTTAAACCGTTTTCTTGTTCTCTCTTTGTTTAGAGCCGGCACCATTTCCCAGGGCGCCTGCTGATAGGAAGATGCCTTGCTACCCAGTATATGACTATGTACCCAGCCCAAGGTTACCCACAGTAGATATCCATGAAGAGGGAAGCACAACGTGCCTTCGTTATAAAGGAGAAATGATGAAACTCAATACAGCTCACCTCAAGAAACTGGTAAGAGGAGAAGTTGTTGGGAAGGAGTTGCTGTTTCGTAGTAACAGGAACCATTCAACGTGCTATTTTGAATTCACAATATTGGATACTGCCTTAATTTAGTCCAATCATTCTAATGGAGGACCACTGCCTTTATCTTGTAGAGCTCTATTTAGGCAGTGTCTAAATAGACATCTTAAGCAGTGGCAACATCTGTATTTCTGGTTCCTCCTATCAGGGTGTTTGAGCAGGAAACCAGGCTTTCTGCCTCTTCTCACCCATACACTCTTGCTTTGCTGAGATGTAGAACAAGGAGCCATTTCAATAGCTTTGTATTACAATACTGCATCTCTTTGGAACTCCTTGCCTGGTGCATGTTTCCCTCCATCCTACAATCTATACAATTTAAGAGGAATATCAATTCCTACCTTCAGCTCCCCTGAGTTATTTCATCTTAACTATTTTCTACTTTTAGCCCCTTATCAAGAGTGGCTTTTAGCCTTATTTGGGGGCAAACTCGCATCGCATAAAAAACCCCCAAACAAACTGTAAATATGGCATTGCTATTGAATCATCTAGCCTCAAAAGAATCATACAAAGCCTGTTGTACTTCGCAGAATTTGTATCGAGCTTTGATTGTAGTTGTTTAAAGGGATTGTATACGTTTGGTAATTGGAACCTACTGTCTGTTTGTTGTAGATATTTACCATAGAACTAACCTGTGAAAATTTAATTTCAAAAGGTGGTGGCGTTTTTGAGATATTGCCGAAAAACTGGAGCGGTTATGTCCACGCAGGAAGAATAATCTGCAATTGGAATGCACAATCTGAGAAGCACTTCTCAGATTCATTTTTGTTGTTGATAAAAACTGATATCTTTTTCCATAGCCACAATTCTTCAAAGTGAAATGTTTCTCAAAATTGTTTATACAGCGCCTTGAGGCGGAACCGATCTGCATCTGTTTGCGCTTTATAAATCTCTCTTTATTATTTTTATTATTATTATACTATGAGAAGCTGCTGTACTTCTTACTTAGTAAGTTTTTATTGCCATTAATTTTATGAGTAATTACCAAACGTATACAGACCCTTTAATGTAGGATAAAACCCTGAATCAAAGCTGTTTCTCTTTATTTCACCTCAGGAGATGCTTTACAGGTTGCACTGTAGAGATGATGCAGCCAGACAGAATTTCTTGCCAAGAGTTTGGTGTCTGCTTCGGAGATATCAGGTTAGAGATCCAGACATGGTGATATCTTGGAGACAAATGTAGATAGAAATCCTCAATAAAACTTTAGTTTTTTTTACTTTGGTGCGTGAATGAGGAAAGTCTCAAAAGCAGAACTTGATTCGGAATACTGAAGAATTTAAATGATGAAACTACAAGAAAATGGTGTGTTAATGTATGGAGACGCCAGGGGGTGATCCCAGGGTGAAGGGGGTTATTCTGTCTTTGGGGTGTGAGCTTGTGTCCTCTGATGTCAGGGAGATGTTGATTTACACATGGTGGACAATTTGATAAAACTTTGGTTGATGTGTTTGATCTTCAATTCTCAACACTCTTTTATAATCCTCCACACTCCTTGTTGAGGGAAATACTGAAGAATTCAAGTGATGAAACTGCACAAAAATAGTGTGTTAATATTATCAAAGTAAGTCTTTTTCTGGGTGCTGTTTCTCCTTTATTGAAGATATAAACTCATCATAATTAATGAGGAATCAAGTTCTTTGGCTATTGTCCAAATTTTTTTGACGGTGTCTTTTTTTCTCTTCTCTGAATCAGACATTATTTGGAGTTGGTCAATACGAGGGTCATGGCCTCCAGGGAGCTCTACCCGTCGCAGTCTTCAAGTCTCTTCATGATAACTTTGGAGTAACCTTTGAATGTTTTGCATCTCCTCTCAATTGTTATTTCAAGCAGTATTGCTCTGCGTTTGCTGACACAGACTGCTATTTTGGATCAAGAGGGTAACTGAACTGATACCAGGAGCCTATTTCACAAAGCAATAAAATTCATCGCAAGACAAATTTTCAGTATCACCATAGTGATTTGTATTGTGACATCACACTTTACTAAGCAACTACGATTGATTTGCAGTTACGATCAATCTTAGATCTTTGTGAAATCGGCCCCTGGTTTGCTCTGGTTAGTCCTGTGGATTTGTTTCTAACTCACTTCAAATAGTTTTTATTACATGTCAGATAGCTCACCTGCTATAGCTTATTTCGTAATAGAATGCGACCATATGGTGGATTTTAACATTTCCTTCCATAGAACAACAATTAAATTCTTGGGACTTTGTGTTGTTCAGCAGAGTGGGTCTGCACATGGGAAATCTGTAGATTTGTTGCAAAACTTGTCTTTCCTTTAAACTACAAGTAGTTGCTTTTTTTTAGTTGAAATCTTTCCTTCCAAGTCTTGTCATGAAGAGTTTCAGAGCAAACTGACTGATTGAAATGTCAAGTTGTAAACCACCATAAATAATAAAGAGATACTTATGTGGTGTTAACGCAGACATTAGTCTCCTGACGACGACTAGAGCAAGCTAGTCGAAACGTTGAGACCAATGAAGAACTCACTTCGCGGCAGTGAAGTTATTAACAAGAAGTCCCCCTGATCCACTAAGCAAAAGTAGTAGTCCCGGCCGATTTCCTACCTTCGGCCCAGGTAAAAGTTAAGAAGCAGGACGGTTCTTTTCAGAACTTGGTGGTCTCCCGAATTCCGAAATCTACTCTGCGGCAGTCGAATAGTCTCCCGAATTCCGAAATCTACTCCGCGGCAGTAGAATACACAGCAAGACAAGTTCTCAAAGAACAAAAATCTACACAGCAAAGTAGATATACACATGGTGTTACCGCAAGCCAAATATACATTGATACCTCACCATGCAATGCCTTAAATCCTATAGGCTACGTTAGTTTTGTTATATCAATTATAAAATCCTGTTTATGCCAAGAAAAAAATGATTCTTTTTTGTTGATGAGCGTAGGGGAGTTGTAAATTGTTCTTTTAATTGTGTTAATGTTTATTCCGCAGTCCCATTCTTGATTTCAACCCAGTAAGTGGTTCTTTTGAAGCTAACCCTCCCTTTGGTGAGGAGCTTATGGAATCAATGGTGGCACACTTTGAGGTAAGTTTTTTTCATGAGTTACACTGAACCAAATGCAAATTATTGTATCATTTGATAAAGACAAGATTAAACTTTGATTGTACTACAACCACAATCTTATGGTGTTTGTTTTATAACTAATGCAGGGTTCTGCCCAGGATTTCTTCAGTGCCGGAAAAAAGTTTTTCCTGGTACGGTCAAGTCAATTTCCTTTCAATCGTGCACGGAGTGGTTACACACGTGTGCCCTGCAGCTGTGCCTTGAATGTAGGCCTCCATAGTGCGCGCACGCCTTTACCGCCATGGGAAAACAATTTACAGCATCTATAGCATGGTGCTTACTCTGCAGTTCATTTTCCGTTGTATTAAACGCTATAGAATAGGGTACGCAACATGATGAAACTGGTATCATGTTATTCCAAGCGTAAAGCTATAATCAGCGTGACTGGAAACCATTGCGAAATCAATGCGAGTTTCGTTGGATATAATGTACATCGTACAGGCGGGAAGGGGATGCTCGATCCTGGATCATTAAAATAGACTCAAACCAAAGAACTAGGCTACTCAAAACTTTGGATGAAGCTTTTTACTGGTAAATAAACAATTTTACACGATGTTCAAAACATTTTGAAGGAAATGGGCAAAAAAAGCAAAGGAAAATGTGTGGTGGTCGGAAAACGAAATAATTGTGCTAGTGGTGGTCGGGGAATCATGAGTGCCGGTCGGGTTTTCCGGCACCGACCACCGTGGGCTAACCCTGCTAATGTTGTTAGTGTGGGCCTCTACAGCCATTACAGACGTTGCTCCAACCCCGACCAAGACAACCAAGGGCACAAATCCATCTTCCCCTGAGACTAAGGGATGCCTCCTATAATGGTGTTTAATTTATCACAAAATATTCAAACGCTTTTCTAGTATTGATTGTATTTGTAAGAAGAATTGGCCATGACACTATTTGGTATAAAACTCGACTTGTTTTCTCTTCCAGCGTCTCTTGGCTGGCACCTGTGATGCATTGTCTTTCATTGTCTTCATTCCTGAATGGAGAAACCCACCAACAGCTGCTCTTGTCAACATGGAGAAAAGCAGGTCAGTGGTTCAGGGTACTAGACTGCTTTCCAAAAGAGATTTCTTTTAATATTTTGGATTTATAAACCAAAAGCTCATTGTTTCCAAATTGCTGATGAACCTAAGGCAGATTCCTCCCTACTGTGGGAAATAGAGCCAACATTCTCCAATGGGCAGTGTAAATCAACATTAAGGTTAAGACCAAATACTTTGAGGTTGTTGCCTTCACTGACTCTGCCACTTAACCTGTATAACGATCATAATATGAAACAGAAATTTTGTTCTGTTTTAAAACATAGATACTATGTTAAAGGTATCGTACATGTTTGTTAATGACTCAAAACAAATATTATCACCGAATTGATGTGATTTTTTCATAATTATTGTTATTATTTATTTAGCCATTGATCCCAAAACAACAAACAGGCATTCAAAATAAGATGAAACTGTAATTGTGATGCAAGAAAATTTGCCATTTAAAGGTATCGTACACGTTTGGTAATGACTCAAAACAAATATTAGCATAAAAACTTCCTTGGTAACAAGCAACGGAGAGCTGTTGATAGTATAAAACATTGTGAGAAACGACTCCCTCTGAGATTACGTAGTTTTTGAGAAAGAGGTAATTTCTCACTAAAATAATAAAAACTTTTTGCAAGAAGTTTTTATTCCTATCTGAAAGTACACAAATTTGTACAACAAGGGTGTTTTTTCTTTCATCATTTTCTTGCAACTTCGATGACCAATTGAGCCCAAATTTTCACAAGCTTGTTATTGTATGCATATGTTGGGATACACCAAGTGAGAACACTTGTCTTTGATAATTTCCAAACGTGTTTAGTGCCTTTAACATTGATAACATTGGAAATTGTCAATCAGGTCATGACCTTTACTTTGACCTTTTTGTTTGAGTGGATCAGATGGGTCAGATGTTGCAGCCGTTTGCGGCTGCTATGGGCATTTTGGTATGAGCCGCTTCCAGCTGCTGTAGTTTCTAAAGGATTGAGTTAGGGTTTATGTAAATTCATCCATCCATATAAACTTGTACCAACAATGTTTGTTACTGTGATTATTCAATGGGAGACAGCCAGGGACACTCGTTAGCAGCAAACAAACCAGCTATTAAAATACATTGTTCACAGAAATAATGTGCTTGCTCCAAATGAAAGTAATAAACTACAAGGGAAACTGACTGGGTAAATTTAAATCAATTTTGGGGTGAACAAAGATGTGGACAAATAGAAAGACCGCCATCATATGGGCTAGATAGCTCAGTTGGGTAGAGCGCCGGCATGTTAATCCGGTGGTCACAGGTTCAAATTCTGTTCTAGTTAATTTTTCTTTGTTCACCCAAATATTTCTGAAAATTATGTAAAACTTTACCTGGTATGTTTGCTGCCACCTAGTATTGCAAAAGCTCACCCCTACTTGTATATTGAATGGCTTTACTAAGTTAATCCTTATTGATTGGTTTCAGGTTCAAGAGGAGACAGACAACTGTGACAGCTTATGAACATGAGTACCGCAGTGGTGCACAACATGCTTGTGCAGAGTAAGTACATATTTAGTTATATTGTATGAAGTTATGCCGTGTCCGAATTGACAGCTACGGCTATGGCTACGGCTGGATTGCTGTGTGGTCATTAGTTGAAGTATATGACGTCCTTAACAACACCCTTAGCAACAGTCTTAGCAATAGCTGTAGCCACCAATTTGGATACAGCCTAACTTACATTGGGGCTATGGTCAGCGAATTCAGATATTGAATGATACTTGGAGGAAGTGTTACAGACAGCAGTCAACCCTCGTTATAAAGAGCACTGTTATAAAGAGGTTCTGCTTATAAAGAGTACATTCTGAAGTCCTAAATCTCATTTCTATTTTGTGTTTCTTTGTTTTGTTGTCATCTTATAATATTGTTCCTTTTATAAAGAGTTAATTTGGCCAGTCCCAGTGACATTTTTGTAGCTAGAGTGGACTGCAGGTGTTCATTATAGATAAGAGAACTATGAGAACTTGTCTCTGTTGGTGATGCAATGTATCATGTTCTGTTTAATGATTTTAATAAATAGTTCAGGTAGATGTGATTCCATCTGAAACCTACAATTCAACCGTTGAATTATTGGATTCTTTACACAGTAATGAGGTCTACTATCGTGCCGTACATGGGACTGCCATCTTCTTTCTACAGAATGATGCTGGATTTAAGCTCTGGCCTCCAACTGATGAGAAGATCAAAGCATTAATGGAAGCTTACCAACCCCAACGGACTACACCACCTACCACAACAGCTTCTAAAGTGTCAAACCATAAGGAGGAAGATACAGAAGGTGAGCCTCCAAATAAAAAGGCTAAAGTGGATGCATCTTTAAGTTCTCCCTTAAAGAGGACTCATTCAGATTCTGAAAGTGATGCTCAACCTCCTTTGAAGAGTCATACAGAAGAGCATACTTCAAACAGACAAAGTGCATCCTTAGCGTCACCTACAGCTACAGGAAAGAAAAGAAATTTTGATGAAGATAACAATGGTGGCTCATCTCTGAAGAGATCTAAACTAACTGAAGACTCGTACTTGGACATCTCCCCAGCTCTAAGGAGTACTCATGATACGACATTAGAACTAGACAATGATAGATCAAGGAGCGAACAAAGACATGGGATTGATGGTGACAGAAAGAAAGAACATGCAACAAGTTCTCTGTCAGATACACCAAGAATAATTAATTAAACACGTCATGTTGTATACATGTGCATAGCTAGTCAATGCTAACAGATACCCCTGGTTGTACATGGGTTGAAGCTAACCTTAAAGGCCCAAACAATAGCCCCAACCAAAGCCAAATGTGAACATTCAAGTCTATTGAAGTAGTTTGGGCTTTTAATTTTTATCTGATTTTTGTTTTAAATCAAAGTTTTTTAAAAACAAAAATGTTATGAATTTGTTAATGACCATTATTGCACAGAATTAAAGTCCAGTATACTTTTGTTCACTTGTTTTCAAGAATTATGCAACATTGTTATATCAGTGCAACAAGGTTAGAAGTCAATAATAAATAATCAAGGTCATACCTTGCACACACATGGTGCTTTGCAGTAAGGTTGCATCTCACACTTTAGTAATATCTGTACATCTGTGAGCGTTTTCAAAAGACATCACCTTGTTTTAGTTACAATGCATAATTCAGGGTTGAACAATTTCAGAGTTTTTTCTGAATTCAGACTTTTTAAAGTCCGCCTGGTAAACAAAAAATATTAGTATTTTTTTCAAAATAAATAAAGTCGTGCTCTTTGATCTACATTTCTAGTGCTGAGGACACTGTTCCCCAAAAACATGTGAAATCTAAACCCCAGGGGTCCACCAAAAGGTTGAAATGCCATAATTTCAACATACCTCCTAAGATCAAGATACCAGTTTCAGCCTTGGTTGTCTTTAATGACTCTCATCAATGATAATGAATCCATTACAACATAAAGTGTTTGTTTACAACCCTTTTCTTTTGACAGAACGCTGATGATAAATTGTCTGTATTTGTTCTTTTATGGGGATTGTATTACAGCTTCTTCAAAGTCAGACAATGATAAAAATGACGCTATTTAATCAGATTAATTATTATCATTTCTGAAGGGTAGTATCTTGCCTTATGATCCGAAAAACTGAATTTCTTGCAAAGAAGTCCAAGGGCAATTTGAATCTAGTCAACAATCTTGTATTTTTGTATTTTCTTTGCTGACTTATTCAGTATGAAGTCTTAAATCCGCAATTCTTATTTTGGATTTTGTGGTACAGATTCACATGATGAATGCCCCTTCAAAAAGGGTTGTTTTAAAGCTGTTGTTTTTCTGAAGTTGTAAGATTAATTCTGTTAATGTAAGAGAGAAAAAATGTAATGAAATAAAATTTGTTTTAATTTGGTATTATTTGATATGTATTTTTTAGTTTGACTCCACAGTTTTTAGGCATCAAAATGTATATATTGTGTATAACAAATCCTATGTATTTAAAGTAGTTTTCATCCCCAAACCAGATCACTGTGAGAGAAAAAAATGTAATCTTAGCTATTTTTATTCCATGCATTTGGAAAGAATCGTACGTCATGCACCTAAAATGACAACGATTTTCTTTTTAAATTGAGATTTTATCTTTTGAGTCTTTGAGCTCTTTTGATAACCTCAAGTGAACTAATTATATTGTCTATTCGTACTGAATAAAATTATCTTGTTCCACAGTAATTTCAAACAAAGGTAATACTGCTTGGGTTGTTCTTAATCAGATGTTTTGAGAACCGTTTGGGGATAAAGTCAGAAGTTTAAATAACAATCATATTTATCAGTTGAACAATTTCAGCCTTTGATGTAAACAAGTTGTTACAACATCATTTCCCTCAAAAGTTTGTTTTCTAGACATTTCATTGCTACTTCAAGTTCTTGCAGTCGAGCAAAAGCTTGGTTTTTTTGTAACAGTATTTGATGGTAAATCACTTCATAATTACTGATTGGTAAAATGAATCTGTGATTTGCATCTTTTATACAAGAAAATTTGCAACAACCTTGTAAAATATTTTCCTTATATGGGGAAGTATGTTATTGTTGTGTTTGCTCTGAATAGCGTCTAAGTAAGATTTAAACACCGGGATACATGTAGTTACTCTAATTAAATGTTTCTTGTTTTTGCTAAACCAAAACGTTAATTTATTGTGATATCCAAACTCTAGTGTATTTTGCTCCATAAACTTGAATTCTCTTCTCAAATAGATTGTTGTATTTCAACTTGAAATCATGTGACAGTTTTGGAGTCCAATCAACTGGATATCATTCCCTGAAATGTTCAACTCGGTTATAATATTGGTTCTAGAAACTATAGGTCAATATTGAATAAAGAATTTACTTGCCTATTTGATTCAAAACTGTTTCAATGATATCTGTTTTACATTTGCAAATTGTTTTTTGTTTCTGTTCATTTTTATCAATCATTTCCTTTTTCAGAGGTTAATAACGAACTTGAAAGTGGGTACTTTGTCAGTTCCGCTGGAAAGTGTTATCTTGCTGAAAATTCACAATGTTGAAGTTGTCGGTCAAGTGAAAATCGTTATTTTATTTGATATAAATGGTTTTCATTAGGACGAACGAAATATATCCCACACAAATGAATAAGATGTAGGCCTGAACACTTCAATTTACATTTTAGTCTCGCATATATCTTGATTGTTGTTTTGTTTCTGTCTTTTGGTAAAATTCATGATTGTTTAAAAGGCAATACCAAGTCTATTCTTTGAAAATTAAACTCGATATAGAAATTTTCGTAAACTAAATTCTTGAGCATTGGAAATGTATTAACGTTGTAGACGTCCGTCCGTTCGTTGTTGTTGAAATTATCCCTAAATTACCGTCACAACACAAACAAATGTAGCCCATGGGGGACCCTATATAGTGAAAGCTTTTTTTGTAGGGGGGGGGGGTGGTGATTTGTTTGTTTTATTTTATTTTATGTTTTCTTCTGGCTAAGCGTCCTCGAAAAATGGGAGATTGACATATTTATCTCATCACATTCTTGGCAATATTATCAATTGACGTAAAGCTATGTTGGTTGTTTTGTTAATTCAAAAAAATTAAGTGTAAAATAGTTCAAACAGTCTCTAGAGATACAAAGTGACATTATTTCAAATTTAGTGATTTTTTTAGTGGCGTAGCTTTATAAGTTATAATTGATTCTAAGGGAGAGTCTTTTTCAAATATGATCAACTGGAGATCAATTTACATTTGGGATGTTGCCAATCTTCTTTTTTCGCAATTTACTTCGAGTTTTTAAAACGAATTCCACAGGTGTTTTTTATGTTTTACTTGCCTTCTACTACCCAAAGTGAATGACTGGGTTTAAATAATTAGTAAAGGATTAACCAACAAAATATCGCCATATCATACAGATCATGTATCCACTTTCATGATTGCCAAATTAAATTAACAACATGTCGTTATCACAAAAAGAAGTCATCACAAGTTGGAAAGTTGCAGGCTGTATCCTGAAACGGTTCGCTTTTTTTTATAGCGGGAAATGTTTAAAATCTACCACTTACTATTTTTTCTTTAGGAGAATATCACACATCACACATTGCACATGTGTATATTATCTGTATTATATATAAAATTATTAAAGCAATTGTTATGCCTGTGATGAAAGAATATTATATTAAATACATATTTCTTATCAATAATCCAGTCAGAATGTCATATGCAAGTAACTTTGTTATAAATATCCAAACATGTATAAAGTTTGTGCGAAAGGTTTGTTAAATTACCTTTTCCTAAGTTATGTATTTTAGTGGGGCCGTTAGGCTAGGTTCCGTTATCTGTCACAAAGCAGACATTTTGAATTGCCTTTGAACGTCAGTGAGAGTCACGAGGCAGGAACGAATCTGCGAACTTTGACGATGTGACGTGAACTTAAGAAAGACAAAGGTGTTGAATTGGCTGTCTTTGTTTTACTGACATGGACAAAGCCAATCTAGAGTAAGGGGAAAATCAACTAAATGCTTTCTGCTTGTAAGGTGTGTGCTCCTTTGATAACATCACTGATGTTGCGTTATTTTGTTTAATTCTTCTATCGCGCTAACGAAAAAGTGGAATTTAAAAAGATCCTCAATAGCTTAAAATCACGAATTCAATCTATGTGAAGAGTTTGCTGCAGTTTGTTTCTGAACATGAAGGAACTGAAAAATAACAAAAGCAAAACTCAAATGACATTCCAACAAACGTGAATGCTGGGATTAGGCCTATAAGGCCAATTTTGATTTTGATTTGTGGTTTTCTTGATAACCAACGTTGATTGTAGTAAATAATGGTCATAAAGGGTGGTGTTTATAGGGTTTCTTCGTAGCCTTGCAAATACGTCACACACTAGTAAACATGTTTTGTGCTCGATCATTTATAGATAATGCTTTATGCTGTTATGTTTTGATATGTTTTTAATAATGCACAATAAAATCACCTCTTATCAACTGTTCTACATACAATGATTATTGTTAGATTTTTGTGAGGATTTTCTGATTGTCTCGGACTCGTAGTTTGGAAGGAACTTTGTCTGTGATTTGTCTTATATCTATTTATAGATATTTATGATGAAAGGTATTTCATAAAATAAACATAATTAAAATACTATCCTGAGGAATTCATGTATTGTTTTAGTTTATCCTTGAAGTAAATTCTCCAATGAATATTTTGCGTGTATTATAGCCCTGGTAAAGCCACTCATTGGCGATCCAATCCCATGTGAAAACTATTGTGACCTCCAGATCACCTTTGTGTCATACGTAGTGAACAGACGACCTTCAGTCAGTGAAGGCATCATCCTCCATGATGACTGTACTTTGTATTTCAAACAATAGTGCGATTGATTTTTGAGATATTGTGATCAAAAGGTAAACGAATAAACCAAGTACATGTAGTCAGGCTCCCACTTCCCTCTAGATAATACGTGGAAAGACGTCTAGGTTGTACATTGTTTATTTCTATGTATCGTCTGCAAGAAAGCTGCGGCACTCTGTCACTGTTTTATTACTAATTTTATAGTCATTGAATGGAGGAGTGTTTCCTTGACCGTCTCATCAGAGGTCTTACTGTCTATGTTCAGTTCACAATAAACCAAACTACATCGTAGAGAAGAGGTGAGTTCCACAGTTTAAAAAACACAAACATCAAAGACTTCATTCATGTCATTGTAATCATCATTGTTGTACACAGCAGCAATGCACATCGCACGGTAGGTATGAACTTAAAAATCCATTTAAAAAGTTGAATGTGTGCAGAGGATCAGGAATCTAGATTCTAACATAGCCCCTTCATCAAGAGAGATATATCTAGTTTACAGAGGGAACAGTGAAATCAAGATTCATACTACTGACGTAGTACTGCTAATTAATAATTGAGCCTTCATCTTCCTGTACTGTGCAGAAACTTCCTCCTGACTGAGTACGTACACTCACACCTTGGGAAAGCAAGTCATTAGAATAGAGGAGATCATAGGATGACCACGAAAAACAGTTTGATTGTCAATATTTAGGGCTACAGAGGAAAAAGTGAAATCATACATGTTACGAAAGCAAGTAATGACAGGAGACCATAGTATGACCTCGGTCAAGGAGACGGTCATCTTCAAATAAGCGAATCATACATTACATGATGTAGCCAGAGGAAAGCAAATACTGCCTGGTTGATTTCGCACAATGGTCAAGAGGCACTATTATTATTAGTATTATTTTATTTGCCATAAAAACAGTACATAACAGAATACAAGACAATATACCCCAAGATGGGCGAGGAACAGCAAAAGCAAATTATATACATACTATGATCCGTAGATCTGTTTCCCCACATCTGGGTACACAAAAATATAAATAAATATAATTTTGGTACAGTATGCATTAATAACATCAGGTAAATAAACAATAGCAAAAATAAATAACTAAAAATAAATAAATACAATATTGCAAAAGGGAAGGAAAAGAAAAGAGAGCACTGTTTGTCCTGTTTATCAAGCGGGACTTGAACCTGTGACCTCCAGATTAACATGCCAGCACTCTACTAACTGAGCTACATGTATCTAGCCCTATGTTGGTAGTCTCCCTATTTTGTCAATATTTTTATTCGGGGGTGCCAGTCAGAAGCCATACAACCTTTAACAGCCGTATAGCCAGGGATCACACCCAAGTTTACGATACAACCTGGGAAACAGCAGGGAGACCGAAAACATTAGGGCTAGATAGCTCAGTTGGTAGAGCACCGGCACGTTAATCCGGAGGTTGCAGGTTCAAGTCCTGCTCTAGTCAATTTTTCTTTGTTCAACTCAATTTTAATTTTTTTTTACCCTATGTCAGTTTCCCTTAAATGCTTAGTAACCAGTATTAGTAGTTTCTTTGCTTGATGAACCGATTATAAACTAATAATCAATTCTCCTTTTACCTTCTCAATGTTTACAGACCAACAAGGACCAAGTTTGTGAGAAGAAATTTACAGTTGATTAACAACCTCCTTGCCTACCAATACCATGGATGAGACATGTACATGGCATCGTGATGGATGTCATCAGAGCACTGTATTAGAAATGTTAGAACAATTTCGTACGGATGGTCGTCTATGTGATGTGACATTGAAGATAGGTGACCACTGTGTTAAGGCACATAGGTGAGACAATTTTAAAAGATTGATCTAATATTTGAGACTTTGTATGGTGTGGCTAGTATCTGTCTTATACAGGGATTGCACAACTGTTGCAAATCAGCACACTTTATATTTTAAGTACTATAATTAAATTCAATTTAATTTTGGGTTGAACAAAGACAAATTAACAAGAGCGGGATTTGAACCTGCTACCTCCGGAAAAACATGCCGGCACTCTATCAACTGAGCTATCTAGACTTAATGTTGGCGGTCTCCCTATTTTGTCAACATCTATGTTCGGGGGTGCCAACATTAGGGCTAGATAGCTCAGTTGGTAGAGCGCAACCACGGTAATCGGGAGGTCGCAGGTTCAAGTCCTGCTCTAGTCAATTTGTTTTTGTTCAACCCAAAATTATTTAAAATTAACCCGGTGGTTTATTAGGCCTACTTGATAAATTCAATTTATTTTAAACTATTGGTCACGAACTAAGACAAAACTGGGTCTCTCATTCTGCACACTTATTGATTCAAATGAAACATCATTTAGAATCTAAATGGCGTGTCATGGCAGAACGGTCTAGTTAATCGGACCCAAGCTCTGGTGTTGTCAGCAGAAGAGTGTGGGTTCGAATCTTTGTCATGACACTTGTGCCCTTGAGCAAGGCACTTAACCATAATTGCTTCAGAAAAAGTTGGGAATGTAGTGCATTCTGCTCTACCAGCCAGGCTCCTAGTGGATGATACCCATGCCTACATCCTTACGGACTGTGAAGGGGGTAACTTTGTTTCATCCCCAGGAGTAGTCGGCAACGTGCCCCTGGTGATAGTTGATTTGGGTCGAAAGCCCAAATCAGTTTAGTGTAGCCCTCACCTTGAAGTGGTCATCTGGCCTTGTATGTCAGGCGATTTCTCATAAAAAACAAAGTAATAATAATCTTCTACGATGTTAAATTTAAAACTAATACTTACATGTAAAATGTACTTGGAAAAAGTGCAGTTAGTAACTCCTCCAGGATACAAAGCAAGATCAGTAGCGACTTCAAGATTGACTGAAATCAAGATTTCTTTGAAAAATCAATTCTTGTTTACACAATGTGTTTGTATTCATCCACATTTTTGTTATTGGTTTCTTGCAGGGTTGTCCTTGCTGCTAGTAGTCCATACTTCCAAGCAATGTTTATGGGTAACATGCTAGAAAGCCAACAAAGTACAGTCATCATGAAGGATATTGATCCTAATGCCTTGGATGCCATAGTAACCTATGCATACACAGCTAAAATCAAGGTTTGTTAATGAGGTTAAAGGCTTCGTACACGTTTGGTAATTACTCAAGATATATATTAGCATAAAAACTGACTTGGTAACGAGCAACGGAGAGCTGTTGATAGTATAAAACATTATGAGAAAAGACTCCCTCTGAATAACGTAGTTTTTGAGAAAGAGGTAATTTCTCACTAAAATAATAAAAACTTCTTGCTAGAAGTTTTTATTCTTAACTGAAAGCACACAAATTTGTACAACAATGGTGTATTTTCTTTCATCATTTTCTTGCAACTTCGATGACCAATTGAGCCCAAATTTTCACAGGCTTGTTATTTTATGCATATGCTGGGATACACCAAATGAGAACACTGGTCTTTGACAATTACTGAACGTGTACGATGCCTTTAAATAGTTCTCATATCTGTTAAATAATAGAAATAAGGTTGCATCACCAACAAATATTGGCACTGTCACAGGTTCTTAATTCCCATCTAGAAAACAAGATAATAACTTTTCTCTCCTCAGCTTGATCAAGACAACTCTGGGAGCATCTTAGCCTGTGCTAATCTTCTTCAAGTCACCAGTGTTTACAATGCTTGCTGCTGCTATCTGCTTCGTATCTGGCATTTAGCATCTTTCTACCCATGTCATAATAACAAGATAATAACTTTTCTCTCCTCAGCTTGATCAAGACAACACTGAGAGCATCTTAGCCTGTGCTCATCTTCTTCAAGTCTCCAGTGTTTACAATGCTTGCTGTCTATACTTAGCATCCCATCTCAACGCTGCTAACTGCTTAGGTATCTGGCGTTTAGCATCTTTTTATGGAAGTCATGATTTGGAGCAGCAGTCTTTCGGGTTTGCTAGAGATCATTTCAAGGAAGTGACTGGTGAGGCAGAGTTTCAGCTACTGACATGGAGGGATCTAGAGAAGCTAGTAGCTTGTGAGGATCTAGCTGTTTCTTGTGAAGAGCAAGTACGTCCCTTACTGTCCTACTCTTACATTTACCTTTAGTATTTGTGTTTTATCCATATGTGTGTTACACTCTGTATACTCAATACTTTCCTGAGTTCCTGAAAAGAATTCACAGACAAATTACTCTGCTCTAGAATGGCAAAGGTTGAGGGTTTAAATCCCATCATTTTTTCAAGAACTTAGGAAAGTATTCAGTATACAGTGCTTTATGGATTGTATACGTTTGGTAATTGGAACCCACTGTTTGTTTCAATCCTATGTAGTTGTAGATATATACCATAAAACTAACCTGTGAAAAGGTGGTAGCATTTTTGAGATATTGCCGAAAATCTTGAGCAGTTATGTCCACGCAGGAAGAATAATCTGCAATTGGAATACACAATCTGAAAAACGTTACTGCAGTAACGCTTCTCAGATTTAAATTTTGGGGGATAAAAAGTGATATCTTTTTCCATAACTGCAGTACTTCGAAGTGAAAAGTTTCTCAAAACGCATTATACTATCCAAAGCTGCTGTAATTCTTACCAAGTAACATTTTTGTTGCCATTAATTTTCAGAGTCATTACCAAACGTATACAGACCCTTTAACACACAACGCTGTTCGGGCAAAGCACAAATAATATTATTTATCCCTGATGCAAATTAAACATACAGTGATCTTTGTTGAATGCCCTGTGTAATCAGAGCATTATGAAATATAATAATATTTCAATATAAGTTTTGTGTATTGATCCAATTGACCTGACTTCATCTCCCATGGTCAATTTGGTTGTGCCATTTGTACAGTCAGGTTTCCTGTGTGTTGCTCTGCAGTGTGTATTTAAGGTGGCATATGTGCGGTTGGAGTGCACCATATTTTTACATGCAGTTTGACTTCCAAAATGGTAAACTGTGGGCAGACATAAGTTGCATGTGACACCAGTGTTAGGTCTCAATAGTGATAGTCCAAACGTTTGTAGTACATGAGTATTAATTCCAAGTTTCCAACATTTTCCATCAAACAGTCACATTGTATTTATGACCTGACGTAAAATGATCAAATGTGATCAGATCCATCATTTAACTTTTGCCTTCCTGGGCATCCATTCGTAAAGCTCTGTATATAGAGTGCTTTCCAGATCCAAACTTAAATCTTGAGATTCAATCTAGGTATGGAAGAGTCTTCTTTAAGATTCACACTGTAAGACATTGAGTTCCTTTGTCTGTTTCTTAAAGGTCTTCAAAGCTATTGTAGAGTGGGCCAAACTGAAACCATCCAAGCGCTCATCTAAAGTCTGGACCTTACTGAAGTATGTCGCCATCCCATTACTGTCTTCAGAATTCTTGCTTGATCAAGTAGAGAGTGAACCAATTCTATCACAAGAGGGGGCTGTTGCAACACAGCTACGGAAACTTCAAACTATCAGTGAGGGGGATAGTCCTGTAAGGACAAGAGGACACAGAAAAAAGATTAAAGTAAGAACAAGAATAGTTTTTTGTTATTTCTTTAAATTAAGTCACTGCAAATTAACTAGAGCGAGATTTGAACCTGCTACCGCCTGATTAACGTGCCGGCGCTCCACTAATGTTGGCGGTCTCCCTATTTGGCAATATCTTTGTTTGGGGTTGCCAGTAAGATCAACACAAGTTTCAGGCAGAATTGTCAAATTCTATGAATCACAACAAGACCACTATGTAAAAAAACAAGCGACAAATCACATAGTTGTCAAAAAGAAAATTATTTTATTTAATAAATAAATGAACGCAAAAACTCTACAAAGCCAAAGCTAAAAGAACTTATACGAGGGACTTTTTTCTGAGTGTTTCTGAAATACGGTAACAAAAAATGTGTACCTTCTGTTTGTTTGAGACCTTGGATACTGAGTTGATGATTTATTGCTAATGTGATACTCTTTCTTCAACCATGTCTTACTAGATACTTGTTGCTGTTGGAGGAGAATGTGAAGGATGTTCTCTTAACTCTTGCTACGTCTTCTGTGAAGGCAGTGACAAATGGACCAGGAGTCTTCCATTAGTCAAGATACAAAGCTCTGGAGTCAAGATACCAGACCATAGGAGTCTACCTGTTGTTTCTATGAACTCTGAACGTTCAGCTTTTGGAATGGCGTGTGATGGGATGACCATTTATATTGCAGGTATTCATGACATGTGTGCTATAGTTACCATGACATAGATTAAGTGAAGTAAAACAATTCAAATAAAAAGCCCTTGAGACCTTCAATATGCTAGAATCATCACCTTGTTCCCTGTTTGCAAGAGCAGGAATTAATACAAATTGTTATTAAACCATAATGGGAACAGACTGTATGCCCTTCCAGCCTTGGTTAAAGTCATTTGAACTGGAAAACAACAAGAAAGCTGATCTATGGTAAAGATAACAAGTTGTGGTTTCAAATCAAGTCCCAAATTATTTTTTTATAAGCCAAGTTAAAGGTAGGGTCATAGATTGGTAAATACTTCAAAAATTAATACCAATACAAACTTATTAGGTGAGAAGCACTGCAGCTGTTGGTAGTATAAACTATTTTGAGAAGAGGATTCCCTTCCAAGTAATATGGTTTGGATGATTTTCACCCCAAAACAATATTTGAATCTGAGGAACGATTCATGCATGAATCGTTTCTCAGATTTCTGAGGGTTGTTGTCCATTTGCGAAATGCTGCGGCCAGAGATGCTGTTGGTACCTGCTGTCACCTCGCTAAATGTGGATGGATCCAATGATCTTGTGAAAATAGCTTGACAGTTTGTAGCTGTGTTTCTCAGCAAGTAGACACTGTATTCAGCTGATACTTTCTGATGTGACTTTTATTGTATGTTTTAATTTTGCGTATAAATAAGCACAACCTTGACAAAAACCAGTATATGACCCTATGTGATAACGTGCATTCACTTGGATTTAAATCAGTAGCAGTGACCTTTCTTGGGAAATTCATTGCAGTGAAAACATTTATTTACATTTTAAAGTTTTGTGTCTTACATGCCCTGGCTCTAACAATCTTAAAAGTTTAAAGTTTAAAAGTTTACTTAGAAGGAAATAGTTGTACTCAATTCAATTCAGAAGTTTTCCCCTTTCTGTTTAATAGACGTACATCTTTGTTTGTGCATTTGTGAGTCTGTCCAAGCATAATTCCTTCAACCTATCAGCATCTACAATCTCCATTTTGTTTCATACTGCAGGTGGTTTATCAACGTCATCTGATTGCATTAATACCTTAGAGAGTTACAATGTAGAAGCTAACACCTGGGGCCCACTCATTACTATGAGAGAAAATCGTCATGGCTGCCAGGCATGTCTTCTAAACAACAAGCTGTACATTATTGGTGGGCATAACGGCAAGGCTTATTCAGCCACGGTGGAAAGATTTACCCCAGAGACTTCAATCTGTGATTACATATCTTCTCTACCACACCCTAAGGCATTTGCAGGATCCACTGTCTTGGCAGGTCGCATATACATTATCGGTGGGACAGGTAAGGAAATCTTATATATTGTTTAGAGCCTCACACTTTTAAAGAGGTAAGGTGTTACCATACATTCTTGATGTATACTTGGTGGTTTGTCAACCCTCTTGTGAGTTATTCCAAGATGAATATTGTAGAAATACTCAAAGTTTCAATCAATCATTTTCTGCAAGGGATCAGTTTGAGGGAATGCTTTGTTTGGAAGGCAAGACATATAAAATCCACATCATGTGTTTAGAAATCTTGTTGACACACTAGGCAAGACATATAAAATCCACATCATGTGTTTAGAAATCTTGTTGACACACTAGGCAAGACATATAAAATCCACATCATGTGTTTAGAAATTTTGTTGACACACTAGGCAAGACATATAAAATCCACATCATGTGTTTAGAAATCTTGTTGACACACAAGGCAAGACATATAAAATCCACATCATGTGTTTAGAAATCTTGTTGACACACAAGGCAAGACATATAAAATCCACATCATGTGTTTAGAAATCTTGTTGACACACAAGGCAAGACATATAAAATCCACATCATGTGTTTAGAAATCTTGTTGACACACAAGGCAAGACATATAAAATCCACATCATGTGTTTAGAAATCTTGTTGACACACAAGGCAAGACATATAAAATCCACATCATGTGTTTAGAAATCTTGTTGACACACAAGGCAAGACATATAAAATCCACATCATGTGTTTAGAAATCTTGTTGACACACAAGGCAAGACATATAAAATCCACATCATGTGTTTAGAAATCTTGTTGACACACAAGGCAAGACATATAAAATCCACATCATGTGTTTAGAAATCTTGTTGACACACAAGGCAAGACATATAAAATCCACATCATGTGTTTAGAAATCTTGTTGACACACAAGGCAAGACATATAAAATCCTCATCATGTGTTTAGAAATCTTGTTGACACACAAGGCAAGACATATAAAATCCACATCATGTGTTTAGAAATCTTGTTGACACACAAGGCAAGACATATAAAATCCACATCATGTGTTTAGAAATCTTGTTGACACACAAGGCAAGACATATAAAATCCACATCATGTGTTTAGAAATCTTGTTGACACACTAGGCAAGACATATAAAATCCACATCATGTGTTTAGAAATCTTGTTGACACACAAGGCAAGACATATAAAATCCACATCATGTGTTTAGAAATCTTGTTGACACACTAGGCAAGACATATAAAATCCACATCATGTGTTTAGAAATCTTGTTGACACAAGGCAAGACATATAAAATCCACATCATGTGTTTAGAAATCTTGTTGACACACAAGGCAAGACATATAAAATCCACATCATGTGTTTAGAAATCTTGTTGACACACAAGGCAAGACATATAAAATCCACATCATGTGTTTAGAAATCTTGTTGACACACAAGGCAAGACATATAAAATCCTTATCATGTGTTTAGAAATCTTGTTGACACACAAGGCAAGACATATAAAATCCACATCATGTGTTTAGAAATCTTGTTGACACACAAGGCAAGACATATCAAATCCACATCATGTGTTTAGAAATCTTGTTGACACACAAGGCAAGACATATAAAATCCACATCATGTGTTTAGAAATCTTGTTGACACACTAGGCAAGACATATAAAATCCACATCATGTGTTTAGAAATCTTGTTGACACACAAGGCAAGACATATAAAATCCACATCATGTGTTTAGAAATCTTGTTGACACACTAGGCAAGACATATAAAATCCACATCATGTGTTTAGAAATCTTGTTGACACACAAGGCAAGACATATAAAATCCACATCATGTGTTTAGAAATCTTGTTGACACACTAGGCAAGACATATAAAATCCACATCATGTGTTTAGAAATCTTGTTGACACACTATTATTCTTCATGGTGTATAGGAATTTTAGTTCAACTAGTACTGGTGTTAAGTTAATAGAAATAATTTAAGATTCAAAGTCACCGATTCATGCTCCATCATAACCAAAATTGTATAGCTTTAAGATAAACAAAATTATGAATAAATTTAAAAACCTTAAAGGAACATTACATAATTGTTTTTTTCTAACAAAACAGTTAAGCACTTTATATAATCCACCATATACATAAACTGACAAACCTGTAGAAGTTTGAGATCGATCGGCCATCGGGGTCACGAGAAAATCATGTGAAAAACCGATTACACATTTGCATGTGTTATACAATGCATGAATAAAACGCTCACGAGCGATAAACTCCAATCGGAAATTAGCTTTATTTATTTCTCATCAAATATGGCATTTCAGACAGAAATATTTCTAGGGATGTTTTCTACTATCATCATCATTAAACCGTGTAAGTTTTATGTAAATCTGTGATCTTAAAGAAAATTTTAATTACGATTTCTGTAACGTTCCTTTAATAGTCCAGCAAACTATTTTATTATGTTTTCTTCAGTCGTATTTACTAATTTACCAATACAAAAACCCCCAACAAACTAATAAATAACTTGATACTTGTTTGCTTTTCAACAGGTTGTAATGGAACTAATATATACCACACCAGCGTGCACTATTATGATCCTGTGAGTAACTGTTGGAACACCGTAGCACCATTACAAGAACGTCGCGCTTATGTTGGAGCAACAATCCTCAATGGTTGTATTTATGTTATAGGTGGATTCAATGGTAAATGGCTTAAGACTGTAGAGAAGTATGACCCCGAGGTCAACCAATGGTTCTACGTTGCATCTATGAAACATGAACGCAGCAGTTTTGGGATCAGTGTATTAGACGGTTGTATTTATGTTGCTGGTGGGTTTGATGGTAAACGTTGCTTGAGTACTGTCATTAAGTATAATCCACTGAATGATCGTTGGAGTAATGCTATTAGTCTGCCTTCAAGTCGTTATGGTATGGCACTTGCATCCATTGAGCTATAAATGCCATTAGTTTGAATCTCTCTACGATGCTTGCATTTTAAAAAGAAATCCTGTGTACTCAATGTTTTGATATAGGAGAGACGGCAGGTGGAAAACATCTGTTTGATTATGCCTTAGGACCATAAAAGGGTTTATTATATCAATGCCTCAAAGTATTTCATAAAGTAATAGTTTATCTTGTATTTTTTAACATAGCGGTTCAGGTTAGTTTATTTTTAATACAAGCAAAGTCAATGCAAACTTTGAAATGTTTTCGTTTTATAGTGTTTTTATTATTTAAGTTTCCTAAATGATCAGCTGAGTGGTATTCCTTCAGTTTCTGTTAAAATAAAGTGCGAAAGTAATTTGATGATTTAAAAGGAACAAATTATATTTATTAATCAGACACTACGTGCAGTCTAATTAATGAAGTTTACCTCCAAAACATGATGATTGTAAAAACAAACCTATTTGAATAGCGTTTAGCTGATGATCTATTTCTGCTAACTGTTTTGTAATGTATTTAACAATTGTTAATGTGTTTAACATTATTGTCAATGAGAGGACTGACATTAAATAGAATGACAACGTAATACTTAGACCTTCTTCGTAAAAAAATACAAATGGTGAAACATATAATTTACTTGGTACTTTACATAAACGTTCATCGGCCCTTCTAGAAGGAACGATTTGTAAACAAAAAATTACAAAAAAAATAATAAAACAAACTTATGCAATTTTTGTTTTTATATTTATAAAAAAAATGCATTGATTTCTTTGCTAAAAGCATTACCTTGTCAATAATGACTGAGGGGCCAAAAAATCCTCTTTCCACTGAATCAAAATGACATTTCCCTTCAGAGATGGATTAAATACTATTCATTATTCACCACATAACATAAATTGTATTTCACTGCAGCACTCACTGTTAATGGTAATTTCTTGTCAGTAGATTATTGCAGCCAGAACCGGTTTCGTTAGACTACTTTAAAGAATGCATAATTCATCTATCAAGTTGTGTGGCTTTTAGGAAAAATATTCTAATAACTTGAATCTCATGAAATATGGATATTTTTGTATCTTGATCATAATTGCTTTTAAAAGTGTAATTTTATTATTTATTATTTTTGTTATTATTTGTGTGTGTGTAAAGACTACATTATCTTTGAGGCTGATTGGTTTTTTTGATGAGAAATTCTAAATGTTTATTTCTTGCGCTCTATATTTTCTATTAAGATGTGGTTCAATGTGGGTTATTCAGAAAACACAAACATTATAGTCGTGTTTAGAGTGTAAATAAGTTTTATTCTTCTTTTATTCTGTTCGACTATTCCATTGACTTGTTGAAATGGAAACAATATCCCAACATGAGTTTGTCATGGTATTATGTTTTAACATTTTCAAGTAATTAACCACAAGGGAAACTGACGGGGTAAGTTATAAATAATTAGGAGTTGAACAAAGAAAAATTGAGGTCGTTGGATCAAATCCCACTCGAGTCAATTTTTCTTCGTTCAACCCCTAGGTATAATGTTTTCTAACAAAACAGGACAATTTGGAAAGCCACCACAAATGAGCAATGGAAGCCGTTGGAATGAATTAATTAATAAATGAATGAAGTAAACAAAGTCAGAAAAGGTCGTTTGGATAAAAATATTGTGGATGTGATCCAGCCTTCTGGTTAATTCATTTCCCTGTGGGATAACGATGATAAAAATCAAGATTTTCCCCAATGCATGGACTATGAATCTCATATCAACTCTAATCTCGCCCTTTTTATTTTGACACTGCCTCAAAAACACCATGTTTCATTCTGTGGGTTATTTTGTTATGCAAGCCAAGTATGAAACCTATAAGTGAATCTCACTTAAGAGTATTCGTGCCGGGTTTTGTTTTGAACGACACAAGAAAGCCTAATGGTGACGGCAGTGATTATTATATTGCTCTAATGGGAAAAGTTCTCTATTCGTCATCTGCTGCCACTGTGTGGTCAAATTAAAAATAGCTATGAAGTTGACTTAATACGAAAACGGTTGCAAAATACCAAACCGCTCTACAGTGCCAATGATGTAACTTGCCAGGTTGGTTCAAAGTTTGTATGTAATTATTTAGGTATTTTACCCTGAAATTGTTTTTCTGTCTAAACATTTTTTTGAGGGCCACTTATATAATATATTGAAATGTACTGATTACAAGGTTTTTCTTGTAATGGTGTTTGATTAATAACAATAATGACATGTGATTGTATGGCTATATCTTGCTTCTTCAATGGACCATGCTCGATAGGGGGGCAAACGGTACCCCCAAATGTTCCCATACTTAAACACACATTTTCTTCTTGTACAGAAGTATACAAAAAGAGAGAAACAAAATAAACAAAATCCTTTAACGAATTTCTGAGGTTCCAAGTACACAATAAATTAGACACAGTACAGGGGGGGGGGTACACCATGCCCCATATCGCGCACCAAATTGTCTTCAATGGAATTTAAGCATCGTTGCGTATTTTTTTGTACATGCATGTTATGTTCAATCCTCAATTAATCAGAGTGAGTACAAAACATCTACTAAGATATGTAATTCCGAAACGGTGATTAACCATTTCTGTTTTTACACTTTGCATTATGCTTTGGTACATTATCATAAACTGGATTAGGAGATGTCAAAATAGACATACACGTATAACCTTTATAGACAGGAAGACTGTTCATTTTGCAATTTATTGAAAAGGCACTGTCGTTATGTTAAAACATCCCTATCAGGAATAAACACAAGTACGTAGAATCTTTAAATCATCGAAGTTTGTCAACTGTTTTCCAAAATATTATGAAAACTTGAAGGACTCATTAATTACTATACAGTACACACGTTGGTTGCTATAGAAACCGGGATGATAATGCTTAAATGAAATGTTCCCTTAGCTAATAAAACTGGCCATCCCAAAACCATCATGATTAGTGAAGTCATTAGCTGCATTAAAGCCTTATAATTAGACAGTCAAAGCATCATGTCTACCAGCTGTGGATTCTTAGAGATACTTGTGCGCACGTCTGTGACGTCTACACACGTGGTTGCTTAGTAGTCAGGGTGATGTAAGGAATTCTTAAATGCTTGAATAACAAATTCCTCCTAAAACCGCCTTGATGAGCGACCTGGATTTACTGCGTTTCAACAAGGTGCCCGGCCGGCAGTGGCTTTGATACTTGTGCGCAAGTACATCACAACCTGAATGAACAGTCTGTCAAAGGGGGAGACCAATGTGCTAAGGTAAGTGGTTTTGTTTCTTCTTCTTCTTCTTCTTCTCGTCATTACCAAACGTGTACGATACCTTTAACCCCTTATTTTAAATCATAATTCTGCAAGTTTCCCAAGATGATCTTCTTTTGGTCATTATTCTGGATCTGTATATCAAACTTACTTTTGAAAAATTAAAAAAGGGTCCCTCGTAGTTGTTTTTAATCTTCTTAATGAGCCCAATCTGGATCCTAAAAACCCACATTTTAACAAAAGTCTTGAAAATCCACAAACAACCCAACCACCCTTGCATGGACCCGTTTTGAGCCAGGACATGGGCGAGACCCCCAAGCACAGGAATAAAAATATAGCCACATATTGGGTCCTATGGTGTTCCATAATGTGCCACCAAATTTTTTTCCCGTCGCATTTTTTTTCCCCTCGCAATTGTTTTTTCCGTCGAAATTTTTTTGTTTTCCGTCGCAATTTATTTGTTTAGCGTTGCATTTTTGTTTCAGTCTCATTTTTTTCATTGTTGCTTTTTTCCCCCGTCGAATTGTTGTTTTCGTCGCATTTTTTTTCTTCGTCGCATTTTGTTTTTGGGTTGCATTTTTTCCCATCGCAAAAATAGTATAGCATCCTACCATAGTAGCCCAGAGCCCAGAGCTACCCAGATCTAACCCTCTGACCTTATAAGTGGGACTATCTGTTCAGTTGCCTGTGTTCGTTGTTGCTTGTGACGCCTTGCGGGCATTGCAGTTGGCAAAACCTCCAACACAAAACCCCCGCCCCACCCCTGACAGACAAATTGTCTCCGCGTATGTAGGAGAGATACACTCCTATTCAGGATTGTAAAGAAGTCACATTTTTGTTTTAAAAATTTAAGTTAAAAATGTCAAATATCAATCATACAAAATGAAAGCAAATTATTACAAATAATTTCCGGTAGTCTAGGAAGGCTAGCTATAGTGTAGAATGACCCCAGGGATGTAAACAAAGACATTGGGTGAATATTCACACACGGGTGAACATGCTGAAAAAAGTTACCCTGGCAACTACAGTTTGTCTCTGCGTGTTTACGCTTATTTAAACAATTTTAATATTTCAGTAAATATGTAATTAATCAACTTAAGAAGAAAAAAATGCGACGGGAAAAAAATGCGACGGTAAAAAAAAACGCGACAAAAAAGAAAATGCGACGGAAAACAAAATGCGGGACCACATCTTACATGCTGTGCATAAGTATTCAATACCAGACTGAAATCAGCACTAAATGTAGTGTCAGCACCAAATTTGGTGCTGGAAAGAAATTTAGTGCTAGCACCAAATTTCTAAAAACATTGACAACGAGCGTCATTGACAGTGCAAACGGAGTCCCGAAGTCTCGTGTTATTATACTTCGAAACCTTATTTTATTTTTCGTCATAGATGTCTTCCTTATATCCCAAACCGTAACTCATTAGGCGCCCCAATTAAATTGGTTCACTAATATAGCTCAGCCGGACTAAATAAATATTTGCATAAAATGGCCCGGTGCGAACTTACTATACAAGTTGCAGGTTAAACACGCAACTACCTAATTTTCATTTGAAAAGTAGTCATCGAAAAACCATGAAATCTTAAGTTTAAATTCTTTTTCTTTATAGGCCTAGATGTCTTCCTTATATCCCGATCCATAATTCATAGGCGCCCCGATTAAATTGGTTCTCTAATTAGCTCAGCCAAACTAATTAAAAAATTGCATAATTTAGGCCCGTGTGTGAATTTAATTCATAATTTTCATTTGAAAAGTATAGTCATCGACAAATTTGGAAATATTACGTTTTTTCTTCATTTAATCGGGGCGCCCATGAGTTATTCTTGGGGGTTTTATCAAGTAAGTATAAATTGATTTTGTTTTGATGGTTGGTAGCAGTCCAATATAAATTGACACGAATCTTTTCTTTCTCATTAAATGCATTATATGAAGCCAATTGGGAGGAATTGCTTTTTTCAGTATACACATCTCAATAATCCAATTACGTTTTGAAATGAGTTTGTGTTTTTGACAACTGATTCATGAAGAAGGTCATTAATATAAATGAAGTTTGTTTTAATCCAATAACTGAAATAAAGTGTTCTTTTATTGATCTTAATATATTTGTTTCCCCAGATAATTTGTGATTTTATTTCACAGCACTGACATACCATTCTGTCAAATCGTTTGAATTATTGAGTTCATACCAGCAAGATAATATTTTTGTTTTTATAAAAGAGTGGTAGATCCTTAAAGGGTCTGTATACGTTTGGTAATGACTCTGAAAATTAATGGCGATACAAACCTACTTGGTAAGAAGTACAGCAGCTTTGGATAGTATAATGCATTTTGAGAAACTTTTCACTTGGAAGAACTGCGGTTATGGAAAAAGATATCACTTTTTATCCCCAAAAATTGATTCTGCAATAAAGTTTAAGATTGTGTATTCCAATTGCAGATTATTCTTCCTGCGTGGACAAACCGCTCCAGATTTTCGGCAATATCTCAAAAACGCTACCACTTTTTGAAATGAAATTTTCACAGTTCAGTTTATAGGTTTATCTACAACTGTATAGGATTGAAACAAACAGTGGGTTATACCAAACGTATATACAATCCCTTTAATGACATTTTGATTACAATTCACCGCATTTGTGTTCATATTGAGAATAAGGTCATTGGGTCCACATGAGTGTAGGCAATACTCACAGAACCTCCACCATTTTCCTGTAGGATTGTTAAGTAATTTCAATATCCAATTTGTTTTAAGAGCCATGTTGTGAGTTTTAATGTTGGTCAAGTTTAGGCCACCTTCGTCTAGTTTGCGGACAATTGCTCTCCGAGAGATTTTGTCTATTGTTCCTTTCCATATGAAGGAAAAGGTCAGTTTGTCAATCTGTGAAATAATGTTTTGAGGCATCAGAATGACGGAGCTTAGCTAAATAAAAGATGGGTTGTCATAGAGTGTTCATAATGGACCCTTCCGGACAGTGTCAGATTTCTTCTTTTCCACTGATTCAGATTTTTGCTCAAGGTATTTATCTTTTCAATTCAGATGAGTTCGTAATTTTTTTTCATATTGTTTTAGAAATAGAAATAGACGCCGAGTGTTTTGATCTGTTTATTTTTCCAATCTTTTGTTTCAAGCTTGTATCAAGTTCTAGGTGACATATTTATATTAATAACCCTTTGTTTTTTGAAGATTTAGTGTTGGACCTGCAACCTTTCAAATAATGTGTAACAATATCAAATGATCGCTTTATTGATGCACTGTCTGAAAAAAATGTCGTATCATCTGCATACATGGAGATACGCAGATCAAGGTTATTTTTGTCTGCTAGCGGGGTACCATGAATTTGCGGATCATTTCTAATTCTATTTGCAAGAACTTCAGCAACCAGTTGAAAAAGTAGGGCAGAAAGAACCTTGCCGTCTTTTTTGAGTGTTTTTTATTGAAATGAATGACATCATCTATCAGTCTAATGATGTTACCGATAAATCTTCCTTTTTTATATAACCGGACTGGTCTTCTTTCATTATGTCACCAATGACTTTGGTCAGACGAGAAGCTAAGGATTTTGCCGCTATTTTGTAATCTATGTTAATGAGGCTTATTGGTCTCCGGTTTTTTGACTTTTTCGATTGCCTTTTTTGTATGAGGGTGGTACTTGCCTGTTTATGAGATATTGATAATTCGCCTTCTTCAATGCTTCTTTCCATTGAGTGAATATAAACTGTGATTTTATTTTATCCCAAAACTCGCGGTAGAATATTACTGTGAGACCGTCTATACCGGGGCTTTTGTTATTAAAACAGTTTTAAAGCCTATATGCAGTCATTCTCATAATCATACCCTCACATTGTGTTTTTTTGCTCCTCGTCATTTAAGATTAAATTAAAATGTGTGTCATTAAGATAAGCTTTAACGTTTCTGAGAAATCGTGAGTCTGAGGAGTAAAGTTTTCCTAGAAGGACTTTTCTTCATCAAGTATATCCTTAGGATATGTTAGAATTACACCTTTTGCATTTAAAAAAAAAACCTTTTAATGTTGTTTCTAATTGCATTTTGCTTTTCTAAACCCAAGAAGTATTTGCTGTTTTGTTCACCTTCTTCGAACCATTTTTCTCTACTTCTGATTTTCTGACCCTCGATTTCCTTTTCATAAAAGGTTTGTGTGCCACGTAATTTGTCAGATTCTTCTGAATGGTTTGGGCACTTTTCAGATAATAGGCTAGCTTTAGCTTTTTATACAAGAATTGTTTGATATTCCTTTCAACATTGTTTTTCTTCTCGGCAGTGAAGTCTCGAATTTTAAGTTTGAGCATTTCCCATCTAAACCTCTCACCTTTAAACTGATTTATCAAAATATTTGACCATCTATGTATGTAAGAGTTCATAATAGGCCTACTATTAAAAACCTGGTCGTTAATAACAGAGCTATTAAAATTCCAGTAACCTGGTCCTCTTTTGTCACTGCTATAAGAGTTATTTTCAAAGAAATACTTTGGTGATCAGTTTTAATGCTAGATCGAATATCACATGAAATTATTAAATCCGTAAGAGTACAGGAGATGAGGAAATAGTCAATTCTTGTTTTAATACTTGGCGTTTTTCTTCTAAAAGTGAATTGTTTGACGTCAGGACTCTGTTCTCTCCATGTCTGTAAGATTAACCTTTTTACAGAACTCATTTAAACATGTTTGTATCGGGTTTTGTTGTTTTTATTCCTCCTTCTTTGTCCTCATGCATATTGAGGATGCAATTAAAATCGCCACCAATGATGATTTCATTGTTTTTAGGAACGAATTGATTGATCCATTTCTTTAGTTTTTTTTAAGAAACCGATTCTCTGTTAATATTATTTATTATTGTTCACTGATTTATTATATTATTCATGAGACCAACTAGTATCTTATTCAGTTACTTTTACGCAATGTAGATTTAAAATTAAAATGTTGATTTTTAATTTTTTTTGCAGATTATCTTTAATTGAGAAAAATCAATGTTAGAGATGGATCCCCAGCCACTAGTGGGAGATTTCTACGTCAACATGACCCGTTCTGCAGAGCTTTTTATTGCCGTTTATGTCTCAACAGTTGGTAAGTTGTTTCAACTGAGAGTAAAATATTTCCTTTCTCCACAAAATACTTCTTTAGTCTGATATGGCCATTTGTATTTATTTGTTTATTTATTATATTATATTGTGGTATCTTTTGTCATAACGAATCAAAATTGAGCATTGTTTAGATAATTCCACACGGTTGTCCGGACAATATTTTTGGGATGGTTTTTTCCTCCCTTGTAACAAAAACGTCCATACAATTTTTAGAGGAAAACTTTTGTTTACTTACAAGGTCAGGAAGACTTCTTAATTTGAGCTCTTAAACCACAAGGTTGTATAAGAGCATACAAACCTAGCTTCAGCTTGTTGTTACATCTCTGCGAGCAGCACCACCCCGAAACTGAAACAAGTAGCATAGGGGGAGCCTCCGGAAGGCACTTTCTATTACGCGTATATAACACTGTTTGCTGGACACAATCCTTTTTCTAATGGTCTACATAGATGAATGGAGGTCTCCTGGACACACGCAAAAGATTGAAGCATTCTGGCAATTTATAATGTTGTTTCACCACTGATTTGCCAAAACACGTAATACCTTTTTGTCTGTGAACATGGGCTTATATTTTGTACACAAATGAATCAGCTTCGACTGGAGTCCAAGCTATCGCAAATTATGCCTGACCTTTACTGAACTCTATATTAAACGTGACTTTAGAATGTCAAACTTGAGGGTTTCATTGAGGATTACATTTAGTTTCAGCGGAATTGGCCCAAAACTTTTTCAGTAATTAAAAAAACGGAAAAAAGTGCCTTCCGGAAGCTCCCAACAGGTCTGCTTGCAGTTAAACAGCTTCTTGAGCCAAAAACATTTTAAAGAGGATGCTGTTTAAACTTGTTTATAATGTGTCATTTTAATATATTTTGTACACTTCTAAATTTTTCGTAATTATCGATCAAAAAAAATGGGTCCCAACCTCAAGGTTTTGAAAAACTAGAAACACTTCTGCCGTTGACGGCGTGCATCAAAATGACGTCAGGCGTGGGATGTTGCTGTGTTATACCTCCATGCTGTAACAAAGCGGCTATACAAAACGGAGCTCCCACATTATTACGTAACATGAGTGATGACGTAATAGGGTTTTTCGCAAATCTTTCTGAAAAGCACCGGAGAAGGGTAATCACAATAATTGTTTCTACACAATTGAAATATTTTTAATCTCATGTGAACTCAATTTCCTTATTGGTTGAAAACATGTTAAATGAATTTCAGCAAAGATCCCTTATTGCCGTTTTCGTTCAAGTAGGTCTTTAAGATCATCTTAGCACGCTCTCCGGGATACAATATTCAACAATCAAGGATTTTCATACTTTCCGGCAATAAAATGCGACGATAGGTTCATTCAAGAAACCCAACTTAATTAAAGGCCTGAACACGTTTGGAAATTGTCAAAGACCAGTGTTCTCACTTGGTGTATCCCAACATATGCATAACAAGCCTGTGGAAATTTGGGCTCAATTGGTCATCGAAGTTGCAAGAAAACGATGAAAGAAAAAACACCCTTGTTGTACAATTGTGTGCTTTCCGATATAGGAATAAAAACTTCTTTCAAGAAGTTTTTATTATTTTAGTGAGAAATTACCTCTTTCTCAAAAACTACGTTACTTACAGAGGGAGTCGTTTCCTACAATGTTTTATACTATCAACAGCTCTCTGTTGCTTGTTACCAAGTAAGTTTTTATGCTAATATTCGTTTCGAGTCATTACCAAACGTGTACGATTCCTTTAATGGGTCAGGCCCCACGAGACTCGGATCCGGTTCAATCCCGACCCGGACGTTTTTAGAGTGTATCTAGCTTGTATTTCCAGCATGCAGAGTTTCAAATTTGAATAAAGTGTTTTTTGTATTTTTGTATTTAGGTATCACTGCAACCATAGGAAACATCAGCGTGTTGATCATTTTACTTCGGTTCAATACATTCCGCAAAAAATCCATAAACTTCCTACTGGTCAACATGGCCGCCAGTGATCTGGGCGTATCAATCTCAGGTTACCCTATGACGTCATCATCAGCCTACTCTGGCTATTGGTTGTTTGGCGATGGTGGTTGTCGGTATTTAGCATTTTGCGTGTATACTTGCTCCTGTTCAGCTATTGGATCTCATGTAGCTGTTGCCATATATCGGTACATCTATGTTTGCAAGCCGTCTCAAAGTGAGTAAATAAACAGTAGATAAAACATTCACAAAATGAGTAAATCTTCTGCTGAAGGTTTATGTGTATGATTTCAGACAAAAATTGAATTTCAAACATATTTTTCATCAAGCGACATGGCTCTTTTCTGTGAATGTAAATAAAAAACAACTTGTAAACAGAACTTAAAACTGAAATGGAGGCATTACAATCCATGCAGGTGTGTTTTCATCACCACCAGTGACAGCAGTTTTTTTGGAGATTGGTTTATCAGTTAGATTGAGCAATCAGTTTATCCATACATCCAGCAGGATATATCTTCCAATACCCAGCCAAGAAACCTAAAGCAATTCCTCAACCCTTTGCAGTTTTCTTTTTAGATGAATAGAATAAAAATTCGCATTCACCATTTTCTCGAACATTAATTGTTTGTCTGTTATTAGAATACAAATTGACTACGAGAGTAACCTTAACAGTGATTGCAACCATATGGGCCTTTGCGCTCTTCTGGACGGTATCCCCTTTACTTGGTTGGAGTCGATACACCTACGAGCCCTTCGGACTCTCTTGTTCCCTTGACTGGACTGGACGTAGTCTTGCTCATATTACCTATAACTGGGCGTGTGTCTTCGGTGTGTTCCTGGTGCCTCTTGTAATAATGATTTACTGTTACTATGAGGTAGCTAAGCGTAGTAATCAGATAAATCCAGAAAGGATAGATGACAGAGATAAGGGTATGGCAGTTTTTCTCCAGATACAGAAGAAAGAGAAAAAGATAGATACTCATGTGACAAAGGTGAGACATTGTGTATTCAATCATTTCATTTTCAATTTTGTATACGACTGGTGATTTCAAGATATAGATTTCATGCAATATTGGAATTTGATATTAACAAGCTTATATAAGAACATTTTGCTGATCACAGACAAGGGTCAAAATGGACAAAACAGGATTCAGTAAAAATACATAAAGGGGCCATTCAGAATAGTCAATGTTCACCAAATTCGAAATTCGAAATTGTGGGTGGTTGGGTCAAAAAATCGAAATTTAGTTTTTTGTTTAAACAAATTACATATCAAATGAAAACGAAGAAGAAAAAATACCCAGCTGGCCAAGATCGTCAATTTCATTCCTGATTAAACTACAAAGTTGTTTGTTTAAGCAAGATAGGGAAAGCCATTGAAAACTACTGATATTGGATACTTTTGATCTAAAATATCTTGTTCATTTGAGGCATTACTTTGTTCTACAGTGTACATAGCATATGAAGCCATTCAATATTTATTTAATAATAATAGTCGAAATTTGGGGTGAATCAAAACAATTTAGATTTTTTCTTTTTACATTGACTATTCTGAATGGCCCCAACATTCTATAATATCGTGTTTGGCTGTTTCTCTTCTTCATTTTGTTCAGCAATTTTCTTAGCTTGGCAGTTTTTGAAATTGGGTCCTAGAAATGTTCAATGAATTTTTATTACATTTTCAATTTTGTTGCAAAATTAAATCATATAACCTGTGATTTTTAAAATAATTTTGAATCAATTTATTTGTGTGTTTATCGCTGCAGATGTGTTTTTTGTCGACCATGACTTTTATGATAGCCTGGACTCCATACACAATATTATGTCTCTGGGTGGTCTCTATCAGCAGTGAAGTGCAACTCAGTTTGGAGGCATCTCTACTTCCAACACTTTTCGCTAAATCATCCTGCGTGATGAATCCTCTCGTATATTTTCTCTCCAGTACTCGTTACAGACGAGATTTCTTTAAAATATTCAGAAGACCTCGTCGCGCACGAGATATAGAAGGAACTGCTCCGTATCTCCGAGACCGGAACCAGACTGAACGAGACACCAATGTGAAACAAAGAGCGGGGGATAACCCGTTATATCTCAGGCGGACTATGTCTCCATCTGGCGACATTTCAGCATCAATGTACTTCAATAAAGAGAGAATTTATATTGGAGATATCAAACCTGCTGGTATCAGTCAAGAAGCTACACTGATGCAGAAAGATGCTGATGTACTTTCACTTTCTTCCTCTAACAGTTCGGTGTTTCAAGTTGTTGTCAAGGAACCGAAGAAAAAGGTTGAGACGACCACCATGCAGATTGAGATATAAGAAGTAACCACTTTCAGATAATTCTAACAATTCCCGCAATTTCTGGCACATCACAACGTACTATAGTTATACACAATAAAAACACCCACAATTTAATGTATATATATTGACACTTTATTCAAGTAGATGTCTTGAATTATACATTCGACGTCTCGAAAGTCAAGATTTAAAATCTCTACAATGATAATCATTTTCCTTGAGAACGTTAATGTGGAACCGGAAATTAATTTAAGGGGGCTCGATACACGCAAAGCTTTACGATTCATCTTTTAGACGAGTTGTCACCAACGGTAATAGTGATTTGAATTGTGACATCACTCTTTGCTTAGCACTTCGGTTTGATAGGCATTTTAAGATCAATCTTAGCCTGTTGTTAAAATCGAGCCCAGGGTTATTGAACTGTGGTGACACAGTGATTAAAGGGATTGTATACGTTTGGTCATAAAATTGGAACCCACTGTTTGTTTCAATCCTTTATAGTTGTAGAATGCCATAAAACTAACCTGTGAAAATTTCATTTCAGCGTAGCATTTTTGAGATATTGACGAAAATCTGGAGCGGTTATGTCCACCGGGAAGAATAATCTGCAATTGGAATACACAATCTGAGAGACCTTACTGTCAGTAACGCTTCTCAGATTCAATTTTTTGGGGATAACAAGTGATATCTTTTTCCATAACCGCATTACTTCGAAGTGAAAAGTTTCTCAAAATGCATTATACTATCCAAAGCTGCTGTACTTCTTATACCAAGTAAGTTTTAATTGCCATTAATTTTCAGAGTCAGAAAATGAGTTGAGAAAAGCAGTATTGGCGTTGAACGGTAAAACATTGAATCACTCGTCTTAAAAATATCAGAAAACAATGTTTAAAAGCACCCTTTTCGGCATATTATTTCACTAAAGTGTATATATGTAAACATTGTAAATACAGTAGGTGGGACTAGCAAACAGCTTGTGAGTTTAGTAAATTGACCCATATGTGACGAATACTTGTGAGGCCAGCTAATAATTATTATGTCTGAGTAGAAATTCAATCCAAAAAAGGGATGTATTTTAATTAACACAAAATGGTTTTGGAAATTGAGCATACGATTATCGTGTAACAAAAATAATGGTTTACCTGTAGATAGTGCGAATCTACTCAGTCAAAATGAAAACAACTTAAAGGAACATTACAGAATTGGTTTTTGCTAACAAAACAGTTAAGCACTTTATATAATCCACCAAATACATAAACTGACAAACCTGTAGAAGTTTGAGATCGATCGGCCATCTGGGTCACGAGAAAATAGTGAAAAACCAATTACATGTGTTATACAATGCATGAATAAAACGCACATGAGCGATAAACTCAAATCGGAAATTAGTTTTATTTATTTCTCATCAAATATGGCATTTCAGACAGAAATATTTCTAGTAAGGGATGTTTTCTACTATCATCATCATTAGACCGTGTAAGTTTTATGTAAATCTGTGATCTTAAAGAAAATTTTAATTACCAGTTCTGTAACGTTCCTTTAACTTAAAATTTTCAGATTGTTTAATGCATTGTTGGCACTTTGTGGCTTGTGTAATACTTGTAAAGCATGGTGTAATTTTGTTATTAAACTGTCACATAAATGTAATTTTGTAGTTTGTTTAGCATATTTTGTTTTCAATTAGAAATTCTGAAGAAATGTGCATGATGATTATCTTTACATTTAAATTTCAGTGCAAGGATAAAAATAAAACAGCATTCAGGCCTACTAAAGTATGCGATAGATACTTTATAGAATTTAGGAACATTTTCTTTAAAATATGCAGAATTGGTGACAGAACTATTTTTGGTAGGATTTGAAACGGAGTAGGCCTAAGCATTGAAAAAACAAAAAGAAAAAACTGTGGCGTGTCGCTTAATACTCAGGAATCCAAAAATCTATATGCTTTTAACTGAACATTGACAGTTGGTTGAGAACAACCCGAATACACAAAGTAATTTAACAAATACAGCTCAATTATAGACGTCTTATGTCCACTGATATATTGGTGTATAAAGTATGTAACTCAATGTGTGGTTTACTGTACCGGATGCTGTTCAAACCGTCTGTTCTGAAGCGCCTTCGGCCTTTTCTTAGATTTACTCGACTGAAACCAAAAAGCAAAGAAAGGGAAAGAATTAAGATATAAATCATTGTATTTCTAATTAGAATGAATTTCTATTGGTAAGAACAACAGCTAAAATACACTTAAAACAAACATGGCGGCTATGTATCTTCATCATGATATAGCTCTTAACCAAACCGAGGCTAGAAGGGGAAAATAATAGTCTTAAGTTAGAATATAATGGGGGAGAGGGTTCTAAAGATGGTTGCCACTGGTAACATTCAAAGTGATAGACCGATTAGTTGATGACCGATGTTTCATAAAGTCGCCATTGTCTTCCTACGTTCCTACGTCAGAAAATGTATTTCTTTTGTATATCTACGTCATGCTAATTAAATAAACAAGCAAACAAATAAATTGCATCACAGAGGAACATGATTGTTTGGTTTACAAGTTGGTTTCGCTTTGGCAAAACACCTGTTTTATTCGCAACTCATAACTCATACAAATTCTTATCAAAATTCAATCAAATTCTTTTCAAAATTCATTCAAATTCTCAAAAAGTAACAATTGGTTTCAAATCGTTAGATTCATGGGTACTATCAGAGTCGAATCGGGGCTAAGTTTGATGTAGGCGTGTCGAGCATTTTCGGTTTTCCACTGCCGTGGCGTGATATTAGAGTGGGTGGGATATGTGCGTTGCTTGTAGTTGTTGCTCTGCCCGATCGGAGACTGTGGAGTCCGTATAGCCCAATGTCAGGATGGCTGCAATGCTTGGAGGACAGTTACGCGTGCTCTGGACCTAGTATAATTTAAACTATGTTTAGTGGGTGTCGGTGTGGCAGGAGATTCTGTCCATCCATACGGCGAACTGTATACAAACTAGTTTTGATAGCGCCCTCTTTTGAATCATCCTCCTTCAGCCCACGTTAATTTCACGTATGGGGACAGAATCTCCGGGGGGGGGGGACAGATTTCCCTGGGACACCGGTCCCCTATAGTTGAAGATATCAGTCCGCGTATTACAGGCAAGTCAGAATCAGCTGGATCTGACGGGGCGTTTAAATATCTCTCTGCAATGGTGACTGGACATGTTGTTACTTTGTCGCCTTGACGTAGTTGTTCAGTTTTAGATTTGTGTAAATGTCAAACAAGACGATCTGGTGAAAAAGTACAGTCCAGTCGTCTGATATGGTCTGATATGACCAATGTCGTTAAATCTCAAGAAGGAGCTCGAAGGTCAGCCAGTGTTGCCGTTGGATGTCCATGTGAAGCCAGTAACTTGTCTAATATGTCGGGTGTTATGGGCTCTTTTCTCTTGACTGGTGTAGCGTGGAGTCATTTGTAATCTTGTAATGCTAATTTGAACATGGGGTCTTCCGTAGGTGATGGTAGCCCAACTAAGTTATGGACCCATTGATGCTTGCTTGCAGCAAGAGCGTCTGCAGCAGTTTTCACCCCAGACGTCACAGATAGATGTGTGATATAGAGGGTCAGATCCCTACCTCCATGGTCAGATGGTACGGGGCAGCTGGAAAAGTCTGGATTCAGGTTTTGGATTTCGCCCAGTTTTCCCATTTACTCCATGAGGCGACATATATTTTGGTCGTAGATGATGCATTGGCTGCCATCAGCAAGTTAGGTTGTGACTTACAAGCGAGGAATTGGAGGGTTAGTGATCTTGGATCGAGCTGCTGACGGATTTACATATCTCTCTGCCGATAAAAAAATTAAAAACAAAAGTACACATTTCGCAAACTGCTCAACACATAATTTTGCCATATAACTTAGCAATAACACTTCAAACCAACAACTACAAGGCACTCGGTATCAGTCCAGCGTTCGATGGCGCTCGTAGGCCAAAAGTGACGCAAAAACACATAATTCCTAGGAGGAAACGTGGTTGCGTCCAAGGACACCTAGTGAGGGCGCAGTCCCCTTTCCTTGCAATGATTCCTGGGAGGGAGGGCCATAAGGGGAACAAGCAAGGTGTAATTGCTCAATCTAGCCTTTAACAGGGTTTATATATACACTTAGTGAGCACCAACAAAGGGATATTACGTAATCGCTCATCGAGCATCATGTCGTACGATAACGAAAATAAATGTCACTTTCTTCCTACGTTCCTACGTCAGAAAATGTATTTATTTTCTATATCTACGTCATACTAATTAAATAAACAAGCAAACAAATAAAGAGGTGAAAGAAACTGATTGAACAACGTCCCTCATGCTAATTAAATAAACAAGCAAACAAATAAATTGTGTAAGAAAATAGATTGAACAACGTCCCCAAAGACGAAATCAATTATACCTTCATAATATATATCTTCCCAAACATCTGGCGCGCAAATCGGCCTTGTGCATTCGCACTGATTAACGGTTTATACAAACCACTCATTTGTCAAATAGACATTTAGCCAAGTGGCTTTACTCTGGACAACCATTATATGCTTTACATACATCCTGGACAGTATCCCATATCTGAACAACAAAAACCTCGATTAAAATCTGTTTTTTGTTGTAAAATCTAATCTCAATGCAAAAGTAAGGAATGTTGGTTCTACGCAAAAAGGCGACTCATTACCCAAAGAGGGTGGGAGAAAGGAAATATTCATCAACTTCCAATCTAGAACTTTGTTCAAAATGTATTAAGCCGTCCGGGCAAATGAGTGGCAACAAAATGTGAGGATGACCATTTTGGAACAACTAGGGTACCGGCTGTATTAAATGAATCCATGTGCCTGAGGACTTGACATAAGGGAAGAAGGCGGACACAAGTAAATTTTATGTTCAGACCCATGGTCAGACCAATCTTGACAGAACGCCTCAACCCTTGCACCAAAACCTTTGCATGCTTTGAGCGTTCTGTTCTGACGGATGCAAATCGGTCAATATGGGGTCCCCATGCTAAATCAATGCCTATGGACCAATCGTCGTAATGTCTCAGTAACTAACATACTGGATTTCAAGTCTTAGGTCCAAAAAGGCAAGCAAGGTTTCAATTTACCTTTAATTACCTTCATTTGGGGCTTTGTGAAGCTTCCCAATATCCTTGTAGGGGAGGTCTGGTTGGTGCAGGTCCGAGCTGATGTTGGCTCGTTCGTAGGGCTCTATATGAGGGACGGGCAATTGGTACTGTGATGCCGCACTGGAAGCACATCCTACGGTCGATGTTGACGGTGGGCATGGTGAAGTATGGGCGACGAAAAGAATAGCCTAGTTGTTAGGCTGCTGATAAGTCGCAGCAGTTGGAAGGCTAATCCCGCGGTTTTCGCGGAACCTAGACTGGTTTTTTTCTTTGCTGCGTCATATGTTGTTGTTGGCATCCGTTTTCTTCGCTTTTTGAGACTTTTTTCGTCGTCGTCCGAATTGTCCGCCAAGTTGCCGGCCACATAGCTTCTTTTACTGTAGCCCAACCTTGGGATGAGCGGTCGGCTAGTTTGATAAAGTTTTGTCTTGGTCTTACTGCCCGTAAAGCCTCTTGGAGGCTAGATTTTGTATTGGTGAAGTCGCCGAGTTCCAGAAACCCAGGGCACATTCTATGAGGGTTGCTATCCCCTCGGAATAGTTGAACTGCTGCTTGTTCCCGTCGCTTTTAAAAGGAACTGCCGTTTCAGAAAACTTTTGCTTTTTAGAAGTAGAATCGAATTTATGTTGCAGATGCTGTATATGGCGCTGAGTATCTCTTGATTATAGATATACTTGGGCTACGCACAATTCTACGAAAGAATTGTGCGTATAACCATGGAGCAATCCATGGTACAACAGGGTTTATCCTGGGCCCGATTCCATAGAGCTGCTAAGCACAAAAATTTGCTTAGCATGAAATTTCTGCCTTGATAAAAACAGGATTACCAACCAATTTTCCATGTGTTGCATATTGCTTGTTACTGGTATTCAGCTGTTGTTTGCTTATCCTGAAAATCACATGGAAATTTGGTTGGTAATCCTGTTTTTATCAAGGAAGAAATTTCATGCTAAGCAAATTTTTGTGCTTAGCAGCTCTATGAAATTGGGCCCTGGTCAGTCAGTGAGCACCAACAAAGGGATATTACGTAAGCGCACATCGAACATCATGTCGTTCGATAACGAAAAGAATTGTCACATCTATTTGGATCAATTTGCAAGTTGTAAAGGTCTTTTGAGTTAATTATGAAACCACACTTGTTTTGCGATTGCGACTGTAAACAATCATTCAATAGTAATCAAAAATAGTTGGTTTCCTCTTTTAGACCCATTGCATAAGACTTCTCACATTTCAACATCGTCCCCATGGGTATTCGTTGAGAATCTTAAACATGCAATTTTGTAATTGTCAAAGACCAGTATCCACACTTTCACTCTTTCAGTCATCACTTTCAGTCAATCAGTCATCGTGAGTCACGAGAAAAACCTCACCACTGTTTTCAAACACCGGATTTCGGACACGTGAGATCAAAACTATATGTCTCACTCATTTTTCAAAAACGTACAATTTCAGGCAATAATATTTCAAAGGAAGTTTTCCACCAGGACACAGTTGTTTAAAAGTTATTAGTAAATCTGTGATCATTTATATTTTTAATCTTACCATGCTGTGGACATGCTTTAAAGGTAGTGTATACTTTTGGTAATTGTCAAAGACTAGTATTCTTACTTGGTGTAGGGCCTATCCCAACATGCATAAAATAACAAACCTGTGAAAATTTGGGCTCAGTTGGTCATCGAAGTTGCAAGAAAATAATGAAAGAAAAAACACTCTTTTGCAAAAATGTGTGTTCTTTCAGATGCCTGAGAAAGGCTTCGGGCCTGAAGTCTTTCTCAGATTCAAATATTTTAGTGAGAAATTACTTCTTTCTCAAAAACTACGTTACTTCAGAGGGAGTCGTTTCCTACAATGTTGTATACTATCAATATCTCTCTGTTGCTCGTTACCAAGTAATTTGTTATGCTATATTTTGAGTAATTACCAAACGTGTCCAGTGCTTTTAATTTACGTCCACATGGTCTGTTATAAAGATGAATCAAATAATTGGCGTACTTTTCGCTCTCTCCTGCTGATTGGTCGGCTGACCTGATATGATTCTTTGTAATAGCTTTGTAGTAACCAGTGTGACCACTGTATCGAGTCGTGCTGAGATGAGCTGCATTTATCCTTTGACTCAAGTCATCATCTTCACAACACCACCCCCAGTATACGTTACTTAATCCATTTATCTGCCGGAATTGGGCTGATTTGAAACCAAACACCCCGCCAACATACGACGAGTATGGTAGGCTGCAAAATACATAGAAAGATAACATAATTTAATTCATTCCATTCGACGACATCAGTTAAATTTTCACCATGTAAATACATTACAAAACTCGTGGATTTAGTGTTTAGTGTAAAAAGATGGCATTGCCCTCACCTTGGCTGGTAATAATTTGCAACACTATATATAATTGTTCATCTTTGTTTGTTATTGATGAATGGATGACTTTCGACTTGGATGAATACAAACCAAAGATTATAGAGCGCCGAAGGCGCAAGATGCAGAACTCGCGGGCTGCAATGTGAAATCCCACTGGACGCCATTTCGGCAAGTAACTCTTTTGATACAATAGATCAGTGCCGATCAGCGCAGACAATGACCATTCCTATCAATGGGAAACAAAACATTTACTTGCTGAAATAGCGCCCATGCGTATTTCACGTTTAACAATAGATAAAGCTTCAGTTCCGCATCTGCGCCTTCGGCGCTCTATAATCTTTGATACAAACCATGCACAACAAAAGAAGGCGTCAAGCTATAATGACGCACGAAATGGTAGACGGAAGCAATAGTCAGAGTATAAACCCATCAGAGAAATAGATTCCATTTACTCTAACCTGTAATTTCGATTATCGGCACCGGAGACAAAATGTCTAGGCATGTTGATGCATCCATATGGATTGAGTTCGCTTTGAGGTATTTGATCGACATCGTGGAAAACGTAGCAGTCCCAACTAGAGAAGTGTTGGGACTCTAGAAATCCAGCGTTCATCAGCATTCCACGATTGAACAGTAGAACATTCTCCTTTAAACAAAATAACAACAACATGTTATGTTGTCATCATCTTGGTCTTCTTCCCGCATGAAAAGAAAAACAAAGTCTCGTTCAAAACTGACATTCAATTCTAAATGAGAGAATACGATGATGTCTAAAAGACTGAGAATAGACCATGTAAAGTATTTCGGGTAGCATGCAGTTGATTTGCGGACGGGACACATTTCCGTCCCTTTAGCATATCAAGTTATACTTAAATTTTCGGCAACATAATGTTTTCTGATAACCAGATTTTGAAAAGATGCCAAAGAAAAATAATTACTTCTTGTCAAAAGCTCTATATAATTTCAGGTCAGTATTGATGAATGGAAGAGGTCAATTTCTATTCGGAATCAGGCTCAATTATACTACAAGACAATTTACCTGGTTAACGATAAATATTCCAAACTCAAGAAGCTGCTTTTGAAGAAATGGTACCATGTAACGCAGAAATGTTGACAATTGAGCGGTGCGATTCCGAAATGGGACTATAATAGCTACCTGTTAATGCCAAACAAAAATTAAGTTAAACTCCAAGCAAGACTATACATACATTCATATCGGAGCTGTTTGTTGGTAAACTATAGAAATGCTGAGGAAAATGAATCCACAGTTTATCCAATTTACAAAACCAGTTCTGCTTTAGCTTTGAACAAAAAACGAATCAAGCGGTTTCGGCTCCGTCATGGCCGTTGATGAATATACCTTTTGAGCGAGCCGGCCATATAGTCACAAAGCCGGCAATGTCAACACCTTCTCATTTCATTTATGTTGCATTCGATCAATGCCTTCAAATAGAACATTAAACCTAAAGAGGAAAGCTCTTTACCTTCCACCTTGATCGGCATTTTACAGGTCGATAAAGCCCTCCTGGTAGGTAAATATAATCACCGTGTTGAACCCAAAGAGCAGATAATCCCTCTACTGTCTGGTTGCTTGATTGATTAGCGTTGATTATTCCTTCTATTAATAGTTTATTTCCCATCGATACCGAGTTCCGAATAGGCTGCAGGCGACTGTCAAACACAAATTGTTCCACCTCATTAATGTCAATTGTCGTTGATAAGTTGATTTCCCTGTCGCTCACTGGGAAATAATTAGACAACATGTAAAATTATCTAATGTTGGGGGTGACTGTACTGATTATACTAAAGATAGAATATTGCCGATTGTCTTCGACTTCAAAAACCTCCTCAACAGGTATGAGGATTATTTTTTGAAAAAATTGACAAACTTTCTTCAAAACCAACCTTGATGAAGGGATTTTACCGTGTCGGAATTCCCCGACTTGCGATACATTTTGCTCATTTGTTCATGTTTAAGTCATAGCTTTATTTAGTGAGAATCGTTAAAAGGCGACCATCATCCTAAGCAATCAATAAAATAAATATCTTATATTCGTTTCCATTTACAGAGTGTCATGTGGCCGAGTGGTTTAGAGCATCGAATTTAACTTTATTTAGTGAGAATCGTTAAAAGGCGACCATCATCCTAAGCAATCAATAAAATAAATATCTTATATTCGTTTCCATTTACAGAGTGTCATGTGGCCGAGTGGTTTAGAGCATCGAATTTAAGTTCCGATGGTTTAGTCATGTGGGTTCGAATCCCGGTCATGACACTTTTATCCTTGAGCAAGGTACTTCACTATTTGCTTCTCTTCACCCAGGGGTATAAATGGGTACCTGCGAGGGTAGAGATTGATATTGTGTTTGAAAAGCCTTCGGAGCGCCACTGCAGCTTGGGGCTGTATACTCCCCAGGGAGCTGAGAAAGATTGAAGGACTCGAAGTGATATTTGCCCAATGACCAGGGCACTAATGTAAAGCGCATTAATACGTTAGAACTAGTTGTTATTATTATTATTATTAGGCCTATTACTCATAAAAACCTTTTCGGAGGGTTTTGAAAGCCCCCCCCCCCAACCTGGTCTGAGTCTAAGGACCATGCATAGGTGCCTCTCAACCCTCAACCTAAACAATTAACTTACCGAGATTTGGAATGTTTTGTAACTCCGGGCAAAGATTTTCCGGCTTTTTTGGAGGATTTTGAACCATGCGAGAAAGTCCCGATACTTGGTGAGATATGAAAAGAAGGAAAATTAAAAAGTTAAAATTGCCTTCGAGTGCTTTCGTTTACTGGAACATTGAACGCAAAGTCTGTTTTAGAAAGACTGACTTTTACAGGATGATGCTAGCCGCAGTTTGGGCGTCCATAGATCTGTAAAGTGAAATCGTGGATGGGGTTCGATTTGATAGAATCTCCATAGTAAGGTCCATGTAGTATGATTTGCTAAATTTCGTCAAATATAAAACTGATGACGTAATTGTATCGTGACACTGTAAGAACATAGTAGGTGTACATGTAAGGGAGTGAAATTCCACTGTCTTATTATAGTGTGAGTCCCCCCTTAGAGAATTAATATGTCTTTTATTTTCTTGCCAAATGATCCTAGGAGTGGCACCCCTGTGTCTAGTACCCAAAGTTCACTATATATATTTTAGTTGATTTTATTAGAGCACCAGATTTCTGTGTCAAGTACCCAAATCCACTGTGCATATTTTAGTTAATTGTATAAAAGCACCAGACCATTTTCTCTGGGCTTCATGTGCTTGGCAGTGGCCATGTGCTTGGCTAGTCAGTGAGCAGGTGAGCAGCGATCAATAAACAACTATACTGGACAGCTGCTTTCTCAAATTCCCATACCGCTCAATCGTTCTGGTGAGTTTCTCTTTAAATTACTCTTTATTTTTCTGCATTGTTTAATATGTATGCTTAAACATTTCCTAGTTTCATTGAGGTCAGATCAATTAATTCTAGGTGAAGAAAGTTCATCTTGCTTGGTGAAGAAAGTTCATTTTGACTCTGTGATGTTTTAAAGTTTCGGACATAGTTGAAATGTTCGAGTATTGTATTTTTCATCTCTCTCTCTAAAGTCATATTTTGTTCTAAAGATTGCTAATTTTATATGGACTTTTTACAAAGTATGGAAACTATGTGTTACCTTTGGTAGGCTTCCAAAGAAAAGTTTGTTTCTGCTGGAGATTTGTTGAATTTAAAAGATTCCTGTGGAAGTTTTTGCATTTTTGTAGAAAACTTGAGTTTGCTTGAACTTGTTGGACTTTCCTAAATAAGTTTAGTACCTTATTCTTCAAGGATTATTGTATATTCTAAGATTTTGCATCCCTGGTTTTTTATATGTATTTCTTATATTTCTCTTAGTTTAGTACCTTGGCCAAACTTGTGTCTTGGTATGGTTCAGTGACCATGCCCTGCTAGTGTAACTTCAAGATAATTATTAGAGATTTACATATCTAATGAGCCCCATAGGGTGGTGTAGTATTTGGAAGATTTATTACTTTAAGCCTCAGCTCACTCTGCCACTTCTTTTGTTATTCAAATTTCTTGGAGTTCTTGGAGCATAGATTTTGTCTTAAGTGTCCTCCTGGATAAGCTTGTACATGGCGAATGTAACTTTGGTTATTTTTGGTCTATTTTCTTAATTTCAATCGAGTATGTATTCTAAATCGGTTTTCTTCTATTTTTTGTTTGATTTACAGGTAGAAGTTTGATTGTCTGTAGATTGTATTTCACTTTAGTGCTGTGTTGGTTTTCGTTTGGCAATTTTATTTTTTTTAAGAAGAAATTCTCTCGGCGATTGTTTTGTTAAACTTTTTTTTAAATTACATTTTTTAAAGTTTGTTATTTTATTTTATCTGGATAACATCAGAAAGTTGTTAGAAAAATTAAATCAGTCATTTTGTCTTTGGAGGTAAACCAATTTTCTTTCTCTGTCCCAATTTGTCTAAGAATAGTTCGCGACCTTTTCCTAACGATCCTGGTTGTTCTATTTTTTTTTAGCAAGCGAGTTCCCCAACATTTAGCAGTTATCTTTATTTTTGTATTAATTTATTAAAGTGTGCTATTTTTCCGGGTTACATACACCATAGAGTAAGGACAGAGATGCATACACGGATCCGGAACCGAAGTAGGAGATCAGTCTTAATGTTTCGTGGGACTTTCGTCAGAACAAAGGTTTGACAGTTATTTTGGGTTGCCTTAAGGATACTAATTTTTTTTATAGATTGAATGTCCCCTCCGAAAGGTCCAGCAATTTTTGGTAGATGTCAAAATGGGGTCAACTGGGTTTAACATTTGAAAACCCTTTCTTTAAATAACTCGTCTAGTCATACAGAATCTAGAAATAATATAGTTTGCCCTATCTCCGACTTTCCGTTACGTCACTATGACCGGAAACGTGGAAAGGTCAATGCACTTTAGGTCAAGGGTCAAATTTACAAAATCTGTTAATATGGTCAAAATCTATCAATTTGTAATGTTACATTAACGTTTGTTCAACATAGTTATTTGAACGTTTGGATGTGAACATTTTTTCAACGTTAACATGTTAACTTGCTCAGAATTGATAAAATGTTTAATTAATGTTAGCAAGCTAACGTTGAAAAATGCTACATTAACGTTTGTTCAACTTTAATTGGGCCGTTTCATTTAACCGATGATCCAACAATTGTATACTACGTTCAATCAACTTTGACCTGAGTAAATGCATTATTCATCACTAATTTAACCGCAGTGATGAGAACAGTAGTCTCGCGCGGAGCAGCCCTCTCGCGAGATAGTTGCGAGAGAGCCATTTTGCTTTCGCCGCGACAGAAATTTAACGACTTGTCCACAAGTCTGAACCTCAAGGCAGTGTTTTGGGACCTTTTTTATTTAACATTTTCATAAACGACTTGCCAGGTTGTTTTAATTCCCCATGTGCGTTGTTTGCAGATGGCACTGGAATATAAAGATCATGATGTTCTTCAAAGGGACTTGGATATTATGTATTAATGGTGTGTTTCAAACAAAATGCGTTTGAATCCCACTAAATCTAAAGTCATGAGGATAACTTGTAGTAAAAACCGTGCTTGTCTTTTTTATCAATTGAATAATGTTAATCTTCAAGTTGTGAATGAAACTAAATATCTCGGTGTTATTATTAATAACCGTCTGACATGGGACAGTCATGTTAAAGATATTACTTCTCGAGCGAACAGAATGTTGGGATTAATTTCTAGTATGGCTACTGGTCTTTCCTCTGAGGCTCTCTTTTGTCTCTACAAGTCATTGGTGTTACCTATTTTAGAATATGGTTTGCCTGTTTGGAATTTGTGTACTTAAAATCTTTCTGATGACTTGGAGAAAATACAAAAGAGAACATCACGGATTGTACTAAAACAACGTAGAATGGAAATGCCCTACTCTAAAAGGTTGCGCTTCTTCTTAATGCAAGTTACTTTAAGTTTATCTGTTTGAGTGTCTTGAATTTAGTTTTTAAATATTTCATTGGATTTTATTACCTTGTATTCATCGGGAGCTGAATGCCCGAAGCCAAGCAGTAATTTGACAGTAATGTTTCTTGTTTTTGTTTTTTTGTGTGTATGATGACAAAAATAATAATAATCAAACAAAAGTGGACAATCAATAAAAACCTAACGTTGATTTAACATTATGTTATCAACCAAAAATTGACAAACATTGAAACCTAAGACAAACTTTGATTACAAGTTATTTTATATACCAAAACGGACTAACCATGAAAGTATATACAAACGTTGATTTAACGTATTTGATCAACCAAAAACGAAGCAACCATGACAACCTAAGACAAACGTTGCTTACTTTTTCAACAAAAATGGACAAACATTGAAAACCTAAAACAAACGTTGATTAAAGGGTGTACAACATTGTACAACATTGGTAAGGTTTAAATTGTTCACAGATTTGCACATAACTTACATGGTATAAAGATTGTCATAGTGGAAAACTTCCCTTGAAATAGTCTTGCTTGAAATGCTGTAGTTTTTAGGAAATGAGTAAAACAATTAGTCTTTATCACTGGTGGTAAATCCGATGTTTGAAAACAGTGAAAATATATAATGGGGTTTTTCACTGTTTTCCCATGTCTCCGAAGACCGATTTAGCTTAAACTTAGGTTTGTTATTTCATGTATATGGGTCACACCAAGTGTTTATACTGGTCTTTGACAATTAATGTAAGTTGTACATTTGCTTTAAACGATATTCTACCGACCATAAATAGACCAACCATGAAAGCCTAAAACAAACATTGATTAAACGTTATTTTATCAACCAAAAACATGCTATCTTGGGTGTGTTATGGTTGTATACCTAAAACACCTAAAAGTCACGTCCAGTTTCGAAGTTGAACAACAACAACACTGAGCAACACTGAGCATTGAATCAGTTAGGGTTATTTAAATAACGTTAGGCCAACGTAATTTTATTTCCCTCAATCTAATCTTGCCAAGGTATACACAAACATATGATTAATAATTGGAATGTTATTAACAATACCTACAAGCCTGACCCATACCCTACAAAATGTATGATTTGGATAGCCTATGTATGACCCGTATGACCTTCACGTGGCTCATGCATGTGCTTTAAACTTACTGCAATATAATCCAATCAACTGGCTTAAAGCTCTTATTTTCAGAGTATCATTAATTGGCCTAAATATTATTTATCAGGTGTAATAATTATAAAGATACTTAATTCTAGCTAAAATTGCCAAGAAACTTTTATTCAATGGTCTGCCACTACACACAGAACTGTTCAGTCTGGTTTTTTTTAAGTTATTCACAGCCAGCCATCTTCAATAGCTACTAGGCCTATGATGAGCAATAGGGGACATCAGTCACTTTTGTACATTGCATGCTTATACATTGTGCTTTTAAAATTACATGGAATAGAAATGAAATTTTTCAAGAATTTGTTGTTCCTGATATTCTTAAAAACATTATATAATCTGTGGCTTAATTTTTTACAGTGGTACAGTGGATCTTTGTATCAAGATGTAGATAAATACTTTTTTGGGCCTACATACAAAAATATTATACACAACCATAAGTTACTTGACCAAAAGATGAGGCTAACTGATTTATGTTTACAATCCTAATTTTGTCACAGGAGAACAAATGATGCATATCCAACTTCGAGACTATAGACGTGACTTTTAGGTATTTTAGGTGAACAACCATAAACACACGCACCCTCCATGGCGAACAGCAACAACATATGCACGAGATCAAAGCTTTGACGTCAAATCCATTTCTGAGTTGCATGAACTAGTTATAAGGTGTGTAATTTTGGCAGCCATTTTGAAATTTCACGGCCGGAAGGCTGCCATTGTGGTTTTTAAAAGCTGCTTAGTTGAATTTGTCATGCCAGAAAACATTGCACCACAACATTGCTAAAATCTGACCATAATAACAGATTTTATAAACTTGGCCCTTGACCTCAAGTGCGTTGACCTTTCTACGTTTCCGGTCATAGTGACGTAACGGAAGGTCGGAGATTGGGCAAACTATAATTATTATTATTTCTAGATTCTGTATTACTTGAAGATTAATTTGATATATACGTTCCATAAGGATTTGGGCATTTTTTGAATTTTGACCCCAATTGAACCCTACCAAAAATTGCTAGACCTTTCGAGAGGGACATCCAATCTTAATCTAATTGTTAGTAACCTTCAGGCAACCCCAAATCACTGTCAAACCTTTGTTCCAACGATAGAAAGTCCCTCGAAACATTAAGATTGATCTCCTTACTTATATCCTTCCTCCATGGTTTGCTTTGACAGTATATCTCCATTAATCAACTTTATGGCAACAATTGTTACGCACCTGTCAACGCTCCCTTGTGCTGGAATGATTTCGAAGAGATCGCCGCAATCCTTTCCAACACCACAGCTCTACGTGAATGCAGAAGTTTCATAAAAATCAGCGTTGAAACAGCCCCAATGAGAAAGCAACTGAACACGATTTCTCGGATAAGCATGCCTGCTGGTGCTGGTATAACTTATACGAGTGAATATGATTTTACAATAAAGTGGAGCCTCTATTGTATAATTACTTTCTCTCCATATGGAAGCTATAATAACCATGGGAACTGAATTACACTCATACCAAGTTCAGACTGAGACAGTCTGACCTTGTCATGCTGTTGTGTGAACTTCCTGACCTCGTTTCCTGCAAGTGCTCGAATCAAGTCACGTCACAAATCTACACTGTGAGATGATAATGGACCTTGGCAATTAACTGGCCAGCTGGTCATTATGGTGATTTGTTTGGGTCAATACTTCTTTGCATCGTACTTATACTATGGTTGGAAAGCTGACTTATAGTTCAGCTATCAATATCTTGATCAACGGCAACGGCATTTTCATGAAATTCATTCCTATGAGTGACCGAATAAAATGAACGTTTGTTGTTTCAATGTGCAGAGCGGAACTAATAAGACAAAAGACAGCTTAATTAGACAGAACCGATATGTGACTGTATGATTCAAATGAAGGCATAGGCCTATACCAAAATAAATTGCCCTATCCTGTTGTTTCTTCTTTCTTTTCCCGAGGGACATTATTAGTTTCTTCTTTACTATAAAGTGACGTTGTGTAACGATGTCAACAAAAGGTGGCGTTTATTATGAAGAGTGTGTTATCATCAAGCAGTTAGGTGTGCTAAGGAGAAGAAGCTAGGGCGGTGCGAAGGAACGGAAGTGTATAATACAAAGAGACCCCACCACACGTCGGTGACGCCCCTCCTATTTGCATTTCCCAATTATTTGTTTACATCTAAGTGACTTTTTTTACATGCCCAGCTGATGTCTAGGATTATTTGAGGCTTGATTTTGTTTTTTTATTAAGTAGTTTTTAATTAATTTGTGTTTATTAGTGAAACATAATAAACGACAAAGAGTTTCCATTTTCCTTTTAACAACAATAACACAATTTCATATGATCAAAGTAAACGATATTATTATCTTTTTATATTAATTTAATAGACTGAATGAGATCATGAGATTGACGATCTTCAATTACTCTAAGCTTATCATTAGCTTTAGAGAAAAGCTTCAACTTAAGAAACAAAGGAGGGCGCTATATCAAAATAGACGGCACGTGCGCAAACGGCAAAGAACAGTTTGTTAATCATGTGAGTAAAGCCATGGAGGTAGGGTAAAGCCTACTTTATAACTTGTTTCTTGTCGTCGAAATACTCATCAAAAAGGGACATTCCATGTACATTACTCTCTGAAATAGCTGCAAGTTTGGCTGATGATGTCCAACAGAAGTTGAAGCATAGCAAAGGATGACGTGGATTTGACCGTAATCACTGACGAAAAGCAAAGCGAAATGGACGTTGTGCCCACAATGTGTGACTGTGTAGTAGGCTTACGACTACGTGCCTGTGGTCATGGTGGTCAGTGTGTATTACACAACAGTCTTTCAACTCATAGTTTCATTGAATACAGGAGACGGGTAAGTCAAAAAAATAAGATACTGATTGTAAAAGGTAATCACATCATGCACAATAATGATACAGGCTAAGTGGATGGGTAGAGGTGGGGCAGGGCTGAGGTAGGTGGAAAGGGTGCTAGAACTCCCTGTATGTATGACATGTGCATGAAGTAGTTAATACTGGGTAACCTTCTCTCTGATCATGCTGATATTGAATCCTCCAAGTCCCAAAATTATGACTAGGCATGGAGGAAGGGAGGTTACGCTATCAATCAGCTCCACTGGCATTTTGGGTGTAAGTCTTTCGGAGATCATGCAGGTTTGGAATTTCATCTCGTTTTTACCTCACAACGCTGCCATGAATCAAGACTAACACGAATGTTGTGCACTCTGGGAAATCGTATACCCGGGGTATGATGCCTTTTTCTCATCATTATCAAGCCTATTACCCCTCAGAGGGTCTAGGGATGCTTATTACCGATAAAAGTGGAATATGCTTGCTTGCCCCCCCCCCCCAGGCCTTTGATATTTTACAGGGTTCATAACCAGCTGAATTACCACGAAGCCCGCCCCCTTTTCCTTCCAACACACAAGCCTATGGCCCAAAATACACAAGCCGTGGCATAAAGATCCCCCTCTGTATCCCCTACAAGCTGCTGATGTCTACAAGCTGTTCTAGATAAGAATGATTGGTGGTTGTTGATAAACACTAGGCCACAAAACACCCCTGGGTGCACTCAAACAGTGAGTCTTACAAATCGTGTGCAAAATCATAGGAGATGGCATGACTCCTGATTCTGCACTGAGGTTTTCATGGTTAGCTACAGGCCCTATGCAAATGAGCTTCTGCAGTGTTTTTGGTGAAGGTGTGATGGGGGATTACCTCAAAGACTGATATTTTTGAACATTCATTGCGCGAATTATTAATATTTTAGCAAAAACCTGCGCAACGATTGTGTTAGGCTTTCACAAGGGAGAGAGAGGGCAAGGCCATTTGCAAAGGGCACTTCCATTGGAAAATCTTAAAGTCTATGGGAAACCTTTGAAGGGGCACCAAGGTCAAGACCAGGGGGAAACAGAAGCCATGGCCTCCGTGGCCTTCGTGTTATTCCAGGCCTGAGATGAGTGTATACAAAGTACATGTATGTAAACTTTTATATACCACTTGTGGATGTGGGTGTAAGCGGGTTCTTTGTACATTGTACAGTGATACAATTCAATGACGCGTACAGTGCGGGGCGCCACCTATCCAGCCAGAAGGAGCATTGGTCAACAAAGATATTTTCCTGCGCCTTGCCCCTGGGTCCCACTGGTAAGCTAATTCACCAATTTGGATCCCAAAATGCATGACCTACAATCCCGGCCGAAATGCCTGGGCCATGTAAAACTAAACATACCCTCCCCGCTCGCATATTTTTTTCTTTACACCGCAGCGAGGGGTTTTGTACTGTAATACTGCCAATTCCTGTCTTGAGGTGAGACTACAAACATGTATGCCTATAAAGGGTTAGGTTTAGGGTTAGGGTTTGGGTTAGGGTTTGGGTTAGGGTTAGGGTTAGGGTCAGGGTTAGAGTCAGGGTTAGGGTTAGGGTTAGGGTTAGGGTTAGGTTTAGGGTTAGACGTAGTCTCCTATCTCAAAGCGGAATTGACAGTGTTACAGCACAAAACCCCTCGCTGCGGTGTAAAAAAAAATACGCTCCCCGCTCCCCCGCTGTCCCGCTCAATGTTAGGAGCGCAGACCGCGCAATGCAGCAATGAGAGGCAATATTGAACGGGGGCCGGGGGGGGGGCAGGGGCCCAACGAGATAGGGCTGGGGTTGTCTGAAATTGTTGAGCCTAAAAAAACAATATAAAAAAGAAGGCTTCATTTTTTTTAAAGAATGTGCACACACAATGAACATTCATTGCTTGCTGAGCAGGGGGAGGGGAATACTTTTTGTTGTGGGGGCTTAATGAGATATGGCCGGGTTGTAGCTATATAGTTGAACACTGGATGATTTAATGAAAGAGCTTTTCGTGGCGTCAGGCGTCACTGACGAAATCGTCTCGATCTTTTAAGAATCACACTTTTATTACGCATCTGTCTTTCTTCTATCGCAGCGGCGTAGTTAGGAATTTGTCGGTGGGGGGCATAGGGGGGCATTGCTTCCAAGTGGGGGGGGGGGCAGGGAGAATGGGTGTGTCAGTGGTGGGGGTCATGTACTCCTAGCCCTAGAACTATGAGGTTTGATCCGCTATCGCCTACACGAACCTCATAGAGTGCCATGTACAAAACCCTATCAGAAACTTTTTGCCCTTTACATTTAAATGCACCCGGAGTTCTCTTTTGAAACCGGATCTCGCGAAAATTAGGCTATACGTGTTTTTTTGTTCTCACAGTGAGCTCGGCGCGGGTCCAGAAAATCCACTCCTCAAAAAAAAAGTTTAAATCTCACTGTTTTTCAGAATCCTCGCCTTCCGGTAGAAATATGGCCGCCGCTGTAATTTATAAATGGTATGCTGCGCGCTACGCTGGTAACGATAACCAACGGTTCATGTACAAAACATTGGTTTATGTGGACCATCGTTGCGCGTGCGCGTAGCATGTATGGCACGCCAAAGCGGAATTTATTCAACCCTGCACGGAAACTGCGGCAACATAAAAAAAATACCGCAACATTAAAAAAAAACCTCAACATTAAAAAAAGATTTTCAACAACTCTACAAGTTTTTGTCAACGGTATAATATTCATTGTCCAACATTTACAAAAAACTTGTCAACATTTTTAAAAACATGCATCAACATGCGGAATTCATTCAAACCTGGACGGCAGCTGCAACAACATTTCAAAATATACACCACAACATTTAAAACAGACATTCATCAACTTTATAAGCTGTTTCAATAGTAACATTAACCGTTCAACACAACAAACAAAAATGAGGCTATTAGTTCTTTCAAAAACATATGCCAACGCGGGGAAAAACATGTGTCAACATTAAAAACAAAATATGCACAACCCCGGGGGAAAAAATATTTGTCAACATTTAAAAAAAATTGTTCTGATTAATTAACTAGAAAGTACATGTCAACATTGCCAACACTACCAACTACTTGTTGACAAATATATGTGCCAACCCATCCTGCTACAAAATTCACCTAAAAATACGTGTTAATATTTTCGTCCAACAAATATGATAAAAAATATATGCCAACATTCACGTGACCGCCGCGACGGAGTACATGCGCGAAGTATGCTGCGCTGCACCCGGCAGTCAACGTGCGTTCTCGGTGTGGTCTCTAGCCTTGATCAAGGCGTTGGAGTTTTTTCTCAATTTTATTATATTGTTTTCATTTTTATTTTATTTGCGCCGCGCTACACATCCGAGCTACCAACACGAGCTACCAACCCGCCCGAGCTGTGCGCATGGTGTGTGTGTGTGCGCGCGTGGTCGTGTGAGCTGTATGCGACACTCACCGATCAACGCCTTGACGTTTCTGTCTCCCCGCCGATGACTCATTACTATAATGCGCGCGAAAGGCGAGACCCCATTGGTCAGTGGCGGAAGTCTTGTTTACTCATTCTTATGAATATGCATGCAGAATCCAGATGTGGCTACACTGGCGCGCCGGTTTGAATTTGGGAATACTTTGTTATAATAATATCTATCTGAAAATGTTGCGTATTCTCCTCAGCTGAGCGAGACAATGAGGGCATGGAATTAAACAAATGAGGTTGCGTGGATCGATTTGTTACATACATTACATACACCATTTTCCAGCAGGAAGACGCTTTCTGATGTATTTTTCGTAGTGACGTAAGGCCCGATTGACCATCTACTGTCTCCATCTTGCATCATTAAACAGTGATTTAATCATTGTTGGTGCATTCATTGGAGGAAGAATATACAAAACAAAGACCTCAATAAACTACCATTATTGATTGTTTCATCATGAAGGCATATAGCTCATTGCACTTTTTATATCATTTGGGCCGCCCCACTAAAAAAGAGCTGCCTAACCAAATTTCCCAAGTACATTCACTAGAATAGGGTAGCTAAAAATCTATTTCGCATGTATCATGTGTGGCTGTATCCTGTCAATTTTTGTTTGGCAGTAAATTCTTATAAGACCCTGTCTGAGAACAATTCAAAAGTATGAAGACGGTGTGGCTGCACAGAGTCGGACTTCGAGAGGACATGTCAGGAAAAGACAGATGCAGAAACTACATCAACTCCAGAATTAATAACCAAAAGAATGGCGAGTGATCAGGGTAGTCCAATGAGGGAACTTGAGTGCAGCGCAAAAGCTCCAGGGCCGCGCCCGGGTTCAGCACTTGTGAGCTGACTGACCAGCCTCGCAGATTACCGGTCAAAAATGGCTGAGACAATGCTACACACAAACGCCATTAAGTCGGTAACTACTCACATCGCATCACATACAGCAAGCATGATATTGATATGGTACAAAGGTCATAGTGAGAGAAGCTCGTGATTGGACGTCAAAATGAATAATTCATTTGCTTCCCATCCTGTGTTGTCTGCAATAGGTCTGACGAAAGATTTAAATATTCATGAGCTGCATACTAGCATATCCGAGAGCCCCCCCATTTTCGTCCAATATTGGACGAAAATATCAAGAAACACATTAAACCCGGAAGTTACAGACCCGTCAAGGCTGACGGCCTCCGCATGCGGAGAGTGGTACGAGTGCGGATGACCTGCGCACAGTGTGTGTACAAGCGTCGTACGACGTGATACACACACAGTGTATACGGGTGGGTCGTGCGATGCGATACACACCTTACGCACACACATACGGGTGTGTTTACGGCGTCTTTTTTGGAGTGAAAAATGCGACTGCCTTGATCAAGGCTATGTGGTCTCTGGTAATAAATCATCCCCTCACTGTTTGGATGTTGTTTTGGTGGGAGACAATTAAGTGTCTCCGTTTTCCAAATTATCAAGGCAATGGTTGAAACGGACCTAATCTTTGATTTTGTTATCCATCTACACGGAAGAAAGAATGATGGGGGGGGTAGAGAAAGGGGAGGGGAGGGCGTTTTGGAAGGGGAAGGGGTTGTTGGGACTCACTAAAAAGAACTTTTATCCGGTGATAATTATGTTGAGCCAGTTTGTTTGTCCATTTAATGGAATGGCTCAAAACATATTTTCAGTGCGCTACATAAGCTGCACTTCATCAGTCACCATTTTGGCTTTAGTATCCTTTTTATGAAAGTTTTGCAACAAGGAGTGATCAAAATCTAGTTTGTTAGGGCAGAAGGATCCCGGAGGATGAGTATTTTTTGTTTGTTTATAGTTTACGTAATCTCGTCTTGATACAAGCCCTGATCTTTCTTTAATTTTGTGTACCTGACTTGTTCTTGTAGTAATTCAAGCAGGATTTGCAAGTTCTGTTCGTCCATTTCTTTGAGTATGTTTTCTTCGGTTGAAATTTGCAATCTAGCCCGAGTTAGTTGGTCTTGTTCTTTTGTCTTTTAAAGGCCAACAGAGGAGGTAGATGTAAGAGTTTGTTAAGGAAATCACTGTCATTTATTAAGTGCCAGTGTTTCAACAGTGCACGTTTGAGATAGAGTGGTGTATTTGTGGCAAGAAAGGCAACATAACAACCAGAGGCGGATTCGTTTCTTTCTTGATGTTAGGTGGTGCACTCAACATTGAATTTCTGTGGTCATCATTAGATTTCGTGAAGCGGGTCAATTCTTCTGTGTTGTATCCACGTTCTATCACTTTTTCTTTAAAGAAATTGACCTAACTCTCGAAATCTTTTGTGTGTGTGCATATCCGTTTACATTTCATATTTTCACCTTTAATGACGCCACCATCATAGACTCGGGGTGCGCAGAATCTCGAGCAAGATATTGGAACGTGTCCGTTTTTTCCGTTGCTACAGTTTGAAACAGTTGAAAACAGTTTGTGCGTGTTCGTTAACCTCACGAAAATACTCTTCACCAACGTTTATGTCATTTGTTGTTGTCTTTGGATAAGCTTCAGCCACGAATCGTACCAGTGCCAACTAAAAAGCAGAAATAACTCCACTGTCTTCCATTTTATTAAACGCTAAACCTGCAAAATAATCTCATTTTGACGTACCAAGATTAGAAGTTGAAAATGGCGGTATTTCAATTCCGGTTGTCTCTGCGCAAGCGCATTTGTACAAGCAGCTGTAGTCTGGTTACCAGGCCTGACGTATCGGAATACGGTCGACGAAACGAATAGTCCATGAGCCAGCCCCACTTGCCGGTACCAACTCAAGGGACTAATTCTAATATCACTTTTCTTGTTGCAAATAATCCATAAATTATTATAAACTATGATAGCCTTTCCAAAAAATTAGATTTCTACCAGTTTTCGAAAGATTTTCACCGTAAAATCTTAAACCTCTTAGCCTCTTCCGTTATTGATAAGTCAACGGCCGTTTAGATAGTACAACTTTGTTAAGCCCATGTGTTTGCACGGAGAGTGAATATTTAAGTGTGCATACTCAAACAGCCGTTGTATTTGTCACTTGGCAAGCATGCTGCCTGTCAACAACGTTTCTTTTTGTCAATAATTGCTGATGTACTTTCCTTAACAGTCATCAAGAGGAATTAATTGGTTTAAGTATCAATTTGTTGAAAAATGCCTTTGTTGTACGTTATATAACATTGCCTTTAGTTTATAAATGTTGTTTGTAAAGTTTAGAGAAGGTTGTGGTGCAGTTTTGTTCTATCATAATTAATAGGTCATTACTAGAGTTGAGTATGCAGCACCTGTCTGGTTACGGCGTTATCAAACTGAATCAACAATACACTCTGGAGAGAGTTCAGATGCGTTTTGTGTTTTTGTTAGGTCTCCTTAGAAGTGCTTTAAATACTTCTGTCAAAGAAAAGTGGATTTAGGGAGAAACATTTCCACCAAATATGTGCAGGCCTACTTACCCATATCGGGGATAGGGGTGGGGTGGGGTGGGGATGGCAGAGGGTGCCACTTACCATTTGTTAATGCCTGTGGCATTTTAACGCTGCATCACAACGCACATAGAAAAGAAAAGAACAACAATTGCGCTAGAATTTTTTTCTTCTTTAACCACTCAAATTAAAGAAAAACAGTAGAGTGGAAGAAGCCTATAGTATAAGAGATGCCTGGAAGAAGGAAAGAAAAACAAGTTCCCCGCATGCAACCCCTCAATAATGTTCACAAGTATATTTATTTAAGTGCTCTATAATGTTTATTTATTCATTTGGCTATGTACTGTATGTTATTATATTCGCTCTTTTGTTCTGTTTGTTAAGCGCATTGATAGTTCTCTCCAGTTCTGAAATGCGCTATATAAAAATTTGCTATTATTATTATTATTATTAATTTCTGGTCAGGGGAGCCACCCGTAGCCGGTAGATGATTTCTAAGTAATTATAAGTGAAATAGTGAAGGCTAAAAACACCAGAAGATTTTATTTTAGAGGGAATCGAATCCTAAAGCCCGGGAAAACGATAAAAAGAAAGTGAGCACGGATGAGCAGCGCAGCACTTTCTTTCTCGGCCATTTAAAATGTCCTTCCTCAATGATCACAGTGTCAAGGGTTATGCAACAATAGCTATCAATTGGAAAAGCAAACATGTTATATAATTTTTAAAAAAAGCGTCGTAAAATTAAAATCAAGAAATAGGCCCCCCAAAAATAACAATACAAAATAAAAGGAAATAATTTTCAGGTCCAATGCGTTGCATGTCCTCCACGGCGGACCGACCAAAACTGCTCTTAGGTCGGCCTTTTCCTGTTACTTTTTCTTTCATTCATAATAAATGAAATTTACAAATTTTCTGTGTATTACATTTCTGAAATCCAGGTATTTTAGTACTACAATTATACTTAAAAATGTGAACAAAATTGATCTAGATCGTCACCGACCGCTGCACCCGTGTTGTCCTCGTTCAGCATAATGGGCGAACGGGGCATCACATTCACGGCACGTTCTTACTGGTTTTTTTTTACTCAGTTTGCACTTTTCCCCTCCTTTTCATCAACAAACAACAAAACAGCTTACCTCTACTCTATATAAATATATACACACATTGATTGTTTACTCATAAAGGTCTAAAATCAACTGTAAACTGTCGACATTTTGTCGCCAAAGCGAAAACAAGATAGCTGCCGATCTGTTTTTAATGGCAGGCAGCAAAGTGATAAATACAACAGCTGTTTGAGTATGCACACTCAAATTATTCTCTTTCCATGCAAACACATGGGCTTAACAAATGTTACTATTTAAACAGCCGTTGACTTAACAACAACGGAAGAGGCTAAGAGGCTTCAGATTTTACGGTGAAAATCTTTCGAAAACTGATAGAAATCTAATTTTTTGGACAGGCTATCATAATGTATGGTAAGTTATGGATTATTTGCAACAAGAAAAGTGATATTAGAATTAGTCCCGCGAGGTGGTACCAATCATGTTGAATTTCAGCACCTGGCTCATGGACTAGACGATTTTAATTGAGTCGACGTCGTAAGGGAATTTTTGGAACCAAATTAAAGCTGCTGCAACCTCATTCCGCCGAGGTAATCGAACTTTTTGGTCCGTGAATCTCGATATATCTTTTTTACAATCATGTCATGTGTTTTCACATAAATGTTGAAATGTATTTTCAAGGGATTGTTGACATATATCCAAAATGTTGGCGTATATTGTTCACATGGTTGACACATTTTTGTTACAACAATGTTGACAATTATTTTTTTGAAATGTTGACATGTATTTTTACGTGAATGTTGACAGGTATTTTCACAAAATGTTGATATATATTTTATGCGGTATGAAGCATATTTTTTAAATTTGTTAAATGTTGAACAGTGTAAATACTTCTGTTGGTGTACATTGCAAAGTAGTTGAGGTTGTTGTTATGTTGTGATATTTTTTTGTTATGTTGCCGCAGTTTCCGTGCAGGGTTGAATAAATTCCGCTTTGGCGTGCCGTAAGCATGACTTGTTAGTCTCTCCGGCATGTAGGCCGTATATATACTAGCCTTGATTCAAGGCTGTTGGCGTAGTATACCCCGGCCCGGTGCGGCACGATTCGGCAACAACTGCAGTGCATAGACAGTGCATATTGTACATGTACATGTACATGTACAGTACATGTACATATATTGTACAGCGAGAACAGTATAGTCAAGTCGTGAGTACGGTCGTTCTTTCAACCTCGAACGCGTGACTCAAACAACAGCCTTGACCGGTTTGTAACTGAAAGCTTATGTGTTTCTTTATATTTTATTGGAAATCCAATAAAAGCGCTTATGCAGGATGTGGGCGTTTCATTCTAAACATTGGCCAATCACAGGCGCGATTGAGAATGACGTATTTGACCTGAACGGCAAGGCTGCATAATTACTGCTGCTATAGCTAGCATGCAATCCATGACGACTGTGTTGGTTATACGCTGTACACGCGGATCGGCCGGTCGCGGCCGGCTGGAGCGCCTTGATCAAGGATATGGACAACCCTGATCATTCGCCATTCTTTTGGTTATTAATTCTGGAGTTGATGTAGTTTCTGCATTTGTGTTTTCCTTACATGTCCTCTCGAAGTCCGACTTAAATCTGTGCAGCCACACCGTCTTCATACTTTTGAATCGTTCTCGGGCAGGGTCTTAGAATTTACTGCTAAGCAATATTGAAAGGATACAGTCACACATGATACATGTGAATTAGAGTTTATTCTAGTAAGTGTACTTGGGAAATGTGCTTTAAATAAATAGGCAGCTCTGAAATTGGGCACCTCTTGGGGCGGCCCACAAGATATAAAAAGTGCAATAAGCTATTAATTGCCTCCATGATGAAACAATCAACAATATTGTAGTTATTTGAGGTCTTTGTTTTGTATATTCTACCTCCAATGAATGCACCAACAATGATTTAATGGTGCAAGATGGAGACAGGAGATGGTCAATCGGGCTTATAGGCCATTATAAAATAAAATAAAACGTCAGAAAAGCGTCTTCCTGATGGGAAATGGTGTATACATGTTATGTACTAAATCGATCCACTCAACCTCATATTCCTGCCCTCATTGTCTCGCTCAGCTGACAATTTGTGGGGAATACGCAACATTTTCAGATAGATATTATTATAACAAAATATTCCCAAATTCAAACCGGCGCGCCAGTGTATGCAAGTAGCCACATCTGGATACTGCATGCATATTCATAAGAATGAGTAAACAAGACTTCCGCCACTGACCAATGGGGTCTCGCCTTTCGCGCGCATTATAGTAATGAGTCATTGGCTTCAATACAAAACCATAAAAGCGTTGATTCGGTGAGTAAACGGGACGTATAGCTCACAATAATATGAGCATGCGCACACTGATACTGCACACGGACACGTCCATGCACGTAGCTGGTAGCTCGGGCGGGTAGCTCGGGCGGGTAGCGCGGCGCAAATAAAATAAAAATTAAAACATTACAATAAAAATTATAAAAACCTCCAACGCCTTGATCAAGGCTATATATATACCGGTAATCAATGGTTTGCAGCGCGCAACGCTGGTCACAATTACCAACGGCTTATGTTTATACAAGTGACCCGTTGGTTATCGTTTACCAGCGTAGCATGCAGCACACCAACTGTTCATTCCGCTGGATTGCAGCCTCGCTACCATGGGCAGCGCGTCGTGCGATACCTCTCACCACTAACCCCTTGAATCAAGTCTACTAACCCCTGGGAGGGAAACACTGAACATCAACGCTGATTGGCTCCCAAAAGTGACTGATTTGCTTGCACGCTTGTTAATAACATTCGAGCGCATGTAGGGCGCTTGTCGGGCTCTTAGTACGCGCGTAAAAACGCACGTAGAACGCGTGTAAAAATGCAAGTATTTCGACGCAGTACATTCAATTAAATCATGTTTTTACATGGTCTCCCTAAACTGCATACAGTTAGACGTATCACAAGATTGAAAAAGAATGGGAGGGGCCAGTTGCTCTATGACTTGATGCGTATTTTGACAGCGCGCTCTGCGTAGTCTCTAAAACAGAATGGATCAACCACAGGACTAATTAAAATAGCCAAATATATGGGCTACTTTCGTTTCACACTTCCAGGAGTGCGTTTTGGCGGCTGTAACCAATAACTGTTTCTGACGTCATAACCGAAACGGTAACCGAGCTCACAACTCGGTTATCGTTCAGTCTGAACAGCAGAACCAACGACCAACAACCGAAACAGTTTTTGGTTACCGCCGCCAAAACGCACCCCAGGGTGTATAATCGAGCAAGGCATTCTGGGAAAGAAACCAAAATGGCGCGGCGAGATCGTACACCATGGGAACGAGGTTGGCTGCATTGCATTGATCAACACGTGGGCGCGCGCGCTTCCGGTGATGATAGCGACAATCCCCACAGCATATGTTAAACCATAGAGAAAGCAGTTTAAACAATAATTATTGGCTTTAAATACGACTAAAGTTGTTTTTACTTTATTGTAAATGAAAGCCTACAAATAGCAGATGTATTTTGTTTTGTAATGTTTTGTTTTCATTCTTTTAACTTTCTTTTTGTGTGGGTGTGACAGGTGTAGGAAAATCTTTGTTCAGTTACCCTTCCACTGTTTATATTTCCAATTTAATCTCTTCCAGCACACTGTACAAGTTAATTTCTAGGAATGTTCTGTAATAAACAACCCTCTTGCTTAATCCTTAATCCTTGTAGTGGTTAGTCACCCCTGTAATTTACTTCAGATAGCAGCCTGGTAGGAGCGCAAGGGAAACACTCCACATTTATGTGTTCTCCCACCATCACGATTGTTTTTTATGTATATAACAACTTTAAATTCTAAGTTTTGCCTGCGTCAAGTAATACACTGCTATGGACTCGGTAAGCCCAAATTTTGTTTTATTATTCATTTTGACAAACATAATATTCTTGTGTTTCTTTGGAATTTCATTTCTAAAGTTGCATTTATTTTTTGGAAATATCTTTTGTTATAAACTTAGTTTGGATTCAACTTTCAAGCCTATGTGTTTCTTCTTAAATTTGATTGAAGAACTGTATTTTGATCAATTGTATTTCTTGTTGTTTTATTTACACAGGTTTTAAAGCCATTTTGATTTTAATTTGTAACCTTCTTTGGCACTGTGTTTTGTTATTTTTTTGGTTTCTATAAATTCTGCTAGTTCAGTAGTGTTACTATTAGTCTTGGTTTAGATTTCACTTGATTTATTGTTGTACATTGAATCACTGGTCTTGCTTTTGGTCATCGCTTTATAATCAATAAAGTTATTTTTGTTATTTTGTGATTGAGGAAACCTACAAATTGAGTCACTGTCCCACTTCTTGCATTTCCTCGCGACTTTTCCCTACCCGATCTTGGTTTTTCTCATTTGTTCAAGCGAGTACCGCCAACATAGTGTTTTTATTAGTTTTATTCATTAGTTTTCTAAGCGTACCTTTTTTCCGGGCTACATAGGCACTATTGCAATTTTTTCATGGGGGGCACCTGGGAGGGGGGCACTGGAAATTTGTGGGGGGGGGGCACGTGCCCCCGCCCCCCCGGCCTCCCCCCCGCGGCTACGCCGTTGTTCTATCGTAAACACTTGCTTACCGGTAAACTCCTTTACGAATTAAATTTGGCCCAGTTTAATTGCGCAATCCCCATGCCAATTATGAACCAAAAAGTTGTCATTAAATATGCACAAAAGCCATATTTGACTGCGTACGACCATACTACGTTGATCACCGACGTAAGGCAAAGTCGGGCCCGGACAGTATTTGGATGGGAGACCGCCTGGGAATACCGTCGTGGTTTTTCTGAGCTTTACAAATTGTGTCAAAATCTTTAATTAATAAAGACGGTATAATTGTTTTCTTTACTGTTATCCACGTTTTTAATCTACTCATTTTCAGGTGGGCTCAAAAAGAGGTTTACTTTGTAAACTTACAACGACAAAAACTGAAGATTTTGCTCGATTGCTGGTTGCTTGGTAACTTGGTCACTTGGTCACTTGGTAATGTAAGCAATTGTTATTTTGTTTTATCCCACACCTCCCCCAATCTGACAAGCACCCCATCCTAATTAATCCAATGCCCACCCAGACACCAGTGTCCAGACTGGCTGTCTGGGACTTGACAAATTTACGACCTTGATGCCCACCTAGTCTGTCCCCACAACTTGAGTATAAAATGCCCTTATGTCACATCTCTAGTTTATTCTTCTCAGTTCTGCACTTATTGACAGACCCTCCTGGTTAGCCCAGTGCAAGATTTTGCACTGTGGCCCCATCCGGTATTTTTCTATCCTTTCCTGACTCCTCGACTGATACTCATCTTTGTACAGCCTACAGTTCTGAATAAATCTTATTCTGTATTTAAGCCCAAAGTTAAGAGTCTTATGTTGGGGTTTTATTTATATGTTTTTGTTGGCCATCAGCCTACAGTTAGTGACACCTAAGTGTTACACTGGTAGCAGCGGTTACTACCTGCCATGCCATCGAAGTGAACTATTTTCTACAATTTTGATCCTTCAATTTTCTTCAGGACGTCGTCTCTCTTCTTGTTTCGTCCATCATATTTCCTGTTGTATGGAGAATTTTGGCACTGTTTCTACGTCTCTGCATTCTGCATAGCCGGTTTTCTTTATTGGCCCATCGGATTGGATCTCAACAATCGACCGCCTTTATCGTCTTCAGCTGGCCCCTGGCCCCTTGAATGCTGGCCTGTTGTGTGGCCTCACCCTGCAGTCACGGTTCCTGCCCGAGAAGTTGCTATTTGTGCTTCTAGTTACATTTCCAGTTCGTCTGTTTTTCTTCGAACAATTTGCTGCTTCTCCATAGCTGCATTGTTTGTCATCATTTAATTGTTTTCGTAGGTGACCCCGGACTGCCTTCGTTTATTTCCACGCTCGGGAGTATTTCAACTTTTATCTCAACATTTCTTCAGTTCATCTATCCTTCCAACTGACTGTGTTTCTCATCCTGATTTTTGGTATCCTGTTTTCCCTCCTCCCCTGCCACTGACTCCAGCCTCTACGCTTCGTAGCCTGCAGTTTCTTCGGACTTATCCACATGTTGTGTTTATTGTGTGTGAACTCCAGCGTGTGCCCCCATCGCTTCATCTCTATACCGTTATTCGAGTTTGTCACTCTCTGAACTGTTAGCTTTCTTTTCTTTGAACTTTACACGAACAAATAATTGTACCGTTCTAACTGCTGTACTCTTCCTATCGGTCTGATCCTTGATATCTGGTTCACGCAAGTCTTCGTTTTGTTCATTTTCATATTGGTTGCATTAATTTGTAATCTTGTCAGATTGTATTGCCAATTGTTTTGGGGGTTTTTGCTCATCAATCGGCTTATATCGTATCAGCACTCCATCAAACTTCCTTGTTTTCTTTGTTAAACTTATGTTAAGTTGCGCTTTTTGAATCCATACATTTTTAGTTCCATTATCTAGTGTTTAGGGGATTTAATTAATGGTATGGCCGGCCAGATTTATATTGCTTCTTAAATGCTTACTGTGATATTGTTTTCTTTTGTTTAGACATTCATATTGATTTACTGTTTTCTTATGCTTTTTGACCAATCGAACTCCTTCCCTCATTTGCTTTAGTGCTTATGTGCGTACACAGAGCTATTATTTCTGACCACTTTTGTTCTTTGTTGTTGTTATTGGTGCTTTGCTTATACATGCTTTGCGTTTTTGCGACATCTCGCTCAGCTCCCATGGCAAGTTATCTCAATCTGAGAAGGCTATCGCTTATAGCTTTTTTCTTTTCAGTGGCCATCCCATGACTTTTTAACAATTGATGGTCATCATTTCGATAGAATATCAATTGTTTTGTTTTTTTTACTTTTATTTTTTCGTTACCATGGTTACACTTTTCTTCACTTTTAAAAGTTCAGATTTCTTTTTTTCAACATATAATCCTTCAATTTCTTTTCTAATTTATCGATTTGTTTTATTCATTTCCTTTCAATGATTACACTTCATTTTTTCATTTTTTTATAATTATTATATTTTAGCTTAGTACAGTCATAATCTTAATTTTTTCTCTTAAACGAATGGGCTAATTTTCTATGTGTCAATTAATTGTATTACTTACATGTATCATAGAGAAAGGACCACTTTCGCATGGATGTATGATGAAAATGGGGAGATTTTCTTCCCCCAGATTAGCCTTTTGTCAAGGCCTTCGTGTCTTGGAGCCGCGATCCCAAGCGACTGAAATGGGAGACCACGCACGCGAGTGGCGAAGCCACGTGGGCCTTTTCCAACTTGTTTGCGGTTTCTTATGTGTTTCTTTATAATCGCGACTTTTGCTACCCGAAACGGTAGCAAAAGTCCAAACCAATCAGAAGTGCATAACGCGCGTTTCATACTTCATGAATAATTCATTACAAAAACCGCAAACAAGTTGGAAAAGGCCCTCATGGCTTCGCCCCTCGGCTCGCGCGCGTGGTCTCTCGTTCCAGTCGCTCCACTGTTTACAAAGCTGTCCAAGCCACGATGGCCTTGACAAAAGGCTACCCCAAGATGGAAGTAATACTTATGTAAGCTTGTTATTTTGTTTTACCCCACACCTCCCCCAATCTCACAAGCACCCCATCCTAATTAATCCAATGCCCATCCAGACACCAGTGTCGGGACTGGCTGTGGGACTTGACACTACGACCAACCACATAGTCTGTGCCCACAACTTCAATATAAAATGCCCTTATGGCTCATCTTGAGTTTATTCTTCTCTGTTCTGCACTTTTTGACAGACCCTCCTGGTCTACATAGAGAGGTTTCCTTTGTCAGCTTTTACAACCACTTATGACTGTTGTGATAACGTTGTTATTAACGGTACGAAGGCTTTAAGTTTGATTTCGAAACTATTTCATTGAAGCTTTTGCTTGATTTTCTTTCACTTGCTGGTTGCTTGGTCACTTGGTCACTTGGTCACCTGGTCACTTGGTCACCTGGTGACATGGTCACTCGGTCACTTGGTCACTTCTCGACTGGGTTATGTACTGGGTCATGTGCGTGGTTGCCAGGTCAAGCTTCTACTCCCAAGGTAGCTGATCTCAGGTAGCTGATCCCAAGGGTTCGGCACTCTGCTGGAGGTCGAGAACAAGTGGCCAGCTAGTACAGTTTGGTGCTCCAGGCGACTGGTGCTCAGCTTATTAGTGATTGATCGACCCCTTTTGGCGATAATGTGTGTGTGGGTGGTGGTGGTGGTTAGATAGAGAAGGGCCTACTCTTATCAGACTTACAACCATCGACTGTGCATTACGTGTTTAAAATATGCAAATGATGACACACAGAGTTGTTTATAAATATCCACGGAAGCCCGAGTGAAGTGCCTACGACCATACTACGTTGAACACACCGGTTCTCGTCCGATCACCGAAGTTAAGCAACGTCGGGCCCGGTCAGTACTTGGATGGGAGACCGCCTGGGAATACCGGGTGTCGTAGGTTTTTGCGCAATTCCCTTTCATTTCATCAGTTAGGACAACACACTTGGCATAATTGGTTTTTTTTTCTCTCCACCGCTTTAATCTCCACGTTTTTCAATGCACTTATTTTCAGGTGGTCTACATAGAGAGGTTTCCTTTGTCAGCTTTTACAACCACTTATGACTGTTGTGATAACGTTGTTATTAACGGTACGAAGGCTTTAAGTTTGATTTCGAAACTATTTCATTGAAGCTTTTGCTTGATTTTCTTTCACTTGCTGGTTGCTTGGTCACTTGGTCACTTGGTCACCTGGTCGCTTGGTCACCTGGTGACATGGTCACTCGGTCACTTGGTCACTTCTCGACTGGGTTATGTACTGGGTCATGTGCGTGGTTGCCAGGTCAAGCTTCTACTCCCAAGGTAGCTGATCTCAGGTAGCTGATCCCAAGGGTTCGGCACTCTGCTGGAGGTCGAGAACAAGTGGCCAGCTAGTACAGTTTGGTGCTCCAGGCGACTGGTGCTCAGCTTATTAGTGATTGATCGACCCCTTTTGGCGATAATGTGTGTGTGGGTAGAGAAGGGCCTACTCTTATCAGACTTACATCCATCGACCGTGCATTACGTGTTTAAAATATGCAAATGATGACACACAGAGTTGTTTATAAATATCCACCGAAGCCCGATTGAATCGCCTACGACCATACTACGTTGAACACACCGGTTCTCGTCCGATCACCGAAGTTAAGCAACGTCGGGCCCGGTCAGTACTTGGATGGGAGACCGCCTGGGAATGGGCCATCCCCCCTGCAAGTGCTTATCCGGCGATGAGGAATCACCAAAATTTGGTGATCAAACTAGTTGCGCATGCGTAGACTCGCCGGAGAGTGGCGGTGATTTCAAAAAGTTACCAAACTTAGTAAAGAACATTCAAAATTTATAGATTAAACTGTTGATACAACCTCAATGTACAACCATAATGGCCTATTTAACGTGCTTCCGATAGCCCCATGTTTGACTACCAAACCTAGTAAATTACCAGTACATTATCAGGTAATTAGCCCTATGTTTGACTACGAAACTAAGTAAATTACCAAACTTAGTAAAGATTCAAAATGTATAGATTAAACTGGTGATACAACCTCAATGTACAACCTTAACGGCCTATTTAACGTACTTCCGATTCCCATTCAAGACATGTTCAGGTAATTAGCCCTATGTTTGACTACCCCTGAAATTTACCAGATTCATTACAAATGAAGAGGTTGAAACAACCTCACTTTATGTAATAAGTGCTGAATCCAAAAATAACGTTTTTGACACTTGGGTATATTTAACAGAAAATCCAGATTTTTAACAGAAAATCCAAATTTTCACCAAATTTGCTTATACCTTTGTCCTCTCTGGACAGTTTTGCCCCAAATATCCTTAGTCATATAATCAATCATTTGTTTAAAGCAAGACTCGTTGATTTTGTTTGTACCAAATAATTTATCTCATTTAGATTAATATCTTACCACAAATAAATCTTCCAAGTTTTGTACATAAAAGAGCTCTAGAAACTGAAAAATTAAACTGTGCTATAATTTTAAGCAAGGCTGCTTAATTCAGCTACCTGAATAAACAGGAGCACCAAATAAAGATGGCCGATTCCATCAAAGTGTGTTTTTCTAACAACTTGGCTTATTCCTTTCAGTTGGTTGGTTGGTAAGACACAGATAAGCTTTGCAATCATGCTAAAAGCTTCAATTCAACAAAATTGAGGAATTAAATCACTGAGTCTTGCTTTAAGAGAGAAAATAGCTACTGAAACGATAATTTCAATGTCAGAGGCGAGTCTAAAGTCAGTTAGGAAATAATTGATTTGGGGTCTTTTTCTTAAGAAGTTTGTTTCCCTAAATTTCGTCATATCCTTTCGTCATATAATACAATAAAATCACACATAACTACATGGCATTATAGTTCAGTTATAATTGTGTCATCTTTCTTTTAATTCTTGTTTTCCTCTGTTGGCAAAGTCAAATATTCAACACATACAAGTGCAAAATGACATCATCTGCATTTTTCTTCTTTTACATGGTTGACAATGACAAGTATTATATAATGAATGTGTAAAATGACAGAATTTGACCACAGGGTATCCTTACATTTGTTTTGATGATTAAAAGAAGTGGACATCGATATCATTGTTTGTTATTGAACTATAAGTGAGGATATCCAATACTAGAGAAAGCGTCTCTACTTTCACTTACTCGTTTTGATGATAAAACACATTATACTTAGTTACAATTATGTCATCTTTCTTTATCATCTTTCTTTTTCATTGTTGGCAATCTCAAATAATATATAAGTGTAAAATTACAGCATTTGCATGAATCTCTGCTTTTCATTGTTGAAAATGACAAATACATGTATTAAATAAAAGTGTAAAATGACAGCACTTGCAATATTCTTTCTTGTTCATATAAAATGACAAATACATGTATATTACATGTATATAAAAGTGCAAAATGACAGCACTTGCATTAAACTCTCCTTTTCATTGTTGAAATTGACAAATACACGTATTATATGAAAATGACAGCACTTGCATTGATCTCTCTTTTCATTGAAAATAACAAATATATCATATAAAAGTGTAAAATAAAAGCATTTGATCGCAGCGTATCTATACATTTGAACTTTATGAAGATGTAAATGTTTCTTGTGGTGACTGTCTACTGAAATACTTTAAAATCCTGCTTATAAGAAAAACTGATTTCCTTGCCCCTCACCAATTCAGGATATATGAAAAGGTAGAAATCAGAATATTCTAAAAATACCAATATTTTCATTGCAAATGATATTGGGGTAATACTATTGGTCAAAGATGGCTAGTTAAAAAGTTACTTATAAGCAGGTTTTTCAAGTATTCCATAAATGACATGCTTGACTTAAAAAATACCCTTTTAAACATACAAATTGACATTATTCAAGAAAAAACGATAAAAGGCAACTGACAAGAAAGTCAACAACTCCGGGATTGGAGGGAGTGTTTACTGGAAATCAGTGTATCACTACTAAAGTTCTTTCAGCAAATACTTAGCTTGAGTTATCTGTACTTTATTTTTTTAAAGTGTTTTCTCCTCTGCAGCTCTTCATCAACTTCTCGCTTGAAGTGTTCAAAATCAGTGAACACTCTCTGAAATCCTGGAGTTACAGACTTTCTTGTTGTTGGGCAGAAGGTGAAAATGTTCTGCTTGCTGCCCTCTGTTTTGTCCTTTGAAGGTGTGTACCGCTTTCGCAGTCCCCCACACTGCGGTACTTGACAGGCAGCGCAAGGTTTTCTGGATGCCTTCGGCATCTGAGGTTTGGGCTTTGAAGGTGGAGGTGGTGGGGCTTGTAAGGTGAATGGCATACCTGCTGATTGCTGTGTCAAGTTGACCGACTGTGCACTTGGCTGTGATGGCACAACCAACAAGATAGGTGCACCAAACGCCTTAGACAAGCTGGGTTTGGGGGCTAGTGACTGTAGCTTGGACTTGGTGCTGGTCGATGGAGTGTTAGGTGTGGTTGACATGCTAGTCTGGCTAGTGTGGGGCTCATCATCATGAAACTGTAAGCGCCTCTTTTCACCCCGTCTCCTTCCAAATTCAGGTGACTTACTGGAATATTGAACTTCCGTGTGGGAAGGTGGCGGGAGAGAAGAAGGGAGGGTAGCAGCTTGTGGTACAGGGGCACTGGAAACCACGCTCCGATGGGTTTGGACTTTTGGTAGAGATGTTGCCAAGTAGTTTGCCCTCTTCTCCTGTTTATTAAGAAAGCTTGTGATGGACTTGGCGTTGATGTTAGGCAATGGTATGGCCTGCTCTGCCAGGATGGGGTCATCTCTTACCCTGTCAACGATACGCTTGTATTGCCCCTTGACTATGTTGGCTACTTTGGTGGGTGATGACTTTGCAGAAACTGTGGGTCTGTTTTTTAACATCTTGATGAGTAAATAAAGGAGACGCGACTCTTCATTTATGTGGGCTGCCTGGGCATATCTCATCCAACCAAACTTGGTCTTCTGTGCTGCACTGGTTTCTGCCGAGCCAGCACCCAAACATCTGCCAAAAATGGTATACCCCCATTTGGACTCGTATTTTTTAACAAAATTACGCGCAGATTTGTCATGCTCATGGAGCTGTCCTGCAGCTTTAGTGATCTTCTGTCGCAGATGAGCTGGGATGATGTGGGCGTTGGTGTCATCTGCCAGCTCAAGAAGTAACAGGGCTAGTCCCTCAACTTCCTCATAACCAGGTAGATGAAGGTGGCTGGAACTCATCATAACATCTTCTAAGGCTGGACTAACCTCCGCTTTTACACCCTCTTCACTGCCAAGAAAAGCATGGTCAGCATTCATGTGATCAATCTGATCTTCAGATTCTTCAGAGTCCAGACCCTCCACACCCTCATCATCTGCGACATCTTCCTCTTGGTTGTCATCTGTCTGCTCCTTGATGTCTTCCTCCTCAGCTTTTGATTGTTCTTCATTCACTGCAGAAGAGAAAATGACAAATGACAAAAAATACATGTATGAGACCATAGTGAAGATGTGTGGATTTCTTGTGTTGACCTCTTCACTCTTCATCCCTTGTGTCCTAAACAAAGAAACAGAATAATCAATAATCAATCATAGACACAGGAAAGATATCCATTGAAAACTGATCTTTGTGTTTGAAATTTACCAGTTGAATACTGTTTTTGCATTTTTACTGTTATCTTATTCGAATGTGAAGACAAAATTGCAGACATGATGTTTATCACTTTACATCTAAACATGTTAAACATAGGCTACAATGTCTATTATTTCCAAACACAAGTTGATACAATTTTCATAGGGCAAGAAAGGGTTAACAAACCTTTTTCCATGTAGTATTCCTTGGATTTGAAGTCTGTAGATTGGCAGAAGGCGTACTCCACTCCAAGTAGCTCTTCCTCAATAGGGTTGTCATATCTCTCAGGGTAGGGCATGGGAGCAGAGAAGTTTGGCTCGAAGAGATGTTCGTCACCGAACAAGACAGACGCCAGTGAATTGAGTTTCTGGATCTGGCGAGGATCAACAATGGTAGTTAGACGGCCATGTCCCCCAGCTACCTTGAGTGATTCCATCCTGCTATTCCACTGCACGGCAAATGAGATGAGGTAGACCTGAAGAAAATGGATAAAAAATCAGAGATAACAATCAGAAATGAGCATAGAAAGCTAAAAAGCATTATATTACAAGAACAAACCTTACATTTTTCATAGACTAGTGAGTGAATGAAGAAAAATAACTTACCTTTTTCCTAGACTTTAAGGAAATGAGCTCATACTTTAAATTCAGCTTAATTTTATATCGTATCATTCTTATGAGGCAATCCCATGCACACTTTTGACTCTTCTCTATCTACTCCATGATATTGACTATATAGTGGAACAATAATCTTCAATGAGTTGGCCAATAATTGAAATGTTGTTCTGAAAATTTATCTAATAATGCTAAACAAAGTTTACCTGCCAAGGCATGATTCCACATCGTTTTGATGGTATGGCGTTGTGCATGTGGCTGTGGAGACCTTCCAGTGAATTGCTGCCCCTACGACATCTGTAGTAGTTCAGTTTCACCCCGTTGAGAGTCACGGTTTTTGGCCACATACAAGGGGATGTTGGGTGGATCCTACAGAATGAAAAAGAAATGGTTCATTTAATTTATATACATATATATATATATACATGTATATATAAAGTTAAAAGGAGATGTAAACTTCATGGAAGATGTATGCTGTTCCTCACCATTTCCCCTACCTACCCCCATCAACCCCCGTCTATAAAGTCAATTTTTATAAAGACATGATGCCTCCAATGGTTTCAAAAAAGCTTGTCTCAAAGAAATTACTGTTTCACACTCTTCCAGTGATGACACTTAAACCAATACAGGTTTTTGAAACATTGTGAGCGTGTACCGGTCTATCATTTTCTGTTTGTCTTAAGGCCTTTTCAGCAAAATTGTATTTATTGATGCACATGCTTTCAGAAAAAAAGCATCCCAAACTGTTTTCGTGGATACACTGTCTTCCCTATTTTACAATTTTTCTGCAGGCTACATGTATGATTCGCTCTTCCAACCACAAACAACTTCTATATCTGGACTAACATACCTGAAAAAAACTTAACTTCCTTGTTGTTTATCCAGTAATGACAATACACAGAATCTATCCTTATGTTGTGGCAGACCTTCCTTCAGCTGCAGCCTGCAGTTGCCATGGGATGTATGTCCCCGGTGTATATCTTAAGCATTATTTATTTGTTTTTTATTGAAAAAAAAAAAATCAGAATTCCTTGCAAACTCACCTGCATGCAGTTAAGATGTTTGCTAGCAGTAATCCAGTGGCTGTCAACTGCCTCATGGGATTTGAACAGAGGAATGCCATCAATGTCAAGACCAGCTGGGCCCTTGAACTCTCGTAGGATGACCTCAATTGCACTTGCACTCTCCTGCAAAATAAAATGAATATATGGTTCATGCATAATTAATCTCTCTTCAAGTACAGCATTATTGTTTCCTTAAAGCAAATACATCAGTTAAACCTGTTGCACAGAAACATGGGTCTTTATACTTTCATTTCAAATAAATTACATTTACAGGAATATTCAATAATGGTCTTACAAAAATCCCGTTTCTCATTTCATGGCATATACATGAGACAAGCTTTATTTTATGCTGCAACTTTCATATGCTATAGTTCAAAATATGAGGTTGACACCTAAATGAGCCCAAAAATTGGTAGGTAGACCATCCTCAGATATCTGTAAATATATAGAGCTTTTTATACTAAATTAAACCAGAAATTCTGCTGACCTGCACACCACGTGTTACTCGACGGACGTAGCACTTAAGCTGATGACGCTTGATGAAGGACATCATCTCCTTATCAGTGTACTTGGAGTACAGCTCCTCGTCACCCTCGCGGATAGCTTTCACCAGCTTCATGATGTCTTCCTTGTTGTAAGCGAGTATGGCCCCAGCAAGAGCACTTATGAAGATGCCGTACTTTGCATGACTCTGTTTTATCACAACTGTGTCCCATCTGTGAAGCCAGTGTCGTATGTCCAGCCTTACCACCATTCCTTCCTCTGCCCAGTCAGTAAAGAGGGACTCCAGCCATGACGACCCACTGGCACTAGAACAAAAAGAGATATATTTTGTATTTGTAATTACTACTGAGCTTGATGAAAGACATTCTAAGATATGTTAGACATTCTGTCCTCTCAGAGTCAATAATAGTGCCACCCCATATTTGAAAAGAAAGATCAAAATGACATTCACATTGATTCGCGGTTATCATTGTACACACCCAAGTATTTACAATCCAATTTGATTTCAAAGTTGAATTCTAACTTTTATAAAATGTCTTTCAAATGTTGAACTGCATATGGAATTGCATGCTTTCATATTAACTCTTGTCTACAATTTTAAACTGCAATGCTTTGATGGTTAAAATTTGAACATGCTGAAAATAAGAAGTACATATAAGAAGTCAACTCGCCTACAACAGTTGTTGTCTGCATAAATGATCTTGGGAGCAGGTGCATGGGCACGCTTAAATCGGCTGACTAACCCACGGGCCATGCGCTCATAGCAACCTTTTGATTCGTCTGCCACCACCACTGTTGTCAGGAACTGGCCCCACTCATTCAGGACGCTAGTCACATACTGCATGGTGCCTCTCCCAGCCCCGTATATTTTCTTCAGGATCTGGAAATTTACATGTAAATAAAAACATTAAAAAAAATACACTCACACTCAATTTAGTGTGAGTGTAGAGTGCCCTGCTGTATGAAAAATAAAGACAAGTACATGTCAACAAATGCTCATCAGATGTAGACCATTCCTAGACGTGGCAACATTTAACTTTTGCTGCCACAAAGTAACTCCACTTTTACTCTAAAAGTGACTCTGAAGTTCTGTACTTTAAGGCATGGGGTTAATATTATGACTCCCTTGCCTGTATTTGTAGTCTTTGATTGAAGTCATTATTCAGCTTTTTTCAGCAGCATCGCAAAACCTAGCCACATCTTGTTAGTATATACCTGTTTGGTTCCATCGATGCAAAGAATCTCTCCAGTCATGCTGAGGATTGATGCTCTGTACACGTGCATCTTCTCCATCTCTAACATCAGGTGCGCTCGGCGAATGACACGAGGTGAAGGTAGAGGGCTTGGTCTGATAGGAGGAGTGTAGGTGATGCCAGTGTAGGGAAGTATTCCTCGCTGTGAAGAAGAACTGCTTGCAGTGTGAGCTTGGTACAGGAGTGTCTGATACAGGTCACGTCTCTCAGCGTACCACTCATCATGACCATTTTGTGTCAACCGTTGAACCTTCGTCATTGAGACTGCATTCAGCCTGTCCTGAAGAAGAGTAACAACACTCTTGTCAATGGCACGCTTCCCACAGACAACAGCTGGAAACAAGCTTCTGATAGCCGGAGCTAAATTCATGAGAATGTTAGGGCTGTATGCATGCCATACGTACTGAAGTGGCTGCTCGTCTTTACTAGCGTCTTGCTGGCGAGCCCGCATGCATTCGTTGCATTTCAAGCGTTCAGTCAGCAACGTGTAGTTGTATCTCATACCACACACCTGCCTAGCAACATTTCCATAGCCACTCTTAGTCAAAAATGTATTACGTGGTGCAGGGCATCTGGCATTGGGGCACTTTATTTTGACATCCAAAACACCAACAGGCCTCCAAAACAAGACAGGTGTGGTGAAGAAGGACAGCATTGTAGGCAGCGATCCCCGTATTGTGGTTGTTAGTGGTGGAGGGTTGAATTCCATCCTCTTCTTGAAGAGCTGTCTGGTCATGGTAGTTCCCTTGGCGGTTGTGTATCGTCTTGCAGCTTCAAAGATTCCATAAGGGCCATCGGACTTGAGCCAACAGACATTAGGTGCGTACATGCCTTGGTCCCATAGTAACTGCCATCCTTCTAGCACTGTAGAGTCATCCAATTGCAACTGTGATGATGACGCTGGCCGGTCGTCCTGTACTGTTGATGAAGATGCATCTTCTGAAGAAAGTAGTTTACCAACGGTAGTTATCTGGGTAGCCACAGGAACCTCGGACTCAAGGAGTGTACTCTCTGAAAAGTAATCAAGAGCACCAACACACTGATAAAAATATCAAGTCACAATAATTATCAAAATTAACCAAACCCACCTTTTTGCTCTAGTTGCAATGTCAGTCAGGTATCATACATGAAACAACTTTCACCGTTGTGTTGGATACAAAACGTTGGTTTCTTCTGTGTCAATTGCTAAAATTATCAAAATCTTCATCTAACATATTAAAATACTTCATCTGCTGTCAGAAAAACACCCTTTCTACAGTATAAGGGTTTGAATCCATGGTCATATCTTTCATTGCATTGACTTGAATAATATCAAGATTAATTAATCAAGAACTCTTTTCTTATCTGATGATATAAAATTACCTGCAGCGGCCAAAAGTTCTTCATCTTTAAAATCATCAGGATCAGGGTTGGTGTTGGTGATGCTTCTTAGACGCGCTCGCTCTTCTCTCTGTTCCCTTTCCTGCAATTGAAAACAGGAGGGGAAAATATAACAAACCAAAATTTAAAACTACTCACTCAGTCAATCCCAAAGTTGTCAACTCAGAAACTGTGAAAATTGGTGAGCAGAGCAAGGTCATATGGCAAGGATTTGCACCAACACAAAATGCACCGATCTTGCTTTTTGTCCATGTTACTTGTCTGCGTGGTAGATGAGTGTACTTCTCCAGCCATTTTTAAGTCTAGGGAAATCACTTTTGTACTGGCACACTGCTCTAGTATTCTTCCCATGTTCTTAACTTTCATAAAGCTGATATGCATATAATGTACAGATACTTCTTCAAAAAAGTAGATGAAAAGCTATCTTCTGCATTTTTTTATACTATTTTACAAACGAATCAATGGCAATTTCATATCAAACCTCATTTCATTTCAACAGGATATGGCCTTACCTTCTGACGTTGGTCAAGGTGAAATTTCACAGGTACCAAATCATTGGCGTACTCCAATAGGCACTCCTTCTGCCACTTAAGACGAGGTGACGTCTCTCCATGCTGCTTGTACGCTTCTAACAGCCACACCGCCCAACCAATGTCGTTTTCCATGACCCACTTGAAGGTGCAACCTGTGTATTTCCCAAAAGTCAATACAATGTTTGATCTCCATAGATCCCCGCCTGTGACCTTGGCAGCTTTTTCTGCGGTCTTTGGATCCCACCAGATTTTGTCTACATTCATCTTCTGCTTTTTGGCAAACTCTGTAGCTTCTGAAGAACATTTCAGCCGGGCTTGTCCAGTTTTGTACATTGGTATTTTGGGATACAGATGTTGTCGCATATGCCTTTCCAATGAATGGGTATGTGCAAATGTTTTTTGGCAAATCGAACAAGCCGGCAATGACTCTTTGAAGGTTGCATCATGCGTTTTCATGTGACGAGCCAAGTTGGAGTTGTTGCTGAATACTTTCCTACACTTGGGACAGGCCTGAGTAGACTGCTCCATGATGACCTGTAATTAACCAAAACAAACAATATTATGGATCATGATCAAGGTCATAATCAACTGTATGTTTATCTCACATGTATCTGTACATAATTAAATTGAATCTGAGTGTTCCAATATTAATGGGCTGTGAATTGCAAAACCCTGTCCCTGTGAAATCTAGGCATCTTCTTTGGTGCATATTCCAGCCTTTTGTGATGCGGTACCATTACCGTACCAGTACCAAATGTTTCTAACTGATTTGTACTTACACATGTACGGTGCCAATCTTCTGCAGATCCTGAAATCCCTAATCTTGTATACGGGTACATGATGCACGCAAATTATTAATAAACCAGCTAGCGATGGATTCGAACCATCCAATCTCAGACAATGCCGAGATTCCACCAGAGTCTAGGTTTGTTGGTTTATTATACATTTGCATATCAAAATGTACACGTCACATGAAGTCATGATACAAGTGATGATGATGGAGAAATGAGAGCATGCGATGAAGATGATGATTGACAGACTGTGGTGGCTGAGGTATAACCTTACTGGATATACCTCTCAACCTCAGTATGATACTCTGAAATTATGTAAAACACAATCAAAATTTAATAATTAATTCACTATCCATTTTTATCATTAAATTAATGAGACTATCACAAGAAAAGAATTAAAACATTTGCATAAAATAATGAAAAGTTAGCATATGTTTACATACACAAACCGTCAAGGTTGACATGCTTGCAACAACGGTATAAATGCAACTGTACACAGTGTTTACGACGTATCGTATTATATGAACGTATACCATCATGATCATCTCGTAAAAATAGCGACACACACAGCCATGACAGCCCAGTGACAGTGTAGCTATCTTTGATGCTGTTTTTTGTCTTTAAAACAGTAGAACGACATAAATAAAAATCACTACAAAGTGGCGATTGTTATACACTACGTAAACACACTTACTGAGCTCGAATTTCCTCAAAAAAACGCAGATTTTCTTCTTTTTATTCTTGCCACAGCGTAGCAACTTACGCGACGATGGAGGCTGCCATCTTTGTTCCGAATTGACCCGATTGAAGAAAGGTCAACTCGCTCAACATTGGTCGCTGATTAGTCCGTTGAGCAGAGTCCTTGCTCAACATCGCTCAATGATTGGTCTGTTGAGGAAAGTCTGTGCTCAACGTGGCTCAATGATTGGTTCATTGGTTACAGAATAAGCGCTTGGATGGGAAAGCGCTTGGGAATACCGGGTGTCGTAGGTTTTTGGGCAATTCCCTTTCATTTCATCAGTTAGGACAACACACTTGGCATAATTGTTTTTTTTTTTCTCTCCACCGCTTTAATCTCCACGTTTTTCAATGCACTTATTTTCAGGTGGTCTACATAGAGAGGTTTCCTTTGTCAGCTTTTACAACCACTTATGACTGTTGTGATAACGTTGTTATTAACGGTACGAAGGCTTTAAGTTTGATTTCGAAACTATTTCATTGAAGCTTTTGCTTGATTTTCTTTCACTTGCTGGTTGCTTGGTCACTTGGTCACTTGGTCACCTGGTCGCTTGGTCACCTGGTGACATGGTCACTCGGTCACTTGGTCACTTCTCGACTGGGTTATGTACAGTCGACTCCCGTTAATACGAGCTCGCATGTTACGAGGTTCCGGTTAATACGAGGTTTTTTGCCGGTCCCGAACTGCCCCGTGCGTGTTTCAATGCATTTAAAAGTGGATTATACGAGCACGGTAGTAGCAAGAACACAGATAATACGAGGTAATTTTGCGGTCCCCTGGGACAAAATGTATTGTTTTCAGACGTTTGTAGCGAGACCCGGAATAATTGTGTAAGAAACGCTTACCTTCGTCAAGGTTGAGAAATGACTTGAAGCCCTTAAACCCCGAATACAATAGAGGTGATAATTGCATGGTGCTCGTAGAGTGCCACCAGTCTATTCAACGGACTGGTTTACCCAAGCAGACAATAGAGGGCTTAAATCACGCGCGTGGCTCAAAACCACCAAAGGTTAGTCCCTGACAATCCTTCTCAATTTCAAACACATGCCGCTTATTTAATAAATTCATGTCGGCGAACGCACTCGGCAGTATTTGGGGGGTTTTAATTATTAATCCTTGCTCGTATCATCCATGCAAAACTTCAAAAACATAACCGCTGTTCAAGATTTTTTTTTAGTGGAGCCTTTTTTTCAATTAAAAGATTTTATTAATTCAAGAATAACAATTACACATGTAAAAAAAAAATATTTTAAAAGACACGGATACGCACAGATTTTATTAATTCAATAATAACATTTAAAAAGAGAAATCACAACACATTATCTTTATTGAAAAATGAAACAATATTAAAAAAGGAAACTGCAAAGTAACTGAAGCAAGTCCATGTGCAACGGAACTCCAGAAACATCTCGCTGGTGTCCCACGCTTGACATGCTGTTATCATATACTTCATGTCGATCACCAACGAAAATGAACGTTCAGTGCATGCATCATGTTCATACCATGCGCTACGGTACAGAATCCGCTGTCGCTGAACGGCAAGTTGACATCTCTTTGCTATATTGTTATCATAAATTGTACAAAATATTAAATTTCCATGATTAATCACTCAATAAAAGACATTTAGTAATGATATTCTTGTGTACAGGATGCTCGTAATAGCTGTTCTGGTAAGCAAACAGCTCCATGCACGCTAGCACAAGTGTATATGCACGTACACGTGTTGTGTGCATGCACAATGATGACGTGTGTATCTATATTTAGCGCGCTGCGTTTAAGACGAGGTTCGGATAATACGAGGAAAATGGGCCAGTCCGGCGGACCTCGTTATAACGGGAGTCGACTGTACTGGGTCATGTGCGTGGTTGCCAGGTCAAGCTTCTACTCCCAAGGTAGCTGATATCAGGTAGCTGATCCCAAGGGTTCGGCACTCTGCTGGAGGTCGAGAACAAGTGGCCAGCTAGTACAGTTTGGTGCTCCAGGCGACTGGTGCTCAGCTTATTAGTGATTGATCGACCCCTTTTGGCGATAATGTGTGTGTGGGTAGAGAAGGGCCTACTCTTATCAGACTTACATCCATCGACCGTGCATTACGTGTTTAAAATATGCAAATGATGACACACAGAGTTGTTGATAAATATCCACCGAAGCCCTTTTGAAGCGCCTACGACCATACTACGTTGAACACACCGGTTCTCGTCCGATCACCGAAGTTAAGCAACGTCGGGCCCGGTCAGTACTTGGATGGGAGACCGCCTGGTACCGGGCCACGACCCCCCCAAGTACCTTTCCCTGGACCCGATCACCGGAAATCAGCAGCCCGATCACCGGAAATGACCCCCGGAGAGTGGCGGTGATTTCAAAAAGTTACCAAACTTAGTAAAGAACATTCAAAATGTATAGATGAAACTGTTGATACAACCTCAATGTACAACCTTAACGGCCTATTTAACGTGCTTCCGATTCCCATTCACGACATGTTCAGGTAATTAGCCCTGTGTTTGACTACCCCCCCCCCCCTGGAAATTTACCAGATTCATTACAAATTTACAATTGTTGATGTTGAAACAACCATGTAAAAAGTGCTGAATCCAAAAAATACAAAGTCTGACACTTGAGCATATTTAACAGAAAATCCATATTTTTAACAGAAAAACCAGATTTTCACAAAATTTGCATATACCTTTGTCTTCTCTGGACAATTTTGCCCCAAATATCCTTAGTCATATAATCAATCTTTTGTTTAAAGCAAGACTTGTTGATTTTGTTTGTACAAAATAATTTATCTCATTGCTCCTTAGATTAATATTTTACCACAAATAAATCTTCCAAGTTTTATACATAAAAGAGCTGAATAAATAGGAGCACCAAATAAAAATGGCCGATTCCATCAAAGTGTGTTTTTCAACAACTTGGCTAATTCCTTTTACTAGGTTGGTTGGTAAGACACAGATAAGCTTTGCAATCATGCTAAAAGCTCAATTCAACAAAATTGAGGAATTAAATCACTGAGTCTTGCTTTAAGAGAGAAAATAGCTACTCATATTACAAAGCAATACACAACACAAAGTGGATAATTTAAAAACACAAGTATTTTATTTGTTTTCACCTCTTATGCATTCTTTCTTTAAAACAAGTTTGTGACAAGAACAATACTGTTAACCTACAAATTCTTCCCTGTTGGATGGGACAGTAGGTTTTCACTTTTATGTACCCATCCCCCTCCCTCCCTCTGCACCCCATGTGTAGGCTAGGCCTACTCCCTCCCATGTATACCGTAATGACTCCAGTATAATCCCACCAGCAGTACACACACAGCACAACCTGGCATTGAACTCTTGGCATGTATTGCAAGTGGGGCTACACTGGAGTCAGTGCAGCTTACCCCTCCCCCCTTCCCCCACCCCCAGGATGTGTACTCCCTCCGCGTGTATACCGTATAGACCTGCTGACTTCAGAATAATCCCACCCGCAGTACATACACAGCACAACCTAGCATTGGTTTCTTAGCATGTACTGCAAGTGGGACTACACTGGAGTCAGTAGGGTTTACCCTACCTCCCTACCAGTCTCCCCCTTGTGTACTCTGTCTAATGTATAGGGCCTACCGTACTGACTTCAGTATAATCCCACCCGCAGTACATACACAGCACAACCTAGCATTGGTTTCTTAGCATGTACTGCAAGTGGGACTACACTGGAGTCAGTAGGGTTTACCCTACCTCCCTACCAGTCTCCCCCTTGTGTACTCTGTCTAATGTATAGGGCCTACCATACTGACTTCAGTATAATCCCACCTGCAGTACATACGCAGCAACCATTGATTTCTTAGCATGTACTGCAAGTGGGGCTACACTGCATCAGTAAGGTTTACCCCTCCCTCCTTTCACCCACTTTGTGTGAAAAATTACGTATGGTACTTCAAAATATGATAATATTTCTGTACTATTTCCAGTATGAACAAATGCTGCAAAATCTAGTAGATTAACAATTTTAGGAAGTATTAAAGCCACAGTCATACTTGTATGTAAATATGCAAATACCATCATCCTTTAACTAATGGTAGCTGAAAACCACATTCTATTTGACCGACCTATTTGCAAGAACCGATCAAAAAAACAATGCCATGCATTATCTCAAAAATATCCCATCAAAATGGAAAACTGTTTTCAGCTACAAAAGCTAAAAGATAAAGGAGGAATATACTTTAAAAGTAGAACTTAGTTCTGTGAACTGGTACTCTTCCTCCCCTTCAGCTCTTCATCCACCCTCTCTTAAAATGTTCATAATTGTCATACACTTCCTGAAATCCAGGTGCAGTTGATTTGTTGGTTGTTGCACAGAAGGTGAACATTTTCAGATTACTACCAACAGTCTTGGCCTTTGATGGTGTGTACCTTTTACGAAGCCTATCACATGTTGGTACATGACATGCAGCTCATGGTTTGGTGGATGGGTTAGGGAGGGATTCCGGAACGAGTCTGTTTTGGTGGTGGAGGTTGACATATGAAAGGCACACTACTTGATGCAGGCTGTAGGGCCATTGGCTGTGAAGGCACACCCCAAGAGAATTGGTACGCCGCTTGATCCTGGAGATGCAGTTGATTTAGGACAAATACGACGCGGAAATTTGGGCTCTGTGGAAGCTGATGACTGGGGTGGAAGCTCAGTCAGATCAGGTGTTTCAGGATTATCAAACTCAAGTCGCCTCTTCGTATCAAACTGAAGTCGCCTCTTCTCACCAAGTGGCTTACCAGACTCGTGGGGAACATCTTTGTATAGCACTTGAGTACAGCTGGATATTTGGTGGATCCTGAAAATAATGACAACAATATTTTGTTATTTTAAATCATAAGTTGTTAATTTGACATTTTCATTGGATTTAAGTTTAACACTGCCGTGTAGCATGGCAAGCTCTGCCGTGCTACACGGTAGTTGCACGACGTGGTGACAAACGTCGCGCTCTTGCCGTGTTGAATTGAATTGAATTCTCAGTCGGGCGGTGCTCTTTGGGAATACGTATGCGCAAAGCTTTAGAACAATGTTCTACTTGTATTTTCTAATAATGTGAACATTCCCCTTGTTGTACCGTAGCTGAGAGTATTCTGGGATGGGAAAGGAAACAGCTTCTGACTGGAACAATCATCTGTAGATTTCAGAATTAAACTAATTGATTTTGTTTGACACTCTTAAAAAAAAGACGATGAACGCCACTCACCAACGATGGTAACAATAATGACAACATTTAAGTTGGAAAACAATGTCATTATGATTTTGTCATTAATATTTGAGTGTCACAGCTCGAATTGACATCATGAAACATGACGCTTTAGCAATTTTCTCCCACGTCGCCATTTTGAATTACTTTAAGTGCGGCAAACTATTTTACTAAATTCGACGTTTGTCACCGATTCTTCTTCATTGCCGCACTTTTGCCGTGTGAAAATCATTTGAGTTCGACACAGCAAAAGTGTGACGTTTAGCACAGGCCTAATACACAGCAAAACTCATACGGCCTGCTGATTGAAAAACAATAGTCCAGTGACATCACCGGTACCAGCCTGCGAAGTTCTGATACGGTACAGGAGCGTAACGGTGTCGTTACAAATGAGTTGGGCACAGGGTACCGCATCGACACTAAATTGTAACGACACCGTTACGCTGCCGATGTTGTGATGCAACTATTGTTTTTCAATCAGCAGGCTGTAGGAATTTCACTGTGTATGTAATGACCCATTGTGTAACCTTACCTGCATACAACTCAGATGTTTACTGACAGTAGCCCAATGCATATCGACAGCTTCTGATGACTTGAACAAAGGGATAACCATCGATGTCTAGACCAGCTGGACCATTGAACTCTTCCAGGATGTACTCAACAGCAAATGCACTCTCCTGCAGAAAAACAAGCAAGATAACTGTGTAAATGCACTTATTTAAAGTAATCATGATTCCTTTAGTTTTCAATTCCACATTCTTGTTTCCTGTGTGAGAGAGAAAACAAAACAGTCAGAAGTCAATGATCTTTCACAATTTGCAACATCTCAAATCCTCATTATCTGATGAAGGAAAAAGTGTTCACAATGCAGAGACTAATTTTGAAGATCAACAATGTGTTTTGATGCTTTCAATGCATAGATCATTCTTAACATCAAGTTCTTGAAATGAAAATATGCACGAAATATTAACATTAGCTTACCTAGACACCACGATGTCACCCGGCGCACATAACCTGATGCCTGATGTGGCTTGACGAAAGACAGCATTTCTTCATCGCTGTACTGCGAGAAGTCCTTGTTCCCTTTGCGGATGGCTTGGATGAGTTGGTCCATGTCATGTTTGTTGTATGCCAGTACTGCACCAGCTAGAGCACTGATGAACACTCCATTACTTGGCATGCGACTGCTTTATCACAGCAGCCTCCCACCGGTGGAGCCAGTACCAAATGTCAAGTCTGATGACCATACCATCATTCACTCCAGTCTTGGAAGCGGGATTCAAGCCATGAGGCCCCACCATCCCTGAAACAAATGCAGACAGAATTGAACAGAATTGATAACCATTTCCACCTCATCCCGTATAAATCTATATAGTGAAAATAAGCATACTTCATAGATTTGTTTGCCAAAGTCATTGTTTCAGCAACAAAATTGCTCATAAGAGAACACACCCTTACTGCTTTGCATTTTAAGGTCAATGAAGACGTCATTGTTGTAAATTAAAATATTTGTACAGTTTAAAACACAAAAACACAGGAATTAAATTTGAAAGCACTTCGGCGAACAAACATGAACCATGATGGTCAAGCGGTACTAGTAACTGGTGCGCTGTACTGCTTTTTTTCGAAATTTTGACATCATGGGTGCTACGAAATGTTGACATCAACGGTCGTAAGACCGGTGATGTCAACATTTCAAAAAAGGAGTACAGCGCCCCAGTTACTGGGTCTAGTCAAGCGGATTCGCGTCTATTGATTGGGGTTGTATGTTTGAGGGTCAACATGTTGTTCCCATCAATCACATAGGGCCATGGAGGTAGAATTTCCCTTATGATAGGGCGTAATATACATTTCAAAAAATTGAAATGAATAATTGGCAAATTAATTTCCCACCCATGACTAGATCTAACTTTTTTTTCCATCCACACCACTTAATCACTTTGTTTATTATTGTTTATTTTCAGTCCCGAATGGCATCCATCTAGTATAATACACACACAATTATTCTACCTCCATGCTTACAGTCTACACAGCAAATATCAAATACAGTCAATATTTATGTTTATCACTATACTGGTACTACTACCTCCATGCACGTATTAACGATACAAAAATTTCCTAACCGTACATAAAATGTCCGTTTTCTTACTCACCTTGGGGTTTCAGCACACATCATGAACACAGCGCAGGATGACGGACCCACATGTGATTCTGTCCATTCCACATTTTATAATCTTGCTCTTATTTAGCTTTATTTGTGGGAAATTGTATCGTTTAAATCCAAATATTATTTTGTTTTGGAGTGAATGAATTGTTGATCGACCTTTGACCATGCTTCGTGAAGTAAGGTCACAAAGCTGACGTCACCCTCAACATCGGTCGGTGATTGGTCTGTTGAGCAGAGGCCTGCTCAACTTTGCTCAACGGAGCTCACTGGTTGGCCTGTTGAGGAGACGGTCTGCTCAACAGCGCTCAATGATTGGCGGGTTGAGGAACCGATAAGTACTCGGACGGGAAAAAGCCTGGTACCGGGCCATCCCCCCTGCAAGTGCTTATCCGGCGATGAGGAATCACCAAAATTTGGTGATCAAACTAGTTGCGCATGCGTAGACTCGCCGGAGAGTGGCGGTGATTTCAAAAAGTTACCAAACTTAGTAAAGAACATTCAAAATTTATAGATTAAACTGTTGATACAACCTCAATGTACAACCATAATGGCCTATTTAACGTGCTTCCGATAGCCCCATGTTTGACTACCAAACCTAGTAAATTACCAGTACATTATCAGGTAATTAGCCCTATGTTTGACTACGAAACTAAGTAAATTACCAAACTTAGTAAAGATTCAAAATGTATAGATTAAACTGGTGATACAACCTCAATGTACAACCTTAACGGCCTATTTAACGTACTTCCGATTCCCATTCAAGACATGTTCAGGTAATTAGCCCTATGTTTGACTACCCCCCCCCCCCTGGAAATTTACCAGATTCATTACAAATGAAGAGGTTGAAACAACCTCACTTTATGTAATAAGTGCTGAATCCAAAAATAACGTTTTTGACACTTGGGTATATTTAACAGAAAATCCAGATTTTTAACAGAAAATCCAAATTTTCACCAAATTTGCTTATACCTTTGTCCTCTCTGGACAGTTTTGCCCCAAATATCCTTAGTCATATAATCAATCATTTGTTTAAAGCAAGACTCGTTGATTTTGTTTGTACCAAATAATTTATCTCATTTAGATTAATATCTTACCACAAATAAATCTTCCAAGTTTTGTACATAAAAGAGCTCTAGAAACTGAAAAATTAAACTGTGCTATAATTTTAAGCAAGGCTGCTTAATTCAGCTACCTGAATAAACAGGAGCACCAAATAAAGATGGCCGATTCCATCAAAGTGTGTTTTTCTAACAACTTGGCTTATTCCTTTCAGTTGGTTGGTTGGTAAGACACAGATAAGCTTTGCAATCATGCTAAAAGCTTCAATTCAACAAAATTGAGGAATTAAATCACTGAGTCTTGCTTTAAGAGAGAAAATAGCTACTGAAACGATAATTTCAATGTCAGAGGCGAGTCTAAAGTCAGTTAGGAAATAATTGATTTGGGGTCTTTTTCTTAAGAAGTTTGTTTCCCCTAAATTTCGTCATATCCTTTCGTCATATAATACAATAAAATCACACATAACTACATGGCATTATAGTTCAGTTATAATTGTGTCATCTTTCTTTTAATTCTTGTTTTCCTCTGTTGGCAAAGTCAAATATTCAACACATACAAGTGCAAAATGACATCATCTGCATTTTTCTTCTTTTACATGGTTGACAATGACAAGTATTATATAATGAATGTGTAAAATGACAGAATTTGACCACAGGGTATCCTTACATTTGTTTTGATGATTAAAAGAAGTGGACATCGATATCATTGTTTGTTATTGAACTATAAGTGAGGATATCCAATACTAGAGAAAGCGTCTCTACTTTCACTTACTCGTTTTGATGATAAAACACATTATACTTAGTTACAATTATGTCATCTTTCTTTATCATCTTTCTTTTTCATTGTTGGCAATCTCAAATAATATATAAGTGTAAAATTACAGCATTTGCATGAATCTCTGCTTTTCATTGTTGAAAATGACAAATACATGTATTAAATAAAAGTGTAAAATGACAGCACTTGCAATATTCTTTCTTGTTCATATAAAATGACAAATACATGTATATTACATGTATATAAAAGTGCAAAATGACAGCACTTGCATTAAACTCTCCTTTTCATTGTTGAAATTGACAAATACACGTATTATATGAAAATGACAGCACTTGCATTGATCTCTTTTTCATTGAAAATAACAAATATATCATATAAAAGTGTAAAATAAAAGCATTTGATCGCAGCGTATCTATACATTTGAACTTTATGAAGATGTAAATGTTTCTTGTGGTGACTGTCTACTGAAATACTTTAAAATCCTGCTTATAAGAAAAACTGATTTCCTTGCCCCTCACCAATTCAGGATATATGAAAAGGTAGAAATCAGAATATTCTAAAAATACCAATATTTTCATTGCAAATGATATTGGGGTAATACTATTGGTCAAAGATGGCTAGTTAAAAGTTACTTATAAGCAGGTTTTTCAAGTATTCCATAAATGACATGCTTGACTTAAAAAATACCCTTTTAAACATACAAATTGACATTATTCAAGAAAAAAACGATAAAAGGCAACTGACAAGAAAGTCAACAACTCCGGGATTGGAGGAGTGTTTACTGGAAATCAGTGTATCACTACTAAAGTTCTTTCAGCAAATACTTAGCTTGAGTTATCTGTACTTTATTTTTTAAAGTGTTTTTCTCCTCTGCAGCTCTTCATCAACTTCTCGCTTGAAGTGTTCAAAATCAGTGAACACTCTCTGAAATCCTGGAGTTACAGACTTTCTTGTTGTTGGGCAGAAGGTGAAAATGTTCTGCTTGCTGCCCTCTGTTTTGTCCTTTGAAGGTGTGTACCGCTTTCGCAGTCCCCCACACTGCGGTACTTGACAGGCAGCGCAAGGTTTTCTGGATGCCTTCGGCATCTGAGGTTTGGGCTTTGAAGGTGGAGGTGGTGGGGCTTGTAAGGTGAATGGCATACCTGCTGATTGCTGTGTCAAGTTGACCGACTGTGCACTTGGCTGTGATGGCACAACCAACAAGATAGGTGCACCAAACGCCTTAGACAAGATGGGTTGTGGGGCTATTGACTGTAGCTTGGACTTGGTGCTGGTCGATGGAGTGTTAGGTGTGGTTGACATGCTAGTCTGGCTAGTGTGGGGCTCATCATCATGAAACTGTAAGCGCCTCTTTTCACCCCGTCTCCTTCCAAATTCAGGTGACTTACTGGAATATTGAACTTCCGTGTGGGAAGGTGGCGGGAGAGAAGAAGGGAGGGTAGCAGCTTGTGGTACAGGGGCACTGGAAACCACGCTCCGATGGGTTTGGACTTTTGGTAGAGATGTTGCCAAGTAGTTTGCCCTCTTCTCCTGTTTATTAAGAAAGCTTGTGATGGACTTGGCGTTGATGTTAGGCAATGGTATGGCCTGCTCTGCCAGGATGGGGTCATCTCTTACCCTGTCAACGATACGCTTGTATTGCCCCTTGACTATGTTGGCTACTTTGGTGGGTGATGACTTTGCAGAAACTGTGGGTCTGTTTTTAACATCTTGATGAGTAAATAAAGGAGACGCGACTCTTCATTTATGTGGGCTGCCTGGGCATATCTCATCCAACCAAACTTGGTCTTCTGTGCTGCACTGGTTTCTGCCGAGCCAGCACCCAAACATCTGCCAAAAATGGTATACCCCCATTTGGACTCGTATTTTTTAACAAAATTACGCGCAGATTTGTCATGCTCATGGAGCTGTCCTGCAGCTTTAGTGATCTTCTGTCGCAGATGAGCTGGGATGATGTGGGCGTTGGTGTCATCTGCCAGCTCAAGAAGTAACAGGGCTAGTCCCTCAACTTCCTCATAACCAGGTAGATGAAGGTGGCTGGAACTCATCATAACATCTTCTAAGGCTGGACTAACCTCCGCTTTTACACCCTCTTCACTGCCAAGAAAAGCATGGTCAGCATTCATGTGATCAATCTGATCTTCAGATTCTTCAGAGTCCAGACCCTCCACACCCTCATCATCTGCGACATCTTCCTCTTGGTTGTCATCTGTCTGCTCCTTGATGTCTTCCTCCTCAGCTTTTGATTGTTCTTCATTCACTGCAGAAGAGAAAATGACAAATGACAAAAAATACATGTATGAGACCATAGTGAAGATGTGTGGATTTCTTGTGTTGACCTCTTCACTCTTCATCCCTTGTGTCCTAAACAAAGAAACAGAATAATCAATAATCAATCATAGACACAGGAAAGATATCCATTGAAAACTGATCTTTGTGTTTGAAATTTACCAGTTGAATACTGTTTTTGCATTTTTACTGTTATCTTATTCGAATGTGAAGACAAAAATTGCAGACATGATGTTTATCACTTTACATCTAAACATGTTAAACATAGGCTACAATGTCTATTATTTCCAAACACAAGTTGATACAATTTTCATAGGGCAAGAAAGGGTTAACAAACCTTTTTCCATGTAGTATTCCTTGGATTTGAAGTCTGTAGATTGGCAGAAGGCGTACTCCACTCCAAGTAGCTCTTCCTCAATAGGGTTGTCATATCTCTCAGGGTAGGGCATGGGAGCAGAGAAGTTTGGCTCGAAGAGATGTTCGTCACCGAACAAGACAGACGCCAGTGAATTGAGTTTCTGGATCTGGCGAGGATCAACAATGGTAGTTAGACGGCCATGTCCCCCAGCTACCTTGAGTGATTCCATCCTGCTATTCCACTGCACGGCAAATGAGATGAGGTAGACCTGAAGAAAATGGATAAAAATCAGAGATAACAATCAGAAATGAGCATAGAAAGCTAAAAAGCATTATATTACAAGAACAAACCTTACATTTTTCATAGACTAGTGAGTGAATGAAGAAAAATAACTTACCTTTTTCCTAGACTTTAAGGAAATGAGCTCATACTTTAAATTCAGCTTAATTTTATATCGTATCATTCTTATGAGGCAATCCCATGCACACTTTTGACTCTTCTCTATCTACTCCATGATATTGACTATATAGTGGAACAATAATCTTCAATGAGTTGGCCAATAATTGAAATGTTGTTCTGAAAATTTATCTAATAATGCTAAACAAAGTTTACCTGCCAAGGCATGATTCCACATCGTTTTGATGGTATGGCGTTGTGCATGTGGCTGTGGAGACCTTCCAGTGAATTGCTGCCCCTACGACATCTGTAGTAGTTCAGTTTCACCCCGTTGAGAGTCACGGTTTTTGGCCACATACAAGGGGATGTTGGGTGGATCCTACAGAATGAAAAAGAAATGGTTCATTTAATTTATATACATATATATATATACATGTATATATAAAGTTAAAAGGAGATGTAAACTTCATGGAAGATGTATGCTGTTCCTCACCATTTCCCCTACCTACCCCCATCAACCCCCCGTCTATAAAGTCAATTTTTATAAAGACATGATGCCTCCAATGGTTTCAAAAAAGCTTGTCTCAAAGAAATTACTGTTTCACACTCTTCCAGTGATGACACTTAAACCAATACAGGTTTTTGAAACATTGTGAGCGTGTACCGGTCTATCATTTTCTGTTTGTCTTAAGGCCTTTTCAGCAAAATTGTATTTATTGATGCACATGCTTTCAGAAAAAAAGCATCCCAAACTGTTTTCGTGGATACACTGTCTTCCCTATTTTACAATTTTTCTGCAGGCTACATGTATGATTCGCTCTTCCCCCCACAAACAACTTCTATCTCTGGACTAACATACCTGAAAAAAACTTAACTTCCTTGTTGTTTATCCAGTAATGACAATACACAGAATCTATCCTTATGTTGTGGCAGACCTTCCTTCAGCTGCAGCCTGCAGTTGCCATGGGATGTATGTCCCCGGTGTATATCTTAAGCATTATTTATTTGTTTTTTATTGAATAAAAAATTATCTGAATTCCTTGCAAACTCACCTGCATGCAGTTAAGATGTTTGCTAGCAGTAATCCAGTGGCTGTCAACTGCCTCATGGGATTTGAACAGAGGAATGCCATCAATGTCAAGACCAGCTGGGCCCTTGAACTCTCGTAGGATGACCTCAATTGCACTTGCACTCTCCTGCAAAATAAAATGAATATATGGTTCATGCATAATTAATCTCTCTTCAAGTACAGCATTATTGTTTCCTTAAAGCAAATACATCAGTTAAACCTGTTGCACAGAAACATGGGTCTTTATACTTTCATTTCAAATAAATTACATTTACAGGAATATTCAATAATGGTCTTACAAAATCCCGTTTCTCATTTCATGGCATATACATGAGACAAGCTTTATTTTATGCTGCAACTTTCATATGCTATAGTTCAAAATATGAGGTTGACACCTAAATGAGCCCAAAAATTGGTAGGTAGACCATCCTCAGATATCTGTAAATATATAGAGCTTTTTATACTAAATTAAACCAGAAATTCTGCTGACCTGCACACCACGTGTTACTCGACGGACGTAGCACTTAAGCTGATGACGCTTGATGAAGGACATCATCTCCTTATCAGTGTACTTGGAGTACAGCTCCTCGTCACCCTCGCGGATAGCTTTCACCAGCTTCATGATGTCTTCCTTGTTGTAAGCGAGTATGGCCCCAGCAAGAGCACTTATGAAGATGCCGTACTTTGCATGACTCTGTTTTATCACAACTGTGTCCCATCTGTGAAGCCAGTGTCGTATGTCCAGCCTTACCACCATTCCTTCCTCTGCCCAGTCAGTAAAGAGGGACTCCAGCCATGACGACCCACTGGCACTAGAACAAAAAGAGATATATTTTGTATTTGTAATTACTACTGAGCTTGATGAAAGACATTCTAAGATATGTTAGACATTCTGTCCTCTCAGAGTCAATAATAGTGCCACCCCATATTTGAAAAGAAAGATCAAAATGACATTCACATTGATTCGCGGTTATCATTGTACACACCCAAGTATTTACAATCCAATTTGATTTCAAAGTTGAATTCTAACTTTTATAAAATGTCTTTCAAATGTTGAACTGCATATGGAATTGCATGCTTTCATATTAACTCTTGTCTACAATTTTAAACTGCAATGCTTTGATGGTTAAAATTTGAACATGCTGAAAATAAGAAGTACATATAAGAAGTCAACTCGCCTACAACAGTTGTTGTCTGCATAAATGATCTTGGGAGCAGGTGCATGGGCACGCTTAAATCGGCTGACTAACCCACGGGCCATGCGCTCATAGCAACCTTTTGATTCGTCTGCCACCACCACTGTTGTCAGGAACTGGCCCCACTCATTCAGGACGCTAGTCACATACTGCATGGTGCCTCTCCCAGCCCCGTATATTTTCTTCAGGATCTGGAAATTTACATGTAAATAAAAACATTAAAAATACACTCACACTCAATTTAGTGTGAGTGTAGAGTGCCCTGCTGTATGAAAAATAAAGACAAGTACATGTCAACAAATGCTCATCAGATGTAGACCATTCCTAGACGTGGCAACATTTAACTTTTGCTGCCACAAAGTAACTCCACTTTTACTCTAAAAGTGACTCTGAAGTTCTGTACTTTAAGGCATGGGGTTAATATTATGACTCCCTTGCCTGTATTTGTAGTCTTTGATTGAAGTCATTATTCAGCTTTTTTCAGCAGCATCGCAAAACCTAGCCACATCTTGTTAGTATATACCTGTTTGGTTCCATCGATGCAAAGAATCTCTCCAGTCATGCTGAGGATTGATGCTCTGTACACGTGCATCTTCTCCATCTCTAACATCAGGTGCGCTCGGCGAATGACACGAGGTGAAGGTAGAGGGCTTGGTCTGATAGGAGGAGTGTAGGTGATGCCAGTGTAGGGAAGTATTCCTCGCTGTGAAGAAGAACTGCTTGCAGTGTGAGCTTGGTACAGGAGTGTCTGATACAGGTCACGTCTCTCAGCGTACCACTCATCATGACCATTTTGTGTCAACCGTTGAACCTTCGTCATTGAGACTGCATTCAGCCTGTCCTGAAGAAGAGTAACAACACTCTTGTCAATGGCACGCTTCCCACAGACAACAGCTGGAAACAAGCTTCTGATAGCCGGAGCTAAATTCATGAGAATGTTAGGGCTGTATGCATGCCATACGTACTGAAGTGGCTGCTCGTCTTTACTAGCGTCTTGCTGGCGAGCCCGCATGCATTCGTTGCATTTCAAGCGTTCAGTCAGCAACGTGTAGTTGTATCTCATACCACACACCTGCCTAGCAACATTTCCATAGCCACTCTTAGTCAAAAATGTATTACGTGGTGCAGGGCATCTGGCATTGGGGCACTTTATTTTGACATCCAAAACACCAACAGGCCTCCAAAACAAGACAGGTGTGGTGAAGAAGGACAGCATTGTAGGCAGCGATCCCCGTATTGTGGTTGTTAGTGGTGGAGGGTTGAATTCCATCCTCTTCTTGAAGAGCTGTCTGGTCATGGTAGTTCCCTTGGCGGTTGTGTATCGTCTTGCAGCTTCAAAGATTCCATAAGGGCCATCGGACTTGAGCCAACAGACATTAGGTGCGTACATGCCTTGGTCCCATAGTAACTGCCATCCTTCTAGCACTGTAGAGTCATCCAATTGCAACTGTGATGATGACGCTGGCCGGTCGTCCTGTACTGTTGATGAAGATGCATCTTCTGAAGAAAGTAGTTTACCAACGGTAGTTATCTGGGTAGCCACAGGAACCTCGGACTCAAGGAGTGTACTCTCTGAAAAGTAATCAAGAGCACCAACACACTGATAAAAATATCAAGTCACAATAATTATCAAAATTAACCAAACCCACCTTTTTGCTCTAGTTGCAATGTCAGTCAGGTATCATACATGAAACAACTTTCACCGTTGTGTTGGATACAAAACGTTGGTTTCTTCTGTGTCAATTGCTAAAATTATCAAAATCTTCATCTAACATATTAAAATACTTCATCTGCTGTCAGAAAAACACCCTTTCTACAGTATAAGGGTTTGAATCCATGGTCATATCTTTCATTGCATTGACTTGAATAATATCAAGATTAATTAATCAAGAACTCTTTTCTTATCTGATGATATAAAATTACCTGCAGCGGCCAAAAGTTCTTCATCTTTAAAATCATCAGGATCAGGGTTGGTGTTGGTGATGCTTCTTAGACGCGCTCGCTCTTCTCTCTGTTCCCTTTCCTGCAATTGAAAACAGGAGGGGAAAATATAACAAACCAAAATTTAAAACTACTCACTCAGTCAATCCCAAAGTTGTCAACTCAGAAACTGTGAAAATTGGTGAGCAGAGCAAGGTCATATGGCAAGGATTTGCACCAACACAAAATGCACCGATCTTGCTTTTGTCCATGTTACTTGTCTGCGTGGTAGATGAGTGTACTTCTCCAGCCATTTTTAAGTCTAGGGAAATCACTTTTGTACTGGCACACTGCTCTAGTATTCTTCCCATGTTCTTAACTTTCATAAAGCTGATATGCATATAATGTACAGATACTTCTTCAAAAAAGTAGATGAAAAGCTATCTTCTGCATTTTTTTATACTATTTTACAAACGAATCAATGGCAATTTCATATCAAACCTCATTTCATTTCAACAGGATATGGCCTTACCTTCTGACGTTGGTCAAGGTGAAATTTCACAGGTACCAAATCATTGGCGTACTCCAATAGGCACTCCTTCTGCCACTTAAGACGAGGTGACGTCTCTCCATGCTGCTTGTACGCTTCTAACAGCCACACCGCCCAACCAATGTCGTTTTCCATGACCCACTTGAAGGTGCAACCTGTGTATTTCCCAAAAGTCAATACAATGTTTGATCTCCATAGATCCCCGCCTGTGACCTTGGCAGCTTTTTCTGCGGTCTTTGGATCCCACCAGATTTTGTCTACATTCATCTTCTGCTTTTGGCAAACTCTGTAGCTTCTGAAGAACATTTCAGCCGGGCTTGTCCAGTTTTGTACATTGGTATTTTGGGATACAGATGTTGTCGCATATGCCTTTCCAATGAATGGGTATGTGCAAATGTTTTTGGCAAATCGAACAAGCCGGCAATGACTCTTTGAAGGTTGCATCATGCGTTTTCATGTGACGAGCCAAGTTGGAGTTGTTGCTGAATACTTTCCTACACTTGGGACAGGCCTGAGTAGACTGCTCCATGATGACCTGTAATTAACCAAAACAAACAATATTATGGATCATGATCAAGGTCATAATCAACTGTATGTTTATCTCACATGTATCTGTACATAATTAAATTGAATCTGAGTGTTCCAATATTAATGGGCTGTGAATTGCAAAACCCTGTCCCTGTGAAATCTAGGCATCTTCTTTGGTGCATATTCCAGCCTTTTGTGATGCGGTACCATTACCGTACCAGTACCAAATGTTTCTAACTGATTTGTACTTACACATGTACGGTGCCAATCTTCTGCAGATCCTGAAATCCCTAATCTTGTATACGGGTACATGATGCACGCAAATTATTAATAAACCAGCTAGCGATGGATTCGAACCATCCAATCTCAGACAATGCCGAGATTCCACCAGAGTCTAGGTTTGTTGGTTTATTATACATTTGCATATCAAAATGTACACGTCACATGAAGTCATGATACAAGTGATGATGATGGAGAAATGAGAGCATGCGATGAAGATGATGATTGACAGACTGTGGTGGCTGAGGTATAACCTTACTGGATATACCTCTCAACCTCAGTATGATACTCTGAAATTATGTAAAACACAATCAAAATTTAATAATTAATTCACTATCCATTTTTATCATTAAATTAATGAGACTATCACAAGAAAAGAATTAAAACATTTGCATAAAATAATGAAAAGTTAGCATATGTTTACATACACAAACCGTCAAGGTTGACATGCTTGCAACAACGGTATAAATGCAACTGTACACAGTGTTTACGACGTATCGTATTATATGAACGTATACCATCATGATCATCTCGTAAAAATAGCGACACACACAGCCATGACAGCCCAGTGACAGTGTAGCTATCTTTGATGCTGTTTTTTGTCTTTAAAACAGTAGAACGACATAAATAAAAATCACTACAAAGTGGCGATTGTTATACACTACGTAAACACACTTACTGAGCTCGAATTTCCTCAAAAAAACGCAGATTTTCTTCTTTTTATTCTTGCCACAGCGTAGCAACTTACGCGACGATGGAGGCTGCCATCTTTGTTCCGAATTGACCCGATTGAAGAAAGGTCAACTCGCTCAACATTGGTCGCTGATTAGTCCGTTGAGCAGAGTCCTTGCTCAACATCGCTCAATGATTGGTCTGTTGAGGAAAGTCTGTGCTCAACGTGGCTCAATGATTGGTTCATTGGTTACAGAATAAGCGCTTGGATGGGAAAGCGCTTGGGAATACCGGGTGTCGTAGGTTTTTGGGCAATTCCCTTTCATTTCATCAGTTAGGACAACACACTTGGCATAATTGGGTTTTTTTTCTCTCCACCGCTTTAATCTCCACGTTTTTCAATGCACTTATTTTCAGGTGGTCTACATAGAGAGGTTTCCTTTGTCAGCTTTTACAACCACTTATGACTGTTGTGATAACGTTGTTATTAACGGTACGAAGGCTTTAAGTTTGATTTCGAAACTATTTCATTGAAGCTTTTGCTTGATTTTCTTTCACTTGCTGGTTGCTTGGTCACTTGGTCACTTGGTCACCTGGTCGCTTGGTCACCTGGTGACATGGTCACTCGGTCACTTGGTCACTTCTCGACTGGGTTATGTACAGTCGACTCCCGTTAATACGAGCTCGCATGTTACGAGGTTCCGGTTAATACGAGGTTTTTTGCCGGTCCCGAACTGCCCCGTGCGTGTTTCAATGCATTTAAAAGTGGATTATACGAGCACGGTAGTAGCAAGAACACAGATAATACGAGGTAATTTTGCGGTCCCCTGGGACAAAATGTATTGTTTTCAGACGTTTGTAGCGAGACCCGGAATAATTGTGTAAGAAACGCTTACCTTCGTCAAGGTTGAGAAATGACTTGAAGCCCTTAAACCCCGAATACAATAGAGGTGATAATTGCATGGTGCTCGTAGAGTGCCACCAGTCTATTCAACGGACTGGTTTACCCAAGCAGACAATAGAGGGCTTAAATCACGCGCGTGGCTCAAAACCACCAAAGGTTAGTCCCTGACAATCCTTCTCAATTTCAAACACATGCCGCTTATTTAATAAATTCATGTCGGCGAACGCACTCGGCAGTATTTGGGGGGTTTTAATTATTAATCCTTGCTCGTATCATCCATGCAAAACTTCAAAAACATAACCGCTGTTCAAGATTTTTTTTTAGTGGAGCCTTTTTTTCAATTAAAAGATTTTATTAATTCAAGAATAACAATTACACATGTAAAAAAATATTTTAAAAGACACGGATACGCACAGATTTTATTAATTCAATAATAACATTTAAAAAGAGAAATCACAACACATTATCTTTATTGAAAAATGAAACAATATTAAAAAGGAAACTGCAAAGTAACTGAAGCAAGTCCATGTGCAACGGAACTCCAGAAACATCTCGCTGGTGTCCCACGCTTGACATGCTGTTATCATATACTTCATGTCGATCACCAACGAAAATGAACGTTCAGTGCATGCATCATGTTCATACCATGCGCTACGGTACAGAATCCGCTGTCGCTGAACGGCAAGTTGACATCTCTTTGCTATATTGTTATCATAAATTGTACAAAATATTAAATTTCCATGATTAATCACTCAATAAAAGACATTTAGTAATGATATTCTTGTGTACAGGATGCTCGTAATAGCTGTTCTGGTAAGCAAACAGCTCCATGCACGCTAGCACAAGTGTATATGCACGTACACGTGTTGTGTGCATGCACAATGATGACGTGTGTATCTATATTTAGCGCGCTGCGTTTAAGACGAGGTTCGGATAATACGAGGAAAATGGGCCAGTCCGGCGGACCTCGTTATAACGGGAGTCGACTGTACTGGGTCATGTGCGTGGTTGCCAGGTCAAGCTTCTACTCCCAAGGTAGCTGATATCAGGTAGCTGATCCCAAGGGTTCGGCACTCTGCTGGAGGTCGAGAACAAGTGGCCAGCTAGTACAGTTTGGTGCTCCAGGCGACTGGTGCTCAGCTTATTAGTGATTGATCGACCCCTTTTGGCGATAATGTGTGTGTGTGGGTAGAGAAGGGCCTACTCTTATCAGACTTACATCCATCGACCGTGCATTACGTGTTTAAAATATGCAAATGATGACACACAGAGTTGTTTATAAATATCCACCGAAGCCCGATTGCAGCTGTGCCTACGACCATACTACGTTGAACACACCGGTTCTCGTCCGATCACCGAAGTTAAGCAACGTCGGGCCCGGTCAGTACTTGGATGGGAGACCGCCTGGGAATGGGCCACGACCCCCCCAAGTATCTTTCCCTGGACCCGATCACCGGAAATCAGCAGCCCGATCACCGGAAATGACCCCCGGAGAGTGGCGGTGATTTCAAAAAGTTACCAAACTTAGTAAAGAACATTCAAAATGTATAGATGAAACTGTTGATACAACCTCAATGTACAACCTTAACGGCCTATTTAACGTGCTTCCGATTCCCATTCACGACATGTTCAGGTAATTAGCCCTGTGTTTGACTACCCCCCCCCCCTGGAAATTTACCAGATTCATTACAAATTTACAATTGTTGATGTTGAAACAACCATGTAATATGTGCAGAATCCAAAAAATACAAAGTCTGACACTTGAGCATATTTAACAGAAAATCCATATTTTTAACAGAAAAACCAGATTTTCACAAAATTTGCATATACCTTTGTCTTCTCTGGACAATTTTGCCCCAAATATCCTTAGTCATATAATCAATCTTTTGTTTAAAGCAAGACTTGTTGATTTTGTTTGTACAAAATAATTTATCTCATTGCTCCTTAGATTAATATTTTACCACAAATAAATCTTCCAAGTTTTATACATAAAAGAGCTGAATAAATAGGAGCACCAAATAAAGATGGCCGATTCCATCAAAGTGTGTTTTTCAACAACTTGGCTAATTCCTTTTACTAGGTTGGTTGGTAAGACACAGATAAGCTTTGCAATCATGCTAAAAGCTCAATTCAACAAAATTGAGGAATTAAATCACTGAGTCTTGCTTTAAGAGAGAAAATAGCTACTCATATTACAAAGCAATACACAACACAAAGTGGATAATTTAAAAACACAAGTATTTTATTTGTTTTCACCTCTTATGCATTCTTTCTTTAAAACAAGTTTGTGACAAGAACAATACTGTTAACCTACAAATTCTTCCCTGTTGGATGGGACAGTAGGTTTTCACTTTTATGTACCCATCCCGGTCCCTCCCTCTGCACCCCATGTGTAGGCTAGGCCTACTCCTCCCATGTATACCGTAATGACTCCAGTATAATCCCACCAGCAGTACACACACAGCACAACCTGGCATTGAACTCTTGGCATGTATTGCAAGTGGGGCTACACTGGAGTCAGTGCAGCTTACCCCTCCCCTCCCCACCCCCAGGATGTGTACTCCTCCGCGTGTATACCGTATAGACCTGCTGACTTCAGAATAATCCCACCCGCAGTACATACACAGCACAACCTAGCATTGGTTTCTTAGCATGTACTGCAAGTGGGACTACACTGGAGTCAGTAGGGTTTACCCTACCTCCCTACCAGTCTCCCCCTTGTGTACTCTGTCTAATGTATAGGGCCTACCGTACTGACTTCAGTATAATCCCACCAGCAGTACACACACAGCACAACCTGGCATTGAACTCTTAGCATGTACTGCAAGTGGCACTATACTTGAGTCAGTAGGGTTTACCCCCTCCCTCCCCCTTGTGTACTCTGTCTAATGTATAGGGCCTACCGTACTGACTTCAGTATAATCCCACCTGCAGTACGTACGCAGCAACCATTGATTTCTTAGCATATACTGCAAGTGGGGCTACACTGCATCAGTAAGGTTTACCCCTCCCTCCCTTCACCCACTTTGTGTGAAAAATTATGTGTGGTACTTCAAAATATGATAATATTTCTGTATTATTTCCAGTATAATCAAATGCTGCAAAATCTAGTAGATTAACAATTTTAGGAAGTATTAAAGCCACAGTCATACTTGTATGTAAATATGCAAATACCATCATCCTTTAACTAATGGTAGCTGAAAACCACATTCTATTTGACCGACCTATTTGCAAGAACCGATCAAAAAAACCAATGCCATGCATTATCTCAAAAATATCCCATCAAAATGGAAAACCTTTTTCAGCTACAAAAGCTAAAAGATAAAGGAGGAATATACTTTAAAAGTAGAACTTAGTTCTGTGAACTGGTACTCTTCCTCCTCTCCAGCTCTTCATCCACCCTCTCTTAAAATGTTCATAATTGTCATACACTTCCTGAAATCCAGGTGCAGTTGATTTGTTGGTTGTTGCACAGAAGGTGAACATTTTCAGATTACTACCAACAGTCTTGGCCTTTGATGGTGTGTACCTTTTACGAAGCCTATCACATGTTGGTACATGACATGCAGCTCATGGTTTGGTGGATGGGTTAGGGAGGGATTCCGGAACGAGTCTGTTTTGGTGGTGGAGGTTGACATATGAAAGGCACACTACTTGATGCAGGCTGTAGGGCCATTGGCTGTGAAGGCACACCCCAAGAGAATTGGTACGCCGCTTGATCCTGGAGATGCAGTTGATTTAGGACAAATACGACGCGGAAATTTGGGCTCTGTGGAAGCTGATGACTGGGGTGGAAGCTCAGTCAGATCAGGTGTTTCAGGATTATCAAACTCAAGTCGCCTCTTCGTATCAAACTGAAGTCGCCTCTTCTCACCAAGTGGCTTACCAGACTCGTGGGGAACATCTTTGTATAGCACTTGAGTACAGCTGGATATTTGGTGGATCCTGAAAATAATGACAACAATATTTTGTTATTTTAAATCATAAGTTGTTAATTTGACATTTTCATTGGATTTAAGTTTAACACTGCCGTGTAGCATGGCAAGCTCTGCCGTGCTACACGGTAGTTGCACGACGTGGTGACAAACGTCGCGCTCTTGCCGTGTTGAATTGAATTGAATTCTCAGTCGGGCGGTGCTCTTTGGGAATACGTATGCGCAAAGCTTTAGAACAATGTTCTACTTGTATTTTCTAATAATGTGAACATTCCCCTTGTTGTACCGTAGCTGAGAGTATTCTGGGATGGGAAAGGAAACAGCTTCTGACTGGAACAATCATCTGTAGATTTCAGAATTAAACTAATTGATTTTGTTTGACACTCTTAAAAAAAAAAGACGATGAACGCCACTCACCAACGATGGTAACAATAATGACAACATTTAAGTTGGAAAACAATGTCATTATGATTTTGTCATTAATATTTGAGTGTCACAGCTCGAATTGACATCATGAAACATGACGCTTTAGCAATTTTCTCCCGCGTCGCCATTTTGAATTACTTTAAGTGCAGCAAACTATTTTACTAAATTTGACGTTTGTCACTGATTCTTTTTCATTGCCGCACTTTTGCCGTGTGAAAATCATTTGAGTTCGACACAGCAAAAGTGTGACGTTTAGCACAGGCCTAATACACAGCAAAATTCATACGGCCTGCTGATTGAAAAACAATAGTCCATCGACATCACCGGTACCAGCCTGCGAAGTTCTGATACCGGTACAGGAGCGTAACGGTGTCATTACAATTGAGTTGGGCACAGGGGTACCGTACCGACACTAGATTGTAACGACACCGTTACGCTGCCGATGTTGTGATGCAACTATTGTTTTTCAATCAGCAGGCTGTAGGAATTTCACTGTGTATGTAATGACCCATTGTGTAACCTTACCTGCATACAACTCAGATGTTTACTGACAGTAGCCCAATGCATATCGACAGCTTCTGATGACTTGAACAAAGGGATAACCATCGATGTCTAGACCAGCTGGACCATTGAACTCTTCCAGGATGTACTCAACAGCAAATGCACTCTCCTGCAGAAAAACAAGCAAGATAACTGTGTAAATGCACTTATTTAAAGTAATCATGATTCCTTTAGTTTTCAATTCCACATTCTTGTTTCCTGTGTGAGAGAGAAAACAAAACAGTCAGAAGTCAATGATCTTTCACAATTTGCAACATCTCAAATCCTCATTATCTGATGAAGGAAAAAGTGTTCACAATGCAGAGACTAATTTTGAAGATCAACAATGTGTTTTGATGCTTTCAATGCATAGATCATTCTTAACATCAAGTTCTTGAAATGAAAATATGCACGAAATATTAACATTAGCTTACCTAGACACCACGATGTCACCCGGCGCACATAACCTGATGCCTGATGTGGCTTGACGAAAGACAGCATTTCTTCATCGCTGTACTGCGAGAAGTCCTTGTTCCCTTTGCGGATGGCTTGGATGAGTTGGTCCATGTCATGTTTGTTGTATGCCAGTACTGCACCAGCTAGAGCACTGATGAACACTCCATTACTTGGCATGCGACTGCTTTATCACAGCAGCCTCCCACCGGTGGAGCCAGTACCAAATGTCAAGTCTGATGACCATACCATCATTCACTCCAGTCTTGGAAGCGGGATTCAAGCCATGAGGCCCCACCATCCCTGAAACAAATGCAGACAGAATTGAACAGAATTGATAACCATTTCCACCTCATCCCGTATAAATCTATATAGTGAAAATAAGCATACTTCATAGATTTGTTTGCCAAAGTCATTGTTTCAGCAACAAAATTGCTCATAAGAGAACACACCCTTACTGCTTTGCATTTTAAGGTCAATGAAGACGTCATTGTTGTAAATTAAAATATTTGTACAGTTTAAAACACAAAAACACAGGAATTAAATTTGAAAGCACTTCGGCGAACAAACATGAACCATGATGGTCAAGCGGTACTAGTAACTGGTGCGCTGTACTGCTTTTTTTCGAAATTTTGACATCATGGGTGCTACGAAATGTTGACATCAACGGTCGTAAGACCGGTGATGTCAACATTTCAAAAAAGGAGTACAGCGCCCCAGTTACTGGGTCTAGTCAAGCGGATTCGCGTCTATTGATTGGGGTTGTATGTTTGAGGGTCAACATGTTGTTCCCATCAATCACATAGGGCCATGGAGGTAGAATTTCCCTTATGATAGGGCGTAATATACATTTCAAAAAATTGAAATGAATAATTGGCAAATTAATTTCCCACCCATGACTAGATCTAACTTTTTTTTCCATCCACACCACTTAATCACTTTGTTTATTATTGTTTATTTTCAGTCCCGAATGGCATCCATCTAGTATAATACACACACAATTATTCTACCTCCATGCTTACAGTCTACACAGCAAATATCAAATACAGTCAATATTTATGTTTATCACTATACTGGTACTACTACCTCCATGCACGTATTAACGATACAAAAATTTCCTAACCGTACATAAAATGTCCGTTTTCTTACTCACCTTGGGGTTTCAGCACACATCATGAACACAGCGCAGGATGACGGACCCACATGTGATTCTGTCCATTCCACATTTTATAATCTTGCTCTTATTTAGCTTTATTTGTGGGAAATTGTATCGTTTAAATCCAAATATTATTTTGTTTTGGAGTGAATGAATTGTTGATCGACCTTTGACCATGCTTCGTGAAGTAAGGTCACAAAGCTGACGTCACCCTCAACATCGGTCGGTGATTGGTCTGTTGAGCAGAGGCCTGCTCAACTTTGCTCAACGGAGCTCACTGGTTGGCCTGTTGAGGAGACGGTCTGCTCAACAGCGCTCAATGATTGGCGGGTTGAGGAACCGATAAGTACTCGGACGGGAAAAAGCCTGGTACCGGGTGTCGTAGGTTTTGGGGCAATTCCCTTTCATTTCATCAGTTAGAACACACTTGGCATAATTGTTTTTTTCTCTCCACCGTTTTAATCTCCACGTTTTTCAATGCACTTATTTTCAGGTGGCCTACACAGAGAGGTTTCCTTTGTCAGCTTTTACAACCACTTATGACTGTTGTGATAACGTTGTTAATAACGGTACGAAGGCTTTAAGTTTGATTTCGAAACTATTTCATTGAAGCTTTTGCTTGATTTTCTTTTACTTGCTGGTTGCTTGGTCACTTGGTCACTTGGTCACCTGGTCACTTGGTCACCTGGTGACATGGTCACTCGGTCACATGGTCACTTCTCGACTGGGTTATGTACTGGGTTTAAGTACGTGGTTGCCAGGTCAAGCTTCTACTCCCAAGGTAGCTGATCTCAGGTAGCTGATCCCAAGGGTTCAGCACTCTGCTGGAGGTCGAGAACAAGTGGCCAGCTACAGTTTGGTGCTCCAGGCGACTGGTGCTCAGCTTAGTGATTGATTGACCCCTGGTGGTGGTTAGATAGAGAAGGGCCTACTCCTATCAGACTTACATCGACTGTGCATTACGTGTTTAAAATATGCTAATGATGACACACAAAGTTGTTTATAAATATCCACCAAAGCCCGATTGAAGTGCCTACGACCATACTACGTTGAACACACCGGTTCTCGTCCGATCACCGAAGTTAAGCAACGTAGGCCCGGTCAGTACTTGGATGGTCCAAGTCATGTTTGTTATATGCCAGTACTGCACCACTAGAGCACTGATGAACACACCGTCATTTGCTTGTGACTGCTTTATCACAACAGTCTCCCACCGGTGGAGTTAGTGCCAAATGTCAAGTCTGATGACCATACCATCACTCTAAAGCGGGATTCAAGCCATGAGGCCCCACCGTCCCATGAAACAATCGGGTGTTGTAGGTTTTGGGCAATTTCTTTTATTTCATCAATTAAAACACTCGGCATAATTGTTTTCTCCACCGTTATCCACGTTTTCAATCTACTTATTTTGGCGATAATGTGTGGGTAGTGGTTAGCTATCACACGCTGCCGTGAGATGTGGGCGCACTTTAGCATGGCCCCTTAAAGAGTATTACGCACGCAAAGGTGTCAACTTGTCAGGGGACACGACCTTTGGTAGCCCTGTTGTGCGTGAAACTATTCCGTCATAACTTAATATTTACCAATCATCTTCGAACCCGCCGATCAACCCATGCCCGAATCCGCTGATGGACACGTCTTCCAACCCACAGTGTTGAACCTGCCGAAATACCAGTAGGCCCACGTGCACGCACCGGTCGCCCAACCTGGTTAAATTATCATTGCAATCCGCCATGAAGACATAAACCCAGACAAAACATACAATCCAGTGATGATCGATGCTCATCAATTTGATTCCCTCCGCCGCAAGTCCACAAAAGCATCATCGTTTGTGCGGAGTTCGATGCCTTTCTTTTTCTCCGCGAATGAAAAACTCTAATTTTGACGGCACTACTGTTTTGAGTAAGAAGGGACAAATTACAAAAGACAGATTAGACAGAAGATTGTTGCTTTCAATGTTAGATGTTGTAGAGCGGGAATTTCCGGGAGATGTAAAGGGAAAACCATTTGTAAAAATCCGTTCAGTAATTAATGACAAGTGTCGGCATAGCCGTTAATTTACTGGCTAAGTTAATAACATGTTTTACTTATTTAATTTATTTTATTTAATTTAAAACAGGCAAGGAGGAGCCCATTATTTGCAAATGTTTTTTGTACAGTGATGTAAAATTTCGACCTGTTTGGGGTGTGTAATGATATAGCCTATGTTAAATCTTTGCAATTTTATTTGATGTGTTTCTTAAGTTTAGGGGTTACGGAACATATTTCAGTTATTACCTATTTAAGTGTTGGTGATTAATTTTGATCAGAAATAAAACAGCAACAAACAACCATAAGCATATTTCAGCTCATACCTGGTCGTTTTTCTTCATTGAAGACAATAACAACCCTAACATCTCGTCAGTTTTCACTATTTGAGGTTGGGGGGAAAAAAGACAAAAACATCGTACTTTGGTGAATTTTCCGTTTCTCTCTAATTTCTCAGTGGGCAAGTTTGGGTCTCCTTGTGACATTTAATGTCTTAAAAAAAATAGAATGCAATCTCTTGTCTGTTGTTAAACTATATCAATTCCGGATTAACCAAATACTTGCCAAACTGCAGCCGGGCCGGCGGAGTTATCAAAGAAGTAAACCTGGCGTTCTGTGGCTGCAAGAGTGGTGTTCATTGACCTGTAGATAATGAGCTCATTATAGCCCATCTTCTGTTTACCCTGGAAAACCTCGGGGGGAAAGAAGAATTACCCCGAGTTACCGCTTTTTAATTTTGAATTCATCCCTTAGGCGACTGGTGCTTAGCTTAGTGATTGATTGACCCTGGCCAAGAATCATTTTCTTGATGCAGTTGATAGTCGGTCAGTCCGAGAAGGTATAAATCGGGCCCGCCCAAAGAATCTGGATGAGGCAATCAGGGCTGCACTCGAGACTGAAAATTTCGAGAAGGTAGAGCAGCAGAGGATACTTGATGGGAAACCTCCTAAACTGGCGAGGGTAGTAGACTCTGTTCTGGGTCAGAGAGCAGAGCAGATGGAGGCCAATTTGGAGGAACAGACTCAGACTTTGAGGACTATGGTTGACTTGTTGGGAAGGTTGTCTAGTCAGTCTGCAGAATTGCCTGCTCAGGCAGAGGAATCCCCTCAAGGGAATACAGAGATAGCGAGAGGCAAAGTGATTGAGAGAGTGGAGATGCTTCAATTGTGATCAGAAAGGTCACTTTGCTAGGGACTGTTCAAAACCTCAAAAGAAAGCTGTTCTGGATCAGGGAAACGGCAGCCAGCCCAACGGTGGATCCACGGAACGGCTGGAAGTCAAAGAGAGTCCAAGAGACAATGAATGGCAACCAAATAGTTGGTGACAAGAGAAGAAAAGTAGAAGATGGGCGAAGAGTGGTAAATCTGCCAAAGTCACATGTTGATCCCCGTAGTGGTTTATTTGTGTATGGGCTCGTAAGGGCAACTGATTGTCGATTTCTGGTTGACACTGGGTCAACCGACACTCTTATCAGCAGTGAGGTTTACTACAGAATTCTCAGAGAGCGAAGGCCCATCATGGGAAAGGGAAGCGTCCAGGTGAGACAAGTGGATGGCAGTCCACTTTCGGTACTTGGCATCGCTGATGTAGAAATTCAGATTGGTCGAACCACCCGGTCAGTCAGGGCGATTTTTACAGAAATGAGTTGTCCAGGAATTTTAGGGATGGATTTCCTTGTACCCACAGGTGGGAAATTGGATTTTAGGACTAAGAGGTGGAGTTTCAATGGCGAGGTAATCAAGTGTACCAGCAGTGTCGGGGAACCGTTTGTTGCTCGTGTGGTTGTTCTTGAAAACACCGTGATTCTTTCGGGCCATGAGGCTGTTGTCCCTGGTACAATAGTGAAGAGAGGTAATGTTTTGCCGGTCCGGCACTAGTTGAACCTTTAGAGAATGGGGTGAACTGGCAAAGAGAGGAATGGTACTGGCCAGATCTGTGGTAGAGACAGGGAATGATATGGTCCCATTGCGAGTGTTTAATCCGGGTAGGGAGAAGAGAGTAGCCCGCAAGGGGACGACTGTTGGTGTGATTTGCCCAGTTGAGCATGTTCTCATAAGGTAGCTCTGGGGTGATGGCAGATCCACCACTGGAAGTTCTTTGTTATTTGAGTGATTTATATGAGAGAGGCACTGCGGGTGTTGAGTCAAAGTAATAATAATAATAACAAGTTCTTATATAGCGCATTTTACAATAAACGTCTCAATGCGCTTTACATTAGTGCCCTGGTCACGTGGAGATCAAGAAGTGTTTAAGTGACTTCCGGAATGTCTTTTCCAGTGGTGACCATGATATTGGTCGATCAGAAGACGTTATACACCACATACAAACTGGCGATGCTAGGCCTAGAAAAGAGAGGCCAAGACGCCAATCTTACTGCCATCAGCAGCAGCTAGAGAGGCAAGTCCGTGACTTGGAAAAGAGAGGTGTGATTGAGCCATCAGATAGTCCTTGGGCCTCAAATGTCATTCTTGTGAGTAAGAAGGACGGGACAAAGCGTTTTTGTGTCGACTATATAGAAGATTAAATGCGGTCACCATTAAGGACGCATACTATGGAGGTCGAAAAGTGGACATCTGCTTTTCTGCTCAGAAAAGCAGAAAAGCAGGTTGAACGTTGTTTCCTGGTGCATTTTCTACTTTTCTGCTTTTCTGATTTCAGATAAGTTTTTATTGATGTGTGTGTTGGCATGTGGATTTTTTTGTTTTGTGGACATGGGTCAGTGGTTTCATTTTTGGTGACCAGAGAGTTTTTGTTTGATGTCACCAGCCTCCCCAGTGTCATCAGAGGCTTCCTGTATGCCGCCACTGGAAGTCGCCATTCCCCCTACCTCTACTGCGGACAAAGAGACACAGACCCCACCAGCTCGCCGGACGGTGAGAGCCATCATCAAGGAGCAGCGGATCAAGACGACCTTTGTTGGAGGCAGACAAATCAAGCAAGAAGGGGCGGAAACCATGACTGAAGCCTGGTGGAGGTATAAGCCACAACACCGAAAGAGAAGAGAAGCTTTTTTTATGCCATCCTTACTGAGTTTTTTTGTTATATATTTTTATAGTTTTGTATTCACCTTATTATAGCTTGTGTACCTTTTCTGAAGCCAAAGTTTTGCCAATCATCAGGGAATCATGTAAATTTGTAATTGAGACCATTGAACTGTGTGCATTTTTATTGCCAAAATGCTGCCTTTGATTCTGTATAAATTATTGTTGTAAATTGTTGATGAGACCTAAGATTATCTCAAACTCTGTGTTTATAGGTGTAAATATTTGGAAAGTTTGGAGCAGTGGTTTACTTGAATAGGTGTTTTTTCCGTAGGTCACAGGGTTTATGCCAAGTATTACTCATATTGTGTAAGGTTGATATATTTTTCTAATTTTATGTAAAGCTAAAGTCCTAGTAAACCATGTTAGGATTTTTGTGAATATTAATGAGGCTTGAAGAGAAGGAAGGGTCCCTCTCCAAGTCATGGAATGTTTTGTGGTGCGGTTGACTATATTGATGAGGTTTACTTTATATTTTTTAAAGTTTATGTATTTTATTGATTACATGCACTGCCTTTTATTGTTTTTGATGTTAAGCTGGTTGGACTGAGGCAGTCCAAGCTTAGCTCGGGCCTGTGTGACGGTCAGTGCATGTTGTATGTATTAAATTGTATGCAAGGGCGCGTGCGCGAGCTGGTTGGTGATTTGTGCCGATCTACGCATGTGCAAGGTAGAGCGTGGAACTGGTTGGTCGTCGTGTACACGAGGTGTACACGAGATGAGTCAGTCTGCTGCAAGCTCTAGGAGTAACAGGTACGTGTTCATTATTTCTATCTATTGCATTGCTCGGTACAATCGCTTTGCGTCGGTTTTTGCGTGTGGTTGATGCTAGATGCATGGGGGTTTTGAGCCAGAGACTCACAGGGTTGACTGACGTGTGTTCCAGTTAGCCGTGAAGGTTCACAGGGTTGACTGACGTGTGTTCCAGTTGCCCGTGAGGTTTTATGGGATTGAGGTTGACGATAGCTGCGGGCTAGTCGATTCTCTAGGTTGAACGGTTGTCACGGGGTTGACTATCGCGGCGTGCGTGGTTGACTTGGAAGGACGGAGGAACCGTTGTTCACGATCTTGCGTGAAGCTTTGCTAAGTAAACCCATGCTCTAGTGCGCTCTGGGGTTGCTTGAAGTTTGTTGGTTATAACTTGGTGTTCCTTGTGATTTATTCGGTGCATCAGTTACTGTGTATTAGAGAGAGACAATTGATTACAATCGGCGGTATATTTCCTCCAAAACGGACAAAGTCCTTTAGCGCTTATATTACTGCATGATCTATAACCTGAGGTGAAAAGTTGGCCAGGGATCAAGTTGCAAATTCCGCCACAATACAATAAACCATTGCAAGCAGTTCTTCAAAAAGGCATGGATTTTTACTTTCAGGACACATTTTGTCAATGTACTGTGAAACTATCAAATGTACAAATGTATGTACTGGTTAAATGTACAAATAGTGCCTTGACTCCAAAGGTTTATTTAGCGTTTAAATTGTATCAGTCAATAAACCATTGCAAGTTTTATGTAGTGCATACATTGTATGAGACAATTAACCATTACAAGCAGTCATGCGACAAGTCCTGAATGTTTACTTTCGACCGATGCCACACACACGTAGATCCCAGTGAAAAGTAACAATAGGAGGAAACGGAGTTCAATGTTGAACGCTTTTTAAAATCCCGTTTACCTTCAAAACGCCTGAGTAATTTTACTGGGTTTTTTTTTACAGCGGGAGACTTGATGCTTTGATTTTCATTTATATGGCGCTTTTGACTGCTTTTTGTCTTAAATTTTAGAAAAATAAATAAAACTCTTTACGATACCAACCGCGTGTATTGAAAAATGGCTCATCCATTCCCCTACCACCGGAACCGAACACTATGAGTTTGTGGTATGACAAACTCTGAATCTCTAGGTTTTTTTGGTTGTTTTTTAAGTTTTCATTCTTATTGCGAATCTTGTTTGTCTGCAAGCAAATGCATAGTTGCAAAACTTATATCAACTTGAAACTTTACATAGGCCTATAAGTAGACCATAACTTGTAGATGATTCTAAAAGTTGTTACGTCATGGTGACGTCATCAGTTTTTGAAAAACAATAAATCAAAGTTTATTATTTCAATCAACTATTTCAACAATCTATACGTCATGGGATAGGTCTGTCAAAATGTAGCAAAAGCTACACGAAGTGTGACCCCATTTGACCTTGACTTCCGGTTCAAACTACTTATATTTTAGTCACAATTTTTACATCAGGTTAAACCCCATTTATTCTTCGCAAACTTTTCCACAGAGATGTTACCAATTTGACCTTAACTTTCGGTCGAAATCGGACGTTAACGCTCACGTATATATTGGCCGCATTAATAACCACATGAAAAGAACAGCACTGAATCGTTGCGTTCATCAAACCTGCACATAGTCTAGTCTCTGTTCAAGGTTCATGCAACCTGATTTGGCATTACGCGTTGTTAGTCTCTAAAACAGCCGTCCATGCAAATTTCGTTAACAATCAAATGCTAGGCTCGATCGTGTGCATTTTTGGACTTTTGCAAAAGTATGTAGTTTGCTAGGACACCACGAAACAGTAACAGCACCACTCGCCTTAGCCTCACAAAACGGAAATCATATTTTGTTTTACAGTGTCATTATGACGTCATCCATCACGCGCCGTCAACTTAAAGGTGCGCTTTACACAGATTTATATTTACGGCAAAAATGGGCGATTAAAGCTAAAACCTTGCAGCATGTATTCAAGCCGGGATTCGTAACATCTAAAATTTAAGATCCTGTTCAAATGACGTCATCAATTGTCATATAATTATGAAGTCACCTTAAAGGTGCAGTTTAACTTGATCTATCTAAAGTTTATTATTTCGAAAAAACATATCTTGAGGATATAAGAGGCTCTTTTTTGAATTGTCAGTAAAAGTCTTGTATACTATCAGTACAGTTTATGAATATTTACATGAAATTGAAACATATGTTCAATTAATACACGTTCTAGAGCTCAATGCAGTCTTAAATAGGAACGTTAGCATTTATTTCCCGTGTAAACTAAATGTACACGTAATTGATTTACACTTTTAAATTTCAAAAGCTATCAACAATCTTTTCATCGACTCAATAAAATAGTTCACATATTGACACAACACTGACCCCAATGAAAGCCGAACACCTAGTGTTTGTTCCAACAAACACTAAATCTCTAGTTCAATCTTATTAATCTACTGAATAATTTTTCCATGACGATCTGACTTTGAGACTGTGTGTGATATCACACCACACTACTATCTGAATGTTCTGATAAGGTATTGTGTTTTAGAACACAAAGGTCATTTTCAAGTAGGTCAATAGAGTGAAGTTAAACTAAAGGCCAAGCTCGCACAAGGGACCATTGACTGTGGAGGCCGATATTGCCTGTTATCCAACGCGTGTTTTTGAACATGAGTACCAGTTAATAGGCTGCTAGTCGGCAATGGTCCATGTGCGAACTTGGTATATAACATACATGACAATCTACAATGGTTATCAGGTAGGATGTGTACATGATGTAGCCAGCTTTATGGTTTTATAGACCTATAGATCGTAATGAAGTGAACTTTCAAGGAAGAATTCAGTAAGTTCAGCAAATGGTTTTGCCAAAGATTTTGAAGTTTTTCATGATTGTGTACTGATGATATAACTGAGGGTAATAATAGACACATCTGTATATTTTTGTAACAATGTCTCAGGTTAAACTACAACTAGACAATACAATTTGTGGCAACTAGCCTTTGTGTGACCAGATTGTCTAACAGTTAGCTCCTTTACGGACTGCTCGCCGGGGCATGTGAAAAATGCAGTAACTGGTGATGTGGGCAGCTGTTTGGAGGGCAGCTCCGCACTCAAAGGCTCGACTAGCTATTAAGCCCATCCAAAACATGTTTGCCCAGAATGGACCATAACCAGTATGGCATCTGGTGATCGGCACCAAGCTGTAATTATCATAAGTCAAACAAAATGTATACAGTTTCTGAATGTCTAGTTGAAGAGGGAGTAAATTATGTTAGTTTCTAGTCAGAATCAATTGAACTTTAATTTTTTCAGTTTTTGTGTCTTACACATGGACAAATTCCAAACATCAAACTTTATTCTGTAAATGTTTTCAAAAAAGGTCTCCAAGGTCGAATTCAATTTTTGTGATGCCCTCATTTTCCAATAGATAGAGGCCTCATGAAAGTGGGGAAAATTTGCAAGTCTCTAACTTGCGTTAAAATAGTGTAAAATGTCATTTTATTTTATACTATTTGAGAGCGGAATTTGAAACATCAAAGGGGTCTGTACATTTTAACGGGGAATTTTGTGCCCGTCAAAAGGCCAACTTCAATGACGTTTTGATTGAATATCATGAAAATTTAGGAATATACTTAAACAAATTCATCGAACGTTATTGGATTTTTGACGAAAATTTCACTCTTGAAGGGTATCAACCACAGTGGCATAATACAACGTTTTAACGCAAGGTTAGAGACTTGTTATATTGTCCCTATACTTTCACGAGGACTCTATTGGGAAATGAATGGATTACAAAACTGAATTTGACCTTGGAGCCCCTCTTTAATGTCATTGAGTAAAGATTTCTACCAATTTTAAATTTCTTTTGTGATATGTGTTTTCATTTTTGTATTGATTCTCAGTATGACCCATCACTGATGTCAAAATATCAATCATGCTGCGCACATACTCAACTCGTATTTCTTGCTACATTCAACATGCCTACAAATACCCGACCATTGTGCCATCAGTGCTGCATCGTCACCATAGCTCTGAGTCTACCCTAGATGCCCAACAAGGCCATCTGCCCCAAGAGGCTACGGTAGTGATATGTGGTGGAGGTATAGCTGGGCTGTCAGCAGCTTACAATCTTGCTAAACAAGGATTGACTGATGTGGTGCTTCTTGAGCAAGGAAGGTTGGTGTACTTTCACTCACAAATTACAAACAAATGTTGAGAAAATCAATACAAAATGCTTCTAATCAGTCTATTTTATACACAGCACATACAAATCCTTGTCATGTGATTGGTGGAACATAAGTCATGTGTCATCCGTTATTTTGCCATGTATTTACTCCAAAATTTAATATTGGATAGGCGCTCGTCCGATATGGATAATTATTGGATGCTTCGCAGTGTCATTCCCAAAATAATAATTCTTCACCCATTTGTTCAAACGAGGCAAGGTCATGTCACAGCAGAAAAGGTTCATGTCTACATGGAGTCGTACATGTTGTGTAGTAGGGGATTTTTCATTTTTTCAGAGTGTGGGGTGGACGAGTTTCCATGTCTATTTTTTGTTTATCGTGAACAAATTTCAAATGACAAGGATCTATGTGTGAAATAGAGTATGCACATATGAACTGGCGATGAGGTCACTAGAGAACGTCTAACCAGAAGATGGACCTATTGCCCGAAGAATTTTGCATCATATGAAAGCTCTTGATACATGGTACAAATCTTACACAAAGTCTTACCCCATGTGACCTTTACTTCCGGTCGAAAGTGGACGTTGAAGTTTTTGTAAAATTATATCTTATTAACCTAATGTGGTACATAAACAATCGTTATATCATCTTAAAGCCCTTTAAAGGTTCTACAAATCGTTCATGAGGTGCGACCCGGTTTTATCTTTACTTCCGGTCGAAACCGGAAGTTAAACTTTTAAAATAAATCATATCTCACGAACCAAAAACAATTCAGACTTGAAATTTACCATGTTATACTTAGACCTTAGTATGTAAATAAAACTGCCGCTGTTTTGGGATGATGACATCATCGATGACGTAACAACATTAAACCAACGTTTAATATTGTAAAATTCATATCAAGAGAACCGTAATTGCTACATACAAGGTATTTACACCATAAAAAAAAGCTTCTGGGGGTTGAACAAATCTTATGCAAAGTGTGACCCCCATGTGACCTGTACTGCCGGTCGAAACCGGGAGTTGAGATTTCATAATTCAAAAGTTCATATCTCAGAGAACCATTATTGCCACATCTAAGGTATTTGCACCATATGAAACATAACATAACATTATAATTAAAATTTATAAGGCGATATTCCATCAAGATCGTGAAAGTTCTTCACGTATTGTAAGACCCTTACACTAAGTCTGACCGCATGTGACCGTACCTTCAAAAGTTCATATGTTAACCAAAAGGGGTTCAGTCTTTAAACTTTACCACGTGCTTAGGTCTAAGTGTACGTGAGTAGATATGATACCATGTGCTGATGACGTCATCGATGAGGTCACAACATTAAATCAACATTTATTAAAAATATAATAACATCTGGAAAACCATAATTGCTTCATACAAGTTTTTTGTACCATATGGAAGCTCTTGAAGTAATGTACAATTCTTACACAAAGTGTGACTCAGTGTGACCTTCCAGTCAAAAACGGAAGTTGAAGTGAAAATAAATATTCCCTGGCCACGTTTTGAGGTATGCAAGCAATATGATCTGGAATTTGGACATCGTCTTTTTGTAAGAAATAAAGTTTGACCCTGGTCAATAAGAGTAATGACGCAATTATCTTCAAAGGACGCCCTCTCAAGACAAGGATTTTAAAAAGAAACTAAAAATTGCTGAAAACCTGTTGCAAGTTCAAAAAAGATTAAAACTTAGCACAAACTTATAACAATGTCTGGATAAGAAGCTATTGACGTCGTGATGACATCATTGGTTTTCAAATTAGGCTCGATCTAAGATTCTTGTTTTAAAAATTCAAATCTTAAGAACCACAATCAACTTCACGCATGCCTACATACATTTTTCATACAAAAACAAGTTTACCATATTTTCCCTGATCTTTACTTTTCACCAGCTGTGCTTATTCGGACAACGAACGCCTTGTTTTTGTTTCAACAAAAACTTATGTCTAGTTTTATTTTGCTTTCATAATCTGTATAGTATACAACAGTACTAACCCGTGAGTCACGAAGTTTAAAATGTTGTGGGACTTTTTCATACACGTTTTTGGCCAAACATTATGATAAAATAGTTCCTAGTGACATTAAGAATCATTGACTTGTTTTGTATTCAGCCTGACCTGTGGTACAACATGGCATTCAGCAGGGCTTATTGGTCTGTTTAGGAAAGATTCATTAATTGCTTCACTATCTAAAAGGACTGCAAAGCTGTATAACACATTAGAGGAAGAAACTGGGCTTAGTACTGGTAAGTCAGTCATGGATGAGATAGAGGATGAAACTGGGCTTAGTACTGGTAAGTCAGTCATGGATAAGACAGAGGATGAACTTGGGCTTAGTACTGGTTAGTTAGTCATGGATGAGACAGAGGATGTACTTGGGCTTAGTACTGGTAAGTCAGTGATGGATGAGATAAAGGATGAAACTGTGCTTAGTACTGGTAAGTCAGTCATGGATGAGACAGAGGATGTACTTGGGCTTAGTACTGGTAAGTCAGTGATGGATGAGATAAAGGATGAAACTGTGCTTAGTACTGGTAAGTCAGTCATGGATGAGACAGAGGATGTACTTGGGCTTAGTACTGGTAAGTCAGTCAGTCAGTCAGTCAGTCAGTCAGTCAGTCAGTCAGTCATGGATGAGATAGAGGATGAAACTGGGCTTAGTACTGGTAAGTCAGTCAGTCAGTCAGTCAGTCATGGATGAGATAGAGGATGAAACTGGGCTTAGTACTAGTAAGTCAGTAATGGATGAGACAGAGGATGAACTTGGGCTTAGTACTGGTAAGTCAGTCATGGATGAGATAGAGGGTGAAACTGGGCTTAGTACTGGTAAGTCAGTCATGGATGACATAGAGGGTGAAACTGGGCTTAGTACTGGTAAGTCAGTCATGGATGAGATAAAGGATGAAACTGGGCTTAGTACTGGTAAGTCAGTCATGGATGAGACAGAGGATGAACTTGGGCTTAGTACTGGTAAGTCAGTCATGGATGAGATAGAGGATGAAACTGGGCTTAGTACTAGTAAGTCAGTAATGGATGAGACAGAGGATGAACTTGGGCTTAGTACTGGTAAGTCAGTCATGGATGAGATAAAGGATGAAACTGGGCTTAGTACTGGTAAGTCAGTCATGGATGAGACAGAGGATGAACTTGGGCATAGTACTGGTAAGTCAGTCATGGATGAGATAAAGATGAAACTGGGCTTAGTACTGGTAAGTCAGTCATGGATGAGACAGAGGATGAACTTGGGCATAGTACTGGTAAGTCAGTCATGGATGAGATAAAGATGAACTTGGGCTTAGTACTGGTAAGTCAGTCATGGATGAGATAAAGGATGAACTTGGGCTTAGTACTGGTAGGTCAGTCATGGATGAGATAGAGGATGAAACTGGGCTTAGTACTGGTAAGTCAGTCATGGATGAGATAGAGGCTGTAACTGGGCTTAGTACTGGTAAGTCAGTCATGGATGAGATAGAGGATGAAACTGGGCTTAGTACTGGTAAGTCAGTCATGGATGAGATAAAGGATGAAACTGGGCTTAGTACTGGTAAGTCAGTCATGGATGAGATAGAGGATGAAACTTGGGCTTAGTACTGGTAAGTCAGTCATTGATGAGATAAAGGATGAAACTGCTCTTAGTACTGGTAAGTCAGTCATGGATGAGATAGAGGATGAACTTGGGCTTAGTACTGGTAAGTCAGTCATGGATGAGATAGAGGATGAAACTGGGCTTAGTACTGGTAAGTCAGTCATGGATGAGATAGAGGATGAAACTGGGCTTAGTACTGGTAAGTCAGTCATGGATGAGATAGAGGATGAAACTGGGCTTAGTACTGGTAAGTCAGTCATGGATGAGATAGAGGATGAAACTGGGCTTAGTACTGGTAAGTCAGTCATGGATGAGACAGAGGATGAAACTGGGCTTAGTACTGGTAAGTCAGTCATGGATGAGACAGAGGATGAAACTGGGCTTAGTACTGGTAAGTCAGTCATGGATGAGATAGAGGATGAAACTGGGCTTAGTACTGGTAAGTCAGTCATGGATGAGATAGAGGATGAAACTGGGCTTAGTACTGGTAAGTCAGTCATGGATGAGATAAAGGATGAAACTGGGCTTAGTACTGGTAAGTCAGTCATGGATGAGATAGAGGATGAAACTTGGGCTTAGTACTGGTAAGTCAGTCATTGATGAGATAAAGGATGAAACTGCTCTTAGTACTGGTAAGTCAGTCATGGATGAGATAGAGGATGAACTTGGGCTTAGTACTGGTAAGTCAGTCAGTCAGTCAGTCAGTCATTCAGTCATGGATGAGATAGAGGATGAAACTGGGCTTAGTACTGGTAAGTCAGTCATGGATGAGATAGAGGATGAAACTGGGCTTAGTACTGGTAAGTCAGTCAGTCAGTCAGTCAGTCAGTCAGTCAGTCAGTCATGGATGAGATAGAGGATGAAACTGGGCTTAGTACTAGTAAGTCAGTCATGGATGAGACAGAGGATGAACTTGGGCTTAGTACTGGTAAGTCAGTCATGGATGAGACAGAGGACGAAAAAGGTCTTAGTACTGGTAAGTCAGTCATGGATGAGACATAGGATGAAACTTGGCTTAGTACTGGTAAGTCAGTCATGGATGAGCTAGAGGATTAAACTGGGCTTAGTACTTGTAAGTCAGTCATGGATGACATAGAGGGTGAAACTGGGCTTAGTACTGGTAAGTCAGTCATGAATGAGATAGAGGATGAAACTTGGCTTAGTACTGGTAAGTCAGTCATGGATGAGCTAGAGGATGAAACTGGGCTTAGTTCTGGTAAGTCAGTCATGGATGAGATAGAGGGTGAAACTGGGCTTAGTACTGGTAAGTCAGTCATGGATGAGACGGGATGAAACTGGGCTTAGTACTGGTCGTGGATGAGCTAGAGGATGAAACTGGGCTAAGTACTGGTAAGTCAGTCATGGATGAGCTAGAGGATGAAACTGGGCTTAGTACTGGTAAATCAGTCATTGATGAGATAGAGGAAGAAACTGGGCTTTAGTACTGGTAAGTCAGTCATGGATGACATAGAGGGTGAAACTGGGCTTAGTACTGGTAAGTCAGTCATGGATGAGCTAGAGGACGAAACTGGGCTTAGTACTGGTCATGGATGAGCTAGAGGATGAAACTGGGCTTAGTACTGGTAAATCAGTCATGGATGAGATAGAGGAAGAAACTGGGCTTAGTACTGGTAAGTCAGTCATGGATGAGATAGGGGATGAAACTGGGCTTAGTACTGGTAAGTCAGTCATGGATGAGACAGAGGATGAAACTGGGCTTAGTACTGGTAAGTCAGTCATGGATGAGATAGAGGAAGAAACTGGGCTTAGTACTGGTAAGTCAGTCATGGATGAGACAGAGGATGAAAAAGGGCTGAGTACTGGTAAGTCAGTCATGGATGAGACAGAGGATGAAACTTGGCTTAGTACTGGTCATGGATGAGCTAGAGGATGAAACTGGGCTTAGTACTGCTAAGTCAGTCATGGATGAGACAGAGGATGAAAAAGGGCTGAGTACTGGTAAGTCAGTCATGGATGAGACAGAGGATGAAAAAGGGCTGAGTACTGGTAAGTCAAGCATGGATGAGATAGAGGATAAAACTGGGCTAAGTACTGGTAAGTAAGTCATGGATGAGACAGAGGATGAAACTGGGCTTAGTACTGATAAGTCAGTCATGGATGAGACAGAGGATGAAACTGGGCTTTGTACTGGTAAGTCAGTCATGGATGAGATAGAGGATGAAACTGGGCTTAGTACTGGTAAGTCAGTCATGGATGAGATAGAGGATGAAACTGGGCTTAGTACTGGTAAGTAAGTCATGGATGAGACAGAGGATGAAACTGGGCTTAGTACTGGTAAGTCAGTCATGGATGAGATAGAGGATGAAACTGGGCTTTGTACTGGTAAGTCAGTCATGGATGAGACAGAGGATGAAACTGGGCTTAGTACTGGTAAGTCAGTCATGGATGAGATAGAGGATGAAACTGGGCTTTGTACTGGTAAGTCAGTCATGGATGAGATAGAGGACGAAACTGGGCTTAGTACTGGTCGTGGATGAGCTAGAGGATGAAACTTGGGCTTAGTACTGGTAAGTCAGTCATTGATGAGATAAAGGATGAAACTGCTCTTAGTACTGGTAAGTCAGTCATGGATGAGATAGAGGATGAACTTGGGCTTAGTACTGGTAAGTCAGTCATGGATGAGATAGAGGATGAAACTGGGCTTAGTACTGGTAAGTCAGTCATGGATGAGATAGAGGATGAAACTGGGCTTAGTACTGGTAAGTCAGTCATGGATGAGATAGAGGATGAAACTGGGCTTAGTACTGGTAAGTCAGTCATGGATGAGATAGAGGATGAAACTGGGCTTAGTACTGGTAAGTCAGTCATGGATGAGATAGAGGATGAAACTGGGCTTAGTACTGGTAAGTCAGTCATGGATGAGATAGAGGATGAAACTGGGCTTAGTACTGGTAAGTCAGTCATGGATGAGACAGAGGATGAAACTGGGCTTAGTACTGGTAAGTCAGTCATGGATGAGATAGAGGATGAAACTGGGCTTAGTACTGGTAAGTCAGTCATGGATGAGCTAGAGGATGAAACTGGGCTTAGTACTGGTAAGTCAGTCATGGATGAGACTGAGGATGAAACTGGGCTTAGTACTGGTAAGTCAGTCAGTCATGGATGAGATAGAGGATGAAACTGGGCTTAGTACTGGTAAGTCAGTCATGGATGAGCTAGAGGATGAAACTGGGCTTAGTACTGGTAAGTCAGTCATGGATGAGACAGAGGATGAAACTGGGCTTAGTACTGGTAAGTCAGTCATGGATGAGATAGAGGATGAAACTGGGCTTAGTACTGGTAAGTCAGTCATGGATGAGCTAGAGGATGAAACTGGGCTTAGTACTGGTAAGTCAGTCATGGATGAGATAGAGGATGAAACTGGGCTTAGTACTGGTAAGTCAGTCATGGATGAGACAGAGGATGAAACTGGGCTTAGTACTGGTAAGTCAGTCATGGATGAGCTAGAGGATGAAACTGGGCTTAGTACTGGTAAGTCAGTCATGGATGAGCTAGAGGATGAAACTGGGCTTAGTAGTGGTAAGTCAGTCATGGATGAGACAGAGGATGAAACTGGGCTTAGTACTGGTAAGTCAGTCATGGATGAGCTAGAGGATGAAACTGGGCTTAGTACTGGTAAGTCAGTCATGGATGAGCTAGAGGATGAAACTGGGCTTAGTACTGGTAAGTCAGTCGTGGATGAGACTGAGGATGAAACTGGGCTCAGTACTGGTAAGTCAGTCAGTCATGGATGAGATTTTTAAGGACGAAACTGGGCTTAGTACTGATCATGGATGAGCTAGAGGATGAAACTGGGCTGAGTACTGGTAAGTCAGTCATGGATGAGACAGAGGATGAAAAAGGGCTGAGTACTGGTAAGTCAATCATGGATGAGATAGAGGATAAAACTGGGCTTAGTACTGGTAAGTCAGTCATGGATGAGATAGAGGATGAAACTGGGCTTAGTACTGGTAAGTCAGTCATGGATGAGACAGAGGATGAAACTGGGCTTAGTACTGGTAAGTCAGTCATGGATGAGATAGAGGATGAAACTGGGCTTAGTACTGGTAAGTCAGTCATGGATGAGACAGAGGATGAAACTGGGCTTAGTACTGGTAGGTCAGTCATGGATGAGACAGAGGATGAAACTGGGCTTAGTACTGGTAAGTCAGTCATGGATGAGCTAGAGGATGAAACTGGGCTTAGTACTGGTAAGTCAGTCGTGGATGAGACTGAGGATGAAACTGGGCTTAGTACTGGTAAGTCAGTCATGGATGAGACAGAGGATGAAACTGGGCTTAGTACTGGTAAGTCAGTCATGGATGAGATAGAGGATGAAACTGGGCTTAGTACTGGTAAGTAAGTCATGGATGAGACAGAGGATGAAACTGGGCTTAGTACTGAGTCAGTCATGGATGAGACAGAGGCTGAAACTGGGCTTAGTACTGGTAAGTCAGTCATGGATGACATAGAGGATGAAACTGGGCTTAGTACTGGTAAGTCAGTCATGGATGAGATAGAGGATGAAACTGGGCTTAGTACTGGTAAGTCAGTCATGGATGAGACAGAGGATGAAACTGGGCTTAGTACTGGTAAGTCAGTCATGGATGAGATAGAGGATGAAACTGGGCTTAGTACTGGTAAGTCAGTCATGGATGAGACAGAGGATGAAACTGGGCTTAGTACTGGTAAGTCAGTCATGGATGAGATAGAGGATGAAACTGGGCTTAGTACTGGTAAGTCAGTCATGGATGAGATAGAGGATGAAACTGGGCTTAGTACTGGTAAGTCAGTCATGGATGAGATAGAGGATGAAACTGGGCTTAGTACTGGTAAGTCAGTCATGGATGAGATAGAGGATGAAACTGGGCTTAGTACTGGTAAGTCAGTCATGGATGAGACAGAGGATGAAACTGGGCTTAGTACTGGTAAGTCAGTCATGGATGAGATAGAGGATGAAACTGGGCTTAGTACTGGTAAGTCAGTCATGGATGAGATAGAGGATGAAACTGGGCTTAGTACTGGTAAGTAAGTCATGGATGAGACAGAGGATGAAACTGGGCTTAGTACTGGTAAGTCAGTCATGGATGACATAGAGGACGAAACTGGGCTGAGTACTGGTAGGTCAGTCATGGATGAGACAGAGGATGAAACTGGGCTTAGTACTGGTAAGTCAGTCATGGATGAGCTAGAGGATGAAACTGGGCTGAGTAGTGGTAAGTCAGTCATGGATGAGACAGAGGATGAAACTGGGCTTAGTACTGGTAAGTCAGTCATGGATGAGCTAGAGGATGAAACTGGGCTTAGTACTGGTAAGTCAGTCATGGATGAGCTAGAGGATGAAACTGGGCTTAGTACTGGTAAGTCAGTCATGGATGAGACTGAGGATGAAACTGGGCTTAGTACTGGTAAAGTCAGTCATGTATGAGATAGAGGATGAAACTGGGCTTAGTACTGGTAAGTCAGTCATGGATGAGATTTTTAAGGACGAAACTGGGCTTAGTACTGGTCATGGATGAGCTAGAGGATGAAACTGGGCTTAGTACTGGTAAGTCAGTCATGGATGAGACTGGGGATGAAACTGGGCTTAGTACTGGTAAGTAAGTCATGGATGAGACAGAGGATGAAACTGGGCTTAGTACTGGTAAGTCAGTCATGAATGAGATAGAGGATGAAACTGGGCTTTGTACTGGTAAGTCAGTCATGGATGAGACAGAGGATGAAACTGGGCTTAGTACTGGTAAGTCAGTCATGGATGAGATAGAGGATGAAACTGGGCTTTGTACTGGTAAGTCAGTCATGGATGAGATAGAGGACGAAACTGGGCTTAGTACTGGTCGTGGATGAGCTAGAGGATGAAACTGGGCTTAGTACTGGTAAGTCAGTCATGGATGACATAGAGGACGAAACTGGGCTGAGTACTGGTAGGTCAGTCATGGATGAGACAGAGGATGAAACTGGGCTTAGTACTGGTAAGTCAGTCATGGATGAGCTAGAGGATGAAACTGGGCTTAGTACTGGTAAGTCAGTCATGGATGAGCTAGAGGATGAAACTGGGCTTAGTACTGGTAAGTCAGTCATGGATGAGCTAGAGGATGAAACTGGGCTTAGTACTGGTAAGTCAGTCATGGATGAGCTAGAGGATGAAACTGGGCTTAGTACTGGTAAGTCAGTCATGGATGAGACTGAGGATGAAACTGGGCTTAGTACTGGTAAAGTCAGTCATGTATGAGATAGAGGATGAAACTGGGCTTAGTACTGGTAAGTCAGTCATGGATGAGACAGAGGATGAAACTGGGCTTAGTACTGATAAGTCAGTCATGGATGAGACAGAGGATGAAACTAGGCTTTGTACTGGTAAGTCAGTCATGGATGAGATAGAGGATGAAACTGGGCTTAGTACTGGTAAGTCAGTCATGGATGAGATAGAGGATGAAACTGGGCTTAGTACTGGTAAGTAAGTCATGGATGAGACAGAGGATGAAACTGGGCTTAGTACTGGTAAGTCAGTCATGGATGAGATAGAGGATGAAACTGGGCTTTGTACTGGTAAGTCAGTCATGGATGAGATAGAGGACGAAACTGGGCTTAGTACTGGTCGTGGATGAGCTAGAGGATGAAACTGGGCTTAGTACTGGTAAGTCAGTCATAGTTGAGACTGGGGATGAAACTGGGCTTAGTATTGTTAAGTAAGTCATGGATGAGCTAGAGGATGAAACTGGGCTTAGTACTGGTAAGTCAGTCGTGGATGAGACAGAGGATGAAACTGGGCTTAGTACTGGTAAGTCAGTCGTGGATGAGCTAGAGGATGAAACTGGGCTTAGTATTGTTAAGTAAGTCATGGATGAGACAGAGGATGAAACTGGGCTTAGTACTGATAAATCAGTCATGAATGAGATAGAGGATGAAACTGGGCTTAGTACTGGTAAGTCAGTCGTGGATGAGACTGAGGATGAAACTGGGCTTAGTACTGATAAGTCAGTCATGAATGAGATAGAGGATGAAACTGGGCTTAGTATTGTTAAGTAAGTCATGGATGAGACAGAGGATGAAACTGGGCTTAGTAATGATAAGTCAGTCATGGATGAGACAGAGGATGAAACTGGGCTTAGTACTGGTAAGTCAGTCGTGGATGAGACAGAGGATGAAACTGGGCTTAGTACTGATAAGTCAGTCATGAATGAGATAGAGGATGAAACTGGGCTTAGTATTGTTAAGTAAGTCATGGATGAGACAGAGGATGAAACTGGGCTTAGTACTGATAAGTCAGTCATGGATGAGACAGAGGATTAAACTGGGCTTAGTACTGGTAAGTCAGTCATGGATGACATAGAGGATGAAACTGGGCTTATTACTGGTAAGTCAGTCATGGATGAGATAGAGGATGAAACTGGGCTTAGTACTGAGTCAGTCATGGATGAGACAGAGGCTGAAACTGGGCTTAGTACTGGTAAGTCAGTCATGGATGAGATAGAGGATGAAACTGGGCTTAGTAGTGATGGTACGTCAGTCATGGATGAGATAGAGGATGAAACTGGGCTGATTACTGGTAAGTCAGTCATGGATGAGATAGAGGATGAAACTGGGCTTAGTAGTGATGGTACGTCAGTCATGGATGAGATAGAGGATGAAACTGGGCTTATTACTGGTAAGTCAGTCATATATGAGATAGAGGATGAAACTGGGCTTAGTACTGAGTCAGTCATGGATGAGACAGAGGCTGAAACTGGGCTTAGTACTGGTAAGTCAGTGATGGATAATATATAAAGTAACTCAGTCATGGATGAGAATCAAGATTGTGTTAGCTGAGTGGCGGGCTCAGTTTATTGTTTTGTTCATTTTCGTCGTTGACCCCCTTGTTAAATTCAATTCAATTCAACTAAATTCATTTTGATAGTCATGTTAAAAAGTACATGAAATTCCTTTTCCTGGTGCGAAAAGTATATGTAGAAATACATAAAAATACATGAAACCACATTATGACACACCACTCAGTGTTTTAAAATTATTTCCGAAGTAAAAACTGCACACTAACGAAATTAAAAACACACATTTCCCCACACATTTTGGTCTCGAAGACATCTTGCTCAGAACTACAGCAAGAGCAGAGGAAAACGAGGTGGATACAACACTAAAACCTTACAAATTGCACAAAATCTGCAGAGCATTTTCACACAGGTGATCGCCCCTGTGCAGCGCCCTCGTCAGACGTACGGTCCAGACGTACATTGTCTAGCAAGTTCACTGAAAACTGTATTACCAATTGACTATAAAAAAAAAATAGTCATGCAGACAGTTTTATTTGACTGATTAAAAGATTGTCATTCATGAGTAATTTTGACTAATTATAATTAGTCGTGAAAAAATGTCTTATTTTACTAATCTGTCACCTGGATTAGTAATGCACGAAAACTAATTAGTAATGCATAACAATTAATTAGTAATGCAGAAAAATTAATAAGTAATGCAAGGCAACTAATTTGTCAGTTTAATTCATTGTTGGTCGCACTAAACATCATTAGTCTTGCTTTTTTCTTCATTGGTCACTCACGAGGTGAAGCAATGTCCAAACATTTGTTGCAAGGTTGGTGAAACTACAAAAATAGTGAGCACATTCGCAAGATAAAAGATAACAATTTAAGTTCCCTTTAACCTAAGTAGGCAGCGTAAAAGCATCCAAATATCCCATATTAAAGGGTACACCCCTGTCACATGCTGAACCTTGAGACCACGAAACTTTAGAGCAACTCGACCTCCGTTGCTTCGACGTGTCGACTTTGACATCGAGACATCATGTATGTTACATGCATGATTCCCCATACTCACAAGTCACGAAATAATTTTAGTATGATATTTGCCGTACTTCCCGGTGCCATGCTTGGTCCTAAACAGTTGGAAGGTTCCCCACTATCTATACATGTAGTATCATTCAATACCATTGACTGGAACATACAAGTCAATGAATTTTGTACATATTTATGTGAGCTGCAAGCCACCACCCCAGTTTACACGTTAACACAGAAAGATCAGACTGAAAAAGAGCGGGAACTTTTCAAACACACAATTAGTAATACAACATTTAAGTAGTCTTGCAAAAAAAGAAGTTAGTCTGCAATTTTTTCAAATTAGTCAAAACGTCTATTATTAGCATTTTTGTTATAAAAATTGGTCATTCCCTGAAGGACTAAATTTTCATTCGCGTTTGACTAATCTTTTTTGCAAATTGACTAAATGATGTTTTCAGTGTTGATCAACCATTTGAAACCGTTCAGCCCCAGGTTATGTATTGTGGCACAACTGTGCGCAGAATAACATTCTTGTGTGGATTCATTCACAGGATTGTATATTTTAACTAACGATCAATGGATGATTGATTGGTCTGACAGTAGGAGGGTTGTTAGAATTTGGGTCCAAATTATGGCTATGCAGTGTGTGCGATGCTTCTGTCCTATTACTTAGTCCTTCAGTGATGGGATGTTACACTCTAATTGGTCTTGTTCAAAAGGATGAGGAATACCCACACAAACCCTAGAATACGTACTGCTGAGAAGTAGGGATTTAACCCAGTGTGTCTAGCCAGTAACTCTGCTTTTGGGGTGACCCCAATGGATAGGAGTCTTCATTTGTTATCATTGTGCCTTGTTTATTTCAGGATATAAACAAACTGGGTCTGTCATCATTGCGCAAACCAAGGATCGCATGATAGAAATAAAAAGAAATGCAGCATTGGCAAAGTAAGAAAAAATGAATGCATTACCATTGATTCGATGATGATTTGATAATGATTCGGTACTGATTTTATGATGATTTCATGATGATTTCATTATGATTTCATTATTATTAAATGCTGATTTGAGTGATGATTTCATTATTTTTTGATGATTTAATTATTTATGATTTGATGATGATTTGTTGATGATTTCATGATGATTTCATGATATTTCATTGTGTGGATGATGATTTCATGATGATTTCATGATTATTTGATGAGATGAATGCCTTTGACCAGGATTCTTTAACCAATATCTGGTCTTATCTTCTGCTAGAGCAAGATATTTAGAGCACACTCTGCTAGCTCCGTCTGAGATTAACTCATTGGTACCATGGATAAGAACAGACGATCTTGAAGGAGGTATTTACCTGCCACATGATGGAGTGACTGATCCAACAAATACAGCTATGTCTCTTGCCAGAGGTGCTAAGAATAGAGGTATATACAGCCACCTGTAGGCATATCAACTGGTGTTAATCAATTTAAATCACTTGTTTTATTTACAAACCTGTTATGTACCACTTTTATTACGTCAAAATTATGAAAATTTAACTGGGTAGTTTCTTGAAAACTAGAAGATTGCAATTTATATTTTCTTCGTGAAGTCGATTGTTTACTCTCCATTTTTTCCAGGAATTTTACCCAGTCTGAAAATTTTATCTGTGCCATTGGTGTTGGCTTGTCATGGCCTAACGGTCAAGCTCACCGGGCTCAAGCTCTGGCAGTGTTTCTGATCAGCAGAGTGTGGGTTTGGGTCCCGGTTTTAACACTTGTGTCCTTAAGCAAGAAACTTGACCATTACTGCTTCATCCTTCGGATGGGACGTAAAGCTGTAGTAAGTCCCGTGTGTTGTATAATACACACCAAAGAACACAGTACAATTATCATTAAAGGGTCTGTATACGTTTGGTAATTACTCATACAATTAATGGCAATAAAAACTTACTTGGTAAGTAGCAGCTTTTGATAGTATAAAGCATTTTGAGAAACATTTCACTTTGAATTAATGTGGTTATGGAAAAAGACATCATTTTGTACCCCAAAAATTTGAATCTGAGAAGCGTTTCTGTCAGAAACGTTTTTCAGATTGTGTATTCCAATTGCAGATTATCCTTCCTGCGTGGTCTTAACCGCTCCAGATTTTCGGCAATATCTCAAAAACGCTAGCACCTTTTGAAATGAAATAATCACAGGTTAGTTTTATGGTATATATCTACAACTATATAGGATTGAAACAAACAGTGGGTTCAAATTATCAGACGTATACAATCCCTTTAATGGAACGGGTATGCCCCGGTGTTTCTGGCATGGTTGGCTGCATTGTGGCATGTCGTAGCCGAGACAGCCATAGGTCCCTTGTACTAGGATTGTTAATTCACGTAAAAGAACCCAGAACACTTTATCGTGGAAGAGTAGGGGTTAAACCTGGGGGGGTTTCTAGTTCACATAGCAAGCACCCAAGGCTTGCGAGCTACAGTGATCAAGTTCACTTATGAGGCATCCTTGGTTTTATTACCAGAAATATATAATGATAATAATTAAGCTCATTTGCACTCCATCCAATGTGTTGGTATACTCTAGAGAGGAGGTTTCTGCACAGTACAGGAAGATGATGATCATGTCAAATTGTTGTTGTTGTTGTTGTTGTTGTTGTTTAGGTGTGAAACTGATTGAAGGAGTAAAAATCAATAGAATATTATCAGAGAAGGGAAAAGTGTCTCTGGTTCAGACATCTCTTGGGGACATCAAGTGCCAATATTTTGTCAACGCAGCTGGACAGGTTTGAAAAACTTTTTCTTTAGATTGTGGTTTTGTGAACAGCCATTATTTCAAATTTGTTACAATGTAAGTATTTTCGTGTGGTCTTATGTTGTTGTGTTAAATTGACATCAGTGGGTTTGTTTGTTCATATTTTCACTGGTTTCCTTTGTCTACTTCTTACAGTGGGGTAGAGATGTTGGTTTGATAAGTTCCCCCGTAGTCAACGTTCCCATGCACACCACAGCACACATGTACCTCATAATGAAACCTGTCGATGGAGTTAACTTCAAGACGCCATGTATGTATATCTACTGTCAATATATTTCCCCCTCTCAAAATTCCTCATATCGTTCACCACAACAACTAATTGTAGGTGTTTAATCTTTGCAGATGTTCGCGATTATGACAGCTTAAATTACATGCAAGAGTGGAGTGGCGGTTTGATGTGTGGTTGCTTTGCCAGTAAGGCTAAGCCAATATTTCACGAAGGTATTCCGGAGAATTCTGAGTTTCTAACTCTTCCTGAAGATTGGGATCATTTCCGTAAGTCATCGTTACTGTCTGCTGATTTATGTTATGTTTAATTTATTGACAGCAATTACCTGAACTTCAAAATTCTTCAAAGTGGTGTAGCCAATGGCCCGAAGAAACCTAGAAGGAGAACACAATGAATAATTATTAGCTCGTGGAACATTTTGTTAATGATTTCACCTGGAAAGCTATCAGAAGTGTTCTAGATTGAGACAACTTTTAAAATGTCTATGTAAATATTATGTATCTCACTTGTCCCCTACAACAAATGTGCTACTGTTTATACCCATTCATCCAATCCTGAAATAATCCAGACATAAGTGTATTGATTGTAACATTTGTTTAATGTCCATATATGTGACTTCAGAGCCTCATCTTGAAGCATTGCTTCATCGTGTCCCTGCTGCTGGGGAGATGGAGGTTAGACAGTTATTTACAGGCCCAGAATCGTTCACTCCTGATAACGTTTGTCTCTTTGGTGAAGCTCCTGAGGTACGAATGATGTAAGAGATAGAGAGAGGAGATGAGGGAAGGAGGATGACGTAGCTGGTCACAATTTAATGCTCAGATAGGGAATCCTCAGACTAAAGACAGTGTTGCTATAGTAACCTCCAGATTGGCAAAGCTTGATACACAATAATTGGAAAGTGTGTATGGAGGTTTTTTGTTCGTTTGTTTGTTTACATGTTTGTTTTTAGTTTATTTGTAATGCTCAAGTTAAGACTGTAAACACAATTACGTAATAAGTTGGCTACAACTGCACAAAAGCTTGCCTTAAAGTATGTATGGCGTAGAAAAACTGGCTTCAATTGAGTGTTTAGTTGTAACCAAGTAAGTCATTGACAGACATTGCTTTATATAGTCAGAAAATAATCCTGTTTTGTCATTACTCTAGATATTTTATATAATAAAACTGATGTATATCTGCTGATCTGATATATATCTGATATATCTCAGATATATCTGATATACATGTAATATATCTGATATATCTGATTGTTTCACTAATTGTTTCTGAAATAGAAACTTTGATTGGCTATAATTTTCCCGCTTCTTTCTGGATCCTTCCCTTAATCCCTTTCCCCTCTCTTTTTCTATAAATGGATATGTATTTGTTTGTACTTGTTTTATGCCTCTGAAGAAGGTCCGGTCTGGATCGAAAGCTAAGGCCATCTACCCTACTCATCATTTGATATATCTGATAGATATATCTGATATATATCAGATAGGCCTATATATCTACTATATCTGATATATATCTGATATATATCAGATAGGCCTATATATCTACTATATCTGATATATATCTGATATGTTTCAGGTATATATCTGATATATCTGTTAGGCTTATATATCTGATATATTTGATATATATCTGATATATATCTGATATATATCTGAGAATTATATAAATTCTGTAATCAAGTCAACTGGACTTGATATTTGATTGTGGCAGAGGTTTCACGTCCCATCCCGGACGCATCATCAGGCCGATTGATCTATAGTTGCGGGATGATGCGTCCGAGATGAGACGTGAAACCGTTGTCACAATTACATAGTAAATCCAGTTGACTTGATTATACAGAATTTATATAATAATTATATTACCGGGATGATGGAGAACATTCATAAATATATAACTGATATCTGATCTATAACTCATATAGATTGGTTTTTTTTCTCTCTCTCTAGATAAAGAACTATTACTTGATGACCGGTTTCAACTCTCTTGGTATGACAATGTCTGGTGGACTTGGAGAGCTTTTAGCTGAGATCATCATTGAAGGCAAATCATCCTTAGGATATTGGTCCATGGATCCTCAGCGTTTCTCACCCCAGCAGAATAACAAAGGATATTTACGAGATAGAGTCACTGAGATAGAAGGTTAGAAACGTCTTTGAAATTATCAATTACATCCTAAGCTGGTGTTGCAGAATTGTAACAACTTGTGAAGGTATGCTAAATATATGTGGGCTGTATTTTATGTGCAGAATTTAAATGCTCCCAATAAGGTTTATTCTAAAAACACATTAAGTAAATTTTTAGATAATTTTGATTCGTTCTGTCATTGTTTTCTAATCAATAAGGACCCTGAATCTCTGGTACTACCAGAGTCAAAACTACACAGTCGAGTCATGCATTATCTGGTCATCGGGTCAGGTATCTCTTATTATGTTTGTTGTTCCTATTTCTAAGTGACCCTATTTTGGGGATCCAACCAAAAACAGTTGAAATACTTCTTTTTGTACTGCATGCTGACCTTGTCTCGGAGACACCTAAAGATTTTAACAACAAACTCAGCCAATACCTGAGCGCACATGCATAAAGTGGTAAGTTAGATGTCAACATTTAGGAATAGTATGAAAAGCTTTCGCAGACAGCTGATTAAATTTGCTAAATAATATTTTTAAACTGTGAACATCTCCTGTGCAGCTGCTGGTCAGTTGTAACTTCATCAAATTGCTTGATAATCTTAGTGTTTTTAATTGATGGATTTGTCTCCTTTTAACATTTTGATCAGTATTTTTATTGATTTTTTAAATTTAATTTTTAGTTTGTCTGTTTGTTGAGGTGTTTGTTTGTTTGTTGGGGTGTTTGTTGTTTGTTGGTGTGTTTGTGGGGGTGTTTGTTGTTTGTTGGTGTGTTTGTGGGGGTGTTTCTTTGTTTGTTTGTCGGGGTGTTTGTCTGTTTATTTGTTGTGGTGTTGGCATGTATTTTGTTGTTGGTGTTTAGTGTTTGTTTGTTTGTTTTTTGGGGTGTTTGTTTGTTTGTTTGTTTGTTTTTGTTTGTTTTTTGTTGTTGTATGTAATTGGGGTTTCGGGTGTTGTTCTGTTTGTGTATTTCTTACTTACATGTATTTGTTTCAATGTTTGTTATGTGTGTTTGTGTACTTGTTGGTGTGCCACAGTCTGTTTTATGTGGGTTTCGATGTACTATTTTTGTCTATTTTAAATAATGTTTTTATCAATTATTGTGTAACTGTAATTTTCAACTTTTATATATATATATATTTATGCATAGTTTTTAATGATACCTGTAAGTGGCGGCTATCCGCTGTTGGATATCGATAATAAATAAATAAAAATAAAATAAATAAAATAATGGCCCGTCACTGGTATTGAAATCAAGGGTTCTTTTGAGTAGCTTCCCCGTCATTTCTCAGGTCAAGTCACATGACTGAGCCCCAATATGGGCTAAACGAACGACCATACACCTGTATTTATCGTGCTTTAGTCAAATAATCAAATAAAAACAAAACAAAAACCTTTTTGGGGGCACAATGCAGCAAATTTATTTTGAGATGTTGGGCAATTTGTTGTGGCCACATGCATCGCCAGAAACAACAATTCACCGTATTTTTTACCACACGAGGGCGCTTTCTGCAGGGAATTTTCTTGCATCACAGTTACAGTTTCATCTTATTTTAACTGCTTGTATGTTGTTTTTACTTGTTTTGCATCACGTGAATTCGGTTTACATACGCCCTCACGCGGTCAAAATATGGCGAATTAACTCGTATGAATAAATTTGATTCCCACTTTGCATATTCAGAAAGCATATAAATAGAAATAGTTGACCTTATCAGAGTCCAACTGAATTTTTGTATGTTTACCCTATGCTGAGGATCCTGGTGGATATGGAAAGTTTACATGAAATTTTGTCCTGAGGTTCAGGTGCCAGTATCTGATTGTCTTATCTATGTCTGAATGATGTTATTGTAAATCAGGAGGACACTGCAACATCAACTATCCAGAGAGTCAATATAAAACGGGAAGAAAGCTACGATGTGGACCTCTCTATGCCCGGCTAGCCCAAGCGGGGGCGGTATTTGGGCAGACCATGGGGATGGAAAGACCTTTGTGGTATATGGAAGAAGGGGATACAGGTAAGGTTTATTATTTCTTAGTATTCATCTTGAGTTTTTGTATGCAAATATTGAGAGTAAATTGAGATGTTGTCATGAATTTAATCACCCTCGATCATTTGGTTGAAGTTGATAGTTTCAGGCACAATGAGAAACTTGTGGCAACTATCGATATAATGTATAAATATTCATAACACACATTCACTGTGAGCCAGTAGGGTGCAGTGTAAGACTCATGAATATTCATCGTTGACCAGGTTTAAAGATGTGTTATATGCTAAGAAAATCCAAGTATCGTTAAAGTTTGGTAGTAAAATGGCTGGAAAGGAAGAACTAGAGATCTATCTGAACAATGTAGACTTTGTAAATCATCCAAGACTATGATGCATTTTTTGGATCTATCAAATCACTCCTTCAATGTCCTCTGATCAAGCGTGTAGACTTATCTGTGATGTCTATTACTATCAAATGTAATGCTCACTGATCACAGCGTGTAGACTTACTCATAAAAGCCGAGGTTATATTAAGTAACTTAGTAGCTTAAAAACAAAAGCCAGAGTTTGAATCTGCATCTACATGACACACTTGTTTATGCTTCTCAAATGCAGTGATAAATGTTAGCAATGGCACCGTAGTCAGAAGACATGTGCAGTGTTAGGTAGTTAGCAATACATCATCATCATCATATGGAGATGTGAAGTACACAGAACCATCTGCAGTGGTGTTTGGTTTTTTCTTTAGATGAATTCATTGAGGATATACAACGAGGAACATTCAGTAAGCCTGGCTGGTTTGATATGGTCAAAGCAGAGTACTGGGCATGTAGGGAGTCCGTCTGTCTCATGGATATGACACCTTTTACAAAATTGGAGTTACAGGTAAATTTAATATCTAGGCTTCAAAAATGCAAGACTATATTTTCCTAAAATCTTACAGTTAAATTTTTCATTTGTAACGTGTTTATTACTGATTCAAAGGTAAACTTTTGGTCATAGAATATACTTAAATTATAATTACTTATGCAAATTAAAAGATTTTTTTAAATGATGTATTTAAATATGTTGTTTTAAGTATTATTGTTATTTTATTAGTGGGATGATGGAGTTCAAAACTTTTCCTCCAAAACGAACTGTTGTCTAAAAATGCAACATTGAGAGTTAATGTTGTAGTATCTTTTTAAAAGATGATTTTGTGTTTGATTTTATTTGATTTAATTTGATTATCACTCCATTAGGAAAATAATTTACAATCTTTTTATTTTGAAAAGTTGTGCCAGTGGCAAGCAACAAATTTTGATAATTTCTATCTTGTGATCCTCTTTCTAATGTTTTGATTGACAGGGCCGTGGGGCAACATCTCTACTACAACAACTGTGTCCCAATGACATGGACATTCCAATAGGAAGTGTGGTTCACTCTGGAATGCTGAATGAGTTTGGTGGATATGAGAATGACTGTAGTGTTGCACGTTGTGATGATGACAGGTTGGTTTATCACGATTATACATTTGCTCAATATATCCCCAAATAATGGTAAATGCTGGAGCTTTTGTCATTCATAAATACTTTTCCCATTCATAAATACTTTTCCGTTAAAAATATCCATAAACCTTTTAAAGTTGAGAACAAATTTGACAGTTAAGCCTCAGCTCGCCTCGAGTCTGTGTTGAACTATCCATGTTGAGCGCTAAGTAGCTCCTCACACAAGTTTAGAACTTGCGCGCTTTTAAAAATTAAAAGTTTCAAAGTATTGCACGCAAGTTTGTGCAAGCCAAATTAATATGCAACCTACCAACTTAAATTGGGACGTGGAATTTGCGCGCTCTGCGCAATCATCATGATAGTGCCCTCTTTAATTTTGCTTTGGGCCATGTTTAAACACTCCTCACCGTATTTATATCGCACGTTTAAACATGGCCATGTGATCTCCTCTCGACCAATCAGAATGAATGAACTGTTATGTTATGCTTGCTAGTTATTACTTGCAGGTATTTTCTGATCTGTCCAACTATCCAACGGGTCAAAAGTAACAACTGGATTGCAAGTCATCTACCTACAGATGGCTCAGTGACTATGCATGACATCAGTGATCAATATGTTGGTCTGAACGTCCTTGGCCCTAAAGCAAGGGATGTCTTGCAGAAAGTGACTAGTACACCAATCAATACGGCTAATTTCAGACCCTTCTCCTACAAGGTGAGTGACCAACGGACTAAAAGGATTGGCTGACCAGAATTAACAGGTTCGATATAAAGAACCGGGGCTTGTTTGATCAGTACCGTTTGGTTTCTGAGAATATCCAGAGTAATGAAATGATGAATATTAAATCGAGATGGTTTTGACTTCCTCATTTTTCATGACAATTATTTTCTTGCACTATCATATATTTTTTCAAAATTGTGGATATTATTTTTGATTCAGGAGATGGACATAGGTTTTGCTACTAATGTTCGGGCCACGACCATCACCCATGCAGGAGAAGATGGTATGGTACTGTACATACCAAATGAGGTAATACTTTTATCTCGATATCATTGTGTTTCAAACAAATTAAATAAAAAAAATTAAAAAAATAAAAATCATAGTCGCCCCCCAACAAAAATCATTCCTGGTTACGGGCCTGCGCTAAGGTGATGATCTAATACAACACTCTCAATCACTTTTTATTTAAAATCACTGACTTTTCCCACATTGTCTTTTCCAATCCAGTCTGCCGTTCATATATATGATCTGTTAATGAAGACTGGTCGTAACTATGGCATACGTCCAGCCGGTTTTAATGCATTACGCTGGCTACGAACTGAGAAATGCTATGCCTACTGGGGAGTGAATTTCAACAATGACAACACACCGTTTGAAATCGGACGAGAGATGAGGGTTAACTTTGATAAGGTCAGTCTTATTTGTATTTATGATGTCATTGAAACTGTTTTGTTTCATTTAACAGCACCCCGAACAAAGATATTGACAAAATAGGGAGACCGCCAACATAGGGCTAGATAGCCCAGTTGGTAGAGCATCGACACGTTACACCAGAGGTCGTTGGTTCAAATCCCGCTCTAGTCAATTTTTCTTTGTTCATCCCAAATCATTTAAAAATTTACCCAGTCAGTTGTTGTTTTTAGTTGATAAAACATTTAGAAAGTTACCTCAAATTGACCAATTAGTGAATGCTTTGAATTTGACATTTGACTTTTGACATTTGACAGGGGATTGAGTTCATAGGTCAGGCAGCTTTAATCAAGCAGCAACGAGAAGGTCTTCATCAGCGTATGGCTGCCTTCATACTAGAGGATCATAAAGTAGACAAGGACCTATGGTGTTGGGGTGGAGAACCTATTTATCGTAATGGTCAGCTAGCTGGAATAACTACATCCAGTGGCTTTAGTGCTTCCTTAGGCTCAATGTTGTGTCTAGGTTGGCTTCATAACACCGACCCTCAGACTGGTCAGTCTACAGTAGTAACTAATGACTTTGTAACCAAAGCAAAGTATGAGATTGATATCGCTGGTAAGATGTTTTCAGCCAAAGCAAATTTATACCCACCGAAAATAGTTACTAAGCAACCACTACATGGATAAATTACAGTGACCCTATTTCCTTCCTAATTGAAGTTTTGTTCACTCTCTTTGAAATGGCCAATTAATGGACGCATCAAGTTATACATTACATGGTATTTTGGCTGGTATTCTGTTTCTACTAATAACAAGTTTTTCTGTGCTAAGCATTTTTGTTGTGCTTAACTGCTATATGAAATTGTGGCCAGGGCACAATTTCATAAAGCTGCTTAAGCACAAGAAGTAGCTAAGTACAACAACATTATGCTTACAATACTAAGTTTACCAGCAAAAATACTATGTCGCATGTCGATTTGTGACTTGTATCCTGCTAATTTTCGCTTAAAGGCACTGTACACGTTTGGTAATGACTCAAAACAAATATTAGCATAAATACTTACTTGGTAACAAGCAACGGAGAGCTGTTGATAATATAACACATAGTAGGAAACGACTCCCTATGAAGTAACGTAGTTTTTGAGAAAGAGGTAATTTCTCACTAAAATAATAAAAACTTCTTGCAAGAAGTTTTATTCCTATGTGAAAGCACATTAATTTGTACAACAAGGGTGTTTTTTCTTTCATAATTTTCTTCCAATGAATTTATTTTACGTGGTGGATAGAAAACAACTTCTGAAATGTCTGTCTTAAACTGTTTCAGACACTAAAGCCAAACTTTAAAGTTTATTTAAGATAACTATTTTATTACATATTTTTAAATCAAGTGAGGACGAAATCAAATTCACCTTGTCATGGCAGAATTAATACAGCCAAGGTTACTTGGTAAATCCTTCAGTGAGTTTCAATTAATATATGCCACTCAAAGATGTTTACTTATATAATAATTGTATAATAATTTATATAATATTTTCACTGATATATGTTCACTTATGTAATATTATTATTGTCATCGATGATAAAAAATAAACTATTGGAATATTCCTAGAAATGTTTTCCTCAGTACTACAGTTCATTAATATAGGCCCTATCATAAAAATTAAATATTGAAGCTATGCAATATTTGATTTGTGACTTCTTTTAACGTTTGTAACAAACAAAATCACGGGAATAAACCACCACTGTTTATACCAACAGCAAAAAACAAACAGAGTTTGTAAGGCATTTGGAGCTACCAGTTCTCGTTTGAGTCCGTCTTGGAACACACTTAATTGTAAGGATTGCTTAGTCTTGAATTTGCGAATCGCAAGGTGCCAGCACACTCATCAATAACATGAAATGTTTACATTAAAATAAAACTTTAAATGATTTCAAAATACTTATCAGTCACTCAACATTGTTGTTGAAACTTGGACCCAACCAATACCATAACTTTAGAGTGATTAACAGGCAGATATAACCAGTGTCAATGTTTGTGTATTTCAACCTTCCGGGTTCTTATTATCACCGGTCTTAATGTTAGCGACGTCAAGTCAGAAGGAGCTCATGATGTTGATAACGAGATGATGGAACACAGACGAGATGAGATCCCCGTAAGATCCTTCCAATCTTCCCGGGTAGCCAGGCGTGATTGTACGCTCTCCTTCAAGCACTTGATCGCAGCTAATGCTTGACTGTTTACACTTGAGACTTGACCAAGGATGAAGGAGTATTTCATGGTATCAGCTACTGTCATGAGTAAAGAGGCTGCTGAAGAATTCGTATGACTGGAGGTACTTGAGTTAACTTGATGTTGTTCGCTTGAAATCTGGATTAAAATGACAGACGTGGAGATTTACAGATTACTTTAAAAAATGTGAAGAAAATTGATAACTGGAGGACATTGCACTCGCTGGCCCTTGACCTGACAAGGAAAATGTGGGAGATGGGTGGCGGGGAGGGAGTTGGGCTGGGGAGGATTCAAGGCCGCGCTTTGAAAAGGTCTTCCAGCTTTAATTTGAACAACTCACAACATTAATAATTCCTATGAAATTCATTGTTATTGGCCATAAAAGTATTCTTTGCATTCATAAATGGAATTGGTATGAAGTACAGGTGTAAGTAATGTTCTCTTGAACTAAATAAAGAAGGAAGGTAAATACTAACTAATTACATAAATTAATGTTATGTAATTGGCTAGTCTTTAAGTATACCTTCCTTGTTTTCTCTTGTACTGTAATTTCTCATTCTGTGCACAGTGCTGACGAAGGATTATCATTTGATCCATAACAATCTCAAAATCTTCCTATAACAAGCTTTTGTCTGATCGCACTACCATACTATCCAACCCTAATGCTGTTTATTGAGTCATGGAGGTAGGAATAGTTATATTGAGTGTACTTTTGGCTCATTTCATGTTGCAAGTGGTGGGCAGTCAGTGAACCCAAATATTGTTTACAATACCACGAAGAGCGTGTAAATCATAGCGATAATATCTGAAGACAACTGACGCCGGGTAGATTTCCAATGTCTTCAGTTTGCTTTAGAGTGATACTAACCAGGCTGGTGGTATGCTTCATACTTTATAGCTTGAACTTGTGTTAAGTGTTAGTGAAATTAAAAGGAACACCCGAAAGCCGTTTGTATTATGTTAAAGTACCGTTATACTGAAAAGTGGATAAGTTTGGTATGAAATCTTGTCAGATATTGCAAGGCCAGAAGAGGAATCTAAAAATGGACTGGACATTTAGTAAAGGCGTTGTTTAATTGTAGACCCATCTTACGATTGATGAGAACCGGATGTACAAAGGAGGTTTGTGCAAATTTCCCTCATTCTTTCAGTCTTTTGATGGGGCAGGTGTCGCCATCGTCTGTTCTAAAGACTAAAACGACTTTGTTTCTTCTGAATTTAAGTTAGAATCATTTTATCATAATTGTGGAAATGTAATGTTACAATTAATTGTTGGACTAATTGACTATTCATAAAATGTCATCAACCTTGGGTCAAGATGGGTTAAACTGACCACCATAGGAATCACTAGAAGATACTAAATCACAAATAACGAGCAAGCCACAAATAGGTTTGTCGGCATTAATGCGTGTAAAATAGATCTGTCCAATCTATCAACCAGTCACCAAAACAGCGTCAGCTGCTGCACTTGAATCTAAATCTCCACTCTAGGAACAGTAACAATCTTTCACACCCTGTAGCCACCGAGTTGATGACAGAGACCCTCCCGTTGATAAGCGCTTTACGACGGGCGAGTCGAGCGCCATCCCATTGCTTGAGGTTAGGACCCTTTAGGAAAGTGTCAGGGAAATAAACGTTACTGTTTTATTCTCCTTTAGCCAAAACTGTATGAAATTAGGGGTGATGGCAACATGACACGATCAATTGTTCCAGTCCACTGGCGGGAAAGTTGTAGAGGTTTTTTGTGTAAGTCGGTAGACCCTCTCTCTAAACTTTATAAAGATCCAACTGTATGAGGTATACAATGTAGTTTATAAAACACTCGCGCATTTGTCTTTTGCAAGGAAGGCCCTCAAGCGAGTGATGAACTTGAACGGGGTCGCCCCGCTGTTCAGCTCGCAGACACCCAAAGGCATGGTGGCCCGACTACCCCGACGCGTCGTTGCACTTTCAGGCGCGGTCCCGGGAAGCTCTCAGCCTAAATCCTAACTCGAAATTCGATTATTCGGTCATATTTACTTAATTTTATCGTCATGTAAGGAGGACTATTTTTATAGTACAGTTTTGTTTCTCGGTTTCTTTGAAGAACCGACACAGTTAGAGGGTAGTATGACGGGGTTGTGAGGGTAGAAGATCGTAAGCTAAATGGATAGACGGTTCCTTTTTTATTTAGTGTAATACTATAGTCTCTAACTGTCATTGCAGTCAGTATTATAACAGTATTGCAGCATTATAACAAAAAACTCATTAAAAATCAGACAGTATATATTTTTGGAGTTGCATCATTGGAGGGGTATTTGAGACCGAGTAGATGTAACATCCCTTTAAAACTGAAATTTATTGTTGATTAAAACTAAAGTCAATAATATTTTTACGGGAAAATGAAAGACATCCATCTTGTAATTATTCTGACGTAATTGACTAGGCCTACTTGTAATTTATTTGTATTGTTCTTTTTAAATATCTCTGTAGGAAAGATATTGTCCTTTGAGTCAAGCATTTTACATGTTAATCATCTTAATGATTTGTTTAGTCTTTGATTTGATTATTTTTCTTCCAGCACCCAACTATCTCCCCAAGCCCCTTTACAAACAAATACACTTCTGCACCATAATGTTTTTCATGTCCAACCTCTATGACTGCCTACATAAATAACGTACTATTCAAGTCAGTCTAACTATAGCTTCATAATATATACAGAGTTAAATTATTCTTTCGAACAATGATCCCGTTATTAACTATAAGAACAACCAGTATCATTCGTCTTGAGGAACTTCATCAAATCGACATACCGAACTACTGTTATGTTTATAGTGTAGAGCGTGTCTGCTGAATGTCTACGGGGCGTCATGAGGCGAACCACCCGCGCTTGATTATTCTGCTGTCGCGGTCTGTCTTCAGCCGATTACCGTTGATTCGTTGAAATTTTCCCGATAACTAAGTCATTCAGCGTTTATCTTTGGAACGCGTACTTTCTTTTTCAGAGTGAGACAAATGATGTTTAGGTCATGAATGTAGGATATGTTATTCACTCAAAGTGATTTTGCATCATTTTAGGAATTTTAAGCCGCAATACATTTCGTTAGCAATTCATCAAAACATTGTTAAGAGACCGTAATTCATTGTTAATGGAAAATAACTAACATGAAGTCAATATAGTCATTCCATTAAAAGAAAAGCGAAATGTTCCTCTAAATCCTTGCTTGTTGGGGAGGGAATAACTGATTACGTCAGCAAACAATTAGATTGTGTCCAATGGGAGTACAGTACATTGCTATACGTTGTACTGTGGGTTAATCTGTTTTGATTTAAAACTGAATATTAGGAAAGTTAGTTTTGAGTTGTTTAGTTAGTACCTCTCTAGTCTCCAGGGACATCAGCTTATAAACCCTAATTCATACGATTGTCCATTGGATTACTATTGTTACAATAGCCCACACACATCGCTGACGTCTGGAATGGAGACCACTGAGGCCATTCGAGGTCACGGGGTTTTATTTATTTCTTCAGACTGACTAGTCATCACCTCGACCAACATTAGCTTGCCTCATTGATAGTACAATGCCGCCCAATATAAGTTAAGAAGGAGGAGATTGTGATCACGAATTTAAAAAACAAAACCACAAAAACCGAGAAACACCCTCTATAGGACAGTAAATGACATGGCAACTGATTATCGAGGAGAGCACTTTATGAAATACGCAGTCTAACAAGTCAAACATTTATTCATTTATTTTTTATTCGGTGTATGTCATAACTTTATTTGCCTGTTTATTCTACACATTTTAGTGAATAAAGCGCCACTGTGAAAGGTGGAATTCAACTTTGATTGAAGAAAAAAACAAAAACGACTAAACTGTTTAGTTTCTTGGGTGTTGTTTCAGCATCACTGTATTTCAATTAAACCACCAGTGTATATTGGTTTGGATGTAGTTTTCTTAGTAATTGAAACGCTTGTTGTTGACGCGTTGCGAAGCGGAGGAAACTTCCTTAAGGCTGTTCTAGTTTCTCACAATACAGAATCAGTAACAACCGCATCTCTGAACTGTAACAAATTACTTCTGGTTTCTCTATTCTTTCTTTTCTAAGTTAGAGGTTGTTGATTTCTATACTCGAATTGTTGTCATCGAAGGGAATGGCTGTTCTTCCTTCATTCAGACAATTCTTCAATGATGCTCATACTCTTAAAGTAGCGGATTTCCCCCCTGCACCTTAACTTGTTGTATGAGTTGTAGATGGAGAAGAAATCTAGCATAATCCCCTGGCCCCAGTTGGTCCAGCCGTTTGTGACGGCACCCATGCGTGTGTATACAGTTGGGTGGCGATAGGAGAGTGTGTTAAAAGCAACTTATCTGGCTGAAGTATGCAGACTGCAGATTTTATAACAACGTGATGATAGGGATTGCTGGTTAGTGTTAAATTGAAGCCTAACTCCGGTGACTGGTGCATTTAGCGAGCCGCCCTCCCTGCCGCCGCCCTGATAGTCGACTCAGCACACGGCCGCGTGCCAAGACAAGTTGTAGCTGAGGCACACCAGGCTCTTATGACTCTATTTACACTTCGCGGTTTTAGTGTCGTAAATCCGTTATTACAACCAGTGGTGATTTCACCACGTGAGGTCTACTCAATGGATTTGATTTGAAGACGAAATCTTAGCCATACATGAATCCATTTACATAACTGAAATATTTTTAAAAACTGTCAAAGTTTTACATGTTTTTCTTCCTGCATGCTTGCTATATCAACATAGACTCACATCTTCGCTTGGATGCTAAAGTTCTCATGGGCAGAGACAGGAGTTTGTTCTCAATCTTCCAAGCTGTCATCAAGCTTGTCCGGAAATGTCCACGCTGCCATTTGACGCCAACATCATTTCGCTTTGACTTCCTTCGGAGTATGCTCGGTTTCTACGTGCCGTATACACATAAGCACACGATAGCTGGATGTTTTCAACTGCCTGAATTGTTGTAAGAAGTTTCTATTATTGATAAAGAATGTGTGCTTTACCAGCAGAAGGAGTTGCGTATCGTTATCTTATCACTAGCTGAGCTAAACTTCTTTGCGTCAACTTTTGAAAAACCTCACCTCGCGAGATTTTTGGCAAGCAGAAATCTTCTCGTCAACTGCTGCATTTTGTCTTTAACTTCACATTTCAGAGATTGTCCTTTTTGGAATTTTGTCATGATTGAATTTGTGTAATTGGATATTAATGAGGTGTTAGTGGTCGGACTGAGGTGGTGTTGCATATTCGTCCACCAATTAAAAAACAAACTTAATCTGATATTATTTATTTACAAGCTTTGACACTTCTTGGTTTACTTATCAGAAACTTGATTCCGAACAATAAGTTTGTTGATATTGGAAGAGACAACAATTTGTTTACAAATGGAATGAGCAATTTCTTGAGTTAGGACTCAATTAAGGTGGTTCGATAGATCATCATTTGTGTCCTTCGCTACGGGCCGTCTCGGATCATGGAACCCAGCAGCAAGCCACCTAATTCAGCTCTATCTAGCCGGGCTAATGCTTTCTCTATCGACTCGCTCATGTCTAGAAGTAACACCATAAGAGCAGGCACAACTGAAGGCGAGCATCACGCAATACTCAATAACACAGGTAACTTAATTTGTGTATTTCTTAGAAACTCTTTCTGTTGTTTCAGAATAAAACGGGGTGTTTTTTTCTGTGTTCAAATACCGCTTTGGCCTTTTGTTTATTGAGACCTATACGAGAGTAAAACTCATCCTTCTGTTTGTCGTATATCCAGGAGGCAAACGTCCTTACAAGAATGTTAACCGTGCTTTCATTCTAAACACAGAGAAAACTACTTTCGGCTTTCCATTTCGGAAAGTATTATTTATGCCACAGATTGCCATGAGTTGAACATACAGTATTGTTTAGAGAAACCTGTTTTCCGTAAACAATATTAATGCAAAAAGTATATGGCCTGACTTTTCTATCTTGTCTTTCTCGAAAGCTAAATGACAACACAACAAATTATTAACTAGCAAATAACTTTGTGATTATTTAGTATTGCTCTTTTGAGCATTATTGCAAGAACGACAAATGCTCAATAAACGAAGCTTAATTTCCATTGTGCTAGATTAGGTTTTTTTCAGACAACACAGCAGCATGCATTTACCAGAGTTAGATCTTGCAATAAAACACTATCTACCCTAGCATAACGCATTGTATTTGTGCCAGTATACTGTATCTGGTGTACATTCTGATTACTGGTTAAAGGAACATTACAGAATTGGTTTTTGCTAACAAAACAGTTAAGCACTATATATAATCCACCATATACATAAACTGACAAACCTGTAGAAGTTTGAGAACGATCGGCCATTTGGGTCACGAGAAAATAGTGATACCGATAACACATTTGCATGTGTTATACAATGCATGAATAAAACGCTCATGAGCGATAAACTCCAATCGGAAATTAGTTTTATTTATTTCTCATCAAATATGGCATTTCAGACAGAAATATTTCTGTTTTCTACTATCATCATCATTAGACCGTGTAAGTTTAATGTAAATCTGTGATCTTAAAGAAAATTTTAATTACCAGTTCTGTAACGTTCCTTTAAGAATGTTTGATAATTGATACTAACTTTCGGAAACATTTTTAAGAATAAAAAGCTTGAAAGTCTAGGCTAAGTTATTGTGTAACGACGACAGAAGAGAATCCTGGCTTGCAAAATTAGTGATCTTAAAATTGTGATTTTATCTTGTTATTTATCAAGTTAGGTTAAATATAGAAGCATTTGGCGGTCTCTTTTAGTATTGTTTGGGGCAAAAGTTTTTCAAGTTGAAAATGTCCAAAACGCAAAAGGGTTTTGTAAAGGAGAATTCTCTTTGTTAATTGGACATCAATCATGATAAAGCTATCCCATCCAATGAGAGTGCAATTATGGTCACATCGATGTATATAATGACTTATTGTTAGTCCTCGATTCGGCCAATTTGCCTTCTTTCGCTTAGGGCATCACACCACCAAAGCCTGCCCCCTTAGTGACACGAAGTACCCTTTGTTGGGCTTTGGTGAACCGCTAAGGGGCAGTGTAACCTTGTTGACCGTTCTTTAGGTACTAGAAACCCACTTGGTTATCCTGACTGTACCGGGAGAGTGCTGACATACGTAAGTGAACCAATTTCATCGGCTGGGTTGTCTTGCGGTTGGTGTACTTTGCTGTTTATGGTCATTGGTTTCAACCAAAACACAACCATCGATACCAGCCCCCTTCTAAAAATGTTAAATTAGGGGTTAGTTAGTTTTATCAGAAAATATTTGCTTCTTTACACGAGGCGGCTGGATTAATTATTGCCAAGTTCAACTGATTGTCAATTAATTATCACAAATATATATATGAGCGTACACTCATTGATCTCCCAAATAAGATATTCTATGAAACTTATAGGGGCCATTCAGAATAGTCACTGTTAACAAATTTCGACTTTTAAATATTGAATGGCTTCATAGTATAATCTATACACTGAAGAACATAATGCCTAAAATGAACCAGATATTTTATATCAGAGGTATATCCAACATCAGTAGTTTTCAATGGCTTTTCCTGGCTTAAACAAACAACTTTGTAGTTTAATCAGGAATACAATTGACGATCTTGGCCAGCTGGGTATTTTTTCTTCTTCTTTTTCGTTTGTTAATTAAGAAATATTTAATTTTTTTAAACAAAAACTGTATTTAGATTTTCAGTTATTTTTGTTTACATTGACTAATCTGAATGGCCCCTTACGATAACCTTTAATTCGTTGTTTGAAGTGCTTAAACTTGACGACAAAACACAATGACTTGTATTTTAAACACAGTTGTAAAAAACGTCATTTGTCAACAAAGTTTAAGATTTTGAAGCATTATTTAATTTCATAATATTCAATATATAGATTTCCAGCCAGCGGCACCTTTCAACTGTTATCAACAGAAAACTAGTCCGCCGAGTCGACAACATTCGGCCAGCAACACCGACACAACGGCCCCATCACACCGTCCCTCGTTCTCCCTAGCCCCACTACCTCCTCGTCCGTCAGACACTGACTGCACAGGTCAATTGATTGCCTCACCTAGTTTAGATGTCACCAGTAGCCACAGTGGTGAGGGAGAGAGTGGGGTAGATGGGTATGAGATGGCGGCCGTGAGGTGCCGGCTAGAAACCAAGGAGCTTTGGGAAAAATTCCACGATCTTGGCACTGAGATGATCATAACGAAAACAGGCAGGTACGTAATGTTCCACAGACGAAAAATAGTGATTTTGTCACACTTCCAGCTATACATCCAAACAATAACTGTTTTATCACAATTGCAGATAAATAACATAACATTTAAAAATTCAATTTATCCCTGATAAGATTTAACTCAATTGTGGATTTTCAGGCGAATGTTTCCCACCGTTCGTGTTTCCTTCAGTGGTTTAAGTCTGGATGCTCGCTATGTTGTCATGCTGGACATTGTACCACTAGACAATAAAAGATACAGGTAAAATATTCTCATTATTTAAATCTTATCACTTTTTAGCCAGGGTCACAGGGTGACTCTTACGAGACGTGTAGTGTCTTGCTGGATCAGAGACTTGGGATGGGGAGGGGGTTCTTTTTATCGACATATTATCGTGTGGACTAGTAGTGACACGGGGGCAGGCTTTATCCAATCGCGTAAAAACCATGATGCCGAAAATTTGCAAAAATGCTACTATCCTCGTGTAATCCTAGCCCCTTTACCCATAAAAATAGTTGCAAGAGGGCTATATTTCCTGACCCTATGCATAATAAGGTATAAAGCTGAATAGTGACAAACGGATTATTATACAAGAAGGTAAAAGCCGAATATTGGTAAATGGACTATTTGTTACCCCCTGGAAGGTAAAGCTGAATAGTGACAAATGGGTTATTTTCGTGACCCCTTCTACAAAAAAGATATAAGCCGAATAATGACAAATGGGCTTATTGTGTGACCCCTCCCTTGCATAAGAAGGTATAAAGTCGACCAAATGCTAGAATGTTCTTTTCTTGACCATTGCCTTAACCTTGACTTTATAAAGCCAATTATTGGCAAGTGTTCCTCACTGACTTTGTCTTAGGTTTGTATCGTACTTCGATGTCATATTTACTTTGCAAATACTTTTCACATTACTCCTCAGATATGCTTATCATCGATCTTCCTGGCTGGTAGCCGGCAAAGCAGATCCTATTTTGCCTGCGAGGCTGTATGTTCATCCTGATTCACCATTTAGTGGGGACCAGCTTCAACGGCAAATGGTGTCATTTGAGAAAGTTAAACTAACCAATAATGAGTTGGATCAACACGGCCATGTAAGTTACCAAAAGGACTGATTGTCTTTTAAAACAAATTAACATTTGTCATATTTGCAAATTTAAATTGAAGCCAATGAAGGATAGTCGTTTTATTGATCCAAATATTAGCAATATTTGGATCAATAAAACGAAACAACGGACGTGATGTTTTTGGCTTCCAAGCAAAAGAAAGGGAGAAAATGTAAAACAACAAAATTTGGTCGATCATTCATTTCCATAAAATAAATGGTAGCAAAGTGGTTGGAAAATGAAAATTCTCTTCATAAACTCCTCCTTCATCCCAAGGTATGTTGACAGCTTGTCAGTGTTTAACATGTAAAGTAATTACTTATACAGTGATAAATTCCAGTGCCGTCTTGAGCTGTTCATAGATCATAATATAGAGAAACGGTCGGTCTAGCTTCCCGTCCGGTGTTACATTCAATATTGCACACCCACACTTCAATCAAGACGGTGATGACAGCTCTTGGGAATGTCTCAATGTTCTCCACTCTCTTAGATATTGGCGTGGTTAAGGATTATACATTAACAAGACATTTCTCAGTGACAACCTAGGCGCCTTAGGTCCTTGAGACTCCCTATTTGAAGCAGACGAGAATGTCATTTCTCATTCAAGATACGCGCCATCCTAACGACATTTCACACTATCATTCCTGCCTTTGCTTGTTTTAACTTTTGCATTGATGTCAAAGGTCATGCGCAATTGAGAGACGGCCGTAAATATCAGAGTGATGAGTGATTGCGCCCTCTACGTACATCCGACCCACGGTTCTAGGCATTTTAGTTAGTTGGAGCCATCCCTGGGAATCAGGAAATTTATAAAGTCATAAATTGTTCTCTAAGAAAGTCGTCTTGCCATTTATTATCCCAGAAATGTAATAATTGTAAACAGATTTCTGTTGACACTGCGGTCACCATTACCGGATATCCTCTGAGTGTCGGAATATTCAGTCGTTTTTATTTTTGACCTGATCATTTCCGCTCAACACTTTTAGAGGTAGAAACTAAAGTCAAACAACAACAGAGACTATACTTTCTATTTGTTTAATTGTTGGTTGGAATATGGCTGTTAAATTTACTTACTATAACCATGTATTACGTTGTTATTGGTCAGTTGACAGGCACGAATGTTAAGATCTTTTCATAGATTGTCAGGCAATTATTTTATGTGAAACATGTTTTATTCTCTAGGCAGTGATTTGATTGACTTTAACGACGTCGTCCCCTGATCGACCCACACCACTGATTCGTGTTTTTTCTAATTTGTGTTTCTTTTAGATCATACTGAACTCAATGCATCGATATCAACCTCGTGTCCACATCACCAAGAGATCAGATTCAAGTTGCATATCTACAGCGCCCTCTTTGGCAACATTCAGCAGCAATGAATTGCGAAGTTTTGAATTTCCAGAGACTGTATTTACTGCTGTTACTGCGTATCAGAACCAGTTGGTGAGAAGTAGTAAAAGGATAGAAATTAAAAAGATGTCTCTTAAATTGCAAAGTTCACATAAATATCTTAGACAAAAAAATATCCATTAAAATCAAGGTAATTTGAAAGCAATAATTCAGAAGACGCTTCTAGACATAAAGATATTTCAGAAGACGCTTCGAGAAATAAACTTATTTCTAGTGTTATAGTCCTGATATGAAAAAGAATTAGTTTAAAAACGAAGATATTAGTCGACTGATAAAGCCATTATGAAGAACCCCGAGGTTCGCATCAGTGGCCTAACTATTAAAGGAGAGGGGGCATGGGGGCAAGGGGGCATGTCCCCCGGGTGCCCCTTCATTTGAAATATGGACTTTTGAGATTACAAATTACCCGAATCAAAATTAAAAAAAAAACTGTATGAACTTTCATGTTGTATTTTCAGTGTTTTTATAATAAAAAATATTTACAGGCAGACAATGTATTTGTTTTAACCTCCACGGCAGGTTATCGAACCAAAATAGTAATTGACATAAAGAGAGCGCCGAGGAGCTTGTTTAGAAAAAATGCAAACAGAAACTACAGTTTTAATTGGCCAGAAGTGTCTCCCAAGAAAATAATTGTGCACTCCCCTTGTGCCCCCTAAAATTGACCCTAGTTTCGGCACTGGTTCTCATTATTTTACTGATGAGATTTTGTTTATTCCCACAGATCACAAGGTTAAAGATAGACAGTAATCCATTCGCCAAGGGCTTTCGAGATTCTTCCAGACTATCTGATTTCGAAAGGTATTTCAAAATGCACTTCATTTGTGATTTAGTTGAATCTAAACTGCCACTTTATTTATAAGGATCAAATTTAAATTCGTCATAACCTATCGTTAATGAATACCTTGTAAATCAGAACTGTCACTTTAGCTTGGTTTATCTCTTAAAGACTTAGAATGTCACTTTATAATAGAAGAAAACATATGTGTTATCATGTGCTCCATCAAACTCCATCATGACGTTGTAGCTGTCAGAAAGTCTTGTCGGGACTGGTGAAGATACGAGCATCTTAAAAACCTCCACTTCTGGAGACAGGGTTAACTAATAAAGTGCGCCAAACTAAGTAAATGAAGATGTACGAATGCCAGTCTATTTGGAATGAATAAACAACAAATTAAAGGGAGGGTATACCTTTGGTATTAATCCAAAAATGAATTACCACAAAAAGTTTACTTAGAAAGAGCACTGGAGAGCTGTGATAGTTATAAAACATTGTTAAAAACGACACCCTTTAAAGCAACGTATAGTTTTAGAGAAAGGGGTAAAGGAATGAAATCCTTTCTGAAAGCACAAAATTCCATGCAACAAGGATGGTTTTTCTTTCACTATTTTCTTGCAACCTCGATGACCATTGAGCACAACATTTCACACTAATTTGTTATTTTATGCATAATATGTTGGGAAACACCAAGTGCGGCTGCGGATACTGGTCTTTGACAATTGCCAAAAGTATACCCTACCTTTAAGTGACACGTTTCTTAGATTGATAAAACTCCTTAACAAAAACTTGGCAACTAAATTTTGTTTCTTGTTTTGTTTTGTTTTGAACCTAAAGCAGAGAAAGGCTGGAGACCCTGATTCAAGAGCACACATACGCCCGGTCGCCCATTCGGCAACAAGAAGGCGGTATCATCAAAGGACTTGATGACAGATTTGGGTCACCGTTTGGGGGCGCTATAATGACACAACATTCTGTTGAATCCCGCGAAGTTCCCTTTGCCTCATTTTCAAATCAGTTCCCAACAGCAATGGGCGAATTTTCAAGAAGTGAGTACAAGTTTATTCAGTGACAACCCGCAGTGGGAAAAATTGTTCCAAACTAGGAAATAATGACTACATAATGCGCGTCCGTTTTCACTAGTACATGTTTGGACACGAAGTCCATCCAATGTGACATTACATTCGTTGATTTCACTTAAAGATTGTCAAATCATAGTGATCTACGTTTAAATTTTGATATTTTGTTTTCTTCTTTTTTCACAGGAATCGGCGCTTGGAATGGAATCCCCCTACCTCCCCTCACACCGGCAAATATTTCACTGTACCCAGTTTACCCAATGGTACAGTCTTCCATACACGCTGAAACAAGCATGAGCTCATCGTCTGTGGGACGTTCCATCCACACAGACGGGTGGTTTCCAGTGTCTCATACCTTGGCATTTCGAGACTCTCATCGATACCATAAGCATCTGGCCATGGGGCCATATCCGTCAACAAAAACGCCTCGAAATACAACTAACAAGTTAATACCAGCGCCCTCCCTCGTCCGATGAGTCAAATAAATTCACAACTGTCAGTATTTTGTAAACAATTCCACAAAGATCTATTGATCTTTTGATTCCTCATATTGATTCTATCTTCATCCTTTATCGAATGACTGAAAAAGTTCCTTTGTGGCTGCGTTTCTGTGAACGAAAATGCTAGACATTTTCTCAACTCGTCGATAGTTGTCTTTATTTTTGTTTTCTTTCTCACAAACAAGCCTGGACTGACGTCATCAGTTTATAGAATATGGTTGATGATTCGATTCCCACCTGAGCCAGCGAATGTGTTTTACATTGGCTGAGGAAAACAAAGTAATTCTATGTATGATATTGATATGTTGTTTCACTTGGAATTTAATCATGTTTCTGACGTTATGATATTTTTTGATATAGGCATGTGGCTGTATGTACCATTGAAGTGGTGGAGTTACGTCAAAGTCTAAGGCCAAGTAAAATAAATAACATGTTGCTCGTCCGGACTTTTTGAAAAAGTTGGTGAGGGAGGTCCTTGTTATTTGTTATTTCAATTTTTTTGTTATTTTTTTCAAGATGGCCACCATGTCTAAGATGGCCGCCATATCGTATTTGAAGATGGTTTTATGGTTTATGAGTATGTTTTGCATGTCCTCAAATTCTGTGTGTGTTTCTGTGTCCATTTTGATACATTGTAATTATTTCTAAAGAGTCATTCTTGATTTTGCTCCAAAGTTATTCTGTGTGCGTGGCATCGCGTCCTTGTGCAAAGAACTGTGGCATGCAAACCTGAAGGGCAAAACGTTTCAAAGTAAAGAGTTTCTCATTATGCGTTGCAATAGCTATTCTTGTAGGCCTACATGTAAGACAGATGATGAAACTGCTCAATAAAAATAAAGGGTACATTGGAAATAATTATAAATAATATGTAAATTTATTTTATTTTTATTTTTTTTATTTTTTTTTTTTTTAAATAACAAATAACAAAAAAATCGGTGCGGCCGCCAAAACCGAGGCGGGCGGGGACGAGCAACATGTTATTTATTTTGCTTGGCCTGATTTACATTTACTGCTAGAGATCTGGAAGTGGGATGGTTGAAGGGGACGTTTCCCGGTGTGTTTTGTACAATACTCAATACCGTACTCTATAATCAGTATTTCTGAAAGTATCTGGTAACACTAATGAGATGAACACAATAACATTAACGTTATATATTGTGCGAACAGCAATGCTTTGTTGAGTGAAATTAATATTGTAAGCTTGAATGGTAGAATGGTGCTGGTTTGGCATGGGGAGGGTCGTGGGGAATAGAATGCGGTATCTAGGGGTAACGAGTCACCATTATTCGTTGAAATACTTGGAAATAAAACCAGTATAGAGTTATTTGGGACACTCTACTCCATTGTGACTTGGTTAACGATTGGCATTCCACCCTTCGGCTGAATATGCATTGTATGTGCAACCGCCACGCAACAAGTTGTTTGATAAACACGTTGGGAAATCTATCATGTAACAGGCGCGGATCCAGGGGGGCGTGGGGGGCGCACGCCCCCCCCCCTTTTTCATATAAAAAAAAAAGAGGGAAAAAAGAAAAAAAGAGGGAGAGAGAGAGAAGGGGAGGGAGAAATGGGGCAACAAACTTCATTTATCATTTTGCTGCTTGGAATATTTTCACGCCCCCCCCCCCCCGTTTGGAAAATCCTGGATCCGCCCCTGTGTAAATTGGTTGGATATACTGATTGGTAATTGCAATGGATACGAAAGGTCGTGTCTGTAAGATAACGTTATTTTGCATTCCTAAAAAAAATATTTAAAATAATGTTCGACGTTTAGAATGACGGGATTGTAAACACAGCACCCTAGGCTCACACTAGATAAACATACCGTGATGCAAAATTGCTTAGGGTTATATTTATTCTAAAATGGGCGCCTTTAGCATAACAATACATCAAGATGGACAACGTTCTTAACATTATGTAATCATTTCTTACGGAGTTTACCGTTGTGCTTCCGATGCTGAGAGCATACCAAGAAGCGTTCTACATCAGCTTCGTATCGATTAAACTCGGGTTGTATGATGAAAGACGGTTGACTCAAGACAAACACGGTACCATGCTTAAGGTGTAAGAACTAGAATAACATTTAAGATGGCGACTTAGATGATCTTGACTCCTTAGAGTTAGTGAAAACAACCGTGTTCTAGGATATTTTATGGGATTCAATGCAGGCGGTTCACCTGTGAGCAGATGAATGAACATGGGTAAGCTTAATCTTAAAATGGTCGGTTGTATTTTGTATAATGAGCAATAGTACACTACAATGTGTTAAAAAAATTGTAAGGTATATCTGACATTGAGAATTAACAAGAACTAATAAACCATTTCTGGTATTGCTGAATGTACTCCAACCTGTGTTCTACGATGTTGTATATTTGGTTTGCGGAACACCATGTGTATATATCTACTTTGATGTGTAGATTTCTTAGATGTTCTTATTAACAAACCGATTTGCCTAACTCTTAATAGTTTGTTCGCTTTTGCAACTTGTCGCTGCCGTTACCCACTATGAATACATTTTGAGGAACGAAAGTTTTACTCTTGTCGGGGGGAAAACATCAGAATAAATCCACCAGAAATATTTTCATACTAGAGGAATAACATTTGAAGACCCCAGTCTCCCCAGGGAAAAGTTGAAATCAATTCAAAACACAGGGCAAATTGATCCACTTGGATTATCCACGGTAGTTATTTAAAGAGAGCAAGATCGTTCACAACTGAAAAGGTATATATAAAAGCTGCTTAGGAACAGTTAACAGTAAACGATTAGGATTAGTCGAGAACTCTTGGAAGGGATTAGCAAGGGTCAAATGGTTTGGTTTAGCCTAGCCCAGGTTGGACTCAATATAACGCGACGGAGTCCAGGGTATAAAGGTCCCGTACCATTGCGAAAAAATTTATAACAATTTTTTATCATATTTTTACCTTTTTGAGGAAGCTGAAACTTGACTCACATGTTCCTTGTGTCCTGAACCTTACGCCTGCTCTATTCAAAATTGCCAATTTTATCCTTGTATGACATTATTGTGAAAATAAAATGGAAATTTATGCATTCTCGGCAACAGGCCGAAACTGACAAGACATGAATGCTTCAGCGCATGTGCGCCTGAGCCTACACATTGGTACACGATGATAAAAACGGTTAGTTCACAACTCGGACTTATTTGCTAGAATAATGTCATTCGTGGACGAAATTGTTATTGTTGGACCCATCGATAGTGAGTTACGGACATAAAGAATATATGAACGGAATTTCAGCTTCTTAAATCAGGTAAAATTCTGAAAAAACATTACTTCAAAATATGTTCGCATTGTAGAGGCGCTTTATACCCAGGACGTCAGTGTACACTGACTGACGTCCTACCAGGGCTAGGTTTAGCCCTAAGCTATTCTCATAGGCATCACGGGAGAAGCACGCTGTAAGATTGATTGATATTAGAATAATGGGGTTGATTCACTTCTGAATCCAGTAATATTAAGAGGTGATGTTATCCTTGTGTTTTCTAGCACCCTCTGTTGAGTCTGCAATAATGTATGTGCACTATACGGACAGACATACGAGTGCGGATGGACCCACGCACAGTAGTAGTACGGGCGCCGTGCTCAGTGTGATACACACAGTGTAGTACTTGAACGTGTGGGGTTACGCCGTCTTTTTCGGAGTCCAAACTGAGACAGGCTATAGCAACATAGTCGATATAGGATTAGGATTAGGATTAGGATTAGTAAAGAACTCTTGGAAGGGACATGTGGGGCCTGAGGGTCAAACAGTTTGGTTTTGCCCTAGCTTTTCTTTTCTTTTTTTCTTTTTTTCTAGGCATCCAGGAGAAGCACGCTGTAAGATTGATTGATTTATGAGTAATTCACTTCTGAGTCCAATGTAATGGATTCGAGAGGTGATGTTATCCTTGCATTTTCTAGCGCCCTCTGTTGAGTCAACAATAATGTCTGTGCACCACCATTTCACAATATCAAATCGGTTAGCGAAATCACTGTCATTAATTCACATGCCTGATGAATTATTCATGACTGAGTACTAATTTGCATGGCACACTAATTTGTATAATGTTTCCGTGCGCTGTGTATACTGAATACCGTTCTAGTGAGCTAGTATAGTAAACCTGGTCCCCATCTGTTCATATAGTGGAGGAAATTATCTGATGACATTATCATTTATGCACTGCAGTGAATCTAACAGTCGTATGTCATATTGAAACTGAGATGATTAAGTCATAAAATTCAGATTCCCGCAGAATGATTTCTTTCAATTATGAATCTATTGTTATCCCCGTAAGGAGAATTCAGGGGTGTGTTTTGGTGACTCTTTTCAGAAACAAGTTCTGACGAAAAATTCACTGACCCGAAACGATATTCAAGATCGGTAACCAGAAACATATCATAACTTTTATATATGCATCTCTTGAAAACTTACGTTCTCAAAGTATGCATCCTTTATGTTATGTTCACATAACGGATCTTAGTCTTTATAATTTTATTACCATGATTAGATTCAAAATTGGGCGTTTGGTATTTTACCGACAATTTTATTTCCCCAGCAAAACATTACCCAACGTCTCATCCTCTAGGGCAACCAGAGGAAACGGACAGACTTCACGGCAGGAGTCCCCCCGTGTTTGGTGTCTGGAGCGACCGCTACATAAAGATACTCCGTCGCAAATCCGTCATTGGACTCCTGTACACATTAGTTGGATTCTCACTGATTTCTACCATCTCATTTTGGTCTTTTATAAGCCATGGCGCTGCTCTAAAATCAAGACGTGGTAAGTTTAGATTCTTATTTCGTATGCCATTGTCACATAAAGAATGTATATTTCCAACTGTTTAGATTATTTAAACTTGTCTGAGAAAAGTGAAATGGGTCCCCAAAGTGCTCAAACAGACAAACTAGTAGCTATCTCGTAATTTAGTTTTTGATATTCGTTTCGAAATGTAATCTATCTTTCCAAACAAAAAAACAAACAAACAAAATCACTGCACAGCCCATATTGCTCGATATCCATGTTGAAAGTATAAGAGAACGTTTTGTGTAATTGAATATGTTTTTCTCTTGATAAACAGTAGATACTCGATCAGTTGAGTTACAAGGCAAGCTTTTCTCCAACTTGACATCCTTGACTGCTGAACAGCATTCTCTACAGTGGCATGATGTCGTAAGGCATCTAAATGTTGGGGAGTTATTTGCAATAAAACCAGCCAATCAGAAAGAGACTACCGAGAAAAGCTCTGCACGTAAGTCGGAATCTCCCACCAACACAGGTAATTACACTTTTACAAAAGGTCATAAGGTCCAATTAGCGGGAGATGAATGTTTTTTAATGTTTACTGTATTCCAAGCCGTAGTGTAAATTAAGTTTGAAAACTTCGTTTATTTTTTAGATAATGCCAGACCCTTTTTCAAAACTGAGGATATTCCTCCACAAGTCGTGTGTCCTGAATTGGTCATCCCCGGTTTAGGTAAGTTTTCTACAACCTTGTTGTAATACTCTCTGTCATCATTTATGAAGTTTTATTTTCTCATTATTGCAACCAAACAACGTTCCCTTGTTGGGATTATTCTTTGGGGTATCTCACTTATCTTTTAGTGAACGTTATCATAGTCTTCATTTCGGTGTCTTCGGACCTAGGCTAGACTTGTGGACAAATCGTTAAAAGTATGGCGAGATGATAGCGTTCAGACTCTCTCCGCGATTCTTGCGACATGGGCGTTGTTCTCGCGAGACTGCTGGCCCTCGCGAGACTAATGCTTCCGCGACGACGGTCTCATGAAAATAATCATATTTACGAGGAAAGGGACACATCTTAAATAATAAATGTCGATATATGCTAAGTAGACATTATTGATAAAACTCAATTCAGCACAAAACTCATTTACAAATGCTCTCAGTGTGACAATTCAGTGTATGTGATTGAAAATACTAACACCCTCAGAATAAATGGACGTGTCCAGGCAGTCTCATAGACCTTTATCATGGTGCAGCCATCTTGAATTTTCTCCCATTCAAATTAATGTAACCAAACCAAGGCCGGAAGGAGAAATAGTCTGGTCCCCTTTTGTACACTGAATGTTATTATTCAGAGCTGTTATTGGATACAAGGAACATGACCAAGATGGTGGCAGCATGATAATGGTCTATTGGCCGCCACGCCAATCATAATAATGTACTACATACAAACGTGCATAAATTAATACGTACAACTGTCGGGTTTCACAAGTCGTTAAAGGAGACCGTAGTCGCGAGAGCAGTAGTCTCGCGGGGACAGCAGTCTCGCGAGAACATCGCCCGTGTCGCGAGAATCGCGGAGAGAGTCGGAATGCTATCATCGCGACAAACATTCAACGACTTGTCTACAAGTCTAGACATAGGCCCATATGTTACGCATTAGACACTGATACAAATTCCTGGTTTAATTTTAAAATTTTGGTTGAAACTACTTGTACCACTGACAAAATTATTTTACTCTCGACTCTGATATTATGCTTTTGCATTCTTAATTATCACTACATTTAGATCATTAGTTGTAAAGTTTGGTTTGGTTTAGGTTTTAAGAAAGATTTTCTTTTTCCCCCATCAGTTGAGAAGAAAGCACTCGATCTTAATAACGACCTGAGCATGAATCAGTCTGAAATATACGTTTTAGGTGAGCAAATAAAACGATCGAGGGACTACACCAAAGAGGGAAATCGTCAATTATTTAAAAGATACAACTTGACCGACGTCAGGAAACCTATCATGGACAGCATGTCTCAACTAGCAGTGAGGGTTGGGAACTATTCCTGGTTTCCAGGAGGCCATTGGAAGCCGACAAATTGCCTGCCGAGGTGGAAGGTATGACTGATTTCTTACAAGCTACAAAGGGGGTTGTCTTAAGAGAGATTGATGCAGTTGAAACACATTCTCTGTGTCTCATCTTAGCAATTAACTTTAACTTCAAATGAAAAAAAGAAAAGAAAAACCCCCAATAAAAGGCAACCATAATGTTTCTATGAATGTTATTCTTTTTCAGGTTGCAATCATTATTCCATTCAGGGATCGTTCCTACCACCTTCCTATCGTCCTCAAGTATCTAACACCGATGCTACGTCGACAACTTCTGGAATTTGCTTTCTACGTTGTTGAACAGGTACAAAACGAAATCTTACAGTCGTACATGCTTGTAATATGTTTCATATTTAATTAAAGTCTGGAAATAAAAGTAATCGAATATAGTCAAATTTGATTTTAAATAGCCCTGCACAACCACTTTTGAAAATCGCCAAAATAATTTTGAAACAATCCAAAATAGTTGTTGGATAATAGTGAGTACATATTAAGTTTTCAATTAGTGTCAAGTTGTTTTTACTTTGTTGTGATGGCTGCTGTTTGGTACAGGTTCACCTCGCTTTCATTTCGAATGATGCAATTTCAAAACTCATCACTGATCCGTTACCTTGCCGTGTTGTTATTTATCAGAATAATTCCTTGGCGTTCAACCGTGCTATGCTGATGAATGTTGGCTTTTTGGAATCTTTGAATTTCTCCAAATGGGATTGTTTTATATTCCATGATGTTGATCATATACCTCTAAGTGATTTCAACTACTATGGATGTAGTGGGATGCCGAGACATTTCCTCAGTGGTGCAGATCGATGGAAATATAAGTAAGTTATATGAGAAAATAAATTGTCTCCAAGAAGTTGTTTAAACATGTATTATTTGGTTTGTTAAAATGGATATTGCCTTAAAGACTTCATTGACTTTCAGTAATTAGTACAGATTACCATTTTAGTCAAGTGCGTTGTTTAGAATGTTTTGATATAAGCTTGTTCAGCGATCGCATTTTGATGAAATGTAGGTGAAAATGATGAGTTACCATTGTTCTTTAGAATATATCAAAAAATTCTCTGTAATTCAAAGATTTCACTTGTCAAGTAGAAACTCATAAAATCTTCAACAACGTAAACAATACAGCTAACTAAAAACAATAACGTGTACTTGAACAATCTCCAAACTACGCTTCTCAGCTATATTAATATTAATTTCATGAAATTTAATCAAAGAATATACAGGCAGGAATTAAAACGTTGACATTCTCAACCTTACAGGATACCGTATCGTGATTTCTTTGGCGCAGTTACCGGTTTGACAGCGGGGAATATCCGTACAATTAACGGTTTTCCTAATGTGTACTGGGGCTGGGGTGGTGAAGATGATGAAATCTGGAAACGAGTCAAAGAGGCAGGACTTCCTGTTTCCCGTCCCCAGGGGCCTACTGGTTTTTATAACGTCATTACACATCATCATAACAGCGCGCCAATGATGAAAGAGAGGTTTGTGTTTTATCTATATGTCGCTTTAACTTTACGTTTCATTCATATTGACTTTTTTCCGTCGAAATACTCTGATTTATTCAAAACTATTTGCTGCATCCATGGAACATTGTTTGACTGTTTTTTTCTTCTCCTGCCAAATTGTTTCCACACAGAATGAAACTCTTACAGAGCTTTAAACAGCGCCACAAAACGGATGGTTTAAAGAATATCAGATACAAGAAACCACTCGTTGAGTTCCATCCGCTCTACACGAACATCGCAGTAGACATTCAGAAGTTATACAGTAAAGAACAAGAACCCGCACCCCCTCCAAAGCAGCAAGAGAAATATGAAAAAGCACAGCCTGGTGACAAGCTGAAAGACGCTAAGAAAGCTGTTGAACATGGTAATGTGAAAGAACAGAAACAGAAGCTACACCTGCCACAGAAAACAAATACTGAGAACAGGACGATTGAGAAACAGAGGTAGTCTTCCAGTCATTTAATAGTATTTAATAGATGTTAAATTTGCATCGGGGATAAAGAATATTATATTTGGTTTTACCCGTACACCGATGTGTGTAAAGCACTGTATACTCAGTACTTTCCCGAGTCCTGTGGAAAAAAAAAATTGCAAAGGTCGTGGGTTCGAATCCCACCCAAGTAATATGCCTGTGATTTTTTTTTGTTTTCACAGGACTCTGGAAAGTACTGAGTATACAGTGCTTTACACACATCGGTGTACGGGTAAAACCAAATATAATATTCATTTAATAATAGTTTGATTTGAACGGACTGCCGACAAAATTGAAAATTCACCAATTAGACTTAAAGGTGATTCAATCATGGAATATTCCAAGTGAATGAATGGGTTTGAGTTAACCCTTGTCCCAGGAATTCAAAGTTTGTATTCAGTGTCGCCATGATGGATCTAACTGCGGTGTTTTCATTAGGCCCCTGCATTCCTGACAATGAAATTGTCCTTCATTTTAAAGGGAAAAACGAATACGGCATTCCTTAATGCCAAGGTGAAGTAAATTGTGTGCTTGTGACTAAAGCGTGTGGAGAGAATTTACAACAAGTGTGCAAAATGTAAATGCTCAAATACTCACCGACCTACGTTCTTTGCAATTTATTTTGTTTTTTATATTTTATTTAACGGTTTTTTTGATGACAGTGACTATGGAAGTACATAGTAAATATGGACGTGCCTTATGAAGGAAGATTTGAATTTGTAAGTCCCGATTTTCGCCGAAAGATGTTTTCCTTTCTTTCTTTTTCTCTGAACAAATTGTGACAATGATGCTGTTTCAAAACGAAAAACATACAAAGAAGTTTTGCATATGCCACGGACAAGCCACTTATCATCGTTGGCAGATTTTTTGTGCCATACTTTAAATGAAAGCCTATCGAATCTTGATTCTATAAAAATATACATTTACAATTTAAATCTGAACTTTTGGGTCAAAAATTGGACCTAGCATCTTTAAAGGGATCGATGTAAAACCGGACTTATTTTGACTTATGGTATTTTGACAGAATGTTAATATGCTAGGAGCATACACACATAATAGAGGTTTATTTATGGATGTTTTGAAAGTGATGTGTTTATAAACTTGAAATCTTAAAAAAAAAGTATTTTTGAGAATAAAATAATTATGGTGTTTGACTAATATTGCAGTAATCTGATAAAAATAAAAAACTTGTGGTGTAAATTCTTCAAACTGAAATGAAGTAATATCCTCAGAATTTATTTATGGAAACGTAGTCAAGGCAAAAGTTAACAACGCGTGACCGATATGAGACCACCACGAGACCAGGTGTCCACCAGTCCAGCGATATTGCCTAATGACATAATAAATGGTAATCAATCCAAAACGATCCTAAAAGTGGTTTGCATTTAAACCTGTCGGCCTAGGCCTGAAAAGAAGATCTTTAAATCTGTACAGAGGTTATGATGTTTGATGTAATTCCTGGTTGTAATCAGACGGGGACTGAAAACTCTAATTTGAGTTTGTCTAGGACCGGACCCAGGTGCCCACATAGGTCCCATATGGGTCCCATATTGGCCAACACATATGGGTTCCATATGGGGCAACCCATATGGGCCCCTGCGGATCCTGCACCCAAGATTCATATGGGTCCCATAAGATGGGTATGATAACCCATATGGGATACATCTGGGTCCCGAATGGGTCCCATATCGGTCCCGAGTGGTTCCCATATTATAAGTTATCACACAAGCGCGAGTGGTATACGGAAAAATATAGCGCTTCTGCGTCCCATATCCAACGAGGCCGAAGGCCGAGTTGGATATGGGACGCAGACGCGCTATATTTGTCCGTATTCCACGAGCGCGCGTGTGATAACGTATTTATCTTCAAGCAAACTTGATGCGTAGTTAATTAGAACACACAATACGCAGGGTGTGATATGGGCCGTGGATCACCGAGGGAGTCGGAGTTTTAACCATAGCACGAGTAAAAGCAGTCAATATTTGTTTTATAACACCCCAACAGACCATGTAATTGTCTTGACTATTGCATGGCAAACGACTATCACACGGCCACCGGGTTTCTAGTAAAACTAAAACATATCATGTGACGCGCTCTAAACCAATGAAAAGGCAGAATTTTTGTAAGGGGTGTTATAAACGTTTATATCACACTCCTTGTTGCTATGGATTGACCAATCAGAATGGAGCATTCAAGCCTGCTGGAAGATAAGGACCAATATATGGGTCCCATATGGGTAACCTATGGGGCCCACCGGATCCTGCACCCAAGATTCATATGGGTAGGCCCAGATAACCCATATGGGATACATCTGGGTCCCGAATGGGTCCCATATGGGTCCCGAGTGGTTCCCATATGGACCAATATATGGGTCCCATAATTATGGGTAACCTATATGGGGCCCACCTGATCCTGCACCCAAGATTCATATGGGTCCCATATGGGTAGGCCCAGATAACCCATATGGGATACATCTGGGTCCCGAATGGGTCCCATATGGGTCCCGAGTGGTTCCCATATGGACCAATATATGGGTCCCATAATTATGGGTAACCTATATGGGGCCCACCTGATCCTGCACCCAAGATTCATATGGGTCCCATATGGGTAGGCCCAGATAACCCAGATGGGATACATCTGGGGCCCATCTGGGGAAAACAACCCGTGTAAAATCTGGGTTGGATCACAAATCACACGATATACATGACTGGAACGAATACAAACGTGCAGTGGCGTAACAGGGGGGGGGGCACAAAAGGGGCACGTGCCCCCCTCAACTGATATCCGTGCTCCCCCCGGTGCCCCTCCCATTTGAAATCTGGACTTTTGTGATTGGACATTTCCAGGGTAAAATGTTACATTTTAAACGCTTTGATGAGATAATTTCGATGTTTTTAAAACTATTTTTCCATTTACATGCAGAAAATATATATAAAAAATACTAACGGCTGATTCTCTTTTAAAACAATAGTAAGTTACATTAAAAAAAAGGCGATGAAAGGGGCTTGTTCAAGCCCGTACCCAGGATTTTTTAAACATTTTTTTCGGGGGGGGGGGGTGATTATGAAAGAAAATGCAAATCGGCGCGTTAGCGCCGCCCGTCACGTACGCGACGCAGGAGGGAGTGGGAGGAGGATGTGCCCCCCTCAGAAGTGTGAAATTTTGTAAAAAAGAATGCCCAATTCACCATTTTTGCGCTATGTATTAGTTATTATATCTGAAAACAACTCAATTACAGCTTTGTATAAATATTATTTCTGCATATTTAATGCTCAGACGGCGTATGCCACCCAATGCGTCCTCTATTTACATCTTTGTATATTATTGTATGTTATAAATGTCATAATTTAACAATGATAAACATACCGAACAAAATTTTTGCTTAGTGTGTTAATTGTTAGTTGCACAGTTACGATGCAATTTTAATTATAATTTTTTGCAGACTTTTTTATTCTTTATTTCTTTTTGTTTATTTGTTTAGTTTATTATTATTTTTTTTTTTAGCGGGGCTGTCCGACCCCCGCCCCCTCCCTGATTACGGGCATGGGCTTGTTTTAAAGAAAAAAGGCATACGGAAACTTGGCCAGTAGTGCCCCCTTGAAAAAATGGTGCACCCCCTTGTGCCCCCCTGAAATTTTACCTTAGTTACGCCGCTGCAAACGTGCTAGAAATCACTTCCAATATACATACAGACAGGCACAAAAGAGGTGCAGTCCGAAATTGAGAGCCTCACTTAGAGAAGGGAACAAATCTAAATCATTCCTCTGGTGTGCCGAATCTCTTTGTTAACGACCGGTCAATCACTGATGAATGAACCAGCTCCTATAACATCCATTCTACTGCTAGTGAAGAACTCAGCAACATCACTTTCTCAACTGCACTAAAAGAACTCCGTAGCCTTGACACTCATAAGGCCAGTGGTCCAGATGACATAATACCATTAGTGCTTAAAGTGTTAAAGGCCATATGGGCTAAACTGTATCTTCTCGTCCCGTTACGACCCCCGATGGGTCTAAGAGAACTCTGCGGTTTTCAATAGGGTAATTGCTGGAGATTCCGAAAGTTTTCCACAAAAACGCCAGTCAAATTTGAGTGATAAGCGACCAAACATTGCACTGTTGGGCGCATGGCAATTTTTAAAATTCGCGCGGTGTGCCATTTGTGTACGTTACCAACTTGTTTTCCTTGCATGATTTTAAAATTTGCGCAGGATAGCTCGGGCGCAAACTTTGAACACCGCGTGATCTTTTTCGTTCAACCACAATTCTCACCACTTGTTGTGAAATATGCCGTTTGAAGAGAATTTACGTCCAGAGGTTAAAAGGGTAAGTTCGAAGTAGCGTTCTGCTAGATCTTTACTTTTGTCTGAAGTGATACTTTGGTTCAAAAACCTGGGAAGAAAAGAATGTCGAAAAATAGGTCTGCTCACGAACTGTAAGTTCAGAATTTCTTGTGACAAAGCTTTGTCACGTCCCCGCCCTTTGTCACAACAAGTTCTCTTAGACCCACGGGGGTCGGAACAAAACTAATTTTCTAGGCATCTTTTCATTTTCACCATATGGCCTATATATACTCTCATGTGAAGAAATTATTAATCAATTATCTTGGCAAACCCTAGAAGGGATTTTTATTTAGCCTGTCTATTTTATAAATGTGTTCATGGACTTGCTCCAAGACGACTATGTAATGACGTAGAAATGTACTTCGATAGGCATGATATTAATACAAGAAATGCAGACTCTCTTGTTGCTGTCCCTAAACTGAACTTTGCGTGTTTTAACCAATATTTTAAGTTTACCGGTGCCAAAGTTTGGAACAATATTCTTTCTTCTATTCAAAGTTCCTCCTCCATTGAAATGTCTAAATGTTATATTATAAGAAACTTTACTTTAAAGGAACGTTACAGAACTGGTAATTAAAATTTTCTTTAAGATCACAGATTTACATAAAACTTACACGGTCTAATGATGATGATAGTAGAAAACATCCCGAGAAATATTTCTGTCTGAAATGCCATATTTGATGAATAAATAAATAAAACTAATTTCCGATTGGAGTTTATCGCTCATGAGCGTTTTATTCATGCATTGTATAACACATGCAAATGTGTAATCGGTTTTTCACTATTTTCTCGTGACCCAGATGGCCGATCGATCTCAAACTTCTACAGGTTTGTCAGTTTATGTATATGGTGGATTATATAAAGTGCATACACTGTTTTGTGAACAAAAACCAAGTCTGTAATGTTCCTTTAAGTAGTTGTACTTTTTATATCTCTTTATTCTAGTCTGTTGTTTATATTGAACATTTATTTTTAAAAGGACATTGATGTTAAACAGCTTTTGCTGATCTTTTTATCCTGTATAAAGTCGTTGAAATAAATTAATTAATTACTTAATTAATTACTAGAGCGATTTTTGTTACGGTTCCCGTTTCAAATAAAACTGTACCTCATTATGTCACATACAAAAAATTAAAAACATTTGGTCCTTTTGATTATGACTAAATAACGACTTTTGCAGATCCATTTATTGCACTCGTCCCTCCAAATCGCGAAAAGACCCCCCACGTAGAGTCTCTGTGCACACAGCTTCCACAAACAACTGCATGACGTCACAGTGGAAGTGGAGGTGGTCTTGTGTTGTTACCATACAGAGTTATGCTTCCATTCACTCTAGCTTGTTTGGCGAATTTCCTCCGACAAATTCCACCATGGCTATTAAAGTGACAGTTCCTGAACTGGCTGTTCCTTTCACATTTCTGTTTCGCAAATCTGTTGATAGCGGCATTGATCTGCAGTTTGGCTTTCTTCCAAAAAGATATACAAATAATGCTTTTGCTTTTTGTCGCGCAACAAATTCAGGACAACTTAGACAAAGGGTATGAGTGATGTCTCATCGCGCTTGACCTCTCTGCTGCTTTTGTTTGAGTGTGGCACACTGGTCTCCTAGCTAAACTAAAGAATTGTGGGATAACTGGCAAGCTGCTCTCCTGGTTCGAGTCATAACCCTAACCCTGCGTGACATCATCAAAAACAAATCACACGGTGAGGCCATCGGTCAGTAGGCTGCAGCCCGTTAGTATTTTGCGTGTAATTAATTTTTGTGGAGAACCCAATCACTTTCAAATGGCCCAAACCATTAGATATGGACCCTACTCAATTCCTCCAAATAAACAACCAGGTCACTGCTTACAGCCATTGTACAAGTATAAAGAAAAAACCATCTGTAAACCAAATGGTTCATTTCACCCAGTAGTGGCTATTGACACCAAGGTCAAACAACTGCTGTGCAATTCCTATGGGAATTCCGGGAGAGCTGATCATTGTGTGTGAAAAAGACCCCGGATGGTAACACGACATTACCATGCTATTTGGCTAGGTGTAGATGGGGAATACTGATTTGTTTAGATTAAAAAAATAAAAATGGCGAAGTACTGAATATTTAATTAAAACCGGACAGTGGACTGCAGTCCGTTGGCATCATCGATTAAGTAACAGATCTCAGCAAGTAATGGCTCGAGGTCAATCGTCACGTAAATCACCCATCACATCCGGAGTACGGCTGCGAATTTTTTTCCCAGCGCGGTAAAGGCCTTCATTTGCATTTTCGCTTCCCATTGGCTGGATGATGCTGAATTATTCAAGTTGGGAAGCTTTTCCATGTTCGTCTTTTTACAACGTACATGTTATTAGCTGTTCCGACGTAGCGGTCGGAACAGCTATTGTTTTCGTCAAATTTGTTATTGTTTTTTTCTTATTAGCTGTTCCGACATAGCAGTCGGAACAGCTTTTGTTTTCATCAGGTTTTTTATTTGTTTTTCTTATTATTAATATTCTTTGGATCTGTCAAAAAACCCATATTTTGTTAGTTGAAAAAAAATAGCTTAGTACAAAAGAGTCAGATCCTATATCATATTAAAGGTTAGGTAATGAAGTTATAGTAAAATGTAACTAGCTTATTAATTAATTAATTAGTGTAGTTAGTTATAATGACGTGAATATTTTATTTAGCAAATCTTTAGACCACCATATCTCAAAAAGTATACGTCCGATCGTCAAACCTTTTTCGATTTTATACTTGTGGGGTACTCTATAACTATTTGATGGCCTAAAATTCCGGACGACGTCACCATGACGTCATTTATTGCGTGTTTTGTGTGTGTGCACAAAACACATGGCGCTGAAAGTGTAAATGTTTTACTTGTCAAAAAACACAACTTTTTCAAATAAGTTAAATTTTAGTTACCTAAAAGAAAGAAATTTTTTTTTAAACGAATGCTTTCACTAAGAGTTATTCCAGACCATTAAAACTAATCAAGGTATAATTAACGATGAAGTGACAAATCGGACCACATGGCTAGTTGGCAAATTGTGCCGTGATTGCCTAATCACGGCTACTAGGCGTGAAAAAGACTGCCGTGATATTGGAATCCTAACCGAGAGAGGATATACGTACGCAATAGGGTTTTCGTTAAAAGGCATTCGATTGGGATAAGTTACATGCCATCGTGTGCCTTATCAAATTTATTTGTATGAAAAACACATTTTTGCTACTGTGACGTCATCAGGTGTCAAATTACGGTAATTCAAAGCTTTAATTAGTTAATCTTTGCAGCACCATATCTCAAGAAGTACACAGCCGATTTTCAAACTTTTTTCAGTTATAGACTCCTTGGGCATGGGAGATTAGCCTTGGGTTACCGTGACCCCATGTTGACCTTTAGTTCTGGGTCAACTGGAAGTGGGACCATATCTCAAGAACTACACAACCGATTTTCAATTTCTTTTCAGTTATAGATCCTTTGAGCATTAAAGATTGAACTTCGGTTACCGTGACCCCGGGTTGACCTTTACTTCCGGGTCAACCGGAAGTGGGACCATATTTCTAGAAGTACACAGCCAATGTTCAATTTCTTTTCAGTTATAGACGGATCCTTTGAGCATTAAAAATTGAACTTCGGTTACCGTGACCCATTGATGACCTTTACTTCTGGGTCAACCGGAAGTGGGACCATATCTCAAGAACTACACACCCGATTTTCAATTTCTTTTGAGTTATAGACCCTTTGAGCATTGAAGATTGAACTTGGGTTACCGTGACCTCATGTTGACCTTTACTTCCGGGTCAACCGGAAGTGGGACCATATCTCAAGAACTACACAACTGATTTTCAATTTCTTTTCAGTTATAGATCCTTTGAGCATTAAACATTGAACTTCGGTTACCATGAGCCCATGTTGACCTTTAGTTCCGGGTCAACCGGAAGTGGGACCAGATCTCAAGAAGTACAAACCCAATTTGCAATTTCTTTTCAGTTATAGACCCTTTGAGCATTGAAGATTGAACTTGGGTTACCGTGACCCAATGTTGACCTTTACTTCCGGGTCAACTTGAAGTGGAACTATATCTCAAGAGCGTTTATTCAAAGTGAAACAACACGGAACAGCTTTGTGTTTGTTCACAAACACCTAATGTCTAGTTATTACTATTCTTTCCCTCCGTCACAAATCCCATTTGATTTGTACACGATTTGGTGGCCTCGAAAAGTCATACTTAGCTTAGTACAGGAGAATCAAATCCTATATCATATTAAAGCTTAGGTCATGAAGTTATAGTTAAATGCAATTAGCTTAACTTAATTAATTAGTTTACTGAGTTATAATGACATGAGTATTTAATTAGCCAACTTTAAGACCACCATATCTCAAAAAGTATACGTCCGATCATCAAACTTTTTTCGATTATATACATGTGGGATACTGTATAACTATGTTGATGGCCTAAAATGCCGGACGACGTCATAATGACGTCATTTATTTCGCATATTGTATGTCTGTACAAAACCCATGGCTCTGAAAAGTGTAAGTATTTGGTTGGTAAAAAACACAACGTTTCAAAATAAGTTCAACTTTAGTTACCTATAATACACAAATCATTTTGAAAACACAAATTCTTCTACTAAGAGTCATTCCAGGCTAATAAGACTCATCAAAGTCGAATATGTTTCCACGACAATCAACGATTTTAAGTGACAAATCTGACACCATGGCTATATAGCTGGCTGTACCGGTGTTGCGCAATCACTGCATTGTGTCGGAGATTGCCGCATTTTGAATAAGCTACAGTATTAAACGTGAAGACGTTAAAAACTTTCTTGTCCCATGTAAAGTCATTGGATTTCTCTCGCGACAACTCCTGTCCTATGGCCTGTGGTGTTAAATAGAATTGTGGCACGGTGCCCTATATTTGCAGGCTTTAAACTATATTTTGGCTATGTGTTCTCATATGTTATAATGTACCAAATCTGTATGAGAGCCATTAAATAACTAGATATTATAACGTCACCACCTGTTACAGCGCCCTCTATCAACGTGTGTTAAATCTACACATTTACTAAGAGTTATTACCAAGCCATTAAAACTAATCAAAGTCCAAATGTATTTCCACGATATGTAACGATTAAGTGACAAATCGGACATCATGGCTAGCTTACTGATTGCGCAATCACGGCAATGCGTCGGAGATTACTTTGATATGGAATCTTTGCAATTCCTACGTATATTTGGGGTTTTCGTTAAAAGGCAATAGATGGGGATAGGTTTACATACCATCTTCTACATTATAAAATTTGTTAGTATGAAAAACACACTTTTTTCACTGTGACGTCATCAGGTTTCAAGTTACGGTTATTCAATGGTTATTACTATAACAAATCATATCTCCTCAACCACATGTCATCGAGTCGTAATGTTTGTTCTGTCTTGTAGCTAACATGTAACATCACATGTGACATTTCATTCAAAAGGTTGACCCCACTTTGAACTTTACTTAGGGTCCAAACAGAAAGCTTTAAAACTCTTTAAAACATCGTAAACGTTGTATATAGCTTGTATGGGCGAAATATTCATGTTTAGACCATCAATTTGAATAGTTCAAACAGCTGGTTGTGATGGTTTCTATTGTCATATGTTGTATATAGTTTGTATCGGCGAAATATACATGTTTACACCATCAAATTGAATAGTTCAAACAGCTGGCTGTGATGGTTTCTATTGTTATTTCTTAGCTAACAACTATTAGTCAAATGTTTGACAACACAATCAATGTTAGCTCACAATTGAATTGTCTATCTCGATTTTCATGAATAAAATAGCCAACCCGGGAGCTTTGCGGTCACAAGGCCTAGTCTAGTTATAAGCTGTTCCGACCTAGTATTCGGAACAGCTTTTGTTTTCGTCAAGATTTGTTATAATTGTTTTTATATTATATTAAAACTTAGGTCATGAAGTTATAGCTAAATGTAATTAGTTTAACTTAATTAATTAGTTTACTTAGATATAATGACATGAATATTTAAATAGCCAATCTTGAGACAACCATATCTCAAAAAGTATACGTCCGATCATCAAAATGTTTTTTATTATTTACTTGTGGGATACTGTATAACTATTTGTTATCCTAAAATGCTGGATGACGTCACCATGACGTCATTATGGCTCTGAAAAGTGTAAGTATTTGGTTGGTCAAAAAACACATCTTTTCAAAATAAGTTCAATTTTAATATTAAAACTTACAATACGCAAATCATTTTGAAAACACAAATTCTTTTACTAAGAGTTATTCCAGGCCATTAAATTAATCAAAGTACAAATTTCCACGATATGTGACGATTAAAGGCACTGGACACGTTTGGTAATTACTCAAAATATATCAGCATAAAAACTTACTTGGTAACGAGCAACGGAAAGCCCGTTTATAGTATAAAACATTGTGAGAAACGACTCCCTTTCTTTCATTATTTTCTTGCAACTTCGATGACCAATTGAGCCCAAATTTGTACAGGTTTGTTATTGTATGCATATGTTGGGATACACCAAGGGAGAATGCTGGTCTATGACAATTACCAAACGTGTCCAGTGCCTTTTAAGTGACAAATCGGAAACCATGGCTATATAGTTTGCTGTACCGGTATTGCGCAATATTACTGCACTGTGTCGGAGATTGCCGCACTGCGCCGCATTTTGTATAAGCTTCAGTATCAAACGTGAAGACGTTAACAACTTTCTAGTCCCACGTAAAAGTCATTAGATTTCTCTCGCGACAACTCCTGTCCTATGGCCTGTGTGGTAAACAAAATTGTCGCAAGGTGCGCTATTTTTGCAGGTTCTAAACTATATCTGGGCTATGTGTTCTCTTATGTTATAATTTATGGAATCTGTACGAGAGCTTTCAATTACTAGATACGAGGGTTAGCGTTACAGCGCCATCTTTCAATGTATGTTAAACCAAAATGTTAAATCTTTTACTTTTCAAGGTTTTCGTTCCAAGGCATTCCATTGGGACAACTCTTATTCCCAATTGTAAATTATAAAAAAAGCTAGTATGAAAAAAATGTTTCCTCGTCATCATGACATCATCAGGTGTCAAATTACATAAATTCAAAGATTATTGTTTGAAAAATTCACATCTTCTGAACCGCAAGTCAAAGAGTTATAATTCTCGTGATGTTTTGTAGCTTACACAGCACATGTAACATTTTATTTTAAAACGTGACCACATCTTGACCTTTCCTACCGGTCCAAACAGGAAGTTCACATTAAAAAAAAATCACATTTCCTTAACCACACTTCATAAAGTTACAATCTTTGCGCTATCTTGTAACTCATAACACAATTGGATTTTATTCAAAACCGGACCCACTTTGACCTTTCCTTCCGGTCCAAACAAGAAGTTCACATTTAAAAAATCATATCTTTTGAACCACATATCATAAACTCAGCATTTTTGTGCCGTCTGGTAGCTTATGTCGATGACGAAATTGAAATTTTATTCAAAAACATGACCCCCAATTTGGCCTTTCCTTCACACATGAAGCTCCAAAAATGAAAAATCATATCTCCCTTATGGTCAAAACAGTAAGAACAAAAAAGTTCCTTTAGGGTATAAAAATACAATTAACCTATTGGATATGACATGTATGAAATCAGTATGAAATCATGATATTTGATCTTTTTGTTCCACAAACCGAAACCCCTCTGTGTTCGTTTTTACGAACACTTGATTTATAGTCTTATTATTATTAGCTGTTCCGACATAGCAGTCGGGAACAGCTATTGTTTTCGTCAGAACTTTTATTTGTTTTTCTTATTATTGTTATTCTTTAGCTCTGTCAAAAACCAATAGGTTTTGTACAAGCATTTTGTGGCCTCCAAAAGTCATAGTCAGCTTGGTATAAAAGAGTCAGGTCGTTTATCATCTTAAAGCTTAGGTCATGAAGTTGTTGTTAAATGTAATAAGCTTAAATTAATTAATTAGTTTAGTTAGTTATAACGACATGAATATTTAATTAGCCAATCTTGAGACCACCTTATCTCAAAAAGTATACGTCCGATCTTCACTTTTTGTTATTATACTTGTGGGATACTGTATAACTATTTGATGGCCTAAAATGCCGAACGACGTCACCATGACGTCATTTATTGCGCGTTTTGTATGTGTTTACAAAACCCATGGCTCTGAAAAGTGTAAGTATTTGGTTGGTAAAAAACACAACTTTTCAAAATAAGTTCAATTTTAGTTACCTAATACACAAATTATTTGGAAAACACATATACTTTTGCTAAGAGTCATTCCAGGCCATTAAAACTAATCAAAATACAAATGTATTTCCACGATATGTAACGATTAAGTAGCAAATCGGACACCATGGCTAGCTTACTGATTAATGCGCATTGACGACAATGCTTCGGAGATTACCTTGATATTGGAATCCTAACCGAGAGAAGACCTATAGTTAGTGTATAGCCCATTCGATTTGTGCTTAAAATTATTTTTGCAATTTCTACGTACGTTCAGGGTTTTCATTAAAAGGCATTAGATGGGGATAAGTTACATACCATCTTCTACCTTATACATGTGTTAGTATGTAAACAAAATTCATCGTGCCGTCATCAGGTGTCAAGTTACGGTAATTCAATACTTATTACTAAAAAAAACATATCTCCTGAACCACATGTCATCAAGTCGTATTGTTTGTTCGGTTTTGTAGCTTACAGTACTTGTGAAATTTTATTCAAAAAGATTACCCCACTTTGACCTTTATTTCGGGTTCAAACTGGAAGCTCTACAATTCAAAAAAACATATCTCCAGAACCAGATGTATAGAATCGTTATGTTTGTGATTTCTTGTAGCTTCATTCAAAAATATAACCCCAGTTTGACCTTTGCTTCCGGTCCAAACAGGAAGCTCTAAAATGCAAAAAGTTATATCTCTTGAACCACGTGTCATAAAGTCGGAATGTTTGTGCTGATTTGTAGCTTAAAACACTTGTGACATTTTATTTTTAAAAATTACCTCATTTTGACCTTTTCTTCCGGTCCAATCAGGAAGTTCAAATTATAAACAATCATATTGCCTGAACCACATGGCATAAAGTAATAATCTTTGACGGTGTCGTCTGGTAGCTTACTGCACATTTTGTTAACTCTTAATTCAACAAGTTGATCCACTTTGCCCTTTCCTTTTGGTCAAAACAGGAAGTTCAAACCAAGAATCATATCTCCTGAACCGGGAAGGATGAGGGCACGAATTAGCGTCCTATAGCACATGGTTCGGGTAGAATGAAGGTAAAAGTTAGTGTCAGACTCAGGCTTAGGTTTTTAGGCACACTTTAAGTCAAAATAAGGGCCTATCAGAGGTCAAGGATCTTCTATCTCAAAGTCAGGCTCACTTTAAAACTATGGAGCAGCTTCGTGTTTGTTCACAAAACACCTAATGTATAGTTGTTATTCTTTTGCTTTGTCAAAAATCCCATTTGATTTGTACACGAATTTGTGGCCTCCAAAAGTCATACTTAGCCTAGTACAAGAGAGTCAGATTCTATATCATATTAAAGCTTTGGTTATGAAGTTACAGTTAAATGTAATTAGCTTAATTGCTTAATTAGTTTACTAAAGTTTACTAAGTTATAATGACGTGAATTTTTAATTAGCCAATCTTGAGACAACCTTATCTCAAAAAGTATACGTCCGATCATCAAACTTTTTTCAAGTATATACTCGTGGGATACTGTATAACTATTTGATGGCGACGTCACCATGACATCACATATTGTGCATTTTGTGTCTTTGTACAAAACCCATGGCTCTGAAATTCTAGACTTGATCAAGTCCTAGTCCCACATCCGAGCGATGCTACTCGTATTTTGTACAATATTATACAAAGACTCCTTATTTTGGGAGACTTATACACGTATTAGTTCCGAGTTCCAGAAAAAGTTCGAGTGAAGCTCATTCTCGGTGTTCGGTTTGCGCCACATCAATTTGTCATAATTCAGAGTAACAATTGAAATAGGGCCTTCCTTTAATAGAACTCTGTAGGTTTTATAATATCGTTGAAAACGTTGAGACCAATAAAAACTCAATCCGCGGCAGTGAACGCGTACCAGAAGCCCCCCCCCCCCTCCCCGATCTACTAAGCGAAAGTAGTAGTCCCGACCGAATCCCCCCCCCCCGCCCAGGTAGTAGTTAAGAAGTAGGACAGTTCTTTTCAGAACTTGGTAGTCTCCCGAATTCCGAAAAATCTACTCTGCGGCAGTAGAATAGTCTCCCGAATTCCGAAATCTACTCCGCGGCAGTAGAATACATAGCAAGACAAGTTCTCAAAGAACAAAAATCTACACAGCAAAGTATTATACACATGGTATTACCGCAAGCCAAATTTACATTATTACCCACCATTATTTTATATTATTAATATCTATTTGTTTATCGGGTGTGCCGAACTTTCTTCTTCCCATTGTGCATGCTGCATCTTTTTTTTTTCAAATTGCCCAAGGTCTTTTTATATTAGTCAGTCTATATGATTATTTATTATTTATTATATGAAACGTATAGTTGATGATACCGATGATGCAACTGGTTTATACTTTTTATGTCATGAGCATCGATGTTTTTTTGTAAGATATAATTTACAAAGAAATGTTTGAACACAATCTTGCTTTATCATACTTTAAAGGCAAGACAAAAAAACTAACCGTGAAAACGTATACAACCTGAGCAATATATTAATGAAATGTATTGTTGTTGTCGAAACTACAACATTATTCTGGCTTTGCACGCGATGGTTAGGGACAGCACCTGCATTGCCTCTAGGCAATTTAATTATTAATTACTTGGATTACGGATTTCTCAGCTGCACAAAAATGAGCGAGGAGCAGAAAAAGAAAAAAACACACACATGGCCGGGGTTACAGAATTTCCAGCTCACAAAACTGGGCGGGCCGAAAAAAAACCTATAACAATCTATATTACATGTGCATTTACGGTTATTTTTTAAAACGTTTTAAAAAAAACTGTTTCTAAAACGGTCGGTTACACATGTAACCGTCCGTTTCAGAAACAAAATGTAGGGGGAAAAATCGTTTACACAACCGCGTGATCAAAAACATTGCGTCTTCATCACAGCATTTTGACTTTGCGTAAATACCCCCTCACCCCCCCCCCAAAAAAAAAAAACAACAACAACAACAACAACCAAACAAAACAAAAAATGAGGAAATAAATCTTACATTATGCAGTAAAATGTAGGAGAAACTCCCATGCGAACGTTAACAAAGGCACATTCACATAGCACGAAAGCATTGTACTAAAACTACGGCGAAAAGGTACAATGACAAATATTTTTCTGTAAATTTATAGTATAATAACGCCTCACGGCACATTTTTTCTACTTTCTTTCTTCCTTTTTTCCCCATGGGGGCCCAGGCAGGGGGAATTTGATGAGCATCACATATTCAGAGGGGAATTAGATATACCCGAGTGGAACGGAAAATTAGATTTAACATAGTTGAACTTGGTTTTCTATAACAAATTACAACTGCAGTACAGTCCGTACACTAAATTTAATAAGTAAAGTTCAGAGTGAAAGTTACAATAGAAACAGTAAGCTTTTAAAAAGTATACAATAAATTAATATTGCGCATTGTTATAATGGAAGTCGATTAGTGCCACTGGAGGTGAACTTTCTTTTTGACAAACCCCGTGAATATTTGTTGATAACCTTTATCTGGCGGCCACCACGCGCCCCATAATTACCTGTCGGCCGCCACTAATCTCGCGGTTAAATTAACAATAATTATAAGCATAACGAATATCAAAACAAATGTTTAAAATGTCCTCCGGCTTCTACATCAGTAATTCATAAAGATCATGTGGATTGCGAGTGAAAAAAGACGAGTTGATGGTCTGTGAATCTGTGGAGGGAACCCACAAAAGTGTCTTGCACTGTAATCCGTATATAACAAACAAGAGAAGATGATGAGGAAATGACAGTTTTAGATGTGCGTGAGTACCCACACGCAATCAGGATAGGGAATGAAACAAGAAGCTACAATCCCGGCCATATCTCGTTGGGCCCCCTTCCCCCTTTCAATGTTGAATCACATTGTTGCGGGGTCTTCTGCGTTCCAGTCAACATTGAGCGGGGGGACGGGGGACGGGGGAGAGAATGTTTATTGTCAGACAGGGAATGGTTATTGTAACGTAGGAAAGGGTGGCCAAAGTATTTTGGCCGGGATTGTAGGTCAAGTCAAGCCAGCAAGTGAAGTCAAGATCCTATTTCCAAAACGACTTGGGACTCCCCTTCGCACTCGGCACTATAGGCCAATCGAAGTTCAGTATGATTTTTCGTTCATGTTAGGTTACATGTATAATTATAAGCAATGTTTTCGTTTGTTAAAAATTTGATTCACCATATCCCTGTCACCACATTATCCTAATTGGGATATCCTTTTATTTCCAGTTTGCAGTCACAACGAGTAAATAAAAGTCCCCATCCAAAGATATTTTCTATATTGCAACAGGTGCCTAATTCCTAGGTGCACCAACTTGACGGCTAGCTTCGCTTGCCACATACAAATAGCAGACTACGAATCGATCATCTGCCAACTTTGCCCTCCGGAAAATAGGTCAAGTCCGCAAGTATCTTGATAAAGCTTCTGCGGAGATACTTATCCATGCCTTTGTAGCTCACATTTGGACTTTTGCATTTTGTATGGTTTACCAGACTATGAAATCGCCAAACTGCAACGAGTACAAAATACTGCTGCTAGAATGGTAGCTTGTGCCGAAAAGCGTGAACATGTTACACCGCTCTTGAATTAGTTGCATTTATTGGCTGCCAGTAGTACGGAAGCGTATCATGTATAAAATATTATTGATGACATACAAGGCACTTAATGGGATTGCACCGGATTACATCGTGGTTCGGAGCACAAGCCCACACGCTCGTTAAGGTCCGGTAGCAAGTATACTCCAGTGAAAACATCTACTAGCTACGGTAGCAGATCTTTTGAATCTGCAGCCCCAGCACTGTGGAATGAATTGCCTACGCAGGTGAAATGTGCTGTGTCAGTAGATTCTTCACTGAAGACCTATCTCATTAATTTATAATATATTGTACATCGGGATAGTATGGTGTTCCATATGTGCCACTCCTTTGGAAAAAAATAATTCCGTCGCATTTTTTTTTTTTGCGTCGCATTTTTTTTTTTTGCGTCGCATTTTTTTTTTTTTTGCGTGGCAATTTTTTTTTTGCGTCGCATTTTTTTTTCGTCGCATTTTTTTCCGTCGCATTTTTTTTTCAGGCGCATTTTTTTGGGGGCCGCATTTTTTTCCGTCGCATTTTTTTTTTTTGCGTCGCATTTTTTTTTTTCGTCGCATTTTTTTTTTTTCAGGCGCATTTTTTTTTTCAGGCACATTTTTTTTCTGAATCGGTCACGTGACCGTCACATGATGTCCATGTGATGATTTTTTGGCTCCGCTATTGCAGTTGGCGTGTGAACAATTCTATTCTTCTCCTTCAGGGTTGCGGCCATTGCTGTATTACAATTCGTTACAACTGTTTTTGACCATGTAGTGTTAAAACGCGCGCGTCTAACATTTTTTCAAGTGTTAAAACATACTGCTTTTCTATAATTAATGCATGCCTAATTCACATTGTGCGTGGGACGCGCGCGTATACTAAGTGAGGCCAACGCAAAAAAACAAAGGAAACACAATTTATATTCAAAACTAATGTCCACACCCGTCATCTGTGGCACCGCTGTTGCGAAAAAATATAACCATTCCATTCTAGGGGTAATTAATGATAACTGATTGATTGCGTCCGAGTCATCATAGTAACCATTGATGACGTATGTTTTGTGCGCATGTGCAATAACTTAATCTAACAACTTAACTTTTTTAGATTTAAGTGGGGTACTAAGATAAGTGGGGTACTTAGATGTTTTGTGAATAGCTACTAATAAGCGCCCCACTTAAAGGGACACACCGGTTACCTGTTTACGTAATTTAGTCATGTAGAATTTTGAAACAACGGATTCGATCAGCGAGGTGTGCCGACTAGCAAACCCGCAGTAACAACAACGTATAGTTAGTGGTCTGGCTCCCTACCCCTCCCACATGTTCATGAGCTTCCAGGTACAGCTATCTCTTGGCTAGCGAGTTTCTGTCGCGCTAGCACCGCTAGCACCGCCGAGATACTCTGCTCGCCAGCTACACGACTGCCCCTGCGTTGCGTGTAGCGAGTCCCCACGCTGTGCACTGTAATACAAGCTTCCGTTGCTCGGACTCTCTGAAATAAAATCTTACGTTCGATTTTGTTGTATTATTTACAACTTGTATCCATAATTTGACTACCCTGTTCTTCTCCATTCCTGGAAGACCTTTAGAGTCATGTTTTAGTGTATTTTGTAGCCTTAAAAGCCCAACGAAGCCGGTGTGCCCCTTTAACTTGGAGTACTTAAGTTTGCACTTAAGTCTTAACCCTGCTAACTTAAAGGGACACACCGGCTTCGTTGGGCTATTAAGGCTACCAAATACACTAAAACATGACTCTAAAGGTCTTCCAGGAATGGAGAAGAACAGTTGAAAAAAGAACCGAGCAACGGAAGCGTGTATTACAGTGCTAGTGCGACAGAAACCCGCTAGCCAAGAGATCAGTTATCATTACCCCCTAGAATGGAATGGTTATGTGGCAACAGTGGTGCATGACGGGTGTGGACATTAATTTTGAATATAAATTGTGTTTCCTTTGTTTTTTGCGTTGGCCTCACTTAGTATACGCGCGCGTCCCACGCACAATATGAATTTATACATGCATTAATTATAGAAAAGCAGTATGTTTTAACACTTGAAAAAATGTTAGACGCGCGCGTTTTAACACTACATGGTCTAAAACAGTTGTAACGAATTGTAATACAGCAATGGCCGCAACCCTGAAGGAGAAGAATAGAATTGTTCACACGCCAACTGCAATAGCGGAGCCAAAAAATCATCACATGGACATCATGTGACGGTCACGTGCACGATTCAGAAAAAAAAATGCGCCTGAAAAAAAAAATGTGCCTGAAAAAAAAAAATGTGACGGGAAAAAAAAAAATTTGACGAAAAAAAAAGAAATGCGACGGAAAAAAAAAATGCGACGAAAAAAAAAGAAATGCGACGGAAAAAAAAAAAAATGCGACGCAAAAAAAAAAAATGCGCCTGAAAAAAAAAATGCGACGCAAAAAAAAAAAAGCGACGCAAAAAAAAAAAATGCGACGCAAAAAAAAAAAATGCGACGAAAAAAAAAAAAATGCGACGGAAAAAAAAAAATGCGACGCAAAAAAAAAATGCGACGCAAAAAAAAAAATGCGACGCAAAAAAAAAAAATGCGACGGAATTATTTTTTTCCAAAGGAGTGGCACATATGGAACACCATAGGATAGTTATGGGGCCAGTATTTTCTTAGTTTCGAGTTTATCCTAGTCAGTGTAGGTCTTAGTGTTTTACATTTTTAGTAGTTGTATACAGCTGGTCTGGTATTTATTGTCTCTAGTGTATCTTTGTATTATAATCTTCTTTTTTAAATTGTAAAGTGCATTGAGGGATCTGTGATCCATAATGCGCTATATAGGCCTAAATGCTGTTTTATTATTATTATTATTATAATTATAATTATAATAATGGTTTGGCGCGGGCGGCAGTGCACGGACTCCACAACATCGCGATCGACACACACACACACGTCTCCACGCATGGCATTGTATTGTATTTGTAAAAGCAGTTTTATAATTTGAGCCTTGCTGTATGATTTGAGCGTGGCGCCGGCTAAATAGTTCGTTGAATAGTTCGTTTGGTCGGTGAACATGTACAAGAGTAAAAATACACAACACCATGTGACACGCTCTCGGCCAATCAACAGATAGAATCAAAGGAAGAGGTGTTATAAAATATACTATAGCACCCCCTACTTTTCGAACGTAATGTTCATTGTAACATAATAACTATGTTTAACTCGACCCTAAAATCCCTGATATTTTGTTTAACACTTTATAACAAATCATTCACTACCACTATTCAACGATAGCCTAGTGACCGATGTACTAGTGAATAGATACCCTGGTACCCTGACTACATTGACTTCAAACATTGATTTAAACGAGCTGTTTGACAACCTCGAACCCGGTGTAATGAACAAAATGTGTGCATTTGAAATACGGTTTAGAGAACGAACGTAACAGCAGTAGTCTGGTACCCTCTTATTTTTTCAAAACTCGGTATTTCAACGTAAGATTTTACAGTTCTTGTTTGACGATTGATTGTGTTACGATCCAAAAATCTCCAAACTATCCGTGAATATAAATCACTCAAAAAGCCTGAATTTTCTCAGATGCAACAAAGAAATCAAACAAGGTGACACTGATGTATAAGAACACAGAATCAAAGTGATTTAATGATAAAACTATCAACCACTTCAGTTACCGATTTGGTTTAACAAACATACACTGATTGCATAAAACAAGTGTACATTAAAATGGATCTTATACAACATAAGTATCTTACGGGCTAATACGTCAACCGGGATGAAATACAGGCGAGGATCACGGCAACAGAAGATACAGCGAGGATCACATACACTGGCTCTAAAACGATCAACTCCAGGGGCGGTAAAACAGTTCTTTGCCGATGTGACTATGAGCTATCACGGGGCGAACTCACTCCGAAAAATGTCAAGAAGAAGACGAAGCAACAACGGGTACACAATCTGACACCCGCCACAAAATATGGGGAAGAAGACCCCAAAATACCGAACTGTAGATTAAGTTCGAAACTGTCCTTTCCGGATTTAAATTAAGCTCTTTAACTGCACTCGGTCAAAAGCGAACTCTACCAAAAGCTCCTCCAACGAGTTGAATCACAATCACAGAAGTCGTAGCTTCCATCAGTCTTGAGTATTTGTGTCCCCTCGAAGATTGATCCCCAGCCTGTATATAAAGGATTTGTGTTGTTTTCTGGAAAGTTCTAAAACTAACTTCAAACTTCCAGAGCCTAGATCATTCTAGATCCTTCCTAACGGATTAGCGCCGCCCACTAGGGTCAACGGACTTACACACAGAAAATGATTGACAGCGTGCGTTGTATACACGTAATTACATAGGGTCTCATAACAATTGCCACGTACGTAAAGTTGTTATTAAAGTCACCTGGAAATAGTTTGTGTGGGGTTTTTTTTTTTACATAAGAGTAGCCTATATGTATATTTAACAACAAAACAATTTTTTGAGTAATTGTTTGTCACGATTCATATGTTAAAAAAATAGATAAAGTTGTTTGGGGGTGACTCCGCCCATCCCTTTTGGTGACGTCAATCGAGGCAGACTTCGCCGCGATCGAACATCGACCCCCCTCGAACTTAACTTGTACGTTTCGTTTGGTTATCCCAAAAAATGGATTTTTCGTGCATTTTTCCAGCAATGCCGACCAGGTGTATTGCTGCTGGATGCAGCAAAACGACTAAAGATGGGGTCAGCAGATAATATTAGTGGCAAAATGTTAAGGACATGTGCGTGGCAATTAGCTAAACCTTTCACAACTCTTTTTCAAGAGTCACTCAACCAAAGTTATGTGCCTAGATGTTGGAAGTCATCCATTATAGTACCAGCACCCAAAACACCTCAAGCATCGGATTTAAATGATTTTCGACCGATTTCACTGACTTCTTTGGTTATGAAGAGTTTTGAAAGGATTATCTCTCAACACTTAGGCCTACTGCCACAATTAATGTTGGAGATTGACCCTCTACAATATGCGTATCAGCCCAAGAAGTCTGTTAATGATGCTGTACTAACATTAGTCCATATTATAGCTCAACATCTGGACAAGACCGGCTGTTACGTAAGAACGACTTATGTCGATTTTTCATCTGCATTTAACACGATCCAGTCTCATGTGTTGGTCAATAAATTAATTCAGATGAATGTGAAACCTTCACTCATTCTTTGGCTACATGATTTTTTGTCAAACAGAGAACAGGAAGTAAAATTACATAATGTACTGTCATCGTAAACACGGGGTCGCCACAGGGCTGTGTGCTTTCAGCACCTTTGTTCATAGCATACACGAACGACTGCAAGGCTTCTAGCAACAATGTAAGTCGTTAAATATGCTGACGATACGGCTATCATTGGTTTGAAAACTAATAACGATGAACAGAATTATCGAAATGAAATAAGCAAATTTGAATCATGGTGTGATCAAAATTATTTAGTGTTGAATACATCTAAAACAAAGGAAATGATCTTTGATTTTCGCACTTCCAAACGAGACCCGATGGTACCCGTACAATTGATACATGAATGCATTGAAGTGGTGAAGACATTTAAATACCTCGGGACAGTTATCGACAATAAACTGTTATGGGATGAACAGTGCAAAACTACTCTCTCAAAAGCACAGCAAAGAATGTACTTTCTGCGAAAAATGAACCAGTTCCATGTTAACAGAAACATCCTTCATCTTTTCTATCAATCAGTCATCGAAAGTGTCTTATTATTCAGTTGTGTGGTGTGGTATGGCAGTTGTAGAAAATGCGATTTCATCAAATTGCAAAGGATTGTTAAGCAAGCTGGGAAGTTGACAGGGGAAACCAGGGTTCTAGACGAATTGTGTATCGCAAGAATTCTGAAGCAGGTTGATGGAATTTTGAGAAACGAAATTCACCCTCTCTACAAATGTTATACCCTCATGCGTTCCGGTAAGCGATTGCGCTCATTAAATTGTCGCACACAACGGTTTCTTAACTCATACGTTCCCCTGTCAATCCGCCTGTACAATCAAGCAAACCTGCTATAGCTTATAAAGATACTTACTACATGTAAATACACTTAGAAACAGTAACAATAATATTCGTATGAAATTTAATTAATTAATTATTGTGTTTTTTTTCTATTAATTGATGTTAATGTTTCATGTATATTGTATAATGTTGGACGTATTTGTATGTATTATTGTTATTGTGCGCTATTATTATTACTGCCATGAAAGATGTTATTGTCACTGATTAGCGAGCAAAATATAATATAATAATATAATAATATAATTTGTTTCCTGCAGATCCCAAATAAAGGCAGTTACTGGCATCGAAAGTCGGGCTAACGAGGGCAAAGTGGTCCGGTCCGACGTCGTTTTCAGCGCTGCAGCGAACATGTTTCTTGTGTTCGGATCGACTTGAGCTGTATGCCGCGCCGCGGCATGCCGATCCGATTTGTCATCACGGGGCCGCAAAAATACCTCGTATTATCCGTGTTCTCGTTATGTGCTCGTATCTTCCGTTTTTTAAGACATAGAAACGCGCATGTGACAGTTCGGGACCGGTGAAAAACCTCGTATAAACGTTGACTGTACACTGTCCTAGGATTGCATTGGGTGACGTCCGAATACGAAAACGCATCATACTGATCAGGTACCTTGATCAGGTACCTGATCTGTACTTTTTTACTATTGTAATGCGCATCTGTACATATTTGTATGAAACTTGCGCATAATAAATGAATAAATTTTTATTATAATAAATTATTTGTACCCAGACGTAATGTACAGGGCCAGACTACACATTTTTTCTTCAAATATCCCGCGCCTCGATTGACGTCACGAACAGCGCCATGTTAACGGAAGCCTATTTTTAAATTTGTAATTAAAATAAAAACACAATTTTTTAACCTTAGTTAATTGTTTATTCACATTCCACTCATAAAAATGTATATATTAACGACAAAAGCTTTATTTTGACAAAATACCACTGCCAGGTGCCTTTAAAGTATACAGATAGAATCAAAGGAAGAGGTGTTATAAAACAAATATTGACTGCTTTGTCTCGTGGCGTCGGGAAGATAGGCTGCTCCAGGGATCACCTCGAGTGACTAGTTTTACTACGCCACTCGAAGCAGTCAATATTTGTATACCAGCACCAACATCACCCCCTGCTCTCGCGGGCCTGAACGTGTACGTAATTCGTAACGAAGTACCAAACACGTCAACCCCTTCGCCATATTGAAGCATTTAGAGTGTCTCGGTTTTAATTACATGCACGCAATGCCTTCAGCAGGCTCTGGCAGCCATGGACAATGGGGATATACGTCAATGGATGTTGCAAGATAAGCTTATGATAAACGACGCCAAAACTGAATTCATTATTATTGGTAGTCAGTTGCAGTTATCTAAATTAACAATGTCAGATGTAAGAGTGGGTGATTGTGTTGTTTCACCGTCATTACAAGAATGCAACTTAGGCTGCTGGCTTGACTCAAAATTAACTATGAACAAGCAAATTACAAAGACTTAATTGTTCCACTGCATTTTATCATATTCATAATATCAGAAGAATCAGGAAATATATGTGAAGAGAGGCGTTAATTGTTTTGATTCACGCTTTTATTACTGTCCGTCTTGATTACTGCAACAGTTTATTTTATGGCCTATCGAATTCACAATTATCTAGACTGCAAAAAGTTTTTGTTTTTTATGCAAGTTCGCCCCAAACAAGGCTAAAAGCCACTCTTGGTAAGGGGCTACAAGAAGAAGAAGAACAATTATCAAATGTGAAAATAACTCAGGGGAGTAGAAGGTAGGAATTGATTTTCCTCATAAAACAGTCTAGATTGTAGGATGGTGGGAAACATGCACCAGGCAAGGAGTTCCAAAGAGAAGCAGTACGTGGAAAAAAAGCTGTTGGAATGGCTCCTTGTTCTACATCTCAGCAAATCAAGAGTGTATGGGTGAGAAGAAGCAGAAAGTCTGGTTTCACGCCCAAACATCCTGATAGGAGGAACTAGGTCGGACACACTGATGGCACATTTTCCATGAAAATATCTGTAGATAAGACAGAGGCTGGCTACAGACCTACGGTGGGAAAGAGGATTTAACTTTGATCCCAACCCTTCACCAACAAGATTAACAATACGCTTCTGCACTCTATCTAATAAAGATAAATGACAGGCAGAAGCTCCGGTCCAAATGTGACAACAGTACTCCATTAGGGGACGTTAAGTTGTCTTATACAGGTAGAGGGTAGCATCAGCAGGTAAAAACTTCCGAGCTCGATAAAGACAACCAACTCGCATGGAAGCACTCTTTGCAATGCCTGCGATATACCTCTCCCAACTGGCATTGTTGGAGATGGAGAAGTTCAAGAAGGCGAAAATCTGCTACCTCAGGCAAAGTCAATGGACCCATATGAATAGATGGAAATGAATCATCTCTTGAGCGAGACAGAGACAGAAGTTAAGTTTTCTTTGCATTGAAGGTTACTAGCCAATTATTCTCCCACTTAAGCACATTCTCTAAGTCATTATTATAGCGAGACACCCACCTCACAGCGAGAAGTTTTTGAAGAGTTTGGGGAAACACAGCAGAGGGTTGAATCATTAGCATACAAGGCAAGCTGAGGCAAAACTTCATCGGGCAAATCATTAATGTAAACAAGAAAGAGAGTTGGGGCCAAGTACTGAGCCTTGTGGAACACCGGAATTGATAGAACGGGTAGGAGAAGATTGACCCTCAAGGGCAACCTTCAACTTGCGGTTGGAAAGGAAAGCAGAGATTATAGATACAATTCTGCCTGACACGCCATATGACTGAAGCTTGTGGAGCTGGCCAGTATGCCATACTATGTCGAAGGCCTTGGAGATGTCCAATGCTACAACACGAGCCTCACCCCGTAAAGTCATTGGATTTCTCTCGCGACAACTCTTGTCCTATGGCCTGTGTGGTAAATATAATTGTGACAAGGTGCGCTGTGTTCTCTACGGAAGCGTATTTAGGACATGGCAAACAAAAAGTATTCGTTCTATTGAAACCAAATTATGGTTCACTGACAACCCCGTTTGTAATATTATACACACCTTTACATTTCTCAAAATAATCTTATTCATATAACAAAAAACAGCAATTAACGCCAAACGTAGGCGAGTTGCCATCCCCGGACAATAGATTATAGTCAATAGTAATGGCCCACGATGCACATTTCACCACTCCTGCAGTGCGAGTCACCGCTGGTGCGAGTAGTGTACCGCATGGCCGGGCCATTAACCAGCACGCACGAGACAAGCGATCGGGTGTAAAAATTGGCTGACTTTATAGCGAGCTGGTTCCGGAATCCCGGCTGCGCCACAACGTGTCTCCGTGCGTTATTCCCACTAGAAGCCGTTAGCATGCACCAGCCGCAGTTACAACCTCAGCCGCAATGTAGTGTCAGATGTTTTTTTAAATGTAGTCTCCCATTTTAATAAGGCTCGCCATATACATATGATAATAACCCCGGTGGTCATCTTTATTAGGCCCCGAAAATATGTATAGTTTATTTAGTTAAGCAGCTCATATTTTACCGGCAATGGTAAAATGATGCGAAACGACCCCACCCTCCCCCTGTTGACGCGTACACGACTACATAATTATTTTGTATGTGACATTAGGCCTATATATAGTATTTTAAAATCTAACTTTATTATTCCCACGTCGCCCGGCGGACTACATAGTGCCTCACGAGTGCAATGTTGCGCGATCGAGTAACTGTTAATTTGGGTTTTCTTCAAGTTCTCTTTTTTATCCCCCCCCCCAAAAAAAAAAAAAAAAAATTACTCTTGTTTTATTAAAGTTTGATTCCTATAGTTAAATCGATAGTGTTACCTTTTCTTTTTCTAGGTTGTGGTTCTCGATTATTTTTTCAAGGGGAATTTTTGCTGATTTGAGTTTCACCGTCCATGAACATGACCACCACGTAGGCCCTAATCACTATTCACTTTGCAAATTAGGTTTCTCAAAGTTTACTGAGGACTGGTGCGATGGTCCATTAGTTTTAATAGCACGCCTGAACATGATGGCGCATATTACCGCGAAAGTGTTTATTTTTTCAAATTCATTGTGCTGGGTCTCGACATTGGAGGTTCCTTGATTTGCACTGAATCACTGATGTGAGCTAGCTCATCACACCCATAAATGGTTTAAAATCCATCTTAAAAACAAGTCAACACTGTAATGTCCTTCTTTGAAGTGCAAGGTAGAATGTAGCTCTGAGTACCGGTTGGTGTGGGTCGCTGCCCTGTACATATCTGAAAGTGAAACGTGTATAGTTTGGTGCAATATTGTGACCTTGTTTTGTCCTGCTTTGATTTCTGTAAAAGGTAGGATGAACAACACACCCACTGAAACACCATAATTTATTTACATTAAAAATCAACAACTCTCATAAACCACTTTCTGCGCTCTCTTCAGGTCAATAGTCAAGATTTTATTTTAATAGTCATGTGGTCTCAATACTCCAAGCAACCCTGGTTGAAATTGGTTCAGTAATACATGTACACTTTTTAGATCGCTGAAGGTAAAATTAACTCCAAAGATCTTGTGATTTATCTGCGTAAAAGAATTTGTTCAGATAAATCATGTGAACTTAGTTATTTGAAAATGCTCGATAACGGCTTGACGGTCTCTTTTAGGGATTGGTCTACTCTACTCCTGGAAGACCGTCAGAGTCATGTGTGGGTCTATTTTGTACCCCCAAAACGGCCCAACATAGCCGGTGTGTGCCAACATACCTATGTTGTGCAAATGGAAATAAAATACTTATGCAAAACAAAGGGCCCCCCACTTTTAAAAGTGTTCCGCCGCCGCTGATTGCAAGTCATTATTTACCACATTATAACCACATTTCAGTTTATCAAAAACAATCCTATTACTTTGTTTTTCCACACAGGTCAATTTAATAATGATTTTGTTCCACTTTTCTTTGTAGAGACGTTAATGTAATGCAAAGAGACAAGATTTGTAAATCGCGCAGACTTAAAAGTTACAATACGTTTTTAATACATAAGCATATGGACCAAAATTTGAATAATCCACCCAAAATTATTTTATGCCAATTATAACTCAATAATCTTCGATACGTACACTGTAAAAATTGCGTTGAGAATATAAACACATTTCTAAGCACCTCGCTTGTACCCACTTTTTTAACACCTCAACATGTTTAGATTCTGCGTTTCTGTGACTTGTCTACCTCGAAACACGTTTTGCCTGTGACATGTTTATCTTGAAAGTGTTTATAAGGTTGCTAGATCGTGGGTACTGAACATGTTTATAATGCATGACGTGTTTAGAGATAATGTCAGAGAATGCGCTTAGCTTCACATTTTGTCTCTTTTCTTTCAATTAAAAGAAAAGGGGAAATGTTGAAAAGCCAAGTACACATGTGCATTGCTCTGACATCTGTCTCTGAGCGCATACTGTATTCTGTAAAATAAAAAAAATTATAATAAATTAAATTGTGTTAATATTTTTGATTGAAGAGGGCTGTTGAATGTAGTTTACATTAAAGAGATATCAACAGCAAGGTTAATAGTACAAATAGCACTTAATAGTACAAACACAGCTGAGAAACTTCCTATTGCTTTAAGTTATTTTTAATAAATTCTCTGAATCCATCATTACACGTTTATATATAAACGGGGTTTTTTCTTCAATATTTCAGCCAACTGGCACTACTGGCAAAAGAAATGTTTGATCATATATGTATTCGTGTTGATGAAATTTACATTTGGAAGAAAACATGAGTAAAAAATAGATCTGCATGTTTCTCCCACTTTATCTCCGGTTTATTACCGGAATATGTGCTGTTGCCTCTTTTATTTTGTACGAGAGTCTTGTTAACCATGTCGTCCATCATCCTGAAACTAATCGGTGGAATTGGCCGTCTCAAGAGGCATGTGTTTGGAGCGGGAATTCTGAACATAACCGTCAGATCGTGAGCACAGACAATCATAATGTTCTTCTATCGAACATTGCAGTAGATTGCTCCAAACAATGGCACAATGCCCGGTAACTATCGACGCACAATGCCCGGTAACTATATGGACGCCGTGACGACCGCCATTATACTCGATGCATTACGCATACAGCCCTGTGCTGTACAGTGCTATTCCAGACAACAGCTATTTGACCTGCGTAAAAATACAGGCCCTATTCCAGATACATCCTTATGGTTCCTGAAGGAGCTGGGAATAATTCGCCGTCATAGGGGCCGAAGAGCTTGTTATACACACATGTTTAAGAAAATAAAAACTGCTAAGTCTCACCAAAACAGTAAAACGAACAACAGGGCAAATCGTACCACAAACATTGCTAATCTTCAATCAATCCCCCGTGTAGAGCCATGTACAAATTTTACTGTTCACCCATGGAATGCCAACTCCCTTCGAAACAAAACTGTTACCTTGTTGGATCATTTACTGTTGTATGATGTTGATATAATGTTGATAGTGGAAACCTGGCTATCTTTGGAAGATACTGTCATAATCGGTGAATGCAAACCCCCAGGTTACGCGTTTCTTAATTTCCCTCGTGGAAGTGTCAACTATGGAGGAGGGATTGCCACTCAGTGTAGAAAGCACTCAATTTATGTGCTACACCATCCGATTTCGACTCTATTACTTTTGAACACGCTGTCATCACGATAAAGAATTCCATTAGACTAATATGTATATATCGTCCACCTCCATCTCGTGCTAATGGTCTGAAAACATCGGAATTTCTTGATGAATTTGAATCGTTTCTCGAGGAAGTCTCAGTTACACCCCATAAAGTCGCCTTGTTTGGGGATTTCAACGTACACATTGACATGCTGGGGAAGTGGGATACAAAGCAATTTACAGAAATTGTTAATAACACTGGCTTTAATCAACTCGTCTACGGTCCAACTCACAAGTTGGGCCACACACTTGATTTAGTGATATCCCGCAATGATGACGATCTCATACAGGATGTTCAAGTTGACCCCTTACATCATTCCGATCATCATGTTGTCACATGTATCATCACGTGTGAAAAGCCCCCTGCACCAAACATCACTACGACCCTCCGTGAGTACAGAAAAATGGATCATGAGAGACTGAGTGTGCTACTTCGTGATCGTTTCACTCATGGTTTTTCAGATAGTGACAACCCCAACACACTTGTCGAGTCCTATTTGTCCATTACATCTTCGGCCTTGGATGAAGTCTGCCCTCTGATTACTAAGGGTGCACCCCACTAAATATGGAGAAAACAGAGCGTCGAGCTCATGAATATGGTTAAGGACCACATCCAACTCTGGAGCTCCACTCTCTTTGACCACTCTCTCTGATCCATAGAAATAGGCCTACATAGACATATACACTGGTCCACCCCTTTTGTCAGTTATAAGTGAGGGGCAAAGTAGATTGTTCTGGTGAGGCCACTACAGGAACACATGTAGGCCTAAATTTCAGACCCTTTGTTTGTTCCAAAACTTAAATTGTCTGCTGATATAACCCTTACCTAACTCTAACTTGCAACCTAACCCTACCTATTTTTCTACTTGGAATATGAAACAATTATTGCACTGGGTATAAGAATGGTTTAAAGCCCATCAACTGTAAATTCTCCAGTTCATTTGCCCATTGCCCGCCCCTCCGTTGCTATCACCAGGGATCCTCCCACCTAAAAGGTTCAATTTAAAGAAAAACAACACATTCTCAAAATGTTTCATCAGAACCGTAGGATATATTGTCAAGGAATTTACAGACAGAGCAAAAACTCTGTGGGTAGTTCAAATGGAAGAAAAACATTACATGAGAGGAAATATCTAATGTGTGTTTGTATCACTATCAGGCATGCTCATTCATTTGAAAATGAATTTTATAACAAACGGTTTCAAACGCTATTTTTTAGACCAACTCGTCCGATCCAAGGCGTCCCTTTAAAGACCAGGCTCCCTTGGTACTGCTGAGGATGAGGAGTCGTTCAGAACTCAAAAAGCTCGTGTCAATAAACTCATTACTGACTCTAAGATAAGCTACTTCTCTGACAAATGCCATAATTCTAATACGAAAGATCTGTTTGTTAATGGTCTACTTAATAAGTCCACTAAATCACTCCCTGTTTACGATTCCAAGAGTGACCTTGCTGAGAATTTCTTGTCATTTTTCATCAGCAATATTTCATCAGTCATTTTTCATCAGCAATATCTCTTCCGTTAGGTGCCCTGACTTCATCAATGATCAACAACCCTCTATTGTTACAGATTCTACATTGTCAGTTTTCCAACAGTTACCTATTAAACAATGTCGTCGAAAGTATCATCAAGCGGCTCTCGAGTAAATCATGCCCGCTTGATTCTTTACCGACTTGGTTAGTTAAGGATAATATTTCTGTTCTGTGCCTAATAATTACTAAGGACCTGGGTGAACCGTTTCAGTCTTCCTACAAAAGGCACCATAGCACCGAGACTGCCCTCCTGAAGGTCAAAAGTGACATTGTCAGTTCTCTAGATAAGAACAAAGCTGTCGCTATGGTCCTGCTTGACATGTCGGCTGCTTTCGACACAGTCGAACATGACACTCTCTTGGATAGACTGGAGACTAACTTTGATATAGATGGTACTGTTAAATCCTGGTTTAGCACATATCTCAAGAACCGCACCACCAGAGTCTCTATTAAGGGTACTCAATCCAATGAACATGTTTTCACTTACTCTTTGCCTCAGGGTTCGGTTGTGGGCCAACAATGTTTCATTATGTACACCAACCCTATTGGTACGATTATCCGTAACTATGATATATCTTTCCATGCTTATGCTGACGATATACAGCTTTATGCAGTATTTGACCATACAACACCGGGTGACTTTCAGCGTATTCTTGAAAGACTGTCATCTTGCGTCTACTCTATCAACAACTGGATGGCTCAAAATATGCTTCAACTGAATACTGACAAGACCGAATTCTGTATTTTTGGTTCCAAACGTGTACTATCTTCTCTCCCAGATCTTAGCTTAAAACTGGGAGACATATCCATCCCTGCCTCTACATCTATTAAGAACTTGGGCGTGATCTTGGATGGTTCACTCAATATGTCTGGTCACGTGAGCTCCTTATGCAAAACCGTGAATTTTCACCTGCGCAATCTCTGGCGCATTCGACGGTTCATCACCCAGGACGCATGCCACCATGCCGTCAGAGCCCTTATCCTGTCCCGCCTCGATTATGCCAACTCTCTTCTGTTCGGCACAACCGGGAAAGATCTCAAACGGTTGCAACGCCTGCAAAACAGGGCTGCCAGGTTAATCTTTTCGTGTGGACGGGATGGGGCATCTGCCGACCTGTTGGTTGAGCTACACTGGCTTCCACTTAAAGAAAGAACCGTCTTCAAGATCTTGCTGTTGGTTTATAAATGTCTACATTCTCAAGCACCACAATATATGGTTGATCTCATCCAATTACAAAATGCTAATGCTCCAGATGCACTCAGACACAGACTCCGCTCATCCTCTGATCAGACTCGGCTTTCTATCCCTAGGTCCAAAAAGAAAGCCGGGGATATTTCCTTCATCGTTGCTGCTCCCCGTCTGTGGAATGACTTACCAATTCATCTGAGAGAGTCAGAGTCTGTGTCTGTCTTCAAGCGTCGTCTTAAGACTCACCTTTTCCCCATTACTTTTTGATCTGTCTTGGTTTTGTCTTCTAGTGATCTTTTGTCTTATTTCGGTTTATTTTACATGCCACTGCCCCCCCCCCCCACACTAGGCGCTCTGTTCTTTGTATAGCGCGGTATAAATGCTCTTTATTATTATTATTATGGTTTCTCCGAGGCAACAGCAATGTTCGTGATTTTTTCAGCACAAATTATTGGTATCAAAATATACCAACTTGATGTCTAAAACGTTTTAAATTCAAAACATTCCCATTTCGATCTAAACATCAGTGTCAGCCCCAGCCATTATCAATCCACCCCTCTACCTGGTGCCAATTTTAGGTTTTCTGTAATTTATCGCTGTATTTTTTTATTTTTTTTTACAAAGATCAGTAATCAGAACTATATTACGTTCATTCATGACTATGACCTCAAAATATTGGCGATACAAAGAGAGGTGTGACTTGCACTGTAGTATTGTGACATGTATACATGCAGTAGGCCATGTCTGTGTAGCCTAAAAGAAACAGTAGACAACTTGATTACCTTTTTCGAATGAGATAAAATCTTAGCAGCTAGCTCTGTAGTCTTTAGATGAAACAAAACTTTGGTTTTAAAATTCTGAACTTTCCCTTTAAGAGCTGTGTTTGATTCACTTACTCTTCACTTTCAGTTCGTTAATGCTGAGCCACCACAAAGTCATATCATTTTTGAAGTTTGTACTCTTTAAGAATTTCCTTGAAAACATACTAAGGAATGAAGCTAATAATTTGTTACTGTTTTGGTTATGAAAGTTGCACCATACATATAATTTTGGACAAACTAAAGGTATCACCGACGCCACGAAGTAGCACACAGTGTACAAACCACTTTTTTCAGATTTCAGTTTTTTACATATTTAAACAATGTTAACCGAGGCCTACAACTTTATGAAGTTTCAACACTTCATGAGCTTTACTTTTTTTTACTTTGCACCGAACCTGACATTTTTTTGACGCCACGAAGTAGCACTGAGATTCAATTTACCATTGAAACACACGGCGCGCACACACCTCAAAAGTGAAATAAAAACGTTTTCACGAAGTAGCACTACAATCTTGTTGTGTGTAGCGCGCGTGACCTAGATTATCTAGGTCACAAACACGCATAGTATACATGGCAGTGCTACTTCGTGAAAACGAAAAAGGGCCCTTTTCGTTAATTTTCGACGTCACGAAGTAGCACGCAGTTTTCTTACTTTATTGCTTCTTAATTTAGGACGAAAAACATTAACAAGCACCGTTTATATGAAGTTCAATGCATCAAGTCTCCACTGTACGAAAACTAGTTGAAAAAACCCTGAAGTTTGTAGGAAAGCTTAATTTTAAAAAGCGTTCAACTTTAAACGCCGTTTTCTCAGATTGTTCCTTTTTACTGGTATCTACCTCTGTGCTACTTCGTGGCGTCGGTAACGGTACGTATATAGTCATTGAAAGAACACCATCCCGAGGCAAGCATGCGATGACTTCTCCATCACTGCCAAGAGCCCGCTGGTTAAAAGGGCACCCTTCATCCTTTGGGAAGGGGTGTCCCTTGCTAAGAAGCTGCCGTCAAGTTTTTTCCCTGAAATTAAAATAAATTACCATATTTAACATTTCATTACAAACAGGTGTAACTATAAAGTTACCTTTGTTATTTTAGTTTTACTAAAATACATTTTCTGCTGTGTTATACGCACTGTATATAGGCCTACTCAGTACTGTTCAAGTCCTGCTGGAAAAATACACGGGTATACTCTCGGGTGGGATTTAAACCCCGACCCCTTCATCAGCATGCCTGTAGATTTTCCCCACAGGTATTTGAAAGTACTGAGTATATAGTGCGTATTACACTTACACATCAGTTTTATGGCATATTATTTTTCTACACAACACTTACAGTAAACCTTGTATCATAATTTCGTTATCAATATGAATAGAATGGGGTCCATAACAGACCTGGTGACATAATAGTGAAGAAAAGTACTTCACTCCTATACCAAATATTTCACCTGGACCATTAGCCTTGACGATTGCTTATTTATGTACCGAGAATAAAGTGCTTACAACAGTTTCACATCAGTTTTATGGCTGATTTTTCGACACAACACTAGCCTTGATGATCATTCTTATTTACGTACCGAGTATAAAGGGCTTTACTACAGTTTTACACATCAGTTTTGTGGCATATTTTTCTACACAACTAGGCTATAAACATTGTTTTACCTGGACCGTTAGCCTTGGCGATTGCCTCTTTATGTTCTATTGAGTAAAAAGTGCCAGTTACACATCAGTTTTATAGCATATTTTTATACACAGCACTAACAGGAAACATTTTATCATAATTTTGTTATCAATATAAATAGGGTCCATAACAGACCTAGGGTGACATAGTGAACAAAAGTACTTCATCCCTATAAACATTATTTTCATGGGCGTCAATCCGTCTTGAAATGTGGGGGGTGGCATTAAGAGTCATAGCACCGTAAAGTAAACATACAGTAACCTTTTTAAGTCCTCTTGCTTCCAACTTGAGGAGCTACAAAAGTTTTGTACTAATAGTGTGGGGGCATGGCACATTAAAGTAAGGGGCCTACACGAGTTTAAACAAACCTTCCCACGAAGAGATGCTTGAATCTTGTTGGGTGCTGTGTGGAAGGTCTTGACTTGGGCTTGGCTCAGATCCGTTGTATAGCTTGTGTGATGCGAGGCCGATGTACGGGAGAGTAATTACTTAAACTCTGGTCGTTCTGGTGGTGGTAGGCTTGGCTTAGGCTGGTTGAAGTTGAAGGTCTTGTATCCGTTGAGTCGTAGCGATGTCTTGATGTGATGAAGTTCCTGCTTCAAGCTGTCTTGGTCGGAGGTGTCGAAGGCACGGCGGACCAGCGTGTTCTGGACACATGGTTGTACCCGCAAGTTTACTACTGTACTATTTATAGTTACTTCTTACTTTCAACACCATGGAAAGCTTCAAACACCACTTAAAATTGCAAATCTAAACCCGTTTAGCTTTTTGACTTGTTGAAATAGATACCCATTTAGCTTACAACATTCAATTTCAATTCAATTCAATAACATTTACTTCCATTTCACATATCTCATGTGCCGGTATCATACAAAATGATGATTTACATCAAAAACAGAATACACTAATGATAATAGTAGGAGTAGGGCAGAGTTAGTGAAATGGAGGCAAGCCCCGGTAAGCGTTTGCTTGATTTGGGAATGCCATACAAGACAAGACAGACAACGGACAAAAAAAGACATCCATGTTTAGGAGAGTGACATAGTGGGCATTCCACAGGTTGTGACTATGATCCCTTTTCTTTAATCTTTTCTGTTTTAAACATTGTGGGCATGAGCCCACAACACGAGAAAAGCCCACAAGTACAGATCCTACTTACAAGTAGCCCCTCAATGTAGCTCTTGTAAGCACAGACAGACAAAACATACGGACAGACAGACAAAAGAAACAAACAAAAAAGACACTATCAGGAATTACTGCAATAATTTACATGAATACATAAATTACTACGGTAGATAATGATAATAATAATATGCATTAATAAACTACAGAAAAATAGCTAACAAAGAGCAGATTTACAGGTAGGCTTTAACTTTACGTTTAAATACGTGCAGTGTAGATGAGCTTTTGATATCACTAGGAAGATTGTTCCAGTTGGCTGCACCAGAGTACCGAATCGTGTGTTTGAAAACTTGTGTCCTGCGCTTAGGAATATGAATGTTTGTTGAAGTTCTGGTGTTATAGTCGTAAATGTTGTAATTAAATTTAAAGAGCGATTGGAGGTGAGTGGGAAGTGCTTTATTGAAGAATTTGTACATGAAGATGTTCTGCTGATATTTATTGATGTTATCGAGGTTAAGTAGGTTGAGCTCTTTGAATAGAGGATCCGTATGAGCAGTGTAATGAGCTTTTGAAACTAGGCGAACGGCTTTCTTTTGAAGGATGAGCAGTTTGTTGGTGTGTGTACGAAACGTGGGGAGAATAAGAGAGCAATAAAGTATACGGAGAACTCTGGTTGGAAAGAAGTGTTTAAATCTGCGCATAATGCCGATGGATTTTGAGACCTTACCAGCAATTTCATTTATGTGGTAGGACCAATTCAATTTGCTGTCAAGCATCACACCAAGGAACTTAGTTTTATCAACACATTGAATAGGCTCATTTAGCAGTTTAACAGTGAGGTTTGAACAATTACAACGCTTCCTTTTACTGTGAAAGATCATAAAGTTACATTTCTTTACGTTAAGGGAAAGCCTGTTGGCTTTCAGCCACTCACAAACATTAACTAAATGACGATTGACGTTGTCAAATAAAGTAGGGAGGCTCTTATCCGAAAGAAATATGTTTGTGTCATCTGCATAAAGGATAAAAGAAAATAAATCAGAAGTGGTCGAAATATCATTGATGTACAAAATAAAGAGTAGCGGGCCTAGGAGCGACCCCTGGGGTACTCCATGGGTTACTATTCTGAAGTCAGAAATAATGTTGTTGTATTTGACACATTGGGAACGATTTGAGAGATAGCTTTCAAACCAATTATGTGCTATGCCACGGATCCCATAGAAGTCAAGTTTCTGCAATAGAATCCCATGGTTGATAGTGTCAAACGCTTTGGACAAGTCCAGAAAAATCCCCATGGCATATTTGTTGTTCTCAAAAGCATTAGTAACTTTGTTGGTGAGGTCAATTAGAGCTGAGGACGTTGAATAGTTGCTTCGGAAACCATACTGGTTATCACAAATGACATCGAACTTATTTAAAAATTTGACTGTTCTATCATACACAACTTTCTCTAGAAGTTTGGACAAACAGGACAGTACGGAGATAGGTCTATAATTGCTTAAATCAGAACGATCACCACTTTTGTAGACGGGCGTTACTTTGGCTTCCTTCAGTTTACTAGGAAATACACCCGAGGATAACGAGGTGTTAAGCACATGACACAGTGGCTTACTAATCTCATGAATGACCGATTTAACAACACCTGGATTGAGGTCATCCAATCCTGGAGCCTTGTTGTTTTGAACTGACCCAGCAGTTCTTTGGATTTCAGGCTCACTGACATGTTTCCAAACATGTTGACATGTAGACCTAAACCCGTTTGAATTGTGGTCTAGTCTAGGCCTAGTTGGTAAGACATCTGCTCTGGAATGGCAAAGGTGGGTTCGAATCCCACCCGAGTAATATGCCTGTGATTTGTTTTTCACAGGACTCGGGGAAAGTACTGAGTATACAGTGCTTTACACACATCGGTGTACGGGTAAAACCACATATAATATTCTTTATCCCCGATGCAAATTTAACATCTATTAAATACGTTTGAATTGTGTTTAAATCCTAAACGTCACTTCAAACCAAGATTAACAACCTAAACACGTTTAGCTTTTTGACATGTTAATAGACACCCATTTAGCTTACAAACACTTTTCTAAACGCGTTTTCGTTTAAACATGATTTAAAAGTGTTTAAAGAGCGGCTCTATAGCATGCTCTCAGTATTTGAATTATTACCTTTTTATGGCCGAATAGACATCGTAGATACCGGTTAATAACCATTTTACACTTAAAGTTTGCATTTAGTAATAAAGCATTCAAGTCAAAAATGCACCTGTCCGCGCGGCCAAAAGTCAAAAACTGTTTATCTATGATAATGATATGCATTGACCCCTTGACGTCGTTGGCGGATAAAAACTCACGTTTAGCATTATAAACACAATGTCTCTTTGCTTGGAAAACAAAACAAAATCAAGAAGAAACCCAACTTACATCATACAGTAAAATACTCTTTCTGTCCATCCAGAGTATTGTGTAATTGTAAAATGAAGCCTACACGTTGGGTAGTTTTTCGCTATGAAGCTAAAATTTCCACGGAACTTAACTAAGCTCCGCAGACCATGAGCGTGTGGACCAGTGCTGTATACGGTTTGAGCGTGCGCACACCAGCGATGATTATTGCAATGTCATGGGAATAACCGTTTTCTCGTGCCGTGTGTGTATGTTAGGGTTGAATTTGACGTGTAGAGCGATGTACTGAAAATCAAGCCGAGCTGCGAAATCGCGTCGCCTCTCAAAGAACGAAAACCCCCAAATCATAAATCCTTTGTAAACTGGCTTGCTGATTATTTGCCTGTTGGATCGTCCTCTAAAGAGTCACATTTACGGCCGTATTGATTGCAAATGGTGAAGTTTGGCGGTGTATTTGCGTTAGCTCAGTGCATTCATATAGGCAGGTCCAAACTAAATAGATTTTGGGCTGGGAGTGTTTCGAGGAAAAGACATTTTTACCCTGTTTTAGCGTGAGGTAAGGGACTCGTAATGATTTTTTATATTTCTTGGGGACTCCATCTATTGGAAAAGTGTAAAAGCTTAATATTTCCAGAGCACCTAGAGCCGCTCTTTAAACCCTGAACGCTGTTTTTACAATGTACACTTCGTGAATATCCGGCGTGGCGCGATGGACAGTGCCACTGACTTGGGTACCAGGGAGGCCCAGTTTTGAGGCGCGTGACAATTTTCATTTTTTTCTCTCATACCAAAAATTAAGAATAGGCCCTTCTAATTTTACTAATATATTTATGCTTCCCGTATTTCAATGGATATTAACAACTTTCTTCTTTTCCTAATTTCTGGCTCCCGATGGATTGTAGGAAGACCACAATAGATGAAATTCCTACGTTTAGGGTTTTCGTTACAAGGAATTGGATGGGGATAAGTTACATACCATCTTGATACCCTAACAAATATATATAGCTCTATGGTATAAACACAACTTGTTTTTCCTCGTGACGTCATCAGGTGTCAAGTTACGGTATTTGAAAGCCCATATCTCCAGAACCACGAGTCAAAAAGTCGTAATGTTTTTGCTGTCTTGTAGCTTACAACACTTGTGACATTTTATTCATAAAAATAACCCCAGTTTGACCTTTAGTTGCGGTCCAAACAGAAAGCTCTAAAATGTAAAAAAAATCGTATCTCCTAAACCACGTTTCATAAGCCGTAATGTCTGTGCTGTCCTGTAGCTTAAAACACATGTGACGATGTATTAAAAAAGATGACCTCATTTTGACCTTTCCTTCCGATCCAAACAGGAAGTTCAAATTATAAAAAACATATTTCCTGAACCACATGTCATAAAGTCATAATCTGTGTGCCGTCTGGTAGCTTTCTGCACATTTTGGGGCATTTTATTCAATTCAATTTAATTTTGGTCCAAACAAGAAGTTCAAATAAAAAAATCATATCTCCCGAACGAGGAGGGATTAGGGTACAGCGCCGCATTTTGAAATAAGCTACAGTATCAAACGTGAAGACGTTAACAACTTTCTTGTCCCACGTAAAGTCATTGGATTTCTCTCGCGACAACTCCTGTCCTTGTGGCCTGTGTGGTAAAACAAATTGTGGCACGGTGCGCTATGTGTTCTCTACGGAAGCGTATTTAGGACATGGCAAAAAAAGTATGTGTCCGATCATCAAACTTTTTTCGTCTAAGTTCATTCACACGATTTCAGAAGAATTGTTTTAGAAAAACTTCATCAACACTCCGCTCGTTATGTAGGCGACAGCGTAAGCGTAGAAAAAAGACCGCCCGGTTTGTTGCGGGTGCAGCAGTCTTGTTTGCGCTGGAGACCTATTCGGCTGAAAACCACATGGTTTACGGTTCTTGTGCGAACGCATTACGTTGGAGAAATCACCGTGTAGCAAACCAAAAACTTGGTGGGGGTTGCAATAGGGCAAGAATTATACCTGAATGGGGAAAGTTGTAGAATGCAGAAATAACCCTCTCAACCAGCGGCGTAACTAGGGTAAAATTTCAGGGGGGCACAAGGGGTGCACCATTTTTTCAAGGGGGGCACTCCTGGCCAAGTTTCCGTTTGCCTTTTTCTTTAAAACAAGCCCATGCCCGTAATCTGGGGGTGGGGTGGGGGGGGGGGGGGGTCGGACGCCCCTTAAAAAAAAATTAACATAACAAATAAAATAAACAAATAAACAATAAGAAATTAAGAATAAAAAAGTCTGCAAAAAATATACTAATTAAAAAGTCTGCATTGTAACTGTGCAACTAATAAATAACACACTAATCAAAACGTTTGTTAAGTCTGTATATTATCGTTAAATTATGACATTTTTTATAACATTAAACAATATGCAAAGATGTAAATAGATAACGCAATGGGTGGCATACGCCGTCTGAGCATTAAATATGCAGATATAATATTGATACAAAGTTGTAATTGAGTTGTTTTCAGATATAATAACAATATCATAGCGCAAAAATGGTGCACCAAATGGCTTGAATTGGGCATTCTTTTTTACAAAATTTCGAACTTCTGAGAGGGGGCACATCCTCCTCCCACTCCCTCCTACGTCGCATACCTGCAAGGGCATCGCTAACGTGCCGATGTACATTTTCTTTCATATTCGCCCCCCCCCAAAAAAAAAAAAAAAAAAAAACAACAACAACAACAACAATAACAAATATTTAAAACAATTCTGGTTACGCCCCTTTTTCATCGCCTTTTTTTATGTAACTTACTATTTTGTTTAATGATAATCTGACGTGAGTGTAATTTGTTTCATATTTTCTGCATGTAAATGGAAATATAGTTTAAAAACATCTCATCCAAGCGCATAAAATGTAACAAATTTCCAATCACAAAAGTCCAGATTTCAAATGGGGGCACCGGGCACGTGCCCCCCCCCCCTAGTTACGCCACTGCTTTCCATGGCTATAGGGTCAGTATATAAAGAGCAAAAATTAACAATAAACTCTATCCCATATATTTACTACTTTAGCCAAACAAGAACATACTCAGTAATAAAAGGACACAACAAATGTTACAATAGAATATATGACCAAAACTTAAATCATCAACCTGAAACAATTTATTCGCTACGAAAGCCCTGCCGTGCCATGTACTGAAGTATTGTTATCAGCGGAATGTATTTCGTAGTAACTGACAAATAAATTGTCTCGAATTAGGTCATATAATTCGTTATTACGAATTAGTAATTGTTAAAGCTCATGAAGTAATTTTGTTTTTACGAATTAACAATTTGTTATTGCGAATTAATAATCCATTCTAACGAATTAAGTAATTCGTTATAACGAATTTACAAGTGGCCCACCTCCACGGTGCGACTGTATGGCCGTGTTCAAATTTACTTCGGCAGTGGCTACATGTCCAAAATGCCAAAAAGTTCTTTAAATCACAATGTCGTTGTATTTAGTCAACGGCCTAAGCCAAAGCCGAAATCATCAATTTGGACAAAGCCGTACAGCAGCACCGTGGAGGTGGCCAACCTGTTCCTTGATATGAGGGTTTAGTTCGCTTTACGTACCTACTAACGTATGAGACCTGTTCCTTGATATGAACGGTTAGTTCGCTTTACGTACTTACTTGTGAGACATGTTCGTTGATGTAAGGGGTAGTTCGCTTTACGTACTAACTTCTGAGACCTGTTCCTTGATATCAGGGGTAGTTCACTTTACGTACACTTCACGTACTAACTTATGAGACCTATTCCTTGATATACAGGGTTATTTCGCTTTACGTACTATAACTTGTGAGACCTGTTCCTTGATATGAGGGGTAGTTTGCTTTACGTACTATCTTGTGAGACATGTTCCTTGATATGACGGGTAGTTCACTTTACGTACGAACTTGTGATACCTGTTCCTTGATATGAGGGCTGTTTTGCTTTACGTACTAACTTGTGAGATCTGTTCCTTGATATGAGGGGTAGTTCAACATATACTTCAAAAAAAAAGACTCGCCAAATATACTTCCAAAAACAAAATTTGCTAAATATAGACTTCCAAAAAACAAGACTCGCCAAATACATACTTCCAAAAAACAACATTTTTTTGCTAAAAATATAGACTTCCAAAAAACAAGACTCGCCAAAATAATATACTTCCAAAAACAAGACTCGTCAAATATAGACTTAAAAAACCCAAGATTTGCTTAATATAGACTTCAAAAAACAAGACTCGCCAAACATATACTTCCAAAAGACAAAAAGACTCGCCAAATATAGACTTCCAAAAGAACAATACTTGCCGAACTGCAAAAAACAAGTTTCTCCATTATATCATTCTGTGATAAAATGTTTTATGCACTGCAATACACTTCCTGGATAGCGCCCTCTGTTGTATTACTTACATGGCGGTTACGTAACCGTGAAATTGCTTTCCCAGGGATGCACAGTATTCCCAAGATTCGCAATGATTGGCCGGTCGGGACCAATCAGAACCGATCATAACAATGACAACGTGGCGAGCGGACGCTGACAGTAAATTTGAATCACTTCAGTTACAGCTTTTCTTTAAACCGGATCATTCAACCCACCTCCGTCCCCTTCTCCAACCTTAGTGTTTGGTTTAAGTTTTGGGCTGCAAAATTGTTGGTCAAACAGTCCGATTGTCATTTTGCATCTGCCATTAAATATTATTGGGGTTTTTTTGGTATGGGATTAGGTCTTACATTGCCTCATTTGGTAATATTATTTACCACTAAATGTTTGTTTGTTTTTACTGACTACAGCCGAAATGTAGCATGCTTTTAGCACCCGTCGGTTCAGACGGGGCTAATATTCCGACCGGTAGCAACCGATGGAAACTTCATTTGCATGCAATGCTGTAAAGATAATTTGTAAGGGTTTGATCAGCCCGGGCCGCTCGTTGCCCGTGTTTTATGTGGGCCGCTCGTTGCCCATGGGCCGCTCGTTGCCCGTGTTTTATGTGGGCTGCTTTTGCCCGTGGGCCGCTCGTTTCCCGTGATTTTATTTGGGCCGCTCGTTGCCGTTGGACCGCTCGCATATTGATTTTGTTACACCGCAGAGAGGGGTTTTGTACTGTAATACTGCCAATTCCTGTCTTGAGATGAGACTACAAACATTTATGCCAATAAAGGTTTAGGTTTAGGGTTAGGGTTAGGGTTAGGGTTAGGGTTAAGGTTAGGGTTAGGGTTAGGGTTAGGGTTAGGGTTAGAGTTAGGGTTAGGATTAGGATTATGGTTAGGGTTAGGGTTAGGGTTAGAATAACTATGGCAAAACAAATCTTGTTGGGGTTAATTTTATACCATGCGTGTTTTGTCCTGTGACATTAATTTGTGCCCCCTCCCCACTCCCACCCCCTCCAGGTTTACAGGTAAACATTGTTATCGTAAACAAAGACAAAACTTTGAGGCTCATTGAATCATTCAATATTTTTGTAATTCCATGATACACAGAAACTGCAGAGAAGAACATCTTCACTTGAAAAATTCGTTGGAGGAATGTCTCAAGGTGCAGGCGCGGGAGGTCCTCACAATGGGGAGGAGAGTATGTCAGAGGAGGAGGACGCGGGGACTTCCCAACAAGCCAAGACCAGGAAACTACGGAAACTACCGTGGGAGAAGCCGAAGCTAGACAACCATTTTGCTGCGACCTCTACTGCGGTAGTTTCCAGACTTCTGCCCAAATTCATCATGTCTGATTAACTCAAGCCGTCCGGCCCCTGAGGGAACACCCTCTTGGGCTGTACTATCATAACATCGTCTGCTCAGGACTATAAGGTCATTGGTGCAATTTGTGTGGATTTCATCAAATTGCTTTTGCATATTTTGGAGCTCCTGGTAAATGGTGTTTATTGATCGAGAGTAAATAAATCAATAAAAATATAAATCAATAAATCAATAAATTATTATAATTATTATTACTAGCGGGAAACCCGCGCTACGCGCGGGTCCCGCTAGAGTTCCGCGCTGTTCCGATTTCACAAAGCACTAAGATTGTTCTTAACTTTGTATCAATCTTAATCGCTAAGCAAAGTGTGATGTCACAATACAAATTACCCTGTCCCTGTTTGTACCCCGCTTCGTTTATTTTTTTCCCGTTCAGTTTATTATTTTCCTGTCCCGTATCATTTATTAGTCCATTTTCTTGTTTTCCTTTCCCGTATTATTTCCCCAGCCCCGTTAGTTTTTTCCGTCCTGATCATTTTTTCCTCGTCCCGTTTTTTCCCGTTTGTAGTGCGTTTAAGTCGAATTGATTTTGTTCCCGTCCCGTTCATTTCCCCCGTTTGCGCACTTGTATACGCGTTTTTGCAATGTTGTTTGTTTTGTGCAAATTCCTACACTGCGGGTCCCGCTAGACAGGTCTACTGGGCAGTTAGCACACCTGAATACCTGCTACGCATAACAATGTGCACTGTTGATGATCTGATCATAGTGCAAGGGGGTGATGCGCAATGACCACGTGACAACAGTAAAGTTGCGATGACATCATCAGATCACATAAAGACATCAGTGTTAGTGTTAGTTTAACTGTCAACTGTCACTTGTATTTAAAAATAAACATTATTCAGGAAACACCCATCAAATTTCTTTATTGGAAATCGTTAATGTTTCACCAATGAAAGTAACTGTGGAAGTGTCAAAATATCGATAATGTTGAACCTAAGAATAAGCCAATAAGCCATAGACTTAAAGAAATTTAAATCTGGTTAAACGTGCTAGCGTAATAACAAAAAACAGTTTGAAATTGAAGTATTGTGTTAGTGTTTTATCTCCTTAAACGTGTTAGCGTAATTGTTTAAGGTTTGTTTATTCAGTTTGTCATTATTGCTTCCTGGCATTTTTAAGGCGTGTTTTATTCAGTTTGTCATAATTTGCTTGAGGATATATGCATGTCCTGAAAAAAATGGAGCTGCCGCGGCGTGTTGGGGGAGGGGATGCCCTCGTCCCTCCGTAAAAAAAGGGTGCCGTTCCCCGTCCCACCCCCCTTCCTCTCCCCGTCCCACGTGCTCTATCTAACCCGCGCCTCCGTGCCTGCCTCCGTTCCCCTAGTCTGGTTCCCTGACCAAAGATTCCTTGACGTCTCTTGTTAAAAATCTTAGGTCAGGTATCACCCACGGTTAAAAATAGAGCATGACGCAACTTGTCAGGGTCGGGGGTCATCTCCAGGGAAACCATGTCTGCACCTTATCGAATATTAGACTCTTGCCAAATCCAGTCGATAAAACTGCGAGAGTATCCTCTGTAATTTCTTTTTTTAGGCACAACGCCTGCATTGGCTTTAAATAACAATAGCTGGCATTACGCCTGGTATTGATATTGGCCAAGGCCAGCTTTGACTTGAGCGTAAATTCAAAAACTCCTGGATCTACGGCCGACAGGACTGACATTATGATTCCATGGATTCTGTTTACACAGTGCAACCATAAACACCCGGAAATGTCCGACCATCAACGATACTGTCCGAATGTTGACGACAACACGTTCGGAACATTTCGGATATCTTCGAAAAAGGAGGAATTCCTCCTTTTTGGTCACGTGATTTTGGGTGATACCGGACCCTAAATTCGACAGAGCCTAGTCGGAGATTTTGGGGTCTGGGAACCAGACTACCGTTCCCCATGATCCCGTGCGTTGGCATTGTTCTTTGCTTGCACTGTACGCGCGCGCGGCCCATAGCAACAGTGAAAACGGCGCGCAAAAAACATACATTTTGGTGTTTTTTTGCTCATAAATCTGTCAATTTTGAACGGAATTTGTTCAAAAATAGATGAGTGTCAAGACGAAGTCAACTCCTTTCTTCCGTGTAAATTTGGCGAGGTTTGATGCGGTATCCGGGGAGAAGATCCAATAACTACACACACACACGCACCCACGTGTGTAAACACCGGCAATCGTGGACCCTCCTTTGTTCAACTCTTTGTGTTAGCAACCGTGGACCACAATGATTTCCTTTGTGATAGCAACCGTGGACCTATTATCCCTTTTGTTATAGGTCCACGGTTTGAATGTGGATACCTACCCACAACCGTACAAATCCGGTTTGTGGGGTACTACTATTGTTGTTCTATTATTCCCTTTTCTAAAGAATCCCCTCTTGGGGCCCAATTATTGTTCCATTGTTATTACCTTGTGGGGTCCATTGTTCCATTGTTACAAGTACCCCGTAAGTTGGCATGTGTAAGAACACACGTGTGTAAACACCGGCAATCGTGAACCCTTCTTTGTTCAACTCTTTGTGTTAGCAACCGTGAACCACAATGATTTCCTTTGTGATAGCAACCGTGGACCTATTATTTCTTTTGTTATAGGTCCACGGTTTGAATGTGGATACCTTCCCATACCCACACACACTCACACACAGACACCATTCGGCTATTTATAAGGAGATAACATCAAATAATAAAAGTGCATTAAGTCCCTGACAAAAAAAACAGCGATGCTGTTGAAACCCCTCAACAAACAATATCACCAAACCGTGTTCCTAAACCTGAGCATTGTGACCTTGACATTTGACCTCTAGAATTGAACTCACCACCGTTTTTATGGTCATTAATTTTTTGCGTAAACACCAAAGGTACGCCTTGTCTTTAAGGGTATGAAAGTAAATGTGGAGTGTAAATATTTGGTGTAGTTGTACGGCAATATAAAGTTATTGTGATAGGAATTTGAGAAGTTGGATCAAAAATGCAATTGCCAATATCAAAAGTGTATAGAAAGACCAGTGTGTCCCTAGACCTTGACCTTTGACCTTTTCACCCCTGAAACCATCCCAACTTTCCTTCTCCGAAGGTAACCCTCAACCAAGTTGCAAGTTCAAATATTACTTGTAACTCAAGTTACGGTCCGGAAACAAGCCGGACGAACAGACATCCTTACGAGAGCGAAATAGTGGGGTTTCCACAGGTTGTGACTATGTTCTCTTTTCTTTAATCTTTTCTGTTTTAAACATTGTGGAGTGAACCCCCAACCTCGTCCCCATGGTGTGTCGAGCAGTACGAGGTTGACCGCTCTCTCACCCTGGTATTGGATCATTTGCATATCCAAACTTTTTGGATACATATGCAAATTAGAATAGTCTGGCTGTGAACACGGTGAATACTGAATGAGTACAACTTAACATATTTACGTTAGACTTTTGTACACCAGTCGTTGTCCAATCGGGGTCCAAGTAAGGAGTGTCCCTCCCAGGGTTTACTATTGTAAACATGGTTGGAATAAAGTAAACCATGGGGACGAGGTTGGGTGAACCCCACAATCTCCAAAAAAACCACAAGTACAGTTCCTACCTAATACACAGGCCCGCGAGAGTGGGGGTGCTGTGGGTGCTGCAGCACCCCCAACTTTTTGGATGGGGGTGCTGGAATATACCAAAGCACCCCCTACTTTTAGTAAATGAGTTTAATAAATTCACCCTAACATGAACGTAAATATTGAAAAAAGTCATAAATGTATAAATACGTGCAAATGTCATATTTTTACAAATTACAAAAAATCATATTCGACACCAAGCTGTGGCCGGATGGCCAGCATTAAATCAATGTGATGCCCGTAAGACATGCATACGAGTGCAGGATTGAACGGGGTGACAGGGATTTTCAGTGTGTAGTCCTATTTTTCAAACGAGGTGGTTTTCTCATGTATTTGTGTATAAGACCTCGTGCTGCCAGCGTCCCAAGTATAGTATGGGTGGCCAATGGGTCAAAAAAAACACCCAAAAAAAGCAAACAAACAAACAAGCAAAAAAAAAAAAAAAACGTACGGTACAATCTCACAAATTGAAAGAGTTTACACAAAATAACATGAAAATTAAAATCACAAAACAAAGTGAAATACCCCCCCCCCCCAAGTGATAGGATGTCGAGCAAGGTTTCTTCATTTGTATAAATTTTCCTGATTTTAGTTTAATTTTATTTATTAAATTGTTAGCTTTAAATGTATTCATTCCAACAATATGTTTTTGGTGTGTTCTTTACTGCATCTTATAATATTATTGTAGGCCTAATTCACTGATGGGTGTTCACAAAGAGATAATAGGTGAACTCAAGACTGTTTTTGGATCATGTATACTGGCCATCACACCAGTACTGCATCACACCAACATACATGTACTACACTTTACTTTCAACAGTATTTTATTAGTTGCTGCATATAATGAGCGTTTCTCTATTGCAAGGTTTCTCTAGTGCATCAATAAATGTAATACAATTTTACTCATGTGCTGTAGCCAGCCTACTTATGTGGAAATGTATGTCTTTTCAACAGTGCGTCCGTTATCGTGTAGGGCCGTGTAATCACTATTAAAATAATTGGCAATAAAAATATGTATATAATGACCAAAACAATAAAACGGTTTCAAAACCCAAAGGTATATTTTTCCTTTAACTCCCATGAACTCCATTTGGCTTGTGAAAGCATCTCAAATAAATCCTCATTATTAACCTGCACTGTTCCTGTTAACCTTCAACAAACAAGGACTAAGTTAAATACTGTTATAAACAACTTAAAGGTAAGCAATTAATCTAGAGAATTGTTAAATCCAGTTTCAGTTTACTTTACTTTATTTCATCTCAAGGCATAAAAGACTATTATTATGATTTATGCATTATTTGAATATAAAGATCAGAATAATAACATTTGAATAACACCACAGAGATGCAGGGGACCCACAAAAAGCAACCTTGTCGAGTGCGAGTCCCCTGAATATAAACAACAAAGAAGATACATGATGACAAGAACGATGATAAACAAAGACAGTATGAATGCTAAACAAAACACGTACGTACACAAAAATAACGTAACATAATAATAAGTTAAATTAGAGGTGAATTTTAAACGAAAATGAATATGATAACAAGCTACGTGAAAGTCACAATATGACAAACAATAACAAACGGGTGAATTTTACAGGGAAATGAATGAATTTATAAAATAAAATAAAAGGTTCCAAAACAAGCAAAAGTAGCCTACTTATACAAAAAGGAGCAATGAAATTCATGAGTTCATGAATTCGAGTAGGCCCTACTTGTTGAGAAGAATCTGTTTAAATTTGGTTTTCAAAGTAGAAATAGATAACGATTTGTTTATTGTATTGTCTAGGGAGTTCCACAATTTTGGCCCTCCAAATTTAACACTTTTTTTGGATAGAGCTGTCCGTACAAATGGTAAATGAAATTCGGAGGCCTGTCGAGTTAAATATCTATGAAAGTCCCTATTTCTGTTAAACATGGACGAAATGCAGTTCGGTAGATCATTGTTTGTTAATTGAAACATGAAGATAGCAAGTTGGAAATGATATATGTCGTTTACCTTGAGTGTCTTATCTAGTATCGGAGTGAGCTCGATAGCTGGTATGATTTGTAATTCTTAGGGCTGGTTTTGGAATGATTTAAAGACAATTTATTTGCCTTTAGCCACATAGAAACGAGAGTAAGTTCTGACTTCAGTGTGTTGATCAGAGTAGCAGAGTTGGTACTGGAATGGAAAATAGTTGTGTCATCAGCAAACAGTGTGAAAGATAGGAAGAAGAAAGATACAAATCGTTGATGATATAGAGAAGAAATAAAAGAGGACCAAGAATGGAGCCTTGGGGCACACCATGAGAAGTATTAAGGCGGCAAGAGTCGGATTTATTAAAAGTAGTAAATTGTTGCCTGTTGTTAAGATAGTCGGCGAACCATTGAATAGCGACTCCTCTGATCCCATAGTGCTCCAGTTTAGAGAGAAGAATAGTATAGTCGATAGTATCAAAGGCTTTGGAGAGATCCAGGAAAACGCCAACAGCGAAAATTTTGTTAGTAAGAGCAGTAGTAACTTTGTCAATGAACTCGATGAGAGCCATATCGGTGTGGAGTGTTACTGCGAAAGCCATATTGGTGATCACATAAAAGATGAAATTTAGAGATAAAAGTGTAGAGACGATTATAAACAAGTCTCTCCAGAAGTTAAGAAAAACAAGGAAGAATGGAAATAGGTGTGAAGTTGCCGACTTCTTTATTGTCCCCACTTTTAAAGATAGGAACAACTTTAGCGACCTTAAGATTCAGAGGAACAGATCCATTGAGAAAAGAAAGATTGAAAATGTAAGCCAGAGGTTCAGCAATAAGAGAAATAATAGACTTAACAACAGAAGAACTAATGTCATCGAAGCCGGGACTAGTATTAGTCTTCAATGAGTCACAGACACGTATTATTTCTGCTGCATTAGTTGGAGTAAGAAAGAAAGAAAAAGCATTCGAATTGTGCAGGTAGCCGTGCGTTAGTGGGAGGAATTTTAGTAGCCAGTGAAGGACCAATGTTAGTAAAGAAAGAATTGAAAGAATTGGCAATGTCAGCAGGATTGGATTACAGACGCTCACCATCAGTGAACTCGTCAGGAAAGACGTCCGCTTCTTCTTACCCAGTATACCATTGATTTCTTGCCATAATTGCTTGAGACTCGATTTTCGGAGATCCAATCTGTGGGCGTAATGATCTTGTTTCGCTTTCCGAATAGTAGCGGTGATGCGATTACGGAAAGTTTTATAATTACGCTCATTAACCTCGTTAGGATTGTGTAGAAAACGCCTATAAAGCCTGTTCTTATAATGACAAGAATCAATGATAGACTGGTTAATCCAAGGCTGGTTTTTATTGGTACTGCCAGATGTTTTGGTAACATAGGGAAAGTGAAAATTATACCGAAAAGTGAGAATAGAGAAGAAAGAGTCATAAGCTGCCTCAGGCTGATCAACTTCATAGACTTAGCCAGTCAGCACCAGCTATGTCTGATTGGAAGGAATGAATGGTGGCTGGATTGGTGTTCCTTGTAATGAACGACTTCTGAGGATAGTCTTAACATTTGAAAGACAAGAAGAAGTTATTGGAAAGAGAGGAAAATGATCCGAAATAACTTGGATATCCTGGTCAGAATTAGTAAGTAAGTGTGGCAGTGTGAGGTGTAATGCGAGTTGGTTTATCAAATAAAGTGTGGAATCCATTGGCGAAGACGGAGTTAACAAAGTCGTCAGTTGGCTGATGCTCCGAACAATTGAGTAGATTTAAGTTGAAATCGCCCATTTTGTAACACAGCTTTCTTTCATTAGTAATGATATTTAAACAATAATCAAAAGAAGCATTGAAGTTATCAATTGAACTACCCGGAGCCGTATAGACATTGCCAACAATGATGTTACAGGCATGGTCGCGTTGAATTTCAATAAAAACAGATTCAAAATCACCTGAAGTGGAACCGAGGTCACCACGGGTTTTGAAATTCAAGGTGTCTTTAACAAACATGGCAACCCCTCCGCCTAACTTATTGGAACGTGACGAATGAACAAGATTGTATTTGTCAATGTGAATGTAAGACGGAGGGGTTTCTTTAAACCATGTCTCAGTAAAGCCATAGATCGAGAAGGAATGACTGAGAGTAGACACATAATCCTGAATGTCGTAAAAATGGCTACATAGGCTCCGGGCATTCATATGAAAAATCGAAAATGTACCAACAGAAGAGACATTTAAAGTATTGAAATCATTACTCTCGTAATACCATAAGAACTGCTGCTATTGCTGTCATTATCGTCAACAAAATCAGTAAACATCAGTGGAAAAAGATAAGCGCTTTAGACAAAACAATGAGCAATGACAACAAAAACAGAACAATAATAAAAATGAATTAGTCGGAATAAACAAAGTATATAAATGCAACATGAAAAAGTCACGATTAAACGAGCAAAATAAAATTGGAGTTATGAAAGGCACAAAAATGGAACAAGCAAGAAGTAATATGTTACGCTGACGATTTACGTGTACACCAGGATAGTGATGAAGCTTCGCCGTGATTGGTGCCCATCGCTCCCACCAGCACCGTCAGCAAATCACTCTGCCAAGAAAGCCTCAATCCTCCCTGCGGGATCTGACGTACCGAACGCCCCCGAAAACCCGCACGTCTTGTCTCGTCCACGGCCAAACGTTACAGTACCCTGGCAAAAAACTTAAGCCTAGCTCTATTCAGAATACATTTTATTCAGTTAAGGAGAATGGACGAGAAAGTGTAGATTTGTGAATAGAATGTACGAGCCGAAGGCGAGTACATTATGTTCACGAACCTACACTTTGGAGTCTATTCTCTGACTTAAACTATTTCCTGAAAGCCTTTGATTATGTAACAATGGTAAGACAATCGTAAGACTACAAGCGCTCATACAGAGAGCAGTGTGATCGTGTCAGTTGTGCGTTGGCTTACTTGCGGAATACAGTAGTCATGTCGGACAGCGAAAGTTCTGATGATGTTGCCTTGACGCAAAGCACATTTACACCGTCTAGTTCATCAAGTGATGAAAATGCCTCCCAAGCTGCGAAGTTTCTTTTAGAACTGGGGGACGACTTTGATATATTATCTACGGTGAAGGAGGTTGCGTTTTCTAGTGAGACTGGTGGCAAAAAGAGGCAGGCTGCTGGGGTTATCAACAGGTTTAAATCCCCCTTGACCGACGAAGAAGTTGCCGGGAAAACGAGAAAAAGTTTCATGGTAAAGTACATTAAAAGCTGTGTTTTGGTGCACATCATGGTATCCTTTCGATTTGGAAAGACAGTCATTTTCCCGTCGAACATTTCACTTTAGTTTGTAACGAATCCACTCAACTGTAGATTCGTTACGGTAGATTCGTGACGAATCTACAGTTAAGTGTAGATTCGTAAAAATAATCTACACTTTGAACAATAGAGTGACGTCACAGAAATAGTTTCGCAACACACAACAACGTTCCATAGCTATAAAATAGCCTAGCTGTTATAAACGCATGGCGATTCATGAATAATTCGCGAAAAGGTGCAAACTCGATCGTTGATTGGCTTCCCAGGAAAGTCGGGGGGGGAATAATGAAACACTTAAGCACCCTCATACAAGATACCCAAGACCTTCGTGGAAGCTAAATCGAACCAAGGGTAGTGACGCCCTCTGTTGTAGGAATTTTTCCTAGGCTAAAAAAAAGTGTATACTGCCCATGGAGCCATCAATTTTGGCGACGCGCCAAAATTTAATATAGGAGTCCATTGAATGGCTTTTTTTTCAAACCTCAGTTTGGGGTCCTGCTCCGCAGAAGTTACACTGCTCCAAAACTGAACCCAAGTTGGAGTCAGTGCCCAAGTTGGAGTCAGTGCCCAAGTTGGAGTCAGTGCCCAAGCCGAAGTTTTGAAAAGGCATAGGACGCTTTGCTGCGTCGTTTCCAAAACTGCCCGTTTGCCAAAACGAGGCAAGGTGGTGTCACAGTGGACAAGGTTTGTGTCAAAATGAAGTCTTCTATCTTGTTATTTTATAGAAAAAAATGTTTTTATATTTTTTATAACGAATTTTCAAAGAGTGGGTTTGACGAGTTTCAGTGTCTGTTTTGTGTTTATTGTGAAAAGATTTCTAATGACAAGGTTCTTTGTGTCAGTTTAAAAAAAAACATTGAATGTGTTCCGTTCGTCGTGCATTGTCGAATATAATCACTCAGTGAAATCTGGCTTTTCCATTTCCCCCAGCTTTGCCTCTTGGGAAAAAAATCTTTGTGGGGCAATCATTTTGCAAATCATATTAATAACATCCCGCCCCAAAAAGAGACACTAAGTTCCAAAGAGTGGCTCAGATTGCACGACAGAGCATCTACAGGACCCGAACTTCCGCCGTAAAACTGTTTATTGTCTCAGAATATCGCCAGATTATAATACGCACGTAGAAATCAATTGGACCAGAATGGCTGGTAAAGTCTCCCTGAAATACAATTGCAAATCTATCGGGAAAAATAACAGCAGTGCTTATAGCCCTATCCCAAAATATCACCAAACCACGTTTCTATACGTGAACATCGGACCTTGACTTTTGACCTGTGGAATTGAACTCATCGCCGCGTCCTAGACCTTTGACCTTTCACCCCCATAATAATCCCAAGTTTCCTTTCTCGAAGAGCAACCCCTACCCAAGTTACAAGTCCAGATTTAACTTCTAACTCAAGACGGACGCCGTACGCAATGACAATATCCCTTCAGCATTATGGGGGCTGAGGGGTCAAAAACGGACGCCGTACGCAATGACAATACCCCTTCAGCATTATGGGGGCTGAGGGGTCAAAACCCTTCATTCTGAACTTCACCAAAAGTTGGTGTCTATTGTCCATTGAAATTTGAAAGGATTGACATTAGTACATTAGTACAGTTTCCCCCAAAACAACCGTGTAGGCCCACGTTCCATTTTGAATGTAATTACAATTTTAAGTTCCTATTCATGTTGATCAACTAGAATGTTAGTTTGAAAAAATAGGGAGACCGCCAACATGGCTAGACAGCTCAGTTGGTAGAGCGCCGGTGTCGCATGCAATTATGTCCTCTATGCAATAAGCCTATTCGCTATTGCAACTGTGCATGTCCGTTACTGCTGACAACGCACTTGTTTATCTCCCGTGACCTTTTAGACAATACTAGCAGTATACTATCCGGCGGACATTATGGCATATGCAATAATGTCCGCCGGGCGGTTTTGCATATGCAATCGTGTCCACCCGGACGCTGCTGCATAATGCAATGATTGTGTCCGCCGGGAACACGAAGTACGTTCGCCTTTTTTTTACAAGCTTTAGGCCATGGGAAATCCTTCCAGAAAATTATTCTTGTTACGTCCGGAGCGGTATTACATGAAATATAGTCCAAGTTGTAGATAATATGTGTTTAAGCAAGAATCAAATTGTTCTTTTGCTCATAGGTGGCACATTAATGTGTAGTTCACGGATAAAATGTCACATTTTCTAACATAAAGAAAAACATAAGAAAAACAGCGCCCTCACTTGACCAAAAATAATTAGGCTGCCTCCAGATAGAAACAGTTTACCCCAAAAAAATTCACATTTTGATGTGGAAACCTTTATAATTGTAAAGAATATGTATGCTACAACATTTCTTAAAGTTTGTATAGGCATATGGCTATTGGAATAATATTTTTCAACTGTACTTGGTGTTTATATTTGTGGTGGGGAATAGGGTATAGGCCAGTTTGTCCATTGTTAAGTTGTTGAAATACACTATTTTTAGGTAATAAACAATTCAGGTATAACAAATGAAAGCAAGGGGTAGGCCAGCATGTATAAGTAACATGATTGAGGAGGGGGTCATTCTTGGCAAAAAAATAAGCACACTATTTCATGTTAATTGTAATCAAACTGGAGATTCCGATACACTTTCTTAACAAACAAAGTATGTCTAAACAGCCCTAAAAAAAAATGACAAACCTCAGATATGTCCTTCTTTATATTTATTAACTGTCAATCTTTTCAACATGTTCAGAACACCAAAGTTCAGAACAGATTACATGTACAATGTTTTTTTCTAAGCAGCACTTCACCTTATTACCTTCACAACAAAAAGCTTAAAATCTCGTTTGTTACATGCATTAACACTGTTTGTTGATCATAACATTGCACATGAAACTTTCGAGTAATGTGGTTCTGAAAAGAAACTTGGCTTTTTAAATTGATGTTCATGTCACATGCACTGGCAACTAAAGAATGAACTATTCTGCAGATACATTCCCACGATTGTTTTGATCAAACAAACAACTCCTAACATCATAGATGAACAGAATCTGACACTTACATTTGAAACTTGGTATTTTGTCTACCATTAAAATTGTGGACACTAAAATAAATGCTACGTTTGTCATTCACACATACACAAGTCTGAAAGATTTAGATTTTCAGAACTTGATCGCATAATCAAGAACATAGATATTATCAGTAGTTTGTACTCTTATGAATATCCATGATGTACATATTATGGTAATTGGTAAATGGGTGGCGCTTACTCGTCAACAACAAGTTAAACGACTGTACACACAGGACCCACCCACAGCGTTTTTTTTTTGGGGGGGGGGGTGTTGGATGATCGCTTAGTAGGCCTAGGGTGCGGTGTACTGACTCTATATGTCCTTAATTATTGTATATTAGATTCTATACTGAAATGGTGTTCTGGAGGCCGGTGTCAGCCACGATTGAACTAAAATGAAATAAAACAACAATTTGTGTGAAAATTTGCATCAAATTGAAAATACAATACTGTAAGATATTACTTCATCGGACCATTTCGAATAGCATTACAAGCCTACACCTTTTCCAACTGATACTGACAGTAACAACAAAAGTACAATTTTGAAGAAAAAAATTCAAACTAAACCCAAAGCCAACTCTTGACACTACTCAATTTGTTTTCTTCATGTATACAAATCCTACAGATCCCTCTATTTTCTTACACATGTACACACATACAAATTTGTACATGTGACTAATGATGCACTATATGTAGTCCGCACATTCCTATTTACACACGTAACAGTCACGATTATTGAGTTTTCATTATGATAGATTTTTAAATATTACTCCTGGAGTAATATTTAAAAATCTATCATAATGAAAACTCAATAATCGTGACTGTTACCAATGTCCAATAGAATTTTGATATGTTTGCTGTAAAATGTGTACCCAATTTGAATCGGAAAATATGGGACAGGAAATTCAACATCAAATTTCACAAGCCTTATAGATTCAAACATTTCTACTCATACTCAAATGTCCAACTCTTTCGTAGCTCCACATATAAATGTAAGTTCCAGTGCATAAACCATTTAAAGTGTCCAGTTACATTTGATCTTAGTGCTCGCTTCTTACAGATAGTTTCAACATCGTTGTTGTCATCATCAGTGGAATCATCTGTAACAATCAAACAAAAGAAAGATACAAACTAAATACAACTTTTTAAAAAAAGTTTTAAAAGGTTGCTCTGAATTCATAAAATTAAATTGAATTGACAAACCTAGCCCGGTTTATCTAAACTTGTTATAATTTATCCCTTTTTTTGGTTACAAATGGAAATGAAATATGAAATATCGACCTCCACCCATATAAAAAAATCAAGTATTTGTACAAATGAAAAATTGGGCATGGGTTTGGGGCCCTCGTCTCATTTTATAAAATCATGGAGCACTACTGAAAGTCTGAAAGTGAAATATCAAACTCCCCCCCCCCATGTGACAAGTATTTCTATTTCAGTATTTGTACACATGAACAATTTATGACTTACAAATATTTTAAACTTAACACACACTGATATTGAGATTTTGATTGTGAATGTAGATCCCTGTTGAATATGTCAGCTTGATGTATGTACCCAAATAGTATATTCACGATTACATCAGGTTGATGCATTTTGCACAACAAACTGACAGGATAATGAGGGCTACAAATTAACAAACCGTCAAGAACAAATGTAAAAACTTAAAAATAAAACACAACCACATTCCACAAAATGTCAGATTAACATATTTCTAATTGTAGCCAAAATTTTAGTTGGAAATTGGGTTCATACTCATAATACTATTTCAATGTTTGCTTACCATCTTTGGGAGGATTTTTAGCAAGCCTTTCTTCAGTCTTGATGAGGTTATTCACATCTGTGAATCTCTTGTTGTAGCACAGCCAATGCACGACTACCATGCTCACGATCTTGGAAATTTTGAGCTCTATATACAGTATTTTGAAGTGACATCTCTAGCTAATGCACCATAGATACCTGGTAAAACACTCCACCTTAAAACACAATCCTTGAATTTGGCAAAAGAGCTGTCAGAAAAAGATGAAATATTCGTGTTTGTCCGTGCACACACACATGCATAATTACAGCATGTGAGTGTGGGAGCAGCCATGTTTGTGCAGTGTGTAACCATGGTGTAACCAGACCACAGATCAGCAGCTTAGTGCATGTCACGAATGACATGAATGATGATGTGGACGGGTTGTAATTTTGAACTCCATCGCCAGGGTTGCTCATAATGGAACCAGAAGCATAATGTCCGGTTTTTAGTTGCTGGAGCGAGTGGTAGCCGTAATTGCATCTGACACCGGCACGTTAAACCAGAGGTCGCAGAGATGAAATACAAAGTCGCATAAGGTGACCCCTCTCTGCTGCTGCTTCCGAGGTTGTATCATAAACTTGGGTGTGATCCCTGCTATACGGCAGTTTTAACGGTTGAATGTCTTCTGACTGGAACCCAGAACAAAGATATTGACAAACAAGACATGTAGTGTTTGAAGAGCTACAAACACAAGGTGTTCGGTTCGGGAATTGTTTTTTATAACTTGGTTTTAGTTCAATTCAATTCAATGCAATTCAATTCAATTTAACCCTTTCCCGATCTGTATGAAGCACTGCATACTCAGTACTTTCGTTAAACAGGTTCACATTTAACTACACATTTTCACATTTCACCGTTTTTTGGAAATATATATAGCATTTTTTCTTGAAGTTGTCTCTTAAATGTTAAAATCATGCTATTTTTCGTCATAAAATATTGCTAGAGGAACAAAGTTAGAACCCGGTGCACTTCAACAAATATTGTTAACAGTCTTTTGATTGATTTATTTTTGTTTGCAAATTAATGTGCCAAATTGCGTACTCATAACTATTGTTGCATCATAACATCAAAGAAAAATACGCACACCTTTTTATTTACAATTATGTACTTCACTATTGGGAAAGCTGACAAAATAAAAGTTTAATTTGTAGCCCGAGTTGTTATAATTTAGGTCAGGGGATAGATTTTTTTATCCCTTGTTCCTCAAACCCAGCCGCAAAGATGAGGGGATAGAATTTTCTATCCCTTGTTCCTCAAATCCAGCAGAAAAGAGGAGGGGATAGAATTTTCTATCCCTTGTTCCTCAAATCCAGCAGAAAAGAGGAGGGGATAGAATTTTCTATCCCTTATTCCTCAAACCTAGCCGATATGAGGAGGGGATAGAATTTTCTATCCCTTGTTCCTTAAACCTAGCCGAAAAGTGGAAGGGATAGATTTTTGTATCCCTTGAACAATTTGATGCTTTAAAATCCTGTTTTGGTTGCAATTATCGGACTATAATGACAATTTTAAGCATTAAATTTGAATATAAAAAAACGCAGTTAAATATGAACCTGTTGTTAGTTTTTGTAAAATAAAAAAAATAAACAAAACCCGCGACATTTGCGCTGCTAGAGCGAAGTCTTACAGCTATACCACCGAGCTAGTGTATTGTTGTTGCCGACAAAAGTGCCCATAATTATGTTTTTGCGTGGATTAGACCATTTAGACTATAACAAAGCCTCGTACACCCCCAGGCTTCGTGGCTGATTAATGGAGCGGAACAGCCAGCCACAGTGCTTTTGCATACGTACACAGAAACTACGGTCAATACAAACGTAGTCTTTTATCGTCCGATTCGACCAGAAGTTAAGGTCAAATTTGTATCATCTATGTGCAGAAGTTTGAGCAAGTTAACAGACCTACGATCTGATGTAAAAATCATGACGTAACTTTAGCGGTTTCATCTCCTATTAAATATCTAACTATTATGTGAAGTTTCAGGTTTATATGAGCTTTTGAAGTGTGCTTTTGTTAGCGGACAAACACGGGGGATAAGAAGAAAAGAAGAAGTATTTAAAAATAAATAAAAGCGGAACAAAAACAAGAAGTGTTCCGGGTAGATTGCCCGAACACCTAATTAGAGACACCGCCAACATAGGGCTAGATAGCTCAGTCGGTAGAGCGCCGACAGGTTCGCAGGTTCAGGTCCTGCTCTATTCAATTTTTCCTTGATCAACCCCATATTACTTAAATATTGTGTAAAACAATATTGCTCTTAATCTCCTCCCAGCACTATCGCGTTTTAACCCAATTCACCAGACGGCATAACCCATAATCTATCTTGGTTGTGCCATATAATGGGAATCAGATACCCACTATGAGGTTGACGCCCATCATTATTATTAAGGTGTACATGTACTTGCAATCAGAGCTAGTCCAAATAGCAGTCCAAGGCCAAGCTGTGTGTGACGTTAGGTTTCAGGGGGTAGTGAACATAATTTGATTACCGTTGGTTATAAAGCCACCCAGCGCCAACATTAACTAAGTCATGAAAAGGATATTTTTATGCACGTCAAATTCAAATAAAAACCGTCCAACTGATGCTGTCTGTATAGGTCTACATGTTTGTGAGTCACATACTGAGCTTATTCATAGGTATAGTTGTTTATGTTCAAAACCCCAACAGCATTGTAGTTTCACTTCAATGCACAATTTTGTTTGCATGGCAGATCATAATAAGTTCCTTTTAAAAACCAACAAAAGCACACGGCGACCACGTTCACCTAAAGAAAGAACGGCCTGCGGCTATTCGATTACCAATATTGTTGCCATATAAAAGGCTTTTGTGAAGCGAGTTGTGATGCTGAGTGAGTATTATTTTGTCAGCCCCCATTTACACGTGAAGGCAAATTGAAAATGACCTCATGTCTGTGCCGTGTTTTTCACATGGTAGTAACTGTTCACTTTGTGAGTATACCCCAACTGAATAAAGTCAGACAGCAACTCTAGTAAGTCATGCTAAATATGCCAAATATAAAAAATAATAACTTAACAAAAAGTGATTGCTGAAATATAGCAACAATAGTTGTTGCTGTTAAAACATGTAGTCACTGCGCATGAACAGAACGTTGACTTTTGAGCTTTGTGAACAAAACCATTCATCAAAATGGCAAGCCTTTTAGAGCTAGGAAATATAAATGTACCTAATGATTAAACAAACCCACCGACTACCACATGAACATCGGTCCTAGACACAAGCTCAAATTAATCCTCGATTGTGAATCGACTTTTCAGTCCCCGTCTGATTACAACCTGGAATTACATGAAACAAACATCTAAAGATCTATAAAGGTCGTCCTTGCTACATGTCCACAGGTTTAAATTTTGGATTTATTAATAGCTAATGGGAATTATGGTGAACTGGTGGACTCCTACTGGTCGCCAGGGTGGTCCCCCATACAGGTCCCCAAGGTGGACTCCTACTGGTCCCCAGGGTGGTCTCCCATACAGGTCTCTAAGGTAGACTCCTACTGGTCCCCAGGGTGGTCTCCCATACAGGTCCCCAAGGTGGACTCCTACTGGTCCCCAGGGTGGTCTCCCATACAGGTCCCCAAGGTGGACTCCTACTAGTCCCCAGGGTGGTCTCCCATACAGGTCTCTAAGGTAGACTCCTACTGGTCCCCAGGGTGGTCTCCCATACAGGTCCCCAAGGTGGACTCCTACTGGTCCCCAGGATGGTCTCCCATACAGGTCTCTAAGGTAGACTCCTACTGGTCCCCAGGGTGGTCTCCCATACAGGTCCCCAAGGTGGACTCCTACTGGTCCCCAGGGTGGTCTCCCATACAGGTCTCTAAGGTAGACTCCTACTGGTCCCCAGGGTGGTCTCCCATACAGGTCCCCAAGGTGGACTCCTACTGGTCCCCAGGGTGGTCTCCCATACAGGTCCCCAAGGTGGACTCCTACTAGTCCCCAGGGTGGTCTCCCATACAGGTCTCTAAGGTAGACTCCTACTGGTCCCCAGGGTGGTCTCCCATACAGGTCCCCAAGGTGGACTCCTACTGGTCCTCAGGGTGGTCTCCCATACAGGTGCCCAAGGTGGACTCCTACTGGTCCCCAGGATGGTCTCCCATACAGGTCTCTAAGGTAGACTCCTACTGGTCCCCAGGGTGGTCTCCCATACAGGTCCCCAAGGTGGACTCCTACTGGTCCCCAGGATGGTCTCCCACATGTGCCCAAGGTGGACTCCTACTAGTCCCCAGGGTGGTCTCCCATACAGGTCTCTAAGGTGGACTCCTGCTGGTCCCCAGGATGGTCTCCCATACAGGTCCCCAAGGTGGACTCCTACTGGTCCCCAGGGTGGTCTCCCATACAGGTCCCCAAGGTAGACTCCTACTGGTCCCCAGGATGGTCTCCCATACAGGTCCCCAAGGTAGACTCCTACTGGTCCCCAGGGTGGTCTCCCATACAGGTCCCCAAGGTGGACTCCTACTGGTCCCCAGGATGGTCTCCCATACAGGTCTCTAAGGTGGACTCCTACTGGTCCCCAGGGTGGTCTCCCATACAGGTCTCTAAGGTGGACTCCTACTGGTCCCCAGGGTGGTCTCCCATACAGGTCTCTAAGGTGGACTCCTACTGGTCCCCAGGATGGTCTCCCATACAGGTCCCCAAGGTAGACTCCTACTGGTCCCCAGGGTGGTCTCCCATACAGGTCCTCAAGGTGGACCCCTACTGGTCCCCAGGGTGGTCTCCCATACAGGTCTCTAAGGTGGACTCCTACTGGTCCCCAGGGTGGTCTCTCATACAGGTCTCTAAGGTGGACTCCTACTGGTCCCCAGGGTGGTCTCCCATACAGGTCCCCAAGGTGGACTCCTACTGGTCCCCAGGGTGGTCTCCCATACAGGTCTCTAAGGTGGACTCCTACTGGTCCCCAGGATGGTCTCCCATACAGGTCCCCAAGGTGGACCCCTACTGGTCCCCAGGATGGTCTCCCATACAGGTCTCTAAGGTAGACTCCTACTGGTCTCCAGGGTGGTCTCCCATACAGGTCTCTAAGGTGGACTCCTACTGGTCCCCAGGGTGGTCTCCCATACAGGTCCCCAAGGTGGACTCCTACTAGTCCCCAGGGTGGTCTCCCATACAGGTCCCCAAGGTGGACTCCTACTGGTCCCCAGGATGGTCTCCCATACAGGTCCCCAAGGTAGACTCCTACTGGTCCCCAGGGTGGTCTCCCATACAGGTCCCCAAGGTGGACCCCTACTAGTCCCCAGGATGGTCTCCCATACAGGTCTCTAAGGTGGACTCCTACTGGTCCCCAGGGTGGTCTCCCATACAGGTCTCTAAGGTGGACTCCTACTGGTCCCCAGGGTGGTCTCCCATACAGGTCTCTAAGGTGGACTCCTACTGGTCCCCAGGATGGTCTCCCATACAGGTCCCCAAGGTAGACTCCTACTGGTCCCCAGGGTGGTCTCCCATACAGGTCCCCAAGGTGGACCCCTACTGGTCCCCAGGGTGGTCTCCCATACAGGTCTCTAAGGTGGACTCCTACTGGTCCCCAGGGTGGTCTCCCATACAGGTCTCTAAGGTGGACTCCTACTGGTCCCCAGGGTGGTCTCCCATACAGGTCCCCAAGGTGGACTCCTACTGGTCCCCAGGGTGGTCTCCCATACAGGTCCCCAAGGTGGACTCCTACTGGTCCCCAGGGTGGTCTCCCATACAGGTCCCCAAGGTGGACTCCTACTGGTCCCCAGGATGGTCTCCCATACAGGTCTCTAAGGTAGACTCCTACTGGTCCCCAGGATGGTCTCCCATACAGGTCCCCAAGGTGGACTCCTACTGGTCCCCAGGGTGGTCTCCCATACAGGTCTCTAAGGTAGACTCCTACTGGTCCCCAGGGTGGTCTCCCATACAGGTCCCCAAGGTGGACTCCTACTAGTCCCCAGGATGGTCTCCCATACAGGTCTCTAAGGTAGACTCCTACTGGTCCCCAGGATGGTCTCCCATACAGGTCCCCAAGGTGGACTCCTACTAGTCCCCAGGATGGTCTCCCGTACAGGTCTCTAAGGTAGACTCCTACTGGTCCCCAGGATGGTCTCCCATACAGGTCTCTAAGGTGGACTCCTACTGGTCCCAGGATGGTCTCCCATACAGGTCCCCAAGGTGGACTCCTACTGGTCCCCAGGATGGTCTCCCATACAGGTCTCTAAGGTGGACTCCTACTGGTCCCCAGGGTGGTCTCCCATACAGGTCCCAAAGGTGGACTCCTACTGGTCCTCAGGGTGGTCTCCCATACAGGTCCCCAAGGTGGACTCCTACTAGTCCCCAGGATGGTCTCCCATACAGGTCTCTAAGGTAGACTCCTACTGGTCCCCAGGATGGTCTCCCATACAGGTCTCTAAGGTAGACTCCTACTGGTCCCCAGGATGGTCTCCCATACAGGTCCCCAAGGTGGACTCCTACTGGTCCCCAGGATGGTCTCCCATACAGGTCCCCAAGGTGGGACTCCTACTGGTCCCCAGGATGGTCTCCCATACAGGTCTCTAAGGTGGACTCCTACTGGTCCCCGGGGTGGTCTCCCATACAGGTCCCCAAGGTGGACTCCTACTGGTCCCCAGGATGGTCTCCCATACAGGTCCCCAAGGTGGGACTCCTACTGGTCCCCAGGATGGTCTCCCATACAGGTCTCTAAGGTGGACTCCTACTGGTCCCCAGGGTGGTCTCCCATACAGGTCCCCAAGGTGGACTCCTACTAGTCCCCAGGATGGTCTCCCATACAGGTGCCCAAGGTAGACTCCTACTGGTCCCCAGGGTGGTCTCCCATACAGGTCTCTAAGGTGGACTCCTACTGGTTCCCAGGATGGTCTCCCATACAGGTCTCTAAGGTGGACTCCTACTGGTCCCCAGGATGGTCTCCCATACAGTTCCCCAAGGTGGACTCCTACTGGTCCCCAGGGTGGTCTCCCATACAGGTCTCTAAGGTGGACTCCTACTGGTCCCCAGGGTGGTCTCCCATACAGGTCCCCAAGGTGGGACTCCTACTGGTCCCCAGGGTGGTCTCCCATACAGGTCCCCAAGGTGGACTCCTACTGGTCCCCAGGGTGGTCTCCCATACAGGTCCCCAAGGTGGACTCCTACTGGTCCCCAGGGTGGTCTCCCATACAGGTCCCCAAGGTGGACTCCTACTGGTCCCCAGGGTTGTCTCCCATACAGGTCTCTAAGGTGGACTCCTACTGGTCCCCAGGGTGGTCTCCCATACAGGTCCCCAAGGTGGACTCCTACTGGTCACGCGTTGTATCTTATGCCTTGTCTCCTTTTCTAGAAACCCATATATTATTTTGAGGATTTCATTTAATTTAGTTTTGTCTCTATTTCAATCAGATTACATCAATATTTTGTCAATATACACTATAATAGTTGTAATCCCTCAAAAATGTTTTTAAAGATGTCAAGTTTAGAAACACATCACTTAAAAACTAACAACATGAAAAAATCTATGTTATGTGTGCATGCTCCTAGCATATATAATAACACTCTGTCAAAAGATCATCAGTCCAAATAAAGTCCGGTTTTACATCGATCCCTTTAAAGATGCTAGATCTGGGTTTTTTGCCGATTTAACCCCAAAATTTAGAATTAAATCGTTAATATATATTTTTATAGATTCGAGAAAGTTAAAATTGAGATATTGCAAGAAACAAATCTGCCAGTGATAAGTGGTAGTTAGTTAAAACATTTAAATGAATTATTTTCGGGATACCTATTATCTCAAGTCCATCAGTACAAACAGCGTTGCATATTACATGTACTTTGTGCATTGTCCATGGCATATGCAAAACGTTTTATAGGCCTCTATGTTTTCATTTTAAAACAGCATCATCTGTCACAATTCGTTCTGAGAAAGACAGATCAAATATAACCAAAAAACCTTGTGCGAAAATCGGACCATGCAACTTTAAACCTCCTCGTGTTCATAAGGCACGTACATACTAACTATGTACTTCAATGTGTTCTAGAACTAGAATATATCATTAAATATTTCAAATTACCCATCAAAACAACGTTAAATAAAATATAAACTACAAAATAAATTGAAGAGAAAGTAGGTCGATGTATATTTAAACATTTGAATTTCGCACACTTTTTATAAACTCTCAATATACGCTTGAGTCACATGAACGGAATTTACTTCACCTCGATATTATGGAAGGAGGAATGTCAGGGCCTCATGAAAACACCGCAGTTAGATCCATCATGGCAACATTGATTACAAACTTTGAACTCCTGTGAGAATTGTTAACTCAAACCCAATCAGTCACTTGGAATATTCCATCATTAAATCACTCTTCAATCAATTTGGTGAATTTCAATTTGGTACATCAGTCCGTTCAAATAACTTCAGTTAAATTGGTGAATTTTCAATTTGGCACATCAGTCCGTTCAAATAACTTCAGTTAAATTGGTGAATTTTGAATTTGGCACATCAGTCCGTTCAAATCAGACTATAATATCGTTATCTTTTCATTTAAATGACTCGAAAATTACCTCTGTTTCCTATTCGTCTTTGTTTCAGATTTTTTGTCAGTGGTAGGTTGAGCTTTTTCTTTCTGAGATTGACCCTATGCATTCACATTGCCATTTTCAACGGGTTTCTTAGCGTCTTCCAGCTTGTTATCATTGTCATGTTCAACAGGTTTCTTAGCGTCTTCCAGCTTGTTATCATTGCCATGTTCAACAGGTTTCTTAGCGTCTTCCAGCTTGTTATCATTGCCATGTTCAACAGGTTTCTTAGCGTCTTCCAGCTTGTTATCATTGCCATGCTCATGAGGTTTCTTAGCGTCTTCCAGCTTGTTATCATTGCCATTTTCAACAGGTTTCTTAGCGTCTTCCAGCTTGTTATCATTGCCATGTTCAACAGGTTTCTTAGCGTCTTCCAGCTTGTTATCATTGCCATTTTCAACAGATTTCTTAGCGTCTTCCAGCTTGTTATCATTGCCATTTTCAACAGATTTCTTAGCGTCTTCCAGCTTGTTATCATTGCCATGTTCAACAGGTTTCTTAGCGTCTTCCAGCTTGTTATCATTGCCATGTTCAACAGGTTTCTTAGCGTCTTCCAGCTTGTTATCATTGCCATGTTCAACAGATTTCTTAGCGTCTTTCAGCTTGTTATCATTGCCATGTTCAACAGGTTCCTTAGCGTCTTTCAGCTTGTAATCAGACTGGTTTTTTTTATCATCCTCTTGCTGTTTAACAGGGGGTGCGGGTCTTTGTTTAGCGATAGATAACCTCTGAATGTCTACTGCGATGTTTGTGTAGAGTGGATGGAACCAAACGTGTGGTTTCTTATATCTCAGGTTGTTCAAACCATCTGTTTTGTGGCGCTGTTTAAAGCTCTTTAAGAGTTGCACTCTGTGTGGAAACAATTTGACAGAAGAAGAAAAAAAGCAGTCAAACTATGTTCCATAGATGCAGCAAATAATTTGGAATGCATACGAGCATTATTTTTGAAAGTGAACAAGGTCAATTTGAATGAAACGTACAGTTAAAACGACAGAAGATGAAACACAAACCTCTCTTTTAAAAGTGGTGCGCTCTTATGATTACGTTTAATGACGTTATAAAAACCAATCGGCCCCTGGGGACGGGAAACAGGAAGTCCTGCCTCTTTGACTCGTTTCCAGATTTCATCATCTTCACCTCCCCAGCCCCAGTACACATTAGGAAAACCGTTAATTGTACGGATATTCCCCGCTGTCAAACCGGTAACTGCGCCAAAGAAATCACGATACGGTATCCTGTAAGGTTGAGAATGTCAAAGTTTTAATTCCTGCCTGTATATTCTTTGATTAAATTTCATGAAATTAATTTAAATATATCTGAAAAGGGCCCAGCACGGAAATTGTTCAAGTACATGTTATTGTTTTTATTTAGCTGTATTATTTACACTGTTGAAGATTTTATGAGTTTCTACTTGACAAGTGACATCTTTGAATTATAGAAAAATTGTGTATCTATTCCAAAGAACACTGATCACTCAAAAGTCTTAATTTCATTTCATTTGTTACCTTCATTTCATCAAAATGCGATCGCTGAACAAGTTTATGTTAAAACTTTATAAACATACTTGAGTAAAATGGTAATTCGTACTAACTATTGAAAGTCAATGAAGTTGTCAAGGCAAAATCCATTTTAACAAACCAAATAATACATATTAAAACACCTTTTTGAAAGTAACTTCTTTTCTCCAATAACTTACTTATATTTCCATCGATCTGCACCACTGACGAAATGTTTTGGCATCTCACTACATCCATAGTAGTTGAATTCACTCAGAGGTATATGATCAACATCATGAAATATAAAACAATCCCATTTGGAGAAATTCAAAGATTCCAAAAAGCCAACATTCATCAGCATAGCACGGTTGAACGTCAAGGAATTATTCTGATAAATAACAACACGGCAAGGTAACGGATCAGTGATGAGTTTTGAAATTGCATCACGGAATGTAAATAAAATGGAAATAAAAGGAAAGTGTACAAATAATGAACAAGCATCACAACAGAATGAAAACGACTTGACACTATTTGAAAACTGATTATTTATACTCATCATTATCCAACACCGATTTTGGATTGCTTCAAAAATGTGTGGCCATTTTCAAAAGTGGTAGTCATAGGGGCTACTTAAACTTAAATTTGAACATTTCACTTACTTTTATTTCAAGACTTTAGTTAAATATGAATAAAATTAAAAACATGTCAGAAATGTACGACTATAACATTTCGTTTTGTACCTGTTCAACAACGTAGAAAGCAAATTCCAGAAGTTGTCGACGTAGCATCGGTGTTAGATACTTGAGGACGATAGGAAGGTGGTAGGAACGATTCCTGAATGGAATAATGATTGCAACCTGAAAAAGAATAACATTCAAAGAAACATTGGTTACCTTTTATTGGGGGGTTTTCTTCTTTTCTTTTTTTCATTTGAAGTTAAAATTAATTCCAAGGTGAGGTTCAGAGAATGTGTTTCAACTGCATTAATTTAAGACAACCACCTTTGTAGCTTGTAAGAAATCAGTCATACCTTCCATCTCGGCAGGCAATTTTTCGGCTTCCAATGGCCTCCTGGAAACCAGGAATAGTTCCCAACCTTCACTGCTAGTTGAGACATGCTGTCCATGATAGGTTTCCTGACGTCGGTCAAGTTGTATCTTTTAAATAATTGACGATTTCCCTCTTTGGTGTAGTCCCTCGACCGTTTTATTTGCTCACCTAAAACGTATATTTCAGACTGATTCATGCTCAGGTCGTTTTGAAGATCGAGTTCTTTCTTCTTAACTGATGGGGGAAAAGAAAATCTTTCTTAAAACCTAAAAAAATAAAAACTTACAACTAATTATCTATACATGTAGTGATAATTGAGAAGTCACTAATTTTGTCAGTGGAAAAAGTATTTTTAGCCAATATTTTAAAATCAAACCAGGAATGTTTATTAGTGTCAACGCGTAACCTATAGGTCCGAAAACACCGACATGAAGACGATGATAACTGTCACCAAAAGATAAGGGCGATACCCCACAAGAAATAATCTGAACAAGGGAACGCATGTTTGGTTGCAATAATCAGGAACGTCATAAATGGTGACAGAGAGTATTAAAACAAGGTTGTAGAAAACTTACCTAAACCGGGGATGACCAATTCAGGACACACGACTTGTGGAGGAATATCCTCAGTTTTGAAAAATGATCTGGCATTTTCTGGGGAAAAAACAAAGTTTACAAACTTAATTTACATTAAAGTAGAGTATAGGCATTCAAGAACATTCATCTCCCGTTAATTGGATCCTAAAAGTGGATCAATTAAGAACTAATTTGTTAAGTGTTGCTTTGGCTAATTTATTTTCGATCGAAACAGCACGTGACACATTGCCTGACAAACCTTTGTAAAGGTGTAATTACCTGTATTGGTGCTGGCTACGTTCGATGTTCCTGGGGGAGATTCTGACTTACGTGCAGAGCTTTTCTCGGTAGTCTCTTTCTCATTGGCTGGTTCTATTGCAAATAACCCTCCAACATTTACATGCCTTACGACATCTTGCCACTGTATAGAATGCTGTTCAGCAGTGGAGGATGTCAAGTTAGATAAACTCTTGCCTTGTGTCTCAGCTGCTCGAGTATCAACTGTTTGTCAAGAAAAATACATCAATTGCACAAAACTTTGGTAATCTTTACCAGGAATATAGAGCAATGGGTTGTAGTGTAGTGATTGTGTTTGTTGGGGTGTGTTTGTTTTCTTGTATGTGGGAACTATTGCTTCTTGATTGGAGAGGTAGATTGCATTTTGAAACGAATATCAGCAATTTAGATAAGAAGAGAGCTTGTTTGCATATTTGAGCACTTTAAAAACCATTAGAAGATGTAGCCATTTCAATATTTTTAGAAAGGTTTAGACGTACAGGGGCGGATACAGGGGGGCGTGGTGGGCGTGGGGGGCGTAAGCCCCTTTTCGACAGCCAAAAAAAAATTGCCACAAGAGTGTGTGTGGTGTAGTTTTCCCCCCAGAGGCAGGATAGATTACTTTTTCATCCTATGCCACTCACATTTTTTTCTTTCTGTCAAAATGAATCTTTCATGTATGTCACTTGTAATTGTTTAGATTTGCAATAATAACATAGCAGTTGAAATCTGATTTGCCAATTTGTCCGGGATAATAAGACAGTAAGCTTGAATTTGAGAAAGGATCTTACCCACTATGTTTTTAATGAATATGCATGAAACCAGATAATGCAGAGACCAGATCCAAACGTGAGATTTGTGGTATTACAATTTTCTTTGAGTAAAAGTAGAAGATTGATATGGATCAAAAGTGCTTAAAAAGTGTGTCTATTTCTCTGTTTTAGGCACACAGAGGCTTGATTTTTCACCCCTCAATAGGCCAAAATCTCAGCTTCCGGGGGCTTCGCCCCTTGGACCCCCATCGGGGCTTCACCCCTGGACCCCACCATTGATGTTACAAGAAAAGTTCCCAGTAATTTTAGAAGATCAGAAGTGCTTAAAAAGTGTGTCTGTTACTCTACTTTAGGCACACCGAGGATTTATTTTTCACCCCTCTAAAGCCCACTCAAAAGCCCAAAAGCTCAGAGCTTCCGGGGGCTTCGCCCCCTAGACCCCATCAGGGCTTCACCCCTAGACCCCACCATCTATGCTACAGGAAAATTTCCCAGTAAATTTAGAAGAGTGAAATGGATCAGAAGTGCTTAAAAAGTGTGTCTATTTCTCTGTTTAGGCACACAGAAGCTTCATTTTTCACCCCCAAAAGGCCTAAAGCTTAGAGCTTCCGGGGGCTTCGCCCCCTGGACCCCCATCTGGGCTTCACCCCTGGACCCCATCATCGATGTTACCGACAAATTTCCAGTAAATTTTGAAAATTGATATTAATCTGAATTAAAGTTTGTTTATTTTTTTGTTTTTGGTTAATCATAATTGAAAATTATCCTCCTCAGGATCCTCCTCACACAACACTTTTTTGTCCCTGAATAAGTATTAAATGCAGCCTGCATTTTGATTTTATAACTCAGGATGGCTGATTTAAAGACTCCCAACTCGAAAATGATGTTTAAATAATGACCTTGCTAAAACAAAATTGGTTAAAGTGGTCAGATATTGCATGAGATCGCACCACAGAGCATCTAGATCCTAACTGTTTCGGAGCATTTAAGCGGGCCCCGGAACCAATGCCGTTAGGGCTTCGCGTTACGCGCTCTCAGGCGCCACAAATTGCATTCACCATTTGCTGCCTGGTACATTTTCACGCCCCCCCCCCCGTTTGGAAAATTCTGGATACGCCCCTGTAAATAATCCGAAAAGCTGGGAATATATATGCCTTCTTTATGTAACAATGTTGTAAAATAAAATCTAAAAATCTTAACTTACCATTTCTTGATTTTAGAGCAACGCCATGGCTTGCAATAGACCAAAATGATATGGTAGAAATCAGTGAGAATCCAATTACTGTGTACAGGAGTCCAATGACGGACTTCCGACGGAGTGTTTTAGAGTAGCGTTCGCTCCAAAGACCAAGCACGGGGGGAGTCTGCTGTGAAGTCTGCCTGTCTCTTCTGGTTGCCCTAGGGGACGAAGGTGGGAATTTGCCTGATGGGAGCTTGAGTAAACTTGTCATTTTGCTGGGAAAATCGAATTGTCTGTAACATATTCAGAAGATTAAAATTGAATAATTCATATCTGGAATGCAGAGAAATAAACTGGCATGTAAAAATTACACTGGTTCTACTGAACTATACGGGTATTGTTGCATTCTGTACATGATTGAGTGTGTGTGCAGGGATGCGTTTCGTTATGAAGGCGCGGTACGGTATGACGTAGCTGTTCCAACCAAGCAATAATCGAGTTGTTGGCCCACTGCGGCTTGGTTTACAAATGGCGGATTTTACAAACTAGCAAAAAGCTGAAATTATTTTAAAATTACAAAAATTGATTCTAATAATGATAATAAAATCAAAATATTATAGACTAAGTTTCATTGTTTGAAAATAAAATAAAGGTTGCATACTTCGAGAACTCATAAGCTTTCAAGAGATATACGTTATATGGTCTGTTTCCGGTTACCGACCAGTTTTCGTGTAGCTATTGAAAATCGTTTCGGGTCAGTGAATTTTACGTCGGAAATTTGTTTCTGAAAAGAGTCACCAAAACACCCCCTAAATTCTCCATACAGGGAATAACAATAGATTCGTAGTTGAGAAAAATCATTATTCAGTAATATAACTTTTGTGACTATTATTTAATGGTGGGTTTTTTGAATCTCAATTCTAATATTGACACAACGACAATTAGATTCACTGTTAGAGCACCAATAACAATCATCAGACATGACCTCCACCATGAATAGAAGAGTATGGGGACACAAATTTACATTTATTAGAGTAGAAACGATAGCTCACTTGACCGGACATTCGGTATACACAGTGCATGGAAATGTAATACAAATCAATCAGTATGCCATGGCATGCAAATTAGTGAGTTAACCAAATTAGCAAAATAACCGAATTGATATTGTGAACTCGTAGTGCACTGACATTATTGTTGACCCAACAGAGGGCGCTAGAAAATACAAGGATAACATCACCTCTCAAATTTATTATTATTGGATTCAGAAGTGAATCAACCCCATCATTCCAAAATCAATCAATTTTACAGCGTGCTTCTCCTGTGATGCCTATGAGACTAGCTTAGGGCTAAACCAAACCATTTTACCCTTGCTAATCCCTTCCAAGAGTTCTCGACTAATCCTAATCGACTAAGAACTGTTCCTAAACAGCTTATTTATATACTATTTCAAATGTGAAAGATCTTGCTCTGCTCTCTTTAACTGCCGAGGATAAGCCGAGCGGATCAATTTGCCTTCTTTGTTTATTTTAATTGATTTCAACTTGTCCTTTTCCTTGGAGAGGTTGGTTCTTCAAACACTGTTCATCTTACATGACGATAATGTCACGTGACAGGGTAATTTATGAACTTCATCAAAAGTGACTTTCAGATCGAAACTGTGGGGTTTTTTTCACCGACAATTTTTTTAGAATGCTCTTCACAATGAATACTTAGTGGGTAACGGTATATGACATGGTTTATGTTCGACTCTATACTTTACAACTTTTAGCACCTATTGCTCATTGTACAAATTCAACCGACCATAAGTCATCTGCTCATCCATCTATCAATATAGCAAACCAATTTATATGATAGATTTCCCAACGTGTTTTTTAGACAACTTGTTGCGTCGCATCATCAACATTTTGGGAAGGTTTAAAAGAGATATATAACTGAGTGTCATCTGCAATTACATGATAGTTAAGTTTATGTTTCACGGTGATGTTATGAATTGGGTACACTGTGAACCACAGCGGTCCAAAAACTTACCCTTGAGGGACCGAAACATCATGAACAACTGGATCAGATGTGGAATTGCCAATGCAAACAAGTGATGGTCAATAGGATTTGAGGCATTGCATGTTGAGGTATCAATATATATTTGGTTTGCGGTCTGTTTTGCAAATATTATGATTGGCACCAGTTAAGGGCATTACCGTGTATACCAATAATATCACGAAGTGTCTTGATCCACGGTGTCAAAAGCCGCACTTAAATCAAGCAGAATCAGGGCAGTCACATGGCCGTTATCCATAAGCACATAAAATGTCATTTTGCACTCGCAAAAGTGCCGATTCAGTGCTATGCCTGGATTAGTATGCAGATTGAATTTTATCATCAAGACCAAAGTCAGAGATAACAGTATCCAATCTGGAGGCAACAATGTTCTCAATGGTCTTGCCAATAAACTTCAAAATAACCACCGGTCTGTAGTTAGACAATTTCTATATCTAAACCTGGCTTATTGATCAGGGGACGAATGTAAGCCGTCTTTAAACTGTCTTGTAAAATACCATGCTCAAAATACTTGGTCACAATCAGTCTAAAAATCTGTCGCACTTCAAGCACCTTCGTGCGCATCACTACGCACTTACTGCACATCAGCTATACATGTGTTAAATTATACGCACTTCATGCGTTTCAGTCTATTTAACTTTTTGCTTCATGTGCCTGAGGTAGAATTTGCACTGCTTAAAGTGCAGCACGTGGTGGTAAATAATTGTGAATGTTTATGGTCAAGCACACGAGGCATCTCAAGTAAATTTAAGGCTCATCATGCACGTGTGGTACATGGGGTGTGTGTGTGTGTGTGAAGCGTGTGCTTTGGCGTGAGGTGCTTGACGTGCACGTCACTAGCCGGTGAGGTAGCCTTCAGTCACAGTACGTGCAGGTTAACAACACTCGAGCCTAACTCGGCATTAGGCCTATGCAGCTGTTGTGCATGCCTTGGTTACACTCCCGCCAACAGTTGTCACGTGATACTATGAGTCAGCCTTCAGTCACAGTACGTGCAGGTTAACAACACTTGAGCTTAACTCAGCATTAGGCCTATGCAGCTGATGTGCATGCCTTGGTTACACTTAGACCGTTTAGTGCATCGTGTACATGAGGTGTTCACGATTTTGGGACAAAAGCAGTGCTAGTCGATAAGTGCTAGTCTTTATGTGCTAGTCATTTCGTCACCTCAAGTGACACTCACTTAGACCGTTTGGTGCATCGTGTACATGAGGTGTTCATGATTTTGGGACAAAAGCAGTGCTAGTCGATAAGAGCTAGTCATGTGCTGTCATTTCGTCACCTCAAGTGACACTCATTTATACCGTTTAGTGCATCGTGTACATGAGGTGTTTATGATTTGGGGACAAAAGCAGTGCTAGTCGATAAGTGCAGTCTTTATGTGCTAGTCATTTCGTCACCTCAAGTGACACTCATTTATACCGTTTAGTGCATCGTGTACATGAGGTGTTCATGATTTTGGGACAAAAGCAGTGCTAGTCGATAAGTGCTAGTCTTTATGTGCTGTCATTTTGTCACCTCAAGTGACACTCATTTATACCGTTTAGTGCATCGTGTACATGAGGTGTTCATGATTTTGGGACAAAAGCAGTGCTAGTCGATAAGTGCTAGTCTTTATGTGCTGTCATTTCGTCACCTCAAGTGACACTCATTTATACCGTTTAGTGCATCGTGTACATGAGGTGTTCACGATTTTGGGACAAAAGCAGTGCTAGTCGATAAGTGCTAGTCTTTATGTGCTAGTCATTTCGTGTTTGGTTCAACTGGCACTAGAGGTGCAAGAGGTACATGACGTAGAATCTCACATGTGCCTGAAGTGTTCATGATTGTGGGACAAATAATGCTCTCACAGACGTGCGTGAGGCGCAGACAATTTTTAGAGTGAGGTGCTAGAACATCAATACACTTTTGTAAAAGATCTGTGTACAGGGTCTAGTTCACATGATTAAGGAGGAGAGCTACTTATCTCAGACACAGTAGCAGGTTCAAACTCAGAAATAATGTGAAAGATTCTCAGGTAAAAAGTTATTTGACGACATAGTAGAACAAATTGATACAGGGAAATTTATACGAACTAAAAAAATGTTGTTACTGAAATAGTGAGAAAAACCATCTGCCAAAACCGCATCTGGTGTACTAAGGTATAGGCCTACAGGCTTTTTATTGTTTGATGTAATAACCCATTAACAATGACTCTAAATTGCTTCTTTTGATCTCCTGTAATTTAAGAGGAGCATAATAAATAGTTATTTATAGTTATCATTAATGTTATTGTGTCTTTCTAATTAGTGTTTCAACTCCATTAGAGACTGTCATAAATACATGTGCCGTGCGTATTCTAAAAGAAATACGGGGAAACTTTCCTTGGGATTTCTACCATCCCACTTCCTGTCATCCAGCTGCAGTATTGTTCATTATACTTTATTACTTTAACATAATGTATTGGTATAACGAACTCCATCACTTTAATAATAATAATATTAATAATAATAATAATAATATTAAAGAGAGATTTATAAAGCGCAAACAGTAATGTTGCAAATTGGATTACACAAAATAAATTAAAAACAACGATAATGAAACAATTTTACAAACAATTACGTCTGGACCAGCCAAATACACAATAAGCTAAAAAATATGAACTAGTTAAAAATAGTTGTAGAAAATGAATAATAAGAAAAACTGTGCCGTCTTCCAATTCATTCAATCAAATTTGATGACATCACTCGCGAACACCTTGTTTTTGTGATGTCACAAAAACTAAATATCTAGTTATATGTTTTATTTATTCCGGATGTATGACTGAAAGATTGTAACACAAGCTGTTCATGAACAGCAACCAACTCCCTTGCTGTTTCTTTCATTTTCAATCTTTCCATGTGAATTAACGTGTGTGGCGGACCAACGTCACCGGGTGCAACAATAATACTGATACCCTTTGATCGTATAGAAAAGCATATGTTTTTTAAAGATCTCCATGCTTGTTTGATTTACGTTAACTTGTTACACACGCACAATAAGACCTTGGGAATACGCCAGTTTCTTTCATTAAGTTGTTCTTTGCAACAGCAATCAAATAATTAAAGGAATAATTGTAGGAAGAATCCTCCCATTACCTTTCAATGTTTAGTAAAGAGTCACATGTTAAATCAATAGGGTGTTAGTGACAGAAAGAATTATAATAATTAAAGAAATATAAATCTCGACAGAAGCAGCTAATAACCATTTTTTGTCATCTGGACGAACACGAAGCTGTTCCGGTTTTATTTCACAATGATTACCATGATCTAGAACCTGAACCTGACCCTGAAATCGAAGCAGAAAACCATATGACTCTAAACCTAACACAGACCATTGACTTAAATGTTCACAAGACTTTACCATAAAGCTGATTTTGAACCTGACCCTGACTCTAACCCTGACTCTTACTCTGATTCTAACCGAGTCCTGATCGAACATTGACCACTGCCTCTCACCCTAAAACCCAACCCTGACCCTTACCCACCATGAAACCTAAATAATCTTTCCATATTGTGATAATTCAATAACTTATTTGATACAAAGATGTTTAAAGGTATCGTACACGTTTGGTAATGACTCAAAACAAATATTAGCATAAAAACTTACTTGGTAACAAGCAACAGAGAGCTGTTGATAGTATAAAACATTGCAGGAAACGACTCCCTCTGAAGTAACGTAGTTTTTGAGAAAGAGGTAACTTCTCACTAAAATAATAACAAACTTCTTGCAAGAAGTTTTTATTCCTATCTGAAAGCACACAAATTTGTACAACAAGGGTGTTTTTTCTTTCATCATTTTCTTGCAACTTCGATGACCAATTGAGCCCAAAGTTTCACAGGTTTGTTATTTTATGCATATGTTGGGATACGGGGAGTGAGAAGACTGGTCTTTGACAATTACCAAACGTGTACGATGCCTTTTACCCTGGAGCCCCAGGGTATACTTTAGACCCCAACATTGACACATCCAATGAAGGGGTTCTCTTGGTTAATATAAATCATAGTCAGCTGGTCAATGAAGGCATTGCGTGCAGGCAATCAAAACCAAGGCACTTTAAATGCTCCAAACTGTCATTTCTTCATCATCTTCTCTTCTTTGTCATCTACGGATTACTGTAACAGTGTAAGACACTTTTGTGGGTTCCCTCCACAGATTCACTGCCATCAACTTCCCTTTTTGTCACTCGCAATCCACATTTCCTTTATACATTACTGATGTAGAAGCCGGAGTACGGAGCTCTGGAAATGCCATCCAACTCGTTGAGATCCTGAGGTAATTTACTGCAGTATGATGACATCATAAACGTAAGATGACGACATCCTGAGATGATTTATTTCTGAATGACGGCATGTTGAAAGCAGAATGTCGTCTTCCAAATAGATTTTTTTCATAGGATGATGCGTCCTGAAATTAAGATGTTGTCTTCCCAATATCTTATATCGGGAAGTTGACATCTTACTTTCATGATGTCGTCATCCTAAAATGAAATATATCGACATCTTACTTCAGGATGTCGTCATCCCGCGATAAATCATCTCAAGATGTCGTCGTCTTACGTTTATGATGTCATCATCCTCCGGTAAATTATCTCAGAATCTCAACATGTCTGATGGCACTTCCAGAGCTCCGTACTACGGTAACGGAGATCAGACGGAACTATGTTTTGACTTTTTGACATTTGTTTTGATATTTGTTATGCATATTATCTAGCGGCCGCAACATCTGGAGGCCAGCGCATACATATCTGTACTACCCGCTAGTTACTTTTAAAGGATTGGTGTAACGCATGTAATTAGTGTTGACGACTGATTACCTATAACGACAATACCTTTTAACCCCATTTCTAATTTTTCTATAATTGTATGTGGCAACCGCAAGATTACTAGTGGCGGCCGACAGATAATAGTATGGGGCGTGTGGAGGGAGGGCGCCAGGTATTTATGTGGCGTTCGCCAGATATTTATGTGGCGTTCGCCAGATAAAGGTTACCAACAAATACTCACGGGCTTGTCAAAAAGAAAGTTAACCTCCTATCCCCTGGCACTATTCGACTTCCATTATAACAATGTGCAATATTAGTTTATGTATACTTTTTGAACGCTTACTGTTTCTATTGTAAATTTTACTCTAAACTTTACTTATTAAATTTAGTGTATACACCAATCCTTCACCGATCTTGAACTCTTGGTGGCAGCAGAAACGCCTCAATTACTGCGGTGGTACCTGGGTGGTACTGCGCTGCCTATCGATGGGCTTAAGGGCTGGGCTACACTAGTTAATTTATAAATGGTTATATGTAAATAATGGTTGTTTATAAATAATAGTTACATAAGTGGCAAGGTCGTACCACCGCAGTACCACCGCAGTTTGTCTGCTGCCACCAAGAGTTCAAGATCGGTGAAGGCTTGGTGTATAGGGACTGTACTGCAGTTGTAATTTGTTATTGTATAAATTAACCAAGTCTCATTTTTCATTCCACTCGGGTACATCTATCTATTTCCCCCTCGTGTGATGATTATCAATTTCCCCCTGCCTAGGCCCCCATGGCAAAACAATGTGTCGTGAGGTGTTATTATACTTTATTTACGAAAAAAATGTTTGTCATTGTGCGGTACCTTTTCGCAGTAGTTCAAGGCTTTTCGTGACGTGTGAATTTGCCTTTGTTAACGTGTTTGCATGGGAGTTTCTCCACTAACCTATGTGACCTTTATTGTGAGGGAAAAGTGTTTTCATTTCACAACTACACTGTAAAAACGGCGTTTAGAATATAAACACATTTCTGAACGCCTCGCTTGTACCCACTTTGTTCACACGTTTAGCCCTCAACATGTTTAGATTTTGCGTTTCTGATGTGACATGTTTACGCAGAGACATATTTAGCCTGTGACACATTTAGATTGAATGTGTTTATGGGTTCCTAGATAGTGGGTGCTAACCATGTTTAGAGTGCAATTTAAGTTTGTTCAGAAAATAAGCTTAAATTTTAAACACCCGTCTCTTTTCTTTAAGTCTAAAAGAAAAGAGAATTGTTGAAATACAATGCCCAAGCTACGCTCGGCATGATAAACGATAAATAATCATCATCTCACAGGTCTTCGAGAAGATTTGGGGGGCAATGTTGTCATGTATTTAGACATGCTGAACACAGTAATTTTGCAATTATTGAATTCTTCTAATTAGGCCTATACACATTTTGGGCTTTACTTTCTACCCATGGTGTGAATGAAGTGCTGACCAATATGACACAACAACAATTTGCTTAATACTCACATTAAAGTGTAAACCACTGCGCAGGAAAGACTGTTATATCTACAATGGTTTTGAATAAACACCGAGGTCTATATTTGTGCATATTTAATTAAACCCCGCCCATTTCATTTTAAACAAACTGATGAATTTAAACACATAAAATACATGTTTACAGGCAAATATGTTTAGAAATATGTTTGTAAGCTAAATTGGAATTTATTTAACATGTCAAAAAGCTAAACGCGTTGCGATCAATGCAGGTTTGAACTTGTTTGAACATTTAAATACACCAGAATGTGTTTACATCATTTGAGTACGTTTGCTACCTGAGCAATTCTACTTGCCATCTGCATGAGGCTAAACAAGTGGAGCATTTTTGATACCTTTGTCAAGTTACTTATTACCAAAATGCAAAGTATTTTAAACCTATATGTGTTTGTGCCATAGCAAACACGCTCTTCAATGAAGGCCTGCTATATGCCGACATGGAAGCCTACATACCATAGCAAACGTATTCAAATGATGTAAACACATTGCGGTGTATTCAAATGTTCAAATCAGTTTAAACCTGCATAACAAATCGCAACACTGAGCTTTTGACATGTTAAAGAGATAGCCCATTTAGCTTACAAACATAATTGTGATCGTGTTTGTGTGTAAACATATTTGGTATCTGTTTAAATTCAAAACTGCATTTCAAACAAGCACAACAAATCTCAACCCGTTTAGCTTTATGACATGTTAAAGAGATAGCCATTTAGCTTACAAACATATTTCTGAACGTGTTTGCGTGTAAACATGTTGTGTATCTGTTTAAATTCAAAACTGCATTTCAAACAAGCACAACAAATCTCAACCCGTTTAGCTTTTTGACATGTTAAAGAGATAGCCATTTAGCTTACAAACATATTTCTGAACGTGTTTGCGTGTAAACATGTTGTGTATCTGTTTAAATTCAAAACTGCATTTCAAACAAGCACAACAAATCTCAACCCGTTTAGCTTTATGACATGTTAAAGAGATAGCCATTTAGCTTACAAACATATTTCTGAAGGTGTTTGCGTGTAAACATGTTGTGTATCTTGTTATGAGATCCTAATACATGTACATTAGTTACGTGTGTTCAACGCACGCTGTCAATCAATCTTTGTGTGTAAGGTCGTTAACCCTAGTGGGTGGTGCTAATAGAATGATCTAGAGTAGTACTTTCTAGAAAACGACACAAATCCTTTATATACGGGCTGGGGGTAAATCTAGGACGGGACACAAATACTCAAGACTGGTGGAAGCTACGACTTCTGTGATTGTGATTCAACTCGTTGGAGGAGCTTTTGGTAGAGTTCGCTTTTGACCGAGTGCCGTTAAAGAGCTTAATTTAAATCCGGAAAGGACAGTTTCGAACTTAATCTACAGTTCGGTATTTTGGGGTCTTCTTCCCCATATTTTGTGGCGGGTGTCAGATTGTGTACCCGTTGTTGCTTCGTCTTCTTCTAGACATTTTTCGGAGTGAGTTCGCCCCGTGATAGCTCATAGTCACATCGGCAAAGAACTGTTTTACCGCCCCTGGAGTTGATCGTTTTAGAGCCAGTGTATGTGATCCTCGCTGTATCTTCTGTTGCCGTGATCCTCGCCTGTATTTCATCCCGGTTGACGTATTAGCCTGTGAGATTACTTATTTTGTATACGATCTATTTTAATGTACACTTGTTTTACTCAATCATTGTACGTTTGTTAAACCCAATAGGTATTTGAAGTGGCCGATAGTTTCATTATTAAATCACTTTGATTCTGTGTTCTTTACATCCGTGTCACCTTGTTTGATTTCTTTGTTGCATCTGAGAAAATTCAGGCTTTTTGAGTGATTTATATTCACGGATAGTTTGGAAATTTTTGGACCGTAACAATCTGTTTAAATTCAAAACTGCATTTCAAACAAGCACAACAAATCTCAACCCGTTTAGCTTTATGACATGTTAAAGAGATAGCCATTTAGCTTAAACACATATTTCTGAACGTGTTTGCGTGTAAACATGTTGTGTACCTGTTTAAATTCAAAACTGCATTTCAAACAAGCACAACAAATCTCAACCCGTTTAGCTTTTTGACATGTTAAAGAGATAGCCATTTAGCTTACAAACATATTTCTGAACGTGTTTGCGTGTAAACATGTTTTGTATCTGTTTAAATTCAAAACTTCATTTCAAACAAGCACAACAAATCTCAACCCGTTTAGCTTTTTGACATGTTAAAGAGATAGCCATTTAGCTTACAAACATATTTCTGAACGTGTTTGCGTGTAAACATGTTTTGAATGTGTTTAAAATCTAAACGCTGTTTTTACAGTGATGTGAGCCATAGCGTGCAAAGCCTTAATCTTTCCCAAAGTTTTGAGGGGAAAAAAAACACTATTCATGAATATTTTCCTGAGGTTGTTTACATTTTCACGGTTAGAAAATTTTTTCTCTTGCCTTTAAAGCATGACAAAAAACATAGATTCTCATGACGAAATTATGTAAAAATTTCAATATGCCGTCATTCTGAACCATAGACTGACCTTGGACACTTTGAAAACAAGATACAGCATGCACAATGGGAAGGAGAAAGTTCGGCACACCCGATAAACAAATAGATAATTAGGTGTTCGTGCAATATGAGCACGAACACCTCTTGTTATTGTTCTGTTTTTAGGTGTTCGTGCAATTCAGCACGAACACCTATTGTTATTGTTCTGGTTTTTTTTTAGGTGTGAGTGCAATATGTGCACGAACACCTCTTGATTTTGTTCTGTTTAGGTGTGAGTGCAATATGTGCACGAACACCTCTTGATTTTGTTCTGGTTTTTTTTTTCTTCTCCATCTTCTTCCACGGAACTCTTCTCTACAACATAACTCAAGATTGAAACTGAATTGAACCTTGAAACACATCAGACATTTGAACCTTAATATAAAGACGGCACAATAGTCTTGACGTAATGATGACGTCATCAGGTGTCGAATTACAAGGTTTTTAAAGTTGAAAAATGACCATTTGGTATTTGCTGTATCTCATTGAATATGAAAGCTAAGATGTTCATAATTGGGCATGTGATAGATCAAGACAGGGGCTACATTTCAAAGGTTAACGTCAAAATCGTATGACCTTTTCTTCAAGGTCATGCCCCTAGGTCAAAGTTTGCCTTTGTTTTTTTTCTTGAAAAACATCATTTTCGGGCTTATCTACGGTATAACTCAAGATTGAAATTTAATTTTACATTGAAACTCATCAGACATTTGAACCTAAATATCAAGACGACACAAACTTGATGATGTCATGATGACGTCATCAGGTATTGAATTACATTAAATCAAAGTTTAATATTTGAAAAAAAATCATAACTCATGAACGACATGTTGGATTTTTACAATCTATACATCATCGGAAAGTTCGTTAAAGGTCCAACAGACGCTGCACAGAAAGTGACCCCATTTGACCTTGACGTCCGGTTCAACCCGGAAATTTAAAATTTCACAAAATTTGTATCTCAAAAACTATTTATCATTTCAGCATAATTTTTGCATCAGGTTGTAGAACGTTGAGCCTGCTCAAACTTTTGCACAGAAATAACAACATTTTGACATTTACATCTTGTCTTATAACCACCGGCATTAAAGCGCACGTTTGTGTTGACCCACTTTGATAACGCGAGATAGTGTAATAGCACGTGTACATATACGACTACATTGAACGTGTAGTTCGGTTTACATCAACTACATGTAGGAATACATTTAGCATCGCTGTTACCTTGTGTATTGCGCACCGCGGCATAAAGATAATCCATCTAATAGTTGAACCTCAGTGTCAAGACAACACAAACTTAACGTCTTGATGACGTCATCGGGCATCGAATTATAATAAATCAAAATTTTATATTTGTAAAATTCATAACTCGGGAACCATTTATTTGATTTTTACTATCTACACATCGTCGGATAGCTCATTTAAAGTTCGACAAACGCTACACAACACCTTACACTCTTTGACCTTGACCTCCGGTAATATCTTATGTTATTAATTATCTTTAAAACTACTGAACATTTCACGTTCCCAACAACATATATAATTGTCATGGCCATAAACTTCTTTAAATAAAAGTACTTGACTAAAAGAAAATCCGGCGAACGTAAAACTCCTTAAGGTTGGGACCACAATGGTCCCAGAAGTTGGAATACGCGTGAGACTTGCACACTCTATAAGTAACAACGTCTTGCACCAACACTACCATAGCAGCTGCATTCATGATCAATGTAAAAAAACCTGAACCATCTAAAAGGTAGTCAAAAACTAATCACGCGCTATAAAAAATGTGACCCTATTTGACCTTGACTTCCGGTCAAAACCGGAAGTTGATGTTTAATTTTTGAAAAATTCATAACTCCTGAACCAGGAATTGGATTGATAAGGTATAATGACCTATTCATTCAATCACTCTCCACGAACACCGTGTTTTTGTAGTAGACAAAAACTCAAGGTCTAGTTATTATATAAAATTGTTACTCTTGATGATGACAAATTGATGTGGCGAACAGCGAACACCGAGCATGAGCTTCACTAAATCATTTTTCTGAATCTCGTAACTAAAAAATACATGTCCAAATCTCCCACCGTAGGGAGTCTATGTATATTGTGCGAAATACGAGTAGCATCGCTCGTATATGGGACTAGGACTTGATCAAGTTTAGAATTGGGTTTTTTACACAGATACAAAACGCGCAATGAACTATATCATGGTGGCGTCGTCCGGCATTTTAGGCAATCAGCATATGTTGACAATCAGTTGGCCAGCCGTGACACCATCCAGGAGGCCAGGGAGTTGGTTGACAGTACACGCCAGTGCCTACAGGAGGTTGGGTTTCAGATGGTTAAATATGCCAGCAGTCATCCAGAGACTGTAGAACACTTAGCCGAGGATGTCCGGTCTGACCGTTATGTCAGGTCACTGGCCCCGGATCAGTTGGAAGGGGAACCAGAGCCGGCATTAGGTCTTCATTGGGACTGTAAAAGGGACAACCTTTACCACCCTGCAAACCCTGCAAAGGTTCCTAAACAGGAGGCACTTACCAAAAGAACAGCTCTCAGAGCGTTAGCTAGTCAGTTTGAGCCACTGGGTGATATTGCTCCCTTTACTGCCCGTGCAAAGCTGTGGATGTCAAAGCTCGACTGGGACGATGAGGTGACACACCAAGAACTTCTGAATCGCTGGTGTGAGTGGTGTTCTGAGCTAGAACAGGTTCCTTCAGTTCGACTCCGTCGCTGCTATACCCCGTCACATATTGACAGTGCCTCAGTTACAAGAACATTACAAGTGTTCTGCGATGCATCATGTGGCCTATACTTGCGATCTACCGATACACAGGGTGGAATTCATCTGAGCTTTGTGCTTGCTAAATGTAGGGTAGCCCCAAAGCGTCAGACTAGTATCCCTCGTCTTGAGCTGATGGCAGCTTTACTTGGAGCACAACTTGCTCAAATAGTCCGCCAGGCTCTCACCTTTGAAATTCAGAGAACTGTGATGTGGAGTGATTCAACTACAGTACTAACCTGGATTCGATCAAATTCCTGCCGTTTTAAGGTTTTTGTCGGAACACGGATTGCTGAAATACAAACTCTGACTGAAGATGATGACTGGCGCTATGTTCCGTCTAAGGACAACCCGGCAGATGACATAACTCGAGGTCTTACTGTTTCTCAGCTTGGTGAAGGGTCACGTTGGAGTGAGGGACCTCCATGGCTTCTAGCTCCACCAGATGAATGGCATCAAGGGTGTGCCCTTACCTCCACTGATGCTGATTTGTCTCTGGTAGATAATAACAGTGAGATCAAGAAGACTCTGTTTTGTGGTGTTACAGTAGCAGATCCAGTGCTGGATTTAGACTTGGATAGTTTTGACAATTGGGATGATTTGGTCGTTGCTACGGGTGAGAAGATGTTTTCCGAAGAAGATCGGGTTCATGGGGTGCTCACTCCGGATCAAATGCATAAGGTGGAGAATCATGTACTGCGATCTGCCCAGCAGGAAAGCTTCAAAGAGGACTTTGTTGCCCTCAAGGATCGCAAACCCATATCCCGCACAAGTCGTCTACTTGAATTGGCTCCAGAATTTGACGCATCTGTTGACCTCATCAGAGTTGGGGGTAGACTCCGAAAGATGCCGCGGGAAGAGTTGGTGACTTTGGAGCCTCGTCCCGTCGTCCTCAACCCGCGGCATCTTGTCACAAAACTTCTGATTAAACATGCTGATGCTTCCTTCAGTCATCAAGCAGGAACTGACAGACTATTTGCTCGTCTTCGTCGCAGATATTATTATTTTATTATTATTTATTTGGCAATTCACATAAAAATACAAAATTACAAATTTTATACGAAAAGGATAAATTCTTAAAAACATAAAATATAAATATATTGGATTTTACGTGGACGAAGTGCTGTGAAGGGTGTCTTGCATAGCTGTGAAGAGTGTCGTCGTTGGAGAGGAAAACCCCAGGTTCCTCGGATGGCAGACTTACCTCAGTCACGACTGAGATTGCACAAACCACCCTTCTATTCTACTGGGATGGACTGCTGTGGGCCCATGAACATCAATATTGGGCGACGTGTGGAAAAACGCTGGGGATTGTTATTCAAGTGCATGACAACTCGGGCTGTGCACCTGGAGTTACTGGCAGGGATGGATGCTGACCACTTTTTGATGGCTTTTCGGTGCTTTGCTTCACGACGTGGCTTGCCTTACGAGCTATACTCAGTGACTGTGGGACTAATTTCAAGGGTGCAGATTCAGAGATTCGGGATGCACTTGAGAAAATGGAGCCCAGTTTGGTACAGAAGTTGGCGGGCCACAGGGTCAAATTCAGATTCAATCACCCAAATGCCCCTCATTTTGGTGGGCTTTGGGAGAGAGAGGTCAGATCGGTGAAGGGTGCACTTCGAGCAGTTTTGGAAGATCGCACAGTTCCGGAAGCTGTATTGCATACAGTTTTGGTTGAAGTCGAGGGTATTGTTAATTCTAAGCCCTTGGGCTACGCATCCACTGACATTGCAGACCCTGATCCCATTACTCCTAACATGCTGCTCATGGGGCGGCGGGATCCGGCCCTGCCTATGGTTCTGTATGATGACTCCGAATTGAGAGGCCGTCGTAGTTGGCGGCATAGTCAGGTACTAGCTGACCAGTTTTGGCGTCGATTCATCAGATCATACCTTCCGACCTTGCAGGTGCGGCAAAAATGGCACAAAGAGGTTGAGAATCTTACTGTGGGAGATGTGGTCATGATCGTAGACCCTCAATTGACTAGGTCACAGTGGCCTGTTGGTAAGGTGTCCGAAATTCTTCCGTCCAGTGATAATAGAGTAAGAGCTGTTAGAGTTCAGGTGGGTTGTCGGGCATTTGAGCGTCCAGTGGAACGTCTCGTGAAGTTGGCTAAGTGTGAGGAAGTGGTCAGTGCTGATAAGTTGATGCTCACGCAAGAAAGTCCTCCCTTCAAGCTGATCGCCTGAGGCCCACCGAGATCTTACCTAGACGTCTTTTATACTTTAAGTTCAGGTGATTTTTAAGTGATTAACAAAACATTATAGTGATCATTTACAAGTTGATGATTCTTTATTCAAATTTCCGCTTGAAATTTGGGGGCGGCTGTAGAAACTTTCAAGGCGCACGCGTTTTCACCGCTTGAGGGCGGGCTTGATACGACAAGGCCAGAGCTGTGTATTGAGAGAGTTGCGACATGGAGGGACCAGCTTTCTCCGGTCACGTGGTTGCTGGACGCCATTTTGTTCCCAAATGCAGCACAACCCAATGGGCAGACTAGTCTGGCACCCTGTATTCGCCAATGCATTTTTTGGAGACAAAATGGCTTCTAATCGCAAGTTGTCGCAACTCTCTCAATATACGGCTCTGGACAAGGCTTCGTGCTGAAATTGACATGAAGTGATGCTGTGCCCCTAAAATGAATGCCAAGTTTTTCGGGTTTTTCCGATTAAAGTTGTTTTTACTGGTATAAGAAAGAAAGAAACAGAGGAATGAACATGATGAAACTCAAACAATAAACCAATGAAGAGCATTCTACAACTGTGCTTCTTATAGAGTTCATTAGTTTCATATCAACCAGCAGCATCTCCCCGCCAATACCCCGGCTTTTCAACACCAACACAACTACTACGAACTAGTCATCGCAAGCGCCTAACCGGGTTTATTGGGAACAGTTAGCATCTAGATAAGAAATCCAACCAGTCACACCCCCTCGGTTTATCCTTACAATAGTCTATAATCGAAACAAGTTTGATGATGGGAGGATTCTTTGTACAACGAGCAACATATCGAAATCAACTTACATATCCCCCAAGGACCTCTGTGCATGTGTAACAAATAAACGTAAATCAAGCAAGCGTGGAGATTTTATTTTAAAAAAAAATATTTCTATACGATCAAAGGGTATCAGTATAATTGTTGCACCCGGTATGACGTTGGTCCATCATACACGTTAATTTACATGAGAGATTGAAAATGAAAGAAACATGGAGTTGGTTGCTGTTCACGAATAGCTTGTGTTCATGGGCGTCAATCATAGTGGGGACAGGGGGACATGTCTCCCTACCCCCCCCCCCCCAACAACAACAAAAAAAACAAAAAAACAAAAAATCATGGGTGGGGGACACAATATCAAATGTCCCCTGCATGGTTTTAACCTCCTTTATCATGAAGCTCAAGTATTGCACTGTGTAAGACCAAACCCTGTGTCCCGTGCATGCCCGTGGCACACACCTGTATCATGTTTTGTATAATGCGAGGGCAAGTCTTATTACTTGTTTGATTTTTTTATTTTAACGCGTATAATAATTTTGAACTCCACCTGGAAGACCGACGGTCTCAGAAGCTAAAAATGCCATTTGTGCTATTTGGTATTATTTACTTTTTGTTCTCATTTTACTGAAAATCAATCATTATGTAACTAGTATATTTTTATAATTCAGTCATAATATTACGGCCCACAACTGTCGCGGCAAAACCAAAAGCGCCCCGGCAAAACAAAAAGCGCCACGGCAAAATCAAAAGCGCCACAGCAAAACCAAAAGCGCCACGGCAAAAACAAAAAGGGCCACTGCAAAACCAAAAGCGGCACGGCAAAACCAAAAGCGGCACGGCAAAACAAAAAGGGCCATTGCAACCAAAAGCGGCACGGCAAAACCAAAAGCGCCACGGCAAAACCAAAAGCACCACGGCAAAACCAAAAGAGCCACGGCCAAACCAAAAGAGCCACGGCAAAACCAAAAGAGCCACGGCAAAACCAAAAGAGCCACGGCCAAACCAAAAGAGCCACGGCCAAACCAAAAGAGCCACGGCAAAACCAAAAGAGCCACGGCAAAACCAAAAGAGCCACGGCAAAACCAAAAGAGCCACGGCAAAACCAAAAGAGCCACGGCAAAACCAAAAGAGCCACGGCCAAACCGAAAGAGCCACGGCAAAACCAAAAGAGCCACGGCAAAACCAAAAAAGCGACGGCAAAACGAGTTACACAGCTGTATTGGTTACATTGTAAGCTTTAATTTGGTATAGGTTTGAACCCTGTGGCAGATACACCGGTTTTTGCATAATCATATTGTACAATTTAACGGGAGTGCCGTCAGAGATACAGCCCTTTAAACACAGCAAGTGGGAAAAAATGAGCTAAGAAGAAACTCTCTTGAATACCCTTTGCAACAGTTAAGTTCCTTTTGAGCTATATCTTTTAAAAATAAAAAAATAAAATGAAAATAAAAAGTCTTTTTTTCCCATCTTTTTTCATTGAAATTAATATTTGCGTAAATAAATTATGAAAGTATTGATATAAAAGAAGCCAATAATCCCCCAAAAAAATTCATGTTGTGAAAATGTGTTTACCCTCTCCACATAGAACAGCTATTTGTGTGAAATAGCATAGCGTCCCTTAATACCCTTTTTCGCAGAGCGGGTCACATATTCACTGTACAAAATTGCCGTGATTTTACGGTGAGAAATGTGTATATATCGACGGTAAATTACCGTTCTCGCTTTTCCTCAGCCTTTTACGGCCAAAATCCGTATTACTGGGCACTCCAAAAGCACTCTGGGATACATTGGAACACCGCGCACGCGCAATGCTTATGAGCAAGTTCAGGCGGGGCGACTAGAGTTACTAGATTTACCAGAAACCATAGAGCAGAGGGAGATTGGTTATTATTGGACCATGTTCCAGCGCATGGCCGAGAGTACGTCACTGTTTCTGATCAGCCTAGTGGATGTGGTCGCACACCCGGCCTTCCTATACAACCAGCAGCGCGATGTCAACAGACCTTTATCACGGTGCGGCCATCTTGATTTTCTCCCCTTTAAACCAATGTAAAACAACTTAATCTTGATTGGAAAAATATTTTGGTTCCTTTTTTTACAACGATGATTAGCATTCATTACTATTATTGGATGAAGGGAACATAACCAAGATGGCGGCAGTGTGATAAAGGTCAATAAGGTGCGCGCGTATGCGAAGTGTGGAATCCGCCATCTTTCTTACATGATTCACCGTATACCACACACCGTGTCAGTGTCCGTGTCTACCTTTGAACACTATAGGAGTGCACTATAGGATTTGGGTGTATACAGACAAATTTACCCAAACCAAACAGTGTTATAGTAATGTGTGTGTCCGCCATATCTGAGGCCATTTTGAGATATGGCGGACACATTACTTTAACACTATTAGGTTTGGGTAAATTTGTTTGTATACACCCAAATCAGTGCACTCCTATAGTGTCCACCATATCTCAAAAAGGCTAATTGTGTCAGACTTCTTTGAGACTTTTTGCAAGGTAAAAGGTAACCTTTACTAATTTTTTAAGTGATTATCATCTGGGGTATATTGACAGCTTGCTCACCGTAACAATTACGGCACAACGTAACTTCGTGTACGGTTTACATCGTATATATTGACACCTTTCTCACCGTGAAAAACACGGCACACCGTGACTTCGTGTACGGTTTGCAACGTAAAATTTACGGGAATCCGTTGGCATCTCGAAGCACAACCGATTCCCGTAAATTTTACGGGAAATTTTTTACAGCGTTGAGATAATTCAAACCCCAAATAGTTTCCAAAGAAGGTTCGGAAGGTGACAATATTTTGTCTCTAATTCAAGTCAAGAGACGTATTTAAACCATTATTGGGACTCCGTTTCTTGCTCGCCGGGTCAAGGTGGATACCATGGGTCTTCTCGTATTACTCTGGTCTTGTACCGTATCGAAATTGACTCAAACATTCTGCCATGTCATGATTGAATTCCTCATAATGTTTTGTCTTTATTGTAATGTGATGAAACTAGGCCGTACTTGTTATTTACAATATTATTACAGAAAGCAATTTAAACGAAAGCCCTTCGGTTTCCCTGCATCATTATAACATTTGCCCGAATTATAACAACCAGGCAGGGCCACCTGCAAATAGCGCTCTCGAGCACCCTCCTCTTAAAATTCGTTAGGTCTAACAATATAACAACGGACCTAGAATCCGTAATAACGGATTGTGAATCTGTAATAACGGATTGTGAATCTGTAATAACGGATTGTGAATCCGTAATAACGGATTGTGAATCCGTAATAACGGATTGTGAATCCGTAATACCGGATTGTGAATCTGTAATAACGGATTGTGAATCTGTAATAACGGATTGTGAATCTGTAATAACGGATTGTGAATCCGTAATAACGGATTGTGAATCCGTAATAACGGATTGTGAATCCGTAATAACGGATTGTGAATCTGTAATAACGGATTGTGAATCTGTAATAACGGATTGTGAATCCGTAATAACGGTTTTTTGCAGGCGCTAATGGGCTTACGTAGAATCTTGTTTGTTGCAAGTATTATTTGGCGAGTCTTGTTTTTTGGAAGTCTATTATTTGGCGAGTCTTGTTTTTTGGAAGTCTTTTATTTGGCAAGTCTTGGGGTTTTTTAAGTATTTGTTTGGCGAGTCTTGTTTTTTGGAAGTGTATATTTAGCAAATCTTGGGGGGTTTTATGTATATACTGGGCGAGTCTTGGGCTTTTTTAAGTCTATATTTAGCAAATCTTGTTTTTTGGAAGTAGGCCTATATAATATTTGGCGAGTCTTGTTTAAGGGAAGTATAAATTATGTTTGGCGAGTCTTGTTTTTTGGAAGTCTATATTAATCAGCAAATATTGTTTTTTTGGAAGTATGTGTTTGGCGAGTTTCTGTACGCCGCGTGCCGGTTGTGCTTTCTCCCCAATTTATCACGCAGATAATTATAGTAGGTCTTGCAAGCCTCTGAAACGTTTATGAATGCAAATGTTGAAGGTTGAGACACAAACCTATAATTAAACGAAAGCCTTTTAGTGCCATCGCAAGTATAAATAGCTTTTTTGCAAGTATATGTTTGGAGAATCTTGTTTTTTTGCAAGTATTAAGTTTGATGAATCTTTTTTGTGTGCAAGTATATACAAAATATTTGGCGAGTCTTGTTTTTTGGAAGTCTATATTTGGCGAGTCTTGTTTTTTGGAAGTATATGTTAGCAAATCTTGTTGGGGTTTTTTCGAAATTGTTGGTTGGTGGGTCAAAAGAAATAACTGAAAATCGAAATTTAATTTTTGTTTTAACAAATTACATAATATATATATTAACAAACGAAAAAGAAGGAGAACAAATACCCAGCTGGCCAAGATCGTCAATTTCATTCCTGAAATGTTTTAACATTGACTATTCTGAATGGCCCCTAAGTGCCCTGGTTGCTGTTGAATTGTGTATTACATAGGGCCCTTCAGATGGGACATAGTCAGAGGGGCTCCACAGTCCCAATAACTCTGAAATAGCTGCATTATAACGCACTGACCATATATAGCTCTAATTAGCGCTTGCATTGAATATTAATGTGTTTTGTTGCATTGTAAGTTATGTTTGAAACAAGTTGGCCTACACTGAGGGAGGCTGAAGGTTTATATTTAGTGAATATTCGAGCAACGGGAACTGTCACAAATCTTCTTATCAGGCTTAAATGTGCTCCTCTAGAGACAAAGCCAATTCATATTATTCAGATGTACAAAGAGGGGCTAGTAGATACCGGTGACACCTCTATTGACCCCCAAATGCAAGGGCAACTAGAGGAAACCAAAAGCAATTTATACAAATTCGTACTCACATCTTTTAAAAGTAGCTTTTTCCCAAGAACCAAGACTGAAAAAAATACCACCATCTGCGGCATGTGCATCATCATGCAACAACTTTGGATACAACATAATGTTTTAAAAACACACGTTTTTTGGCGATATAACTTGACCCAATTGTTTTTGAGGAAGTTAACTCTCAACAGACAATTTCGCAAATACTGGGGACGCTTACCTTAGCAATGGAATGAGGTGCATTTCATTCCGGGGCCCAATTTCATAGAGCTGCTTAAGCAGAAAATATTGCTTAACAATCTTCTGCTTAGCAGAAATGAGCAGGATACCAGTCACAAATTGTACATGTGACATGGTAGTTTGGCTGGTAACCTTATTCTGATAAGCAACATTTTATTCTGCTTAGCTACTTTTTGTGCTTAAGCAGCTCTATTTTGGGCCCCTGGTATTAAGGCCCTTTTCGAAACGACCGGCTTCGGCTTGGATTCGGCTTCAGGCTCCGTTCTCTCGTCTGGATCCCTGAACGCATAGCACGCGTATAGTCAAACATCCGAGGGGCCTAGCTAGCCTGAAGCCGGTCGTTTCGAAAAGGGCCTATGTCTGTGGCCGCGCCTTTTAGTTGATATGGCGCCCTCTGTTGTCACATTTGCGCCATCGTCGAGGGAGATCTGTGGTATCGCCCTCAAGAGGTGACAGTTGCTAAGTTGCATATTTTTGTTTATGATTGCGGGGCAGAAGCCCCGTACATAATTTAATTAGTAAAATGTCAGCTTCTGCCTCAAACACAAGGCATAGGAAACTTCTGACAGAGTACTTAACTTCACACAAGACCTCAAAGAAAGATGAAGCTAATAATAATCGTGGCAAAAGGTAACTTGATTAGATATTGGGGCAAGATTTGAGGTCGGTTGAGTTACTTTTGTTTTAGTTTACAATAGCAGAGTATAGTATCATACTCAAGATAGATCATAAATCAACTTCAAGCTCTGACTCTGAGCTAGCCCCACTTCTGCAGCCAAGGGTTCAGATCTTGGCCACAGAAGTGGGGCTAACTGTGAGCATGGAGGTAGCCATGCTCTGAGCTAGCCCACCAGTTGAGCTTGTTCTGTTGGCTCTGTTCTGTTGTGCTGTAGTGTTAAACATTAATTAAGTAATGTAATATTGCTCTCTCATGTTTAAGTTTAGTAATATCGGTCTTATTCTTACTCTTAATGATATGAGTTGCGACTATGATAAAGACCAATGACAACTGGGGGAAAATCTCGGCATAAAAATGTTGGTTTCTATTCAAAATAATTGTTTCACCTCCTGGGCTGGAGGTACACATGTACTTGGGCGTTACTGCAGTCCTACTGAGTACTAGTATAGACCCAGTAACTCGGGCACTGTACTGCTAGTTTTTTCGAAATTTTGACATCTGCGGTCGTACTCTAGCGCCCCAGATATATTTGCACAGCAATCGCGCTGTGGCGAGTGCACACAGTATGATTATCGGTCCAACTTAGAGTTTAACGTCTTTGTGGTTTCTCCGAAAATCGTAAATTTTGAGCTCAAAACCAAACCGTGAGTACATTTAAATGCCTGATGTTGCATCTTAGACATATTATGAAGAAGCCAGTAGGCGTTTTTAAAGGCATTTTGGGGGGATTTTTGTCGTTCTGAGGCATTTTTTGTGTCAACTTATATCAATTTGAGATCGCTGTGCGCATGTATGCAACGTATTCCTGGGGCGCTAGTACGACCGGAGATGTCAAAATTTCGAGGAAAAAAACGAGTACAGAGCCCCAGTTACTGGGTCTAGTACTACAGAGTGTCTCAAAAAAAAGGTAATCCTACTGTAAAGGGTTTTTATGGCCAGACTATATGTTTACCAACAGAAAGCATGGCATCATCTTAAAGCCGAAGCCTTGTGCTTTTCAATGATACCTTGGGTTACATTCCAGGGTCACGCATCATGGAGCACCACTGTCTTGAAGTTGTGGTGCAAAAATGCAGTTGGTTCACTTTCCTGCTGAACAAAATCGACACAGATTCATGTTTTTATTCATGTTTTTATTCATGGATTTTATTCATGGATTCTATTCACGATCACTATGAGTAAAAAACTTAACGGCAGAAGTTTCTGATAGAAACAGACAGTGGTGCTCCATGATGAGTGACCCTGGAATGTAACCCAAGGTATCATTGAAAAGCACAAGGCTTCGGCTTTAAGATGATGCCATGCTTTCTGCTGGTAAACATATAGTCTGGCCATAAAAACCCTTTACAGTAGGATTACCTTTTTTTTGAGACACCCTGTAGTAGTAGTAGTACTATGCTAGAACTATATGAGTTTTGTTCCGCTATTGTCTCAAAGAACCTCACAGGTCATCATGTACAAAATCCAATTCGAAACTTTTTGCTCTTCACGTTTATGCACCTGCAGTTCTTTTTGAAACCGGATCCAGCAAAAATTAGGCTCTAGCATGTGTTCTTTGTTCTCACAGTGAGCCTAATTTTGGTGAGACCCGGTTTCAAAAAAGAACTGCGGGTGCATAAACGTGAAAGGCAAAAAGTTTTGAATGGGATTTTGTACATGATGACCTATGCGGAAGGAACCTCATAGTTCTAGGATCAGAGTACTTGAGCGTTGGACCAAGAAGCAAAGGGAGTCCAGAGTATATGGCACTATTTATGGGGCCAAGCGCAGACATGTCTCAGGTATGTGCATGACAATGGAACGGTTAAGAAATTTGAAGAGAAGTACATTTTTGAAAGTGATAAATTTTGTATCTTTTATTCAGGCACTTCTTGGCAACTGCTGTGCTAATCCGCATCGTCAGTCACCCATGAGAAATATTATTTTTGTGATGTTTTATTTGGGATTCATATTTCTTGTGTGTTATTTTACAGAGTAGTGTGGATATTAAAGCTAAAAATTGTAATGATTGTAGAGCTTTTTAAATTGACAGGTTTAACTAATAATGATTTCGTTGTTTTGCTCGCATGTTTGTTTCTAAATTTTAAGTGCATGGTCAATATTATGTAACTTTTTTGTGCGAAACTTACTTTATTTATTTATTGCTTTGTTTTTGTGTTTTAACTGTATTTTAGTATTTGTTAACTTTGTATCGCTTGTGGCTACAGAACTGCACCATTTTCTTATTGTTTATTATGAATTCTATGCTTGTGAATTCTTAATGTTGTAGATGGATAAATGGATCCCCAAAAGTACAGAAAATAAAAAAGAGGTGATTTGCGCACACACGACAAGCACTATTTGTTTGCAAACCTCCTATCTTTTGCTGCCCTTTTGTATAGTACATTTTCATAATAATTTACTGTTTACAATTGTTTTATTGTATTACTCCAACTGTGTCTTTGATGTGAAACTAAATTGAAGTAAAGTGATTTGAATTGAACATAGATACGCCCACACAGCTTTAAAACACAGGGCAAGTTAGTGCTCCAGTCAATATATAGGCCTATAGCTCTGTGAATGAATATGATTGGGATCATAGCCCCATAAAATATTGTCAATTAATCGGGGAAGGGGGGTACTTGGAAGGAGTCCATGTGATGACTCTATGGTTCTGAGTCGCCCACTGACAAAGGGAACTTCCAAGCAAAGTTTTCTGCTGATGATTTTGTGTGTGAGAAGGTTATGGTTTAAGGTTTGTTTTTTTGCTGTAGATACTGCCTTTTTTCTCTATGATGACATGGGGGTAAGAACATGATGAGAGCACATGCCTTGATGAGTGCAAGTTTTCAAACTACAACTCTGACCGCTCCCTTTGCCATTCTTTCTTCCATAGCTCACAGTCGTCTGCAGTGGATCTCACAGATATGATGATGGGCACCCATCTGAGAAACACCAATCAGAGTCACCCTCCGAATCAACCGTCAATCAAATCTAATAGGAGACCATTATCTGCAGCGACTGGCTCTTCTAAATCCACAGGGGCAGAGAGCATTAAAGGACGAAAAATACCAGGAGCTTTAAAGAGAAGAGCAACCATCTATGAGTAAGGAATTATTTTGCCTTCAACTTTTCTTGAATGAAGAAAAATTCAAGGTATAAAAATAAGGTCCAAGGAGCTCCTTTCCTGTTGGAGTCCGTTTGTGTTGATGTAGACCATCTGTTTACCTTCTAAAGTAACGCACTCACACACAAGTGTGTAAACACCTGTAATTGGGGACCTCCTATTGTCCCTCTTTTGTTTGTACTCCTAACTTGTTAGCAACAGCTTCCACTGGTTTTGTACACACTTTCCAACTGGGGACCTTCACCCAACCGGGGACCCAATTGTCCTCTTTTGTTATATATCGGTTTGAATGTGGATACCTACCCACACAAGTATGTAATGACCTCCTCCAATCGTGGACCCTCCTTTGTTCAACTCTTTTTCCTGATGAACATAGATCCCATTGTTTTCCTTTGTGACAGCAATCATGGACTTATTGTCCCTTTTGCTGTAAGTCCCCCATTTGAATATCACTACAAGTACACTCACAGTAAACACCAGCAATCGTGGACCTTCCTTTGTTCAACTCTTTGTGATAGCAACCGTGGACCACAATTGTTTTCCTTTGTGATAGCAACTGTGGACCTATTGTCCCTTTTGTTATAGGTCCCCTGTTTGAATGTACATACCTACCCACACACACTAGTGTGTAAACACCTACAATAGGGGACCCCCACTAGTTTCTCTTTTGTTTATTACTTTAACTTTTTAGCAACAGCTCCCACTGGTTTTGAACACGCTCTCCAACTGGGGACCTTTACCCAACAGGGTACCCTATTGTCCTCTTTTGTTATGGGTCCCCGGTTTGAATGTGTATACCTACCCACACACGCTGTAGGTTCAGAAGGCTTCATTTCCTAAAACCCACTAAGTCTAAGCATTTTTAAGCATAGTGTTAACCAGAGGGGTGTCTATTTTAGATTTGGACACCATGTTTTATCTGTCATTTTATATGTAAATGTATTGTAAGTAAACAATTTGGACACCCAGCTTTTAAATTTCCAGCAAATTTGTACACCCTTATACAAAATCCTGGCTAAACCTTGTTTTTAAGAATCTAAATCCTTATTTCCAGGTGCCCTTCATTTTAGTAATTTATTGCAACAAAGATTTCTTTTAACAATAGTTTAATATTTGTTTATATTTAGCCTGCCAGAAGAAGTCTTGTTTCAACTGATGAGTTATCTTCCAGCCAGCAGCCTAATCAATTGTTCTTGTGTTTGTAAGAAATGGCATCAGTTAGCGAATGACAAGTAAGATTTTAAGAACTTCTCCTTCCCTGAGAACACCTGAATAAAATAAATACAAGTACAATAAGGCAGCGGTAGATTCTTGCCGCAACTGAACTGATAGAATACTTTTCTATTTTCATTTTCAATTTGTAAAACCAACAAACATATATGGTAGCCACACTTGGTTAAAAATGTTATAACTACTTGTCTTTTCCTGTTGTGGTAATAGTTGGTTGTGTTAATTTGACATATTTATTTAGATGTTTAAGTCATCATTTTCTCACATGATGGCTTGACAAGTAAAATTATTTTCGTTTATTACCTTGCTATAAATGCTACGTTTACATCAAGTAGAATTTAAATGGCTTTTATAGTCATTGAGTTTTATTGATGACACTAACATGACCTTGAATTTGTACACAGTACACTGTGGAAGAGTCTGTATTGCTCTTATGCTGCCAGTAAGAATGAATTGGTTGAACATCGGCTGAAATCATTGGACATCGAGTCTCAAGATAAAACATGGAAAACAAAATGCATCAGAAAGTAAGATTGAGAGCAAAGTTTCACAAGTTTTGTTCAGTTTGTTAATGCTGTTTATCCATTCTTTTTTGTTTTAACATTTGTATCAAAAACATTATAACTTTGAAAGCTGTTTTTCACACAAGGTATGCTTTTCCAAACCTTGGTATTTTGATCCAGTGTTGTCATTGTCAAAAGATCTGATTGATGCAGTTGATTTGCATATTTAATTTGTTTCAGGTGTATTGAGAAACGTGATGCAAGAATTCTAACCATGCTAAAGAAATCAAGCCCCTATACACATCTTGCTGATCGCATTGAGAAATCAATTCAGTAAGTATATCAACTCAGTGTACTCCCTCTACAAATGTAGATTTTGGAGAGCAAAAGAGGACATCACTCATTTTATCAATAATATCTTTTTATAAAGTGTAATAGTCTGAAAACAAAACGTCATCCAAAAAAGGGTGAAAGTGCTTTACGATTTGTATATTTACACATTAATTAGAATACAACCAAACGGTTGTAAAAAAATATTTATTTTGCTTTGTTTTCTTGGTTATACGTAAAAAATGTGTTTAAAGATGTTATTGTAAATCCTGTACAATTCAGCTGTTAGGTGGGATTCATGATATAGAAATAAACTAATATGAATGAATAAATGCAACCAACGTTACAGAATATGATCTTCCACCAAAGAAGTTATTTCTTAATATTCTAAGAATGTAACATCCAACAACTAAGTGTTTTAGTTTTTATTCTGAAGCATTTTACGTTTAACTGTTTCTTTGATATTTTCAGATTACTTGGTATTACTTGGGAGTTAGTTCTCCAAGACAGCAACAAGTCAAGTTTTACTTTTGCATCCTCAGACTCCTTTTCCTTCCCAATGTCCTACACAGTAAGGTGGTACCACCTGGAGTTTCCACCAATCAAAACCCTGAAGAGCCTGTCAATCAACGCTAAGGCGCCAATATTCTTTAAAGGAAACAAAGTTGCAGATAACAGGTAGATTTCTCTTATTGTTCTTTAACAGTTTGCTGCAAACTATACCAAAGTTGATTTTTATTAAACTGCTTTGAATTCAATCCTTTCATTCATTTTTCAAATTTCGGTTTAGGAAAATGACTGTTATTGATTATTTATTATTGTATGACCTCTACTTTGCAGTCCATGTCAAAGTTCACTACTCATCCAACATGATCTGTGTTGGAAAAACTTGTCAACCAGTCATCCACCTGATGCGTATGATGACCTCGTTGACCTTAGGGTCATAAGTCATTGTATACTTGTGGCTACATGGAAGGTAAGTGTTACTTTTGTATTGTTTCCTGATGAACAATTAGCGATGCCCCACCCCTGTTATATAATACACGAATGCCCTAGGGTATGTGCAGCGTGCAGTACGTTGTGAAAAAAACGTATATACCTCAATTACAATGTTGATTTCATACTTTTTTCAAAGCTACTAACCTTTCAAGACACTGTAGAGATAGTTTGGCACAAAAAAATATATATATTGTTCAATTGTTTTTGTTAATTATTATGTTTTTACACCTTGAAACCGCAGTATTTTTTGTACACAAGCCTATGAAGAGAGTGTTTGCTAACTGGAGAATCCAAGTCTATGAGTCACACTGCTTAAAGGGTCATAGACCATGTCAATCGGGGCCTGTCTGAGGATAGAACTTCTGAGGATAGAAAGGGTTTCACCTATTTTTGCTAAAATCTGAACGAGTAATTACCTAAAATGTGTTTTCGGTCTACTGGCTGCTGTACCGGTTGGCCATCGAAGGGTAACTGGAGTTTTTCCCAAGGTCACATCAGCTGCTCTTTTTTTATGAGGGTAACTTTTATAGGCAGAGAACCCAGTGCACTTATCGAAAGGAGAAGGGGTTCGCCCCGGTGTTCCTGGTTTGATTGGCTGCATATTGCGCCACAGCACCTTGTAAACCATTCACGGTGCCATGTAAAGGAGTAGGTCTCATACTTACATAGCCCCACATACCTTGCAGGAAAATACTGAAAGTTGAAGCGCCTTGAGCGTCACCGAGTGACGAACATGAGCGCTATATAAGAAGCCACTATATAAACTTTAAACCACAACATTTTATTTGAAAAAACAGGTTACCAACCAAAATATAATGCAACAGTTGCATTTGTTTTAAAAAAATGTGCAGTATTACAAATGGGGGACCAGTGACACAGTTCTAAGCAATATGCGTACATAACCTCTGACCTGTGTGATAATGTATACCGGTTCTCTCTATCCTCCCTTAGGATGGCGGAGAGTTGGCGTTTATATCAGTGTGCCTTCACAACCATGGATTGATACAAAGATGTACACAGGGATCCCAAGAGAGGTATTTACAAACCCGCCTTACTCCAGACCAAAACCAACTGGAACAACGCTTGTAGGTTCCGTTGGGTGTAAATAAGAAACAGCCACTGATTCCCTGCATCAGTTTGGGAGTAGATAATTACAACTATTCAACCATTTAGGATTGATTTAAATAAGTTCCTCAGAACTTGTTAGCGTGGGGTGGGGGTGGGGAGCCTGGGGTTGAGGGATGGAGGCCAATAACAGACTGTGCAAGTATCATGTGTATCTAAACATTGGGATTTATTCAAGTGCCACGATTTTGTGTCCTTCACTTGTAAAAGCAATGAATTTGGCAACCCAAAGTTTCCAAAGATGATTGACACGTGTGTAGAGATTCTTCCACATTGATAACATCCTGAGACCCATGATCTAGATGGAATGGCACTATATCAATACTGTTAATAATATTATTTGTTATTATTTTCTACCTTTATGCACAGATAAATTAATCTATTAACTTGTCACTCATCATCTGTGATTTTATTGTATTGTTTTTTTTCTTTCTTGGAGTAGAATATACAGTCTACCTTCCTGTAGGCCCAAACCTGATGATATTGACCCAAACTACGGTGAGTATCAATCATAGTTACATCATTCTGTGCAGAGGAGGCAGTGACAAGATCCTGTAGCATGTTCTTCATTTCTTTCTTATCACACGGCACAGAAACAAGCTGCATCAGTTAATTCCTACAATTTCTGCATACAGAAATTGATTTGAATCTTTCACACAGTCTAGCACCTTGTATGGAGACTAGTTTTTGTTTATTGCAACAGAAGACGACCTTTAGAGAAATACTTCTCAACATGTTTACTTTCAGTGTCTGGAATTTCACGGTCATCCCAGCCAGACTAGTGTCAAATTACAAGTCAACATTGAAATGGCTTTAGTTTCATTCAGAAAAAAATATATCCTTTGTGAAAAGTGTTTACCAAGACAGCTTGAAGTGGTCATTGTGTGATATGAAAACCCTTAGCAACAGAGCCATCTTGGGTTTTTTTCCTGACAATAAAAACCAAGCTGAGGCTGGTAAGAGAAATATTCTGGACCCTTAATTGGAAATGAGAATCAGACTTGGTATTATTATTGTTTATATGGGTAACCAGACTAAGATATTCAAACTGTTAACAAAACCTGTTTTATGAAATAAAAGAGTCAGACATAATTTTTACAGGACTATAAACAATGCTGCTTTAAGCATTATAAATGTGAATTATTGAGTCAAACTTTTCAGTCACTTTTTTAAGCAAGTAGATTTCAATCCTGTGATCCATTTCAACGTGAAAACAACTGAAATCAGTCTTTGATAAAAAAAACTATTTATTTATTTATTTATTACACATCAAACAGCACAATTAGTGCCAGTATGAGGATGAATAGGAAACGAGAAGAAATGTCAAGTTTTATATGTGGGAGGAAAACCACAAATGAGGGGAAAAAACACACAATCAGGTGGGGACTGAAAACCCGATCCACACACAAGGCTCGGGGTCTGAGGTGGGATTCGAACAGGGGTCCACAGAGATGAAATGCAGGGTAAGAAATCACTGAGCAAAACCTGATCCCAAACCTGAGCCAACCTGACTCATTAAAATCTTACAATAAGATAGCAAGAAACTTTGCCACCTTGATGGTCATATTGCATGCCTGGTTTCTTCTCCTTGTTTAATTTACAAGTAATTGGTGGTTTGTATATCTTTAAATTAACAGGTTTACATGATTTCACGTGTATTGTGGAGCTTCGAAATCAGCGCAGTAATTTCTGGGGACAACAGTTCAAGAATGTGCATTGCACTGAACAAAATAGAGGTACAGACAGGATTTTTAAAAATGGCCATGGAGGGCAAACAGTTGATACGCTATGTTACAAGTTACATCATTTTATTCTCGTTGTGACATACTTTTTCATTGTTTTTCTTGTATTCTTCAGAAGGAAGATTTGTAAGATTTATTCCAGTCAGACCTGATGCCACAAGTGATCATTCCTTCACATCTAAAAAGCTTCAGTTACCATGGAAATCAGATTTATTCAAAGGAATAGTGCAGGTAAGCAGTGATTGACATTGTTGGAATCGCAGTAATTTGGGTATTTGGTTGATGTGTTATTTGCAGGTGAACTCACTAAGATGTCTTATTGGTAGATTTCTGAACACCCGCTGTGTTTTGATAATTAGAGAATTTTGGGTTGAACAAAGAAAAACTTACTAGTGCGGGACTTGAACCCGCAACCTCCGGATTAACGTGCCAGCACTCTGCCAACTGAGCTATCTAGCCCTATGTTGGCTGTCTCCCTATTTTGTCAATATCTTTGTTTGGGGGTGCCAGTCAGTTTCCCTTGTGGTTTATTACTTGATAATGATAATTAAAGCTCATAATTTCATGGGTAATTGGAGAAGTATTCACTGTTAACTTTCCATCCCAATCGACTGATGACATTCAAGCTATTAAATCCCTTCTGTTGTACTAACAGGCTGACTGCCATGCATTCATGATAGGTGTATGGAGAATCAGGTCAACTTGGGTCAATTGCATGAGGACATTGAATTGAAATTTTGTTTTCACTTCGTGTGTCTTCAACTTAGCTTATAAAGTTTTAAATATTCTTGACAGGATTTCTGCATCTTGGATGTAACTGTACATGATGAATTTCTTCAACCTTTCTGGTGCATCAGGTCAGACACTACATTTTACCTCTTTGTTTTGTTTTGTTTGGTTTGTTTGTTTTAGTTTGTTTTAGTTTGTTTTAATTTGTTTTCCCCAATGCATTCAGTGCACCATGGTCGTAACTTTATTGGTCAGAAGGTTGTATCTTGCTCATTTGTGAAATACACAATTTATTCCAGGGTACAAGGGGGTATCTCACATCATTGGTTTTAACTCACTTACGATGACATAGAGTTTGTTTCAATGACACTTTGATATATGATAGTTTTGCTATTTCTTTGTGTGTGAGTAAGGATGTAGTTTTAGGGCCATGTCACATTATACAATTTACAGGAAACCAGTTCGAAGAAATTTCCAAGCAGTAAATCATCGCCTTTCAAATTTCACATACATTCCCTTTTACATGTAGTGAAGATGTTGCCAATACAAATGCACTTTGTGGAAAGACCTATACACACAGAAAGTGTAATGTTTCGTTCAACATTTAGTTTAAGTTTGGGATATTTTTTGTTTCCTAGGAAAGCAATATATTATTTATTTTGTCATTTAACAATCAAATTGATTAAATTTGTTATTTACAGTTGCCCAGTTGCTGTAAAAGAAGCACAGGGAACAATTGGTAAGTGTCGTCTTTCTTGCGTTCTTTTGTTAAAAGTCAAAATAATAAATAACTTCTTTGTATAAAATTTCTATTTCCTAACAAAGAATGAATGAATTAAATCATCATCCTTCCTAATCCATAAATCAAAGTCTCCTTGTTCAATATGAATGCTTATTAGGCTTGTTTTTATAGTAAATTACAGCTACGATGGTGAGCCATATTTGATTCAGCACAATGGAGACAAAGGTTCAGTGGAAATGCACATGATTAGGGTAAGTCTTTCATTTAAGAAACCTTTAGATGTAGAAGTAGATTTAACGAAATGGTTGGTAGGATTACCTGTAATATACGTAGTTTATTAATACCTAAATGTTTTGGTTTATTGTAGGATCAAAGCAGAGACCAGTTTGCTGTAATAGGTGTCTTTCTTGATGTTTCAATGGATGCAATAAATTATTGGTTTTCAACAAAATACTGACAAGTTAGTATCCACTATCATCAACACACTATCTGGTTCTTAATCAACTACTTTAGATGACATCCATATATTGCTTAGTTTCCTTCGGGATTGTTAATGCTACTTCTGTTGATTATCAACAAACTGCTGGAAAATGTTCAATATCAACAGGATTGACATGTTCTGAATCAACCAAATAAGAGTTGGTATCAACAAATTCCAGTGGATAGTTCTGGTGCTAAGTCAGGCTGTAGTTTCTATCATTTACCTGTAAGTGGATATCCACTTCTGTTGGCACTTGATGAACAACAAATGGCTGATGTACATCTATCCACTGCATGCAATACTTTGAACACACTATAGGGTAGAATCCACTTCCATCTCTGCCCTTAAGAAATCACTGGTTATGAATTGTCAAAAGAATCTATATTATAAGACTCCAAAGATTATCTATCTTAAACATTTATGTTTTTAATTTTTATACATTCGTTTCTACAATGTGTGTGCTTTAGAGAAAAGTTTCTATAAATTTACAATTGATATTGTGTATCTTATTGGTAAAATAAAAAAAATTTGTGTCAGGCAAATATTTATGTTCACATGATGCGAGTTTTATGAGTCTCTAAATGTTGTATAAAATATTCGTATTCAGAACAAGAGAAAGGTTCAACTATTGAAACAAAATTTTCCTGGATATTTGTTAATCCAGAGAAGACAGATTTTACCTTTGTGTTACTTAGGGAGCATTCTCGGTGGAACAACCATCAAGTAATTATGACTTCTGATAATTTCACGAACCAATCTGTTGCTAGAACTTTAATTTATTGTGAATAAACATCACACACTGAGATGGATTTTTGTTTTAACTCAAATCAATGTATTACCAAACAGGTTTGGAATGAAAACAATCTAGTCCTTTTTTAATTATCAGAACTTGAATTCAAGATAATGGAAACATGTTGATCTTAAACGATGATGCACTCCAAATACAAGATACTTCAAACATTTCAAATTTGCTTTTGTTTCAATAAAATGTCTTTATCATATTATCAGATCTACTGTTTCTTTGATACATTTCTCTGTGATTCATTACTTAAAGATGCAGTAACTTGTCTTAGTTTGAAGTCAGCATCTTTGTTATTGGTGATTATAAAACTATCCTCTGATTCCAATTGTTTCCTAAGAGATTGGTGTCATATATTACAATACTAGTTTGATCCTAGATGTAGATAACTACAGCATCTTGACTTGTTCTCCTTCTGAGCCTCTTCATCTTGATCATCAGCTTCGGGATGGGTTAAGATCCGCATCCCAACAGCTTTGAATTCCAACTCGGGAGTCTCAAGTAGTCTCCTTCCTGTAATGAGAGGGCCAGATTGATTGCAAACTGTCTTTCTGTTTCTTCTTCCTCTTGTCATCAAAAAATGAGGACACCCTTTCTCTACCAAGGTTAAGTCAATTTGGATTTGAGGTTTGGGTTTATGTGCTGGTATATTGTGAAGATTTGAAGCTGTTTGAACGATCTCAATGTGATCTTGCAACGGGGGTGTTTTCTCCCTTCATATGAAGTATGTTTTATGATAGATTTTTAAAACACCTTATCCCGACCTAATCATTATTATAAAAATCTCATGAGCAAACTCACCAATTTTCTCAAATAATGACTGGATATTGGCTCCCGATTTAGCGCTGACTTCCATGAAGATAGCATCATGAATCTTAGCAAACTCTTCTGCATCCGCGAACGTCACCTGTCTCGCATCCTCCATGTCACATTTATTTCCTACTATTGCTAAGGCTACGTTCTCTGGTGCTCCTCGTTGGGTTGATCGTATCCAGTACTTACCTAGTACATCAAATGATTGCTGTTGAATAGAAAGACACCCTCAAAAGAAAAAATAGATTTCTCTGCCTGTATCCTTGCTTGTTTGTTTTTGTTTTTTTGTTTTTTTTCTACCTACTAGACTCTGTCTCAGTTCATCATGTCATGGATGTCTCCATTATTTCTACTTTCTTATTGTTCCTTTGTTAATGTTTGTATTATAAACAAAACTCGACCTTTTCATTCTAATTTGATATCCTGTTCATTTAAAACCCGCAGTTAAACAAAACAATGCTAAGATAGTTGCTGATCAGCGACGGAGATCCTGTTGAACAGTGGAGCATGACTTCGACATTTTTATAAATTCGAAGTGTGAAACGACCTAAACGTAAACAATCATTATTTTGTTTTTTGTCAGGGAGAAGTTAGGATAAAGGGGCGGATAATCAGTACGCAGTGCGTAGAGCGAACCATTAACAGCGTTGCGGCTGCACGGGGCCCGCTCTAGGGCCCCGTTTTGGGTGTGTTTTTTTAAACTACACTGCCCTATTTTTCATTTTGATCATAATTATCTGGACTATCTTTTATATCTTTATCTTTATAACGTTGTGAGATTTTCCTCCTGACTGTTGTCGTTTTTATAAACAAACGTCATCATTTAGCAAAAATAAGGGAAGCTTATGTGCATAGCGAAACCGACCACGCCGTGGTGTCCCAGGCCCATTTGAGGGTCTTCACATTGTGAAGATAAAGACGCTGATGCTCTTTTGTGCAATCTTGACATCTCTAGCCTAGAGAAGCATGCAAGACAAGCACACATCGCAAAACCTACCATGGACCCCGGTAACATTTTGAAAATTAAGAAATTCCCGATCTTTCTGGTTTATCTGTTTATCAGGATTGGCTCGAACTGATGGAGTGCGTTTTCACCGTCGTCTTTACTTTCTCTCTCTTTCTTGAAAAATCAGTGGGTGGCAATCAAGAAACCGCATATGCGATGAATTTGTGAATATTCGGCACATTATTTTTCACCACTTGGTAAAATCAGGGGTGGTTGGAATTGGGGGGGAGGAGTGCGACCATATTTTATTGCCCATTACTCGGTCCAAAAAGTGTGTGTGTGGTGGTATGTACCCCCCCCCCCCCCGATTTACACCCGTGTTGGTGATAGACTGTTACAACCAAGAACAAGCGATGTTTAAACGTTTGTAGGATGGCCTAATGTGCTTAATCATTCAAAATGAATAGACGTTTTTAATTCATTTGTGACTTGAAACAAAATTCTTCCTGTCTTTTACTTGCGGGGAATAGATCGTTTGTAAATGCAAATAAATGACTTACCGAGTTGGTTATATCATATACCAAGATCATTGCACTTGCTCGTCTGAAGAAACCACGTGCAAGAGAGCGATACTGAATCGGGGAGAAAATGGCGGTGGGATTGAAGGGTTTGAGTGAGTTTATAATGTGAGTGAGGTGCTCTTGTCTATAATACTTGTATATATACTGGCAGTTACCTTTGCGTTTAGGTTCGTGTAGTTCAGTGCCAAGTTGGGGTTGACTTTCAATCCATTTTAGAGAAGTATTTTCCCAAAATGTAAAATGTTTGCTATCTTATTAATGGTTTAATTTCACTTGAATTATGTGTTTTAGTGAGTAAATTGACGCTTAATAAGGCCTACGTGTTTAGAACATATTCAATAAAATAATGGTGATGGCACATGTGATGGGATTGGAAATTGGCACTCATTTCAGAGTAGGTCATGAGAATGACGTGGCTTTGGCCATCACACGTTGTCCTTTGAAAAAAATATAGGAAGAACAACAAGCAATGGCAGCCATTTTGAAAGTTTTGCTTGTTATTCTACCGTAAATATTTTCAAATTCAAATCTGTGATGGTCCTATAGCCAAATATCTTTCCCATGACATACTCTGACTGTGTGCCAACAAAGGCACAAATCCCCCAAATATTTCCCCTATCTGGCCCACTGGCCCACTTTGAACACTTACGCGTTCCTGACCGGCTGTGTCCCACAGATTAAACACATGGGTGGCGTCATCGACTGTTAACTCTTTTTCCATGAAAGCGTATCTGATTGGACAAAAAAACAACAACAAAATTCGTTTTTAATCAATATGGACGTATTAAATAGATGTCTTTGTTTCCCCTTTTTTGGCACTCGTTATATTAACTAAGGTGACTATGCAACTCAGCTAGACTAGCATAAGTCCTTTTACTGACAGGATACAGTTTAATATTAAATAAACTTGTTGACAAGTTGTCAGGGATTTTTTGTCTTCCGTTTCCTCTTTGGATGCACGGTCATAACAATTTGAAAGCATTTTGAACAAACCATTATAGCTGCAACTCGATTATACATTACTGTACTTCCTTAAGTTCTCTTATCATAGTAATCCACACACTGTTGTCACAAGGGAAGAAACCGATTGTCAACTAATCCGATATTGTCAATGACTTGAGCCTCCCACATACCAACATCTTCGTGGGTGATACTGCTGCCCTTAAGCTTGGCCTGAATGTATTATCACGCACGTGATTTATCAAAAAAAATTCTGATTTCTCGGGATTTTTTCTGATTTCAGGATTCTCTCAAAACCACATTGAGCCTTCAATGTTTTTTAGAATAAATAAAACAGTCGCCAAATGGAGAAAGAAATAGTCCACATTGTGTCCAAACCTAGTTTTGTATTTCTAATGATGCATATAGTCAGTTAACCTCATGAATTGTAACATCTGATGAGAGGTTCTGAGGGGTTTCTGGGTCTAGAATAAAGGAGACCGGACCCTCAAGCCATTTTCCAGTAATTTTCGAGTCTTTCATACCTGATAACTGCGTCTTATAAATTTGTAATAGTTATATTTCAGCTGATAATTTCCATTTAGATTTGAATTCGGTTCAGTTTTGACATTTCCAGATGTGAGGTGTGTACAAACAAAAACGATAGAAAACAGAAACTACCAATTCAATGGTCAAAAGTTGTATTGATTGTTTTCATTCTTGAGCGCAAAGCAACCTTTTGGCGATCGTCTTGTTATTATTATTGTTATGAAGGAATGAGGTAAATACTGATCAAGTCATGGTTAACTCACCCAATAGTTGGTACAGTTCCTGTAAATCGATCTTGGTAAAATCTGAGGGCTACACATGTCTTGCCAACTCCTGTATCCTGTATTGGACAAGATACGCACACAACTATCACACAGCAGTAAATTACTATACCACTCTCTCTAAAAAAAACGTTTGATTTTTAAACACAACACTAAAACCTAATAACGAAACCTAATAACTACCGGTATCATTGCAAAGTTAGTTTTACCTTGACATCTATACAATTTAATGATTTATGCGGAAAGGAAATACTATATACGTAAAATAATGTTTAAAAAAAAATATAGAAATGAAACATTTGCCGCGTGAAATAAACACACATTGTACGGATGTGTAACTTCACATGGCATATACCCACCCCGACTAGACAAATTTTCCATCTGTGTGTCGCCGCCATGTAGGTTGATCACTTGGAGCTCACCACAAGAAGATTTTATTTATACTTTGGAAATGTACTTCATTGGCCTTTTAATGTAAACCAAGTCATGGGGAAGTTCATCGTGTGAATTTTGAGCTCCTCCACTTCTGCTTTCATATAGTCCTCTGCTGTTAAGTTGTGTCGTAGTCCAGTTCCGGTTCTTTGTTTTAAAATTTTGGGCAAAAATAAGAAGAACCGAGTAGCACTGCCCCAATTCAACCCGAACTGAATTCGTTTATGGACATGACCATCCTGTAGTTATCGAAAGGCACTCGAATGACACGGTCTGCTGCATGAGATAGGGAAAATAACCGGAAAAGTGCAGGCAATTTGACGAGGTACTTTTTGCTTGATCATTTCATTCACGTCAAGGGATAGCCTTCGATGTTCTATTGTATTCAGGAAATAGCACTGGTCGGATTTAGAGGTCTCATCCGGAACTTTAAATGGAGGAGACGTCAAAAGGTCGTACTTGTAAAGGAAATCCACTATAAACAACCATTTTAATGTGACCTAGCAGGATTTGCGGTAAACACCATGGAAATATACTTATGAGTTGTGGTGTTTGGTGTACCAACTTGACGTTTCGATCAGTTATGCTCTTCGTCTTCAGAAGAAAGACACAAACCCAAACAGATCGTGTTCCTATCAAAGTTTCAAATCCTACTCGTTTGAAATATGCACTTTAAATGTAAAATAATTGCACCTGGGACGTTTTCCATCCACTTGGAAAGAATAGTACCAATGGATATTTTGAGAAACATTGTCTGCAAGACAAGAGCTTAGAAAAGTAACAATCAAAAGCGGGAAGGCTTCTCGTTTTGGATAAGGATTGTATGAATAAACTGAAGTTGTAATCGCCAATGAATTATCTCCATTATTTTAACAATATTTATTTTAATTGCTGATTATCCTTGTTATCAAGGGGAGAGGTTGGGTGTTTATTCTAGCTGTGGACTTTCGCCGCGTGGTAATTATCCAAATATAGAAATTATTTATGTGAGGTGTGAAACACAGTAATGCAAGTGCGCGATTATATTGTTTTTAAAGGCATCGTACACGTTTGGTATTTACTCAAAATATACATCAGCATAAAAACTGACTTGGTAACAAGCAAGGGAGAGCTGTTGATAGTATAAAACATTGTGAGAAACGACTCTCTCTGAAGTAACGTATAAAGAGGTAATTTCTCACTAAAATAATAAAAGACCGTGCTAGAAGCCTTGTATTCCTATCTGAAAGCACACAAATTTGTACAACAAGGGTGTTTTTTCTTTCATCATTTTCTTCCAACTTCGATGACCAATTGAGCCCAAATTTTCACAGGCTTGTTGTTTTATGCATATGTTGGGATACACCAAAATGAGAACACTGGTCTTTGACAATTACCAAACGTGTACGATGCCTTTAAGCCAACTCTTTACTAAGTCCGCAGCGTGCCAGGGCACTACTTCACACATACATGAGGACTTCCATGTTGTGTGATATAGACTTGTATAGAAAACACAAAACATGCAATATTATCATTGTGTGAAGTGAAACCACCAACGTATTGTACAGGGGTCACATTGATAGAGGACTCTAAACTGAACTTTGTTTCGAAATGGCGGCTCACCATTGACGTAACGTATGCATTGCCTGTCTTTGGAAATAACAACAGTTCAGTAACTTTAAGAGTTATAATGTCAGCTAGATCGCCATGCAAACAGACCAACGGGTTTAAAGTGTGTATAATAGGGGTAAGTACATGAGTTTTAACTCTATGGGGGAAATAAACCGCATAGTATTAACCCATTATTTCCTGTGTAAACCCAAAGTGTCATATAGTATGTTGGATAATCAATTACATGCATACATTGGTAATAATATTAATCATATTAGTGGCTTCCTATATATAGCGCTCAAATCCGTCACTCGGTGATGCTCATGTCACTTCAACATTATTACCCCTGATCACTGGGCCATTTATTTGGATAAGGATTGTCATATTAATCCAGTATGAAGACCAAGCTTTATGATAGAAGATGAGGCCAATTAGACCAATGTTAAGTTATTCTCAGTTTGACATTTTTAAAGGGGAACAGCCTCTTCGTCAAACCACAAATTAAATATACATACATGTATATTTTGTTTTATTCATCATTATTGTGGTTCAGGTCTTGTAGGCCTACATTTATTTTCTAAACGCGATGATACGTTGAATGGTGTGTGGTATACATTCACATATGCCTCCATGAACTAATTTGTACTACGGTATAGGTCTATTTTAATGGCATATTATTTCCTAAATAATATTTTCAGCAATTTGAAATGAAATCTCTCCTTTTCTTTCCAATATCAAAGAATTCTACCGTTGGTAAATCATGTATAGCGTCACGACTGGTAAACGACACGTTCACCACCAGAACAACTTTCACCATAGGGTGAGTCAGTCAAGTTACTGCCCTAAATATTGTCTCTATATCCAAGGCGGTGGAATTCCTATGAAAGTTTACCCCTCCCCGGGCCCCGCCCTGACCTACCCACAAAGTCCCCGAGAATGACCGGTAATTACTACAAACCATATTCATGTCGGTAACGGTTGAAATGTTCACCCCGTACACAGTGTTTCATCTATCATGTATTTTGACATGTTTGACAGGAGTGCCTACATGCTGAAGGAGTTGACTGTTGATGGAGAAAGTTACTATCTCAATATTTGGGATACAGCAGGACAGGAAAGGGTTTGTTTCCTCAGCTTTGGTCTTAATTTGCATGTTAAAGGGATTGTATACGTTTGGTAATGAGAACCCACTGTTTGGTTCAGTCCTATAGTTGTAGACCATAAAACTAACCAGTGAAAATTTCATGTCAAAAGGTGGTAGTGTTTTTGAGATATTGACGAAAACCTGGAACGGTTATGTCCACGCAGAAAGAATAATCTGCAATTGGAATACACGATCTGAGAAACGTTACTGTCAGTAACGCTTCTCAGATTCAAATTTTTTGGGGATAAAAAGTGATATCTTTTTCCATAACCGCAGTACTTCTAAATGAAAAATTTCTCAATGCATTATACTCTCCAAAGCTGCTGTACTTCTTACCAAGTAAGTTTTTATTGCCATTAATTTTCAGAGTCATTACCAAACGTATACAGACCCTTTAAATGACAACATTTCACATTACTGCAACTATATCAAAATGAAATGAACCTATTGGAATTCACATTATTATACAAGTATTGGATTTATAATTGTCGAAGAATAAAAAATCATGCAATGAAATCTGGACTATTCCATTTTCACTAGGTGAAACGAGTGAAATGGAAAAGCCAGATCTTACTAATATTCTATGACAATGCACGAACGAAATGCAGTCCAATTTGTTTTATATAACTTACACATAGATCCTTGCCGTTTGATTTTTGTTCACAATAAACCTTAGACACAGAAACTCGTCCACCCCACACTCTGAAAATTCTATAATAAAAAACACCTATAATCAACGTGGACGACTCCATGTACACCAACCTTGTTCGCCATGACACGACCTTGCCTTGTTTGGACAAACGGGTGGGGTCGATTATTTTGTAAACGACGCTGAAAGGCGTTCGAAGCGTCGTATTATTGTAGGAATCTTAATTAACTTTGGAGCGTCACGGTTGCACACATTGTAAACTGCAGGATGACACGTGACGCACTTTCCACCAATCAAATGAAGGATCTATGTATGCCGTGTACAAACAAAATATAGAACCTTGCCGAACTTGTAATTACATTAATGTTTGATGAAACCATAAAAGAATACAAGCGGGATCTGGTAGATAACCTAGACTACATTGTTACTTCTTCCAATGCAGTTCAGATCTTTAGCACCGTTGTACTACAGAGATTCGTCCGCCATCGTTCTAGTTTACGACATTACAAAAGAAGTAAGATTGTCAACAACTCATTCCAAAAGTACCTCAAGACAACGCGTTATGGTTGGCTGTTAAAAACGTATTCTAAGTTAAAAGAGCTAACATTTTGTGTAAAGATTAAGCTATTAAAAATATTATAATTTTTCAGGATACTTATACTACCATTTTTTATATCAAGTAAGCTTTCGGATAAAAATTACACCAACAAAAATTCGGCGTCATTACCAAAGCATGACCCTACCTTTAAAATTATTTTATGTTTTGGTATTTGATATTTCTCCAGAGCTGTAAAGTTTAGTATTGTAACAGACACGTTTTCTAAGATTATTTGAATGTGGTCTTATTCTTCAGGAAAGTTTCGCAAGTCTACGAACCACGTGGGTTCCTGCCATGGCAAGTTGTACCAAGCCAGATATTGTGTTAGCTGTAGTAGGTAATAAACTTGATCTTCACGACAAAGAGCGTCTTATTCCGACAGAGGAGGCAAGAGGATATGCCGATATACTTGGAGCATTGTTTTCAGAAACTAGTGCAAAAACCGGGGAGAATGTGACACAATTATTTACAGAAATCGGTGAGTTATGTGGGGATAAATTGCAATTAACCCCCCCCCCCAGTCCCATCAGTTGCAAGTCGACGGTTTCTGTCGGTAAATACTGATAACTAGGATCTAGTTAACTTTTCAGAAATTGTGCTTTATATTTTCTGCCAATAACGGAACTGTTAACCTCCATGCGGTATACGTATGCGTGCGTCAGTAGGCTATTATGTGTATTTAAAAACAAATAGTTGACACTTTTCTCTCAGCAGGCGTGGAATTCCCTATATCTGAAGATTGAACACTTGCGTCTTGTATGGCCCCATGTAGTCGTGGTACTGGAAAGACAATATAAGATTTATATTTGATATCATCCTATGATCTAAGATAACTTTTTTTCGCCACGTCTGAAATATAGAAGACACAAAGGCCTATTGTATACAGATTTAATCGTGCAATTATTTTCTATTTCTGTTTGCAGTGAGAACAGTCAAGGAAAGGAAACAGAAATCTTTGTCCAAAGATGACAGACCGAAGAGTGTACTTCATCTACCGGGTAGTGTGCTGACACCTGAGTCCGAAGGACCACTGTCATCATCGGTTAACAGGAGAAATGTTGATGAAATGGGTTCAAAACATAAATCTGGATGTAGATGCCATACACAATAATCATCTGCTGCTTCGTAGTTATTTGTTGTATTTACCAAAGCTAATACACACTTCAATGTCCACTCAATGAATCAATAATACATGTGTATATACAGGAATACATATAACTATATCTACTCATTGGGGCCTATCAAACCAAATCGAAGACGAAAGGGAAACTTGACAAAAGTAGAATCACTATTCATGTTTTTGTACACAGTATAAAAATATGTTACCCAGATGCTTGATGCGATATAAACGGAAGCTGGAGTTGATGGGTCAAGACGGGCCAAGAGAAGACGGGTCACTGACCCTCAGACACGGACCATTAGGATTTCATAACAGTGTCATGTAACAAAATGAACTTTTGTAACATGGTTTATCAATATTTTTAAATTATTGTCTGTTTGTTTGACCGTTCTGTTTTTCTTTCGATGGTTTCATATGTAAAATGAGTGTCCAAATCAATAAGTAAAAGGATGCAATAATGTTTTGTAAAATTATTGCTATCCGTATACCTGCCAGTGTTTTTAAGCATCATCTTGTGTTGAAAGGACAACAGCGGCCGCCTCAGCGCCAACAATGATGTCATACGATGAGAATTCAGAATATTCTCTCTTATTTTCACACCTTAAAGGCACTGGTACACGTTTGGTAATAACTCAAAATATATATTAGCATAAAAACTGACTTGGTAACGAGCAACAGAGAGCTGTTGATAGTATAAAACATTATGTGAAAAACGACTCCCTCTTAAGTAACGACGTTTTTGAGAAAGAGGTAATTTCTCACTAAAATAATAAAAACTTCTTGCAAGAAGTTTTTATTCCTAACTGAAAGCACACAAATTTGTACAACAAGGGTGTATTTTCTTTCATAATTTTCTTGCAACTTCGATGACCAGTTGAGCCCAAATTTTCACAGGCTTGTTATTTTGTGCATATGTTGGGATACACCAAACGAGAACACTGGTCTTTGATAATTAGGCCTACCAAACGTGTACGATGCCTTTAAATATGATGTTTTAAGGGTATTATACAGGACTGGTAGAGCTGACAAAATAGTCGCAGACAGTGTTCATGTTATGTGTGATCAACTATGTATGTGCTATAACCTGTAACAATGTGCCCTTAATCCGTCACTGTGAGAGTCGGGAGAAAATTGTGAAAAAACAGCAATTTTAAGCATGTAAACACATGTGTCCCTTAATTTTGGTTGTAACAACTGAAATCAGCTATTGCGGTGTTGTTTTAGGTTTTTAGATACAGTTTTCTCGATGACTTCATTTCAGAGAGAAATATTTCACAGGAGTGCGTTTTGGCGACCCCAACCAGAAACATATTTGAGCTTTGGTCATTGGTTAAGCGTTTTCGCGTGTTCGATTGAACCGCGGTGACGCGGCTGTTCCGAACAAACCGTAACCGACTTGTTGGATCGGTTAGGCTTGGTTTCAAGATGGCGAACTCTAAAACTATCGGGAAATGTCAATGGAATTCTTTTAAAAATGAAATACCTTCAAGCATCAATTAAATAATATTGATAGAATTACAAGGACTAAGTTCCATTACTTGAAAATAAACTGAAGGTTGTATATGAACATGAATTTTCAAGAGATACCTATACGTCATGAACTGTTTCTGGTTACCGACCCGTTTTCGCGTAGCTCTCGGAAATTGTTTCGTCAGTGAATTTTACGTCAGAAACTTGTTTTCGGTCATGGTCGCCAAAACACGCCCCAGAAATTTTTTTCCAGTATATGAACTTCATAATCAGTAAGCTTTCAGACTAAAATTTAACAGTTGTGTTTATCCTTTATACCAATCCTGTATAGTACCTTTCACTATAAAATTGTATCATCGTCTTTTTAATTAATTAACCCTTTAATATAAGGGAAAGGTCCACGAAATGGTGACACATAATTACTAATTAAGTCATTTCTCCAAAGTTTAATGACTGGGGGAGTAGTATTGGCCCCTTCGTCCCCCAGGATAAAGTCGGGGAGTCAACGCCCCTATAAAAGGTTAGATAATTAGGGAAAACTGGGTAACTATATAATGCACTCAATAATTCTAGACAATAGCTGGGCATGTAAATAAGTCACTTATATCGGATGTGCACATAAAACATTTTTAAATATATCTTGGATGGTGTGTCACTATTTCGTGGACATTTCGGGCATTTGCGTAGTCGGTGGAGTTAACGGACTTAAGGGAATGTTAAAGGAACATTACAGAATTGGTTTTTGCTCACAAAACAGTGTAAGCACTTTATATAATGCCCCATATACATAAAATGACAAACCTGTAGAAGTTTGAGATCGATCGGCCACCTGGGTCACGAGAAAATAGTGAAAAACCGATTACACATTTGCATGTGTTATACAATGCATGAATAAAACGCTCATGAGCGATAAACTCCAATCGGAAATTAGTTTTATTTATTTCTCATCAAATATGGCATTTCAGACAGAAATATTTCTAGGGATGTTTTCTACTATCACTTAGACCGTGTAAGATTTATGTAAATCTGTGATCTCAAAGAAAATTTTAATTACCAGTTCTGTAACGTTCCTTTAAATGGCTTGACTTTATTTATCTTGGTTCTTAATACCTTTGACTAATTCGAACAGCACTGATAGTAATAGTCGTTATGTTTTGCAGGAGACTTAACATTTTTTTAAATTGTAAATAATAATTAAGAGACTTGTTCTAAATTGTGTTTTCCCACCGTGTGTTTGTCGAGACAACTGTCGTTGTATTTTCTTTGTATCTGACTAGTTTACTCTTCAACTGCATGTTGATTCTAAATTGTGTTTATTGCGAGTTTAAATTGACAAACTTCATTCTCCTAATCATCACATAATGAATTGGATCAGCACACTCACATTACATTATGTACAACCTGGAGAATGTTTGCATCTATAATAACGACTGTGCAGGTACCGACCTCGGATTTCTTGGAACTTTTATCAAAATAGAGAGACTCAATATGCTGGATATGATGTTGCAGTAGCATCATAATTGGTAAATTTATTCTCGTTGCGGTTTTGGGGTCTATTCAATGGCTTTCCATGCGAGTAACTTTTAGTATTTTATCAATGAATGCATTTGAACTTTCTCGTCAGTGACGCAGCATATTCATTTGACCTATTTTGTCGCCAGTCGATGACGTCAGACACAGAAGAATGGGAGCTTACTTTTATGTGTAAATTATTGTTCCCTTGTTATTTATTTATTTTTATTTTTGATTTTAATTCTTTGGAAAATACAATATACAAGCAGAGGCCGTCCAGGGAAAGGCAAAAGTAAAAAACTGTCATCAAAAAAGATGTGCCCTCCCAGACCTTGCTCATTTAAAAGAATAAAAGAATATATATCATTTCAAATGGGTTCCATGTTATACTTTGAAGGAGAAAATGTTTCCAATTGAATATTTCGTGGACGAAAACACAGTTTTGACACAACAAACGGTTGTCGCACGTCGTTGGCGGCATTTTAGAATATGGAACCCATTTGAAATGATAATATATGCGACTTAAAAAAGGCCAAATCAAACATCAGCAAACATGTTGTTGTCCTCCCATTTCGGATAGTGTAACCAAATTGAGGCTAGAAGAGAAGGAATCTGTAGCCCAGACCATGGCTTCTGATGAAGTGTGTAATTAAAGCTGTAGTCTCCTTCAATATTCGTGTTGGTTGCAACATGATCAACTTGTCGTTTTCCTGCAAATGTTGTAATTTGTCAAACCATTCGTTTCGTCAATTCAAAGATATTCCTTTTTCAATATCTGAATGACACAGCACAATAAAGGAAACACCTCGACAATTATTATAGCAGTGTTTTCAGGCTTTATAATATTTAATTTTCACATATTGATAGTAGGGCGATCGTATGCCTACTCATAGTTTCTCAATCCTCAGAATGATCACGTCCATCTGTCTGGAAACGCAAAGGTGTCATTTCCGGGTTGCGCCTGCACAATAACTGATACACCATGTTTAACCTACAAAAGAAACCGATCATAGGTGATGTGCTGACATTTAGGTTTTTGATTCACGCTCTGGTGATTCCTGTGATGTTTACTAGATTTGTTTGTATCGAGTCCCCCCGTTTGTAATGACAAGAAGGACATCAGGTGATACGCATGCAAGGCTAATTTACAGTTTCACATCTGAGTTCCAGCCTCCCTTTCTGGCCTTCAGGACCAACTTGTGAAATTCAACAATTTAAGTGTTTTTTTCGATGTGATGACAATTTGTTTTCAGTTGTTATTTCATACGAGGAAATGAAGCATGATATGGTGTAAATGGTGCAGTGAATATACAAACATTGGTGGCCGGCCCTGTACAAGTGCCCACCAGCGCTTGACCGCTCGCAGTACTCGAACTTAACACCCTGAGTTCCCTGTAACCAGGCCTGGTGATTTTGACAGTTCTTTGGAATGACCGCAACTGCGTAAAGACTCAAATCTGCAAGTCATCTGCTGCGAGTAGAACACAATAATTGAATGTCATCAGGATATGAAGTCTATATAAACACGCTGTGTAAAACACCATTTTAGATTCTCCAGTTTTCTCTACTTTAGGGAGGTTTGAACTCGGAATTTGAATCTTCTGTCGGGGACGACAATCTGTAGCCTACATAACGGGCCCTCTGCATCCCTGGCCGTTCTTTGAAGATTATGAATATATGATTGAAAGAGCTTTGACTATAGTGAGTGAGTCTACGCGTAAGCTTCCATTAGTTCACTGCCCATAATGCACGAACTATAAGTAGGGGTCTGCATGTACAATGTACACAATGTAAAGTGTACACTTCTGTTTGAACACTATTTGGGGCTATATTATTGGCTGTGATGTGTAATCAAGACATTATGCGGCGTGAATAACATGTAGTAGTCTTGTTTCAAAAACAACCAGATCACATTGCGGATGACTTCATTCGGAGTACTGCAACACTTGCAGGTAGGTATACTTAATAATATTATGATCACGTGCCTTTAATTGTTATAATGAATGTTATTCGATCCTTTGGCCACTTTTACCCACAGTCACGCCCACTTGATCATAGGCCTGTATATTTATTTTGTTTGATCAATATATTCGGGATGAGTCGCATCAGTGCCCAAGTCTAGTCTCTAGACTATACAAAAATTGCAGTTCTAAAACATCAGAGATAGGCTTCTGCTATTGGCAATAACACACTCGTAGTGAAATCCATACTCACTGTCTGGCAGGTAACCTAGACGCGCCCTAGTCTGTAGAGACAAACTAAACCATTCCATTTCCCATACAGCCTCCCGTGTCTCATTTGTGTTTTGAATTCCTCGTGGATTTATGGATAATTGCATAGTTCCAATCAAATCAAGGTAATATAAAAAATATACAAAAACAAATTAATTATAGATTTGGTCTAATTCGAAATCTTATTTTTCATTGTCTTCACAGATTAATTAATATTAGGCCCCTAAATAATAATCATTGACTTAATATCATAAAACGCACAATTTCGTCACGCATGACGCTCATGGTGCTCTACAATAATATGCACAACGAGAAAATATAATTAAAAGTAAGTCAATCAGTTTTTAAGGTCAAGGTTGAGTGAAAAAATTATCGAAGTTGACCCAAAATTGTCATTCAACTCATCTGGTATACCGCCACAATTCAACCGAACGCAAGTCCCGATATCAATATAGTCATTCCTTCGGGATTATGCGGGACATTTACATCGCTGAGCCCACATTGTGCATAATTAATTTATATTCTAAATAAGATTCTTTCTTCTTGGTTTTAACAGCAACCGATGAGGAACTTTTCAGCTTGATTTGATTACATTTTGAAGATTTGGATGAAAATACGGAGGCAGTTTATTAGCCGTCAATGTCAGACCTAGTGACCTGACCCAAGCTCTGACGTAGGCAGACATTGACTAGGTTAATAGTATCATACAGCACGTACGCCAACCGTTGGCCGTTGCACACCACACGTACACACAGTTCAGCCGGCTAGGCTTGACGGTACGCGAACACGAGCACGTAGTCCATTCTATGCAATGCCCGATAAAATGCTGGAAATATCTAGCTGGTCTGAGGGACATGGGAATACTCCTAGTGCATCTATGAAAATCAAGAACAGAAATGTTCATGACATAAATCACTTTGCTCTGGAAAATGGGAAAATGGCGGCTCAAAATGTATCTGCGGAGGAGTCTCTGAGTGAGGAGGTGCTCAGTGAGGAGGAAGATAAAGATGAGGACTTAAGAAACTCACATGTGTATAATAAACATAAGATGTCCAAGACGAGCCATGCTGCCATGTTACCGCCCATTGATATAGCCCGCTGCTCCAAACACAATGCAATCCAAGATGAGTACAGTACCTCATCATCCTCAGGAAGTGAACATCATGTCTTTGAAGGACTCCAAGATGGAGATCCCATCTCACCAAATTCAACAGTCTCTTCTCGAGGCATTGCATCACCTCCTATTACCTCACCAACGAGTACTACATCTCCAGATGGAGGAATTATCAGGGGACGGAAGTCCTCCATCAAGGACTTCTCTAAGACACCAGAGACACCCGGCCGTAAATCGGTTAGGTTTGCGGACGCCCTTGGCCTCGATCTTGAAGTAGTGCGAAACATTTTAGAGTCGGAGTCACCACCGGACTACCCGTCCATGGCTCTGGCGGCATGTTCGACAGTTTTCACCGATGATGAGACCGGAGGCAGCACGGTGACAATCCAACCGCGGTATCTCAGCATGTCCTTCATACAACCAGGAGGGCAATCGGACTTCCTGACCCGCGTGTACCAACAGCAAGTATGCCTTGAGAATGCCGTGGTTTCTGATTTCACAGTGTTAGGAACAATCAAAGTCCGGAACATCTCCTATCAGAAGAGCGTCAAAATCCGATATTCAGCAGACAGATGGAAAACTTTCGGTGACATCCCAGCACTGTATGTTTTGAATTCTTGTGATGGACCCACGGATCGGTACTCATTTGGCTTATCCGCACCTCGAGACATGTCTGTTGGAGACCGGCTGGAATTCTGCATCTGTTATAGAGTCAATAATAATCAAGAGTTTTGGGATAACAACTTTGATCAAAATTATAGTTTGTTATGTCATGCACATGGAGATGCTGTGGACGATGAAAATAAGGCCCTTTGGACGCTCTTCCGTAGTTCATAAAATTGAAGTCGCAAAATGTGTACAATTTATTTTTTAATTTTTCCAAATAACCAATTCAATTGAGTTTAAATGCTGTCTATTTTCGGTTTGTCGATTTTTTCGCAGACAGAGTATACTCTGTCTTCGAAAAAATCGACAAACCGAAAATAGATCAAATCAACCTACTGCTGGCAATTTGGGTGAAGAATTTGATTTTTTTCAAAGGCTGGCTGCACGTGACATTTTTCTCAAGGGTAAAACATGATTATTTACGTAAACAAAAACATTTAATGAGATACACATGATGCTATATATTAAATATAAAGCAGTCTTTGTGAAACAAGGAAGGCAAAAATTGCTATTATTGACAAAAATTGCGAGTTTTGTGAATAAGCAACATTGACAATGCAATTTCTTAAAAATGAACAAAACTAATTTTCCCGCCTGAAAATCTTTGATCTTGGTTTGTTGTATTAAAAAGTTAATTTCTTGTGTGAGGCAACCTAAATTTTTAATATACATAATCTACATACAGAAACTATGGGATATCTATTAATGAAGTAATTATTGCCTTTATTTATTGCATTCATGTCCAATGATAGTGATTGTAATGCGCTAGCAGCAGTCATTTTACACTATACACACACACGTTATGCTTCTTTTTACTGATGATTTATGTGTGATCCATGAAAGTGTACTGTCATAAAACGAAACTTTTGATAAATACTATACAAGTTAATAACAGTACAAAATATTGTGAGAAACTACTCCGTTTGAAGTAGTGTAGTTTTAGAGAAATGGGTCATTTTCAGCCCAAAATTTGAATCTGAGAAAAGCTTCAAGCATAAGCCTTTCTCGAGCACTACACACAATTCTGTGCCACAAGGGTGTGTTTTTTCTTTCATTATTTTCTTGCAACTTCGATGACCAATTGAGCCCAAATTTTCACAGGTTTGTTATTTTATGCATATGTTGGGATACACCAAGTGAGGATACTTGTCTTTGACAATTGCCATAAGTGTCCTGTCTTTAAATAGAGAAAGGGGTGCGGAATTAAATTTAAGCTGCAATATTGGTTTCTCGAAGACTATCAAATTTTAGGCCAATTTTCCCCAGTGACGAGTGGCATGAGATCTTTAAAAAAATATTATTTTGTAACAACAAATCGTCAGTTGATCAACAAAACTATATGCTTTGCCTTTAACTCTTAACACAGGTACTCTTGAAATCAATGAGTAGTTTCATTCTTGGTCATAATGAAAAACTCGTATCCAATTAACTGTTGTCATTGGTTTTAGTTTACACAGAATGCAGCCATTTTGATAGCTTGGTTCTATTTCCCTTAGTCGAGTCTGGGTGAAGTTTGGTATCATTTTAATTGGGTATGGACTCTGTACCAGTTGCTAAGTAAATCATGAATGTGGACAATGAAGCTCTCAGTTTAGTAATTGACATAATTTCAGAAAATGGTGTCGAAAGACTGCTATATTTGTTTCATTTATGTTTCCGAACATAGGCCTAATTTTAAAAGTTTTGACTGTGTATGTGAGAATATGTTTGTATATTCATTTTTAGCGACAAGAATCAAAAGCTTTAATTAATGTTGAAATACGTAAAATGGAAGCAAATTTTCTGTTTGTACGCAAGCCTGCCATAACTCTTCCTAAAATCGGGGTGGGGCAAAGAAATAAAACTTAAGGGGGAGGTGGGGTGGGGGCTGTACTTTACCGATTGATTACCATGTGTATGTCCGTACGTACGTGCATACAGAGCTGATGATCTGGGTACGAACCATTTACTGCTTAGACCTATAACCGCAGCACCCACAGAAGTACTGGAAATTCCTATCATGAGTGTGTTTCCTTTCACCTATTAAGATTGGATTATAAAGTTCACGGACTAATTTGAATGAAAAAAATGTATAGCCTACAATAATTATTGATACAAATAGTTTAGTTTTTCTTAGTTCTCATTGTTGGGAGGGCTGGGGACTCGATCCTCTCCGACCCCTCTGTTTACACCACTGCCTATATTGTAATAATGAGAAATGTACCGAGCCTATGTGCATTGTGTTCAGTCTTTGAGTGACTATCTTTGTCATTCATATGACGGTGTTTCGACAAGGTTGTGACCCTTGAACCCATTGGCGTTTCTGGAATGAAGATCCTGTGACATTTGAGATGTTAATATTTATCATATCGCCTGTCACGAGTTGGTACATGATACAGACTTCTGGTGCCTGACAAATAATCATGTTCTTCATTATGCATTCATTGACTTTAACATTTTGCATATTGCACGGTGTATAATGAGCAATGAAATAATTTGTATTGACGGGGGATTTGTTTGTACCAAAAACTCCGGAATCACAGTTTTGACAAATTTGACAAAACCTGTGACTCACTTTCATACCAAAGTTTTTGCCAAATGTTGTTGTTTTAGAGTGCAGATAGAATGTTTGATGTTCATTTATTTTACTACTGGTAATTTATCAGCCAATCAGGCTACCTCCTGTCAGTGGAAGCGACGGCAAACATGGTCCGTCCCGCTCAGTCAAAAATGTCACAAAATGCACATCGACTATAAATAATTTGACATCACTGCAGACTAAACTTTACTTGGAGATTTCGTTCTTAATAAATTTGTTTGAATAATTCTCTGGAATGCATAGCAATTATTTGTATGGACTTTTAATTTCCAATGTCTTTCTCTGCAGAAAAAAAATCCACCGGTGTAACTGTATAGCTATTGTCTTCCTCCTGTTGTCTCCACATCAACTAACAAACCATGATCTTATAATTATCAAAAAAAGCAATTATGTGATGAGACTTGTAGATAAAACAATATGTATTTTTAAAGCTCAGACTATGAAAGTTTAACATAAAGCTATGTTTTGTATTCTTTGAGAGTTTGTGGACCAAGTTACGAAATGTAAATTTAAGTCTTGGGTCATTTTAATATGTAAAATACATACCAAGGATTGTTTGAAATTATAATAAACACAATAAAAAGGCTTATAGGCCTATATATACAATGTAGTAGGCCTAGGCCTGTATAAATAATATAATACTGAAATGAAATGCTCATGTTGCGAATAGTTTTTGAATGTTTTTGTGTGAAGCAGCAATTATATCAAAATTACTAATCTATAAAAATGCTAAGAAATCGGTACTATGTTCGGGACTGTTTGGCACGGTTTCACGCCTCCGACGCCGTTTGACAGTTTTCTACTTTTTAGAGGATGTTTCCATGTGGCAAAAAACAGGTTGCGTTTTGAGCTACATCGTCTGGTCAAAAATAAGATCTCTTGGTTTGTTTTTACCTAAACAAAACAACTTCAAAATAATTATTTGACCTCGGCATTGTACAGCCATCTTGTGTTTCTACTGATCTAATTAGTAGATCCAAATCGAGGTTTGATGGGAATTGGTTACCAGTCTATACATGAACAAGTTGTCAGGGCCCAATTTCATAGAGCTAAGCAGAAAATATTACTTAACAATTTTCTGCAAAGCAAAAATAGGCAGGGGACCAGTCACAGATTGTACTCGTGACAAGGTATTTTGGCTGGTAACCTTGTAATATTATGGTAAGCATAACTTATGTTATGCTCAGCTTTGTGCTTAAGCAGCTCTATGAAATTGAGACCCGAGATTTTGACGAAGGTTTGAGTGGGCTGGTGTTTCATTTGAGTCCCGTGAAGTCCAAGCAACTTGCCCGCTGTTGGCTTCCAGGGGTTCCGATGACTTCCGGACATTCCGACAGTCCACCATTTTTTTGTAAAGTAGTCTATTTTTACAAGCGCCCACGCGCCCAGCAATGTAAAAGTTAAATGCGTGTATAAAAAATGTGGAGAGTATAGTTAGTAATAAATATGAATATATTATTATATGGATTATAGTTATGTGTAATTGTACCTTTTTTATGGCGTCAAGGCCAACGTTTTGACCAAATGAAAGTGTTTTGTTTTTAGGGGACGACAAGTTTTATCACTGATCAAAACAGTTTCAGAAACTGTAAAAGCATCAAAGGAAACACAGTTATTGATTACAGCTTTATAAAAGATAATGCTGTCATGAAACGTAAGAATTTGTTGTTGATATAATTATTTTTGCCATTTTGAGTTAGTTCGGCTCTAGGGCCCTAAGCACCTAGCCTGTAAAGAAATAATCCCATCTTTATAAGGGCTCATGTTGTGACCTCAGCTTCGATTTGGGGTCAGCCCGGGAGCAAAGTAACACTCTGTCAAAACTCTGTCAAAAAAATCATCACTGTCGATCCAAAGTGTGACGTAATGATTGACATCTATATCCCTCTTGAGCAACCATGGATGTTGACCAACTAATTCATTGAGGTAATTGAACTTTGACCATACGTCACGTACCAGTACCATCTCTTCAATCAAGCCTTACACAATTAATATGCATGCTCATATCAATTTTAAAGTGAGCAATTATTTTGAATTTCGCTGATGTCAGTTCCCAGAAGTGGCTTCCGATTCGGAGTTTGTTACAGTCTTGGATCAATCCAATTCGATCATAGCAATGTTCATTTTGAGATGCAGCATATGACTGTAAGGGGATCGGGAAACTACTGAAGTCCTCAGCCCCTTTCCGCAAATGCTAGGCCTAATTATCAACCGCTGTTTCTTATTAACTAGAAGAAACGCCGTTCACCACCCCCCCCCAACAATCCCAGCCCATAATGAGGGGATGGGCGGTACCGTACCTGTTCATTCATGTTGTACATAATAATGTTCACAGACCACTCTATGCTATGTACATAATAATTTAGGTACAATTTCTCTGATCTACACAGAGAGAGGGCGCCATCAAACTTAAAAACAGTCAGTGCGGCGGTGGTCGAAGCCCGAAACGAACCTTCCTACGATTTTTTTCAGATTCATTATTTTTTCCCCAAACGCCAACAAATCTCTTCGAAAGGAAACACGTTTGATTACTTGGTGGTGAGCACTTCGATTAATCTTGAGGAAAAACAATCGTGTCTTTGGTGTCAAAGAAAGATGCAGATCGGATCGTACGTAAGTAAAATGCAGTGACAGTGAGCGTGAAACAACGTACAATCTTTGTACATAAACATGGCGGATTCGTATAACCCTTTCTTCGTCGATGATGAGGAAGAGCCAGTCGAAGATAGCATCGTCGCTGCCTTAGAGGCTCCTACAATTTCTAAAGAGGATGCACAGACTGTGCCCGTTATTGGTGGTAGCGATGCACCGATTGGCAAGGCTGTACAAGTGGCAGGTGGACCAGTACAACCAACGGAGCCAAGCTACGATGTGATTGCTACAAAACTGCTGAAGGTACACGAACACACGACAGTATTCGTTAATGTTGGCCCTAGGGATTTATGCAGGTGGTGTTTGGTGTATGCATGCATGTCTCATTGGGACTCAGGGCCCAATTTCATAGAGCAGCTTAAGCAGAAATTATTGCTTAACAATTTCCTGCTAAGCAGAAACGAGCAGGATACCAGTCACAAATTGTACATGTGACATGGTAGTTTGGCTGGTAACCTTATTCTGGTATTAAGCAGCTCTATGAAAGTGGGCCCAGTAGTATTTACATTTTTGCTTTGACCATGGAGGTAAAATGCTTTGACTAACTTGTACTTTGTAGTTTAGAATTTTACAAAACTTCTTTAACTTCCTAATTTTTGTGCATTTACTAATTCACCTTGCCCAGACTCTAGGTTGGACCACTCCTCCATCGTCGTTGTGAAAATGTTTACAACAAAATATGTTCAAGTTATACCTGATGGAGTAAGCTGAAGCTTCGTTCAATTAATCCTTTATGTCCGGAATTCCAAGTCTGCTGGGTTCAAAATTGTTAATTTTATCTGTGGGTGACATTATTTTTGAAAAAAGAAAGAAAAATTATGTCGTTGTTATCACTTTCTGTACTGACTCCATATGTGAAAACTTGTGTGAACACGCACACCCATAATATTCTTAGCAAGTTCGCTCGCTCAGGGTAACAATGATTTACAATAATTCAGGTAATATTCACCAAGTACAGTATCGACACATTCGCTTTATGTAGTATCATACCAAACTAACACTATTCAAATGTTTTGCTTTGACACTTAATGAGAAAGTTGATTGGAATTGTAACTCATTTCACGCATGCGCACACATGCTCACACGTCAATCGGCTCAAGATGTTTACAACGGAAAAGGGGATCTTCTTTTTATTTTCTGGAATAATGTCACCTATGTGGATATTATTATTTGTGAACCCATCAAAAGTATAGTTAAAGGCAGTGGACACTATTGGTAATTACTCAAAACAATTATTGGCATAAAACCTTGCTTGATGACAAGTAATGGGGAGAGGTTGATGGTATAAAACATTGTGAGAAACGGCTCCCTCTGAAGTGCCATAGTTTTCGAGAAAGAAGTTTTCCACGAATTTGATTTCGAAACCTCAAGTTTAGAACTTGAGGTCTTTCATTATTATCTCGCAACTTCGATGACCGATTGAGCTCAAATTTTCACAGGTTTGTTATTTTATGCATATGTTGAGATACACCAAATGTGAAGGCTAGTCTTTGACAATTACCAATAGTGTCCACTGCCTTTAAGGATATGAAGAATATATGAATGAAATTTCAGCTTCTTAAATCAGGTAAAAATATGAACAAACATTAGTTGAAATTTGATTTCCATTGTTGAGAAGCTTTATACACAGGATGTCAGTTGAGTGCAACAGAGACTGATGACTACCAGGGCTATAATTCACCAAGAAGAGGCTATATACCCCTTGCATTGGCCGCCATCGGTGAGGTCAATCAATGGAAACGTGCACGTGTGTATGGCGCGCCGTACACAACTCTCATCTAATGTTAGATCTTCATTGACCTCAGTGAGGACGCTGTTTGGGCTTGTGACGCAACTTGGGGTCTAGGCTATTATATAGAGAGACTACAGAGCTTGTGGTTTTCTTCAACTGGTAAAATGGAGTCCATCAAGTAAAGTGAAGATCAAGTGTCGGTCTTTTCATTTAGATGTAATTGTAATGACTAGCAATGTATATTGTTACCACAGGCACAGTACTCCCAGTAGGCAATAGGATAAAGTAGGTCATTTAGGTCATACAGAATGGATCATGTGCCATTCTGCACTCGTTCAGTTTTGTTTATTATAAGCCTACACATTGGATATTGTTTGTGTTCCATGGTAGGATCGGATGGTATTGACAGCATTGGAGTTACACACTGAACTGATTGAAAGTGGCCGAGAGCTTCTTCGACTTCGAGATTACTTCTCCAATCCTGGGAATTTTGAACGTCAGGATAACACCTTACAACAACTACGTAAGACACACATAATTTCACTGAAAATTTAACATGTTGGCTAGCATATTGAACTATATACCAAGAACATTCTGAAAGAATTGTATACAATTTCTGCATTTCCAATAAATACTAACTGAATTGAGAGGGCTTATGAAACCTCCCTAGACTCTCACTGCTTTCTCAACATATCATCAGTCGTGTGTTTGGAAGGTTTGCACTCTCATTGAGTCAGGTCTAAACCCTAAAATCAGCTACAAGCTCTTCTCAGTACAAAAATATTCAAGGTCAATCATTTGTACACCTAAATTAGTAAATATACAATTTTGTCTCCCCATATTTGATCAGATCGGACATCTAGCGAGACCACTTTCGACTCACTGGATCTTGCCAGATATTCTGATGATGGTGTTAACCAATCAGATGACAAATATGCCGTGCTTGAGTTTGAACTACGGAAAGCCAAAGATACCATCAAGTCACTCCGAGCTAATCTAACTGAGGCTACAGGTTCGTAACAGTAAAGAGTTTGAAAAGAATATTGGAAGAGTATGGGAGGGTTGGGAAAACTATGTAAAATGACACTGCGGAATGTTGTCATCAAAACAGATTTGTAACCCCTGCATCAGCACTAAACTATATCTGTTTTGGGGTTCTGATAGATTTGTCTTTGTTTTATTTGTTTCCTCAGAAAGTGAAGTTCCTTCACCAATTCATAACAAGAAGACAGCAGAAGGAATCATTGCTGAGGTAAAGGAATTCTTGGATCGTTTGATTTCCACAAAAATACAAGAACTATATGTTGCCATAGGGAGCTGCTCTTTACCAATACTCATTGGACCGTAATGGATAAAAACTGAAGTTACAATTTGAGTCTAGTGTCTTTCTAATACTTCTTTTTTTCCTAGTGAGTGAACCTTTAGAGTTAGAGAACAAGATAAGGACACATATAGTGCTATAGAGTCTGTCAATAACTACTGGACAATTATTTACTAATTGAAGTGCACTTGACCAGTTTGCCTTATCTTTATATCCTTGTTTTGATGGTTTCTTGTTTCAGGAAACGATGAAACCTCTGGAGAGAAAAGCTCTTAATTATCTGATTAATGAGTTCTTACTACATCATGGTTATAGATTGACCTCAATAACATTCTCTGATGAGAATGAAGAACAGGTTAGTCAACCAACAAACCAAAATAGATAGCTATCCATCCACTATTTAGGGAATAACAGTGTGGGGAGTCGGTCTTCACTGTGTGGTAATGAGACCGGGTTGTTGGCTGGCTGAACCAAAGGAGCGGTCCAGCCACCAACCAAGGTCATTGACACGCAGTGAAAACCGGCTCCCCACACTGATATTCCCATTAGTAAAAACCGATAATAAAAAATGGTAAACATTATCAGAATTTGTGATTGTTCTTTCGCCGTTATTTTAAGACATGTTGTACTCATCTTCAAGAGCCATTTCTTAGCCTGTTCAACTCTTGAACTCAATTAACTATTTATGCATGTTTTCAAAAACCAGACAATGTGCTTTGAAAAGTAACAGTACCGTAAATAGAAATACTTTGGTTGGTGTTTGGCGTTATGCTTTTGCATTATGTTAAGTTTTATGCGCAAACCAACTATCTTAAATTGATATATTGTCTGCGCGTTCGCCTACGCGTGGTATGCGCATGCATGCGGCATCATCTTTCCTTGCCAAAATAGCAAAAAACAATGCGCTCAAACAAAACAGTTGATTTGAAAGTTCCCGCACAACAAGCAGAGTGTGCATAACAATATGTGCTTGTTTAGGGGCCATTTATTTGCCAGTTCATAGAGCCAGTCTTTACACCCCATGAGACTAATCCTCGACCAATCAGCATAAACTGTCAAAGGTATTTATTAATCCTTATTATAATACCTGAATATTTATTTGTTATTGGATCTTGTTTGCATTTTGGTATGATCCCTGTCTTAATAATGACATAGCTGCCCATCTATTGTACATGTACAGGATTTTGATGATTGGGACGACGTTGGTTTAAATCGGTCTAGACCACCAGATCTCCTCCATTTATACCGTGACTATAATCGACATGTCATCCCAACAAAGGAGACAACTGAGGTAGGATGTGGAGATGATAGTATCATTGCTGAGCAATCAGAAGAAGTGGAGGCAGACCTTGGGATGGCCATGGATGAAGAAAGACAGAAACTTGTAAGTAATGTCAATGAGGTGATAGGAAGGGGATTGGGGGTCAGCTGATTTATGTCAGGGAGTGTTATCCTTATAGCTGTTTTGAATCTTATGCTTTTCTTCAAAATTGTATGGAAATGTTCCTCACTGTATACAATTTTCTTGTGTTAAAGTAAGACTTGAGTCTTTAGTTTAGACTGTTTGCAGAAATATTGTATCTTATCTGTGTGGAAGTTTTTACTTCAGCACAGCTTGGGGATGAGATTTAATTAATACTATTACTGCTCTTTTTCTATTTCATTTCAGGAAGCCCAGGTTTTACAACTACAACAAGATCTCACCATTCAGTCTGAAGAAAACCAATCTCTGACTGAACAATTACTGAAGATTCAACAGTGAGTATCAAGCCAGTTCAAGTACCACATACGAGAAGTAATCCATAACGATGAATAATACATCAATTGTTCTATAATTACCGTTGTTGTTATAGGAGGGTGGTAGAATCCTTAAAGGTTCCTAAGACATCTACACCTAGTATCAGTCCTATCAACACACCACATAAATCTCATCACCTCAATGGTAACAACATTGAGGGAGAATTCTCATCAAAGGATGGTGATAGTGACTCAACTCAAAGGTATGGACAAAACAATTTGATGAAACTAAGTCAAATTAAAAGTCCTTGTTTATTTGTACACTTTTAATGTCTCCTTATACGGTTTGTCCTTTCCTCAATTTCATCTTGAAAGTATGAAACAGCAACTTGGGATGACTGATACCAACCTTGCATTGCCATCTTAAACAAGTTTGTTTTGTAAAAGCTTAAACTAATTAGGAATCTTCATGTTTATCAGACTGGCGGCTGAAGGGACTGAGGGTGATGAATGTAGAGATTTATCCAGCAATCTTCCTGAGGAAGATGCAGATTCTCAGGGTCTCAAATCAAGACCTGGGGAGGAGGATGTAACAGATGGACAAACGAATGAATCACCAAGGTAACCAAGTGATCTGATGAGTCTTTTATATCATGGCATGCATCTTATTCCATAATAAGCAATTTGGTTGTTAACAAGAATAATTCATCAAGATTGTTCCTTCAAGTAAATCCAGTACATGGCACTGATATCTAACCTCCTTATTCTTTCCTCTATATTATCAGTGAGATGACGCCATTCCAGCTTGCCATTCTTGAAGCTGTCTTGCCAGTAACTGATACATCACAGGCACGTCTCAGAGAAGAAGTATCTCGTATTGCTGAGAATCAAGAAGGAGTGGTAGAGATGCTTGCAAGATGCTTGCCTCATATTGTACCCAATGTACTCATTGCTAAGAGAGAGGTATGCTTTTTAAACAAAATATCTATAATCTGTAAAAAGTAAATACCAAAGAAATTGAATTTTACTAGTTTTACAAAGTTTGACTAGAAGGTTGTCTCAGACACCAACAAAATTGTATTGGAACTGTCGGTTATGTTTTATGATTCTTGTTTGTTTGTTTGTTTATTTGATTTGTTTATTTACAGGAATTAGTTCCTCTGATCGTCAGTACAGTCACCATACACTCTGATCCTAATGAATAATTCATGATTGTTGTTTGTTTGTTTGTTTGTTTGTTTGTTTACAGGAATTTGTTCCTCTGATCGTCAGTACAGTCACCATACACTCTGATCCTAATGAATAATTCATGATTGTTGTTTGTTTGTTTACAGGAATTAGTTCCTCTGATCATCAGTACAGTCACCATACACTCTGATCCTAGTGAATAATTCATGATTGTTGTTTGATTGTTTACAGGAATTTGTTCCTCTGATCGTCAGTACAGTCACCATACACTCTGATCCTAATGAATTATTCATGATTGTTGTTTGTTTGTTTTTGTTTGTTTACAGGAGTTAGTTCCTCTGATCGTCAGTACAGTCACCCTACACTCTGATCCTAATGAGAGAGATAAACTCTTAAATCTACTCTTCAATCTCATCAAAAAACCTGACCAAGAGCAGAGGTAAAATATTTATCTCTGAAAAAATAAAAACTAACATGTTTTTTAGTGATAACAGTTTTAGTTTAAGAATAGCTGTGGAGTGAAAGGTCAAATTAAAAACTACCATTGATTAATCTTATAGTCTTGTAAAAAAAGACGGATAACTTCATAAGTTACAAAAAAGGATGTGCCAATGGGTACAAACAAGAAATTAAGTATGATGGCAATTTTGAAGAGTTCTTATTTTGTTGTGTATGACTAACTTTCTTGCATCTTCAGGACGGTAATTCTGAGTGGATGTGTAGCATTTGCGAAGTATGTTGGTCCAGAAAGAGCAGAAGCAGAACTCTTACCTCAATGCTGGGAACAAATTACTCATAAGTTTCAAGAAAGACGTCAGCTGGTGGCTGAATCATGTGGTGCTCTGGCTCCTTATCTACCGGTATTTAGCATCATTGTTCATTCACAAGCATGATAAAATAAACATTGAATGCTGGGTTGAACGTTTTTTCAAACTCTTTGTTATCCAATGTGCAATTATTCTTATCGCAAGGGAATTTGCTTTTTAAGTTTTAGAATGTTATAATTATTTCCCCTATATCAACAAATTACAAAGTTGGGGTCTGGAAGCGGGGCTTTTGGCTTTTTACATTTTTGAGTAAATTATTGAAAGGTTGTTAAGCTGAACTTTTGAGGGGCTTATATAGAAATAACAATCCTGGATTTTTTGTAAACACCATGGTTTGGACAATACATCTTGAGCAGTCAATGTTATATTTAAGATGTTATGATTGTTTGTGACAGAGAGAGATTCGAAGTTCCTTAGTGTTGTCCATGCTTCAGCAGCTCCTGCAGGATAAGACAGACTGTGTCAGGGAAGTTGCAGTCCGTAGTGTTGGTTTAGTCTTCGCTCTCACTGAAGACACAGACAAATATAATCAAGTGAGTTTTAGGATTGTTGATGGTGGTGTGTTTTTGATTTGATGTTCATTAAGAACATGTACAGAGCAAAGCTTCTACTTTATCTCAGAAGGGATAAATGCATAACATCGCTGATTGAGTTTGTAATTTATTGTGTCATAAAGCTTTTACAATTTATAACTTTAACATTTAATGGTTAGCTGGTCTGGATATTTTGTTTCTCTTTTTAATTTTTCTTCATGTAAGAGTTTTTGTTTAATCCATACAAAGGTGAAAGTTGAAAGAAATGCTAGTTTGGTTGATGTCTGGTAACATTGAATACAAATGTGGCCTTAATTTGTATCTGTACTTCTCTCAGGGTCTGGAGCTGGTTTTATCAATGCTTGAAGATTCCTCAGAAGGTGTTTTAGTAGCAACAAGACAAGTATTCCTACCAGCATTTGCATCTTGGGCATACAAACTTGGACGTCTGGAATCTAACCTCATTACAGCTGTGTTGAAGAGATTGGAACTTGCAGCCATTGTAAGCAAACAAATAAACCTTTCGAGAAAATCTGACTCAAATCACCAACAATTGTAAAAAGACATTGCATTAGAAAGTTAACCTTAGCAAATCAATGTATGGAAATATTAAATTCTGTCTTCAAGCAAACGTGAATCCTCAATTCTGATTGGTCGGTCCATAGCAACAAGAGTTTGAGATTAACCTATACTGCACAGCCCATATCACACCCTGTTTTAAGGCTCTGTTCTAACTCTGTGCATAGCGCTATTTTAAGCTCAAATTTGCTTGAGCACACACGCGCTCATGGAATATGGACAAATATAGCACGTCTGCATCCCATATCATTGGATTTGGGACATAAAAGCGCTATATTTTAACATATTCAACTTTCGCTTGTGTGATAACTAATTTGATCTTCAAGCAAACTTGAATCCTCAATTCTGATTGGTCGATCCATAGCAACAACAGTGTGATATGAACCTATATTAAAGGCTTGTATCAAACCCTGTCACAACTCTGCGTATTGCGCTATTTTAATTAAGCTACTCGTCAAGTTTGCCTGAAGATAAATTCGTTATCACACACGCATTTGTGGAATACAGATAAGTATAGCACGTCTGCGTCCTTTATCCACCTCGGCCTTTGACTTCATTGGATAAGGGACACAGAAGCACTAAATTTGTCTGTATTGCACTTGCCCTTGTGTGGTAACTGACAATATATTTGAGTTACATGTTAATGGTAATGATACCAAGTTAAATTGAAAATATAAAAGTAATCCAGAAAACTGATATGAAGGGAGTAGTTCTGTTTCTCTAGTTCACATAGCGAGCTAATCTATCACTGTATTATCTAGTTTGTTGGAAGTTAAATAACCAGTGGATTTTGACTTTTGACTTGAAGGATCTTCAGCGAGCGAGTCGAGAGTTATCTGTTGATGAGAGGAAACTTCAACTCTTTAGCTGCACCCTGCAGTGTCTCATCCCAGTGCTGTATGCTTCAGTGCTACTCACAGCTCCCTTCAATAATCAACAAGAACTCATTAAAAATCAAGATCAAATCCCGAACTTAGAAGGTACTCAAAGTTTAGAATTATGATAATGTAGTCTTAGGCTGCGCCCGAATTGGGGGCTACGGCTACGTCTGTTGCTAAGGGTGTTTCCAAGGGCAGCCTATGCTTCAACACATGACAACGTGTTGACCGTAGCCGCTAATTCGGAAACGACCTTATATAGCTCATATTGTTTATCAATTGTGTATCTCCTAAAATAGCACTTACGTTACACGCGAGTGACATTTTTAAAGCATCGTATCTCACTTATAATAGCCCCAATAAACACACAAAACAAGCATGCGTCGAGATACAGCGTTTTTGCATGGACGCGACGTTGTATTGCTCATTTCACTTGGGCTCAACTGTACTTTAGGGAAAGGGAAAGTATTATGTTTAGTAACAATATCTAAAGACTGGGCCTCAGTGTATTTCATCTATGTCTTTATTCCTATGTTGTTCATGTTTTAGTAACTCAGTTCCCCAAACCTCTGTGCCCTCTTCATGACATCGCTGTCATTGTTGGAGATAAACAGAAACTAGCAGCTCTGGTGCATTGTTTTGATGTCTACCTCAATCAAGGGAAATCATCAGACACTTGGAGTAGTTACAACTGGGTCCTGAATGATTTGTAAGTCTAGAAAAGATGTTTTGGGGTCAAATCAGGGTGTTCAACCATTTTCCATGATCTGTTCAGTTATATTCAGCATGACAAATGTCTAATTGATTGGGTTGTGTTGTATTTTTATTGCTTCCTAAACAATCCATTGCTAGGATTTGATTAGTATTTTGATTGCTAATCACCAAGTGATCATTCCGACTGTTTAAAGCCACTTTATGCTCTTCAATCTTGAAACCCCCCCCACCCCACCCCCACTCAATCTTGAAACCCCCTCCCCCTACCAATCGATTTGTGAAAATGTCAGTCCTAGCATCAACTGAAGTCCTGGTGGCTGTGTCATCGGATTGTGGGTTTAAATTCTGGTCATGACACTTGACCATAATTGCTTCTGTTCACCCAGGAGTAAATGGGTACCCGGTAAGGTAGATATTGTTGATGTGAATGATGAGCAAAACTGTTTGACTGTTTGGCTGCTGGTGCTGCATACTCCTAAGGTATTAACATGATATCAGGAATGCTTAGGTCCCAAGGGTAGTCATATTGTAAGGTGCTTTGAGAGTCCTAGCATTCAGCCTTTACATAACTGTCATGTTTTATATTTATACTTGTATGTATTCATTTTTTAATGTTATTCTATTGTTTTGCCTTGGATTTTCCATCACCATTTAAAAAAAAGTTTAATTTAATATATACAATTCTATGCAATTTTGCCTCTGTCAACTAGTTCCAATTTTAATAGACCACGAATAATAATAGTTGGGTTGATAAAGCACATAATAAATAACAAAATGATTCTGATGAAATCTTTGACAGCATTCCACGGTTGTTGGAGGTACTTGGTCGTCTGGAAGCACTACATAGAGACAGTGTCAAATCCATGTCCAAACTCTTTCTTCATATCTGTAGGACGTTTGGAAAGACCTTCACAGACACAAAGGTAAGTACAGTACACAACAAGAACATTTCTTTTGTATCTTCCCAAACCATCGTTTCGTTATATCATAGGTCAATGCTAAGTAATTTGTCTTTTGTTTGTTTCAATGTCAGATTAAACCAAAGTTTCAAGCAGTATTAAACATTCCAGATGGCCAGTCAGGTAAGCTACTTCAGTAGATGATTATTTCTAAATCGATACAAAAAGCACTCGGTCAGTCTAGAGTTTCCACCTTATTTTCTTTGATGCCAATTTTGAAAAAGGAGAACAAAATATTCTCAATCATTTAATTGAGTGAAACTTGATTAAAAATTACAAATCATGCCACTCTGATTATCATTATTCATCCCTTGCTTTTTCTGTGTGCTTTCTGCCTCTCTCTTTTTATTTCTCTCCACTTGACTGCTTCTGTTACACCAGTGTGTTGTGTTGTTATTTAGCCTTCTAGAAAGACTCTGCTCGAAACATCAGGCCATTAACTATTTTTTGCATTTATACCATAAGTCCTTTTGGTTGGTAAGCAGTTTGCAACAGCTAATTCTATTTTTTAAAGTCTCATCAAAACACATTATATTTTTAATATAAATGAAACAAATAACCTTTCTCAAACTATTAGTCCTCGTTTACACCAATGCATTGTTTCTTCTGGCTTAACATTTAAAATGTAACTTAATGCCTATTTGGATTATTTTGTACTGTTGATGGGTTCTTTGAAAATAGGTCTAAATTTGTAATTGTTCTTTTGGGCTCAGAGATATGAGAATATTAAAATTTAACTAATTGTTAATTTATTGTTAATATGTGTAACATCAGTCTATAAAGTCACTACATATTATTGTTGTTGTTGTTGATCTTTTCTTCTAGATGCTTTGGTGTTATCGGGTCAGATGCCAATCACTCGATCTACACTTCCTGTTTACTGCTCAGGAGTTCTTGTTAGTTACAATCGTGAAGATGATCGTAAACAACTGTCTCAGTACCTGCAAGACTCTCTGATTACTCTAGCGTTGTGTGATGCTCCAATAGACAGCATCAGGATTGCATTCCTGGAACTACAGTGAGTCTTATTGGTCATCTTCAATGTCCTCCTTGAAACCCTAGGCAATTTTCACTCATTGAAGATTCGTAATATGAATCTGTAGATTTTCTCTAATTGAAGGGTCCACATTATAACTATGCAGATTTTCTTTAATTAAAGGACACATATGATATTATGAATGTGCAGATTTTCTCTTATTAAAGGACACACAATATGAATATGCAGATTTTCTCTATTATTTAGGATACACATTATGAATTATGCAGACTACCTTTGATTATATTTTCTACTGAAGATGATCGGGGCATACTGATTGAAACAATGAATTACTAAATCACTGGTTCTTTTCATTCCATCGCAAGTCATGGGAGAGATATTAATAGATTGTTTTCTCTCCATACAAAGTTTCAGATACTACAGAGAAATCCTAGGTGACCAATCCTAGGCCCCAATAGTTTAAATTTAGTTTGTCATCCTGTTGATCTTTATTTCAGTACTCATCCCAACTTTCATGAGCTGCTATTAGCCACTCTCTGGAGCTGCGTCGTCCATGAGTCACCATTAGTTAGATCAGCTACGGCTAAATTATTTGGTTCACTCGTCAAAGGTATTAATGAAGCACTGGTATCCAGCAGGGTGGTTCCTGCACTCATTACATTGTCAGGAGATCAGGATATGTAAGTACTACATGTATCAGTTTGGTTGTTCACTTATTCTATGATTCATAGTTTTGTTGTTGTTTATTGTTGATAGCAGTTGCTTTCTTTTCACTATATAGTGTTATTTGTTTTTAAGTTTCTACTCTGCGCATTGAGCATCTATTGAGATTGATTTGGTGCATTACGAATGCCAATTATTATTATTGTTTTATAATATTTTTTTCAAGAATTTGATTTGTTAAGCACAATATAGAAGGGGACCAGTCACAACCAATGAACATATAAACATGGCATTTGGCTGGTGTCCTGTTTCTTCTGAGCAAATCTATTAAGTTTATAACAGATTGCAGATTGGGCACAGGCCCCAAAAAGTTGAGATGAAATACACTGTCAATTTTCACATTGCAAATTAAATCTATAAAATAAAGAAAATTGAGAAAATAATTGTTTATGTCAATTTATTGCAGAAATGTTAAAATCTCCACCATTCCAGCATTTGGGACAATCTTAGAAAGCACGTCTCAGAAAGAAGTGAGTATAACAATTTTGTCAATAACATAATTTCCAATCACTGTGTTCTTGGTTTTAAGTGTGCAAGGCATAGGATTGATAAAATTGCATTAAATTTATTTGAAGTTTTTTTTTATCTTAAATGATACACATGTACATTTCCTCTTTATTTGTGTTTATTTTGACTCAATTATTGTTCCATTTTACGATTTGTTTTTACTTTTATTCCACTGCATTAATGAAGATTTTTTTATATCATAATTGTGTTTTCTTTGTTTACATTGTTTATGTCACATGACATCTTTATTTTCTCTTGCAGTTATCCTCAGGTTCCAATTCCTATATAATGTTATCTTTGCATTTGCTGTTGCTTGTATTTCATGATTTCTTGTATTTGCTGTTGCTTGTATTTCTTGACTAGTAGGAATTTGTCATGTTTTGAAATTACTTCAAAGCTAGAGTTGTTGAGAATTACTGCCCAGTCACACTTCATGCCTTTTACTTGCAGTAAATAATTAGTGAATAATTTGAACTGTGTTTATCTTTGTATATATGCAATTGTTTGATTTACACTGTGATGATATACGTTACATTATAACCAAATTAATTTAAATATAAACTGCACTAACTTTGGAAAGTCCTTATTCATTGTCTATAATACTTTTACTGTAAATTTAACAACCTAACTATATTTTGCATGTATTTTATGAATGTTCATAACTTTTGTAGTATGTGAAACATCAACATTTGTCTAATACTTTTTTGATGAATTTTCTTCCTTGATCTTTAGACACTAGACAGAGTGTATTCTCAGTTCCAAACATTCCTTGATGATCCAGTTTATAAAGAGGAATACAGGCTGTTAGAAGAGGTCATCAGAACCTTCGGCAAAGTTGGACCAAATGCTGAACCCAAATTCAGAGATGAATGTAAGTGGTTGAGTCAGAGAAGTGTTCTTTTATCATGAGTGTCTGTCTTGTAAACTTGGTGTTGTGTTTGAGTCAGGGAAGTGTTCTTTTATCATGAGTGTCTGTCTTGTAAACTTGGTGTAGTGGTTGAGTCAGGGAAGTGTTCTTTTAGCATGAGTGTCTGTCTAGTAAACTTGGTTTAGTGGTTGAGTCAGGGAAGTGTTCTTTTATCATGAATGTCTGTCTTGTAAACTTGGTGTAGTGGTTGAGTCAGGGAAGTGTTCTTTTATCATGAGTGTCTGTCTTGTAACTTTGGTGTAGTGTTTGAGTCAGGGAAGCGTTCTTTTATCATGAGTGTCTGTCTTGTAACATTGGTGTAGTGGTTGAGTCAGGGAAGTGTTCTTTTATCATGAGTGTCTGTCTTGTAAACTTGGTGTAGTGTTTGAGTCAGGGAAGTGTTCTTTTATCATGAGTGCCTGTCTTGTAAACTTGGTGTTGTGTTTGAGTCAGGGAAGTGTTCTTTTATCATGGGTGTCTGTCTTGTAAACTTGGTGTAGTGTTTGAGTCAGGGAAGTGTTCTTTTATCATGAGTGTCTGTCTTGTAAACTTGGTGTAGTGGTTGAGTCAGGGAAGTGTTCTTTTATCATGAGTGTCTGTCTTGTAAACTTGGTGTAGTGTTTGAGTCAGTGAAGTGTACTTTTATCATGAGTGTCTGTCTTGTAAACTTGGTGTTGTGTTTGAGTCAGGGAAGTGTTCTTTTATCATGAGTGTCTGTCTTGTAAACTTGGTGTAGTGTTTGAGTCAGGGAAGTGTTCTTTTATCATGAGTGTCTGTCTTGTAACTTTGGTGTAGTGTTTGAGTCAGGGAAGTGTTCTTTTATCATGAGTGTCTGTCTTGTAAACTTGGTGTTGTGTTTGAGTCAGGGAAGTGTTCTTTTATCATGAGTGTCTGTCTTGTAAACTTGGTGTTGTGTTTGAGTCAGGGAAGTGTTCTTTTATCATGAGTGTCTGTCTTGTAAACTTGGTGTAGTGTTTGAGTCAGGGAAGTGTTCTTTTATCATGAGTGTCTGTCTTGTAACCTTGGTGTAGTGTTTGAGTCAGGGAAGTGTTCTTTTATCATGAGTGTCTGTCTTGTAAACTTGGTGTTGTGGTTGAGTCAGGGAAGTGTTCTTTTATCATGAGTGTCTGTCTTGTAAACTTGGTGTTGTGTTTGAGTCAGGGAAGTGTTCTTTTATAATGAGTGTCTGTCTTGTAACCTTGGTGTAGTGTTTGAGTCAGGGAAGTGTTCTTTTATCATGAGTGTGTGTCTTGTAAACTTGGTGTAGTGTTTGAGTCAGGGAAGTGTTCTTTTATCATGAGTGTCTGTCTTGTAAACTTGGTGTAGTGTTTGAGTCAGGGAAGTGTTCTTTTGTCATGAGTGTCTGTCTTGTAAACTTGGTGTAGTGTTTGAGTCAGGGAAGTGTTCTTTTATCATGAGTGTCTGTCTTGTAAACTTGGTGTAGTGGTTGAGTCAGGGAAGTGTTCTTTTGTCATGAGTGTCTGTCTTGTAAACTTGGTGTAGTGTTTGAGTCAGGGAAGTGTTCTTTTATCATGAGTGTCTGTCTTGTAAACTTGGTGTTGTGTTTGAGTCAGGGAAGTAATCTTTTATCATGAGTGTCTGTCTTGTAAACTTGGTGTTGTGTTTGAGTCAGGGAAGTGTTCTTTTATAATGAGTGTCTGTCTTGTAACCTTGGTGTAGTGTTTGAGTCAGGGAAGTGTTCTTTTATCATGAGTGTCTGTCTTGTACACTTGGTGTTGTGTTTGAGTCAGGGAAGTGTTCTTTTATCATGAGTGTCTGTCTTGTAAACTTGGTGTTGTGTTTGAGTCAGGGAAGTGTTCTTTTATAATGAGTGTCTGTCTTGTAAACTTGGTGTAGTGGTTGAGTCAGGGAAGTGTTCTTTTATTATGAGTGTCTGTCTTGTAAACTTGGTGTAGTGGTTGAATCAGGGAAGTGTTCTTTTACCTTGAGTGTCTGTCTTGTAAACTTGGTGTTGTGGTTGAGTCAGGGAAGTGTTCTTTTATCATGAGTGTCTGTCTTGTAAACTTGGTGTTGTGTTTGAGTCAGGGAAGTGTTCTTTTATAATGAGTGTCTGTCTTGTAACCTTGGTGTAGTGTTTGAGTCAGGGAAGTGTTCTTTTATCATGAGTGTGTGTCTTGTAAACTTGGTGTAGTGTTTGAGTCAGGGAAGTGTTCTTTTATCATGAGTGTCTGTCTTGTAAACTTGGTGTAGTGTTTGAGTCAGGGAAGTGTTCTTTTGTCATGAGTGTCTGTCTTGTAAACTTGGTGTAGTGTTTGAGTCAGGGAAGTGTTCTTTTATCATGAGTGTCTGTCTTGTAAACTTGGTGTAGTGGTTGAGTCAGGGAAGTGTTCTTTTATCATGAGTGTCTGTCTTGTAAACTTGGTGTAGTGTTTGAGTCAGGGAAGTGTTCTTTTATCATGAGTGTCTGTCTTGTAAACTTGGTGTTGTGTTTGAGTCAGGGAAGTAATCTTTTATCATGAGTGTCTGTCTTGTAAACTTGGTGTTGTGGTTGAGTCAGGGAAGTGTTCTTTTATAATGAGTGTCTGTCTTGTAACCTTGGTGTAGTGTTTGAGTCAGGGAAGTGTTCTTTTATCATGAGTGTCTGTCTTGTACACTTGGTGTTGTGTTTGAGTCAGGGAAGTGTTCTTTTATCATGAGTGTCTGTCTTGTAAACTTGGTGTTGTGTTTGAGTCAGGGAAGTGTTCTTTTATAATGAGTGTCTGTCTTGTAAACTTGGTGTAGTGGTTGAGTCAGGGAAGTGTTCTTTTATTATGAGTGTCTGTCTTGTAAACTTGGTGTAGTGGTTGAATCAGGGAAGTGTTCTTTTACCTTGAGTGTCTGTCTTGTAAACTTGGTGTAGTGTTTGAGTCAGGGAAGTGTTCTTTTATCATGAGTGTCTGTCTTGTAAACTTGGTGTAGTGGTTGAGTCAGGGAAGTGTTCTTTTATCATGATTGTCTGTCTTGTAAATTTGGTGTAGTGGTTGAGTCAGGGAAGTGTTCTTTTATCATGATTGTCTGTCTTGTAAATTTGGTGTAGTGGTTGAATCAGGGAAGTGTTCTTTTATCATGAGTGTCTCTCTTGTAAACTTTGTGTAGTGTTTGAGTCAGGGAAGTGTTCTTTTATCATGAGTGTCTGTCTTGTAAACTTGGTGTAGTGGTTGAGTCAGGGAAGTGTTCTTTTATCATGATTGTCTGTCTTGTAAATTTGGTGTAGTGGTTGAGTCAGGGAAGTGTTCTTTTATCATGAGTGTCTGTCTTGTAAACTTGGTGTTGTGGTTGAGTCAGGGAAGTGTTCTTTTATCATGAGTGTCTGTCTTGTAAACTTGGTGTTGTGTTTGAGTCAGGGAAGTGTTCTTTTATAATGAGTGTCTGTCTTGTAACCTTGGTGTAGTGTTTGAGTCAGGGAAGTGTTCTTTTATCATGAGTGTGTGTCTTGTAAACTTGGTGTAGTGTTTGAGTCAGGGAAGTGTTCTTTTATCATGAGTGTCTGTCTTGTAAACTTGGTGTAGTGTTTGAGTCAGGGAAGTGTTCTTTTGTCATGAGTGTCTGTCTTGTAAACTTGGTGTAGTGTTTGAGTCAGGGAAGTGTTCTTTTATCATGAGTGTCTGTCTTGTAAACTTGGTGTAGTGGTTGAGTCAGGGAAGTGTTCTTTTATCATGAGTGTCTGTCTTGTAAACTTGGTGTAGTGTTTGAGTCAGGGAAGTGTTCTTTTATTATGAGTGTCTGTCTTGTAAACTTGGTGTTGTGTTTGAGTCAGGGAAGTAATCTTTTATCATGAGTGTCTGTCTTGTAAACTTGGTGTTGTGTTTGAGTCAGGGAAGTGTTCTTTTATAATGAGTGTCTGTCTTGTAACCTTGGTGTAGTGTTTGAGTCAGGGAAGTGTTCTTTTATCATGAGTGTCTGTCTTGTAAACTTTGTGTTGTGTTTGAGTCAGGGAAGTGTTCTTTTATCATGAGTGTCTGTCTTGTAAACTTGGTGTTGTGTTTGAGTCAGGGAAGTGTTCTTTTATAATGAGTGTCTGTCTTGTAAACTTGGTGTAGTGGTTGAGTCAGGGAAGTGTTCTTTTATTATGAGTGTCTGTCTAATGTAAACTTGGTGTAGTGGTTGAATCAGGGAAGTGTTCTTTTACCTTGAGTGTGTGTCTTGTAAACTTGGTGTAGTGTTTGAGTCAGGGAAGTGTTCTTTTATCATGAGTGTCTGTCTTGTAAACTTGGTGTAGTGGTTGAGTCAGGGAAGTGTTCTTTTATCATGATTGTCTGTCTTGTAAATTTGGTGTAGTGGTTAAGTCAGGGAAGTGTTCTTTTATCATGAGTGTCTGTCTTGTAAACTTGGTGTAGTGGTTGAATCAGGGAAGTGTTCTTTTATCATGAGTGTCTCTCTTGTAAACTTGGTGTAGTGTTTGAGTCAGGGAAGTGTTCTTTTATCATGAGTGTCTGTCTTGTAAACTTGGTGTTGTGGTTGAGTCAGGGAAGTGTTCTTTTATCATGATTGTCTGTCTTGTAAACTTGGTGTAGATGAGGTACAGGTGCAGGGCAGAAAAATGAATTATACATGTTTCTTTAATATTGATCATTTAACATTTATGTTTGTGGTAAATTGGTTTTGTTTTCAACATTGAAATAGATATTGAATATTAATGAAGTTTAAGTTGGATAGATAAAGATGAATTTGATGAGTTATTTTGTTTCATTTTTTCCTCAGTTATGTTACCTCGATTTGCAGCTATAGCATACACTAATAACAACACAACTCATGAGAAGAGAAGATCTACCATAGCCATGGCACTATTCAGTGCTTACAGTGCACTCTCATGTTGCTGTATCCTTTATATAGAAACTTCCTTTCCTAAAGCAAGTATTCTTCAAGTCATTTGCCATCCAACTCATTATGTAATATAAACATTCCACTATCTACTCTTGTGTATGATTGCTTTTAATATCAGCTTTTCATTGCCTCCAAAATAATAGCAATTTAAAAGGAAACGCTTTTTCCAATATTAATTTGAATGTTGAAGTCTGGTAATCAGTGCTATAAACCTAATGCTAGTTATGTTTTGGAAAGTTAGTTTGACCCTTGACCCAAGTATGACCTCAGTCATTTCTAATGACCTGATATGGGAGTCTATGTTACCAGGTCTGAGATGTCTGCGTCAGGATCTTGAGGTTGTGTCACCAGAGCATGAGGTCAGTTATTGTTTACTTCATCCACCCAGTTCTACCCCTAGGTGACATGTTTCCTCAGTTTCTTTCATAATCAAACAGATACATGTCATTGCTGAACGGTCAAGCACACAGGACTCAAGCTCTGGTGTGTGTTCGAGTTTCAGTCTTGACACTTGTGTCCTTAAGCAAAATACTTAACAATTATTGCTTCATCCTTTGGATGTTACGTGTAGCTGTAGGTCCTGTAGCTGTCGGTTGCAGAGTGTGTTATCACCTTGTAAACCGTTACCTCGTAAACCATTACATAATTTATGGGTTTTATAATTCAAACATAGCTCCATAAATAATAAGCGCTTTGATATGCCCTCAGGTTTGATAAAGTGCTATATAAGAACTGCATATTATTCTTAATCTTATTATTATTACCATTATGAGAAATAAGTTCTGTTTGATATCTTTACATAAATTGTTTATTGTGACTGATTTCCTCTCAGGTTGTGGTGGGATCTATGATTAAAGAATTTGAAGCTAAACTTGGAGGGAAAGAAAGGTAATATAAAACTCTACATTTGTTTGCATTCTATCAGTTGACACATTACCACAATAAGTTAAGTGTTCTTAACCCGATGGAATATTAATTTTGATGATTGTTTTTTGAAAAGGTCATCATCTGTGACCTCCAGTAGCAGTACAGCCTCCAGTGGCTTCACTAGCAGTCTACCACACATAGATGATACAAGACGTACCATACTCAATAAGATTGGAGCTCAGAGAACTAAAGTAGCCAATGTCTTTCACACTCGCAAGAAGTAAACACCCGTAAAAGAAGATAAAGTGGAGTTTAGATTATTCTTTATGTCACAGGTATCACATTTTTAAGGTTTAGCTGAATACTTCTAGAACTAAAGGTTGCCTTTTGGTGAGGGTTTTGTTCACTCCTTCTGAATCTGTTGCATAGTCTAAACTCAATTTGCACAGGGGAACATTATCCCCATTTATGTCTTTTGCTTTAGTACAACACCTCAGCATTACGTACTGACCACACTCCACACTTAATTGGTTAAAAGACATTTTTGTACAACAATATGGTTGCTTGAGGTTTACCAGTACTATCAAAATCAAGTTTTTGTATGAAAGTATCATTCCTGTTGGTAAGAAAAATTGACTGGTTTGGATGTCAGACATTCCTAGATTAGCAGTACTTTAAGAAAGAAACCTGAAGAGGTGTTTAAAAAGACAAATGAATTTGCTTCCCTGGTTAAATAAAGAAGCTCTTCCTTAACCACTTCACATCGGATGACATGAATACATGCCAAACTTTTCCAAACTGGCTTACTGTGGATTGTTTATAACTTTAGAGCGTCAGTTTACTGGCTACAGTGTATATACTGCGGGACAATCCATTGTGTAGTGTTCACTGGAATGCACCTACCATGCTACCCTCTCGTTTCCCCCGTACAAAGATGGACAGTGGTACTGGAATTCATTCTTGAAATCTCCCTTTTTCCCGAGGTTATTGTGTAATCCCAGATTTCAAACCTTTGTCCTGCTGTACAAATGAGGCTTACAAGACCGGACAGGCTACCACCATTGTTTATCAATGTGTTTGGCTCAATGGGAGGTAAGCCCGTGTGGTCCAAGATTCCAGTATGGCAGATTATCACAGTGAACGCATACTCACTTTTTTCTCGAAAGCGAACAACAAATACCAGTGCTTATAATGAAAACCTTTGTTGTTTGTCCTTTGTTGAGTCAGGGTTTCATTGTGAAAACGATACTCTCTAAGAAAAATTATTACTCCAGAAGATACAAAAAGTTTTTTTAAAAATTGCACAGAGGCACGGTAAAGATTTTTAAATACCGATGTGAAGTGGTTAATATTAAGCAAAAATAGAAACCATTGTTCTTAGTTTTCTGTTATAAAGTTAGACATCAAATGTATCTTTCACTCATGAGTAAGAATTATGTCATTGTTTGACAAAATAATGTAGTAATTCCAGATCTATAAATGTAGTACTGGATGGGGAGGGGATTACAAAGCTAATTCATCAAGGACCTACTTCATAGAGCTGCTTAAAGCAGGAAATAGTGCTTAAACAATTTCTAAGTAGCAAAAATTAGCAGGATACCAATCATACATGGTAAATATGACAAGTTCTTTTGACTGGTAACCTTATTCTGATAAGTATTTGTTATACTTAAGTACTTTTTGTGCCTAAGCAGCCCTATGAAATTGGGCCCAAATGTCCTCTTTTTTGTATTAGTGTCTTATACACTGTGGTGATCAGCAGTTTCTTCCTTGTTTTTAGCAAAATTGAAAAGTGGGGGTCATCAAGTTTATCTACATTATTGTTCTTGCTATTCAGTACTCGGATAATACCCAGGTCAAGTGTGTGCTTTATATCTCATTGCCATTGCTTATCATCAATTACTTGATGTCCAAATATTCATACTGTGTCATGAATATGCAGTAAATATTCAAAATAATTAATAAATATGAACTTTTTAAGATTTAAAATAAAACTAGCCATGTTTTGTATTACTTAATAAAATGCTTTGCTCAGTGCATATAATTGATAAATAATCCATAATCTGATATAATTATGATAAAGTATTATATTGACATATCTTTGATTCAGTCAACTATCATCAAATTGTATATAAAATATAAAATAAATATTCAAAAATAATGATTTGTATTGGTAAGTAAACAAGCAAGCGCACACATTTTATTGCTATAATGACTAAGCTATTATTCTTTATAAGTGTGCAACAAAAGGACATCATTTCATACTGTGGAATTGAAGGGCTTCTTCACCATTGGATACAACCACTTTAGTTTCATAAAGACTACAATTGTGTTGAAAAGGAACCAAGAATCTCCCTAAAAGAAACACTGGTTGCCTAATGTAGAGGAAAACAAAACAAAATGAGGAATCAACTATGAACATGTTTTTGTCTTGATTCTTAAAATGATCTCATCTTTGCTTTAAGTTTCCAGACGTATTGGAAGTTAGTAACTGTAATTTTCCAATCATGGAGTTTTCAATAATTGGTTTGAATGCAAATGTCAAATGATGTTATCAATTTTTGGTAACACAATCTCAGAAACAACCTGTCTTATTTCCCATAAGTGGTGCTAGAGGTAGTTATGTCAGCCTTATATCTTAGTTTATCTTCCATTTTAGTTAATTTGATATCAGAAAAGCAAATACATTTTCCTCTTATAATATATAAAATGTAAAATGAAAGAATAAAAACCACTACAAATCCATTTTCTTTTAAATTGCTTTAAAATGTTTCCAGATTTTATACCAAACTTTCAGAGCATGTTGGCACTCCCTTGCTTCTCATCGAGTATTGATCAGACAGAAGTCATGTTTAAAACAACACAATTAGACTCAATAATTCATGTAGATATTGTCTTATATTTATGGCTTGATGACTGCTTTAATATCAGTTCCTTCTTTGTTGAAGAATATCAGCTTTGTATATTAGCATTTGTATGTAAATCAAGTAGTATCTTCACTTCATTCCACCCATGTGCAAGGGAGAATTATAAGCTACATATATCAATGTTTTTTTAAAGCTTTTAATTTTGCATTAGTTGCTAAAAAGCTGTTTCATATAATAATAATAATAATAATGCAGTTCTTATATAGCGCTTTATACTCCCGATGGGTGTCTCAAAGCGCTCAGTATTTTTCCTACAAGGTAAGTGGAGTTACGTGTTGAAGTATGAGACCTATTCCTTTACATAGCACCATGTAATGGTTTACAAGGTGCTGTGGCGCAATATGCAGCCAATCAAACCAGGAACACCGGGGCGAACCCCTTCTCTTTGCGAAAAGTGCACTGGGTTCTTTTACGTGCATTACACAACACACGGGACCTACGGCTTAACGTCCCATCCGAAGGACGAAGCATGTGGTTAAGTGTCTTGCTTAAGGACACAAGTGTCACGACTGGGATTCGAACCCACACTCTGCTGATCAGAAACACCAGAGCTTGAGTTCGGTGTTCTTATCCGCTCGGCCACGACACGCCACTATTAACATCAGTTCACACTAATTGGGATCTTTCATTTCTTTTTGTACTGACGTTGTTACAGTTGATGTAAATGGTATATCTTTCATATTGATCAGGTTTGATAAAGGGTATCCAGTTGTTAACCCATGTAAGACCATTCCAATGACAGCAAGCACCTTGTGGTCCACATTACCCAGTTAGTCCTAGTAACAAATTCACCCAGTGGAAATGTACCCATTCCCACAGTGGAAATTGACCCATTCCCACAGTGGAAATGTACCCTTTCCCAAATTGGACATGTACCCAATCCTCCAGTGGAAATGTACCCATTCCCACAGTGGAAATGTACCCATTCCCACAGTGGACTCAAATGTATTTATTCCAACAGTGGAAATGCATCCATTCCCACAGTGGAAATGTACCCATTCCCTAGATGGAAATGTACCCATTCCCTAAGTGGAAATGTACCCATTCCCTAAGTGGAAATGTACCCATTCCCTAAGTGGAAATGTACCCATTCCCTAAGTGGAAATGCACCCTTTCCCAAATTGGACACGTACCCATTCCCACAGTGGAAATGCATCCATTCCCACAGTGGAAATGTACCCATTCCCAAATTGGACATGTACCCATTCCTCCAGTGGAAATGTACCCATTCCCTCAGTGGAAATGTACCCATTCCCACAGTGGAAATGTACCCATTCCCTAAGTCGAAATGTACCCATTCCCTAAGTGGAAATGCACCCTTTCCCAAATTGGACATACCCAATCCTCCAGTGGATATGTACCCATTCACATATAGTGGAAATGTACTCATCCACCCGTAGGAAGCAAAGGATAAATACATCATGAAATGTGATGATTGTATCTACAGAACCTGATTTCACCAAGTGTTATATTTTGACCTTGTTGAATATTCCCATCTCTGGTATATTTCTAACATGCAGTTTATATTTTTACCACCAGGTAATATTTCTACTGAGTGTCAGAAATTAAATGTTACATTGATACTGATTATGATGACTATTTCAATCTCGTGCAATAAATGATAAATGCTTCAGAGGGAGATAAATGTTGATCCAATGTTTCTCATTTTAGAATTCTGAACCTTGAATTACAAACATTCCTTTACATTTTAAAATAATCACAGCTATCAAGGTTGAACATTCTGTGTAGCTTGTTTACATCAAATAAATCCATTTTGTGACAATCATTTCTTTTTTTCATCATGCAGATCTGGAATTTTATTACTCAACCAATAAAAATACAAAAATAAAACAAAAACATTAAGTTGGAATAACTACAAAGGATTGTGGTTTATTTACATTTTCATTAAAGTATTCGGAAAAAAAGTTCAAAAAGTGTTGAAATACCGTTTTACCTCAAATCCATTAAAATCCAATATTGTGTTTCATTTATTTGCAACATTACAGCCCTCATTTGACTAACTTTAATAAGGATATAAATGAGTGGTGAGTGGGTCTTAAATGGCAGTTTAAGACCGGCAGGAAGGCGAGGTCCCTGCAAGGGTTTAAACAGATGTTTAAGACTGAGTCATTACTCTTTTATTCCCATTCATATAACCTTTTTGTTAATAAGCATAATAATGTAGGAAAAACTCCTCGGCTCTCAATGGTAGTGTGCCTACACGCACAAAATAGATTTTACATTGAGTACAGGTTCGTATTGATTGCATTACACCTAATTTAGTGCCGATGTGAGCTTACGTGCCAATACACGAATGCAAAGAGCGCCAAACACGCATTATCCAACTGGTCTTAAACTTTATCGGCCGTTTATTACCAGGTAAACGTGGTCATGTAACCACCTTTCAACCACCTTAACTGTCAGGGTATACAATGTATGTATATCTGCTTTATATGATTTTGTACTGGATTTTAAAATGAAACAAGTCATTATGTACAATCGTCAATTCAGACAAATAAAAATGTTATAAATATAAACAAATTCTGAATTTACAAAAACATGAAAAGTAAGTTTTATAAGCGATAGTTATAACAATTTAGCACACTACGCTTTAAGAGTAAACAGTTATTTTGATATATGAAAAGTCTATGGATGATTGATACACCAATCAGGGTGCCCCCAATTTGCCCTTTGTACGGATCCGCCATGTGCATGTAGAGCCTTGACTTCATGTTTAATTTGTTTTGTATTCATGCATCTGTTTGGATGAAAGTGTCATTACATTACAGTGACAATACAGAGTTATATAATGCTTCTATTCACTGCTGTCCCCAATTCGAGGCTCTACACGCAAATGGCTGACCGTGCAAAGGGCAAATAACACTACAAACTCTCACTAATATAAACATTATTTAAAACCTAAAGCTAGAATCAACTGTGATGAAGCTAATTCTGAGAATCCATATTTTTTTAAATAACCCAAATCTTTGAATTTACAAATTTCTTACATGAAGTAGCACTCATGACCTTCAGTCAGGAAACAGCAGGATACGTGTCTACTAAATATCACTCCATAGCTAATGATAATTGACACTATGCTCGGCTCATAATGAAATTGCACACCCCTACCATTTCAAAACATTAAGGTTATCCTGTAAACATATTTAAAGTTATTCATGAAATATTGGTTAATAATATTTGGTTTGAAGAAGTGAACTGTTTATGGAGCTGACTGCAGTTGGATCAGGTATCCATGGCAGTGCTTGTTGTTGAACGAGGTTCACAGATGGTAACTGATGCTACGTGACTGTTTGGCATCACCTGATGGGACATGAATGTAGATCACAAAATCAGACATGTAAAAAATAACAACAGCTCGTGAGTAGAAGTATTGATAACAGATTGTGATTGTGGAGGATTTCTTCCCACATCCAAAACTTAAACTTCCTTCCTTTTTTTTTTTTTTTTCAGTTTCCTTTTCTTCTTTCTCTCCATTGGATTCTTGGCTAGTATAGTGATTAGTTCGCTTTTCTGAGAGTCTTTGGCTTCACAACCAGAATAAATACATGAAAAATGAAATAAAATTACCTCAATGATGACATTGTGTACTCCATAGCAGAAGGTAGAACCAAAAGGGTTTGTTGTGTTCATGGAGGAGGCACGGTTCAGAACAACAGGCTTCTGAGATTGTCGGACAAGAAGCTTCTTCAACGTGTCCCACTGGAAAAAGATAAACATAATTTTTCAAAAAAACTAAACATTTTCTTTTAAGTTAGAGGATCAAATGAGCTACAACTCTCACTGATTATGTGTTAAAAAATCTTGACTTTTAAACAAAACAAACAAATAACACATATCTTACCTTGACAAATGTTGTGAGATTAACAACTGCACTGTCATCGCATGTTTCTGTCTCAAGTCCAACCTTCACACACGGCAGAGAGATCTCAAAGTTACATCTGTGATATCTAGAAAAGGGAAAGTTCAACATCTAAACTGAAATGCTGTATCTATATTGGGGGGGGGACTCGTTTATTTCAACTGCATAATGAGTAAATTCCGAATCTTCGCAAAAGGCTTTAAGCTTGTACACAGATTTTTTTTAAAATTTTTTTTAACAAATAATGGTTCATAGAGAATATCTGAAAGAGCTATCCAAGCAGTGATGTTTTCTTTTGTGGTAATCCTTGCTTATGATTACTGTTTTCCTGTTCTTGATCACCGTTTTGTCCTTGTCTAGTACTTACATATTGAAGTTATAATGCCCAGGGTAGTTGCTATGTAGAATAAACTTCTTAGCACAATGTGTGACTGCGTCAAAGAGTATATCCTGAAAACAACAATAATAACAGGATTAGTTACAACAATAGCGAGATTAGTTATCTACACAATCTTCATTGACACAAAATTATAGTTTAACTAATAATGAGCGCTGTGTAAAAATGTTATGAGATTTAATTTCTTAACACTCTTAACACAATTTGCATTATTGTTCATTCAAACTTCATTAAAAATGTTTCTTAAATAACTCCTTTCTTCTCACTACAACAATAACAGCCTTTGTCACTTTTTAGACGTAATTTTTCTTGCCCGTCAAATCACTGTGTACATACCACTCCTATGGTGAAGTAATTGAAGAAATAGTCGGATGTTCTCGGCTGATCTTTGTGGAATGTCTTGGAGTGTATTCTCATCTAAAATTAAAAATATAGTACAACACTCTTACAGTCATTCCTTAAACATCTTCAATTCCTACCTTGAAACAAAAAGTTGACTCTGATTTACTATGGCGCATCTTTCTTACCTTGTCTTCAGATTTGTAGAAGACTTTACTCGGACATCCGAGGGAACTAATCACATCCTGAGCAGAGTCTCCAAACTGCAGAGTCCTTATGATCGGACGTTGTTTGGATTCTGGTGATTTACCAGCACCAGGACCTTTCAAAAGAAAAAACAACATTAATATTTTCACTTCAATATTGATTAAATTAGACATTGGACTAAATATAATTCACAATTCAGTTTAGGTTTACACTGCATTTAATTTTTGTTCCCTTAAAGGTATTGTACACGTTTGGTAATGACTCAAAACAAATATTAGCATAAAAACTTAATTGATAACAAGCAACGGAGAGCTGTTGATAGTACAACACATTGTAGGAAACGACTCCCTCTGAAGTAACGTAGTTTTTGAGAAAGAGGTAATTTCTCACTAAAATAATAAAAACTTCTTGCAAGAAGTTTTTATTCCTATCTGAAAGCACACACATTTGTACAACAAGGCTGTTTTTTCTTTCATCATTTTCTTGCAACTTCGATTACCAATTGAGCCCAAATTTTCACAGGCTTGTTATTTTATGCATATATTGGTATACACCAAGTGAGAACACTGGTCTTTGACAATTTCCAAACGTGTTCAGTGCCTTTAAAGACAATCCAAGTACTGACTCTTTTCAGAACCAACATAACTCTCAAGAGATTTTTTACAATGCTATCCCAACCTCCTCAGATTGTACAATTTGTAACCAATTTATTACCATGAAATATGAATAATTAAATTTTTCACCAAAATGTTGGACAACTGCTACTCTTACCATCTGTCAGAAGGGAGAATTTTAATCCAACAGGTAGACCTTCTTCGTTGATACTTTCAACCAAGTCACAGAATACATTACCACAGAATGAACTGACAGGAATGGCTGGACGTCTAAAATGAAACAATAAATCACAATGTCAACAGTTGATAAGGGACTTAATCACGTCTGATTCTTAAATTTTTACTTATCTCTCCCAATAAACTTTAGAGTATTAACTTACTTGGAATCTGCCAGACTGCTACCGGTGTAGATGTAGATCCGACTAACTAACACAGAATTCTTACTTGGTAAAGGAATGGACCCCAAGCCATGAACACTGGGCTGTATACAAAAAAGGCATCCAAAACTAATAAACAGTGTCAAAATATGCTGTCAAGACAAAATGGTACACAATCTAAACTTGTTGTTGTAAATAACTAATATTATTTTTTAGTGCTTTGTGAAAGTACATCTTTGTTTAAAAAGGAACATATTTTGCAGTGAAATTTACATCTATAATGTCATAAATGCTGCACTTACCTCAAATTTTGTGTCCTCCGCAATAGGAAAGAGGAAAGACAGACCTCGGAAATTGATCGAGAATAACTGCTGCTGAGAGTCATAAACTGCTGGTTTGGTGGCACCAAAAGAACTGTCAACTTGCTCAATAGTTGGCTGGACAAGCGGTGAGCTAAAATGCTTCCCACTAAAAATGTGAAATGTTAACACTCTTGTTCAATTCTGCCTGGAGGAGAGCTATCAAGTCTGAAATGTTGTTGCGATAGTTTTGTTACTTTCTAACTTTGGCATTGTACATTATTTTATCTCATCATTCTCAGATGAGTATCTTTTCATATATCTCTTCTCAGCAGAACCTTGACTCTGATATTTTTAAATTGATTTTATTTATTTATTTCTTGGTATTCAAAGACAAAAATGACCAACAGCTGTAGCTGAAAGGGTCACTTAAAAATGATAACAATTTAATCACAAGTAAAAATACAAACACACAAACACTGTAGGGCCAAAGAGTAAAAAGTTAAAAGTTTATACAAAACCATTAAAACAAAACTTGTACAAAATTTTAATGAGTTGTGGAATGGTTGGTTTGCTGTATCTCTCTGTGTTTAAACCAGACATGTTACGTAAGACCCTAGAATTAGGGCTAGATTTGGAAGGTGGAAGCAACTGTCTGTGTTGGTTTGATTTCAAAAGTTTAGTCTCAAAATTGTGAAGAAAATTATTTCTACTTTCAGCCAAAGATTTTAAACTTCATTTTAATTGTATTTCTTTCAAAGTAATAATTTGAACGGCTCTTTTCTGAACAAATTCTATTTTCTTTGACTAGGATTGAGTAACGGCTACATGCCAGCCCGACTAGTGAGGCATATTCTAATAATATGGGCCTGCTGTAGGATTAAACAGTAACCATATCTTATCTGACTTACCAATATTTTAGCTTGACTTTACTCAAGTTATAAACCTCAATAACCTAAAGAGAACGAAAAAGACCTCAAGATCATAATCTAGCCAATTTTGTTTTCTTATTATTGTGTTTTACTCCACCAAATAATTTGACATAAAATTCCCTGGCTTGTAGCTCCAATCTTGACATTCATCATTCCACTGGGCTGTGCTACATCAAAATTAATGATCATCCCAACTCTACATGGCATGTCCTGCCATGGACAGATTTCAGTAAAGTTCTCAAGTTGGAACACTAAATTTGTGAAAGTTACTCAAGTTGAAAAAGACAGTTCTTCACAAATATGAATCATTTTGAGTTAACTTACTCGTAGACGCTGTATATGTGAATCAAAGATGAGTCGTATTCCATCTTGAACTAGGTTGAGAACCAGATCAATAGCGAGGGGAACTGACTCACAGTAAATGACCTGTACCTCCTTGATGACCCGACACTGACGCCGAAGAATATTCACAGCTTGAGAAAATGGCATTCCTGAAATTGAATCAAATCATCTGTTTAAACTAAGAATTACATCCATGGATTTATTAATTATTATTGTTGAGAACAACAATTTATGTATTGCCAACTTTCCCTTCCTCTACATGTAGCTACTCCTAGAACTATGAGGTTCCTTCCGCTATCGTTTCCACGAACCTCATATATAGAGTGACATGTACAAAAGAATGCCAGTGAACATGCCCCCTAGCAAAGTCGCTCACTACAAAGTCGCCCACAACAAAGTCGCCCCTAGCAAAGTCGATCCCTCACAAACAAACTCGCCCCTCTCAAAGTCGCCCCTCACAAAGTCGCCCCCCTGACAAAGTCTCCCCCCGACACAGTCGCCCAGGGTAAAAGGTTGAGTGATATAAAGCCATTTCACAAAGTGAGGGTGCTATTGAGAATTTTGAAACAACTTATTCAGGCAGTTTGTAAGACAGATTCTGTAGGAGACCCACTCTGTATGTTGGCCTAACATTAATACAAAGTATAATCTGTGACTCAAATTCACAAAACGGTGTCACATTAAACATATCGTCGGCGAATCTGCCCACGCAGCTGAAACACAATGCTTTGAGAAAACCGCTTTTGAAGTTGGTCTCCTTTTTAAAATGTGTTTTCACCGGTCTTTTAATTGATAATGTAAAATATTTTCTAGTGATACGGTAGTGTATAGTTAAATAACATGACTAGATACCTATTTTTTTATTTTGATGCTTTGTTAGAAAGCTGTTTAGTTCAAAACATATTCGCCGGTTCGTGAAAACGCAAAAACCAGAGCATACCGGATTCACCACACACAGGGCATGGATTTCCCAGTTAGTGAAAACGCAAAATACCAAACTACCGGATTCGCCACAAACGTTTTGAAGTCATATAATGGTATTCAACAGTTAAGCTTGTTATACTTTTTTGTGAGAGAAAATGTTGCAAACTGCTTACCAACGAAAAGGACCTTTAGTATAAATGCAAAAATTCGTAGGCGGCCTGACGTTTCGACCCTAGCAGAGTCTTAAGTTCTTGATTTTGTTTTGTGTTATTTATGCGCTTAGAGGCTTTTGCATTAGGCGCTTTACAAATGTATTTTTATTATTATTATTATTATTATTATTATTATTTTTAATAATAGCTTAAATTTTAAGCGTGAATAATCTTAGTAAAATGATCTTCAACGTAATTGTCACAATTTATTTTTATGTTTACAAAATGAAGAAAAATCTAATGGACCAGTGTTTTGATAATCATTAAGTTCACTACAAAAAAGATAAATTCACAATCCCGTATTATAAAATAAAAAAGGCTGCCATTCAAACTTGTAACCCTTTTTTTTTAAAGTGGTCTTTTTTTAAATTTTGAGAGACATACAGACAGGACTGTTGTACGGGCCTACACATAAAAGCTAACGGGCTAATTCATCACTAGGATCACAATTGCTCGAATTCACCACAGTGTAATATATAAATATTTAGCATTCGAGAAAGACTCTGCAAACGTCAGGCCGCTAACAACAATTTTTGCGTGAATTTAAATCGCTAACTTTGTGAAATCGGTAGGGGGGCGACTGTGTCAGGGGGCGACTCTGTCGGGGCGCGACTTTGAGAGGGGCGAGTTTGTATGTGAGGGGCGACTTTGCTAGGGGGCGAGTTGACTGGTTTCTGTACAAAATCCTATTCGAAACGTTTTGCCCTTCAAGTGAAGTTCATGTGTACATGCAAACTCGGCCCCTACATTTTTAGCAAACCCGAGGGGGCTGAGTTTGCATTGCAAGGGGCCTTGTTTGCAGCTGCCGAATTTGCTAGGTGCTAATGTATTCTACATTCTCTTCCTCCATGGTTGATGGTTAGCTTATAATGATAAATTATACCTAAAATAATTATAATGATCTACTTTATTAAATACAAAGACACAGTCACTGACAGTGACTGACTTACCAAGCACGAACTCCCAATTTTCACTTCCAAGAGATCGGCCTGGTACCACTTCTAAATCCAACATTTTCTATGCTCCAATTAAACCAACAGAAGTTCCTTATCAATATCTAGCTGTTTATTTGACAACAAATTCATGAAATCATATTATTTAGACGTGACTTTGTCAACATGTTTGCATCCGAAAACTGACGGGCGACATAGGCCTACATGTACTTGATTACTTGTTTACGTTCTGTGTTGATGATGATGAGACAGCTGTAACATGAGCATGCGCAGATGCTGCCTGGGTCAATGCACTTTTCGCAAATAAACCCAATATTGCTTTAAAGGGGATATCTGAGTACCCTACTAAGTCATCTCATTAACAAGATTTCAAGACAATTCGAAATTGTTTACATTAATTTATAAACAGATCACTATCACAGGCATGAAAACATGTTTCTATGTGATTTAATTTACGTACAGATGCATCGATGGTTCCTTCCTAAATGATTGTAAGAGTTTTCTGAAAATATGGAAGACAGGTGTCCAAGGGAAATCTGTCCCCCCGGAGATTCTGTCCCCCATATATGGGAAATTAACATGGACTGCCATCGAAAACACATTGTTTACTTTATTGAAAACTAAAATGCACTTTCAAATCTCATTTTTCCGTCTCTTTAAACACCTCCAATTTCCTTCCCCATGTATTTTTGGTCAGTTTTTTTAAAAACTATAAAAAAAAGTATAATAACAAAATTATAAAACACTAACAACAATACAATAGTCATTCTAAACAATAATTTACAAAACTTTGATAAAAACTCTTACATATTTTCTCTGAGAAATATAAAGCAAACTTGTTTTTTGACATTTGCTAAACCTCAATCATTAACAATAAGTTAGTTAGTGAGCTGAGCATGTAAGTTAACGAACCACAATGCTTTGCAAAATAATAGCAAAACAAAAAATATGGAACGCTTCCGATTTTGATATGTCATCCTTGCGCAGGGGCACATGCTAATCTTCTCTGTATCGTTCCAATTTTAATGTATGTGTAGCCGAAGCTTCACGTCAGAAGTAGAACCACTCTTTTGATTTTATTGCTCAAAAACTTATAATTTCCTTCCTACGGTTTGGAAATAAACTGCTGCTTTGTATACAACGCAGTTAAAACGTTCTAATTTAATATATTCATGACGTCATTTTCTGTAGTACATAACTATGGGGATGAACGTAGAGATCGAGGTTAACGCTCTTTCCCAAATAGCAGTACACAAGTGCGTGCACAGTGTGATGTTCGCTCGGCCCCAGCGGTCGGCCAGGGTCTATGCATCCAGGACCGCTGGGACGGGCTAATCAGCTTGCACACATTCTTGTTTAGGAAGTATGTCTAGCGTGCAGTGCATAGCAGTGTGAGCGTGATGCATGATGGGACTGAGCATTTTCAGGATACACCAATGAGCGTGAGCGTTTGCCCATCCCAGCGCCTTTGGTTAAGGCAAAGCGCTGGGGACGAGCGAAAGTGTGATGGTCTAGCTCGGTAGTCTCGCTTTGAGTGATTTGCCTGTGAATTTTTGTTCACAGAACTCAGGAAAGTACAGAGAATACACATCGGTGGAAGGGTAAAAACAAGCTATAACTTAATATGGATTTAAAAATTTACATACATTATATTAAACCGTGATTATATTAGTACTAATATTTAGTTTCTACATTTAAGTATTTGATGTGACGGGCCAAGCTTTGGTGATTCTACCTCCATTGCTTACCAATACCAACCCAAGATTTCTTTCTAATTCTAGCGAGATGTAAGAATTTGCGGTGACACCATTATTTGTTCAGCCGTCGTCAGCTGGCTTCCAACTGGGCCTGTTTGTCTGATTCAACTTATATCTTATAAAATCTGTAGTACGAATTATTAACTTCATGGAAATATTAGATTTTCCCTTCCAGCCTCAGTTTGGTTACATGATGAATGGACGAATCAAAGATGTGTGAAGACAACTTTTTGTTTAGCGCCCTCTACCGATAAAACAGGGGACTTTCCCTATCAAATTGTTCTGGTCTTGTTCCCTGACTAAACGTAGCACGTGCCTTGCGTAAAGTGGAGTATCTGACTATTTCATATACATGTGGCATTGTAAACTGCGAACATGGTAACAATCATCATAGGTTGTCGTTTTATTGCCTAACTGCACTGTTCGGAAGACTATCTCTAAATAAAAATCACAAATAGAACGGTAAATATAACCTTTATTTATCGATCTTAGATTGTTGACTTGTTATTAACCTCTTAATCTTATAGGCCTATAAAGTATATCCATGTATTTTCTTGCAAAAAAGTGGCTTGCAGAAACCATTTCATCATTGCAGGTGTCACAGTAGCCCACCTTGTTGAGCTGTAAATGGCTCTCTTTTAACATCGTCTTATAACACTCACCATTACAGCCCACCATCCATACATGTCTTAAACGCGTAGTTTTAAAGTACGAGCAAGTCGTACCTGTTTGATCGCAAATTTCTCCAACTTATAAACATCACATACTACTCCAACCTACCTCACTTTGTTCCTTACATCCTTACAATGTTTGTGACATATTCCAGGGCTCACCAAATGCCTTTGTCCAGATGTGATGATTTGAAAATGGCCAAAAAAAATTGTGTACAAAAATTACATTGAAGTTCGTCTCGTAACGGGGCCGCCATTTAACTTCTGCTTTCCTGCCTGTTGATCGTGAGAAAGTCAGGGCGCCCGGCTGATCATGAATATGCACGAGCGAGGAACGCAAAACAGCATTGTAGTTTTTTAGCCTACAGCAATCGCCGCGCGACGTCACCTTATGCATATTCATGAATTGCCGTGCACCCCGCCGCGCACACATCGAGCTCCGAAGTGCGGCTTCCCGTGACGTCATCTGATGCATATTCATGATACGCCATACACACAGCACGGACAGATCAGCCGGGTGCCCTGACTTCTCACGATCAGCAGGCAGTGAATCATAAGTAAGATGGCGGCCCCGTTGCGGGACGAACCTCAATGTAATTTTTGTACACAATTTTTTTTGGCCATTTTCAAATCATCACATCTGGACAAAGGCATCATTTGGTGAGCCCTGGAATATGTCACAAAAATTGTAAGGATGTAAGGAACAAAGCGAAGTAGGTTGGAGTAGTATGTGATGTTTATAAGTGGGAGAAATTTGCGATCAAACAGGTACGACTTGCTCGTACTTTAAAACTACGCGTTTAAGACATGTATGGATGGTGGGCTGTAATGGTGAGTGTTATAAGACCGATGTTAAAAGAGAGCCATTACAGCTCAACAAGGTGGGCTAGTGTCACAGCACAGGGAATTCTGTCCCCCCGCACAGCGGTCCGGGGGGACAGAATCCCCTAGGGAAATGTGTCCCCCGCCCAGGGTTTTCTGTCCGCCAGGGGAATTTGTCCCCCCTCTCACATTTGTTCCCTTGTTTGCCTCTGTGCGACACTTGAAATCCTTTTAACTATATAAAATCAAGCATGAGAATGGGTAGCCCACCTTGTTGAGCTGTAATGGCTCTCTTTTAACATCGGTCTTATAACACTCACCATTACAGCCCACCATCCATACATGTCTTAAACGCGTAGTTTAAAAGTACGAGCAAGTCGTACCTCTTTGATCGCAAATTTCTCCCACTTATAAACATCACATACTACTCCAACCTCACTCACTTTGTTCCTTACATCCTTACAATTTTTGTGACATATTCCAGGGCTCACCAAATGATGCCTTAGTCCAGATATGATGATTTGAAAATGGCAAAACAAAATTGTGTACAAAAATTACATTGAAGTTCGTCTCGCAACGGGGCCGCCATCTTACGTATGATTCACTGCCTGCTGATCGTGAGAAGTCAGGGCACCCGGCTGATCTGTCCGTGCGTGTTGTATGGCGTATTATGAATATGCATCAGATGACGTCACGGGAAGCTATAGCACTTCGGAGCTCCATGTGTGCGCGCGTGCATGGCAAGTCATGAATATGCATAAGGTGACGTCGCGCGGCGCTTGCATGCTGTAGGCTTCCTCGCTCGTGCATATTCATGAACAGCCGGGCGCCCTGACTTTCTCACGATCAACAGGCAGTGAAGCAGAAGTTAAATGGCGGCCCCGTTACGAGACGAACTTCAATGTAATTTTTGTACACATTTTTTTTTGCCATTTTCAAATCATCATATCTGGACAAAGGCATCATTTGGTGAGCCCTGGAATATGTCACAAAAATTGTAAGGATGTAAGGAACAAAGTGAGGGAGGTTGGAGTAGTATGTGATGTTTATAAGTGGGAGAAATTTGCGATCAAAGAGGTATGACTTGCTCGTACTTTTAAACTACGCGTTTAAGACATGTATGGATGGTGGGCTGTAATGGCGAGTGTATAAGACCGATGTTAAAGAGAGCCATTACAGCTCAACAAGGTGGGCTAGAGAATGGGCAATGATGACAAAACCGGAAATCCATCGTACGAAAAATAAATCGGAAAATTCCAACGCTAAAAATGCATATTATCCGGATTCTGGGCAATGTCCGTAATTTGGGCAAAATGACCCAATTTGGGCAAAATGACCCAGGCGTCAGCGCCGCACTCAGTGAATTGTTGTCAGTGGACTTTTCAAAGTCTCCACACACAAAAATGTTCCTTTGTTTAAAATTATTGACTAAAATAAGTAACAATAAGATAATACTTCTATTATAAACCAGCAAAGCCAGGTGAATAAAGCAAGTTTATTGATTTAGTTCCGTCGGTGGACGCTCGTGCCTGGGGGACATATTCTCTGTTGGAGGACACAATCTCCGTTGAGCACGGCGGACAGAATAACCTAACGAGAGACAGTTTATCCTAGGAGATACTGTCTCGGGGGACGTTGTACCCTAAAAAACCAGGTAAAGTTGTCCGGGGGGACAGATTCACCGGGGGGACAGAATCTCCGTCCACACAGGCATGATCTGGGTACGAGTGTTATAAGACCGATGTTAAAAGAGAGCCATTACAGCTCAACAAGGTGGGCTAAGCATATCGGTAAAACCGCCATGACGTCCAGCGCTCAGCTTTATATGGTGGCCCTGAAAGGACATCTCATATCGCAAATATGTGCACAGACTTGTGCAATGTCGTGAAATTAATCGCGAAGACTGTGCGCAGACTTGTGCTAGTCATGTAGCGGTAGTCATCTTTGCAATTAATTTGTTGATATAGCACAAGTCTGCGCACATATTTGCGATTAGTTTCACGACATTGCACAGATCTGCGCACATCTTCGCGATTAATTTCAGGACATCGCACAAGTCTGCGCACATATTTGCGATATGAGATGTCCTTTCAGGGCCACCATATAAAGCTGAGCGCTGGACGTCATGGCGGTTTTACCGATATGCTCAGATCGACCTCAAAAAATGGTAAATTTGCAGCACAAAACAAAATTGTGAGTACATTCAAATGCCTGATGTTGCATCTTAGACATACAAAGAAGCCAGTAGGCATATATAAAGCTATTTTGTTGGGTATTTTTGTCGTTCTGAGGCATTTTTGTTACCAATTGTATTTGAATTGAAGAACACTCGTGAACGGTTCAACTTTTTCCTGGGGCGCTAGTACGACCGATAATGTCAAAATTCGAGAAAAAACCCGAGTATAGTGCCCCAGTTAATGGGTCTAATCTGATGGTTGATAGACATGATTGATGATAGAGAAAACAGTAGTTGAGTTTAGTTAGCAATTATTTAGCAAATCAAACTTCAAAGTTCCATTTTCTTCCTCCATAAAAAATAGAGAAAGTATGTAATTATCTGGTGATAATGATATAATAAACTAGTGTCAGTGAACAGTTTTCCTCTGCCTCCAAGCATGCCAAGCAAAGCTGCCCCCCCAGCCCCCCTATTAGTTGTGGTCATCGTAACCCTCCATTGGGGGACTGTCCATCCTCCTGATGCCTGACGGTCGCGGACTGTGGAGGGTTACGAGACAACTGTTGTTAGGAATCATTCACCACAACATGTGCAATTTCGACCATTTTTGTCAGACTAGTGACCAGATTTGCCCAAGTTTTACCACTTTCAAAAATCGAGACACACATTTTCTAAGAACACAGATTTTATCTTCAATGTGTTATGAATCTATTTAGAACTTAAAGTTAAAACATCATCGAGAAAATATTTTGAAGAAAAAAACGACAAAACAATACCGGAGACTGACCGAAATGTCTGTGAACGTAGATGCCAGGTTGAGGTTTTAAACTCGCACCCATGTGACCTAGCCAACATCTCGATGACAGTGTATGCGTGCACTAGCTGCACCAGTGATTTCCATGGCATATGTGTCAAGGTCTGAAGTTCCCGCTGTATGCATGTGAGCTCTGTGTACGACGGCTGTTGTATTGCAAAGGTGAAAAAAGACTGTCTAGACAAATTCTTAGGCAAAAATAAACCAAGAACTTCAGGGTTTTTTGCGAATTTTACTTCTTTTTTTTTTTTTTTTGTAAAATAGTAAATAGTCTTTAAAAAAAGGAGGCGGCAGCCAAACAGGAGGCGGGCGGGGACGAGAAACTCGTTATTTTTGTTACTTGGCCTAAAACATTTATTTTAAGTTTCTATTTTATTAGAAATCTGCAAAAATTTGGTAGTGCCGGTGTCCCAGGGAAATCTGTTCCCCGGAGATTCTGTCCCCATATGTGAAATTAACATGGGCTGGAGGAGGATGATTCAAAAGAGGGCGCTATCAAAAGAAGTTTGTACACAGTTCGCCGTATGGGGGGACAGAATCTCCGGGGGGACAGAATCTCCTGCCACACCGGTACTGGCTTTCTTTTAGTAAACTATATCAAGCGCTCTTTGATGCATACATGATGATGAGTAGCTGACATTATTTTAAGGTATTAGGCCTAAATTACAGAGTTTTTTGTCCATATTATTCTAATAGCAGACACACTCTGCCTTCAATTTCAGACTTTTTTAAAAATCCCCCCCCCAAAAATGGTCTACTTTTATTATAAAAAATTGGCTCCTAAATTTACATGGGTGGTATTACCTTTTTTCTGATTTGTGTGTTCAAGGATTTTCTTGAAGGGAAATATCATTCTGACCACAGCCACAGCCGAAGCCATTGGACACGGCCTAAGTTCCTCAAAACAGTCTCTGCGCATGTTCAATGCCATTCTGGCTTTATATCATTCCGGCCATAGCCACAGCCGAAGCCATTGGACACAGCCTAAGTTCCTCAAAACAGTCTCTGCGCATGTTCAATGCCATTCTGGCTTTATATCATTCTGGCCATAGCCACAGCCGAAGCCATTGGACACGGCCTAAGTTCCTCAAAACAGTCTCTGCGCATGTTCAATGCCATTCTGGCTTTATATCATTCTGGCCATAGCCACAGCCAAAGCCATCGGACACGGCCTAAGTTCCTCAAAACAGTCTCTGCGCATGTTCAATGCCATTCTGGCTTTATATCATTCTGGCCATAGCCACAGCCGAAGCCATTGGACACGGCCTAAGTTCCTCAAAACAGTCTCTGCGCATGTTCAATGCCATTCTGGCTTGATATCATTCTGGCCATAGCCACAGCCAAAGCCATCGGACACGGCCTAAGTTCCTCGAAACAGTCTCTGCGCATGTTCAATGCCATTCTGGCTTGATATCATTCTGGCCATAGCCACAGCCAAAGCCATTGGACACGGCCTAAGTTCCTCAAAACAGTCTCTGCGCTTCAATGCCATTCTGGCTTTATATCATTCTGGCCATAGCCACAGCCAAAGCCATTGGACACGGCCTAAGTTCCTCAAAACAGTCTCTGCGCATGTTCAATGCCATTCTGGCTTGATATCATTCCGGCCATAGCCACAGCCGAAGCTATTGGACAGGGCCTAAGTTCCTCAAAACAGTCTCTGCGCATGTTCAACGCCATTCTGGCTTTATATCATTCCGGCCATAGCCACAGCCAAAGCCATTGGACAGGGCCAAAGTTCCTCAAAACAGACTCTGCGCATGTTCAATGCCATTCTGGCTTGATATCATTCTGGCCATAGCCACAGCCAAAGCCATAGGACACGGCCTAAGTTCCTCAAAACGGTCTCTGCGCATGTTCAATGCCATTCTGGCTTGATATCATTCTGGCCATAGCCACAGCCAAAGCCATCGGACACGGCCTAAGTTCCTCAAAACAGTCTCTGCGCATGTTCAATGCCATTCTGGCTTTATATCATTCTGGCCATAGCCACAGCCGAAGCCATTGGACACGGCCTAAGTTTCTCAAAACAGTCTCTGCGCATGTTCAACGCCATTCTGGCTTGATATCATTCCGGCCATAGCCACAGCCGAAGCCAGTGGACAGGGCCAAAGTTCCTCAAAACAGTCTCTGCGCATGTTCAATGCCATTCTGGCTTGATATCATTCCGTCCATAGCCACAGCCGAAGCCATTGGACACGGCCTAAGTTCCTCAAAACAGTCTCTGCGCATGTTCAATGCCATTCTGGCTTGATATCATTCCGGCCATAGCCACAGCCGAAGCCATTGGACAGGGCCAAAGTTCCTCAAAACAGACTCTGCGCATGTTCAATGCCATTCTGGCTTGATATCATTCCGGCCATAGCCACAGCCGAAGCCATTGGACACGGCCTAAGTTCCTCAAAACAGTCTCTGCGCATGTTCAATGCCATTCTGGCTTTATATCATTCTGGCCATAGCCACAGCCGAAGCCATTGGACACGGCCTAAGTTCCTCAAAACAGTCTCTGCGCATGTTCAATGCCATTCTGGCTTGATATCATTCCGGCCATAGCCACAGCCGAAGCCATTGGACAGGGCCAAAGTTCCTCAAAACAGTCTCTGCGCATGTTCAATGCCATTCTGGCTTTAAATCATTCTGGCCATAGCCACAGCCGAAGCCATTGGACAGGGCCAAAGTTCCTCAAAACAGACTCTGCGCTTCAATGCCATTCTGGCTTGATATCATTCCGGCCATAGCCACAGCCGAAGCCATTGGACACGGCCTAAGTTCCTCAAAACAGTCTCTGCGCTTCAATGCCATTCTGGCTTTATATCATTCTGGCCATAGCCACAGCCAAAGCCATCGGACACGGCCTAAGTTCCTCGAAACAGTCTCTGCGCATGTTCAATGCCATTCTGGCTTGATATCATTCTGGCCATAGCCACAACCGAAGCCATTGGACACGGCCTAAGTTCCTTAAAACAGTCTCTGCGCATGTTCAACGCCATTCTGGCTTTATATCATTCCGGCCATAGCCACAGCCAAAGCCATTGGACAGGGCCAAAGTTCCTCAAAACAGACTCTGCGCATGTTCAATGCCATTCTGGCTTGATATCATTCTGGCCATAGCCACAGCCGAAGCCATTGGACACGGCCTAAGTTCCTCAAAACAGTCTCTGCGCTTCAATGCCATTCTGGCTTTATATCATTCTGGCCATAGCCACAGCCAAAGCCATCGGACACAGCCTAAGTTCCTCGAAACAGTCTCTGCGCATGTTCAATGCCATTCTGGCTTGATATCATTCCGGCCATAGCCACAACCGAAGCCATTGGACACGGCCTAAGTTCCTTAAAACAGTCTCTGCGCATGTTCAATGCCATTCTGGCTTGATATCATTCTGGCCATAGCCACAGCCAAAGCCATTGGACACGGCCTAAGTTCCTCAAAACAGTCTCTGCACTTCAATGCCATTCTGGCTTTATATCATTCTGGCCATAGCCACAGCCGAAGCCATTGGACAGGGCCTAAGTTCCTCAAAACAGTCTCTGCGCATGTTCGATGCCATTCTGGCTTTATATCATTCTGGCCATAGCCACAGCCAAAGCCATTGGACACGGCCTAAGTTCCTCAAAACAGTCTCTGCGCATGTTCAATGCCATTCCGGCTTGATATCATTCCGGCCATAGCCACAGCCGAAGCCATTGGACAGGGCCTAAGTTCCTCAAAACAGTCTCTGCGCATGTTCAATGCCATTCTGGCTTGATATCATTCTGGCCATAGCCACAGCCAAAGCCATTGGACAAGGCCTAAGTTCCTCAAAACAGTCTCTGCGCATGTTCAATGCCATTCTGGCTTGATATCATTCCGGCCATAGCCACAGCCGAAGCCATTGGACACGGCCTAAGTTCCTCAAAACAGTCTCTGCGCATGTTCAATGCCATTCTGGCTTTATATCATTCTGGCCATAGCCTCAGCCAAAGCCATTGGACACGGCCTAAGTTCCTCAAAACAGTCTCTGCGCATGTTCAATGCCATTCTGGCTTGATATCATTCCGGCCATAGCCACAGCCGAAGCCATTGGACAGGGCCAAAGTTCCTCAAAACAGACTCTGCGCATGTTCAATGCCATTCTGGCTTTATATCATTCTGGCCATAGCCACAGCCGAAGCCATTGGACACGGCCTAAGTTCCCCAAAACAGTCTCTGCGCATGTTCAATGCCATTCTGGCTTGATATCATTCCGGCCATAGCCACAGCCGAAGCCATTGGACACGGCCTAAGTTCCTCAAAACAGTCTCTGCGCATGTTCAACGCCATTCTGGCTTTATATCATTCTGGCCATAGCCACAGCCGAAGCCATTGGACACGGCCTAAGTTCCTCAAAACAGTCTCTGCGCATGTTCAATGCCATTCTGGCTTGATATCATTCCGGCCATAGCCACAGCCGAAGCCATTGGACAGGGCCAAAGTTCTCAAAACAGTCTCTGCGCATGTTCAATGCCATTCTGGCTTTAAATCATTCTGGCCATAGCCACAGCCGAAGCCATTGGACAGGGCCAAAGTTCCTCAAAACAGACTCTGCGCATGTTCAATGCCATTCTGGCTTGATATCAATCCGGCCATAGCCACAGCCAAAGCCATTGGACACGGCCTAAGTTCCTCAAAACAGTCTCTGCGCATGTTCAATGCCATTCTGGCTTGATATCATTCCGGCCATAGCCACAGCCGAAGCCATTGGACAGGGCCAAAGTTCCTCAAAACAGACTCTGCGCATGTTCAATGCCATTCTGGCTTTATATCATTCTGGCCATAGCCACAGCCGAAGCCATTGGACACGGCCTAAGTTCCCCAAAACAGTCTCTGCGCATGTTCAATGCCATTCTGGCTTGATATCATTCCGGCCATAGCCACAGCCGAAGCCATTGGACAGGGCCAAAGTTCCTCAAAACAACAGTCTCTGCGCATGTTCAATGCCATTCTGGCTTTAAATCATTCTGGCAATAGCCACAGCCGAAGCCATTGGACAGGGCCAAAGTTCCTCAAAACAGACTCTGCGCATGTTCAATGCCATTCTGGCTTGATATCATTCCGCCATAGCCACAGCCGAAGCCATTGGACACAGCCTAAGTTCCTCAAAACAGTCTCTGCGCATGTTCAATGCCATTCTGGCTTGATATCATTCTGGCCATAGCCACAGCCGAAGCCATTGGACACGGCCTAAGTTCCTCAAAACAGTCTCTGCGCATGTTCAATGCCATTCTGGCTTTAAATCATTCTGGCAATAGCCACAGCCGAAGCCATTGGACAGGGCCAAAGTTCCTCAAAACAGACTCTGCGCATGTTCAATGCCATTCTGGCTTGATATCATTCCGGCCATAGCCACAGCCGAAGCCATTGGACACAGCCTAAGTTCCTCAAAACAGTCTCTGCGCATGTTCAATGCCATTCTGGCTTGATATCATTCTGGCCATAGCCACAGCCGAAGCCATTGGACACGGCCTAAGTTCCTCAAAACAGTCTCTGCGCATGTTCAATGCCATTCTGGCTTTAAATCATTCTGGCCATAGCCACAGCCGAAGCCATTAGACACGGCCTAAGTTCCTCGAAATAGTCTCTGCGCATGTTCAATGCCATTCTGGCTTGATATCATTCTGGCCATAGCCACAGCCGAAGCCATCGGACACGGCCTAAGTTCCTCAAAACAGTCTCTGCGCATGTTCAATGCCATTCCAGCTTTGTATCATTCCGGCCATAGCCACAGCCAAAGCCATCGGACACGGCCTAAGTTCCCCAAAACAGTCTCTGCGCATGTTCAATGCCATTCCGGCTTTATATCATTCCGGCCATAGCCACAGCCAAAGCCATTGGACACGGCCTAATTTCCCCAAAACAGTCTCTGCGCATGTTCAATGCCATTCCGGCTTTATATCATTCTGGCCATAGCCACAGCCAAAGCCATCGGACACGGCCTAAGTTCCCCAAAACAGTCTCTGCGCATGTTCAATGCCATTCCGGCTTTATATCATTCTGGCCATAGCCACAGCCAAAGCCATCGGACACGGCCTAAGTTCCTCAAAACAGTCTCTGCGCATGTTCAATGCCATTCTGGCTTGATATCATTCTGGCCATAGCCACAGCCAAAGCCATCGGACACGGCCTAAGTTCCTCAAAACAGTCTCTGCGCATGTTCAATGCCATTCTGGCTTGATATCATTCTGGCCATAGCCACAGCTGAAGCCATTGGACACGGCCTAAGTTCCTCAAAACAGTCTCTGCGCATGTTCAATGCCATTCCGGCTTTATATCATTCCGGCCATAGCCACAGCCGAAGCCATTGGACACGGCCTAAGTTCCTTAAAACAGTCTCTGCGCATGTTCAATGCCATTCTGGCTTTAAATCATTCTGGCCATAGCCACAGCCGAAGCCATTGGACACGGCCTAAGTTCCTCGAAACAGTCTCTGCGCATGTTCAATGCCATTCCAGCTTTGTATCATTCCGGCCATAGCCACAGCCAAAGCCATCGGACACGGCCTAAGTTCCCCAAAACAGTCTCTGCGCATGTTCAATGCCATTCCGGCTTTATATCATTCCGGCCATAGCCACAGCCAAAGCCATTGGACACGGCCTAAGTTCCCCAAAACAGTCTCTGCGCATGTTCAATGCCATTCCGGCTTTATATCATTCTGGCCATAGCCACAGCCAAAGCCATCGGACACGGCCTAAGTTCCCCAAAACAGTCTCTGTGCATGTTCAATGCCATTCTGGCTTTATATCATTCCGGCCATAGCCACAGCCGAAGCCATTGGACACGGCCTAAGTTCCTCAAAACAGTCTCTGCGCATGTTCAAAGCCATTCTGGCTCTGTATCATTTACTGAAAGAAATCCCTAGCTGGCTAAATATACAATGCCCCAAAATTATAAGTAAGAAAGACTGAAATGGAGAGAGCTTTATAGATTGATGGCCATCTTTTTAAAAGGATGGGAATGGAACAATTTGATTTGATAAATGTTACACAATTGAAAAGTGTACTTTTTTGTGATGTTTTGATTTGTAATGACAATTGACAAGTATACATGTAGTTCTACCGTAGATATGATAATTGTGACCCTTTATCCTCCATATGTACAATGTAGCTCTTGGTTTTTAGAATGAGTGCTTTTGTTTGATGCTACCCTTCTGTGAGATCTTATTACAGGAACTTGTTTTGTCTTAGTATTTACTCATTTTGTTTAGGTACATATGCTACATGCTGTTTAAGGGTTGATGCGTTGTATTTTTCTGGTCCATGAAACAAGTTCAAATCTATGTTTGAAGTTCCCTGTTGCGGCCATCGCTGAGGTCAAACATTGGAACCATACACGTGTGTACATTCCGTGTACAAATCTCGGCCAATGATAGTCTTCATTGACCTTAGTGAGGGCGCTGTTTAGGCTTGTGACATTATATACAAGGGGTAGCTATTGAAACTCTCCTACTCTTGGTAACATTTGTCAGCAAGTTGACCAACATGGGTTGTGTATGGTGGCACAACTGTGCACAGAGTTAAGTGTGTTTGTGTAATGAATTTACTAGATCAATAAATGATTGCACTTTGCAAGCTGGCATTGTTTATCTGTCGATCAAAACCAAAGTGGATGATATTTAGTCAGTGGAGAATTAGTTTAGTATGCACTAAGATGGCAGTCCAGAAGACGATCTGAAATTTCCAAAGGAGTTTCCTTTTTTTGTAACATAATTTTGTCCCCTTTAAATTCTACAGCAATAAAAATGTATGTATTAATTGAAAGGTGTTTAAAGCCATCAACATCATTCGAAAGTCACAAGCTGGATAAGGTACATTTTGTAGTTTAGTTTCATTTCATTGCTTTGAACGTTTCTTTCAGTTCATATAGGGCCTATTATAGTAAAAATACTTTGCTTCTAACTGTTTTTGTTTTTGTTTTGTTTTTGTTTAATGTGTTATTTTTATTTGGTTTTGGGGTCCAGGAATGTACATCTTATTTCCAGTCAGTATGACGTCTCGCTAAAGACGCTAACGTCTTGTCTTTTAGGCTAATTCACAGACTGTCATACATGTATACGTGTCTGTCAACCCTGCAGCTTTTCCTGTTTGTCTTCATCTCTAGTAATGCATTTCTTTTCATCCTAGAGATGTCTTGCTGTAGTACCAATCTATTCTAGATTGTTCCTCTGCTTACGGCTCTCAACCCTTCTCTCTTACAATCGATATCAATTTCTTCTGTTGGATTTTTGGATCTTTGGTATTCTGTTACAATTGTACATTTATAACACACAGTGTATGCCCAATGGCTAGCCTTGTATACTGTAGGCTAATGTCAATCCAGTGAGTCAGTGTTGAAACAAGTTTGTCATTAATGAAAATGAACATTGTCGCTGTCTTAATCTTACTTTGGAGATTTCGTTGTTGAAGAAATGGTTTTTGTTTTTTAATTTGAAATAATCGGGCTCTTTCCAGTAAAGTCTGATGAGGAAAGATAATTAATGTATTTTTTTAACAGTATTTATCTAAATATATTACAGTTTTGTACAAAGACATTTTGAACAAAAAACATCACAAAAGCAAAGAGAAACAAGCCAATCTACTTGACTTAATAAATTTTAAGAAAGAATGAAAAAACAAATCTTGACGGCTGTTTTAATAGACCATTCTATCAATTTAGTTTTCAAGTACCCGGTACATTAAAAGTTCGTTTGCCTTATAAGACAAAATCCATATATGGGTTGTTCCCCAGGCCCCATGAGGTTTGTTTTCAATCTCTCAGATTAAAAAAAAAGGAAAATCAAAATTTGTTCTGAAAGGGAGATCATGCAGTTTGTCCTTTTTGTAACTCAGAATAATTAGCATCGGTTGCCTGCAATCCAAATCAAACCTACAATGTGAAAGTTGTGACTATATAGTAGCCCTGGAGGCCGTTCACTTTCAGATAAATACTACAGTGACATCCTGGATATGAGGGTCTGCTTCTGGCTAGAAAATGTTCACATCTCCATAGTTCAAAGAAGCTACTAATCTCACCGGATTAACATTCCCTGATACATGTAGTATACATTTTTGGGCGGTGGGTTTTGGACGTCAGATATTCCTCATAAATCTTTCATTTTTGTGTAATAATTCAGCTCTCAGCATTAACAAGTTTCCGATGTTCGTTATTTCAAACATGCCTGTCGCCCGTACACGTACACTAGCGTGTTACGCAGGACAATCATTTGAATTGAGGATGTACTGTAGTATGCACTTGTGTATGGTTTGCGTGATTAAAAATGTTTAACATTGAGAGCTTTTAAGCTCTCAACGTAAGACATTTTTAAAATTTGTTAATCATATTTAAAAAATATTTCACGAAAATGATGGATTTATGAAGAGTATCTGACGTCCAAAAGCCACCGCCAAAAAATGTATGCTGCCACTGAATGTTAATCTGGTGAGATTAGTAGCTTTCTACCAGTAAGATTTGAGTTATGGAGCTCTGAAAATGCTATGAGCCTGATAGCCAGGACTCTGTATCTGCTTACAGCACAGAAGAAGACTCCGTACACAGAGCTAGGTGTGACCAGAGTGTTACATTAGAGATCATGCAGTCACTTTGATTGCTTGTGATTATGTTTTTTTACATTTTTTTTCTAGAGTTTTCAGAAGTGAAAAATTCAAAATAATTGATTTAGAACATCATCCCATTTGTGGTGTCATTGTAAATTTCCAGACATTTTGAATAATTTTATTTTCATAAAAAAAAATAGAAAGTAAAAGTGGCTGTACACATTTTGTGAGATAAATAATTTTGACATTAAAGTTCTAATTAGTAATGCGTTATTTCTGTAGAGCTGGTTTGGCTATAGTCATCAGCAACTCTCTGCTAATTAGAGACATTGCCGTAGGTAAAACCTACAGTGTATCTCAGATAGCCTTGGTGTTGCCATGTCATTGTGATTCAGTGCTGAGATGCACGCACACGTACGTGTACACGTACATTGTATATTATCAATTATTTATTAGCAATGTGTGTTTCCTGATGGGTCCAGAGTAGTCTCTGCATCTCTTGCTAAGAAGCTCAGTCTTGTAGGTGGCTGTCTTTGTTTTAGTTGTTGGTGGGTTTTTTTGCATGCCAAAGTGTGATGGGCCAAGCTACTACAAATGTACTGTTTAGTTTGTAGGACTCATTAAGGGGGGGTCTAGAGGTACATTATATACACAGAAGAATACAGAGTGGTACATTGTACATTCAACTCATGTGTTCCTGTACTGTTCAGGTTTTAGTAGCAGAGAAGTATTAATATGGCGATACAGAGTAGCCTTACTTCAACTCCACTCTATCTCTCACCCTCTCTCTCCACCCCTGCCTTAGTGGGTATTAACCCACCCATGGACATTCTTCATAAAAGACATCATAGCATCAAAAGAGGACTAGTGTCAGAAAACATTATTTGAATCATTTTGTGTGAAGTTTCTTTCCCTTTTAGATAATCCTTCTAATAAATATCCTTTTAGACCACTACAGGAAGTGAATGTAAAACGTGTTGCTTATAATAATTAAACATTGAAAGCAGGCAGTGGCTGTTATAGCGACAAACGTTTTGATTGTTAGTTTTGGCTGTAGAGATTCCAGGTACTTATTGATGTGGATAAGATGTGGGATTGTCCCACTCCCTTCTTGGAAATGTTATGCCTTCCAAACTTAGGAACCTGGTGGCTTTCCTTAATGAATTAATTAATACTCGACATACATTTTTTGTCCAATATTTTTTAAGAAGTAAAGCACTGTTTCTCCTTGGAACAATCTTTTCTGACTCTCAGCAAGATAAAATATTGGTAGCATTAAATCTGTACATAAGATACATGAAGCAACGAAACATGATCAAGATGGCTATAAAACAGTGTGGAAGGATTTCATTGAAAGTGTCTAGTAGTAATGAGACTTCTTAGAATGTCTGAGCCTAAGTGAAAATATGATCCTCGTCTGTTGGCCAGAGGCATGGGTTTATAATCCTCCTGAATGAAGATCCCCTAGTGATTGTTATTACACTAATTCAATGGAATTGCACTTTTTCTCAATCCAATTTAGTACCATGTGAGTGTTCATGACAACTGTCTAAGCTGTAAAAGCAAATCAAGAACTTAAAGGGAAAATAGCACAATTTTCCATTTTCTGATTTGTTATACCTTAAAGAAATTAGATAAATATTTTGATAGAATGATTTATCTTCTTGTTAAAGAAAACATGTACTGAAAAATGTTGGATGATGCTGCTTTGAACTAAGAAATAACTGCAAAAAACACCCCCCCCCCTAAAAAAAAAAACATAATTATTGCCAACAAATAACAAATTTATCTCAAAAGCAAAACTATTAGGTTTAAGTTCAGTTAGGCATTTACATAAAATTAAAATAATTTGTAATTTTTTGTTTTTACCATTATCAGTACTTTTCCTGAGTCCTCCTGTGAACAAAATCCACAGGCATATTTTCATATAATATAATAATGATTTGATATACGTAGAATTCGATGTACTTTTTGTAGTTTACAAATAATCCACAAATCCCCCCCCCCTCCCCGGACAGCTAGGGAATTCCCAGAAAACATGATTTGCCTTACAGCATATTGTAAGAATTTATTTCCATATCTCAAATGCGCAGAAAACATCTTAACTATAGTTAATGCACAATGTTAACTTTCTCAGGTTGTGTTCTTGGAAGTGTATGGCCTACAGATTTCAGTCTTATAGAGGAAGATCTGGAGCAAAGCGAGCTTAACATGCTCAAAATAGATTCACTGTTTTTAAATTAGCAAATTACAAAGCTGCATTAAGAAGCATGTATCTTTTGACTTATAAATGTTTAGTCACTTTTACTCTACAAATATGCATTATGGAAAAATGTTTTATTTGTAATGCGCTGTATAGATTCTTTTAAACTATCCTTGAATAAGAAAAAAACATTTAATGTTAATGTGTTTGATTCAGACATTGTCAGATCTCAAGACGAAATATGACTACATGGTTTACCTTATACCTCATCTTTGGCAATGTACAGAGGTGGAAAACTATGTAAAGCAGAATGTAGAACAAGTTGGGTTCATTAAAATGGTGCACCAGGTAGGCATGGTTACTAGCCTCAAGTATTGCGCTATTGATTGATATCCATGGAAGATTAAGTTACGATTATCACATCCCCTACATCCTTTATGATTGTCGGATCAAAAACTTCTTGAATTAAATGAAAACAAAAGTTGTAAAAAATGGGACATTATAAGCCAAATGTTCTTTTAAATATTATAATCATGGTTGAAGCTGTTGACTATGAAACTTTATTCACTTCTCCTGAAGACGAGCAGAGTATACTATTCAAAACGCCAAGACCAAAACGGCTCTTTTCAGAGCCAACACTCCTCCCAAAAGAGATTTTACACATTGTTGTACCCGCAAGTTTACTACTATTTATAGTTACTTCTTACTTTCAACACCATGCAAAGCTTCAAACACCACTCATTTATTCACTTCTTTTACCTAGTTAGACATTAACAGGCTATATTCTTTTCTTCCATATTATAAGTATTGAAATTGATGGTATCAAAATGATAAATACATAACATTAACAGATATAGAAGTGTTGTTTTCATTTGAAGGAAAATAATTTGTGTAATCTATTGTATGTGGATTTAATGTGAATTTAGTCCACTTCCCCTCCTTATCAGTCAAAATGGAGCTCTGAGATTGTTTCTTTGTTAGAAAGTAATTCATCATTTGTTACTCTGTGGGGTAATATTCAATTTTTTATTTCATGAACAGAAAACAAGTGAATAGAACAGCATCATCAAGGAAATCTCCAAATCGCTAAATAGAAGGGACGATGAAACACTAAAAAATAACGCTACAGGTACGTGAGTAGATGGTAACAAGTCTTTCAGTCCTTGTGGCCTAACATCATTGAAATTACCTGAGCACAGTGGTGACATGACGCATACATTATTAGTTCACCGTCAACGAATAGGAGCATGTGAGATACGTCTGTTACTCATAGGCTGCCTGTCATCTACCCAGAACCTAAGCTTTGTTCACTCTCCTCTTCATTTTACAGTTGATGATCGTAGGAGAAGGTTGTCTCTGACCGAGAGAGCTCATCCTAGAGCAAGCTGAGCTTGTCCAAGATGACAACATCTAATTACTTTGAGTCATTGACAAAGCTGAAGTTGGGACGTCAGACGACGGTGGGTCCAGATAATCAGGACACTTACATCACTGAACTTGATGCACAGTCAAAGTAAGTTTTTATCTTTCTTTGCAATTTAAAAAGTTTATTTGTAAAAAGTTTTTCCAATGTCTGGTTGTCAATATATTTTTTCTGATGCAGGATTTTTCAAATTTTCTTGGTCAAACAAATTATTTCAACAAATTTGTTGGAAACGTTTTCTACTAAAATGACATTGTCTTTTCACTTTCTGATGTCTAGAAGTTTATAGAAGACTCTTATAAACAGTTCTATAAATATATGTATTTGAGAAATTCTTATCGATAATCACACAACCTATATATTTAATCACACAACCTGTTGTTAAAAAAAACAAAAAAAACTAAACAAATGGAGGTGATGAATGAATGGTTAAGAGCACGTAAACATAATACGAAGGTCCGGTTTGGATCAAAAGCTAAGGCCATCTCTCCTACTAGTTTTATATATATATTGATATATTGTTTTCATCTGAAAGGTTCACAGTGAAATTGCTAATTAAAAAATCTCATTAAAAGCATTCAGTGCATGAACCAAGACAACAATTTACAATCTCTTTTGATAAATTTTTAATGGCCTCCTTTTTGCAACCCTCCTGCCCAAGTAACTTTGACGCTCTGTGCAGATATCAGCGAGTTTAACATGTAAATTGCTCCGGTACATAATGATTAATGAGTTGTTTGTTTACGGATGGAGAAAGCCTTGAATTTAGAAAGGAAAGTACAATTTGCCTCCAGGCCAGGAATAAATTAATATCGTTTGTTGCGAGAGAGTAAAAATTATTTATACTAAAAAAGAGTGGGGTGAATGGCGGTAGAGAGTAAAAATTATCTATACTAAAAAAGAGTGGGGTGAATGGCGGTAGAGAGAGGGGGGAGTATGCTCTTGTCAACGTTTCCTCCGGCTATATCAATTATTACTGGAACAGAAACTCATAAATGAATTACGAGAAGGGAAAGGTAGAGTCGGAAGCCTTTGATGGTTAAACAACAATCTTTGACACATCAAACCAAACTAGGCTGCTGAAAACATAAATTTGCCAAGCATAGAAAAGTTTTGCTGGTAACTAGCCAATTATGACTGGTTCCCTAAACATGCTTATTTTTAAAATAAATTTGGTTGGGTTACCACTTAAAATGACTTAAAGAAATAATACAGCAATAGTACAAATAGATTTGGTTAACCCTCAAAGAAATCGCACAGCAACAATAACAATCTTATCTGCTTAAAGAGATACTGACCTTTAAGAGCTGTCTTGATGTTTTAAGTCTACATGTTAACAAAATTAGATCCCTTGTAAGAAAAAATTAATATAAAATATTCCAAATACCCAACCATCAGATAGAGATGGTGTGAGCAAATCACTACAGCGGGCGTGTGATTTCTCAGGATTTTTCCTGATTGCAAGATTTTCTAAAACCTCCTTCAGCCATCAAATTTTCTTGAAAAAAGTAAAGCAATTACCAAAAGGAGATAGTAATAGTCCACAAACCTGTAGTTTTGTATAAATTTCTGGTGATGTCTGTAAACCTCTTGAGAGGTTCCGGGTCTAGAATAATGGGAACCAAGGCCCACTAGCCATTTTTTTATTTTTCAGCAATGTTCTCATCCATTCAGTCTTTTTTAAAATTAAAAAAAAAATAAATGAGGATAAAGAAACACATCCTTTTATGATAACATTTTTGAAGCTAACTGATCAGAGTGGATGTCCTTTTACAAAAGAAGTACATTGCCTTTATTCTTTGTATTTAATTGAAGCACTAATTAAGGAGCTGATTCATCAGTACCCTTGGGGTGTTTACATCACCTGTCTGTTTATCTAGTTTGGTTAATCAATGCCACGGTAATAATGATCAGGAAAAAGTAGTACATTCAAATTGAATCACAAAATGCAAACATCCACTGTTCACAGAGAGTCCTTGTTTGATTATTTTCCGTTTCAGTTTTTAAATTCATTTGATGAAAGTAAAATTCCTCATTATGCATACAAGACTCTGCTAGAGTTGAAAGGGTCAAAATGTGCATTTATACCATAGGTCCTTTAGTTGGTAAGCAGTTTGCAACAGCTAATTCTATTTTCTCAATAATGCAAACATTTATTTACACGTACTTATTTTATTTCCATAATCATCTTATGCTGGCAGCCTAGATTTTCATACTTGAAGGGTAAGATTGATTATGATGTGGAACTTGTTTGAATTAAACATCTGTAGCTGGTGTATAATTCTAAGCCTTACAATGCTGTCATTACATGTGCCTTAAAGGTATTGTACACTTTTGGTAACAGCTCAAAATCAGTGTCCACATTTTGTGTGATTCAACATATGCATGAACAAACAGACCTGTGAAAGTTTGAGCTCAATTGGTCATCAAGATCACAAGAAAATAGTGAAAAGAGACCTTATGTGTTTTCTGTTTTTTCAAAATAGCGTGCGTGATAAAAACTTTTGTTTTACTCATTTCTCAGAAACGATAGCATTTTAGGCAGAAATATTTTAAGGAACCCTTTCAACCATTACTTACTTTAAATCATGTAAGTTGTGTGTGAATCTGTGAACATCTGTGAACGGTGTTTTTCGATCTTACCAATAGTGTACAGGGCCTTTAAATGAATAAAAATTGTAAAAAAATAATACATGTTTAAGAGTGTAATGGTGAGAATATTTTCATGAGTTGAAAGATGGAATGTTCCATTCAATGAGGCGAAGCAGAGTTGAATGGAACACTCCTCAATGAATGAAAATGTTATCTTCATTGCCTGAATGCAAAACATTCATTATTTGTTTTATGTACCATCTAAGTTGATCTTTGCCATTGAATTGGAGGATAAAACTGGAAGACTAAACAATGTGTATAAGATTTTGTTCTAGCATCCACTACGAGGATGTTATGTACTGCTGTTTATAAAGCATTTTGGGGCCTAGCGTGTAATAAATAAAATGGGATGGAATGAAAATGCATGATGAATGGAACCAAACTGCTTGGTTATGACGTAGGTCATGTAATGGTTTGATTAGTTAATGCTTGGAGACATACACTTCTCCAATCAAATGACAAGGATCTGTTTAGATCTCATATATATAGTTCATTTTAAATATTATTTTCATCGTTGGAGTTTGCATTATGCAGAGTGTAAATGTAAACATTCTGTATCTGTAACCATTTCTGCAAAAGTGTTTAAGAGCCACAGTTCATTTTGGTTGGTAAGTATTTTACAAAAAACCATTTCTGTAACATGCCTCAGGAAGTTTGAACATTTCCATGGAAACCACATAAATTGACAACCTACAAATTTAATGAACACTTTCTCAACAATTATCAAGTCTTCAGTTTTAACAGAAAAGAGTGATTTTTTAATAGCTCCTTTTCATCTAAATGCACATGCCGACAAGTTAGATGGAAAAACTCTTGTTGCTAAGACTAAGAGAGCGACAGGTTCCAAAATAATTTGCATCTATTTGCCAAAGGTTTTATGAACATCAAAGGTACAGCCTTGGCTGGAAGTCACGAGTTAATCAGAGAGAAGTGAAAACTGATTTTCTAATGGACTCTCATAGTGGGTGGTTAATTTATTTGAAAGCGCTGTCAGGTTTGCTAATGTCAGTGCTTATTACCTGCACAAGAGGCAAGTTCTGCACAGTGAAAGCTTCAATGCAGAATTTAAAGAAAAAATTGCGCAGACAGAAACTTACAATTGTACAAAGCAAATTGGAAGTTATTTATGGCTTACAAAAGTAAGTGGGTGTGATCAGTTTTGTTTTGATTTATGTCTGGTGTTTGGTATCATAACAAACTATCAACTTCTGTTTTGCTTGAAAAGTTTGGATTGTTATAGGTACATGATTCTCAATTTACTAAAGAAGAGACTTGACTATTTTGTCTGGGTTTAGTTACAGCATTAGGATTTAAGAACATCAACATGGCTATCTGAAGGGGTTGCAACTAAGCAGTTCCTTTCATCTCATTTGAACCTCTGAGAATCAATGTTTTACGTATCTTTATAATAAAAAAGCTCCCTTTTCTATGATTAATAACAAAGCACACATGATGTGCATTATGTGGAGGATGATTACATGCAATCTAATAATGCAGTATCAGAAGAAGCAAACGCTAGAAGAATATAGGGCAGAGTTTACATCATCGTTCATTGATCTCATCTTCATCATTCTCATATTTCTCAGACTATATTAGAAAGTAGGTCTCTCACCATCTAAAGAATCGGAAGACATTTGTAATGTCTTAGAGGTAATTGTGCAGCGGGGAGCTCATAATGCTGAGTGCTTTCTAATTCCTTGAGCTTTTTATTGAAGGAGGAGAGATCACTAGGATTTGTGCTTGGTATTTGGGAGACCTAAGAAACAAAATGAGACTGCAGTGATGATGTCTGGATAAATCTGTGTTGAATGAACAGTCTTTTTAAAGAGAAGATGGTGCACCAAAAATTGCCTAAAATTAGTATACTTTTGTGTCTCTTTAAAATACGAAATAGGATCTCCAACTGATTTTACAATGTGCCTTACGTAGGTTGAACTCAAGCTTTTATACTTTTTAATGATAGCAAAATTATGAATTTATTGTCGCGCATAATTTTCCTGGAGATTCACATAATAGCCAAGCTTAAATATTGTGCTCCAGTATTTCCTCTACGCTTGACGATTGACATTCTTGAATGCAGATGTGCACGATTTAGTTGTCAATGACTCACACAACGAGCAGAGGGGAATTTGTTAAATTCATATGAAAATAAAACCCAGCAATAATTGCAATATTATTTGCAAATTCTTTGAGCATTTTTTATTTCTGTACAACTTGAATGATATTATTTCACACTAGAAATTATGACTGAAGGAGCTTGTGTTTTTATTCCCATGCTTACAATCTACAAGCTTGATGTATTATTCATATAGGTTATGAAAAAGATCAATTAATGATGATATAGTCTCTAACTTGCAATCCATGAAAATCATAACAAAATGTTCACTACAGGTATAATATTGTCTGCAAGCCGATTGCCATGGAAACGATAGGCCAAATGTCCTTCCTCTGTACATGTAGATACATACTTTATGAAGAGATGCTGTTGGCAAATTTGTCTTCCACTTACAATCACGACGACATGACAACATTTATCAAACCTGCCCTTTGCGTAATTAAATGGTTACTTCATTATTGCAGCACGGTCCTATAGGAAATGAATAGAGCCCTCACTGAGTACTGCTAGTAAATGGTCTTTTATATTGGAGGGTCAAGGGTTCAGACTCGGAAGTAGGAGAAATGAACAGAAAGTATATAAAAGGCCACCGATATTCATTTTTCAAGAACAATGTTTTTAATGAATTGCTTGAAATGGTGAGAGCATTTTGCATACATCATGAAATATATCATATACTTGTATCTTGTGTATCAAGCATTATCATTTTATCATGTTACATACCCTGATGAGGTTTTCTATGGCAGGCACTCACTTTTACAATGTTTTGGGGGTTTTGGGGTGGGGTTTTTTCACAACTTACAAATTATAAACAATGCTTATAAGCTGTTTCCTGTATTACAAATTTAAAATTTAACTTTTATGCTTGCAATTAACCAAGTTAAAAAGCGCCAGTTGACCAGAAAAGAAAAGAAAATACTGAATTTCTTGTAGATCCCATACTCTTACCATTCTGCCTGTATGATATTGAAATTATGCAGAAGTGCCTCATTCTACATGAACTGTTGTAGTCATTTCATATAATACTTAATCTTGTAATTAACCTCATTACAAGGAGTAAGCAGGGAGTACACGTCAACCATGTGCCCTTGAATATTTCTTACCTCCTTCTGATTCCCTCCCCCAACAGCTCGCTGTGTGGGGGTGATCCCCTAGTGGCTGCCGTTTGCTCTGACAGTGCCGTTCATGTCTACTCCAAAGGGACACTTCTACCGATTGGCACGTTCCAAGGTAATACCATTCACAGCTTTTTAAAGCTTCCACGCCGGCTCAATTTGTTCTTTTTCTTGTAAGTCATAATTGAGTTGTGAATATATCCAGGCATGGGTCATATCAAATTCCATCCATATTTGATCAGAGATTTTTTTCCACATGATGTTATGAGAGGGTGATATTTTAGAATTTGGTGAAAGTAGTTTGATATATTGAACTTGTGGATATAGTTGACACCTGTTATGTGGTCAGTTTCTGACACTCCCACACAATCTTATAAATATACAGTGATAAACATATGATAAGGAAGCGGGTGCTTTTATTTGTTCAATTTCATCAGGTCTTTGGTCATTCGGTTAGCTGGTCACCATTATTCAGGTCTTTTGTCATTTGATTAGTTGGTCACCATTAATCCTGAAATACTTGGCACAGAATCTTCCAAAGGACCTTATTTCTCTGAATTTGAGTTTAATCTTGAGATGTCCACATGACTAAAGAGACCAAGAACTCTCGTAGTACTTGACATTTCAAGCTATTTGGTTTCCCAGTCTCGTAAGAGGCCAAGATACACAACTCCCATCCCCTTTTTTCCTCCCTTCCGTTTCCTTACCCAGTCTAAATAGACACGCGGTAGTCTTTTACCCACCAGTAGTGGTCATGCTTCAGGCAATTGAAGAAATTGACCGTACTGATTCTGTAGTTTCCTCCTTGCCTGGAACTTCCGTCTTGTATAGAATTTTTCTTCTCTAGATAAATGTAGTATTCTGCAGGACCAATTCTTCTTGATTATAGGAAAACACAAATCGTGTGTCTGGAACAGCTTCAACTCTTCCCTATCTTCTCTATAGTGAATTCGGACAACATCCTGTGCATTATGCTTGATGTTGTTGTACATTGATATTTACTTTAGATCGATCAATACAAATGGTTTGTGATCATTGATGTGTGTGCGTGCTGTTGGAATTTCCAAAGAAAGCCGACATTGGTATGACTTCCATACACTAAAATGAAAGCTCCCGCGAGGGTCATGTATGCGTTAGAATTCCCTTGGGTATCAAGATTTCCTCTGATGTGGATGTGTGTTTGGTTTGAAGATAATACAATGACCCATACACAAATTGCTTTTCATCTTGATAAGGAAATTGCCATCATCTTGCTATGGCACGATGTGTCGCTACATATTGCCTGCTAAAAATTCAGAGTTTGTTGAGCTGTCAGTCCTAGCGTGCGTGCCTCATGCTAACGCATCCATCCTTGACTTTTTGACGGGGAAAAAAAACTCGCCAAATATGGAAGAGAGTGTAAGAGGTTGATGTCCGTGTTTATTTTTGCCTTAATACAACAGAGAATTCATGTGATTGGAGTAGTCTGTAAAAAAATGTTTTGATTGCACTTGTGAATCTTGTTATTATCACGGGTGCATTTTCAGATGTTGATTTAGGCTATTGAGTATTGATCATCATGCTGTTTTTGTAGCTTGCACATGCACAAAACACTGTGTTGGTGGGATGAGGGTAGTTGGTGGGATTGAGGTAGTTTGTGGGATTGGGGTAGTTGGTGGGATTCGGGTAGTTGGTGGGATTGGGGTAATTGGTGGGATTGGGATAGTTGGTGGGATTGGGTATTTGGTGGGATTGGGGTAATTGGTGGGATTAGGGTAGTTGGTAGGATTAGGGTCGTTGGTGGGACTGGGGTAGTTGGTGGGATTGGGGTAGTTGGTGTTTTTGGGATAGTTGGTGGGATTGGGGTAGTTGGTGGGATTAGGGTAGTTGGTGGGATTAGGGTAGTTGGTGGGATTGGGGTAGTTGGTGGGATTGGGGTAGTTGGTGGGATTGGGATAGTTGGTGGGATTGGGTATTTGGTGGGATTGGGGTAATTGGTGGGATTAGGGTAGTTGGTGGGATTGGGGTAGTTGGTGGGATTGGGTAGTTGATGGGATTGGGTACAGTAGTTGGTGGGATTGGGGTAGTTGGTGGGATTGGGGTAGTTGGTAGGATTAGGGTCGTTGGTGGGACTGGGGTAGTTGGTGGGATTGGGGTAGTTGGTGGGATTGGGGTAGTTGGTGTTTTTGGGATAGTTGGTGGGATTGGGGTAGTTGGTAGGATTAGGGTCGTTGGTGGGACTGGGGTAGTTGGTGGGATTGGGGTAGTTGGTGGGATTGGGGTAGTTGGTGTTTTTGGGATAGTTGGTGGGATTGGGGTAGTTGGTGGGATTAGGGTAGTTGGTGGGATTAGGGTAGTTGGTGGGATTGGGGTAGTTGGTGGGATTGGGGTAGTTGTTGGGATTGGGGTAGTTCGGGATTAGGGTAGTTGGTGGGATTGGGGTAGTTGGTGGGATTGGGGTAGTTGGTGGGATTGGGGTAGTTGGTGGGATTAGGGTAGTTGGTGGGATTAGGGTAGTTGGTGGGATTGGGGTAGTTGGTGGGATTGGGGTAGTTGGTGGGATTGGGGTAGTTGGTGGGATTAGGGTAGTTGGTGGGATTGGGGTAGTTGGTGGGATTAGGGTAGTTGGTGGGATTAGGGTAGTTGGTGGGATTAGGGTAGTTGGTGGGATTGGAGTAGTTGGTGGGATTAGGGTAATTGGTGGGATTGGGATAGTTAGTGGGTGGAAGGAGGGTTGAGAAGATAAGAACAGATCTGTATTTTTTTTTCTTCAAGTTTTGTAGACAAAAAAATATCATTAGCAAGTGTGTACCATAAGACTACCAAAGTAGCTTTTTTCTCCCTTGAATCGGACAAGTTCTGTTGTATTTTTAACTTTATTTTGCCAAATCTTTATGGTAAAAAAATAAAGAAATAACAAGAGGTGTTCCAAGCTATTTTTGAACACCTAAAAATAAAGGGTTGTAAGTTGTGTTAATACTTGACACAGTTATAGATTGGTATGGGCACAGTGCAATTATATCTCCAGTAGGTACATCTGTCCCACTGTGTACTTAATGTCAATAGCAATTAAGAATATTTGGTCAATATCTTTATTTAATGGCTTTAACATAAATGTATGTATGCTGGGGTTATATCTACATAGACTTATGAGTCAGACAATCAATATGGTTAATCGATTGACTAAGATGGGTTAATCTTTTACTATAATCATTGCCGTCTCTGAATGAAGGTAATGGATGCTGCTTGTGTAACATCTTGCCATGGTTAGGGTGTGGAGGTATCTCCAGATTGATGGGTTTTAAAGGTTTTTATAAAATCGTTTTCTGAGATTTTGATACAAAAAGTTAAGACATTTGTACAACTTGTACTTGTAAGTGAAAATCCATGTGATTTATCGTTTCTTTGTTTATCTTTTCTGATCTTAATTTTAATTTTCCTTAGATTTTGTTTTCAAGAAAGGCTCTTTTTAAAAGCTCTTATGGTAGTCGTTTGTAGAAATTGTCAGGAAAATCTTTCAGTTTAGTAAGCTTTTCGAATAAGACAATACCATGAATTATAAAGGAAGACTTTATCTTATTTCACTTATTTCTTGAACAAAGTATCATTTTTCTTCTTGTTGGCAGGTCATAGTGACACTCTGTCCGGAGCAAGGTTTGGAAAACGTAATCCTAACCTCTTATTCACATCATCCAAGGATGGAACAGTCAGGTAGGTAGGAAGAATTGTGGCTCTGGCTAGAGGAAACAACTTCATGTCAGTCCCTTCTTTCAAATCAGGAAATAATAGAGGATTAATCCTTGATGATTTGGTGTAGTTGAAGTTCACCATGAAATGACTAGTTGTAGTGTGACTTACAAAGAAGATACAAGAAAGAGGAGATGAAACTTATCTGTAGCTTTGCCTTCTGCTCTACAATTGATGTAAAACTTATCTTCAGAGAATAGTACATCTTACTTTGAGGCAAAAACTATAATGGTTTACTTAGTGTAAGTGTTATAACTTATCATGTTGAGTAATCCATGGCCATCTACGCAAATCTCAAGAATTTGTCCTTTTGGTTGTCCTTTGCAAACCTTCCAGCACAAAGTTGCCGCATTGAATTTCCCTAAAAGCTTGAAATAAAACACAACGTTGAATTGACCTTTACTACGGTGAGAATTCTGCCGAGGTAGCGGAACAGTGCATCCCGTTTGACACTTCTCCTACCCTGGCCTTTACGACCATCTCAGTAGATGAACCCTGAGGTTTGTCCATCGATCCTTTAGGGCTGCCTTTAGATGACAGGTTTCTAACGCTGTTAGAAATGACTGCATCACCTTGCGAGGTCTTTAGTTTGCAGGATGATTGTGGAACCTTCAATTAAGGAAGGAGCATAATTTCGGATGAAATTTATTTAAAGGTATAATACAGGATTGGTAAAGCTGACCAAATAGTCGGAGACAGTGTTCATGTTTTGTGTAATCAACCATATACATGAAATAGAAAAACCTGTGAAAAATTGCGCTTAATCTGTTGTGTGGCTCAGGAGAAAATAGTGAAAAACCATGCAACATTTTCAGCATGTAAACACATTGTTCTTAATTTTGGTTGTAACAACCAAAATCAGTTGTTGCAATTTTTTTAGGTTTTCAGATACAGTTTTCTCGAATATGACTTCATTTCAGAGGGAAATATTTTACAGAAAAGGATGGTTCTAGTATGAACTTCATAATCAGTAAGCTTTCAGACTAAAATTAAACAATGATGTTTTTTATCCGTACCAATTCTGTATAGTACCTAGCCCTAGGGCATTCATTTGTATTAATAATATAAGATCAAATCAATTTCTTAAGCTTTCTGACAAATAAATTTGAATTAATTAGATATTACATATATTTAATTAAACCTCTTTTATTAAAATTCTTGTGTCATTAGAGATTATCTTTCTGGTTAAAAGAAAGTCTTTGAATTTAAGTGCCTAGTCTGCATCTTGTAGACAGCTGCTATATTAAAATCTCTATTTTATGAGCCACTTTGTTCATGTTTCTCTCAGCAGAGAATTCTTTTTGTGGCATAGATTGCTACATTGCAATGAGACTCATTTATCTTGTAGAGTTATCCATTAGAGCTCAATAGTCAGACTGGCTGGGGACATCCAAAGTTAAAGTAGTAGTTCATCAACTCCTTCGACATCTTCTGTTCATTTCAAGAATTAATTTGAGTCTAAAGCTTGAGATTGTTAGTATTACTTTGCTGACACATTTTAAAATGTTTTTTAATGTGAACATCACATGGACTAGCTTATGTAGCGTTGGACAATTGAAACAAATTTAAAATTGTTCTATCAGCTCTCAAGATGAAGTCAGATGTTCTTGATGTTTTTGAATTCAGCGTATCTCAGTCATTTTCCAAGTTGCTTTACTTCTTGTGCAGATGACTTTCCTCTTTATTTGTAGTTCAGAGAGACAAAAGAAAACCCTCGTTGATGAAAACAAATCTACTTTGGTCTTTCATTCTCTTCAATGCAAACCTCTTTCTAGGGACGTTGCAGCTTCATGTTACATAGCATTAGCAGTCAATGTCTGTACACGATGGCAGCTTCATGTTACATGCAGCATTGGTAGTCAATATACACAGGAGCCTTGTGTTAGGATGGGCATAGGATTTGCTCAACCCATCTCTTTAACACACTGTGCAGATGGTTTTACATATGCATAATGATTTTTTAATACTTAGGTATCAGTTTTAATTCCCTTGATGCAGAGATAACCACATGTTGTAATGATAATTCACTCTAGAGTGTGAGCATGGTTAACACCGTTTACTGGCATGTGTTATTGTGTGTCTAATTTTAATAATAGAGAATACATACACGTATATCATTAGTAACACACCAAGTCATCAAACACAGATGTGTTTTTCCTCCTTGTACCATGTCCTTCATTGGTTTGACATTTCAAATTCATGTCCAACTTTTTAAAAGCATTATTTATAGAAGATGTATGTGAATACACGTAGTACCAGTGGCTGAGGCATATCTGTGAAATGATTTAATGCAATTGTGGCAGGTAACTTTCTCTCAAAGTATCTTCCCCCGCTCTTGACCAAAAAATAAATTGAAAAAATTAAATAACTACTTGCAGCATGAACAGGATATTTTTAAAAAAAAATTAATGAGTTTGGGAAATTATGAATCCAAAACTGACTTGACTGACTTCAGTTCTGAACTACATGGAGGTCTTTGTCCCCTAAGATAAATTCACAATTGAGGCATCATCGTCCGTTTCTCTCTTCTCAGAGACTTAATTGATTGAGTGGACCCCCACCTTGCGGATGTGCAGCTTCAGCCATCACTATGATTAGCTTCACCTTGAGTTGACAATCCTTTTCTCACCCATTCTTATTACACCAAGGATTTCCTTGGCAAATATTCATGAGAATAACTCAGACTGATGATGAGAAGCAAAATGCACCGTTAGTTCTCCTTGGAATTGTTGTTTTGTTTTAAAGACGATTCACTTTTTGTGATTGTTGGTGTTTATTTTAAATGTTTATATGGTAAAATCAGTACTGGTTCCAATTATAACCAGAAATGTGCTGTCTGAAACAATGTCATTCATGGCATTATATTTATTTTGTCTTAAATTATGACAAGCAATGGCTTTAAAAACAGAAAATTTAAAGAAACGGTTTACTAGTTTGTGGGTAAATAAAATGTAAAGGAATCTTGTACTTGGGAAGTTGTGGTTTGGAGCAGATCTACAGGTAAGATAGTCTTGATTGTAAACAGGGTGGATCTTAGAACGTTGGTCTTTGGAGAGTGGGTAATTTGGATGATGTAGAGTACTTTCTGAGACTTAAATATTCAAAGTTACAAATCTAGCAGTAGTCGTTTGGCTACCTCAACGGATAAAAGACATTTCCTGAGAAGTTCTGAATGGATTATATAAAGAGCTTGAGAATAAATACTGACGAGTGACTGCTCACTTACTGTGAATAAATTTGTATAGCATTGGATACCTCTCTGGTGTGAAGGAATGCTGTTTGTTGCTATGTGTTGCTGCATCTATTAAGAAGATCGATGGGATGTGAGTCATGCCTATTTGGGGGTCAGGAAAAGGGATTAGAAATGTTTTTACCCTACTGCTAAAATAAAATGGGGGCTCATAAATTGGAGGATGTGTAGTTGTCTTCATTCCCTGATGAGTGTTGGGTGTTTATGTTTTTCAGATTGTGGGGGGGGGTAAAGTGCTCCTGTGTGCAGCTTCTGTGAGAGTTGCAATCAATGCATATGAAAGAGGTACCACTAACTGTGTTAACATGCACACATACATGAAGGGTGTAACTTGATCCCTAGCATTGCCTAGTGTAGTAGATAGGGTAACTGTTTGACGCAAGTAGTCTTTGTTAGTCAAGATGAACATTACAGTGTTAGGTTCATATTGGTGATTTGGATAAAAACAAAAAACTTTGTATGTTCATATATGTTTACCGTTGCCGTGGTTTCCTATTGATTGTTTCAGATGCTGGGATATGAGGACTAAAAGAACAAGAGCTTCACAGGTGTACACAGGTAGGTTGTTGACTCTTGGCAATAGTGTCAAGGAGTTATGCCTTCGTACTGACTTTTATGTTGTATATCTCAATAACAATCTGTTTATTTAATGATATTTATACATGGCAAGGACAAAACAGTTTATACAGGGTCCAATTTCATGGCTCTGCTTACTGCGGAGCACATAGCTGTATGGGCAGTAAGCACATAATTCTGTGGTAAGCAGAGCCTTGAAATTGGGCCCTAATGTGCTTACTCTCTTGGAATCAAGATTTAGTAAATCAAGATAAGGTAAAGGGGCACTGTATAGCGAGCATTGTAGGCACAAATCTCCTTGTTTCCTTTTCTGTAGTAATAGCATGTTGAAGCAATTTTTAAAAATGAAGAGATAAGGATATGCAAAAGTTCCCAAATAGCATTTGAAGGGAAAGCCATTGACCGGACCCCCTCAACCTGTCCCCCATCCCTTTAACCCCTTAACCTGTCCCCCATCCCTTTAACCCCTTAACCTGTCCCCCATCCCTTTAACCCCTCAACCTGTCCCCCATCCCTTTACCCCTCAACCTGCCCCCATCCCTTTAACCCCTTAACCTGTCCCCCATCCCTTTAACCCCCAAACCTGTACCCCATCCCTTTAACCCCTCAACCTGTCCCCATCCCTTTAACCCCTCAACCTGTCCCCCATCCCTTTAACCCCTCAACCTGTCCCCCATCCCTTTACCCCTCAACCTGCCCCCATCCCTTTAACCCCTTAACCTGTCCCCCATCCCTTTAACCCCCAACCTGTACCCCATCCCTTTAACCCCTCAACCTGTCCCCCATCCCTTTAACCCCCAACCTGTCCCCATCCCTTTAACCCCCAACCTGTCCCCCATCCCTTTAACCCCTCAACCTGTCCCCCATTCCTTTAACCCCTCAACCTGTCCCCCATCCCTTTAACCCCCAACCTGTCCCCATCCCTTTAACCCCTCAACCTGTCCCCCATCCCTTTAACCCCTCAACCTGTCCCCCATCCCTTTAACCTCCCATCCTGTCCCCCATCTCTTTAACCCCTTAACCTGTCCCCCATCCCTTTAACCCTCAACCTGTCCCCCATCTCTTTAACCCCTTAACCTGTCCCCATCCCTTTAACCCCCAACCTGCCCCCATCCCTTTAACCCCTTAACCTGTCCCCCATCCCTTTAACCCCCCAACCTGCCCCCATCCCTTTAACCCCTTAACCTGTCCCCCATCCCTTTAACCCCTCAACCTGTCCCCCATCCCTTTAACCCCTCAACCTGTCCCCCATCCCTTTAACCCCTCAACCTGTCCCCCATCCCTTTAACCCCTCAACCTGTCCCCCATCCCTTTAACCCCTCAACCTGTCCCCATCCCTTTAACCCCTCAACCTGTCCCCATCCCTTTAACCCCTCAACCTGTCCCCCATCCCTTTAACCCCTCAACCTGTCCCCCATCCCTTTAACCCCTCAACCTGTCCCCATTCCTTTAACCCCTTAACCTGTCCCCCATCCCTTTAACCCCTCAACCTGTCCCCATCCCTTTAACCCCTCAACCTGTCCCCCATCCCTTTAACCCCTTAACCTGTCCCCCATCCCTTTAACCCCTCAACCTGTCCCCCACCTCTTTAACCCCTAAACATGTCCCCCATCCCTTTAACTCCCAACCTGTCCCCATCCCTTTAACCCCTCAACCTGTCCCCCATCCCTTTACCCCTCAACCTGCCCCCATCCCTTTAACCCCTCAACCTGTCCCCCATCCCTTTAACCCCCAACCTAACCCCCACCCCTTAACCCCACAACACGCCCCCACCCCTTAACCCCTCAACCTGTCCCCCATCCCTTTAACCCCCAACCTGTCCCCATCCCTTTAACCCCTCAACCTGTCCCCCATCCCTTTAACCCCTCAACCTGTCCCCCATCCCTTTAACCCCCAACCTGTCCATATCCCTTTAACCCCTCAACCTGTCCCCCATCCCTTTAACCCCTCAACCTGTCCCCCATCCCTTTAACCCCTCAACCTGTCCCCCATCCCTTTAACCCCTTAACCTGTCCCCCATCCCTTTAACCCACAACCTGTCCCCATCCCTTAAACCCCTCAACCTGTCCCCCATCCCTTTACCCACTCAACAAAGCATAAAATGAAACTATGCTCACACTCAAATATCACTAAACAAAACAAAATTCAATTTTAGAGAATTCTTACCCAAGTACGACTCCCCTAAAGATTCTTAATTGCCTCATTTATTTGACATCTAATGAATTTAAGGTGTTACATCATAATGTTGTTTGTACAAATTCACTTACATAGTGACTTTTGGGAAAAGTAATTTAATTTTTCTTTTAAATGAAAAGGTGAAGACCTTCGATTTAACACTGTGTGTAAAGCAGATTAACAAAACCACAGCTGAAGGGTTATTTGTGATTTGTTTTCCCATTTGTTTTTCCAAAATGTCCTTTTGGTTGAAGAAGTCACCGACCTGTTTGATAATCTTGAAGGAAAAACACATCTTTTAAGTGGCCCTAATCTTGTACACAGTAAAATAACTGAAAGTGACAGGATTGTTTTCCCCCTAGTCACTGATTAAACAGGCCTCACCGATTGACAAACACAAAATTTGCACACATTATCACCATTGGTACCATGCCAGAGAATCATGTTAATCAACTCACGTACGTAGTTTGGTCGCCAGTCTGCTGTAAGATGTAACCCTGAAACCTTCAACTCCATCATCCAAAGCAGCTACAAATTACATTACTCTCTACGTGACCAAAAAAAAAATCAGCTCAATACTTTTCCACACGAGCTGTGACTCGATTGATTTTTGGGCGAAAAATGCCTTGTGCAGTGACATACTTTCTGCAAATGCTCAATCTGTAATGCGTTTTTTGTTTTTCGATCATGGGGGACTTTTAATGAGTAAATGGTGGGATTTGGCTTAGTGGCATTGAATTAGGGGCCATGGTTAAAATAGTTATTCATCACTTTGCATCATTTTACTGACTAAGAATGTGACTCAAGGAATGGGGATTTGTTTGTGATACACAAAATATGGGTAAGAACTGACTTAGTATAACAACCGTGACAATCAAATCACTTATGGAAGAAGTGTTGGTCCTGATGAGAAGAACTGAGGTTCAGATCTCAGACTGGCTCCTCACAGAACTGTCTGTTTCCACAATTGATTTCATTCCCATGGTTTCTACTGTAAACCTACTCAGTGCTTACTTATTAAGGCCTTGTCACACAGGGCGTTTTTTTCAGGCAACCTGGGGGCAACCAACTGCACTGTATGCACAAGGAACACTTCGGCAGCACAAGAGACATTCTTCTAGCTGTAACTCACTATCCCCAGGAAAATAATTAAAAAACTGAAGTGTGAATGAATTTCCTTATAGGAGATTGCCTTGAACTGGTTGCCTGTAAATTGGCCTTAACACTATGCAAAGCTTCACATTTTACTTTTAAGTAGTTTGCCCTGCTTTGACCATTACTAGCTTTCATTCAAACAGGAAAATGTAAAGGGATGGCCACCGTGTCTGTTATCATGCAATTACATAATATGGTCTGTAGTGAGGTCTTTCTCTTCTTGTAAATGAAGACTGAAACAAAATTGTTGCTAAAATTGGAAAGCACAATTTTACCAAATATAACTCAAAGACAACAAATGCCTTTAATTATGTTTATATTGGCTATAATCACATTTATTTAAAAACATGGGATGGCCACCGTGTCTGTTATCATGCAATTACATTATGGTCTGTAGTGAGGTCTTTCTCTTCTTGTTAATGAAGACTGAAACAAAATTGTTGCTAACATTGGAAAGCACAATTCTACAAAACATAACTCAAAGACAACAAATGCATTTAATTGTGTTTATATTGGCTATAATCATATTTATTTAAAAACGTTGGGTGTATATTTTTCGTTGATATTTAGGTTTTGAAGGCACTTTATATCTGACTTGTTTATAAGAAAGTTGCCAAACTTTGTTTTTGCTGAATCTTCTAGGAATGATCATCTTCAAACCAATAAATAAATGTTAGTGACAGAGTTGGTCAAAGTGGAAGCTCTTAACCGATCAATATTGTATTTATGACGAGAGTCTATTAGAATGAGGAATGACTTCTGCTTGGTTTGAGTTGAATGTGTATCAGTGTAATGGGTCTATATGCATCGTGACCTGTCACCATCTCTTTTGTTGTGTTCTGCCTGAGGGAGCCTTCTTTCCAACTCTCTCATTATTTTCAGTCTGATTGATTACTCTTCTGACATTTTAGACTTGACAGCGCCTTGTGATTGGTTGCTGCCTGTTCCCTTAACCTTCCCAACCAAACCTCGGCAGTCAACATCCTGAGTTTTGAATGCCATCATAACTTTACCATGGTAACCTAGATAAGAGATGCACAAGTCAATCATGATTTCCCTTGATTGTTATCCTAAAAAGGCTGTTTTCCATTGTTATGGTTACTTTTATTAAAACGGCAGATAATTCAAAGATGCTGGCACATATTTTTTAATCAGAATAAATTTTTGTATTTTATCAATCTGATACATCTTCAACTATGCATACATAGATCAAGTTGTTGGATTTTTAAAAAGTTTAAATATTAAAAGGAATTCTCAAAATGTCTAAAATCATTGCTATCATCATATCAATCTGTTATCAAAGAGAGTTTTTGGCTTTCCTTAATGAGTTGAGATCAAACAAAAAGATCTAAATATTGAGATGGTAAATCTAAATTCAAAAGGAATATGTTTCAGTGCTTCTTAAACTTCAAATATTGAAAAATAGGTTAATCATTTTGAGCCAGAAACGGGGAAAAAAACACATTTTTTTCTGAACTTGCAACCTGCTCAATTATGTTATTCCAAATTCTATACAGAAAAGGAAAATAAATAAATAAATAAAAATAAATAAACCAACAAGAACCAACAGATTTTAGTGCACAAAATGCTTTCAGCTTCATGAACAAAACATTACTTTTTATTATAAATTTGTATAAATGATCCTAGCAGCCTGTTAGGCGATCTAATTCCAGTTATATTTTACCGGAAACAAAAAAACAGAAAACTTGGATTGTGTCTTTGTGCTTAGGACAAGTTGTTTCAAGTGGAGATTTCCCCAGGGGTGGTTTGTTCCTGACAGCACTTATGAGTACATTCCCCTATCCTTGTATAAGACATTCACCTCAGCAGCCTGAATATGCCACTCTAGACTCCTTCTACAAACTCTCTGTAGCTGATGGATGAGTGTGCTTAGTGAGAATGATTATACATGCATCATATCATTAGAAAGAGCAAGAAAAAGATAGAGCAGAGATGTGTGATGCTGATAAATGGAATCTTAATTGAGATCTGGCATCTTACAGCAGTGTTAAAGGCACTGTACATGTTTGGTAATTACTCAAAATTTATATTAACATAAAAATTTACTTGGTAACGAGCAACGGAGAGCTGTTGATAGTATAAAACATTGTGAGAAACGACTCCCTCTGAAGTAACATAGTTTTTGAGATAGAGGTAATTTCTCACTAAAATAATAAAATTCTTCTTGCAAGAAGCCTTTTATTCCTATCTGAAAGCACACAAATTTGTACAACAAGGGTGTTTTTTCTTTCATCATTTTCTTGCAACTTCGATGACCAATTGAGCCCAAATTTTCACAGGCTTGTTATTTTATGCATATGTTGGGATGCACCAAGTGAGAACACTGGTCTTTGACAATTACCAAACGTGTCCAGTGCCTTTAAATAGTTTCAGGTTTTTGTACTTCAAATGTTCTGCTTATGTTGTTTGACAAAGATGATTGCTAGGAGAACAGGTTCTAATGTTTCTTTAGTCTCAATGCGGTGGTAGGTTCATGCAAAAGAAAAATACTTCTGGTGTATCTAAGAGATTCTGAATTAAGATGTTGACTTGAGTTGAACCTGGTTCAACTTTCTCTTTATGCGTCTCTGAAGACTTCAGTATATGGGGGGGGAGACTTCAATCCAAACCAAAATATATGTCCAATGAATGAAAATAAATGAAAAGAGCCTTGTGGCTTGACTCTGCACATGCAAAGAATACCATTCCCCAGTTAGAATAAACGAGTATGACAATCTCATGAAAACAAATTGGTCCAAGTTGTTTCCAAGATCAGGGATGAAGAGGTAAAGAATATAGCAAAGGTTAAAATGGCAGGTGGCTTAATATATAACTAGTATTTTAAGATTGATAAACTTGTCAATATGCTTCAATAAAAAATAAAATTACATTTCTTTTAACTTGAAGGAAATATAAATGTTTTAGAAGTACACTACTGTGTAACAGCATAAGACAGGTTTTTGCAAAGTTAACATTGACCAACTGTACAGCAAATACAAGAGCCTAAAGATGTTGAGCAGAAATGATTGTTTAATAAAGTTACATGCTTAGCAGATATTAGCAAGAAACCAGGCACAAAAATAGACATTACATGTTGCACTGGCTGATGCTATATTTCTGCTATTTACACACACTATACAAATTCATAGCAGTTTGTTTGTTTGTGTGTTTGTTTGTTGGGGTGTTTGTTTGTGTGTTTATTTGTTTAGATGATCTTCCCAACAAGAGAACTCGGCAACAGCCAATCTCTCTCATACAAACATTGTTTTAGTGCTATGATTATGAATTGCACAAATCAATAAATTGTGATTCAGTAACTAGACAACAATACTTTTTCTAGTCATTGTGAAATCAGTGTTAGCTTGGCTAGATTCGAACCCACAACCTTGTGATTGCAAGTCCTGCAGTCTAACCACTAGACAAACACATAGTAGTTCAGAGTCATAATTTGTTTTATTCTGTCATTGATTTCTACAGGAGCAAAAAATTGCCGGAGAAATAGTTGTACATTAGAAATCAAGTTGAACAGCACTGAGATTTATGTAAATGGGCCTTGTTAAACAGTAACATATTTATCTATTTTGTTTTTTCATCTAGGTATAGAAGGTAACATGTTTACAAGTTTTGACGTCAGTTGCAATGATTCTATTCTATGTGCTGGGACTCAGGCCCAAGGAGACGATGCTTTCTTAATATTCTGGTGAGTTCTTATATTATCATTTTAAGCACATAACCTCTTTCAGTTCCTGCGTTTTTTTGTGTTTTTAACCTAAAATGCCCAGTTTCTTTAGGTTTTAAAAAATCTGTAAAAATCACCATCCTGGTCTGATACTTCCACCTCTGAATCTGAAAAATACTCCTTTTCACCGTCTGAATCAGCAAAATAATCACAAACTTCTTCTGGGGGCTGCCATTGTTTCAAAGTGTAATTACAAACAAGCAGACGACTGATCGACCCATGGCGGTATCGATCGTAGCTAAAAATAGAATACATCAGAAAAGCTCAGAAAACGATGCGCCCTCTTGCAACAACCCAAATAAAACCTAGAGAAAAAGGTCGTACATTTACGAAATTGTATAATACGTTAGAGTGATGATGCCCTCTTGAGATAATATGTATATTATGGGTAGTACTTGTACGATTGATGGCACTTTTGAGATCGTACATATACGACCTTGGCACTGAAAGAGTTAATTGGTGATGTAGTGTTTTGATTTAGTGTGCTTCTTATCAAAACACTGTATGTAATATGAATGTCAATTTGCAACAGAAAAAAACATGTTTTCATTTCATTCTTGGAATTTTCTGATTGATTAAGACAATGCCACTTTTAGTTACTTCATTGAAACATCTGAGGTTAATCTGGTCTGCCATAAGAAATAACTGAATCCAATGATAGATTTCTATGAAAAAAGTACAGTAATAAAAAACAACCTTCATCTAGCTTTCCAAACAAGTTTGGTGGTGTTTGGTAGATACACTGCACAATCATCCCTCAGGCTGCAATTAGTAAGCCCCTAATTGACATTCAGCACAGCATCTTGCAGAGAACCCCTGCAGAGAACGCTGCATGGTGGTAGAAGTCAAGTTCCGTTTGTCAAGTAGTCGCCAGTGTTTTCCTGGAGACTTAATGACGACACTGCACCGCTTGCCATTAGCAGTACCTTGGGGCTTATAAATAGCTTAGACACTAGGTAGAATGGAAGTATACATGATGATAATAACACCAACCCCCCTGATATGGCAGGTAATTTGTAATCATCATTAACAACCTCGTTAATGTCTGATGGGATGGTTTCTGAAACTCAGGATGCTATTTATAGAGCAAATATCGCCAACACTGTCCATTGGAACATGTGCCAGAAGGTGAGAGAAGTAGCACATACTTAAATGTATCTTTGTTTTGGTATAAGACTTCAGTCACCAAGATGTGATATCAGTTATCTGTCATCTTAAAGACAGATTTCTTTGTGATGTTCTCACTTTTTGTTTTGTTACCTGGTAGTGAAGGAAACAATTTATTATTTTACAGAAATAGATAACAATGTTTTCAATATTTTTCTGGTAACTGTCATCAATTCATCTCTGTGTATTTCATCCTGACTGCTGATAATTATCTCATTACCAGACACCCTCAGTGGTCTAGTGGTTAATGTGTCTGCTCTAGAATCCAGGGGTTGTTGGTTCGAATCCCACTACCAGACACCCTTGGTGGTGTAGTGGTTAATGTGTCTGCTCCAGAATCCAGGGGTTAATGGTTCGAATCCTACTACCAGACACCCTCGGTGGTTTAGTGGTTAATGTGTCTACTCCAGAATCCAGGGGTTGCTGGTTCGAATTCCACTACCAGACACCCTCGGTGGTCTAGTGGTTAATGTGTCTGCTCCAGAATCCAGGGGTTAATGGTTCGAATCCCACTACCAGACACCCTGGTCTTGTGGTTAATGTGTCTGCTCTAGAATCCAGGGGTTGCTGGTTCGAATTCCACTACCAGACACCCTCGGTGGTCTAGTGGTTAATGTGTCTGCTCCAGAATCCAGGGGTTGCTGGTTCGAATTCCACTACCAGACACCCTCGGTGGTCTTGTGGTTAATGTGTCTGCTCCAGAATCCAGGGGTTAATTGTTCGAATCCCACTACCAGACACCCTTGGTGGTCTAGTGGTTAATGTGTTTGCTCCAGAATCCAGGGGTTGTTGGTTTGAATCCCACTACCAGACACCCTGGTCTTGTGGTTAATGTGTCTGCTCTAGAATCCAGGGGTTATTGGTTTGAATCCCACTACCAGACACCCTCGGTGGTCTAGTGGTTAATGTGTCTGCTCTAGAGTCCAGGGGTTGTTGGTTTGAATCCCACTACCAGACACCCTCGGTGGTCTAGTGGTTAATGTGTCTGCTCTAGAATCCAGGGGTTGTTGGTTTGAATCCCACTACCAGACACCCTCGGTGGTCTAGTGGTTAATGTGTCTGCTCTAGAATCCAGGGGTTAATGGTTCGAATCCCACATGAGTAGTTTGCCCCTGGATTGTTTCTCTACTGGACTCAGGCAGCTCTTAGTATACAGTTCATATCATACATTGGCGTTGGACTGGTGTTTAGAAATAAAAAAAGGTTTTATTATTTATAGTTATAGATGCTGTACGTGTCTTGAGGTTATAGATGTTGTACCTGCCCTGTTTGAGGTTATAGATGTTGTACCTGTCCTGACTTGAGGTTATATATGCTGTACCTGTCTTGAGGTTATAGATGTTGTACCTGTCCTGTCTTGAGGTTATAGATGCTGTACCTGTCCTGTCTTGAGGTTATAGATGCTGTACCTGTCCTGAGGTTATAGATGCTGTACCTGTCTTGAGGTTATAGATGTTGTACCTGTCCTGTCTTGAGGTTATAGATGTTGTACCTGTCTTGAGGTTATAGATGCTGTACCTGTCCTGTCTTGAGGTTATAGATGCTGTACCTGTCTTAAGGTTATAGATGTTGTACCTGTCCTGTCTTGAGGTTATAGATGTTGTACCTGTCTTGAGGTTATGGATGCTGTACCTGTCCTGTCTTGAGGTTATAGATGATGCACCTGTCTTGAGTTTATAGAAGTTGTACCTGTCCTGTCTTGAGGTTATACACGTAGATGCTGTACCTGTCTTGAGTTTATAGATTCTGTACCTGTCCTGTCTTGAGTTTATAGATGCTGTACCTGTCTTGAGGTTATAGATGTTGTACCTGTCCTGTCTTGAGGTTATAGATGCTGTACCTGTCTTGAGTTTATAGATGTTGTACCTGTCCTGTCTTGAAGTTATAGATGATGTACCTGTCTTGTCTTGAGGTTATAGATGATGCACCTGTCTTGAGTTTATAGATGTTGTACCTGTCCTGTCTTGAGGTTATAGATGATGTATCTGTCCTGTCTTGAGGTTACAGATGCTCTACCCGTCCTGAGGTTATAGATGCTGTACCTGTCTTGAGTTTATAGGTGTTCTACCTGTCCTGAGGTTATAGATGCTGTACCTGTCTTGAGGTTATATATGCTGTACCTGTCCTGTCTTGAGGTTATAGATGCTGTACCTGTCTTGAGTTTATCGATGTTGTACCTGTCCTGTCTTGAGGTTATAGATGATGTACCTGTCTTGAGTTGATAGATGTTGTACCTGTCCTGAGTTTATAGATGTTGTACCTGTCCTGAGGTTATAGATGTTGTACCTGTCCTGTCTTGAGGTTATAGATGCTGTACCTGTCCTGAGGTTATAGATGTTGTACCTGTCCTGTCTTGAGGTTATAGATGCTGTACCTGTCTTGAGGTTATAGATGTTGTACCTGTCCTGTCTTGAGGTTATAGATGCTGTACCTGTCCTGAGGTTATAGATGTTGTACCTGTCCTGTCTTGAGGTTATAGATGCTGTACCTGTCTTGAGTTTATAGATGTTGTACCTGTCCTGTCTTGAGGTTATAGATGCTGTACCTGTCTTGAGTTTATAGATGTTGTACCTGTCCTGTCGTGAGGTTATAGATGCTGTACCTGTCTTGAGGTTATAGATGTTGTACCTGTCCTGTCTTGAGGTTATAGATGCTGTACCTGTCTTGATGTTATAAATGCTGTACCTGTCTAGTCTTTCTTCCAGTGAATAAATGTAATGAAACTAAGGTTAGATGCTAAAAATAGTCTGATACCATATTGATAAAATGATAATCAGTACTCATTGTTGCTGTTACACACAAGGAACCACACAAAAATGAGCCAGACCATGTTGAATGTCAACATGTACATGGTACTTTCACTTTTATTTTACGGAGGTCCTAGTCCGCAATGCGTTAGAGCATGTGAGTTGATCCAAATGCGTGTGATCCAGGCGTAATGCGTGACACACTCGGGTATTACTTGCGATACACATGAAGCACAAGACACCAAGCGTAATACGTGAGTCAAGTCATCCATGCCTAATCAAATCCCATCGCCTTGATGTTGTTCTTCAGGTATTCTGTCCCTCCAAATAACAGACTTTCCTTTGTCACGTTTTGAACAAGGAATTTTTGATTGTACAGACCCAAATCCACCTGACCTTGCTCCAGACATGTATGCTCGGGGTGAAACAAGACAGTTTTTATGTGGTATTCATTTTGAAGTCAAAAAAATTTTTTTTATGTGTGCAGTTTACGGTAATCTGAGTCCATAGTTTGCGGTGATATTTGAATTTTTGAAAAGACAAATTTGCTGTGTCATAGATACAGGTAAAAAGCTTGCTGTGTCATAGATACAGGTAAGAAGCTTGTCCATAAGGGACATTGCAAATGTAAATCATAGGAGGGATTACCATGATGTTCTTAAAAACGACTTCAGAGGTGTCATCAGGGCACAGTTTTATAAAGCCTGTAAGTATAAAGACTTGCTAAGCACAGACAAATCTTGCTTAGCAGAAAAAAGGTTACAGCTAAGTTTACATCGTTACAACTGGTGCCGTACTCATTTTTTTGCTAAGTCGTGTTTTCTGCTAAACAGCTTAATGAAATAATAGACAGTTACAACCCATGAGATTAAGGTTAATACTGATACCTTCCCCTCAACCTACTTCAATCATTTTGAGAAGCTCTGTTTCTCCTTTGACGTCATCTTCCTCATCTCATCATCCTGATCTTGCCTTGTCTCATCTCTGTGACTGAAGTTAAAACAATGCACTTTCCATTCATGCCACTCATGATAATTCTATCATTGCTGTAATCTACCTTGTAATACAACACTTTAAGAGGAACCCATAATGCACTAGGAGAGACATTTGCAATCCAAGAATTCATTATACGCAGAAAGTAGACCAAGCTATGTATAGAGTACTGGATAGAAACTCAATTGTGTTATTTGAGTAGCTAAGTGGCCCAGGAAGACAAGACAATGTAGAGTTTCTGTGGTGCATGGTATAAGGTCCACTTCATGGTCATTTTGATAAACAAATTTGGTACTTTGAGGGCGGTTTTGGGTTACACACTTGAGGCGTTCTTATCTGAGTTGATATTGAAATAAAATTCCTGGAACTTGCCATGTTTCTGGTTCAACAACAACAGTGTACCAATACAGTCTTTAAAATGTATCCATTCTTTGTAAGTTTTCTTGATAATGTATGTAAGGCTCACAATCAAAGTATGCTTTGATTCATTTCTATCCAGAATTCACTTTAAGCATTTGAACAAAAGTTATTTTTTTTCTGCTGCACAATTTGCAATGTTGGCAATGAGAATATACCATGAACAAAATAAACTGAAAGAGTCTAGTCAATAGAACACTCAGTTGGTACTTCTTGTGTTTGTTTGTCTGTCATGTTAGCATTGATTGCCCCAAAAGCCCTTTTATTTTATAGTTACAATAGCAGGATTAAAGTAAATACTTCACTCCCTCTTTTTTGAAATTTGTACGATCTATTTCCTCTATCTCTTGGAATTTAATTTTTAAGGACAGATCAAGAAACATTCAAATATTATAGACTTTTATTAAACATATGGCTTGCCCATCTCTTTACTTCAAAATAGGTTTTCATAGCATGTAATATCCAATTATTCTTGTGGCTCTACCATTGTAAAGACTGGCCTGTGTCTGTACACTGTTTTCACCCACTGTCTAATCAACATGGGTAAGTGATTGTAGCTACTTAGCAAGTCAAGACAAGACAAGACTTTTAAAACCTAAACCATGTATAGTTTACAAAGTAAACATTCCACTTCCATGTCTTACATGGTTGTATGTTACATAGGACTGTTACAATGATCGTTCCCACTCATCAAAGAATAAAGAGACTCTCTCACTCTCTCTCACTCTCCTCGTTAGCAACAACCAGATTTTGTGTTTTGCACGTTTTTTTGCTGGCAACCCGATGGCATATAATTGGTGAACACAATGAATTGAATTACTTGTAACTTTGCTTTTGAAAGTGAGTGGTAACTAGATACCTGGTGGATGAGACATAGTCATTATTAGAGATGTGTGTGGGCGTATTGAAGCAAATCAAAAGAGCTTTTAGAACAGGATAGAAGCACTCTACATACACATAAATCGTTATTCTGCAACAATCTCATCTTACTTTTGTCTCCACTTCTTGACAGTTTTATTTTTATCTCTGTGAAGGACTGAAATTAAAACGGCCTCAAACTACTAACTGATATTAATGTGAACTGATTGAAATACATGAAATATGTAGTGATTTGCATTGGTCTGATGTTGTCTTGATTGAAACTGTTTTAAATGTCACACATCACAAAGCCTTCAAACACTGATGATGTTGTAGATGTGTCATCAAAAAACAAATGGAACAAATATTAGTGTGACTCTTTCACCTTTCTGTTTTTAACAGAGCGGAAGGATAAATCATCCTCATTCCCAAAACCCCCTGAGCCTGGCAATTTCTTAAATCGTAACTTTTTGAGTATTTTCATGGAGAACTTCTGGGTTCGGGACAAAAAAAGAGGCAAGAAGGTTTGAAGAAGTTATATGTAAATACCAAACCCACTTTAATTTTTGCTTTCTCCTGAAGACAATCAGAGTATACTGATTGAAATGTTGGGTTGTTACACCACCGGTCCTTGTCAGAACCACCAAACCAAAGAGAGGTTTCATGTACTGTAACTAAATTGTATCTCTACCATGTAAAGTTTTAAATCATACAAACCCACTTTAATAAGAAGCAAGAGTTTTTTCTTTAAATTAAAACAAAAAAAAACAGAAAAGAAAAGAAAAGAAAGAATTGATTTATCTGAAGCAGTCGTGCCATTTCAACCGATATATCAAACAGTTTGGCTCAGAAGTTTAGCATCCTCTCCTGATGTCCCCAAGGATGATATCATGTCTAGTGGTATTGTATGAAACACAATCACTGAATGTGTAACCTACAGTGTCCTACATGAACCCACAAAAACCTCATGATTAGAAAAACCTGCCTTGAGCGTTGTCACTCATACAAAGTGCAGTGAATCTTTCCTGACCGATGTTGGGTATTTTAGGTGTTATTTTGAAAGTAGAGATGTGAAATGATACATAAGTCTTTGGTCACAGATGGTACAGCTGGGGCTGAAATATGGAACTTAATTCAGTTGTTGATTCCTCGGGTTGTTTTAGATTTCTGTAACTCCTGTTGAATTGCCTCAGGGAGGCCATGTTACAATCTAAACTCTGGGTTTTAATATTTATTTATTTGTTAACTTTCCTGATGTTTTTATTTGGAAATATTGCTAGCATTAGTTCTTGTGGCGTTTGTCATTCCATTTTCATTTGTTCCAGCTAGATTCAAGGCTGTTTTTAGTCAACAGAAAGTGCAGCATATTCTGAATATTGTGAGTAAACTTAAAGCCCGGTTTTAATTGCCAGGGGGAAAAATATAGGGGGAAAAATATATCTTGAAAAAGACAGTTTAATGAAGTGACGAGGAAGGGACAAACACTCAGGCAAAGCTTACAAAAACTAAATGAATCCTAGAGAAACTTAGACGTAGCACATTCCCTTCCTCAATTCAGTGGAAAAAGATTGGGGTTTTTTTTCCCCGGAGATTGTAAAGTGTTTCAGTTGGTGTTCCCGTGGCATGATATACTGACATGTTGTTGACGTTGCAGTCCATTACTCAATAGAGCCATTGGCCATTCTTTTGTCCTCTTTGATGTCATTCCCAAAGCGTCTCTTTAAACCAAATACAGACTTGAAGGAAAAACTCTTTCAATTTCAGTATAATTTCTGGGAAAAAAAGAAATGGTTCTAGGGTAGATTTTTTTTACCGTGTGAATAACAATTTCAATTGAATTATTACAAGCAGGCGCATAATTGAGTAACAATTTTGTCCAGGCTTCTTTCTTCATGGGAAAGCGTTTAGTGTAGGTCAGGGACTCTTTTCATTGGCATTGATGTGGTCAAAACTGATGGAGAACTTAATGCTTATGTTGAACTAATTCAAACTGAAGAATATGACGCACATTTACTTAAAATAGGAGTAGCCATTAGTCAAAATACACACATTTATGGAAGTAGTGGTTTTTTCAGTTGGGTTTCAATGTAATCTGAAAGATTAATTAGTGGTGGTATATTGAGTAATTCACACAACAAGCAGACTGTAGCATTTTCCCTATAGACCTGCTAAGAATAAGGTTAAGTGAAAGCCCCAGGCAAGTGTCCTCAATGGCATTTGTTCCTCACCACTAATTAGATTCTTCAAGATGTAATTCAAGATAGTTTCTGAAGTGAGGTGCTCTGGAGACTTTGGGGATGGCCAAGTGATCGGTAATTTGCAGTTGGGCGTGCTCCTTGAGTGAAATGGCTATGCATTTGGCAAAATGGAATAGAAGTAATGAAGCCACATGTGACCGTTTTCACAAAGCGACAATTCTGTTTAGCTACTGCAGCTAAACTTCATGTTTGGAGAAATCAGCGCTTGAAATTAAACTATTTTTGAAATCATTGTTTCGCAGACTATTTGCCATTTAAACTTTTACATTTTACCAACCATGAAAGTGGAGATGTTAAATCATACAAATCTGTTATTATATTTATCATAGTAAGTTTAATTAATGAGTAATTTACTAAGTAGGATTTGAAACTTTGCATGGTGGAAATACGATATGGAAAGGTTTGCGGAGTCCTGAAGATGATCAGAGCATACTGATCGAAACGTCGAATTGAAACCATTGGTTCTTTTCAGAACCACCCCAACTCATTTAGAGATAGTCATTACATGGTGTTACCGCAAACCTTTCCATAGAGTAATTTACTGTTTACTACAATTATCTCTTTGTCACAAATGAGGGCAGTGTGGATGGTCGTATAAAAACCAATACGATTGTCTCTTTGTGAAAATGTAAAAAGGCTGAGCCCTCATTTTTGGCACTGAATGTACAAATTGTTAAATCGAAGATTGGCTGTTCTTGGAAAATCAATACTGTAAATCTGGTGATGTTATTATTGTGCTAATTCGTGTAGTGACAAAACTATGGTCTTTTATGACTTGAAACCTATGGGGAAAATGTTGATATCAATGATAACATCAAAAATGTGTAAGAACACTGATTTGCCAAAATGTGTGATTTTTCAATGAATTTGTAGTTTGTGAAAATGGTGATGAATTACTCATACACTGCTGCTGCATTTGGTATTAGAGATTGGCCACAAACTACTTACATCAAAGTCTGCGGTAGCGTCCCTGGCATAGGATCTATATGTATCAGCAGGAACACACATCTGAATTCTTAGAAAATGTTATAATTATAAAAAGTGTTTTCATTAAAAATGTTCATTAACAAAAAGGATATGATTGTAGTTGTAAGAGCTTTTCATCTTGGTGGGACTAATTGTAGGTTTTCTTATGTTAAGACTTCACCTAATCTAAGAACGAATAGCTGCTAAAATGTGCTTGTCTCCACCCTGAGTTGAATGAGCTTAACAACAGGTCTCTTAGGTAAAATATTCAATATGGGTGTAGTCACCATGTGCATCTTGCAGGTGGTGAGGGAATTGCTCAGTTTTTCTAATAGCTGTTAAAGGCCCTTTTTGGGGGGGGTAGCTTTCAGAGAAGCAGGTGCTTTTGTCAAGCCTACTGTATTCATTAGGTTGAGTAGGTCACTGGTCCTCTGCAATAGAAGAAATTGACTGCCATGTCTTCATTTGAGACTGATACGACAGCTGGTTCTACAAAACACTTGATTGCAGAAATTATTCTCTCTTTTTTTGCTAGCCCCTGGCATGAAATATTTCCAACATTTTGCAACAGCCAGTTATTATTTTATGATAAATATTGAATAAATGACTGTCAATGTTTGTTTTACCTCGGCAATATATCTATATCCATTTTGTTTAAGTCAAAATTTCAATGAAGAAATGCAGTCCATAGAGATTTCCATAAATCCAGGTTCGAAAAATTACTCACACTCACAGTACAAATTTCTGAGATTATTGGAATTGCAGGCTTCTCCAATAAATCAATTTCAAATTTGTTGACACAAACTACGTGTTCCTGCTTGTCACCTCAACACCTAGTGTTGTTATTGGAGTATTTTATGACACAATTTCTCTCTACAGAACCCAGCTACATGCTTTAAATTGTCCAATAAGCTCTGCTCAGCATAAATCCATGCTGCTCCCTAAAAATATAACAACACTTAAATAAGCACACAGAAAATAAACCCTGAGAGGAAAAAACCCATAGAAATGAATTCCAGAAGAGATTGAGATTGAAGTGAACATTGTCAAGGGGACTAGATGAACATTTCAATCAAAGCTAGCCAGATATTCTAAATGACCGAGGGGAGTTCAGCAAGTAGATTTCGTTTTACATAACTTACACAAACTGTCTCGTATCTGCATTAATTTCTTTCCTCAAGCACATCTCTTGGTTTAACTTGCGTCAGTTTCATGGACATGTATTATTCAAACTTAAAACTGAAAAATTGCTGTTATCTTAGCGGCTTAATGTCCGTCTAATTTTAGAGTTTGTAGACTTAAGGGCTTTTAACAGTGACAAAAGCTGCACAATTTCCTATGTGTATTTCAAAGTTATAATTGACATTGAGAACAAATGTATCTGCATCTTACCACCCAAGTGCTGAAAATGTTTGTTCCGTACCACTTTGTAATTAGTATTTACTAGGTATCTCATTAGGAATGATAGTTCAAAAGCTTTTTACATGTGAACAATATTAAAGACTTGAGATTTTTATTATGTTGATGGGTCAGAAAGAATCTTAAAAAAAACTCAAAGAGAGAACAATTTTATGACTAAAAGATAATGCTAAATGCTACCAAAAATCGTATAACCATGTAATTTTTGTAATATCAAGTTATAAAATGAAAAGTTTGGGTTTTTAAAAATGTATTTGTTGATAATCATTTTAAGGCTGAATCCAATATTTTACAAAAAATTGATTTGAGCATCTTGTACAACAAAACCTGACGATAACTAAGATAGTGGACCTGAGGTGATATGAGGGATTATTACCAAGACATTGTATCTGACAATTACAAGATACACTCACATCTTGATAACTCAGAACGCTACAATTCAACTGAATTCATGACTTTCAGTAATAATGATAAGAAGATTGTGTAGTCCAAGATTTTAGGTTTGTTTTCTTATTGTTGAAGCACATCTCGTTGATATCCTGAAACCTCACCCCGCAGCTCTTCAATCAGCAACATTTCATTCAATATGAGACAAGCAAACCTGTTCATCTTTGCCTGAGACTACATTGATCTCAAGAGATAAATTACTTGGACAGTTGATGTTGCCAGCTTTTCGCTCAGCAAGGTTTCAATTGTAGTGAAATAAACCAGGGACTAGTGTGGCATGAAAAGCAATTTCAGGTTGGCAAAATTTACACTGCTACATTTACCTTGCCAAAGGTATGGGTGTACAGCAAGCACAGGATTTCATTGGAAATGAACGACCGAAGTAAATAAGAAATTACTGGACAGATCTTTTTTTTATGTTTGGAAAATTTGTTATGACGCGGTTCTGCAATTTATTCACTGCAAGTTTATCATAAGTAAATCATAATTTTTAAGGAAAACAGACCGTGGAATATTTCTTCCCAATAGCTCAAACTCTCAGATTGTTTTTTTTTTGAAGAAGAGTTAGTTTTCCAAATGATGAAATCAGTTTTTACTTTCACATTCCTTTAAGGTTGGTAAAGGAAACACTTACTTGGAGATCTGTTGTCAACTTTCAGGAAACCTACAGCCTTATGCAACCAAATGAAAATATAAAACAAAATCTTCCTTGTTTTATCAAACATGTCGGCTACTATTTTGATTGTTTAAATCACTTGTAAATTTTACTACATATTTCACAAAACTAAAAGATAAGTTTGTTACATTTAGGGAAACTATAAAATAAAACCCATTCAATTTGATAAAACTATCACTTCTGAAGACAGAATTTACTCTCACTTTAATTCCTATGGAGACGCAGGTGTACTACCAGGCTATAATGGTTTACATCATAGCAATATGGAATGATTACATTGCAATAATTGCTGACTTAATGACCGTGCACTCAGCCTTAAGTATTATCAGTGACCTTGATGAGCTTGACACCGGTTGTTGATTTGTATGTTACTATGGTAATGAGATACATCACTTTGGCAACACACCTGTTGACAAATAATTAGAAAACTCAATAGGCCATAGTGTCCCAATGTGCATGATTGGTGAGCAAAGAATTATGGGTGAAATCCGAGTCCAAGCAACATTGGCAACCATTATGGCGGGCTGATTTCGAAGCAGTGCGTTACACAACTATAAAACCTGACATACAGTTACATGTAAACTACAGCATGGCATCCATCTTGGCAGCTTGAGTATATTTTGTAACTGTACGTGGTTTCTCAAGATGCATTGCGGTATATTTTTTAAATGGCGCTTGTACATATGGGCTATTACAAGATTAGATTAGAAAATGATTCAAGTTGAAGATTTCACTTGTGTTTAGTGAAGTACAAAGCAATAAATTTAGAGGGTTTTTTTTCTTTATTTACAAATGGTGGCAAATTTAAAGAATTATGAAAACAGCAATAGAATGAGTAACATTTGTTTGTTTTAGTGCAATTCTGAATTGACAACCAAGATATTCTGAAATGTTTCTAGTCTTCTTGTTGATTTGATGATTATTATAATTGCTTCTAGTTTACCAGCATTCTGAACTTTGAATGCCATGTCTGGTCTGTCCATATATCCACAGCTGCTCATGTCAAACTAGGAGTCTGACTGACTTAAAGGCTGGACTACTGACAGGTTTTCAGGAGGAGCTAGTCAAGGCTAGGGTCCCTCAGGCCTTCCATACCATTCCCTATAAGATCTCTGTCTCTCTGTCTCCCCAAGTGTAAATCATTCTTATTTGCATTATGGATTGTTTCTTGCCAATGTCCTGTTAATAAAGGGAAAGAGTGCAGTGCCTTTAAAGACAGGAAAACCATCCCAAAACCTTGCTTTAACCTTACTTTTTTACACAGATAATTTTTTAACATTTAGTTCTGATGAGAATAAAAAGACACTAGACAGCACTGGCTGTATTTTAACTTCATCTGGCTTTTGTTGATTTGTTTTTTCCTTGGTTCCAAATTTTCAAAGGCATAGGCCTCTGCCGGTCTACCCTGTGATTGTGTAGTTGAACAAGATATTTAATTTGAAAATGCTAAAAGTGTTCCCTTCATTCCATTTTGTTTATTAGGAAAGTAATTTAAACACTGTACAACTTGTTAATGTTAGTCCATTTTTGTTTTTGTTTGTCCGGGCATACCTACTATAAGCTTTGGCTTTTCTGGCTATGCCGCCATTACCAATTATCCTCTTACTGTTCTTTTTATAGTTATGACAATTTTGTTTTTCTTGAAATGAACAAAATTGGGATATAGAAGGTGGAACTCCTTACCCAATCTCTATTGATTCAGTGCAAATCATGAATATAAAATTCTGACCTCTGAATCTGATAACTCATCCGCCAGGTCCTATGATTGATGTCCCTGCCCTCTATTCCTTACCGTCATTTGTAAAATCACTGGCAATACAAGGACTCTATCGGATATGCAAGTACGACTGAATTCAGAATCTATTGATTTTACCGTTATATTAGGACGCCATGATGCACAGGTTGTTGTTTTTTGACGGCAGTTGGAGTCAAATCGTGTTTATCTTGACCACAGTCTTAGGGCTTGAAAGAGAAGCGCCTTGTTCTGCTCTAATAAAAGTGAATTTGCCTTAACTTTTAAAGAAGGATTCAATTTTGGTTGTGGTCATGTCAAGCAGCCTACTTAGTGTTCTCTGATTCCTTTTGGGTTAGGGTTAAATTTATCCTTGGATGGATAATATATCCATTTATTAAGGTGCTAGGGTTAGGAGCACTGTATATTAGCCTTCAGTAAGGTTTATATCATTGTTTTGCAGGACCGTCAGATTGCACTTGAGTATTCAGTTTCTTCGCTCTGTGGAAGTCTAATTGTACACAGCTCTACTGGTTGTTATCATATGTTACATATGTTTATTTTTATGTTGAATAATAGAAAGTGGAAAAGAGTTTTTTAGGTGACATCTTGCCTATGAAATTGTTTAGAGTTTGTAGTTTGGTTTGTGGTTTGGATTTTTTTCTTTTCTTCTTTTAGCAAATACGAATTACTCTTTTCTATGTCATTTCCACATACCGGACCTTCAAATATTTGCGATGAATCTTAATAAAAGATTTTCTTTTGTTGTCTTTTTGTTGTTTCATGCATGCAGGGACTGTCGTTCAACCAATCTACTGGGAGCGTATAAAGAATCTCATTCTGATGATATCACTCAGGTAAATATCTGCTTTAAATATATTCAAAAATATTTGGAAAAGATAAAAGAAACATTTAAGTATCCAGACTCTTGTTTCATTATAGGTATTTTACATGATTGTTTTTAGGAAAAGAATATTTATTTCTGTTCTCTAGTTTTTAATCAAAACACCAACCAATAAACTTGTGAAAAGGTGGTTCTGTTTTTGTGAGAACAACCATCAAACAGTTTTGTTTTTTCAGGAATTTTTTTGCCATCAACATCAGGACAATTTTGATCATGGCAATCAAGAAGATGGAAACTAATGATTTCATTCCATAATTTCTTGAGATAAATTTAGTTTTAAAAACACTGATAATAAATAATGTAATTCTTGACGGACTAAACACTTAAAGGGTCTGTATACATTTGGTAAGGACTCTGAAAATTAATGGCAATAAAAACTTACTTGGTAAGAAGTACAGCAGCTTTGGATAGTATAATGCATTTTTAGAAACTTTTCACTTCAAAGTACTGCGGTTAAGGAAAAAGATATAATTTTTTAACCCCAAAAATTTGAATCTGAGAAGCGTTACTGCAGTAACGTTTCTCAGATTGTGTATTCCAATTGCAGATTATTCATCCTGAGTGGACAAACCGCTTAAGATTTTCATCAATATCTCAAAAACACTTCCACCTTTTGAAATGAAATTTTCACAGGTTAGTTTTATGGTATATATCTAAAACTATAGAGGATTGAAACAAACAGTTGGTTCTTCACTAAACGTATACAATCCCTTTAAAGGTTTTAGTAAAGCTACCATCTTCACTTGTCAGTATTCTACTTATTTTCAAGGTCCTCTCATTATGTGGCACTTTGGCATTCAATGCTTTTACTTTGGGTTCCTCTTTAGAATCGGTGTGAAACTGAGACTTGTGAGTCTTCCAATTTATTTATTTGACTATTGCTATGGTATAAAATAAAATAGAAGTTGCCATTGCTAGGCTGTTGGTAAGTGCAACATGTCAGTAGAGTATTGACATAGTAAATGATATTTACATTTCAGGAGATTGGTAGTATGTTTCGAAGTGTTAGACTGAATATGTAGTTATTAAGAAACCCTCATGGGGCTGGAGCTCCTAATGGTTGCCTAGTAATACCATAGTCCTTTCTCCCTCTGGGTGATATTGAGAGTGTAAGGAGCAATTAAGGATCATAGACACATTTGTAGTCACAGTCAGTCCAGATGAAAAGATTTGCCGGCAGATGAATAAGAAGAACGAATAATGAGTTTCATGCTTATAGTTCACTCTATTCATTAGAAATACATTAAAATCATCTGATCATGAGGAGTATCTAGCATGTTACTCGGCTCCACTAATGTTTTTGTGAACAGATGAACATCTTTATTTATCAAAACAAAGTATCTGCAGGGAATTATTGACTTATACCTTGGTCACATCAGACACACACTCATTGAGGAAACTGTCTTCTCAAGTAACATTTCTATTCAAATGAGTAGCTTAAAGGCACTGGACACGTTTGGCAATTACTCAAAATAGATATTAGCATAAAAACTTACTTGGTAACGAGCAACGGAGAGCTGTTGATAGTATAAAACATTGTGAGAAATGACTCCCTCTGAAGTAACGTAGTTTTCTCACTAAAATATTTGAATCTGAGATAGACTTCAGGCCTGAAGCCTTTTTCAGGCATCTGAAAGCACACAAATTTGTACAACAAGGGTGGTTTTTTTTCCCATTATTTTCTTGCAACTTTGATGACCAATTGAGCCCAAATTTTCACATGTTTGTCATTTATGCATATGTTGGGATAGGCCAAGTGAGAACACTGGTCTTTGACAATTACCAAACGAATCCAGTGCCTTTAATGTTATGCAAAAAAGCTCTTTTTCAAAACACTTTTTGCTTTGAAGGGTGTTATTTGTATACGATACAGTAGCATTTCCTCAAGAAGGTTGTGGGGAATTGTATAACTGCAAACAAAAAGTGAAATTTATACTTTGATTAAATGGACCATCTTTTCAGTTATTTAATCCTGTATGGTGTGTGGACCTCTCCTTGGGTTCATGACTGTTCATTAGACTTATGAATATTCATTGCTTCTTGGCAGTTTTCTGTATTAATGTTATTTTCTTGTTTCTTCTTCTCATAGCAAAACCCATATGTCATTCAACAGGTATATTAATGTATAGATGTCATTCACACTGGTCATCACTGCATGTTTTGTGCATGAATTAGGATTCCTTTGTAGCCAACTGTGAATTGATTGTACTCACCTGTGAATTTTGTCAATTAAAGTAATACATTCATTGATCCAGTTGGAAGTTTCATTCTTCAGGAAGCATGTTCAAGTTTTTTGTGTAAAGATCACTTTCGTTAGTCTATAAGAACATAAATTAGAAAATTTATAAGAAACGCTAGGGCTGATTTCACTATAAGGTCAGTGATTTGTATTTGACATCACACTTTGCTTAGCAATTCAGAATACTTTGCAGGAAGATCAATCTTTGCTCTTATTGAAATCAAGCCCTGGTCTTATTCAAAGGTCGATGATGTTACTAGTTTGTGTGGTTTAGACTGTAACTCCAGCAAGGTCTTAGTCTTGGTGCAAGACGTTGTTGTTCATTATTATGCAACTATCAGGATCACGCAACTATCGCGACGTGTATACTGTTGTTAATTGAGCGCATGTAGGCCCTATGGTTTTATGGTTTTACTAACTCAACAAGAACGTCTTGCACCAAGACTAGCAAGGTCTAGGCTTTGTCCAGTAACATTCACTCTTTTATTAAAATCAAGATTAACAAATCATGTGTCATTGAATAATTAATTATCCTTTCCAAAATTAATGATAGCATCATTGACTTAAAAATATATGTATTATTGTTTTGTGACCTGATGCTGACAACTAAATTATTTGAACATGATGCCTCCTTCATTGGTTTCAACACTTAGCTGCCAGAATTCAATGTTGAGTTGTTGTGCAGGATAATGTGTGATATGTCTTATATTGATGCACATTATTCATGATCGAAAACACTGGCTGCATCCCAAAAGGGTTTTAAATCTAGCTGCTTAAAGGGCAGCTTTGCCTTTGGAATACTGTCTGTAAATACATCCACACTTTACATCAAGTTGCTTTAAATCTAGCTGCTTAAAGGGCAGCTTTGCCTTTGGAATACTGTCTGTAAATACATCCACACTTTACATCAAGTTGCTTTAAATCTAGCTGCTTAAAGGACAGCTTTGTCTTCGAGAAAGACTCTACTAGTGTGGAATCTACAGACCACTAACCATTTGTTGCATTTATACCATCAGCCTTTTGGGTTGGTAAGCAGTTTGCAACAGCTAATTTTATTTTCTCAAGTTATAATTTAGTAACATTTTCTCAGAGGAAAAACATTTACAGCTATGTGACTTTTAAATTGTTGTTTCAAAAACCTCTTGTAGTTGAGTTTTGACAGGTAAATTTTTAGTGCAGTTTTTAAAAACCCTGATTTATTGAAGAATTAACAGTAATTGTTGAATTTACACCATGGGAAGAAGCGTTGGTCCTCATTAAGATTTAAGAGATATTGGTTTATAGAAGATTTGATATAGCACTCACACAGATCCTTGCCATTTGGTTGGTGGAACAAGCCTCATGTGTTGTCCTTTATTTTGCCATGTATACTGCCGCAAGGCTCCAAAATTTTATTTAGGTGTCCTTTTGGATAATTATAGATGCTTCGCAGCATTATAGGATGCTTCGCAGCATTTTGTTTCCAAAATAATTGTTCCACGCCCTTTTGTGCAAATGAGGCAAGGTGGTGTCGCGGTGGACAAGGTTGGTGGTACATGGATTCAACCATGTTGTTTAGAAGGTGGGGTTTTTTCAGAGTGTGGGCTGGGCGAGTTTCCTTGTCTATTTTGTGTTTATTGTGGGGAAACAAAATGACAGGAATCTATGTGTGTGTTATATAAAACAAATATTGAATGCATTTCGTTGGTGCATTGTCGCAGAATGTAATCACTCAGTGAAATCTGGCTTTTCCATTTGCCTCGTAAAATAGAATAATCCAGATTTCACCTGGTGATTATATTCTGCCATACTGCACTCATATGCATCCAATATTTGTATAATATAAACCAATGCATTGCAATGCTGTACGTTCCCTTTGATACAAGATGAGATGGTAGACATGAATCCTGTACATTGTAGACTGATTGTTTGTCTTAAGAGTGTCCTACTGTAGACAAAGAAAGATGTCAACACTGTAGCAAACTTATCTCATAAGGGGGCGGTGGTTTTGTCAATGTGATGTGAGAGAAAGATTTGATGATGAAGAATCTAATATTATCATCTGATGGCGCCATATAGGGAAGGTCGTCTCTACTTTCTTACATGTGTCGCTGATAACATCGTACTCTTGTCTCCAATGTGTAAAAAAATGCCATTTCTTCAATCATTTTGTTTTATTTGCCACTGAAATTTAATTGATGTTTTTTCAATGTATTATTTTATTTATGTTATAGTATGAGAAAATTCAGTTTTTTATATTATTTTAGCATGATTTTGTAAATATTCTTTCCTCTATTTTGGGATAGTTTTTTTCTTTTTTAACAAACAGATTTATCTAGGGATTTAGTTTTCTTCAGGGGCAAGATTTGTATCATGAGAGACAAGGGACAGACTTTAACATTGAATTCTTAATATCAATACAGATTTAAAATAACAAAAGAAGATTCTAATTTTGATATAATGGCAATAATCTGCAGCTTGTCATGACAGTCAGTTAGGACCCAGAACTTCTCAAAATTTGTTATTTTTGTGGACAAAACGTTTGTAGCTGTAAGCAAGTCAATGCAACTTTGAAACAACTGTTTGATCTGTTTAATCTGGATGTATTTTAGGTCAAGTTTCATCCTACAAAGCCAGCGAGTCTAGCAACAGGGTCCACAGATGGTTTAGTTTGTGTCTTTGACATCAGTCAGAGCAGTGAAGAGGATGCCTTAGTGACGACACTAAACTCAGAGTCATCAGTGGTGAGTAAATCACATACAAACAGACCTGATGAAGAGGAGGATTGCTTGAAACCTACTGGAACATAGAGTTACCAAGCATCATATTCTTTCTCATTTAATCTGATTGCTGATTTTCATTTTACCCTCAGAAAACCAGGAAAATTAATACTAAAGTTAGTTGTTCCATATCATCACCGACGCCACGAAGTAGCACACAGTGTACAAAACCACTTTTTTTCAGATTTCAGTTTTTTACATATTTAAACAATGTTAACCGAGGCCTACAACTTCATGAAGTTTCAACGCTTCATTAGCTTTACTTTTTTAATTACGGTAATGAGGGTTTGCAACTTTGCACCGAACCTGACATTTTTTGACGCCACGAAGTAGCACTGAGATTCAATTTACCGTAGAAACACACGGCGCGCACACACTTCAAAAGTGGAAAAAGCGTTTTCAAGAAGTAGCACTGCAATCTTGTGTGTAGCGCGCGTGACCTAGATTATCTAGGTCACAAACACGCATAGTAATACATGGCAGTGCTACTTCGTGAAAACGAAAAAGGGCCCTTTTTCGTTAATTTCCGGCATCACAAAGTAGCACGCAGTTTTTTACTTTATTGCTTCTTAATTTAGGACAAAAAACATTAAAAAGCACCGTATATATGAAGTTCAATGCATCAAGTCTCCACTGTTGAAAACTAGTTGAAAATACCCTGAAATTTTGTAGGAAAGCTTGATGATTTTAAAAAGCGTTCAACTTTAAACGCCGTTTTCTCAGAATGTTACTTTTTACTGGTATCTACCTCTGTGCTACTTCATGGCGTCGGTGACGATATGTAACTGATGTACATGAAACATAATTATACATGTAGTGACAGTTCAATTGTGACATTCTCATGTTAACTTATTCAATTTTTCTGTAAATTATTCTTTATTTTCACTTGTACATTTCTGTTAAGTTCTGTCACAAAGTCCTATCGTGTAATGGCCTGGCCTATTACATAGCTTAATGTTGTACTTCATGATATGGTTTTGCAATGTCCAACCTTATTTGGAAGTCCTTTCTTTTGAATGACAGAATGGTTTCCTTTTTCACATACTTGGAGAATGTGATGTTGTGTCTTGCCTTATTTGTTTTATGTCAATGAAACCTTTAGAAGGTTTCACCATATCTTGCAAGGTGCTGTATTCAGCATACAGTCTCATTTATACTGCATTAACAGTATTGTATGTATTTCTTGCAATATTACTTTATAATTTCTGTGATGTATTTTCATCAAAGCTTTGGTGTACCCTTTCAACCTTTACAGGAGATTGTTTTGGGGGAACAAACATTTCCTATGAGTTTATAAAAATATCTGGGTGCCAGGCTGCTAGTGTCTCGCGAAACTTGAGATGTGATAAGTGATTTCTTGTTTAATTCAGAGTCGGATCGGTTGGTGTGGTTCCAACAGTGAGTATCTCTACTGCTTGACACACACTGAGACTATTCTAATATGGGATGCGGTAGAGGTAAGAATCTATGGCACTTTTAATTTCAAATTTGGTATAAATATCAAATTGTAAAAATATGACGATCTTTGTTATCCTGGAGAATTAATATTGTTTTATACAATTGTTGTTTTTATTGTACCAGAGCACTGACAGTTTATACATAAAGACACACCTAAACCAATAAATATCATTATAACTCAAAGACAGCATTATCTCGTATGGCCAACTAAAAATACAATGAACAAACAAGAGCAGGGTATTAATGGCTACAAGACACACACATATTAATGCACCCACACTCACACCAAAAGAAATAGCTCATGGTTTGAATTTGATCAGAGAGTCTTCATTAAAGATATTTCTGATGAGGCACATGAGATCATTTATTATTAGTAAGCATACATCCATGACACCTAACTCATTAAGTACACCTATACTTAATTTAATACAAACACCTTGTAACAATGGCTTCACACTCCTTAGAGTGGGGAAGCAATTATTGGGTGGGTTTTTCATTCAAGGACCCTCTCACCACTGGGTTGCTTTTCCTAGAAATGTTTAGAGGTAATATTTTGCTTTAATGGGTTCTAGGATTTTGAACTAGGACTCTAATAATGCACGTCTTTCTTCACCTTCTGAGTCTTCAGATCAAATCATTTTCATGTCTAGAAGGTAGACTGCTTAGAAGAATCAATCAAGACTTGACTACACTGAAGCGTCGGACATCATTATTTTCCAGAACATTTTCCAGACCTATCATCTTTTTGTCTCTTCTTCTCCCTTCTTTTCTCTCATGCAGTCCTCCGTTCTCACAAGATTTGATGACGTCAGAGAAAAACTTGCCGTAAGTGTTCATTTTGTTTGTTTATATAGACTGTGCAAGTCTCGCGCGTATCGGAACGAGAAAACATGTCAAGAAAGAACATTTTTTTCTCTGAAATCAAATCTTTGTTTTAAATTATATTCAATGATAAATAATCTGAACAACAAAAATACTCATTACATGTTTATAAAATTAGTTTTAGTTTTTATAATAAATACACAAATAATGTGTTAATTATTATTGAAGCAAAATTAAAACTCTAGGACGAGGATGCTTACTTGATCTTAACTTTTCAGAAACCACTTACGTGGATTCGCGATGGTCACACAGGCGTAAAATTAACGCTTGACGCAGTTTATGAAGGACGCTGAAGCCTCAACAACCATAGACTGCTATAAAAAGTCTTCGCGTTTTAATTACAGCATCTGGCAATTATCATTGCGCATCCAAAACAAGCATTTACATAAGTTTGGTGATCGGAGGTGAGCACAAAATTCTTAATTCTCAGGTTTTTTTGTTATATTGTTGAATTGACTTTACTTTCATATTTTTTATCACTAAGTATTACATTCCCAACAACATATATATTTTTCATGGACATAAAACACGCTAAACTAAAATAATTGACAAAACAAAATCGTGCCCACGTAAATCTCTATATGGTTGGGACCACACTGGTCCTGGAAGTTCAAATATGCGCAAGACTTGCACAGTCTATTGGCAAAAACGTTTCCTTTATTTGTTATGTGTATTACTGTCTGGGGACCCATGTAAAATGGATTACCTTGTGGATTAATCATGATTTGTCTATGTAATTTCTAGGAGGGGATTAATGCAAAGGGGATTACCTTGTGGATTAATCATGATTTGTCTATGTATTTTCTAGGAGGGGACTAATGCAAAGGGGATTACCTTGTGGATTAATCATGATTCGTCTATGTATTTTCTAGGAGGATTAATCATGATTTGTCTATGTATTTTCTAGGAGCAGAGATCAATGCAAAGTGGATTACCTTGTGGATTAATCATGATTTGTCTATGTATTTTCTAGGAGGGGACTAATGCAAAGGGGATTACCTTGTGGATTAATCATGATTCGTCTATGTATTTTCTAGGAGGATTAATCATGATTTGTCTATGTATTTTTTAGGAGCAGGATCAATGCAAAGTGGATTACCTTGTGGATTGTTTTTATCATTCACCTCTCAAGTCCCTGGTTGTGGTTGGAGGATCATTCACGTAAGCTAATTCAATTCATTCTGTTTTACTTTCCAAACCTTTGCCTGTGATTACAACTTATGGTTTATTAGCAATTTTGAAGCTGTTTACTCTGTCATTAAAAAGGTTCAAAATGATGGATGACACTCAAGACAGACAGAAAATTATTGTAATGCGAAGGTGCATAGCATGGGATTGTCATAAATCTTTACTGTCTCTCACTGTCAAATCCAACCAGTAAGCTTGCCATGTCTTATCTTTAAATTACTTTATTCATGGATTCTCTACACTTCCTTCATTGCCTTGGTTATTGCTTTTGTGTTGCTTTAATGTGTCCCATAGACTTCTAATGGAAGTGTCATTTACAAAATGAAAGTAATCCTGTATCCTAAAAGATGAAAGTCTATGTCTTTGGTTTGTTAACAGTGGTGATCTGAACCTATTGACTGTTGGTAGAGAGAGAGTTCATAAAGTGCGTTCATTGCCAACGGCCCACTCTGGAGTTATTAGATGCCTGCACTGGGACAATCAGGTGAATTTCTTTTCTCCAAAAATTTGCATTTTCTTTATTTGACCATTTTCTTTTTTATTTTGTCCCCAAATAAAGCCAAATTGGTGTTAAAAATGGAATGCTAATGAGCCGGCTGTTCAGCATTTATGTTTAAAAAATTATTTAGAATTATTTACAGAAATACTGAGAAAAGCCGAGACAGGAGACAAAATTGTTAGTATAAGACACATTTATAAGTACATATAGAGTCTGGAGAGAAGACTCCATGCTGACACTCTAGGTTCATTGTTTGTATGTCCACTCTTCTTACTCTTGTCTCTAACCTTTGAATTCCTTATATAACAATCATCATAATTTTTATTAAAGTCGGAGAGTCTGATCACAGGAGGAGAAGACTCCATGCTGACAATTTGGCCTGGTAAGGAACCACGTCCCCGCCCTACATCAAATGACTCCTCAGCAACGACCCCCACCCCTGCAACCACACCCACAAATCCACCAAGAACGAGACGGGCAGAGAAGAGAGGAGCAAATGCAGGGGTAAGTGGGAATAAGATTGCTGTATGTTCTTAAACATCTGTTGATTGTGTTTGTATTAAGGCCTTTAATTCATGGTTTAAGAATCAAAAACCTTTATAAAACACTTAATTGAAATTTTAATTGAATACTTTGTTCATCTACATTTTAGGATGACCACGCAGAAGTGACCAAACGGATGCAGAGAATGAAAGTCAACCACACCCGGTCAGCTACCGTCAAATGACTACCAGAGAGAATAGAGCACTACGAACTATGTACGCTGCTCTCATAAGAGATATAGACTCTTGGAATTGACTTTAACTTTCAACAAACTGTCAGAAGCAGTGGTCAGCTACCATCAAAGGCCTACCAGTAAGCATGGGTAGAAAACGCCTACCAGTATGAGTAGAAACAATGTATGCTGCTCTGATAAGAGACATGAATCTTATATTATCATCGTTCATCGTCAAATAATCTGTATTGTAAATCTTTGGATTTTTCATCTGCTTCGTTATATGAGGCTTGAGTAACTTCCAAAGTTCTTTTCTGCGTCTGGACCTATTGCCCAACATTGATGTGCACCAACATGCAATGTCACCACTAGAGGGCAGCCTTCATGTGGACCAGCATAGTTGAACAAAGACATATATTGGATCGAGTTACTCCAGTCTCTTGGTTGTCAGCGTTGATTGAAGGAAGTATCTGGCTCCATAGTCTGACTGCAGTATTTAAGTCCATTTAAACTCTTATGCGTTAACTACAGTGTTGCTGCTGGGATTTTGGTTATTTGAATTTTAAGGATATCACTTTTATACTTCTCTTTCACTTGATTATTGGGTTTAGATCATGTACAGAAAATTGTATTCTTTGAACTTTTTGTAATTATTTTTGTTAATATTTTTTGTGAAATTGTTTTGAGAAAAAGTCAAATTTATAATAAGTTGGTTATGTAATCTTTTCCCACTCTTTCCTGATCACTTACTCTGGAGAACAGGTTTTCTTGTTTTTCAAAAGAATCTGACTTTGTTAGTGCAACAAGCGCTTTCCACAAAAATTTAAGATTTCTAGTCTGACAAATCATTCAAAATGATTATTATATTTAAACATATTTTTGATATAGTCCAGTGTAATCTTGTGTCTGTAAAGGAATACAGTGAAATTTTCAACAGGCTTTCAAATTAAGTGCTATCAAACCAGTGGGCTTTGTGTACAAAACTTTATTAGTGAAATGCACTATATGTTTAAGCACTATGCAAACAATGTCATATTTATATTATTACAAGCATGCACAGTTTGTAATGGTAGAGGGCGATATTCAATATTATCAGTAATATTCATTTGGAACAGAACAGCATTTTTGTCAAAAGGAAGGAATGGTATAGACTCTTTGTATATTGCATAAGAAGCTCTTACAGTACCTTCACTGAGATCAAAGGAAGAACTATCATTGGCCAAGAGGTTTGCGTGGCACATTGACATCTAAGATGGCGACCAATGCCAGGGGTCAATGGACTTTCTTTATGGTACAATGCAGCCATCTTGTTTTCCATATTTCAAATCAAAGTAACCAAGTCGAGGTTGGAAGGAACTAAAAGTCTGTTCCTTCTTTGTGCAGCAAGACTCAAACTGCATGACTGTTATAGCTCGTAGGGACCAGACAAATATGGTGTACCAGATTATCAAATCAGATTTGGCTTTAGAAACATCTCAATCTGATATCGTTTCATTTTGTTGAAAAGTTAAAATATTTTGTTGGAATTAAAGTGTTTCATTAAACCACGGTGAAAAGTATCATGAGGAGAATGTCACTTAAATCTAGTAATTTTGATGACAAGTTGTTATGAAACATTCACAGGTTCGATAACAAGAATTTTTTTCAACTGTTAAATGAAAGTATCATTTTTTCCGTTCCCTTCAGCCATCTAGAAGTATATTAAACTGAATATGTCACGTCTTTCACTCTGCTTCTCAGAAATATTGCAGTATTTTAAGTCGGTGTTCACTTTGGTAAACAGTTCTCAAAGTTTATCCATATACTTTAAGAATTAATAGACTATGTGATAACTATTCAGATGTTTCATTAACCCAATATTGAAAAAATTATATGTAGTAAAGATGTGTCATTTTGGTAAAATCTTAACACAGTTTTCAAACTGAATAATAAATCTGATCGAAATAATGCAGAAGACAATTAATTGAAAAAAAATAAAGTAAGTTGATCCAAGGACTTTAAGAATGGAAAGATAATTTATAATTTGATGTTTTGGAAGAAGAACTTTTTCAAAGAAAAGAAATGAAAGATGTTTGTTCAATTTAAAAGAAATACAACTTTGAAAAGAGAAAAGAGAAATGTTTGTTTGTTTTTGCGGTATTCAAACTGAATAATAAATCTGATCGAAATAATGCAGAAGACAATTAATTGAAAAAAAATAAAGTAAGTTGATCCAAGGACTTTAAGAATGGAAAGATAATTTATAATTTGATGTTTTGGAAGAAGAACTTTTTCAAAGAAAAGAAATGAAAGATGTTTGTTCAATTTAAAAGAAATACAACTTTGAAAAGAGAAAAGAGAAATGTTTGTTTGTTTTGCGGTATGTCGTGATACTTTAAGTTTTTCCCGTTTATACACAAATTAAGTACAACTGCTTTGTTCATCCTAGAAGAAGTCTTTCAGTGGATTTAAACTGAAACATGGACTCATTTCAACAGAATTAAAAGAATTTCATCATTTTATAGCATAAATTTCATGTTGTTTGAGTATTTATTTTGGTGAAATATTGCTGATACAGAAAGTAGGTCTTTCATTTAAGTGTTGTGCTACAAAGTTCGGAGCTTAACTAATTTACTCTGATTTCTACTTGACTATACTATAGTTTGAATCATTCAAAAGCAACAGTTTTTATTTTTTAAAGGCACTGAACACGTTTGGTAATTGTCAAAGACCAGTGTTCTCACTTGGTGTATCCCAACATATGCATAAAATCACAAGCCTGTGAAAATTTGGGCTCAATTGGTCATCAAAGTTGCAATAAAATGATGAAAGAAAAAACACCATTTGTGTGCTTTCATGTAGGAATAAAACTTCTTGCAAGATGTTTTTATTATTTTGGTGAGAAATTACCTCTTTCTCAAAAACTACGTTACTTCAGAGGGAGTCGTTTCCTACAATGTTTTATACTATCAACAGCTCTCCTTTGCTTGTTACCAAATAAGTTTTTATGCTAATATTTGTTTTGAGTCATTACCAAACATGTACAGTGCCTTTAATGAGTTTCGATTTATCCGTGGACAATGTCAATGGATAAAGGTCAATTTTCAATACTTTTATGGAGTATAGCCCCCTACGTTTCTAAATTTGTAATGAATGGTTTCCGGCAGTTGTCTGGTTGTTATTACATCGACGACTGTCGCATTCCCCTTTGTTATGAAATAACTCTGTAGGCCTATATAACTCTGCGGCGTCCTGAAAAGAATTCTTGCATGTCTGATCGTTAAATGTTTTACTACTAAACGATGGTTTGTCAAATGGGTTTTATAACTAGCTTTTGACTTTCCCCTTGTATATGAACGATTTCCGGATAAAAACAATATTAGCGATAAAAAAAATTTCAAACCAGAAGCCGGCATTCAACAATAATATAATTTGAAAATACATCACTATGGAGGGAGAGAACTATTCTTTATTGTATACTTCATTATGCATATTGCCACAAGTTGATGATTGCATGATTTTATTATAAAAGCTTTTTATTCTTGGTGTAAATAACAAGTAATGTCAGATAAAAATTATCTTGCCTATTTAAAAATAAAGACATTGATTGTTGTGGACAAACACTATGTCAGTTTTATCCTAGAATTATAGTTATGAAAAATGACGAAGTTTAGCTTCTTATGGCAGTCTTACTTCTCTGTCTTGAGCGAATGATCTTTGCCCTTGTTACGGGTTTGAGAAGAATTCGCCGCAAATATTTAACCGTTCTCTCTATTTTGTGGTATCTGTGATGACAACTTGGTAAAGATTTGCAAGTTTGGTCAAGGTATACCTCTCTGAGGAAAGAATAATATTTGTGTGTAATTTTCCTTCCTTATTTTTTTCTGTGAGAAACGAAAGTTGGATCACGGCTTCCGTGGCTGGAAGTACAAACATGTTAAGACTCATTGCAGAGCAATGATCGTTGTTTGGTAGGTTGGTTACTCGGCCTGGGTTCCTCCTGTCTAAACACACAGTATTATATCAGCATCTTCAGTTATATTCAAATGTTAAGCCTGGTGATAAGCCTCACACCTCTTAGAGAGATTACATTGTAACACCCACTAATCACACAAAGGAACCGACCGTTTCTAGAAGTATTTCTCTTCTTCATTTAAACTCCCTGAAATGTTATCAATCTAAGAAACTGTATTATAGTTATAAACTTATCATCATTATTACTGATAGCTTGTATTATATGCAGGGTAATGATGACAATTATATTAAAACTCAAGCCGATAAAATTGACCTCTTCGGTTGACCATGGGTTGATTATCGATTTGCCAGCATTATAAGAATGCAAGATTGAAAGTGAACCCAAAACTTGTAATGTTTTTGAGTTTGGTATACAGAAACAAATAAGTTTGATTCTGTTTAAATCTTGTTTCTGAATTCTAGCCAACAGTATATAGCTTTCTGAATTACGCCTGGTTTAGTTTACGAAAATTTTGATCTAAAAACTTCAGCACGAAGATGGCGACCCTGGATGTACTGTGTTTTTGATCCTGAGTCCATGTGAGTATTGATTTTAGTTACTTGTATTTCTGTTGCCACTATTGTGGCCCTGATGTAAATAAACATGCTTGGTTTTTTGTTCTACGGTGGGTTGCAACGAAAGGGGGAACAATCGATACGTATCAATAAGGACAGGCGGAGGGACATCTTTTTAAATATACCCTGCTGTTGGGTATTACAATCAGTCACGTGATTGAAGGTCGGCAATGACGTCAGCTCATTTGCTAATGTCAACATGAGGCAGCACGTGCTTTGAATGCTCAAAATGGCGGGTCAAGTTGTGAGTTTGGGAAATCAGGAATAGTGAGGAATAAGGACGCTTTATTTAAAAAAAACCCTGGGTCTTGGGGTAAGGTTATTCAAAATATAAATGGTGCCCCAAGTGAGTGTATGACGGTGGGGATTCTCCATACTGAAACAGAGCCTTGTTTCTTCAGTTCAGTGTTACACATATATCTCTATGCCCCTCTCCTTCTTGCAGCTTGCAAACCCTTCATCTCTGAGCGTTTTAAAACAAATAGACACTACTTTTAATAAAAGTTTACACTAGAGAAAACTCAAGCTAATTAAACTCTATTATGCCTTCAAAATTGTGCCCTTTGTATTATTTTCACAATCGACCCAGCAATAATTTTGGATAGTACCCTTCCCACTCCCCTCCCCCCCCCCCGACTGCACCCAGTCATCCCTAGGGACTACACGAGTACGAAGCTTATCCAAGCGATAGTTACCAATAACAATTTGCCCGGAGGACTGGTAGTAATGCAAGTTTAGTTTAACACGCTTGACTAAGTTTTACCCACAAGTCATGCAATTTCTTCAGCTAGTCACACAACAAAAAAAGACAACACACACTGGATGCCGACCGCTGCTCTGCTGCGCAAGGAAAGAGTTATTTCCGGCAGTTTTAGTGGAATTTAAGTTCAAGGTTTCTTCAAAATCATAATCATGGAAATTGAATTTTCTTTGGCACCATTATCGTGGATGTTTCCAGTGGATGACCAGTACTAATGTGTACCAATAAGACGTGTTGCAATGGGCTGTGGAGGTGGTAAACTCGCGCCCGAAACGCCGGCAGATCGCCACATCGACTGGGTCAAGACCGTCGACACAGGCGGTAGCTCGGCCGTCAGAAACCAGTACAGGAAGGGCGACATCGGTAAGACACAACGGAAACCAAAATACAAGGCAAAGTTTGACCCTCGCGTCACTGCTAAATATGACATCAAAGCATTGATAGGAACTGGTAGTTTTAGTAGAGTTGTCCGTGTGGAGCATAGATCTACAAGAAATCCTTATGCCATAAAAATGGTGGAAAAGCGTAGAGAAGGGAAACAATTCTGGGAAGTAGAACTTAATATACTGCGTAGAGTCAGACATACAAATATCATTCAACTCATTGAGGTATTTGACAGTAAAGAACGTCTGTATATGGTGATGGAACTAGCGACTGGTGGGGAACTATTTGATCGTATAGTCGCCAAGGGTAACTTCACCGAACGGGATGCAACAAGGGTGCTAAAGATGGTCTTAGAAGCAGTACGATACCTTCATAGTCTGGGAATAACTCATCGTGATATCAAACCAGAAAACTTATTGTACTACCACCCTGGTACGGACTCTAAGATCATGATATCAGACTTTGGTTTAGCAAGCTGTCGAAAGGGACATGGAGACAATGATGAAGCCATGAAAACAATATGTGGGACTCCTGAGTACATCGCACCAGAGATACTCCTTAAGAAGTTATACAATCAGTCAGTTGACATTTGGGCCATTGGCGTTGTTACGTACATTCTACTCAGCGGCCGTATGCCGTTTGATGATGATAATAGAACTCGGTTATATCGTAAGATTCTACGAGCCAAGTACTCATTTGCAAATGAGGTGAGTTCTCAAGAAATTTGATTTGAAGATTTTTTTTTTATTCAGGAATTGAAGAAAGCAGTGACAGCATGTGGTGGGTCTTCAAGTAGTACATGAGTTGAAAGTTTTCAGTCATGTGTTTAGGAGTCTTCAGGAGCATCAAGCACTGTTTTTTCTTTCCTAGTTTTTGGTTTTTGAAGTTGCATGATATGAACCAAATGTTTTGAATTGTTCTTTTACATGTATTTACTTTTCAGTGTATTTTTTTGAATAATTTTACCCAAGTTTTGAAATCGCTGATTCTCACATTAGTAATAAAATTATCACCACGTGAAGTTCAGCTTTCTTATGCAAATTTAACAATCTTATCAGGTTTAAATCTTGGACACAAGTCCCAAGTAATCTGATAAATAATTTAGCAAGTAGAGAGAGTCCTGGTTTGTTGATCGATCCAATTCACCTGATGTCATCATCCAAGATAAATCTTGGTTGTGACAATGTTGGATTAAGAATTTCCCACTGTGAAATGTACATTTTAGATGAGATGCACAATCTTTATAAAACAATTTGATTCCTAAAAATTGCAGACAATGGGTAGACGGACAGCCTGTAGTTGCGTGTAACTTCAGTGCCAGGGTCTGCGTTTTTTAATGTTTGTTACCAGAAATTATTGTTAAATCAATCAATGTGTTATCCTACAAAGAACAAAACAGACATTAAAGGGTCTCTAGATACGTTTGTTAGTGACTCTGAAAATTAATGGCAATAGGCTGTGCAAGTCTCGCGCTCATTCGAACTTCCGGGACCACCGTGGTCCCAACCATATGGAGTTTTACGTGGGCAAGATTTTGTTTCGTCAATTATTTTAGTTTAACGTAGTTTATGACTATGAAAATTATATATGTTGTTGGGAATGTAATACTTAGTGAGAAAAAATATGAAAGTAAAATCAATTCATCAATATAACGAAGAAAACCCGAGAATTAAACTTGACCTCAGCTTCCGGTTACTGCAAAAAATTAAGAATTTTGTGCTCACCTCCGATAACAAAACTTATGTAAACGCTTGTTTTGGATGCGCGATGATAATTGCCAGATGCTGTATTTGCAACACGAGGCCTTTTCATTGCAGTCTATGGTTGTTGCGGCATCAGCATCCTCTATAAACTGCGCTAAGCGTTAATTTTACGCCGGTGTGACCTTCGCGAATCCGCGTAAGGGGTTTCTGAAAAGTTAAGATCAAATAAGCATCCTTGTCCCAGAGTTTTAATTATGTTTAATTAATAATTAACACATTATTTGTGTATTTATTATAAAAGCTCAAACTGATTTTATAAACATGTAATGAGTATTTTTGTTGTTCGGATTTTGTCATTAGATATAATTTAAAACACAGATTTGATTTCAGAAAAATATATGTTCTTCGTTTCACGTGTTTTCTCGTCCCGATACGCGCGAGACTTGCACAGTCTATAAAAACTTACTTGGTAAGACTTTTTTAAGAAGTACAGCAGCCTTGGATAGTATTTATGCATTTTGAGAAGTTTTCACTTCGAAGTCCTGCGGTTATGGAAAAAGATATCAATTTTTGTCCCCAAAAATTTGAATCTGAGAAGCGTTACTGACAGTAACATTTCTCAGATTGTGTATTCCAATTGCAGATTATTCTTCCTGCGTGGACATAACCGCTCCAGATTTTCAGCAATATCTAAAAAATGCCACACCTTTTGAGATGAAATTTTCACAGGTTAGTTTTATGGTATGATTGCAACTATGTAGGATTGAAACAAACAGTGAGTTCCAATTACCAAATGTATACAATCCCTTTAAGAAACAAATACAAACAATTCTTGCTGCCTTGCTATTCAACTTCTTTTATGTTTTCCAAATTAGGCGTTTGGGCTTCAGCCGAACACCTCTTGTCTTATAATTGATTTTATTTACTTTTTCTGACAACAACAATTTTTGCAATTAGAGATCATCTGTAATGAGACATTGTATTAAGCTCACTAATTTATTTTGCATTATTTCACTGCACAGTGAAACTGGTCATTGTTACTTTCTACGATTTCCCCTTGCCAGTGTTGTTGTTGTTGTTTATTATTCTGAAATTAATGAATCCAACTTAAAAGTTGGATTCATTAATTTCAGAATTGTCTTAAAAATGATACAGCAGTTTCAAACTTTAGCCTCTTTTTAAAGGGGGTGTGGCAATGATGCACAATTTGATCTACTCAGTGATGTAGACTGAGATGACTTGAGATCATCTTCTCTTTGTATCACATGTGCTTACTGGTGAGCCTGCATCATCGTGTGTTAAGAAGTTACTCCTAGGGTTTGCGTGTCATCAGTGACCTACCCGATGGGCTTGTTAGTCAACATAGTCTCCAAATAAGGAGTGGTCAGAATTCTCAGTCCAGCATCCTTTTGTTTTGCAAGTGTTTTGCCAGTGTAGAGTCAAAAATTCCCTTTAAGAATACAGTTCACAAGTAAGTCAATCCACTACTCGATCTGAAACGATATATTGAGCTAAATTATTTGGATGCCTAGACAGGAGGCAAATGCCTGGAAACAAGTCAATCTGAGTCGTTCCCCAGCCTCCTGTTTGTGTTACATTGTAGCAGGAACCCTTAGTAGTGCTGGTAATTACACACTGGTTCATGTTTGTTCTGGTTTACAAGCTTTGTATCATGAGACTCCCCTCCTTTTTATAGCCAGCGGGAAGAAGGCATTTGTTCTCCATGTCACGATAGCCATTAGAGTATTTGGGGCTGTAACAATGTGGAGAAGGAGAGTTATTGTCTCTTGACACGCAAGGGACCAGGACTGTGGCCTGTTGACTCCTGAAGACTTGACATATGTTGGATGGGAGGCATAGAAGACATTTCCTGCTCCACTCATAAAGGAAGAGAAGGTGACAAGTGTGCGTAACCTTCTCACAGTGACATCATTTTACTTTCTTGGAACTCTGGGTTTGCCTTCAGATCAACCTGCCTGTTACTTGGAACCTTAGGAGACCAAGAACAAAATATTCATTTATTGTTTTTGACATCAATCACTATTGCAAATCCTCCATCAAGGGTTTTTTAAAGAATCTTTGGGGTAGCAAAGTTCAAGTTTTATGCCTTCTGCACTGGTCTTTGTTGATGTTCAATTATTTAAGAACAGTCAAATGAGCATGGATGAAGTAATACATTCTGTCCTTCCTCCTTGCTGTAAATGGTTGACCACTGACCAGCCAGCCAGCAGTTGATGGCCACCTTAATGTTCTGTTTCAGGATAACAACAGTGTTTAATCTCAGGGTTATCTGACTATTGACTGGCCTTACTGACCAAGAAGCTCTGTGGCCATCTATTGTATCAGATCCCTATTCATACCAGGTATTTCAACACTGGTAAATCAGATTTTTATGAGTTCCAACTAGCAATGATCAGCTTTGCTTATTACCCATTCTCAGGGTACAGGACTTACATTAAGTGGCCTGTTAATGCTTTAGAATTAGGGTGACCCGATCATGCCAAAGATTATTGGAAATCCAACATTCGCCAGCAGCATAGGATTTGAAGGGTTTTGTGGAGTGCTTTATAATACAACTTGTTGCTGTAAGTTTTTCACTGGTTGAACATTCATGTTTTACTGACGTAGGGTAGAAGGCATAGCCCTACTGTACTACAGACAAAAACAAGTTTAATCCCCAGGAACGTGTTGCCAATGAAACTTTATGACGTCAAAAACAACATTGTACAATGTACATGTATGTTTCAATTATTTTAGTGTATTTTCTACATGTGAAGTCGTTTTGTAGTGTTTTGGAGTAGTGTAACAGGCTGTAAGTCATACAGTCATTGGCTGTTACCTTCTCAATTAATCATGTTTTATTTAATTGTAGGCATTAGGCCCTATTTAAATTAGTATTCAAATGAAATCAGGAAATTTGTGGCCAATCGCACTTTAAAATTTGCCAGTAGCCTAATAATAAAGAAGTGCTATCTGTATTTTGATGAGTCATTCCCTCATGAAACATTTGAAACACAAATTACAATAACACTATTAGCTAGCTGGGCCAGAACACTTTGTGTTCCAAGACCTTCAATGAGAAATGACTTTTATGCTTCCTGTACATGTTTTAAGTTTGCTCATTTTGGGTAAAATCCTGTCATCATAAAGGAATGTTAGTGCAGTAGGAATCAGAGTGATATTCGGACCCTAGACCACTCCTCTGTGACTTGACTCTATTCAATAATACATTGTGGTTTTCATTGATGTGTAAATGACCTGTGGGCAAAGGCTAATACGAAGGGTTTTGTAGTTTAGTTTAGTTTCTTACCTTTATTGCACGAAATGCAAAACGTGGTGTAAAAGGGGAATGAGCAACAGGCATGCAGGCCCGCTAAATGGGGTCCCTTGTTCACACATCAGAATAAAACGAAGAAACAAAGACAACAGGAAAAAAACAAAAACAACTGAAGAACATGGAAGTATGTAAAGTTAAAAATGGCATAAAATCACAATAAGAATAGACAATTTACAAACATTACAATTATGGCTACGTAATTGCACTTTATGCAAGATGGTAAAGAAAAATACTCTACCCCAAATTACATGTCACTAGTGAGGTAGTGGTCAAAGAGGCCAAATTTAAATAGAGAAATAACTTGCAAAGTTCTGAGGTCAGAGAGAATTTCGTTCCAGGAATTGTAAAAGCGGTTAAAAAGTGTTTGCCTAAAAATGTCAGTTTTATGTTTGTTTGGAATAAGGGTGGGAGAATCAGACGATCTCAAATTGTGGAAATTAATGTTACAGAAACTCACCTTATTTACCTCATATTCTGAAGGCCATTGAAAAGAGAACATTGTCCTTGAGTTTGCCACGATCCTCTAGGCCGAGGAGGTCTAGTTCTTTCAAACACTCCTCGTATGAGGCAGACGTTCTTAGAAAATTTGGTGGAACGTCTCTGAACTTTTTCAATGGAGGTGATGTGACCTTTAGCATGAAAATTCCAGATTTCGGACCTGTATTTCAAAATGGGTTTAACAGATCAGAATGATGGACATCGTGTGCCAGATCATACCTACAGTGTGGTTGGCTTTGCAAACCATTTTGTTGATGTTTTATAATCTTGTATTCAACTATAGCGATGTCATGATAAGTGTTCACTTTTACCTATATTTTTTAGGTTAAATAAGCGTTTGCTGTTAACACAAGGGCCCACCTTAACAGTTCCAATAATCTGTGGAGTTGGACCCTCTGCCATTATCTGTTTTTAAGGAGTGTTGTTCTGAATTGCTGTCAGTCTTCACAGAGATTATTAATAGGTCTTTGTCTGTTGGTCATTTCCCTGATCATCTTAAGGAGGCCTGCATCCTGCCACTTCTGAAAAAGCAACATTTGGACCCGGAGTGTTTGTCAAATTATCGTCCTATCTCTAACTTGAGATTCATCTCCAAATTGATTGAGCGTGCAGTTGTTAGTCAACTTCAAGACTATCTCTGTGAAAATAACCTCCATGCTAAAATGCAGTCTGCTTATCGTCCTTTCCACAGTACTGAGACTGCTCTCATTCGTGTACAGGATGAAATCCTGCGTGCACTGGACAATCATAAGGAAGCGATCCTTGTGCTGTTAGATTTTTCTGCTGCTTTTGACACTGTCGACCATAAGCGTCTCATTCAACGTTTATCTTCTCGCTATGGAATAACTGGAACTGCCCTTAACTGGTTCTCTTCTTATCTGAACAACAGAACCCAGCATGTTCTCATCAACAATGCTAAATCCGATCGTCATCATCTCTGGTGTGGTGTTCCTCAAGGTTCAGTAGCTGGGCCTCTTGAATTTATAATGTTCAGTGCACCCTTACAAGACCTCATTGCTGCCCATGGTATTTCTAGTGTTGCTTATGCTGACGACACCCAGCTTTACGTTACATTTGATCCAGCTGATCGCGCTTCTGCCATTGCTAAAGTTGAATTATGCATTCAAGATGTCAAATCTTGGGCTTTGTCCAACAAACTCGCTCTGAATGACTCCAAAACTGAGATCTTATTTTTAAGATCTCGTTTCACAAAAAAGTTTTCTCCGCCACCCTTACATATTGCCCAGTCTGTTATTGAACCATCTGAATTTGCCCGTAATCTCGGTGTTGTTATGGATTCTTCATTGTGCATGAGTAGACATGTTGATAATGTTTGCAAAGCAGCTCTCATGGCTATCAGGAAAATAGCACAGATTCGCCGCTACCTGGATGAAGCTACATGTACTACTCTTCGTCTTGTTCATGCTTTCGTCACAATTAGACTTGATTCCAGCAATTCTCTTCTGTATGGACTTCCTGATAAAGATCTCGCTAAAATTCAACGTGTACAAAACACTGCTGCTCGCCTCGTTTCTTGCTTGCCTCGTTCTCACCATATTACACCAGTACTAATGAAATTGCATTGGCTCCCAGTTAAGTTTCGTACAATTTACAAAATTCTTTTGTTAACTTTCAAAGCTCAAACATGTCAATCTCCTGCTTATTTATCTGAACTTGTTCACCATTATTCCCCTACTCGGACTTTACATTCATCTCAACAGTCATTGCTTACCACAACTACTAGAGCTTTTTCCATTTTTTTTGGTCAAAGATCATTTTCTTATGCTGCCCCATTTCTTTGGAATAGTCTTCCTGTGCATATTCGCCAAGCTAGTTCTTTACACTGTTTTAAGTCTCTGTTAAAAACTCATTTGTTTGAAGCTGCTTATTTGTAATCTGCTTACTTTAATTATCTTTCACTTATTGTATAACTATTTTTCTTGTTCTCTTTATGCACTTAGAGGCTTTGGCATTAGGTGCTTTACAAATGTCTTTATTATTATTATTATTATTATTTCTAAATCTTGATTCTACAGTCACCTGTGTTAGTTTGTAATGTACAGTCCCAATAGCCAAGGAAACTCCTACATTTAGTTTCTTTCTTTGTGACTTCTCAAGTGTTTACTCAAGAAAACCTCCACTACTACATCTTGCTGTAAAAGCTTTCTTCAAAGACCAATATTGGACATCAGTTTGCTAATGTGACTTCATCTCAAACCCACCCACTCCCTTGCGTGACAGCAAATAAGCTTAAGCAAACTTGTTGGGCTGTTTGTTTAATTTTAAAATATTCACAGTAAGAATGCAAGGGATAAGTGTACAGCAGTGTATACTCTGGAATTTTATCTACCAGGTGTGGTGGAATTAAATTTATTCTGAAAATGATTTAGATTTGTGCACTGCAAGATTCTGAGCCCAGAAATCAAGACAATTTCAAATCTGAAATGGGATGTCAGTGTGTCCAACTTTACCAGCATGCAATTTCAAACTATATACCATAGTTCTGATACGTACAGCAATCTTGACCAAGGAAGCAAACACTGTTGTTTGTGAGTGATACGTTCAATGACATGGACTCTTGGTTTACTGTGCTAACAGAGTTGCTGTTTGCAATGTATGTTGGCCTAGGTCCACAGATTGCTTAAGACTTCTGAAGTTCTGAGCCTTCGTTTATTCTGCTAACAGAGAAGCTTTTGTTTGTCAGACTGTTCCATATTATCAGCATAGTAATGCTTTTAGTCATTGGACAACTATTGACCAACTCTTTCTTGTGATAAAATGGCAGAATGGTATCAATACATTTGAAATGTTAATTCAAATTGTTGATGTTTGTTTGTGAACTATCTGGAATTCATCTGCATTAATAAATACTCTTGGTATTTTATTACATGCCAATATTTACAAAGTTTCAGGGAGCAAATGTACACCGATTGTTTATCCATTTTCAAATTTGCAAATGTATTTCTTAAGGTAGACTTTGAAAACAGATTTCATCACATTTTCACTGACCAGCCATTTTGGAAACAAATGTGTACAGTTTATACCCGTACGTTTTTCAAGCTTGAAGTGGTCACACCTTGTTACAAATGTAAAACTTTGAACAGAATTGCTCTACACTAACTTTTTAGAGCAGTATTTTTTGCTGTTATAACAGATATTTCTGATTGGTTTTCTTAGTATGATGATTTATACCTACTTTTTAAATAGATTGTTTTAGTTTGCTTTTTTAGACACAAGAATCTGCAGTTGAGCAACCTACAATGTGTATTAATTGGTAAATTTGAAATTGTACAACAACTCAAAAACTTGTTGTAAACTAGTTCACGCTGTAAGTTTGTATGATCATAGAGAAAGGACCACGATGATCAGCAAATGGTCCTGAATAATTAATCATCTGCATATAGAGTGTCCAAGCTACATCGTCACTGTTCATGTGTTGATGACAGTTATTGCCAAACTAAGTGCACAGATGACTTTTAAATCAATAACTGTATTACTGTAACTACAGATGTTATGTCAAATGGACTAGTGGGTTTTGTCATGGGGTACATGTACTGAGTACAATACCAGAAGAAAATGTTTAAATTTGTTATGCTGGCTGTAATAAACTTAGAATTTGAATTGTTTGATATCTAGTACTAGTAGGTGATTTTGGAAACCTTCTAATTTTTCAGGAAAGTGTATTGATTTTCTTTCTTTAGATTGGCCCTTTCTCTTTGGACAGAACAATGTCTACACAGTAGAATATCTTCAATGTCATTCTTTGGGACTATTCAGAATAATTAATGTTTAAAAAGAAAAATTGAAATTGTGGGTGGATGGGTGAAGAGAAATAACGAGAAATCAAAATTCAGTTTACAATTAAATTAATAGAAAAACCCCAAAATTTATAAGGTGAAAAAACCCTAGCGGCCCAGTTCATCTGTTATGTCTGTGTTTTGATAGCAAACCTCCGTGCCTGATGGGAAGATGGCAAACATTTTCTCTTCTGTTTCAACTACGAAGTTGCATGTTTGAAGCCAGGAAAAGCCATTGAATTCTCCTGAGCTGGGAGAACATTGATCTAAAATATCTGCTACATTTGAGGCATTACCTTGTTCTTCAGTGTATAGGGTATTTAAATAGTCTGTCAACATTTAAAAATCAAACTTTGAGTCGGGTGGGTCGAACCAAAAATTAAAAAAGATTAAACAATTTTAACATTGAGTATTCTGTATGAACCCTTACCCTTTTTTTAGTTACAAAAAATATGTATGTTTCAAGTTATTGTTGCACAGTACATGTATATTGAACTTAATCTGACTGCAACAGTAGTGAAAACCACACAGGAAATGTCGGTTCTACAAGCCCAATAATATCATCATCATCTTTCTAGCAAACAGTCAACCTTGTCAACTCTATTGTGCATTACAATGCATCGTTGTTCACCCTTACAAAAGACTCCCAGCTATACTCTTATTTGTCCCCTTGTTGGATTTTTTGGGGTACCAAGATAAAAAACAGCCTTTTATCCTGGTGAAAAATCCTCTTTGTTTGGAGAATAATGGAGGCAGTGAATGCGCTAAATTTACTGCTTGAGTAATACCATGGAGGTAAGAAATACTTCTCTGTTGCTAGGATAGCGTCATTGTGGTTTGCTAAATCAAAATTTTCGCGGTAATCAGCTTTGGGTTTAATGTTCTTTCTTTCGAAGAAAACCCGACATCATTGCTTTACTTTGGTTTGGTCACAGCTTTTTGAATAGAGAACTCCTTGTTGACTTGTTAGTTACTGCTTGGATCTACAGGACTATAAAGAAACACAATAGAAATATTCTATCACATTTGTCATTATGTCAGCCATTGTCAGGGTTGTAGGAATGCAACTCACTTCAGTTAGTCTTTCATGTTTTCGTAATTAAGCTTAGGCCTTGAATATAACATATTCCAAGCAAATGTATGTAGTGCTGGAGTATTGGTTCATAAATGCTCCAGAAAAGTAGCCTCATGTTGTGAAGAAGCTTCCTTCAGGGTGATTTATCATCTTACATGTAGGCGTATGTATCATGTCATTTTTTAAAAGTTTCCTAATACCTATTTTTTCATTTTTGAAATAAGGATAAATTAAGATAATGTAACAAATGCTGACCACCGTCTCTTTAAAGCTTATAAATGTGGGGTGCAATCACCAGATTCATGCCAACAAAATCTCTCAGCCAATGAAAGCAAGCTAAAAAGCAATCTTCCAAAGGTTTTTGGGTGAAAGCAAGCTGACAATAAATTAGTGTTCTCAGCGACAACACTGATGTAAACTTCTGTTACTAATGCAAGGGCTATTTAAAGTTGAGCATACATTTGACTTCCAAGCTGATAATTACTGTACATTTAGGACGTTACTTGGCTTCTAGTGCGGAAGCATCTTGAGGTGGAACTAAAATGATTTGAAGTGGTCAGCGGTCTCCATAGAATAATATCATTTAGTGGGTTTCTTGATAGCTGGTTCCAACTCATTTAGGGACAACAAACTTTGGCCACACATGTAGCTGAAATTAGGGACTGTTAATGAGAGTCCGGGTGATAACATTACACCATGCAGGGGTGAAAGGAAGTGTATTGCTAAAAATGTAGCGATTCTGTGCTACTTGGAAACAATCGCTGGATGCATTGAACAATAAACTTTATTTAAGGTTTTACTCTTATCTTGTTGAATAACTATATCAGCCTTGCGAAGCAAGCTGATGTAATGCTGGAATTCTTTCTTTCTTTCTTTCTTTTGGACAAACGGTCTTGAGATCAAAATGAAAAAGGCCATAACTCCTAAACTATTTGGCCAAATTTTGTCAAATTAAATCTTGACACCTGCCCTATCAAAGGATGGTCATAAATTTTGAATGTTTTTAATATTTAGAAAATGCTTCTTCTCCCACATTCTTTAGCCGATTGCAGCCTAACCTGGACAAATACTTCATTAGCTTGTGCTACATTGGGGGGGGGGGTACACAGAATTTAGCCAGTGGTTACCTATCGGTCAGTATGGGTGGAAGGGTAACGCCAACAACGGGCCACCTACATTCAAAACAATCTCATTTGACTTTCGCGTCATAGGCCTAAAACCAATAATCATTGTGCAAACGACAGAGTACATGTACATTCTCTACATACATGTACACTGTACATGTAGGCCTATACATACATATTCAAGATTTGAATTACTACATGTAGGTTATTGATAGCTAGCTCCATGCTGGCGGCCATTGAGACTGCCTGGATGAGTCCATTTTATCTGAGGGTGGTGATATCTTCCAATGTTGTAAATTCACTATATCTTCAGTCTAGAGAACTTTCTTCGCTGTTGATTCAGTTATTTAATAATTTAATAAACAACATGTTTTAATGTAATCGGCAAATGTTCCCGTCCATCACCCAATCAAAACTTTTGCGATCGTTTGCATGCAACCAAGTATAGGATTTTGGTTGTCACCTCCTAATTGGTCGGTAGTGGTTATTTTATGGAAATAAAAGTTCTTTATATTTTTAGTTTACTTTATAGGGCTGATATTTGTGCTTTATGAAGCACTTTAGCTCTAGCAGTTTAGTTCTTTAATTTGTATCTCTTTCAAAATACCCCGGTGATCCCTGTATATCATATGGTTGAGATAACATAATATGACAATACATATTATACAAAAGCAATATTGGTAAGAAAATTACAAACATCTTTAAAGACATCTTGGTTTGGCTCTTCACAGTTATGAAATTTGATCTGCATCGGAAAACGAATGTTGATGCTCCTCTAGGTTTAGCAAAACATGTAGGGTGAGAGGGCCTAACCTTCAGCACTGGTCCTGCTCAAAGTTTTATAAGACAGTTAAGATTAGAGTTTTGATCTGGGCATGAAAGGGTTATGTTTGTTTTCCAAACACTGGAATGTCAACCAATCAGAGTTCATTGCAGAAATTTTCAACACATTTTTTTGTTCCATGAATGTTCTAATTTAAAACTTATTTTATTTTAAAACATATTTGTAAATGGTTACTGTATAGACCCCATGGCCCAGTCAGAGAAAACAAGACTGCCAATCAAATCTGTCTTATCACATTTCTTTGAATATTGTGTATTTTTTCATTGAAACGCAATTTTATGGGATCCATGATATATGATAATCTAAATGTATAAACTGGTAGAAAAATGTTTGTCTGCATGCACAGACCCTCTCTGCCAGTACAGGCTGGTAATAGATTGGGCTGCAAGTTGTTTTCACTAAGATGGTCTCATTAAGAAGAACATAATGTCGCAGTGTCCTCTTTACATCTCATGTTGCTGTATGGAATGCAAGGGATCAGTGATGTGGACGACACCATGAATGAGTGGCTACAACTGAGATGCCTAGATATTTAATAATACACAATAGATTAACAATAAAAGGTGTTATACAGGGTTGGTAAGGATAAAAAACATTATTGCTTAATTATAGTTTAGACATTTATTTCAATATTGGCAACAACGACAAAAGCATCAAATGCAGTTCAATCATTACACAGTCTACAGAATTGAAACATAATTATAACATGGCTAAAGATACTCCGTTAAGTTATTACCAACATGCAGGGAAAATTTGAAGCATAATGCTTTTTAAAAATTTACCCTGGGACAGACTAGACTAGGACTAGACAAGGATAGACAGACGGACGAGACCAGCCAGATAATTAAATAGGTACATTGTTTTGAGCGAAACAAGATGATTACAATGACATTTTACAGTTATCACTATTGGCCTAGTAAATACATATTTAAGAAAGACGTTTTAATTTTCCTTGAGAAACTTTCAAGCATGAGGGATTGCTTTATGCTGGTTTGGAGGTTGTTCCAAAATATTATACCATTTGAAATAAGACTATTTTTAGAATATGAAGTTCGGTTGAAGTTAATATGAAAGTCACCCTTTGATGCACCACGAGTGTTATGTGAATGTACTGATGAAGATAGAGTAAAACAATCATTGAAACTGGTAGGCAATATACCACATTTATATTTGTACATGAATTTACCTAAATTAAAGCTATACAGGTCAGCCAACTTAAGCACCCGTAGTTCAGCAAACAGAGGAGTTGTGTGTTCTAGAAATCTAGACCTTGTAATAATTCGAACAGCTTTCTTTTGTAAAAGAAACAATTTGGTACATTGTGTATTTGAGTTACCCCAGATAAGTATTGAATAATTAAGATAGGAAAGGATAAAGGAATTGTATAACATTAATAGGATGGATTTCGGTAGAATCAATTTCAATCTGTTCATAACACCTATATTTTTTGAGATTTTGCTACACAAGGTATCTATATGTTTATTCCATGAGAGGTTTTCGTCGATATGAACTCCTAAGAATTTAGTACTCCTCACTTGTTTCAGAATGGTACCATTTAAGAACAGTGTCGTATTACAAATATATTTGTTTTGTCTTGAGCTAAAGATTATGTAATTAGACTTGAGTACATTAATTGATAACTTATTAGATAAGAGCCAATTGCTTATTTTGTGAAGTTCTACATTCAAAGTATTCATAGCCACATCTACATTGTCATGATTATATAGTAAGTTCGTATCGTCTGCAAATAAACAGAATGAGATCAGATCAGAAGAATTACAAATATCATTTATATAAATAAGAAACAATAACGGACCTAGTACAGAACCTTGTGGAACTCCACAAGAAATTGATTTATGCAATGAGATTGATGAATTATATGAAACAAATTGCTTTCTATTTTTCAAATAGCTCCTGAACCAGTCCAAGGGTAATCCTCGAACACCAATGTGTTCTAGTTTTGCTATGAGAATATCATGGTTAACCGTATCAAAAGCCTTGGACAGGTCTGGTCTCACAAACAAACATATATACAAACGTAAAAGTATACGAATATTAAGCAATGTTATTACAACAAATACGTGTACAACACGTTATAACAATGATTGGATAAATAATATTGACACTTAGCTGACAAACTTGGAATTATGAAAGACTTGCATCTCCGGGACGGAAGGTCTTGAACGCACCAGTATGTAGCTTGTAGTGAATGACGGCTGGTATAGACCAAGGAATGAACGCGAAGTGCACTCGAGGGTCGCTTCGGATCGCCTGAAGGTTTTCCTCCCTCAGCTTCTTGCGGGCATTCCGGACGTCATTAGTTACATCATCGGAAATGAAGATTCTTGAGCCTTTGTATGTATTGTTCCGGAGGGACTTAGCGGCTTGTTTGAGGACGAACCGCCGGTCGTTGAAGCGAAGAAGTCTGCAGTGGATGGGACGCGGACGCGTGTTGTTGCCCTGGTTTGGTGACCGGTGTGTAGGTGTTCGGTGGGCCCGTTCAATCTCTACGTCGTCAACGCCCTCCAACTTCATGTGGTTCTTGAAGAATTCGAACACGAATTCCTCGCAGCAGGAATAGTCGGCTTCAGAATTCTCTGGAACGCCGTGGAGAATTATATTGTTTCTTCGAGTGTGATTTTGCAGATCATCAATCTGTATTTCTAGATGACATCTGTGAAGGTGGTTGCCGTTGTTGATTTTGTTGAAGCTTTCTGAGGAGTCGGCTTGCTTCTGTTCCAGGTAAGAGACTGCTGTCTTTAGGTCGTCAATTTCTTTATTTTGTGTGTTAAGTTGCTCTGTGGTTTCAGTTAGTTTTACTTCAACTGCAGCCATTCTTGATCCCAGGTCTTCGACTGACTTTAGTATTCGGTCGAGCTTGGAGTTGATGAGGGTTAAGTCGTCCTTGCATTTGTGGCAGCCATCTTGGCCATGCTGACTCTCGTCTACCTTGGGCGACTGGGTCACGGTTGTTTTTGGACCCCGATTTCTGAGATTTCTAGGTGACTTCTGGTGTTTTACTGAGTCTGCCATGACCCTGGATGACTTGTTGCAGGCTGGATGACTAATACTTGGGTATTTGAGGGTGCAGATGATTAATTTGGATAAATTTTCCGGAGAGCGAAGTCGACTAGTTGTAGCTATGTGTGCATCGAAGCTAAGTCTTCTCTGAAAGCTTCCTGAATATGAAGTTCATACTGAAACCGTTTGTTCTGTGAAATAGTTCCCTCTGACATGAAGTCGTATTTGAGAAAAACTGTATCCGAATGCATCAGCTGATTTTGGTTGTTACAACCAAAATTAAGGACAATGTGTTTACCTGCTAAAAAATTTGCATGGTTTTTCACTATTTTCTCCTGACTCACATAACGGATTAAGCCCAAATTTTCACAGGTGGGTTATTTCTATGTGTATTCTTGGTCACACAAAACATATACTATGTGCGACTATTTTTGTCAGCTCTACCAATCCTTTATAATACCGTGAAGCAAAATTCTTTGTTTGTTGTTTTTTGTTGTTGAGGGGTGCTTTATGTACATTTTTAAATTGAAGTTGACCTTCTGTCAAAATACTTTAAAAAACCTGACTTCATATTGTAACATGTTGTAAAAATAGCTGTCATGAAAATGTTGAACTCAATTTTGAAATGAAGTCTAACTATTTGTGATTCTGGATCTTAAGTGTCAAATCTAGAAACTTATACTTACCAGGCTTTTAGAATTAAGACTGAAACTGACAGATCTACTATGAATTATGACATACCTAAACACAAGAAGCTTATCCAGGTGTTTTTGACTGGAGACTTGGCAGAGAGAAAGAAAGTGTGTTTATTCAGTACCCATTGCGTGACTAGAGAACATAAGAGAGGGCATGGGATCCCAACAGAGGCCTAGGCGGTGCCCTTTGTGGTAGGATCAAGTAAGTCACAGTTTGCTTGGGTTTCTAGTGTCACCCCCGCGCTATTGTTTGTTCCCATTGTGGGGGCATGGTGGTTTCATTATTCCATGACAGACTGATTGCTTTCTTTGGCTAATTGATGTGGCTGGTAGTTTGCTGTTAAATTTAACCTTTTGTGCTCATTTCCAGTTGGAGTATTTTCTGAGCGTCTGCCATTAAATTTGGGCTGAGGAGTTGAGAAGTTTACATGCACTTGTAGTTTTGTACAGTATGTACTTGGCTTTGTACCGCAAGCGAAACAAACAATAACCATTTGTATTGTGCTACATACAAGTGCAAGTATTTATTACTTTGTGTTAAAGCAAGTTTAGTATGAGTTGTTGGCATAATATCAAGTTAGTCACTGAAATAGGCAACTTTGGTTAAGATGAAGGCTATTTGCTAGATATAGGCAGACTATGGTGAGACAAAGTGATCTATCCTTAGCCATTGTAATCAAGCCAAATTGATTGCCAAATAAATGTTTCAGTCAGAGTTTACTTTTATTCCAATATTAGAATTGAGGTAATAAATTGAATTGCTTTAAGTTGCTTACAGGATTAATGCAGCTACTCATAGATATTACATGTAGATCTGAAATGTAGTGAATGAGCTTGATAGAATTTTTTAATTACCACTTTCACGTCAATGTCCATTATTAACTCTTCCCCAAACAGTTTAAATCTCAAAGGCAGTTATCCTTGACTTTGTCAACCTAAGAGGCAGATATTTCTGGTTCATTTAGTGACTACATCATGTCGTCTTTGGAAAATTAAGTCTCACTTGGTTTTTGGTTGTAAGGAGTTAATTGAGAATTTTACCATTGTATCTGTTGTTAGTAGTGGCTAGAATCAACAACCCAATTGCATAATGTCTGAGGTTGGGTTGTTGTGTAGATCTTATCATGCTTATTGTGGTATCTGACTATTTTTAAGGGAAACTAAATTTGGGGTTAGGGGCTGCTGGGATGGGGAAGTTTGCTGGGGTTTAATACCTAGGAGTATACATGTTGCAATATTGGCGACTATGTTAACAAAATGACTGGTCTAATTCTCCTGCCAATTATTATCTCATGTGATGAAACTTATATTTTGCAAATCATTCACAAAGCTCATGTACACAGGTACCAGGTGTCTCTGTTGACATAAATTGTACAGCATTGTCCTTCAAGTTAGAGAATTACCACAGTTTGCACAATTTAATAATAACTGAAGGTTATAAAGACAGGAGGTGGCCTGTCATGTTTCCTTTATTGGGCAGAGTCTTTACTCTGTCCAATAGCTAGAAATGCAGTGTTTTGGAGCTGGAGTGGACAGTCAATAAGACCAGCTGATTTCTGTTTAGATGCTGTAAGGTGACAAATGGTCCACATGCAATTACAGGACCCTACTGGGTACCAATTAGTGAAACCAATGGTAGATTGCATTTCACTGGAAATCTGTTGGGAATCACAAGGGAGATTGTAATATTGCTCTGGTTGAGTGTTGTGTGGTTTAGAATCTAGGGTTGTTTATACAAACACATTGTTGCTGTAACCTTTGTAGCTATGCCTTTTTCTTATTTTTTTGATTATAGTGTTGTGATGCATTTTTAGTTTGGTGATAGTTCATTTATTAAGGTCTTGATGCTTTATTATGACTTCACACCTTTTCCTCTTGATACTCCAAATTCTGAAAATGATTGGCACCAAATGTACATGTACGTGTAGGCCCTGCATCTTTCTTTATGGCAGTTATACCATGCCATTGCCAAGCTTCCATGCAAGATGTCCTCTTAAATTTTCAAGATTAAAGAAAAGGGAAAAAAACAAGCTTTTATCACTCTCTGGGACATTTGCTTGTGACCATCACTATTCTTGGAGTCAGGTTGCCAATATGTCATTTATCTGTTTTATTTCCTTTGAGGTGTTCTTTGTTTTTGCATCCATGTTTTGTAACGAGTTTATTTTTAGAAGGTTATACCCATCTGTACCAACAAGTGAAATGCCATTTTTACAGTGAGTTAATAAAAACCATGTCAACTTGTTGATGCTCTTCAATAAACATCTGTCTTTGTCTGTTTTCAGCAGGCAATTTGTCCCCTACTTCAGCCAGTTTCTAGATTACTGAACAACAACCCTTGCACGTCATCCCCTCGCCTCCCGTAGCTACAGTTCACATTAGAGCAGTCACTATAGCAAGCCCCTAATCCAGCCACTGGCATTCCTATCGTCTACCTGCTATGACAAGGTAGCTCCCAAACTTTACCATTCCGTTAGTGTTCTGCCTCTTCAATCCTGGTCAATTGGTTTGAGATGTGCCCCATACCTGCATGTGTGTGCTAGTGTGTGTGTAGTATAATTTACCCAAAGCACCTGTGTGCGTGCCAAGAGAGGGGACGGCCCTTGGGCCACAGTTGCTCCAGCATTCCTATCTTTGTCTAGGAACAAAGACCCAAGACAATGATCCAGTCAGTGTTTGTTGTTCTTGAGGTGCTTAAAGTTCTTGCTCTGCACGCAACCCTCTCCTGCCTCACTGAGCAAGCTTTCCTCCAGCTTGTAACCACTTTGACATGAGTACCCATAAATGCAAGCTCTTGGTAAGGATGGCATTGAAGATCTAATCCCAGGTGAGCAATGAGTCTACAGTCATCCCAGCTGATCATCGGCGTAGGTTACATGCAAGTCTTTGGTAATCAGATTGCCAGAAACGAATCAGGGCTATTGTTAAGTTACGCAACAATCTGATTGTTTGCTTAAATCTGTTGAACTGCACTTGTTGAGCCTGTTGTGGGTGGGAAGGGCAACATTCAAACTAGACATTTGTCATCAGTTGGTCAGTTTAGTCATGTTTGAGAATGAGTAATGTGCAAATTAGCTCAGATGAGACCCTATTGTTGTTATTATTAATGGTTTTTAAATTAAAACGGGAGCAATCCTAAAAGAATGAATACGCCCAATTGTATTGTGAAAGTTCCAATGGAATGTTTTGGCAGTCTAATGAAATGGAATACTTTTCTATTAGAACATTCCTACCGTTTCAACTTTTGAGATGCTCCCTTAGATATGGAACAGGGCTGAATATGAAACTTGTAAACCCTTATATAGTTCTACATAAATTTGGTCTCATAGTTATGTTCAACAAATTCAAAAACCTGTCTTTTATTATTATTATTATTATTATTTATTTGGCCATTTCTCAGAAAACAAACATACAGTATATGTATACAAATATAATCTATGAAAAAATACAAAATTAATAAATAAATAAATAAAATGTTGGCCCATATCAAGTTGGCCAGGATTAACAAAAGTGTACTCGAACACTGTGGCTCGAAAGTCTGCTAATCTTAGAATGTTTCTGTCTGTTCAATCACCTTAAGTACCTTATTGGTAGATACCTGCGCTATATAAGACTAGATTATTTTTATTATTAAATCTTTTTATTATGGAACCTGTTTATTTGTAAATCAGCTGTTTGGTTCTTAACTTCATTTCATGATCCTTATTTGTCTTGGGGAACCAGTCAGCAAATTTTGTTGACGTAAAAGTTTTTAAAGCAAATTTCAACACAGTTTTTCCTCCTTTCAAACAAGGGATCAAAATCCAATAAGGCTTGGATGTAATTATGATTAGACCTATTAGTGCCAAGAAGAATACAACAAATGCGTTTTTGAACTAACTGGTTACTTTCTCTATGGTTAGACTGGCCCAGAGTCAATGATGAATGACAGGCAGGGGCGGCATATTCCATAATACTGGTGGAATGTAACCCTTGTAGACAATAATCAATTCCTTTTTGGGTAATCCAGCAGTCTTCAGCTTGGAAAACATCAAAATAGTTTACAAATAGCCTTGTCATCCAGAAATCATTGTCCTTATGTTTAATGGGTAGTGTTATTTGGCTGCACTTGTGTTGAAAAATTAGTTTAGTAGAGGCAACAATACAGGAAGTCTGTATTTTCATTTTGTTTATGTTTTGATTGGAGTAGGCTTACTTGGAAACACAAGAACTATGTCTGGGATATCTGTACACACATCTGAAGTGTATGTTTCTTATAGAGGCTAGGCTTTCAAAATGCTCAATAAACGATATGCTTTAGTGTAAATTTACAAAGCTTAAAGGGACACGTTGCCTTGAATCGGGCGAGTTGGTCTATCAAAAGCATTTGTAACCATTTGTTATAAAATGCACATGATTAGAAAGATGTTTTAAAAGTAGAATACAATGATCCACACAAATATGTCTCGAAATCGCGTGGTTTTCCTTTTACATCGTGAACAAACACGGTCGGCCATTTTGTGGAGTCAACATTTTGACTCCACAAAATGGCCGACCGTGTTAGTTCACAAAGTAAAAGGAAAACCACGCAATTTCGAGAAATATTTGTGTGGATCATTGTATTCTACTTTTAAAACATCTTTCTAACCATATGTATTTTATAACAAACGGTTACAAACGCTTTTTTGTTGACCAACTCATCCGATCCAAGGCAACGTGTCCCTTTAACTCTTTCACATTGCAAAAGCTGCCAAGAGTCGGATGTTAATTTTGACTACAAGAAGTCTAACTACATCCAACAGTTTATTAGAAAATGTGGCCCTCTTGTGGCATTAGGACATAGTTGCTGTTGTATAACTTGGAGTCTTAATTTCAAGCTCCTATTATTCATGTGATCTGTGATACCTCAGGTAGTTAAATGCTAGTCTGGGAATGTACAACTTCAAATGATTACAATAGCAGAGGACAATGAAACCTGTACATCATTGTTCACTGGATTGGCGCCACTCGGACAGAAACATAAGTATCCCACAAACAAACTTTTGGATATTATGATTTTGGTTAAATAAGCATGAAGTCCACACTCTGTATTTACAAACCTTACATGACTACCCAAATCAATTATTCTCACATGCCAAGAAGTTTGTTGTACTGTACCTTCATAAAATAGATGTAATATTGTTTTGCCATGACTGAGTTTGAAAACAGTCTGAGTCCAGATTTATCTTCAGCAACTACTAAAACCAAAGTTTGCTCGAACCTAAGACAGAATGAGTTCTCGCTCATATTGAGAGTTTTATTTTCATGTTGAATGAATTGTTATATTATTTACATACTAGTACAACAATTGTGAATTTCATATTTTGGTAAACTTTCCGCTACATGCCACCAATTTATCTCACTTACTTTAGGTCAAATTATATCCTTACCTGTCCAGAAGGGTTGACAGAATGTATACAGAGAGGCACAGGCACTTAGAACGGCTACAACGTTAAAAAAATCATGAAAAATGAGCCATATCGGGTCTACGGTGGTCTTCACAACGCTGATTGCTTACACTCCGTTTTAGTCACTTTGGTTTGAGTACAGTGCGCGTGAGAGTTTCCTCCGAGCGATGAAATGTGCGCTTGAATTTTCATTTTTAAAAGTCAAAATTTTGGGGTTTAGGTTACAAAAAGGGAAATGAAGTCCAACATCCATTACAAAACCAATTGAATCCCTAAATTGGTGGCATGATACGAAAATTTTACCCAAATTTTAGAATAATTTATATTGGAACTTTTCTTTAGCCTCCAAAGTAACAACAAATACTCCAGATATGGATAACTCTTGAATCCTGGTTGCATGTTAGCCATCTTAGATTTGATGACATTCTTGTGAATCTGTACTCCATAATCCCTCTGCCCTTAAACAACCTGAGCACACTGCAGGCCCATCTAACCACAAAGCTCAGCAAAAGTACAAGCAGATCATCTATCAAGAACAGCTAAACAATTCCTTGGTAGTTCAAAGCCAACATCACTGGGTCATTGTTTGGAGTTTGTTGGTGAACTTGGTTATAAAAGGTCAACTGGTGACCCCTGCTTGACCCAGAGACTAGGTAGGGATTATTAGTTGACCTGACTTTGACCGATGTACAATATGCATTGTTTGTATCTGAGATGGAAACCAGTCCTGTCTCAGGTGTCTGCCAAGAGACAAAGTAGATGAATGGTCTTGGAGACAAGTCACCATAAATGGTGATGTTTCTTTTCAATTATTCAAGATATCACCATCAGCTGAAAGAATAAGCCTGTGTTCTGTTAAAAAATCAATGAGTTTTAACAACATACACAAAATAGTACACATAAAATGAGAAAGTAAACCAACATAATGAATTATTGTTTTAAAGTCTAAGATATAACTTTGAAGCACCATTCTCTTCTGTGGTACAACTAAACTATTTAACATCGTAAAAAATGATGAATTGATGGAACTTGACATGACTTGGATTCCTGGGCTTCGTTTGGGGAACGTTTGTTTACAGAATTTGGAAACTTTTAAAGCCTGGGAGATGATGCTGAAGGTTTGTACACTGAATGGTGAAGGGAAGGTAAACACCCCATGTGTTTGGAAGATCATAAAATGAGTACTATGACTCACAAATGCCAACAAAACAAGCTGTAAATAACATCAAAGGTCTATTGATATTTAGTGTAGATAGGAGTCCAAATGGGTTGGAGAATAGGAAGTCACTTTGTGGTAGGCTTTTAGGGAAGCTTAAAACACAATGTACTTTCAGTGTGATTGGAGTGAAAAGAAAGATTGTTTTTATGTTTACTATTTGGTTAAATAAACCCTTTAACCGTTGAATTGTTTTGATAGCTGTGCACATTTGATGACATTTAATGTTTTAATGTAAGGGGGGTTGCAGCCAGCTGGCATTTGGTCACAGACGGTTTATCCATGGTTCATTTTACCAAACTCAGACTTCTTCCTTGTAATTATACTCCCAAAACATTCGCAATATTTTTAATTAATATCTAAATTGGGATCTTTAAAATGTCACATTCTGAAAGCATTTCGCATGTTTAAAAATCTCAACTCTAGGTTTGTATCAGTGCATTTTATCTAATTGGTATAATCATGGAGCTATGTTAAATTTGCATCGGGGATAAGGAATATTATTTGTTTTTTACTCTACATCAGTGTGTGTGTCAAGCAGTGTACTCAAGACGGAAAAAAAACACAAGCTTAACGACTCAGCTGATTACTGAGTATAAACGCAAACGTACAGTCAAACACAGACAACAAATTATTTTGTATTATAACACAAATACAAAACACACTATAATGCAGTACTGAAGCCTATCAGAATGTCCCAAACCAAATTATTGTGAAAAATACTATCGTTTGATTAATAGTTAACATTTCTTATCAATTTCATTACTCTCATTTCTCTACATGTATATTGAGCTTGAACCTTATTATGAAACATCATCATCACTGACAAAACTGTCTCTAGAAAGACAATAGTTCCCCCTTGACATCTGATGGAATCTGATCATATCTAATCATAAAGTCTGCATTCCATCACCCACATGTGTAGTCTAACTTCCATATAACAAGACACAACGCTACGTAGATGGTGAGTTAGATTTCTAGATTGGTTTTACTGATCAGGTAGCGTTGGTATAGTTTCTTGAATCACCAGAATCTGGGAAAAAGGAACATACGATTCATTTCCAGCATGCCACATGCATTGACCCAAATTTAGTGCCCTACTCTTAGCCAAAGTATACTAGGTGACAAGAAAGAGTGCCTCACTAAAGACTCACCCTTTTTTGTTTTACAACCTGACATTACATAGTCCCAAGTAAACTACATAGTCTGTCATGAAGACACATTCATTGATTTATCAACTATTGGAGAGAAGAATGTGACTGTGCGACTTTCTGCTCTCAGGTGGTGTAGTCTATATGTAGAGTACATGTATGTCTTATCGTTAAATCCTTGCATAGTTAAGATTCTTGGCCTGACTTGAAAACGGTCCCCTGCAAGTTCAAGTCTTCCAGGGGGGAGGGGAGTGGAGAGACAATTCCAAGGTTGTAATAGTTTGGAGTCATTTTTTACTACACTTGCTATAGAGTAATGGTATGTATAGTAGGATCTCCCAAGCTCTTTTTACATCGTTGTAAAAACTACTCGGATATTAAACAATATTTTTCATAAAAAAAACTTGCACAGAAGTCAACGTTTCACTGTTACTTAATTAAACCATTTTGACCCACAGCCAGGTATTTTAGATCATTTCATCAGAGACATGACTGTTTCAAATTCCAAGTTTGTTGGATGGAATCATGTCACACATTGATAGCTTTGCCTTTTCTGACTTAACTAGACTGCATGGTCCCATGGTTCAATAAAGACTATACACATAGCTTCCATCAATAAACCGGCCGGATGTTTTGTTAAAACAGTCCTCATCAAGTGTTGTGCCAGTCACTGCACTAGTTTGCGGTGTATTTCTGTATAAATTACTTGTGATCAATCACTACATCTTCACATCATGCTTCGGAAGTTGTAGGAGTTGAAGTAGAGGTCAGAAAGCCTGCTGGATTCCTTGAGTGTTGTATCTTAAGACATTGAGGAGTTCGTAAAATCATCACATTTCATGAATGTGTCTTAAAGGGTGTGTACAACATTGGTAATTGCCAAAGACTTGTATCCAAACTCGATGTGACCCAACATATACATGAAATAACAAACCTGTAAAAGTTTAAGCTAAATCGGTCTTCGGAGTCATGAGAAAACAGTGAAAAACTGCCTTATGTGTTTTAACTTTTTTTCAAACATCGGAATTTATCCTGCAGGATAAATACTATTATTTTACTCATTTCGTAAAAACTATGGCATTTCAAGCAAAACTATTTCAAGGGAAGTTTTCTACCATGACCATCTTTATACCATGTGAGTTATGTTCAAATCTGTGAGCATTTATATTTTCATTCTTACCAATGTTGTACACACCCTTTAATTTAATCAAGGCTTGATGGCGGTAAGCTGTTTAGTGTGTAAATTGCAACATTCAAAATCTTCCTTGAACACACAGACCATTAGCTGAAGTTTATTAGTTTTCTACACATTATTGTTGCAGAACAATCATTAAACTGATCACTGATCAGAAATTACTTCAAGATGTTTTCGCCCAAACGGTCAGTGCCCGAATAATGTCATGGGAACTACAAGTTATTACAGGTTGGAGGTAGACCCTTCTGGGGACGGAAATTATTTAGGTCATGACCTCGTGCTGCTTTTTGGCCTTTGCATGGTAGGTGGGAAGAGGTAACTGCAAAATATAAATCTTGCTCCTGATAATATAGAAACATCACAAAAACAAAGAATTTTTCTCAAAATATAACAATCATTTTAAAACTTGTTATTGATATAATGCCAGTGCCGTTGTGAGTACAGCTTGCTAGCTGAATCTTAATTTAATATTGTTCAGAGCAAAGAAATCAAATTTCAATGTAGCAGGTATGAACTCTGGATGGCCCTTTTGTGTGTGTGTATGTCTTTTTTCCCCTGGTCATTTTTATTACACACTAAAGTTTGTTGGCATTTTTTAGCCATTTTGTGTGAACTTCTGAGAGTATAGCAATGTCATTGTTAGAACCTCTGAAATATCTATGAAGCGTAATGTATTCTATAGATCCATCCTAAACTAGTCTCCTTCCCTCCCCTCCAGAAGAAAGAGAAAAACATGTTTATTTGTGGCACTGTATGCTGAAGGCACCATCCTTTCCCTCAAACAACAATAACACATCCCCAAACCTGTCAGACTTGACCTCTATCCCCTGGCATACTGTTTTTAGAATGCTTTTATCAGCCCAAGTTGGAGTCTGTCTGGTAACCCTTGGTAGGGCCTCCCATTCCTTCAGCATGGCTTTGTTTTCTTCCTGTGTCTTTTTATAAATACCTGAAGACAGCAGGTTCCAATTTGTTGGCGGCTATCCAGTTTTTCAATTTCACTGGTAGACGGTAATCTTTTTGCTTGTTTCCCTATTGTTTCGGGGCTCACAGGGGAGCGGTGTCTTATTTCCAATGGTCTGATTCAAAGTGGTAGTGTGAACCAATTGTTGACCAATAAGACATCTTTAAGTTGGTGGGAAAGTGGGCTTGACCTAGTTGGCTTGATGTGTGAACCCTGGGCCTCATGTTAAACTGCATCCTGATGATTTATGACCAATCGGCTGTTTTTGTTTTAGTTGATTTACCTGGGTGTATAAAGTTCCTAGTCTAGAGAAAACAAATGTGAACTGTTTGCAGTAGTTCACATCAAGTTCACTGTTGTTAAATATAAAACAATTGAATTGAGCTTCAGGGAAGTCTTCACTGCTGTGGTGACCAATAATACACCTTTGACTTTTCAGTGGAATGTGAATTGACGAGCTAAACGATAGCGTCTCACAATTCAATGTCTCATATCAGCTTGGCATTGTGGTGGAATGTAAGACACTCAAAAATATGCTTAAAGGTCAGCTAAGAATGGAAACATCACAAGCATACAAATATGTTTTAATTTATCTTCCTTTTCTGTGTTCCTCCTTCTTTCTGTCTATCTGTCCAAATGCTGTTAATTATTTTTATTTTGTTATTTTCTTCACAGCCATGGAAAGACATCTCATCATCCGGTAAAGATTTTATCGGCAAACTTCTTCTGATCAATCCTAATGAGAGATTACCAGCTGCTGAAGCTCTCAAACATCCATGGATTGTAACCAACGCTGCTCAGTCAAGTCTTAAAAACCTTCATCGGTCTATCAGCCACAACTGGCTGAAGAGGACATCAACTAGAAGTCGATCAACTAAGTCGGCTCGATCAACAAGGTCCAATAGGTCTAGTAAATCCACTAAGAGTCTACGATCAGACAAGAACAAAGTTCAGCTGAATGAGCTTACAGATCTGTCCAAAGAATACAAGAAGGTAGGTTAAAATCATAAATAGGCCTACTCCAATAATCTTAGGCATCCTAAATCTGTCCAAATCTAATTGCAAGGTTTGTCTGATTCTGATAGATTTTGTGCATTTCTCCAAACCCTCCACTGGCCAGTGGTCACATTAACTCACACAGGTTTGGTACCTGTCGAGACATCTTACTGTTGGACTCCATTGGATTCTGTCGGATTCCGCTGGACTCCATTGGATTCCGTTGGACTCCATTGGATTCCGTTGGATTCTGTTGGATTCCGCTGGATTCGATTAGATTCTGTTGGATCCTGTTGGATTCCATTGGATTCCGCTGGATTCCATTGGATTCCGTTGGATCCTGTTGGATTCCATTGGATTCCGCTGGATTCCATTAGATTCTGTTGGATTCTGTTTGATTCCATTGGATTCCGCTGGATTCCATTGGATTCCGCTGGATTCTGTTGGACTCCTTTGGATTCCATTGTGAACTTAAAGTTTAAGATAATATCGGAAAAGCTCGCAGAGAATAAATATAATCAATGTCAAGTGGTTTTTCAGTGTGAAGTTGATGAAGCTATTCATCTTCATAAAAGTACCAGGTCATAACTGCTATTGTTTTATCATACATGTAGGTTTCATAAGTGAGGAAATATTAAATATACAAAAAGTTCACTTTCACTTTGCTCTGTTGCTTGCACAAAACACAATATGCTGCTGGTCTTTCTTTCTGTCTGGTTACTTGTCTTCTTCTCATATCCATTCCAGTTATTATTAAGCAAGCACCACAGACTTGTTTACCCAATGACCTCTTTGGAGTTTGATCCAAATCCCGCCAAATGTTCAGCACTTTCTCTTTCAGTTGGAACCAAATTCCTGCAGTAATGACATTGGTGTAGGTGCACTTTGCTATTGTTCAATAGGATTTAGTTTTCCAAATTGCGAGATCAGGGCTTGATTAAAAACCCTGAATATGGGTCAGTTTGGGTCAGGCTGGCGCTGCTTAAGGTTGCCTTGGGGCTGGGTTAGGGTGAGGGTCGAGCAAGACATTACCCTAGCCAAGACATTGTTCACAAAATGAAAATAGTCTGAGCTGAAAAGAAGGGGGAAACGGGACTGTGCTGTTCAATGTTCCTTGTGGATTACATTAGAGTAGCCTGAAACAAATTCTTACTTAGTTTTCATTTTGGCTACACAGCATTTGCTTTTATTATTCTATTTACGCCCTGACAGCACAAAGTTTATTATGCAGAGTTTGTTGTTTGGCATTTGTCCTGTGCCAGTACTTTTTCAAAGTGCTCATGAAATGTTTATGTGACTGTAAAAGCATTACCGACACAAAGGAGCAAACCTCTAATGTACATCGTTCAGAAGTGTGTGAATTTTGTATGGAGGGGAAGCTGTACTGCAGATTATTTTTACACTACAGGATCCATAGGAGTAGAGTTTAATGTACATGCATTCACATTTACTTGTTTTGATGTAAATCTTTCAAAGTTATCCAAACAAAAAGGTACCAAATGGTCAAGTCTGTGTACATTGTCTGTGTACGTAAATCATGTATCAGTCCCCTGAACAATTGAGGGTTTTGGGGGGAAAGTGTGAAAACGTACTGAATTGTTTTGATTCGGTGGCATTTTGTTTCATTAAAATATGTTCTGATTTCTGAAATGAGTTTTCTTAAATCTTAGTATTTTGAACTAATTTATTGAAAAGTTCAGAAAAAGAAACATCCACAAACAAGATTTATCAAACTACCTTGGTATTAGATAATGTCTTCTTATTCTAAAACAACTTAAGGCGTAAGAAGGTCTGATTTTTTGTGAAATTATTTTTTTAGAAGGAATAAATTAAGTCTTATTTGCATGTTTAATTTTGAAAATGCAAAAAACATTAATGTTTGCTTTTAGTTTTGGTCGTGTAGTTGACAGACAGTGTGCTTGAGCTAACTATTTACATGTATTTCTTTTCACTCACAGGAGACAAGGTAGCCCACCATTCATCAAGACAGACCTCTGAACTCTGACCTCTGACCTGTGTGTTCTAATAAGACTGGGTAGCGCTGGACTGAGCTAATTTGAGCATCCTCTTTCTGTCAATAATACCATGAAGATTTGAAGCTTTGCATGGTGTAGAATGTAAGAAGAGTGACAACCATACATTAATGTCTTCTAGAAAGATGCCATGTTTCTATGATGGGGAAAATAGATGACTACCTGGGCCAAGTTTGCTCAAGGATCATTTTTCAAATAGTGGTTGATACTCCTTGGTACTTAATGTATGTTTTTGAGCAGGAGTACCAGTTAATATCAGCTGCTAATCAACAAATGGTCCTTGTGTGAACTCGGACATAGTTACTACTCATAATATAGAGTTCCTCCTCATAATATAGAGTTCCTCCTCATAATATAGAGTTCCTCCTCATAATATAGAGTTCCTCGTAATTACATGAAAATACTTGGGGGGAATGGAAGGAGATTGTACCTAGAGGTTTCAATCTTCTATTATTTGCTGACTTTTCATGGTAGCTTAACCTTTGTTTTCCATTTTGGGTTAGGGGTGTGGGCTTTATGTATCAAAGAGAGCTTTTTGTCTGCTTTGTTTGAACCACTTTTTAAAACTGAACCCCAAACTGCCTGCTACAAAGTGGTGCGGTTATTTCTACTAAAACAACATGTAGGCCTATTTGTTGTGATTTGTGGATTTGCATGTTTGCCTGTTCAAGGTTGCATTGTGTGAGGAACATTACATAACCATTCAAAAGTGAAAACATGTTACTTTCTTAATTTGGTTGAGATGAAAAGAGATGGAGGTTGAGATGGAAGTAAAGAGGATTGGGTTTAAGATGGAAGGGAATGGGGATTAAGATGGAACGGGATGGGGATTAAACAGCTAATTATATACCTGATTAGTTAAAAAGGAGCGAGTCTGATGATATTTAAAATCAAGAATGAAACAGTGCCTAAAATTTAGCATCAAATCATTGACATGTATTTGTGTAAATTAACATAACGTAGTTTGTACATTACATGTAAATACAATATTATTTGAAATGTATGTATCTTCACAGTATAATAGAAGTAATATTTTTACAATTAAGAGTTATTGTTTTGGAAGTCCATACATTTGATTGCTTTTTATTTTTCTTGTATCTTTGGAAATTGTGATTTTCATTTCAGAATCTTATAATCACTGCAAACAGGTTGAAAGGTTTAATATGAACTTATGTTTCTTTGAAATAATGAAAGTCCAGCTGAATTGAGCATCTATAAGTGTTTGCAGAAGTAAGGTTGACACATACTTGGGATAAAGTTGTCAATTTAGACATTCACTCTATTTCAAAATCTTCACTTCGTTCCTGTTCCATAGGAAGTATACAACTTTTCTTTCGGAAATGTATGTGAATCATCTTATTATCTAGGCCTCATGCTCAAATGATGCGTCAGTAAACCAACTTGGAATGTTTCTTCACAATGAGTCTGTAAGCTTTGTTAGTTTAATGAAGTGCCATGGTCCAATTCATTTTGCTTTTTGACCTCGGAAATTTTCAATCTAAAGATAAAGAACAAACAAAACTGAAACTTGGAAACTATTTTCCTGGCTGATTGGTATTTCAATATGGTGTGTTGTCATGCTTTCCTAGTAGAGCACTTCATGAAATTCATAATGCGTGGTACTTAAAAAGCACTTTATCACACCCGAGGGCATCTCAAAGTGCTCATAATTTGTTCTACAAGGTATGCTGAGCTATGTTTGAAATATAAGACCCAATTATTTACATAGCACTATGTAACAGTTTACAAGGTGCTGTACGGTGTGCGGGATGAACCCCTTTTTGTGTACTGGGTTCTTTTTACATTCATTACACAACACACAGGACTTACGGCTTTATGTTTCATCCGAAAGATTATGGCTAAGTGTTTTGCTTATGGACACAAGTGTCAAGAACGGGACTCGAACCACACTCTGCTGGTCAGAAACACCAGCGCTTGAGTCCAGTGAGCTTGACTGCTCGATCAATGCAAACACAATAAAAGCCTCAAGTTATGGTCCTGAGTCAAATTTGTCTTCTCTATGAATAGATTAGTATTTCAGCTATCAGGTTTTGAAGAAAAAAAGGTCAGAGTTTGATGATTTAAACCGTTCGGGGAAAGTTTGACAATAGCACATTGAACAATATTTGATCTAGTTTTTGTTTATAAAATGGAGCCAAAAGGAATTGTGATAGAGCTTTTATGTAGTTGGAGAATTTATCATAAGGTTTTTCTTAATGATTGCGGAATATTTTCGAAACATTAGTTTTTTCCATTCAAGTTCTCAAAGATTAAAATTATAATCAGAAAATAAGTATATCATTATCCACACTGTAAAATAACTTGCCTTCCTTGTTCTTTTGTTATCTTTCATTTTGACTTCTTTGAACATGTTTATTTAGGGAGATATTTTGTAGAGCATGATATGGCATCAGAAATAAAGACAAAAGATTTAAAGAAAACTAGTGATATTTGTTGAGGATTGTGTTTTTGCTGTAGTTCTTTCTTAAAGATTTAGGTTTTAAATTCTTTGCCTGTCGTTATTGCACAGTGGCCTTAAAAGATTACCCTTATATCATATTATGTATGATCAGTTTAAAGGTATTATATATTGTTGGTTTTGTGGATGAGTACTGTCTTTCACATATTCTAGTTTAAAAAATAAATAAAAATAAAAACACTCCCGCTTTACCATTCCTTGAATTTATCTTAAAATTAATTGAGAAAATAGAATTAGCTATGTAAACTGTTTTTCAACCAAAAGGACTTATGGTATAAATGCAAACAAAAATGTTAATGGCCTGACATTTCTACCTCAGCAGAGTCTCTATCAAAGCCTTTTGCGGATGACAAAATGTGTGGCCATTAACAATTGATTGGATTAAAATTAATTAAAATTGAAAATTGGTTCATTTAAGTTGGTTTTCAATTTCTGTACACACTGCAGTATTTTAGAAATATTACTCTTGGCCATTGGTCCTGATGACAAGTTTACAAGTAAGCTTTTTGGGAGGTTTTTGCTTTTTTTGTTTTGGTATTTTCTTTTCATAAACTATACCTTTAAGCATGGTTTATGAAAATACATGACGCAAATCTGACAACAGAGGGCGTCACATATCAAATAAAAGTCGCGGCGAACTTTCTCAAAAGAATTTTAGTCAAAGTAATTATTGTTCTGTGAGGTGTCTTGACAGATCAAAATGAGACATACATTTCACGATAGTTGTTCAAACAGATGTTTTACTCGTGGCAATTGTACCTGAAAGGTAAACTACAATTTTGAGCTTATTGTGTTGATCTTTTTGATCGAATTGTAGAAAAATAAAGGTCAAAACAACTTAGAAGCTGTCATCTATTGAGGGCGCTACACAGATCTTCTCTGACGAAAGACGTGGGAAAGAGGTCATGAAAGATGCTCGTCTTATTTTGTTGTTAATTTCTCTTACAAACTGCATGGTACTGGTAGATTGTATATGTAAGTACTAGTATTAATGGGAAACTTCATTTGTCTATGTTAAAATTTTATGTAACGTTACGTACACTAACTTCTCCAACTTTCCAAGCTCCATGAGTGACAATGATGTCCATTTATTTTGGAAACTATTACGGACGTGACTGACACTCACTGCATGCATATGGAGCTAGCCTTGCCCCATAAATTGGGCCAATCACTTCGTATCCTTGGCCCCAGCACCATTGCAATTAAATGTTTGTGGATTATTAGATCTTCAACCCGCCTCATGAAAACTTACCAATCGGATGCTACTGTACTTGCGGATAACCGGCAAGTTGGTTTTAGTTTTAAAAAACATTACCAGTTTTGGGGGAAAATCGAATGATTTCGAGTGTGACCTTTTGCAAAAATCTCAACGATCTTGTTGACCTCTTGCTCTTTGCGAAGGCGTACACACGTTCTCAAAACTACGCTCCCAATTTTTTGTTAATGTTATTATAGAACGGGATCGAGCACCAGTACTAACGTTTGGGTTCGAAAACTAGGTTTTGTCGAGTTCCCTGACAACAACGATACGATCGATTACTACAATTGAGCTGTTACCAGACTGATTTACTCGGAGTGCGCCGAGAGTGCAATTTGAGTTTTGTGTAGTAATTTTACTTCCCTGCGCGGCGGCAACACTCATGCGAAACGCGATCCCGCTACCCGCGCCGCATTTAAAGCTATTTAATTAAAGTCCTCTCTTTCAGTTAATTGTTTCCGAGTAATGTGCAATTTTGATTGTAACGATGAATTTAAATTGCACTCTCGGCGCACTCTGAGTAAATCAGTATGGTAACAGCTCAATTGTAGCGATCGATCGTATCGTTGTTGTCAGGGAACTCGACAAAACCTAGTTTTCGAACCCAAACGTTAGTACTGGTGCTCGATCCCGTTCTATAATAACGTTAACAAAAAATTGGGAGCGTAGTTTTGAGAACGTGTGTACGCCTTCGCAAAGAGCAAGAGGTCAACAAGATCGTTGAGATTTTTGCAAAAGGTCACCCTCGAAATCATTCGATTTTCCCCCAAAACTGGTAATGTTTTTTAAACTAAAACCAACTTGCCGGTTATCCGCAAGTACAGTAGCATCCGATTGGTAAGTTTTTATGAGGTGGGTTGTAGATCTAATAATCCACAAACATTTAATTGCAATGGTGCTGGGGCCAAGGATACGAAGTGATTGGCCCAATTTATGGGGCTAGAGCTACATGTTGTAGCCCCACTTCTGTGGCCAACGATCCATGAATCCTTGGCCACGGAGGGAGTCCAGCGTATTGGCACGATTTAAGGGGCTAAATCTAGTAGCCCCACTCCACTGTAGTAAGTCTGTTACCGTTAGTGGCCAAGGTGAATCCTTACTCCTAGCCCACCTTGTTGAGCTGTAATTATGGCTCTCTTTTAACATCTCATAACACTGTAATGGTGAGTGTTATGAGACCGATGTTAAAAAGAGAGCCATTACAGCTCAACAAGGTAGGCTACCTTACTCCTAACCCACATTCCCAGGTCATTAAATCGTGTATCTAAACATCGGTGCAGGAGGGATCCAATTTTACACTGGACAGTGATTTTAGCATCTGGCCAGTAAACTGAGGATCAAACAAATTCGGCGGACTGGTGTTGTTCAATTTAATTATAATACCTCATATGCAATATCTTTAATTTAAAGAAATGATGTTCAAATGTTGAGCTTGTTTGAGTGTGAGTCTGGTCAAATCTTTCAATTCTGTGTTGAGCATCAAAGTATACTTGATGAGATAAATTTTCTCTTTCAGTGATTGTTTAAATGAAAACAGTTTACTTTTCGATTCTGATCTTGTAAAATAAATTCCAGTCCGGTTAAACATTTTAAGCTACATGTACAAGCCCTGCAGTCTTGTGGAATTTAACCCCAAATACAGGCCCTGGGTAGCCCAATAAAATAATGCCAATTGCATCAGGGCACATCCCCTACAGTTAGGTCAGCATTATCTGATAACCTCTTCTTTTAAAGTTAACTAGTCTTGGTCTTACTCTTTTTAGCTTCCAGGACTCCACAGGAGTGCTTTGGCTGTTGAAATTACGGTACTAACCTTTATATTTTGAAAAAAGTTATTGCAAATAATCCTTTTCAATTTGCACAAAATTGCTTCCTTGATGGTTCGAGGCCGTTTTGGAATGGATGCAAAATGCCATCGTTGTCACGAGGGTGTGAACCAAATTCAATGTCTGTTTCATTTCACAGCTATAAGTGCGATAATCGTAACCTTCATCCTCTCGACGGTCGCAGACTGGAGGGTTACAAAGTAAAGGGCATATCCTATTTCAACCATTTTTTCAGACTTGTGACCAGATTTGCCCAATTTTTTCCACTTTTAAAAATCATGACACACATTCTAAGAACACAGGTTTGATCTTCAATGTGTTATGAATCATTTTAGAAAAACTTAAAACATCATCAAAAATATTTTGCAGAAAAATCGACCAAAAACTTAACCAAAGAATGACCGAATTGTCCGTGATAATTGAGGGTTTTATTAACTGCTCATTTTGACCATCGCAATACAAGATGTCACCGGCTTTTCCAGCATGCAAACTCATTATCCGTGTTTGCTCATTTTGAGCATCGCAATACAAGATATCTACCAATCAGTGCAAACCAAACCGGCTTTTCCAGCATGCAAACTCATTACCCGTTCTTGCTTGTGCTTGTCTGTGTGCGTGTGTAGGCTAGCTGATACCAGTGTGCATGTATTTTGAGCACACAAGTGTGGATAAGGATTTACCTTGGCTACTAGTGGGGCTATCATGACTCATGAGGTCAGGATATTCATGAAGGAAAAAATAAACGGTCTGAAACTTTGACTATGTGAAATAAGTTGAAAATACATTTAAAATGTTTGTTGAAAAATGTCAAAACATCTTACCAAATGTTAACACATGGTCTGTCTTACCTCTTACTGAGATTTAACTTAAGGGAGGTGACCAAGTGCTATAACGGACCATGTCATCACTTCAGTGAAGGCCGTAAATTTCTTATCCATACAAATCAAAAGTTCGTTAAGTGAAAAATGCGTATAAGTTTGAATAAATAAATCAAAATCCACAAGTAAATGTTTTTCTTAGAAACTGAATGTTTATTTTTGCCAAACTAATTCTTTGGGGACAACTCTTGATCAATAAACTCCATTTACCGGGAGCAAAATATGCAAAACCAATTTTATGAAATCCAAACAAACTGCACCAACAACCTAATAGTCCTGAGCCGACGATGTTTTCGATTTTTGCAGATACTTTTAACTAGGCTATTTTATAGACACCAAAATATTGATATATTAACCCTAACATTATATGATCGTATTTTTCCAATCTTTCCTGCTCTTAAACTGCCTATTGTTTTTCGTCATTCCCAGATGGCGCGCACACCCTGAAGATTGGCCCTGACCAATGTGGTTTTTTTTTAATTGGCTTAACCTTTTAAAGTGCCTCTGAAACATTGATGCACAGTGTTCACTTATCTTTAAACAATTTATTGCATTTTCATTATTGAAAAGCTGTTTCAACTAGAAATGTAGGGTTTCCCAGGCATACAAATTAATAATGCTCAGTTGTAAGCAAACCTTGTTCATTACCGTATTGCAACTTATTTTAGGATCTCATTTAAAAAAATACAAAAAAATACCAAATATTGCCAATGCCAATCCCTACTTTAAGCAGCACCATCAGCTGCCCAATCTGCAGAGTGGGCAAAATTGTGCACGATCTGCAAATCCCTAAAATGCATTCAACTTACATTACACATTGATGATTACAGAGAAGATATTAAATGAGACTGTTTGGCACAAAAATGTCAAAAGACTTGGATGAATTTCTTGCAAAACAGAGTTAATTTATTTTGTGAAAATTTTTGTGACAAGTTAAGGCAATCAAATTAGGCCTAAATCAAATCACTTTATTTCAGAGGGCCTGCAATGGGAACCAGACTTCATTATTTCAATTTCATGTCTCTGTGAATGCCTGTGTTTTAAAACATTTTCTCTTTTGAACAGATACTTAAGTTACAGTAAAGATGAATCCTGACATGGATCTTGATCGTCCCAGGACACCTGTTTCAACTCTTTGGTTTGAGTTCCTTCTTGATGCAAGTTTGCTTCAGAAACATCTAGCTCAAGAGAACCCAGGTACCTAAATGGATGTGGGCTTCCTTAGTGAATAATTAACTTGAGAAGTTGTTAACTACAGGAATGTTGCCATCCTGGCTTCACTAACCTGACGATACACAAGTTTGGGTAAAACAAAGACTGTATACTATGACATTTGGCAATATTATACTTGTAACATTTTGACAAAACAAATTAATGCAATGTGTAGTTTATGACTTACAAAGTGTCTTGGATATTTGATGACAGAGCCAACTGCCACGCAACTGTTGGTGCGTTTTGTGGCACAGTCCATTAAGACAACGGGGGAGGAAGAGTCAGAGCAACAGAAACGTAAATCTACATCTTTGAAGAGTCTAGCATTGCAGGTTGCTGCACATCTCAACTGGAATATCAGTAGACTTCAGAAAGAGTAAGGAAGGAATAGACCTGTTTTTAATCACTTAAGCCCAAGCCTTACATTAACTCCTCAACTTGATCTCCCCCGAAACAAAAAAAGATAAATAAATTAATTAATTTAAAATATATGTATATATATAAATAAATGAATAAATAAATGAGTAAACTAATTAATTAATAAAAAGTATAAAACATCCCTAAACTCCCGGAGTTTGTTATAGTAAGACATTCACAGTAATTATTTTGTTGTAAATCTTGTCACTTTGTTTTCAAACTATGTACGTGTTCTTGTTCTTTTCTTTCTTTGTTTACTTGCTCTCATCACTCAACTTATTCTGGACATTTTATTTTCTGATTTGCCTTTCAGGTTGCCTCTTTTCATGGTTCATAAAGTACTCAAGGATTTTGTTGAGTCTGTCTCACCTCCTAATCTAAACATCCGACCACGTACAGATGTTTGCTGTCTGGAGGATTCAGTTCTTGTAGCACTTGCAGTTTACAATAGATGGTAATTAAAAACAGTATAGTTAATTTGAGGACTGGTAGACCAAGACCAACAGAAAAACAAATCTCCAGATTAATCCATTCTCAAGCTTGATTTTAATCGTGAAGCTTGTTTTTTTTACAGGTGCATTAGAACATTGCTGGACAGTGTTTACTCAACCAAGTCTAACAAGGCATCCATCGCTAACATTGCAAATGGGTAAGTCTAAAAGTCAACAGCTGTGTTAAAGCTCTGGAGAGATCTTTGTTTTGGTGCAGCATCTTAATGTTGCCCTCAGGTTGACCATTGCAACGACACAGTACAATCAATGACTGAATTTTCAGGATGATGCTGAGCCTGAGCTAAGACTGTTGGGAACATATCAGTCACTAATTGTTTATAACCTGAGTATAACTATGATGAAGTTAAGACGGTTGGTATCAGTCACTGTTCGAAAAAATCAACAGTCACAAGAGTATAAAATATCAACTTCTGAGACGTGTTTCTGACAGGCGGGAATCAATCACAGTCAACCTGTTTGCTGCAATGTCTGACGCCCATACAAATTGCTGCTAGCCAATCAGAGGTACAGAAAAGTAAGCAACAAAATGGCGGCCGTTGAATGGACTAGCAAATCACATTACAAATGAGGGTTGAGTGTGTACTGTCTTGGTGCATTCACCACATGATATAATTATTGTATTCTGGCATAGTTTTTATATCTTTCAAAACCACAGTGGATGATTGTTTAAGAGTAGTGGGCTGATAAAACATGTTTTCATGTTTATTGATGAACACAGAGTGAAATACACTGATGGCGATAACATGGTGATTTCCTACCTTCCGCCCAGGTAGTGGTCAAGTAGCAGGACAGTTCTTTTCAGAACTTGGTAGTCTCTTGAATTCCAAAAATCTACTCTGCGGCAGTAGAATAGTCTCCCAAATTCCGAAACCTACTCCGCGGAAGTAGAATACATAGCAAGACAAGTTCTCAAAGAACAAAAATCTACACAGCAGAGTAGATATACACATGGTGTTACGGCAAGCCAAATAGACATTGATACCCCACCATGCAATGCCTCAAAACATATAAACATGGTGATTACTATGAATATTTTGAGATGAGTTATTTCCTCATCTGACAGTTTCTACTTTCTTTATTGTTCTGATGTTTGATTTTGTCAGATTAAAGACTGAACAAAATGTCTGAATATTTGCAGTCTCTTATAAACCACCTTTCTGATTTGGTTAATTTGTTTGATTCTGACATTTGTGTTTCTTCCAGGTCCAATATGAATGTGGCTGGAATTAATGAGATGGTCATTAAAACAGTGAGTCAATATTAACATTACCCCCCCCCCCTCAAAAATAGTTTCTGATGGATTTACCTCCAAAACAACTATGGGGCAAATTATACAATGTTTCCATCAGAGTGAAAACATTTGGCTGTTGAGTTATTTTGGACAGCTCCTGCCCTGAACACTGAGCTAAGGTTAAGCAGAAAAATAAATCTAGTTGTCTAAGCTTATTTGTTTCTGTGTAAGTCGTGTATACCTTGTAGATTGTTGGCTCTCCAACTCCTAGAAACTCTGATTAACAAAAATGATAACAAGTGCATGTGAATTTGTCATCTAAGGTTAAGGATACCCTGCAGGAGTCTGTTAGTTTTCTGGAACGCTGTCTTCAGATCAATAGAGACATCTCCATTCCCAACATGAAGACTTTCCAAGAAGTACCACCTACAACCAATGAAACCCCTCCTCTTGTACCTCCGACCAATGGCAACACAGAGACTTCAGCATTGACCAATCATAAACAGGATGCAGAGCAGGAGTCTCTTCCCGTTTTGAGCAAGGATCAGTTTCTTTGTTTGTTGTATTATGACCTCGGCAGTTTGTATTTTCATCAGAGACTAATTATTACAGCAACAGAGATGTTCAAAAGGGCTGCTGCTACTCTTCCCTCGGTGAGATACACCTCTTATAACTACTTTATTTAGAGTTGAAGATGTTCATTTAAAAGCTTCTCTGTTTTCTAATCACTCAAATCAAGTGGGGGCAAGTTATCAGATTTTGCTTTGGAAATCCTAAACATATGCTTTTTCACTCAACTGCCTTAAACACAAACCATTAAGCCAAAACCAAAACAGCTTTGGGTTTCAAAGTTAGTTTAACACCAAGAAATTACTTCTGAAGATTTCATTGTTAAACCTCCCTTTGAAATGTATAATGTATTTTGTTGGCAGCTTTCTGGCTCCGTTTACTGCGACATAGATTCAACCACTCTACAAGGTTATTTAGCTGCCTGCGTTGGGTGTCAGAGGCTCTTAACCCCCAGTCAACCCAGTCAAGGCATCCCTGTAGGACCCATGATTCAACAGATCGAGAAAAGCAGACAAGAAGGTTTCAAAGTAAGCATCAACACAAATTCAGAAGATTCTTAAAAGTTAATTGAAATAATTGAATTTGTCAATTAAGAATATGTACACAGACTTGTAACAAAATGCTGTTGTCACTGTTTTTCATCAGTAAAGAATTCAGAAATTTAAATTGGGTGTAATTTAAATGAAATAATAATAAAAATGTTCAAGCATTTTAACCAAAAGAATATGTACTAAACAAACCCTGTATAATAACAATATATATTAGATAATCTTGAGAGTGAGATTATGATATGATATTGAAATGTTGTCTACAGTTTAATATTGTAAAATACTTTATCAACTTCTCTTTTTCTAGGGCATTGCTGAACTTCTTGAGGAGGACAATTGTAAATTACAAACCCCACTCTCCTATCGAGAATACCTCCTTAACATCGTCCTTTCACAGCCAGATATTGACATTGAGATCAAGCATCGTGTTTTAATCCTCAGTATTATTAGGAGGTACAAGGAGGAAACAATTATGCCTCCTCATCACCTTGAGGCTGTAGGAAGTGCCTCACAGAAGAATCTGGAGGTACTAGGGATGGTGAGTGCACATGATTTACAAGAGTTAATAGGAGATCAAATAATAGAATATAGAGTAACTCCTGAGAAACTCCCAGAAGATTATTGAGGTGCTTGGGATTGTAAGTACTCACTAGGAGACACAATGAGGGCGCCATTTTGTCTCCTCGGAGGCCATACAGAGTAATTCACAAGACAATCTTGAGGTACTTGGGATTTAACAGTCTCCTAAACTGTATTCAGAGTATCCAATGCCTTTATTGAACACAATTAGGTGCCTTTAGCTGTAAATAAACCCCTTTTGATCATTCAGAGAGTGCCTCGCAGAAGAGTCTGGAGGTACATGGGATGATGACCACTCATGATTTATAAGAGTTGTTGAGCGATAAAAAATATTGAATAGCAGTAGCCCCTGGGTACATCCTGGGTATCTTGAGGCGATTTTGTCTCCTCAGAACCTTGAGGCTGTTGGGATAACCTTACAGTACAGTTTGGAGGTACTTGGGATGTGTGAGGTCAGTTTAGTTCCCATGAGGAACATTCCTGTGATCAGACTAAATGATAAAGAAACATCAACTTGAAAAACTGTTTAACTGTAAAAACTGTTGTCTATATTTCAGTTTCTGAAAAGAGAATTACAGCAAGGTACAAACAAGAACAAAATTATGACATTAGTACGGTAAGTAACTCGATTAATAAAGTCAAAAAATGTTGATATCCTCATGTTTTGACTCAAATTTTAACCTTTGAAAAAGACTCTACTAGGGTCGAAATGTGAGGCCATTAACAAAAATTCTTTGCATTATACCATAGGTCCTTTTGGGTGGTGAACAGTTCGCAAAAGCTAATTCTATTTTCTTTTTAATTACGTACATCGGTTCCTTTTTCAAGTTATTTTGAATACTTTTTCCTGAAATTGGTTTAGTTTTGTTTTATAAACATATCAAGCCTGTGAAGATTGAACAAAGGAACCTAGAATGTGTCTGTGCCTTGGTGTGTCTGAGATGCCCAATGAGAAGCTACTATTTATACTAAGAGGTGTCACATATCAAGGAAACATGTTTGGCCCCTTCCTGAAGAAACTGAAATCTAGAAAGTGATTTTTGTTTTGTTGGTAGGTGTTTGTGTTGTGATGATAGGCTTTCCAAACATCTTCAACAATCTCTTCAAGATTCGCTAACAAGAGAAGAGTTACTTGAAATGTGTGGAGGGAAGATGGAGGATGTTTCAATGGAGCAGAAGATGTGCATCGCTTCCCAGTGTGGTAAGAAGTTAGATACAAACCTCAAGGAATAGTTAAGAGATATAAGACCATATTATTGGCATGTTGAAGCATGTTATGTAGCAGCGTGTGGTATATAGTATGTCAACTTGGATCATCACCAAAACAAACACATGTGACTGATGACACCAATTTAAGAAGAAACTATTAATTTAGTTATACAAATCTGGTTATAAAAGAGCTTTAATTTGATTCTTTTTTCAGACAACGTGGCACTCCAGTTGGGCAAACTAGAACAGAGTTTACTTCTGAGTAATAGCCACTCGGAGTTGGAGAATATTCTTACTCAACTTCACCGACTTGGACCTGGAAAACACTACTCCAACATTAACAGTAAAGTAAGTGTTTATCATATTCTAGTTCCATATGGGCAAACCATGCTCAGCTGATAAGCTGATTGCCTCTTCTATTTCAGTGCTACAGAAACATGAAAACAGTTCAGTGTTTCCTTGCACAGCTGTTTCATCTTCCTCTTTTTCACAATAAAGTTGCATTGTTATTACTTTATGGTATTTGAGAAAGTTTATCTGCCTCAAAAGCGAGTTCAACCAGACACTCTTTATACAGGTGTGACGCATCAATGTAAATGTATCATAGAATGGCGGTATGTAATATTTGGCTAAAAAGTGACATTGTCTCAGAGGTTTGGAGTTGTGCCAAGGTTTGAATGGCACTGGGTACCTGGGTACTTTTATAACACAGCTCAGTAGTTTTGCCAAGGTTTGAATTGGCACTGGGTACCTGGGTACTTTTATATCACATATCTGTAGTTTTGTCAATGTCCAAATGGGTACTGGATACTTAAATATAACTGCTGGGTAGTTTTGTCAATGTTCAAATGGGCACTAGGTACCTGGGTACTTTTATATCATAGCTCAGTAGTTTTGCCGAGGTTTGAATAGGCACTGGGTACCTGGGTACTTTTATATCTCAGCTCAGTAGTTTTGCCGAGCTTTGAATTGGCACTGGGTACCTGGGTACTTTTATATCACAGCTCAGTAGTTTTGCCAAGGTTTGAATTGGCACTGGGTACCTGGGTACTTTTATATCACAGCTCAGTAGTTTTGCCAAGGTTTGAATTGGCACTGGGTACCTGGGTACTTTTATATCACATATCTGTAGTTTTGTCAATGTTCAAATGGGTACTGGATACTTAAATATAACTGCTGAGTAGTTTTGTCAATGTTCAAATGGGCACTAGGTACCTGGGTACTTTTATATCATAGCTCAGTAGTTTTGCCAAGGTTTGAATAGGCACTGGGTACCTGGGTACTTTTATATCTCAGCTCAGTAGTTTTGCCGAGCTTTGAATTGGCACTGGGTACCTGGGTACTTTTGTATCACATATCTGTAGTTTTGCCAAGGTTTGAATTGGCACTGGGTACCTGGGTACTTTTATATCACAGCTCAGTAGTTTTGCCAAGGTTTGAATTGGCACTGGGTACCTGGGTACTTTTATATCACAGCTCAGTAGTTTTGCCAAGGTTTGAATTGGCACTGGGTACCTGGGTACTTTTATATCACATATCTGTAGTTTTGTCAATGTTCAAATGGGTACTGGATACTTAAATATAACTGCTGAGTAGTTTTGTCAATGTTAAAATGGGCACTAGGTACCTGGGTACTTTTATATCACAGCTCAGTAGTTTTGCCGAGGTTTGAATTGGCACTGGGTACCTGGGTACTTTTATATCTCAGCTCAGTAGTTTTGCTGAGCTTTGAATTGGCACTGGGTACCTGGGTACTTTTGTATCACGTATCTGTAGTTTTGTCAATGTTCAAATGGGTACTGGATACTTAAATATAACTGCTGAGTAGTTTTGTCAATGTTAAAATGGGCACTAGGTACCTGGGTACTTTTATATGACAGCTCAGTAGTTTTGCCGCGGTTTGAATTGGCACTGGGTACCTGGGTACTTTAATATCACTGCAGAGTAGTTTTGTTAGTGTTAAACTGGGTACAGGTACAGGTCAATAGTTGTTGGAGGGATCCTCAAAATATACAAAGTTCCTTATACTATGTTTGGAAAACAAAGTAATGTCTTCAGAGAATCCTATTGATGCTTCTAATGATTTAATCATTAAATGAAAACTTGTTCTTTATTGACAGTGGCAGATTGAGAAAAGCTATGCTTTTATTCTGGACGGTATGGGAAACAAGAAGACTCAAGATATGCTATTTTTATTGTTAGTCAAGGCACAACACTGCACTCAGATTAAAGTAAGTTATTGTCTCTGTCTCTAGAACAGTGGAGTGTTATATTATCAGCAAATCATTGACAAAATTGAAGGTGGAAAAACAGGGACACCATTAAAAGAAAGAGGGACAAGTCAAGACACGTTGCCAAAGAAGGGTACAATAGCTCAGAGAGTTTTTCAATGAGTAAAGTTCCATGTGGGTCTTCAATTAACATAGTCTATGAAGTTGTTCCTGTTAAATTGCCTCAACAATTTAGAATGACAATTTTTTTTTCAGCTTTCCACAACTTTGCTTTGGTATAAATGATGTTGGTGTTAAAAAGATACAATTTCTATCTCTTTCCTAGAATTACACAGCAGCCAAATCCCTGCTGCAGACTGCACATGCTCTAGTACGTGACACATCCTTCAAGCTACAAAAAGCTTTATTACATGAGGTACTATATGTGGAGCTACTGAGTGGAGAGGCCGATACTCAGACCACTGAATCAGGCAAACTCACCATAGCACAAAGGATACAAACGTGTCTAGCAAGTGCCAAGAGTGGTAAGAGTGTTTGTTGCCATAGTTTCTTTACTCTACTGCTTTCAAAAGATAAATGTAATGCCTAATCTAATGGCTAATCAAAGTATAATGATGCTTTCTTACAGACAGCATGTTGTCAGTTCTAGATGCAACAATTTTTCTCTGTTTTTTTTTAAACAGCAACCTTCAGTGATCCTCCTCCACAAGTTAGGAGGCAAAAAACAGTTTAATCAAACAGTCCACAGATTTGTATGATTTGCTTGTAAACACTCTATTGTTACCATCACTGTTAGGAAGCTGTTTGCCATTTGGTTGCCGGTGCTGCATGCTCCAAAGGAGCTAAGATGTTTTTAGGAATGCTTAGGGCCTTAGTGGAAGGCGTTTTAAGAGGGCCACTTGGCTTGATAAGTACATATTCCTGTTATGATTATTATCCTGATTGTGATTTTAGAACGAGACATCACACCAAGGGATAAGATTTTAGATCAGTGTGTCATTCATCTACTCAACTCTAGTAACTGGATTGATGCTATGGGAGCAGACTTCATTGGTACCCAGTACTCAATGGTAAATCACTTGTGTTCCTCAATTTATCTCTATTATTGGTTAGACGTATGGAGAGCTTTTGTCTGAAAGTTTGATATTATTTAAATTTACGTCAAGTGAATTTCAGAAATGTAAATCTATCTGAACTTTTGACTAAACAGACTATTAACATTGTTTAGCACGCTGGAAACCAGTGGAAATATAATCTAAGTCTTAAACGTCCTATTCATGGTAACTATTTCCTAGTGAGTTGACCAACCATTTGAAATTATTCAACTACATGGGTTGAGTTTGGTGGCATAGCTGTGCTCTGAATTAACTGTTTACATTTTTTTACTGTGAAGAGGCACTCACCTCATGTATTATTAGTGGATGGTATTGAATGGTCAAACAACAGTAAGAGGGTTGACTGTGTAGATGCATACTCTACATGATATCATATTGCATGTTAGCATAGTTTATCTACATGTATCATTCAAAACCACAGTGGATGCTATTAAATGGTCAGACAGTAGGAGAGTTTATTAATGATAAATTCAGTCGTTTTAACAAATCTGAGAAGTTGTTAACAATACTTTTTTTAACCAAAATTTGAACGAATTTACAGCAATGTATAAATGAAACAATAAGTCTATGTTATTTTCTCTTCAGCTGGGTAAAGTGATAGCTGCTGTTTGTCATGACCTCTCCATTGGTAATGAGGCATTAAAGGCTTCAACCTGTCTGTGGAATGCTACACTACAGATATTCAGCTCTGGGAATAAACAGATTAAACGAAGCAGCACTGGCAAACCAACCACTACGGTTCAGAGAGAATCAATGCTTGCCATTATGTTCAGGTAAGTAGTTGTAATTCATATTCAGTATTCAATGTTCAGGTAATTTATGTTAATTAGTATTCATTATTCAATCAATGCTTTTCATTATGTTTAGGTAAAGTATTGATTAATATTCATTATTTGTTTGGCTTTACCGATATAGCAGTACTCCTTTTGTTTTAGATGAGAGTGTTTAATTTAACCCTTCAATTTTGTTTTTGAATATGTTTGAAACTGATGAAAAAACCATGGTACAAAGTTTTAAAGGTAGGGTAACCCCCCCCCCTCCCCCACCCCCCAAAAATAAGAAATTGTGTAATTTCTATCTGAAAGCTTGTTATAAAGATGGTAATGGTAGTAAGCATCCTGTGAAATTATTTCGTCTGAAATACCCCTATTGATTAGAAATCAATAACAAATCAATAAAAGTATGTCGACAAATTTTGAATCTCCAAAACGCACCTCAAGGCTAATTTGTGAGATTCAAATTTCCTAGGTGCCCGTTTGTGGATGCTGCGGCCAGAGATGCAGTTGGTACCTGCTGTCACCTCGCTAAACATGGATTGATGCAAATACTGTGACTTTTGTTTTGCTGTTTTTTCAACAAGTAGACCCTGTATTCAACTGGATTTTTCACATGTGACTTAAATTTTATCTCTATTGACAATTTTGCCTGTAAATCAGTATTTGAATGACAAAAACCAATCTATGACCCTACCTGTAAACTAAAAATGGTATTTTTGATAATGTTACTCTTTTTGTTTTACCATCAGGTCTGATTTTCTTCAGTTCTTAAAGCATCTTTACTCACCCCTTTGTCTCTCTGTGATGCTTTCCTGTCTGGTGAAGTTGCACAATGTCTTAAGAGATGACAGTCCTAATGAGCTATCACATGAACACATCAAACTCTGGCCAACTACTGTTACCAAGTAAGTTGTATTCATTCATGTTGGACATAAAGAAATCCACTTGCAAAATGGCCTCTTTTTACCTCATAACTCATTTGTTCCATGTAATTTAAAAAACATATAAAACTAACTCATAAAAAGTATTTCAAAATTAATTGACCCTTTTTTGTATACTGGTATTCAACAGCTGTATGTTTTTTGCACATTTTTGAAATAAATTAAAGTGTGTAATCATGCTTTATTTTGCAGTGTGAGTTCCATTAATGTTGATTCTGTTACTGTGGTTATGGGTCAGCTGATCAGTCATGTGATCAATGTCAACCCTAGCCAGCCCTCCTGGCTGAGGACCCAAGCTGACCTCCACTTTGGTGAGTTTTACTTTTTTTAAATGAATTTAAATTTGAAAATGTCTCATTACTTTGGATGGTGAATATTGTTATAAATTTCTTGACTTTCTCAGGGAACAATCAGTACGCCTCAGCCCTCCAATTCTACCTTCAGTCAGCAAGTATTATAACAGGTTTCTTTGAGATACCACCACCTCGTGATGTCTGGAATGACCAAGTGTATCGTCGTTTAATCAAATGTTGCAGTCAGCTACAGTGTTTCACACTAGTAGCGTTGTTGTGTCAGTTCTTACAGCCAGTAGATTACACAACAGCATTTAAGGCATTACAGGAGAAAACATGGTGAGTATGTGAGAATGAGGGAACAATCTTAAGATGATGTTAATGTTTATGATTAATTTTAAAGTATTTCAAATTTTTACTTCTGTAAGCTTTCACTGGTAGCATTCAACCTTTTTTGAGACAATTTTCATTTTTTTATCAATTAATTTTAAGCTGAGTCACAATTTTGTTTTTATTTGAAACAACATTCAGTCAGCTTTTTTTGTTGTGTATATTTTTGTTTCTATTTCAATATCAAGTTATAAACTACAAGGGAAACTGATTGGTCTAGATAGCTCAGTTGGTAGAGCGCCGGCACGTTAATCTGGAGGTCGCAGGTTCAAGTCCTGCTTCAGTCAGTTTTTCTTTGTTCAACCCCAAATTACTTCAAATTTACTCTGTCAGTTTCCCTTGTGGTTTATTACTTGATATTTGAAATAAAAATTTGCATGCCTTGATCCCTTGACTGCCACTTCCCAAGTTGTATCGTAACGGTTACAGGTTGAATGGCTTCTGACTGGCACCCCCGAACAAAGATATTGACAAATAGGGAGACTGCCAATATTAGGGCTAGACAGCTCAGTTGGTAAAGCGCCGGCACGTTAATCCCAAGGTCACAGGTTTAAGTCCCCCCTCTAGTCAATTTTTCTTTGTTCAACCCGACGCATAGCATTCTCCAAACATGTCTGGAAGATATCCAACAATGGATGACGGCCAATCTCCTGAAACTTAATGCAGACAAAACTCAGTGCCTCATCATATGCTCTCAGCACCAACGAAACAAAGTCAACAGTTCATGCATACATCTAGGTAATACACAGATCAAATCTTGTTCGGAAGCCCGTAATCTGGGCGTCATCTTCGACAAGTCCATGAATCTTGAACAACATGTGGCTACTGTTTGTCAATCCTCTTATCTTCGACGTATAGCATCAGTCAGAAACGCACTAACATCCTCTGCTGCAGAGCAACTCATCCACGCCTTTGTGTCTTCGAGACTGGACTTCTGCAACAGCCTTCTCGTAGGTTTGCCGCAACTTCTCATCAAACGCCTTCAACGTGTCCAAAACTCTGCTGCTTGCATACTCGCGAAAATGAAATCTTCTACCCACATAACACCCATCTTACGCAAACTCCATTGGCTGCCAATTCATCTTCGCATACGCTACACGGTTCTCCTTCTCGTATTTAAAGCTCTCCATGGTCTCGCTCCTTCCTATCTAAAAGAACTACTGCATCACCGTCAACTGAGACCTGGTCTCAGATCTTCATCTGACGTACTCTTTGTTCCAAGGACTCGTCTAGCAAGCTATGGCGACCGTGCATTTTCCTCCCTGGCACCGCGACTTTGGAACTCCTTGCCAGATGAACTGAGGGCAATTCGGGACCTATCCCTCTTCACACACCACCTGAAAACCCACCTTCCTCGATCAGTCTATCCCTCATACATAATTAATTCCCGGCTTTCATTTAACCTCCATTTCACTGACCGGCGCCTTTGAATGAATACTTTTTTTCAGAGATTGTGCGCCTTATAAATGCTTTGTTATTAACCCAAAATGATGTTTGTTTCTGAATGATTTCTTGTGATTTTCTTTGACTAGTTACGATGCTTGCGATGCTCTGTATGACTGTATCTGGGATGTCACTCTACTGGAATATCTCATATGTATCCTTTATTATAATCAATGTAATCAGTGTCAGGGATGCAGTGACCAGGGCATAACACCCACCAATTAAATTGTATTAGTCAATATTTTGAGCCTGTTCAACAAATGAAGCAACAAGCCAACCTGGACTGAAATTCAGTCATTTTGCCAACCAAAAGTCATTGTTTTCCATCAAGCACACTCATTTTCAAACAAAAAGTTTGTTATGCTTGTTTGGTGCTATATGTTTGGGGTTTGCTGATTTTCTATTTACATTTGGGGTTTGGAAAGTTTCTTTTTTTATTTTGAGTATTTTTTTACCATAATGTATAGCCACAAAGATCTGCACAAGGTTCCTTTTGTACAACTTGGATTGTATGGATAAAGAGAGAATCACAAGAAACAGACATGACAGAAGTGTTTAAAATAGTACCCTTATGAAACTATTATCTGAAAATGGATTTGATTGGCTTTCCTTAATAGTTTTTTTTTTTCACCATAAGGTCTTCATAGCAAGCGAAATGAGGTGGATAAAAAACAAAGAGCGGTAAGTGTTTGATTTAAGATAAGGGACACCTTAGGTACTATTCTACAGGTAGTTTTTCTTTTGTTGATTTACTCTTATTGATAAAGGTCATTTTGCGGGAACTGTTGATCGTTGATTTAGTTTCTTGGAATAATCCTTGTATTTATTGTTTTCTGTTATTCATTGATGTTGAAATACAATTATGTGTGGTATAATTTATTTTAAAATTGGTTACAAACTCACTTGTACAACCTTCAACTTATAACAATGTTGATTTGGGAAAACAAAGTGGATGAGCATTTAGATTTTGCCTATATTTATTTATTTATTTGTTTATTTGTTTATATATGTATATATACTTTTTTTAGGAGGGGGGTTTCAGGTGAATTCGATCAAATTGGAAATCTTAGAAAAATTCACAAGAAGCTTTATAGAATTTAAGTTGATTTTTCTCAGCTCAGTTGATTTATTTTGTCTTTGATTGTATTCTGATGGCAGATACAAGCAATGAGTGAAGCAGAGCTGAATACAAGTAACCCAGAGAACATCCTCGGTGCTGCAGCTCAGAGAAGAGCTTGCAAATTACTACGAGCAATGACGAAGCAATATTTATAACCACTGGTTTGCTGTACACATCCACCTTCCTCTGACAAAAGAGTGGCCTCAATAAAAACAGATATCACGTCTTGGAAATAAGTATGTAAACTCTTTTACAATCACCAAGAGAAACTTGAAAGAAGTTTAAGAACTGTTTTGCAGTACCTTGGCACTATTGGCTCATTGACAGAGCGCCCTCAATAAAAACAGATATCACATCTTGGAAATAAGTGTGTAAACTTTTTTACAATCACCAAGAGGAACTTGAAAGAAGTTTAAGAACTGTTTTGCAGTACTTTGGCACTATTGACTCATTGACAGAGCGCCCTCAATATCAACAGATGTCACATCTTGAAAATAAGTGTGTAAACTCTTTTACAATCACCAAGAGGAACTTGAAAGAAGCAACAAGAAGTTTAAGAACTTTTTCCCGTACCTGAGCACTATTGGTTCATTGAAAGAGCGCCCTCAAGATTGTTACAATAGAGATACGTATCATTTAGACTGGTCCCCTGTCTTTATCCGCAAGGATAAAGACAGGTACTGGTTTTACAGATAAATGGGCAGTGACGTAAGCTTTCCATATCTGCTACGAAGTGACGTGTTTGTCAGCTACACCATCAGCAGGAACTTTTTGATCGTCTGCTGCATGCTGCGCGCGTGTTTGTATGTAATGTTGTTTATAGAGCCATTGCACAACGCGCAGCGTACTCACATGCGCCTATCCTGGGTGTCATTTTGGGTGTCAAAATCGTATACAAACATGCACAAAAGAGAGTTTTGACACCCAAAATAACGCGCATTGTTCGAAGGCGCGTTCCGGGGTCTATAGAAATCAATAGATCCCCCTTGCATAACGTGAAATGCTACAGATACGCTGAGGTCTTGCGCACGTTTTTACACACAGAGAACAGCTAATGTCCAATGATCTGCCTCCTTTTTGAAAGTGTGACGTCATATGCAATGGGTCAGTACACAATGTAATGTTTGTACACGTGTGTGTTACTACAAATCTCTGCCGTTTGAATGGATGTGAGGTCAAAGGTACAAGTACCGGGATACCGCCCTTCGCTCAAGGCTGATCTCTGGCATTATTCACGAGCCTCAAAGTGAGACGTAAGATGTTCGGGCTATCATTGTGCTGCTTGCAACATGTAGTGTTGCAAGAGCTACCAATTATTCATGGAGTAAACTTACTGGACAGTTATTGTCTTCTCATCCGGGTTTTTTCCTTATTCCTTTTGGGGGGAGGGGGGGGGGACTGGTGTGTGTGTGTGTCTGTGGGGGATTCAATTTACATTTTAGATTGATTGACTGGCTTCACACTGAGATGCAGTCAGTGAACGGCTGCTCTATGTTTGTTGTGTTGTTCCCTAGCCATCATATGTCCAAAAAAATAGATAACATTCTCACTAAGTTTGTACTCACCTGAAGTCAAGCGTGCATGGTACTGAAGTACATCCAGCACAGCCAAACACAAGACCAATGTGCTGGTGGATGTACAGAGTACCTGTTTGTAGTTATTCTGTGTCAGATGCAGTGTTTACTATGTTATAAGGCAACTGATATTGTGCCTCCCACCAGATCAAAATGAGACATATTGTAAATTATGATTTGTTCAGTTGGAAGAAATCTTTTGCGAGGTTTTCATAAAAGCTGTAATAACTTTGGTAACAACATTGGTAATTGTCAAAGACCAGCAAATTGAGAAAATGTAGACAGAGAACTAAACTTAAGACGAAACCAGTTTTCCTGATCTGTCAACAATCACAGTGTGAAGGTGCACCTGGCTAAGACTGATGGATGTTTTATTTTATTATACAAATCCACCTGTACTCAATTACTCTTTTCTATGTTAAGTAAACCTAAACAAAACGTGATGTGGCTTGAAATACATGTAATTGCATGTATGGTAACACTAATATATATATTTCTTGTTGCTGCAATAGTAAGTATTTTGTTTTAAAAAAGGAACATGCATTATTGATAGGTATCAACACATTGTAACTGAAACCATGTATTTCCTTCCTCCATGCTGAAACCTAATAGGTATGCCAAAGGGGAGGTTAGTCCTCATTCTGATGTTACCATTTTGCATCCCACATGCATTACAATTTATTATTGATTTGAAGTAAATAACACCTTTCCTTAAACCAAATGAGCTGGGAGAGACGAGAGTAGACAATACATATTGTCATTTCATAAGTTTCCCCTCTTGGTATTTCGGGCTACCTTTAGCAATGAACTTAAATCGAACAGATTGACAGAATTGAAATAAGTATTGTTTCAATTATTGTGTACGCTTTCTTATACTTGAGTAGTTATGATCGAGATGCAAAATATGTGGTTGTAAAATTCGACAAGACTCCATCCGTGCTGTTTCGTGTACAAAGGTGGCAAATAAAATATCTTCATCATGAATATGCATCTTACTTATGATTGGCTGAACTTTGTCATATGTGGGAGAAAAAGGATTGCTGTCAGTTTGTGTATACAGGACTACACAGCAGTCTTCTTACACAGCGGCGGACTGCGTGTGAGGCCTACATGCACCGATGTAATTTCATCGGTCTTTTTTCATTAGTCTTTTTACATTGCTCTTTTTCATCGAACTTTATTTTCATTGCTCTTTTTTCATGAATCGATCGATAGATGAAGAAATAAACAGTCATCCATCGATCTATAAAAAGGACCAATGGATTGATGAAAACGACCAATCGATCTATGTAAAAAAAGGATTCATCCATGTATGGTGTGAAACGTCTGTCTTTAGAAAAAGACGGGGTAGACTGTAACTTTGGAGGCGAGCTTGTTTGCTTTTTCTGTCTCCTCGATGTCTTTCATAAGAGAAGAGCCAAATTCACCCAAATGAAAAAGGATTCTTATTGAGGACATCAAATTTCCTATCCACAACATCATCAAAGGCATGTTGTCTCGAAAGCAAGTGCTTGGCTAGCCGAACCCGATAACAAAATGATGGCTGAAGATAAATAAACTTGATAAGTTCTTTGGAGACCTCTTTTGGGCATTCCCTGTCAGTAAACTGCATCAAAAAGTCTTAATCAGGGTTTGGATGCATTGCGAACATGATTATGGGCAATCTTCAGTTCAGCATCACTTACAAATATGGTTTCCAATGTCTTTTTTTGTGAGGATTACGAAACAGGTGTTTCTCACTGCTGACCGTGACGCATTCAATATTCCCGCTCCGTGACGTTGCAGCTCGCAGCGGGGTAACGTCGTGATGCTGTACACGCCCATATGGAGCAGGCTGGGGCGACGGCTGTTGAAAGTACTTTAGAGGAAAATACTGCAGCGGAATACCTAGCCTTTAGTCAAGGCGCACCGCGGCACCCCAGCCCGGATATCACGCACGACAAAAGACTAGCGCTGGTCTTTTTTCGTGCGTGATATCTGGGCTGGGATGCCGCGGTGCGCCTTGACTAAAGGCTACGGAATACCCCGTTGATTATACAAATATTATGAGTGTATCATGGTGGCATGGCCGGTGTAGCTGGATATTGAGGTGCACCCCATGGAGCTCTTGGATGTTGAATTCCAGGCTGGAACCAAGTGAAACGTGTCTGAACGTCAGAATAAAATGCAGTAGATGGCGGAGCATCTTGCATAGGTTGAGTTGAAAACCGTCAACCCACGAAGGAGCTTTGGATTGGTGCTCTGTTGAGCTCAGGTACACCTCGTCAGAGGTAAAAGTTGCCCCTGCAGGGCCCTGCATCACTGGTGAAAACAATCTCCTTGGTGGCCAAATCTAGAATATCTTTTTCTGGAGCATGTGGTTCTTTATCGTCGGGAAGTTGCGACATCGTAGCTGGCGCAGAAGAAAATCTTTGATGATTTTTTTTTTGGCATAGTGAAGAAAATCCTTGTTGAAATTTTAAAATCCCGCGAAAGAGCGCAACGATGTGATCAGAGTAGACAACACACAAGATACAAAAGACACGGAGTTCTTGGGAGAACGCACCTTCACTACACCCTATTCCAAAGAAACTTTTGATAAGCTAATGAGGGACATTCTTTTAGCTTCAAAGGGTGGATCAGATTGCAACACAAGGGACAATCTGCAGGATGAGTCTCTCCGGAATTGGCGAAATATAGTAAGCTCATATAGCGGGTTTTATTCGCTCCACCCATAGGCCGTGTACAAAATAACTGCATTGGAAATCGCTATATCCTGGGTCGCTTGATATGTTTCTGGGGATCGATCCTGGGGATTGATATTATTCTGGGGATTGATATATTTCTGGGGACTAATTTATTTCTAGCAATTTTTTTTTTTTGCCCCAATGGTCGCCCATACCGGGGTAGCAAAACTCCAAACCAAACATACAAGCGATTGGGCCGGGTCAACAAACCTAGTATTATAACCATGGAGATGGTAGACTTGATTTCAAGTCTGAGCTTGCGGTTATTTCTCTGCATCGGCCACGCAGAATTCCCCCGCAGATTTGCTATCACGCGCTCTAGCTCGCAATCTCGTGTGATCGTAGGTTCAAGACGCAGGTTTATCCACAAGAGGGCGCTGTTTCAGCCAAGAGTTGCGACAGCTTTCTCCGGTCACGTGGTTGCTGGACGCCATTTTGTTCCAAAATGCAGTACAACCCATTGATGAGTACAACCCATTGATCTATAATGGAGATCAATGGTACAACCCATGTGGGCAGACTAGTCTGGCACCCTGTATTCGCCAATGCATTTTTTGGAGACAAAATGGCTTCTAATCGCAAGTTGTCGCAATCGGCTATCAGCAGGACGACTAAAAACCACGATCACAGACTTGGAACCGGTACCAAGTCTATGGAGATGGAGGCAATAGATTTCTACCTCCATGGATCTTTCAGCACTTAACTTTTTTGCACAACAAAAATGAGCAATTTATGTGTAAATATTTATGAATAATTTGTTTAGCTCGCAAAATTAAGTTTGAAAGACCATACCCCGCCCCCCCTTACTCGCCACTCGCACAATGGTCTCCCCGTCCCGTCCCGAAAGCGCAGTAGGCTATCCAGACCCGGGGCCGGTCGCTGCGCACGAGTGGACAATGTGCGTGTGTGGCGTCATGACATGCATTGTGCTCCGATCCCCGGGCTGCGGCCCCTCGATCCTTACTCTGCAGTACTCCCCCCCTTGCTTGAGGTTAACATTCCAATCTGCCTTGTTGTCTGGTGTACTGCGGTACTTCCTGTATTTTCTTCCTCCATGGTACTACTGAGTACTGTAGTACTACACACTAGTTGAGATATGGGGCTTTTGAATTTCAGCCGGAATCTATTAGTACGAGTTGCTTTTTCTAATTCGACGAGGTAAGAGTAGAATTAATATTTGTATTTATTTATTTATTTATTTATTTCATGACACAACAACACAAGGTTAAATCATTGTTGATTCCCTTATGAATGTAGCTCCACTTCTGTGGCCAACGATCCAGGATTCATGGATCGTTGGCCGCCACAGAAGTGGGGTTATTATGAATGATGTTGTGACGAATAGCCTACTCCTGTTGTAGCCCCATGGGATTGTGCCAAATTCTTTGGACTCGGCAAATTCTCTGGACTTTCTCCGAGGATTGGAGGTAACCACAATCATGCCATTGTCAGTGCCTAGCCCTATGGTATGGGGCGCCGTTTGTCAATTAATTGTTTAGCGTATTTTGGATTTGTAACAATTAGATGTAAACCATATGGAGATTGAATCATCTCCAAAACATGGTTTATAAACCATAACAATTGTAGCATTATAGAACATGGTTTACAAATCATTGTTTATAAACCATGAAAATTTAAGCAACTTCAAAACATGGTTTTAACTTTTATAAACCATGAAAATTTAAGCATTTTCAAAACATGGTTTGTAAACCATGAAAATTTAAGCGTCTTCAAAACATGGTTTATAAATCATGAAAATTATAGCATCATAAAACATGGTTTACAAATCATGGTTTATAAACCATGAAAGTTTATAAGCACCTTCAAAACATAAGTGCACACTCGCTGTCAAATCTCAATCGTTTGTGAAATACACTTTACGAATGTGTTTATTATTATTACATTTATTTCATACAGTGCCTATCTTTTTGAGAAAACAGCAAAACACAGATGTGGTATTTTCACTAAGAACGTTGAATCCATCCACGTTTAACCAACAGCATCTCTGGCTGTATTGAGGGCAGCATTCAAACGGACACCACCAACATTTTCCAAAGTCACCTGAAGAGATAATTTGACATTCTTTGATTGATTTCTAATCAAAGGGTGCGGTTCTGACAAAATAATTTAGCTTACTACCATTAAATTTTTTATATCAAGTGGGCTTTCGGATAAAAATTACACAATTCCTTGTTGGTTCATTACCCTACCATTAATGTCAATATTCTGATTTGAATTCTCCTCAGGAGGACATTTTCCATCGTTGGAAATGAAGCAGAGCAAGCCAACCAGGGAGCCAGAGAAGATTTAGCAACCTCCTACAGAGGATTTGATTTTTATGGTATGGGTGAAGGAGTTTGTAATCACCTGACCATGATGGCACCAGCTCGTAATGGTCACGGGAAAGTCATGTTGCTCATACCGTATGGACTTCATTGGAGTCAGGTCAGTAAACTAGTTGATTCTTTATACTTTGTTATATTTGCTGAACTAATAATAATAATAATAATAATAACATAATCTTATATAGCGACAAAGCCCACCTAAAAAGACACTCAAGGCGCTTCACAGAGACACAGTTGAAAAAGCTAAGGCCAAACACAATTTATACAAATCTAAAAGTACTGAAATAGTGTGACCAAACAATATTAGGCACATTAAAACAAAACCCTAAAAATGTAGTTTTTTTGTTTTTGTTTACAGGAACCAAAAACAGGAATAACAAAATAGATATACCTTCGTAAGCTAAGATTCATTTTAAGATGAGTTCACCAATTTAAGCAAAGTGTGATGTCATAGTACAAATCACCGTGGCTTTAAAGACAACACATCTTGAAATGAATCTTTGTGAGGATAATTTCAATGAAGAGCATAAAAGATGCTTAATCTGACCACCATTTCCCCTAGCCCTTTTGAAGTTAGTAGCACACATGATTTTAAGTAAGGATTTTGAGTTTGTGCAGGTTCGTGTATACACAGGGTGACTGCTGGTGTCTTTGTCGCAGCTATTTGTAGCTTATAATTTTTTTATAGGAAAATTGCTTGAAGGAGATTTGGAAAATCTTTTGACCCTGTGACCCCCAAAAAGATCTTTTCCAGATTTTGTCTCATTGGTAGGTATTTTTCCGTACTCCAAAAGTGAGGTGTCGGAGTAGACTAATCCCGTCTTTTCTTAGTCATTCTTTTTTTTTTTTTCAAAATGAAAACCAGGTTGTACTTTTGTGGCATGTCGTGGCCGAGCGGATAAGAGCACCGGACCCAAGCTTTGGTGTTTCTGATCAGCAGAGTGTGGGTTCGAGTCCCGGTCTTGACACTTGTGTCCTTAAGCAAGACACTTAACCATAATTGCTGCTGTGTGTTGTGTAATGCACGTAAAAGAACCCAGCGCACTTATCGAAAAGAGAAGGGGTTCGCCCCGGTGTTCCTGGTTTGATTGGCTGCATATTGCGCCACAGCACCTTGTAAACCATACATGGTGCTATGTAAAGGAGTAGGTCTCATACTTCAGAAACTTAGCTCCACATACCTATCAGGACAATACAGACTGTCGAAGCGCCTTGAGCGTCACTGAGTGACGGATGAGCGCTATATAAGAAGCCACTAATATTATTATTTTATTTCATTACAGTACATCTGGTATTTGTACAAGAGAATATATTAACTTAGTATTTTTACTCAGATTGGCTCTGATGGGACAATGGGGGATGTGGTCGGGGAAGGCGGTTGGGCAGGGTGGGGCAGGGCAGGAATGTAGATAGCATATTGGGTTGAGTTGGATGGGTGTTCCGTAGGGGTGTGCTAGGTGTTGGTTAGGGGAAATCCAAAGTTACTTTGGACCTGTTTTGAAGTACAGAAATAGGAAAACGTACTTTTAAATCGCACGTAAAGAGATTTTATACAATTTAGGTAAACACGTAGCAGTGTTGGTACCAGTGCAACATGAATCACTTCACTGACTCGGCTGGTAAGACACTATCATTTTAACAAATGAAGAAGTAGCTGAGAGATTCAGCATCTTTGGTCATAGCAGCTTTTTAAGAATTAGTTTAAGATGATACAATTATATGCTCAATAATGTCCTGAATATTCTATTTGATGTCTTAAACTCCACAGGTGACAGCAAAGTGTCTTGTTGGTGTGGACATACATACTCAGAAATTGATCGAAGGTGATGGTATCGCAGAGGATAGTGCAGTGGCTATCCATTCCGCTATGTACCGAGCCTCAGGGGACACTATCAGCTGTGTTATGCATGTCCACTCTCCATACGCAACAGCACTTGGTAAGAATTGTGTTTCAGAAATCCAGAAATCTCTATTCCTTCATGAGAAGTGTGAGTATTACGGGTGATACACAGTGGAGTGTCGGGATGCAGCTGACTAAGCGCACCACCAGATTCAAGTTAGGGTGCTGTTAGGGTGGGCACCACCAAACTCAAGTTAGGGTGCTGTTAGTGTTAGGGTGGGCACCACCAGATTCAAGTTAGGGTGCTGTTAGGGTGGGCACCACCAGACTCAAGTTAGGGTGCTGTTAGGGTGGGCACCACCAGATTCAAGTTAGGGTGCTATCAGGGTGGGCACCACCAGACTCAAGTTAGAGTGCTGTTAGTGTTAGGGTGGGCACCACCAGATTCAAGTTAGGGTGCTGTTAGGGTGGGCACCACCAGACTCAAGTTAGGGTGCTGTTAGGGTGGGCACCACCAGATTCAAGTTAGGGTGCTGTTAGGGTGGGCACCACCAGACTCAAGTTAGGGTGCTGTTAGGGTGGGCACCACCAGACTCAAGTTAGGGTGCCGTTAGGTTGGGCACCACCAGATTCAAGTTAGGGTGCTGTTAGGGTGGGCACCACCAGACTCAAGTTAGGGTGGGCACCACCAGACTCAAGTTAGGGTGCCGTTAGGGTGGGCACCACCAGATTCAAGTTAGGGTGCTATCAGGGTGGGCACCACCAGACTCAAGTTAGGGTGCTGTTAGTGTTAGGGTGGGCACCACCAGATTCAAGTTAGGGTGCTGTTAGTGTTAGGGTGGGCACCACCAGATTCAAGTTAGGGTGCTGTTAGGGTGGGCACCACCAGACTCAAGTTAGGGTGCCGTTAGGGTGGGCACCACCAGACTCAAGTTAGGGTGCTGTTAGGGTGGGCACCACCAGACTCATGTTAGGGTGCTGTTAGGGTGGGCACCACCAGACTCAAGTTAGGGTGCTGTTAGTGTGGGGGTTTGGGTACTGGTTTCAGCGCTTGTGTTCTTGGGCAAGACACTGTACTATAATTGCTTTGTGCTCGGCCTTCCGATGAGACATTTTGTGTTATGCATGAGCAGAACCCAGTACACTTATAATTAGGAGAAGAGGTTTGCCCAGGTGTTTCATGTATGGTTGGTTACAAATTGCACCACATCATTATGTAAACCCTTTTTTATGTACAAGGTATGATACCATTGGGTCTCACAGTTGTTTCAAATTTAGCTCTGCATTCCTGTTAAAAAAGTAATGAGCACTAGATAAAGCATTTGGTGCTTTATATGTGGCATGGTGTACCTCCCTCCTACTGTGTCTTCATTGTGTTCTGGGAACCCCAGGAATTATTTAGAGGATTTTAGAGTACTTCAATACAAGAGGAAAAGAGTGTGTTAAAGTATGGGAACATTTTTTGGATGGGACACACCCTCTGCCACATATCGAGCATGGTATAAGATATAGTGCCGTGTAAATACTGTTTTGTAATAATTATCATGGGGTTATGGTTTTCACTTCAGCGTGTTTAAAAGACCCAAGGATGAAGATGGTCCATCAGATCAGTATGCGTTACTTTGGTAAGATTGCATACGACCGTGACTATGGAGGTACTGGGGATACAGGTGATGAGAGTGAACGACTGGCTAGGAATCTTAAAGACAAACAGATCATGGTCATGTGTAACCATGGGCTCGTTGGGGTTGGTAAATCTGCTGCAGAAGTCTTTGATAATGTCTATTACTTTGAAAGGGCTGCTATGTTTCAGGTAAGAGACTCAATCATTTAGTGATATGTGGTGTCAAAAAGGTACAAACAGATGTTTCTTTTGTCTGCATTTAACCCTAAATGCCAATGAACCATTCAGAGCTTCCTTTAAGGTGTAATGAGGCAATAATATTGACAAGTTTTACCGGTTTTATGCCTACCCTACAAAACAAAAAAACACTAAATGATAACAGCCAACAATCCAAGTTGCTTATTGTTGTTGGAGGTAGTTATCATATTGACTTTGATAAGATACTTCTGGTGAGAACCGGTTGATGTTACTCTTTGACCCTCTTGTGATGTTCAGTTAGTAGCGCACCATTTTGATGAGCCTGCATAGGGTCTGTATAATATGGTGGTGTGATGTTTAATCAGATAGAGAGTAAACATAGATAACCAGATAATAGAGGGTGACCAAGGTCATACAGAGAGTCCCTCCCATTAAATTACCATCCTATTTACCTTCATTATTCACTGCATTTAAAATTAACATTTTCAAAATCTTTCAACTTTCCACTCTGGCGGGTACTCTTTGTTCTTTTGTAAAAATGTGATTATTATTTATTGACCCAATTCACATGACGTCATCATCACAATAATCTCAATCATCACAATCAATGACACTGTGTGTTATACAGTGTAGTGCAACATGACGTTTACATGCTTAGCATTGACTCCTGAAATGGTGAGCATCGTAGATATTACTGTGTGTGACGACATTGACGTTGGTGCAAGGGGTCAATAGACAGCCCCTTTAGTTTTTAAATCAACTTAAGTTGTTATTATGGAGTCTCAATTCCAGAATATCCTCATTTTATTCCCTCTAACTTTGATTTTTCAGTTGAGAAATACTTGACCTTAAGATTTGTAAGATCCTTTATATCCCTTCAGATTATAGCTGAGTCTACAGGAAGAGAAGTGCAGGAGGTGAGTGACAAAGTTGCAAAGGGTGTGGCCAATTATTATGACGAATGTGGGGACAGCTTCAAGATTGCTCACTTTGAAGGAATAAAAAACGTGCTCCTGAAAAGAGATTCTGATTTTTTGTTGTAGTTTAAGTCTCTCTGATGTGTAGAATGCATAGCTTTAAACCGTTGTTATATTTCTCTCAATGGTCTTTTACTCTATGCATCCTATAACAATGAATCTATGCATCTCACTGCATAAAAAGGGCAACCATGTATTCTTATTATTTATTTTGTATTATTTTATTTTTTTCGGGCTATAGAAAATCGAACTTTGTAATTGAGTTTGTTTAAATTTAACTTTTTAATAATTGTAGTGTCCAGTTAAAAATTGAAATATATTGTTTATGTTGAGCCATATAAAATTCCTTACATTAATAGTAAAACTTATTGTAAATAATAAGTGTCATGTATATCTGAATTATAATATCAACTTTGGTGCAACGAAAACGACTTGGAAAGTAACAAATTTTATATATTTTTGGCAGTGGCATAACCTAGACATTTTTATTTGCTGGGTGGTTGGGTGGCGGTCTTGTAGGAGTCAAAGAAATACTGTTGCACTTTTCATTTGCAAAAAGTGAAAGACTAGACTAGACTAGCATACAATTATGCATTTTTCAAACGGTCTTAATTAGTTTCCAACTTGAACACATCATATGTTTTGATTACGAAAACCTTTGATCTCATTTGGATTGGTGGGAGAATGTATTCACAACTGTTTTATAAACCAACTTTTATTAACTTCTGGTGTTTGATTACTGTGTAAATAAAAATTCATTTGATAAGTCTCCAGATCTTAAATAATGTGAAAAAGAAACCGTTTGATATATACCATGAAATAGAATCAAATAATTTTGTATATAATGAAAATAAATATCGGGAATATTAAAGCTTTTTGAAAGCTTCTTCTTTTAGTATCTTCAAAGCATCAAATGGTCTTTTTTTCATTTGTACACGCTTTTAAAATAATGGTTTTGAAGGTAAGGGTGATGATGGTGGCATTGGATGAAATAAATCATTTAATAACAAAAGAAATGGAGAGGATTCTGTGCATTATGTTTTTAATTTCGTTTTGGGAGTATACATGCTTTATAAAATGAATCAATGTTTCAGTGAGAAATAATTCTAAAAATAAGTGTAGACTAGAGAAACACATGCTGATGCCAAACAAGTAGCATTTCTATTTTTTAATTAACGTACATGTGTATGACTGGTCAATGTCATCCACTGTGATTTTAAGTGATAAACAATGACATCCTGCAATATGATATCATGTGGTGAATGCATCTACACATTACATGCTCAACACTCCTACTGTCCGACCATGCAATATTATAATCCATTTGTTTTAAATTCCATCCTCCAATATGATATCATGTGGTAAATACATAATATACACATTACACTGTCAACCCTCCTACTATCTGACCATTATAATCCACTTGTTTTAAATGATATATAAACTGTACCATCCTGCAATATGATATCATGTGGTGAAGGCATCTACACATAACACAGTCAACCCTCCTACTATCTGACCATTCAATATAATCCAACTTGTTTTAAATGCCATCCTGCAATATGATATCATGTGGTGAAGGCATCTACACATGACATGGTCAACCCTCCTACTGTCTGACCAGTCAATATAATCCACTAAATGATAGATAAACTGTACCGGTACCATCCTGCAATATGATATCATGTGGTGAATGCATATACACATTACACGGATAGCCCTCCTACTATCTGACGAGTCCACTTGTTTTAAATGATAGATAAACTTTACCATCCTGCAATATGATATCATGTGGTGATTGCATCTACACACTGCAAACATTCACACAGTTTATGTGCACATAAATGATTGTCAATTTGCTGGGTGTAATTATTGCATGGAGGATAAAGAACCGATGCGTGATAAGCGAAATCACGTGTATATACTTATAGGGTAAGAGTGCTAATAAACATTATTTAATTTTTGTTATGAATCTGATAAATGCAAGCAAAGTGATATTAATATCATTTCTGAAATTGTTGTATCCATAACTTAACTGTTTTCCTCAGACACCCATGACATGAAAGCTTCACACAGGTTAGTTTAAAACAAAAATGTCTTCCATTTTATATTGGTTTGAGCCTATTCAACACTAACGCATTTTCAAAAGTTTCATCTTTACACTATACTTTATGAGTAAGGCTTTAATGGTATTATAATCTGTATATGTTGTTGCAGGTTTTCTCGGTCAGTTTCAGCAAAAATTCAAAATTCATTCAGTTTCATTAACACGCATTCAACTTCACGCATGTTTTCCTATTCATTTAAACTAGTGTTTCTTTTTAGCTACTATCGCATCGCATTCAATTTCGTTTTCATGCACTAATAATTTCGTTCTTATTGGTTCGTTTCTTTCATTCTAGGCCTAATTCATTCAAGGCTACCGTTTCGTCATTCTTGAGTTGCATTTATACTACCTATTTACAATTATTGATGAAATTGAATGGTTGACCAGCGTCTAACTGTTGGCTTTTACAAAATTGAATGATCTTATGACCTAATCCATTTGAATGATCTTATTTGACCAGTGAATAACGAATTACTCCTTTTGACTTTTGAATGATGACGCAACAGAGCGTTTATTTTTAAACGAAGATGGATAAACCGGGTGTAAATTGATTGAATTTTTGTTGAAATTGGGCTGGAAAACCTATATACATAAACAAATAAATGTGAATGAATGTTCAATTAAAGATGTCCACTATTTCAACCCCATACGCACTGGTCTATTACGCGGCCCGACGGGCGGCCATTTTGTACTAGGCAAAAACAACATCGATGCATGAGAGATGTATAAACCGGAATGCAAACGATGGGGAAAGTTCCTTCCTGTGTTATTGTCTGCGAAAATCACATCATCCATCGTCGAAATGCCTAAATAAATAAAAATAAAAACACCGTGTACTTCGTATTCAATGTATCCCTTTATAAAATGGCGCGCGGGTCTCCTTACGGTCCCGTCGCGTTTGAGCACGCAGCATTGCCAGTGCGTCCTCTAGTTCCTATATAACTCTATGTTTAACTCCAATCTGCTCACTGGTTTAATCCAAGATTATTCCCTCAATACATGATCACAGTTTAGCTTCTTGGAGTTTAGTGATGCCAAGCTGGAATAAGGGTTTAAAATTAGGATCGGTCAGTGCCTTGCGATCGAGACAAAAACCTGATATATCGTATTCCGTGCGGCCGTCTATTGCTAGCTCGCTCAAAATTCGCCCAAGAACACTTGCAAATCTGAAACGAATACAAATGAAGAAGTTTGTTATCAAGAAATAACAAATTAGAGATGTACGAGTATATAATCAATGTATACAAGTTAAAATAACCCAAAATTGTGTACAAACTTACTTGAAGGCGTGTCCGGCACCACAGCACATAACGACTTCTGGGTAATTGGTACGATGGCATGTGTCGATTACAAAATGGCGGTCTGGTGGCATTGTATACAGGCAGGTTTTGGCATATAGAATCGGACCCAGAGACTGCAAAATAAAGGAACAATTTGAGATGACATTCATGCATAAAGTTGCACTAAACCTTTCATTTTTCAAAAACCTTATCGAGGAAAAAAATACTTAAAAACGAACAAATCATTCGTGCATTTCTCATACCGTTTGTCAGAACTCATAAAACCATAAGACGTGTGTGAATTGTAAGCAGGGAAAGCACATCAATCTAACTTCAAGGTGTTGCTTGGTGGCGTCAATTCTAACTCGCTTACCAGTCTGTCCAAGTAGATAAAAGAGATCCTATAATATAGAGTTTCTTTAAATACGTTTGAGACGCACTAAAACTTTGTTGTGTGGGATTGATGAAAATGTCTTATCTGGCTGGTCACAAAATGCCTGAAGAAACAGATTCTCTGAGCAAATCCAACCTACCCTCGGGATGTGCTCCTTTGAGAAGTCCAGACATTGCTGGAGTCTTTTCTGGTCAGGGATAAATGTTCGAGTTCCAGCCGTTACTGTCTGTCCTCCAGCGTCCACCCCTATCTTTACGCCCGAGTTTCCATGAATTGGCATGCCGTAAAGATCCTGGCCAGTTTCTGCATGGTAGATCCATATCGGAAACCTGACATTGGGTACAGATACAATTTTAAATGAATTCAAACATTTTTATTGATGCTAAATCTAAGTTCGCTTCTGCTTCAAAATCTAAGTTTGCTGCGACACGAAAATAAGAGATTTGTTGCTTGCCCGCTCAGCACGTCACTTGGAATTCTCTCCCAGTTGAATATTATAATTTTTGATGGAAGAAAATCCGAAAATGAGGTCATAAACTTACTTGCTTTTTGTGAACTCCTTCATATTTGTCGTAGCAAGATACACGACCTGTTCCTGGGTGACCGTGAGTGGTAAGGTAACCCCTGCCGAGTCCAGCACTTCGTTCGCCCATGCCCCGGCCGCTACGATGACGCGTCTGCATCGGAATGTGCCACGGTTGGTCAAAACCTTAATTTTGGGTTGCATAAAGACTTTTATGTTTGATATATCTATTCATTTTGAATATTGTTATTATTTTTGGGGTGGAAGTTGTTAAGAATTTAAACGAAATCAAAGGAAGATGCGGTTCCAACCTTGATGAATTTGCATAATAGAGTTTTTCAATGCACTGAGAGCCGTACCTTGATAGTGCCATCTTCCGTCTTCTTCATTCCTTCAAATTTGGTCTCGTCTTGGATAGTAGCACCATTCTTTCGCGCCAGTTGTATATGTACAGCATTAGCCAATGCAGCATCAACTAATCCGCTGCCTTGTTGGTATACTGCAACGTAGTTATCACTGGCCGTGAACTGTGGATAACGGTCATTAAGGCGACAGCCATCGAGACGCTCGTACCTATGGAAATACATCATGCTGAAATTGATTAACTCGTCCAGAACTAGAGACAAGACTGTATTCGAATTGGTGGCTATACGGTTACGGCGTCCTTGAAACAACCCTTAGAGGTAGCCGTAGCCGCCAATTCGGATACGGCCCAGTCAAAAATTTACAAATTGTTATTCATTACAAGGTTAATAATAAACTTTTTAAAGTCTGACATTATACTTTGGCCCATACCTTAATTTAAAAAAAACAGAGACTGTTCTTCTGAATAGGGAGAAACTATGGAGAAAGCGCCTCCAGACCATTCAACCGCGTGGTCTGAACATCCAAGAAGGAAAAATTTACGACTAACATTTTTTTGTCTTTGCCTTGTCCTTTTCCCACAGATATTCCCCTTTTTAGTCTGTCTCATTCACTAAAGTATACTTCTCTCCCTCTTCCCACCTTTCAACCGCTTGTCAGCCCCTTTCCTCTACCCACTTTGTCTCCTTGTTCATTGTTCATCCCTCCCCTCTGTGTTTGCTTTCTGCCTCTCTCTCTATCTTTTCTTTTTACTTGACTTCTTCTGTTACACCAGTATACCTGTTTTATGTGTGAATTGTGTGTCTTCGGAAAAGACTGCTAGGGTCGAACTGTCAGGCCATTAACCCCTTTTTGCCTTATACCATAGGCCCCTTTGGTTTGCAACAGCTAATTCTATTCAACACAATAATTTAATCAATACTTATTATAAATATTATCTTGATGTAAATCAATGTACGTGGAACCAAAGGTTTGCCAAAACTGTTCAACAATGCGAAATAATTGCATACGAAACCTAATCAATGAAACAATTACAGATAAGTAATTTACTTAATCCCGCATTTCTCCATGGACTCCGCATATCGGTTGACGATAGCTTCCCCGATGCCTCCCTTCAAACTGAAGTTAATTCCTCCAGTAGTATAGATAAGTTGTAAGCCTGACTCCTGCTCTACTTCGTGCCAGCATGAGTACGCCCCGGTAGCTAGCCTTGTATACTGATGGTCACTGTACGACAGACGGCTACAATAAAAGGTTAGAGCCAGTGTATATCAAACTGCACATGCATCGGTTTTATTTTCAAGGTTGATTTAGAAGTATTTTGTCACTATTAAGATTAAGTATTTTCTAGATCGTTGAAAACTAGCAATAGGGGCTATACCGAATGCTACAATAAAGTGTGTACTCAGAAGGCCCTATATTTTATAGATGTCACTCAAGACGTCACATTGAGGCTCAGTTATGAATACACCTGAGCCCCCCACGCCCCCCATCACTAACGTCAACCGATCGACCGGTGCTTTCAACCGATCGCACTTTTTCAACCGATCGCTCTTTTTTCATTGATCGATCGGTTGAAAGCACCGATCGATCGGTTGACAGCATCGATCGATCGATGGAAAAGACCGATCGATCGATGGAAAGTCCGATCGATCGATGGAAAAGTCCGATCGATGTGTTGATCGGATTATTTGCGTCTTTGGCGTTCCATACCCAACAACGTTCTCCAAAAACAATGAGCAGAGCAAAATAAAAATACATTGGTTTCAACTGAAAAGTAAATACGAAGCGATCCCTTTGCATAGTTTATTGGTTGACCCAGCATAGAAAATGCTAATTCATCTGATAGCTAAAATGTTTACAACAAATAATATCAGACAGTAACGAGATCTGTAATCATTTGCGAGCAACCATTTAAAAAAAAAAATTGGTTCTACATTAGCATTTGACATTTTTGAGAGTCGGGTTATTTTTATGCCATTTAGGTTAGGGGTTAATTATAATGTTTTTCTGTCAAAATTGAAATCACTGGGAACTACACAGCCATAAATCATACAGGTTAGGTTTCCGTTGCATCCACATAATCTTTTGGGTTATTGATTCTAAATAGGACCGTGTTGATCCTGATCACGTCATTCTTGAACATTATTGCAATACTCCAACCCAGTGCTCCAAACCAAGGACACCTTCTCATAAAACCCAATTTAAGATTGAATAACAAGGATCGCTTTGTGGAATGATTTCATAACCGAACAATGCATTCCAATAAAGTGGTGTGTGGTGTAGCACATTTGTTTTCCCCAGCAGTGCGTATTTACGAACGAGAAGATTTGTTTGTAGGCCCTGCATTGAAACTACAGAGAAATTGCGCTTCTATGGCGACACCAAACACCTCCTTGGATTACATTGCCAATTATCTCTTTTGTCTCTTACATGATTCTTGAGTGATCTTGGGAACCGCCATTGTGGTGCCCTAACTTAAACTGCTCCAGGCCTAGAACCTCTAAACAAAAGAGAATATTAAAGTTATTTCGTTTTGTTGTATGGTAGTTGAGTCACCTTAAAATGCATATCATATTATTTATAATATTAATATCCTGGTGGCTATTCCACCTCTTTAGAGAACTTTGAAAAGTTGTATTTGGGAGTCAGAAAGAATGATGAAATCCATTGTTTTAAAGTCATACTTGTCTTATATACAATAAAAATGTGATTATTTTCCCATGCAAAATTCCACATGCCAAGCTAAGCTAATTAAATGTATATGCATTGTCTTCTTGGAAGATGCAATTTGGCATGATGGCTATTTCATCATTGAAAATAAATGATTTGCACTAGGCATTGTTTACTTTGTTGTTGATCGTGTTCGATTTCTACTTACTTGACCCAGCTCGTTTTGACAGCCAATACACAGCACCGCTACCGATTCCTCCACAACCTACTACAATATACTCGAACCATTTCCCTTCCCCTCCTTCCATCGTGGCTTTACCGAATCCTGCAGACTTCCAAATACTGTTTTTGTCTGAAATAATGATATCGCTGCAGTTTTACCGAACTATCTGTGAACTTTCCCTTGTTTCCGTGCAGGTACGGTAGGCAGGTATAGGCAGGTAGCAGGTGCGCAGGTAGGCAAGTAGGCGTACTCTTTATGTTGTCCATGTAAACCACCTGTTTTGATCATCCGCACTGCCTGATATCACTCATAGGCCTAGTCCATTCATAAACGTGTCAAAGCGGGTCGTTTCTATATTGTAGTCCTGGGGGTGGGTCGTTTCTGAAATACAAACAACAAACAGCAGGCTGTGGGTTCAACCATCAACCATGGTTCGACCAACTTTTTGTTGTGTCATGGACAATTTAGTAACATGTTATGTGTGTGTTTTAGTCAAGGTGAGAATTTAGACCTCTGTTGCCATTTTTGGCTTTGTGGATTTTTTAACTTTGGATATATCGGGTACTCTATTAATTTAATGAAAACATATACCCCAGTACTTTGCTCTCAAAGCCTGCATGGCCCCTTTTCCAAGATGGGCAATTTCCCATTTTGAAATTATCTTTCGTTGGAGGGTTCCACGGTCTGTCATGCAACCATCATAATGTGTGTTTTGGTTTGTTGTTGTCACTGCACAACGTATTTTTGAATCGTCATTATTTTGCATTAATTGCCATGGGGCTTGTAGTTCATTACAGTGAGATATGCAGCCCTCGCTGCTCTCGGCGGTGGGCAGGACGCGTAATTGTTTTCGGTCGATCCAGACGTCCCAACCAGCGTCAAATTAACACAAGAGGGCGGTGTTTTGATTTGTCTACAAAACGGTGAAGATGGCGGCTGGCATTAGAGGAGTTTTGCCGGAAGATGTGGCTGAAATGGTGTCAGCTTGTCGTGTTTTAGTGGTTGGAGCAGGAGGAATAGGCTGTGAACTCCTGAAGAATCTTGTACTGACTGGATTCCAGGACATTGTTTTGGTAATAACAGAACCTTTCATCATTTCCAATCAACTAATAGATGTTGTTCTATTGTTTATCATTCGGTGATCATGCACACACGACGTACACATGCACACCACCACACCACCACCACTCCAGTCATGCTACGCTAGTCATATTGTGGTGCTCATTTTTAGTGGCAGAGCCTCCGCACGCACAGTCGTGGCTTTAAGTTTATGGAGGGCTAAAATTCTGCATCCGGCCACCACTTTATCTCCCTTAATTTAGGTCAAATTATATCCTTACCTGTCCAGAAGGGTTGACACTGACAGAATGTACAGTATAGTCAAGCCTCATATTACCGTGGGTCTCCTAATACCGTGGTAGCAGAAAATTCACTTTTTTCGTTGTCAAAACGTCATCGATAGACGCCTTTCATTCGCTAAATCGATAGCCAATAGTCAAATTATATCCTTACCTGTCCAGAAGGGTTGACACTGACAGAATGTACAGTATAGTCAAGCCTCATATACCGTGGGTCTCCTAATACCGTGGTAGCAGAAAATTCACTTTTTTCGTTGTCAAAACGTCATCGATAGACGCCTTTCATTCGCTAAATCGATAGCCAATAACCCTTTACCGATCTGGTAAAAACCAAAAAAATGAACTGTTGCGGAAATGATTTAAATGTTAAAAAAATTGAAAAAAACGCTATTTTCCCGACTGGACGAATTTTCGCTGACCATGTCTGTCAAAAGTGCCATTAGATCATTAACATTTTTACCTTAAATGTTGTTCTGTGCATTGAAATATCAGTGCCCAGATCCTGTTCCACGGTAAAAAAAAGATTGACATCGAAAGTACGTATTTTCACCTCAAAAACGTAAACCAATGTCGGGCGTCACACACAAAGTAAAAAAACTCGCTCAAATTACAGACGCGCTTGCACAAGTACAAGTACAATACTTGTAGCAGGCGAATGCACGCAATTTCCGAACTTGCGCAGTTATATTTTAACTTGCGCGGATTACTACTTTGCGCTTGAAATCTACGTCATCGGATTGATCCAAAATTGAGTGCAGGGGGGTGACTAAGGAAATTGTCGGTACTCGGTAATTAAAATGCCTAAAAGATCAAAATTTGTCCATCTGCTGGGAAGTTAAACATCGTAATCCCAGTATTAAGTAAATATTTGAATATTATCTTTGGATTAAGCTCCTTTAATGTAGAGATAGTTCATTTAAAAAAAATATTTCTGATTACCACGATAATAGGAGGCTCACCTCCAGAATCACTCCGGGCGCATGCACACTTTCAGAGACTTCATGGACGAATTTAATCAGACAAACGATGTATTTTTTTATGTCAAAGTGGAAAGTAATACTTTAACAATAGTAATAACTGGACACTTTTTATAGGTTGTTGACTTTTTTTTATTCTAATCGAAAACGTCCTAACCCCCACGGTAATAGGGTAACCCATCCTATACAGACTAGTTGCGATAACGTAACCCTCCTCCCGACGGCGAAGCCGGAGGGTTACGAGCCAAGCTCGAACGGCAAATGGCAATCTTGTCCAACACGTACAATTTCGACAGCTAGTCACCAGATTTGCTTCATTTTTACCACTTTTGAAAATCATGACACAAATTCTAGGAACACGAACTTGATCCTCAATGTCTAATGAATCCTTCCATATCACTCAAAACACCATTAAGGAAATATTTTGAAGAAAAAGGACAAAAACTTACCAGATCCCCGAGCGAAAGAGTAAAAAATATCCTAGGTTGAGAATTTGAATCTGAGTGGGGCGGAGCTTCGGCTGTGTGTGCAGGTCAACGGGGTCAACGGTCTCAGCGCTGCGTGTAGTGCATTGTGTATCCCGGCAACTGTGCAGCCGCGGTTGCTGCCGCGGTCGCAAACCTGGTGACTAGCTGTCAAAATTGTACGTGTTGGACCAGATTGCCGTTTGCCGTTCGAGCTTGGCTTGCAACTAGGGTTACGTTATCGCAACTATATACAGACATGACAGAGAGGCACAGGCACTTTGAGTTTGAACTATTCAAGTATTCTTACAAAGTGTCAAAATCATGAAAACACACACAATTTTCGGGTCTACTCTCTACTACTACGGTGACCACTCTAGTCTATTGTCGTGAAAACACTGCTCGCTACACTCATTCCTTTGGGCATGAGTGCACGAGAGTTCCGTCTGCTCGATGAAAAAGTGTGCTTGAATAGTTGAATTTTCCTTTTTAAAGGTCAAAATTTTGCGTTTCAACTACCAACTCCTTAAAAAAGGGAAATAAAGTCCAACATCTATTAACAAAATCAAATAAATCCCTTAAACAGTTGGTGGTGGCTGGATGCAATTTTTTTTTCCTAGTGGGTCTTTTGCTCTAAAAACTCTGCTGGCATTGTGTCTAAACTTATGGATCATGCCATGTTGACCAATGGCGGCGTAAATTTGAACGTGCTGAGGGTCACTCCTTAAGCATTAAACGTCTGCTTACTACAGCGCTGTATGAAACTTGGCCTAGTAGTAGTACTCTGGACTCCTTTGATTCTTGGGCGAATAATTCCCAAATGGTTTCTTTATTGGTCACTGACTTAGTACTAAGTTATTAAGGCAAGATCAAAGGATAATTAAAAACATGATTGGTTTTGCTGACTCGTGACGTATACTGGTGTAATTTCATGGAGATTCTGCAAACTGACACAGTAACAACAGTTAAAATTATCTTAGCTGTCAAATTTTCATGTCATGATGTTGATGATACAGTGGTATGGCCTGCTTTCTGCTAGTTGCTTTTCCAGCAGTAAGACTCTCTCGCACTTGCAGTCTTGGGGTTGTGATCTCAAGATCAACCATGGGACCATGGGACCATTGCACCAGTGCACCATGGGGACCGTGGATTGGGACTGACTCCACTGACTATTGAAAACAAGAACTTTGTAATTTTCCTGTGGTTAATTTGACTTTGAGTCCTTGTAAGTTGTAGTAAGTATGTTTCTATGGCAATGCCCGACTTAAGACACACTTATTTTCTTTTTTATTTAAACAGGTTGACTTGGATACAATAGATGTAAGCAACCTGAATAGACAATTTCTATTTCACAAAAAACATGTTGGAAAGTCGAAAGCTCAGGTGAGTTTTTATGTGTTCTTTGTGTATCTTTGTTTGCACAACAGGCATTTATTTTTTCAATAAACTTTGCTTTTCTTAAATGGAATTGCCTTTTTATTGATGAATATAAATTAAAACAACCTTGTTTATTACAAAGAGTTTTATTTGATGTTATAAAGAGATTAGTCACATAGTAATTTGTAGTTAACAATTTGAATTGGTAATTTAGAGGTAACAAATCGTCCAGAATTGCATTAAGTAATCTACAACCGACCAAGATACATTATTAATACATTTGAAACATCACCATGTACTTTACACAGGTGCATGGATACTTTTTGGAATGAGTTTTAAACCCTTTCCCTTATAATACTTTCAGTTGATATCAAATTTTACTTCGTTTACACTTAAACTGTAGAGCTTTAGGATTGGTTTAAAAGTTATTAATCTTAAATATGGTTGATAAAGAGATCTATTATTGCTAAATCATTCAAAAATATGTTGTTGTTTTTGTTTAATTAAAGGTTGCAAAGGAAAGTGCTCTCAGATTTAATCCTAATGCTAAGATAGATGCAAGACATGATAGTATCACCAAGTGAGTACCTTAAAAGAATTAATGAACATTATTCACACTGTTTTCAAATACACTTATGGCTTTGTTGTCTCCCTTCTTGTTTTGGTACTAGTTGATGTTGTCATTGAATTGACAGGTCAATTAATACACTTATGGCTTTGTTTTGTCACTTTTGGTTTTGGTACCAGTTGATTTTGTCATTGATATGCGAGTCAAATAAACTTATGGCTTTGTTTTCTCCCTTCTTGTTTTGGTACCAGTTGATTTTGTCATTGATATGACAGGTTAAAAAACACTTGGGTTTGTTTTCTCCCTTCTTGTTTTTGTATCAGTCGATGTTGTCATTGAATTGACAGGTCAAATACACTTGTGGCTTTGTTTTGTCACTTTTGGTTTTGGTACCAGTTGATTTTGTCATTGATATGACAGGTCAAATGGCTTTGAATCAACCTAAGTTTACAAATTATAGTTGATATTTCACCCATCACTTGTTGCTTTATTAACATAACATAATTTTGATTTATTTCAAATAGTAAACTACTAGACCTAATCAAGAGAATCAATTTTACTGTACATTTTTGTTTACTAATGTTTATAAATAATTACAAAAATCTTTGTTACTGATTGTTTTTCCCCTACTAGCCTTGAGTACAACAGAGAGTTTTATATGCAGTTCACACTAGTCATGAATGCACTGGACAATAAAGGTTGGTTTTTTACTGCAGTCAATTGTTTTGCAAATGAAACGTATAGACTACTGCTTCTGCTTAGTCATTTTATTATTATCATCATTATTATTATTAGGTGTTCGTGCAATATGAGCACGAACACCTCTTTGTCTTTTGTTTTGTTTTTTTTTCTTCTCCATCTTCTTCTTCTTCCTTCCGCCGAACTCTTCTCTGCAGCTTAACTCAAGATTGAAATTGAATTGAACATTGAAACTCATCAGACAATTGAACCTCAATATGAAGACGGCACAAATTTTATGACAATATGATGACGTCATCAGGTGTCGAATTACAAGGTTTTTAAAGTTGAAAAATTACCATTTTGGTATTTGCTGTATCTCATTGAATTTAGAAGCTACGATGTTCATTATTGGGCATCGGATTGATGAAGACTGGGGCAACATTTCAAAAGTTAACGCCAAAATCGTATGACCTTTACTTCCGGTCGTACCGGAAGGTCAAAGTTTGCCTTTGTTTGTTTTTCATAAAAAAATATATTTCGGGGCATAACTCAAGATTAAAATGGAATTGAGCATTGCAACTCATCAGACAATTGAACCTCAATATCAAGACGGCACAAACTTGATGATGTCATGATGACGACATTAGGTATTGAATTACAATAAATGAAAGTTTATTATCAAAGTTTATTAACTCATGGACCACATGTTGGATTTTTACAATCTACACATCATCAGATAGGTTGTTAAGAGTTCAACAAACGCTGCACAAAGCATGACCCAATTTGACCTTGACTTCCGGTTCAAACTGGAAGCTGAAAATTTCAAAAATTAAATTTCAATTCATATCTCAAAAACCACGTATTTGTTTATCATAATTTTTGCATCAGGTTATAGATTTTTGAACCTTCTCAAACTTTTGCACAGATATGACAACATTTTGATGTTTACATCTGGTCAAAATCGGACAATAAAGCGCACGGTGACAACGCGTGATACGTGTACACATGTGCTGAATTAGACTTGGTTCCAAGTCCGTGAACGTTTTTTTTGTCTACCGGTTTGCTAATACAGTTTTCCTAAAATAGCGCCCTCTTGTGGATCAACATTGACGTGACTCACGTTGACAACGCGCGACGGCACGAATTATGTAGGCCCTACGAACACGATGTAGTGAGTGACAGTGTGTATAGTCTTGGTTCCAAGACGCTCCAGTTGAAAACTAATGTATGTACTGTACAGCTACATGTATGAATACATTTGGCGTGACTGTGCAATATACAAAGAAACAACGAGCGAAAAATTCAATATTTGAAAATGTCATAACTCCTGAACCACACATTGGATATTTGCAATCCATACATCATCTGAAAGGTCTTAATACACTTAACACGCGCTACACAAAGTGTGACCCTGTTTGACCTTGAATTCCGGTTCAAACCGGAAGTTGAAATTTAATATTTAAAAATATCTTAACTTCTGAACAACTCATTCGATTTTTACAATCTATTCATCATTGGAAAAGTATGTAACAACTTTAAAAACGATATACAGAATGTGACCCCAATTGACCTTTACTTCCTGTTCAAACTGGAAGATGAAATTTAAAATTTGAAAAAAATCAGAACTCCTGAACCACAAATTGGATTTTTATCATCTATACATCATCAGAAAGGGCTCCAAAGATTTATGAAACGCTACACACTGTGACCTTATTTGACCTTGACTTCCGGTTCAAACCGGAAAGTAAAAGTTAAAGATTCAACAAATCGTAACTTCTAAACAACACATTGGATTTTTACAATCTACACATTGTTGGGAAAGTATGTAACAACTTAAGAAACAATACACAAAATGTGACCTCATTTGACCTTGACTTCCCGTTCAAACCGGAAGATAAAATTTAATATTTGTAACTTCTGAACCACACATTGGATTTTTACAATCCACACATCATCTGAAAAGTCTTTATAAAACCTGACATACGCTACACTAATTGTGACCCCGTTTGACCTTGACTTCCGTTTTAAACCGGAAAATGAAATTTAATGTTTGTCAAAAACATATCTTCTGTACCATGCACACAATGGATTTTTACAATCATTACGTCATTAAACATGTCTTTAAAATCTCAACAAGCACTACACAAATGTGACCCCATTTGACCTGACTTCCAGTTCAAACCGGAAGTTGAAGTTTTATAATGGAAAAAAAACTAACTTCTGAACCAAACATAAGATTGTTTTTTCACCTATTCATTTAATCATAATTTGATGACATCACTCACGAACACCTTGTTTTTGTAACCAACAAAAACTGAATCTCTAGTTATTATTATTATTTCTTTTAAATATTTTTTATTATTATGATATATTTCTGGTAATAAAACCTAGGATGCCTCATTAATGAACTTAATCACTTTAGCTTGTAAGCCTGAGGAAACCTGTAAACAAGGGTACTTGCTAGGTGTACCCCTACTCTTCCATGATAAGTGTTCTGGGCATCTGAAGGACAATGCAATTATGGTAAAGTATCTTGCTCAAGAACACAAGTGCCACGACCAGGTGTTAACCTGCTGATCAAAAACACCAGAGCTTGAGTCCGATGCCCTTAACCGCTCGGCCACGACAAGCCACAAACTGAATGTGATTTTTTAGGAAGTAAGTTATTGTCTAAATGATGATTTAATGTTGTTTTTGATAGCTGCTCGTAACCATGTCAACAGAATGTGTTTAGCTGCAGATGTACCATTAATTGAGAGTGGATCTGGAGGTTATCTCGGACAGGTGTCTGTCATAAAGAAGGTACCTAGATTAAACATGGAATGCTTTCATCTTCAGTTCAGTTCAGTTCAGTTCAGTTCATTTATTTCCACAGTATTCACAAGTATAACAGTCAAATACAATACAGTATTAATATAAACAGGGAGTGAAACTGTAGAGGAACCCATAAGAAAGCACAGCTTGTAAGTAATGGGTCCCTATAATGAAGCATGTGCTTTGACCTAAATAAATAATATTACTGAGAGTAGTCTCAGAGATAACCAAAAATCAATAATAAGCTCAAAGCAAATGCTGCATTCTATGAAGAGGTTACATGCATGATCAAACAAACAAAACAACACAAGTAGGACAAACATGTACAGACAACAACAACAACAACAAAACAGTGACAGACATGGACAGACAAGGACCGACAAGGGACAACATTGCAAACCAGCAAAGGAATGTAAGGAATAGAATTACAAGTTAACTGTTACATAACATGACCTAGATTAATTATAGACATTCAACAAAATAGATTTGTAAGCACGTTTAAAAGTAATGAGATTTCTACAGATTCTAAGAGATTCATTAAGTGAGTTCCACAACTTGGGTCCCTCATATTTAATGGTCTTTTTAGCAAAAGAAGTACGAGTCAATGGGAGATGGAAATAAAGAGCTTGTCGAGTAGAGTAGGTGTGAATTTCGAAGTTCCGAGTAAAATATGAATTAATAGAAGAAGGTAAGGTGTTGGAAATTGACTGATACATGAGGCATCCAAGTTGATGATAGTAAATATCCTTGATTTTTAAAGACCGATGTTTAAAGAATAGAGGATCAGTATGAGCAATATAATCTGTAAAATTAACTATGCGAAGAGCCCGTTTTTGGAGACAAAACAATCTATTGATATTAATGGACGTACAGTTCCCCCATGCAAGTATACCATAGTTAAGATATGACTTCACCGATGTATTATACAAAGAATATAAAATCTCGGCAGAAACAAAAAGTTTGATTCTGTTAATGACCCCGATATTTCTACCAATAATTGAACACAAATAGTCAATGTGGTTTTTCCAGGTTAGACCAGAGTCAATAATCAATCCAAAAAACTTAAAGCAATCAGTTTTCTTATAACAATATCATTAATCAAAACATCTCCCGGAAGTTCACTGGCAGAGTTACTAAACAGCATGTAATTGGTTTTATTAATGTTTAAAGAGAGTTTGTTGACTCTAAACCAATTGGAGACTGAGATAAGCTCTTGATTGACCAATTCAGTCAGAGTATTAATATTGCTGTGGGAGATAAACAGATTTGAATCATCTGCGAAAAGAATAAATGATAACTTATTAGAAGATTTGACAAAGTCATTAATATAAATTAAAAATAGTAATGGCCCTAGATTCGACCCCTGTGGGACGCCACATCTAGAATATTTAGAAGTTGAATTACAACCCCCTATGGTAACATATTGGATCCTGTCAGAAAGATAACTTCTGAACCACTCTAGGGAAACTCCACGAATGCCATAATGATAAAGCTTATGTAAAAGTATCTCATGGTCTACTGTATCAAAAGCTTTTGAAAGATCAAGAAAAATCTGAAATCTTGAAATATACCAACTAGTTATTTTGTATTTGCAGATAAATTCAATTCAAAACAACATTTCTGTATGTAACAGATAGCCCCACATCATACAAAACTAGGCAGGAATCATAATGTGAGTTGTTAGTAGATTATGAAAACTTAAAAATCACTTTACATTTCTGTTTGCTTCATTGTTATTTGTCATTCCAATGAAGGTTTCTGTACATAATTGTTCGTGTTTATGTGTTACTAAATCATTTGTTAATCAAGTAATAAACCATATGGGAAACTGACTCATTAAATTAAATTCTATTTTGGGTTGAACAAAGAAATTTGATTCAAGAGAGCGGGATTTAAACCTGGGACCTCCGGACCTGACTGACTGACCGACCTGACTAGCTGACCGACCTGACTGAAAGACTTTCTGACTGATCGACCTGACTGACTGACCGTCCTGACTGAACGACCTGACTGACCGACCGACTGACTGACCGACCTGTCTGACCAACCTGACCAACTGACCTGACCGACTAACCTGACCGACTGACCTGACCAACCAACCTGACAGAAAACGACCCGACAGACCGACCCGACCGACCGACCCGACTGACTAACCCAACTGATCTGACCTGACTGACTGACCTGACTGACCGACCTGACTGACTGACTTGACTGACCGACTGACTGACCTGACTGACCTAATTGACCTGACTGACCTGACTGACTGACTGACTGACATGACTGACAGGCCTGACTGACCTGAATATACCCGAATGACCTGACTGACCTACTTGACTGACTTGCCTGACAGACTTGACTGACCTGACTGTCCTGAATGACCTGACTGACCTGACTGGCCCGACTGTTCTGACTGACCTGACAGACCTGACTGACTTGACTGACCTGGCAGACCTGACTGACCTGACTGAATGACTAACTGACCTGATTCACCTGACAGAACTGACTGACCTGACTGACCTGACTGACCTGACTGACCTGACGGACCTGACGGACCTGACTGACCTGACTGACCTGACTGACTGACAGACCTGACAGACCTGACTGACCTGACTGACCTGATTGACCTGACTGACTGACTGACCTGACTGACCTGATTGATCTGTCAGACATGAATGACCTGACAGACCTGACTGACCTGACAGACCTGACTGACCTGACGGACCTGACTGACCTGACGGACCTGACTGACCTGACGGACCTGACTGACCTGACGGACCTGATTGACCTGACTGACCTGATTGACCTGACTGACTGACTGACCTGGCTGACCTGATTGATCTGTCAGACATGAATGACCTGACAGACCTGACTGACCTGACAGACCTGACTGACCTGACGGACCTGATGGACCTGACTGACCTGACTGACCTGAGACCTGACGGACCTGACTGACCTGACTGACCTGATTGACCTGACTGACTGACTGACCTGACTGACCTGATTGATCTGTCAGACATGAATGACCTGACAGACATGAATGACCTGACAGACCTAACTGACCTGATGGACCTGACGGACCTGACTGACCTGACTGACCTGACAGACCTGACAGACCTGACGGACCTGACAGACCTGACGGACCTGACTGACCTGACTGACCTGACTGACCTGACTGACCTGACTGACCTGATTGACCTGACTGACTGACTGACCTGACTGACCTGATTGATCTGTCAGACATGAATGACCTGACAGACCTGACTGACCTGACAGACCTGACTGACCTGACGGACCTGACTGACCTGACGGACCTGACGGACCTGACTGACCTGATTGACCTGACTGACTGACTGACCTGACTGACCTGATTGATCTGTCAGACATGAATGACCAGACAGACCTGACTGACCTGACAGACCTGACTGACCTGATGGACCTGACGGACCTGACTGACCTGACTGACCTGATTGACCTGACGGACCTGACGGACCTGACTGACCTGATTGACCTGACTGACTGACAGACCTGACAGACCTGACTGACCTGATTGATCTGTCAGACATGAATGACCAGACAGACCTGACTGACCTGACAGACCTGACTGACCTGACGGACCTGACGGACCTGACTGACCTGACTGACCTGACAGACCTGACTGACCTGACGAACCTGACGGACCTGATTGACCTGACTGACCTGATTGACCTGACTGACTGACTGACCTGACTGACCTGATTGATCTGTCAGACATGAATGACCTGACAGACCTGACTGACCTGACTCATTAAATTAAATTCTATTTTGGGTTGAACAAAGAAATTTGATTCAAGAGAGCGGGATTTAAACCTGGGACCTCCGGACCTGACTGACTGACCGACCTGACTAGCTGACCGACCTGACTGAAAGACTTTCTGACTGATCGACCTGACTGACTGACCGTCCTGACTGAACGACCTGACTGACCGACCGACTGACTGACCGACCTGACTGACTGACCTGTCTGACCAACCTGACCAACTGACCTGACCGACTAACCTGACCGACTGACCTGACCAACCAACCTGACAGAAAACGACCCGACAGACCGACCCGACCAACCGACCCGACTGACTAACCCAACTGATCTGACCTGACTGACTGACCTGACTGACCGACCTGACTGACTGACTTGACTGACCGACTGACTGACCTGACTGACCTAATTGACCTGACTGACCTGACTGACTGACTGACTGACATGACTGACAGGCCTGACTGACCTGAATATATCCGAATGACCTGACTGACCTACTTGACTGACTTGCCTGACAGACTTGACTGACCTGACTGTCCTGAATGACCTGACTGACCTGACTGGCCCGACTGTTCTGACTGACCTGACAGACCTGACTGACTTGACTGACCTGGCAGACCTGACTGACCTGACTGAATGACTAACTGACCTGATTCACCTGACAGAACTGACTGACCTGACTGACCTGACTGACCTGACTGACCTGACGGACCTGACGGACCTGACTGACCTGACTGACTGACAGACCTGACAGACCTGACTGACCTGACTGACCTGATTGACCTGACTGACTGACTGACCTGACTGACCTGATTGATCTGTCAGACATGAATGACCTGACAGACCTGACTGACCTGACAGACCTGACTGACCTGACGGACCTGACTGACCTGACGGACCTGACTGACCTGACGGACCTGACTGACCTGACGGACCTGATTGACCTGACTGACCTGATTGACCTGACTGACTGACTGACCTGGCTGACCTGATTGATCTGTCAGACATGAATGACCTGACAGACCTGACTGACCTGACAGACCTGACTGACCTGACGGACCTGATGGACCTGACTGACCTGACTGACCTGAGACCTGACGGACCTGACTGACCTGACTGACCTGATTGACCTGACTGACTGACTGACCTGACTGACCTGATTGATCTGTCGGACATGAATGACCTGACAGACATGAATGACCTGACAGACCTGACTGACCTGACAGACCTAACTGACCTGATGGACCTGACGGACCTGACTGACCTGACTGACCTGACAGACCTGACAGACCTGACGGACCTGACAGACCTGACGGACCTGACTGACCTGACTGACCTGACTGACCTGATTGACCTGACTGACTGACTGACCTGACTGACCTGATTGATCTGTCAGACATGAATGACCTGACAGACCTGACTGACCTGACAGACCTGACTGACCTGACAGACCTGACTGACCTGACGGACCTGACTGACCTGACGGACCTGACGGACCTGACGGACCTGACTGACCTGATTGACCTGACTGACTGACTGACCTGACTGACCTGATTGATCTGTCAGACATGAATGACCAGACAGACCTGACTGACCTGACAGACCTGACTGACCTGATGGACCTGACGGACCTGACTGACCTGACTGACCTGATTGACCTGACGGACCTGACGGACCTGACTGACCTGATTGACCTGACTGACTGACAGACCTGACAGACCTGACTGACCTGATTGATCTGTCAGACATGAATGACCAGACAGACCTGACTGACCTGACAGACCTGACTGACCTGACGGACCTGACGGACCTGACTGACCTGACTGACCTGACAGACCTGACTGACCTGACGAACCTGACGGACCTGATTGACCTGACTGACCTGATTGACCTGACTGACTGACTGACCTGACTGACCTGATTGATCTGTCAGACATGAATGACCTGACAGACCTGACTGACCTGACCTGTTGCAAAAATTTAGTATCTGTTGAGAGTTGTTTTCTCGATTTCAATACATGCAAGACTTGCACAGTCTATGATGGAATATCCACCTCCTCCCCACCCCTACTCCACTTTACATAGCCTTTCCACCCAGAACAACCTGTTGATGGTTTCATCGGTAGCTGTTTTCTTTAGTCATTCTTTGTCTATGGTTTTGCTTTTTTTGTTAATTAGCAAGCAATAGCCACTTGATCTTTATCTTGGTCTTACTGGGCTATCTAGCCCTATATTGGCATTCTCCCTATTTTGTCAATATTTTTGTTTGGGGTGCCAGTCAGAAATCAAAAACAAACAATTTTTGGTATTATGACCTATACCCATTTTGTTCTGATTTAGTATGAACATATCACACATTGCAGTTTTTTATTTAATTTATTTGAAGCCATGTTTGAAATCTTGATATGACCTTGTTATTCTCAGGGCTTAACAGAATGCTATGAGTGTGGACCTCAGCAAGCTCAGAAATCTTATCCTGGTTGTACAATTCGGAACACTCCTTCAGAACCTATTCATTGCATTGTGTGGGCTAAGCATCTGTTTAAGTAAGTAACTTCATTACATTGAGGGAAAAGAGCCAAATTTGTGAACAAGAGATTATATATAGTTTCTCACCATATAGGCCATGTAAACTTTGCTTACAAAAAGACTGACCTTGTACATTCCAGGGCATATCCTGGCAGGCAAGAAACTACACTGGTCATATGGGAAATTTGACATTGTGTGCCACATAAATTCAAGAGTTGTTCAAAAAAAGAGCTGGACAAGTTTTGAGACGTGCAGCCTTTCTTTATATCAAAAGTAGACATTGCAATCACCATCAAATATATGATTTTATGTTGTCTTCCATTGGGCTGTGTACAAGTTGTGCCTGCAGGAAGTCTAGGTGCCGATTTTTCAAAGAGCTAAGATCAATCTTAACTGTGTATCAATCTTAATCTGTAAAGCGTGATGTAACAATACAAGTCACTATGACAATATTGACAACTCATCTTAACATAAATCTTGGAGCTTTGTTAAATCGAGCCCTGGCTCTGTGATGTCACACGTATCATGGGTCTGTAGACAAGTCGAGCCCTGGCTCTGTGATGTCACAGGTAGCATGGGTCTATAGACAAGTTCAGCCCTAGCTCTGTGATGTCACAGGTATCATGGGTCTATAGACAAGTCGAGCCCTAGCTCTGTGATGTCGCAGGTAGCATGGGTCTATAGACAAGTCGAGCCCTAGCTCTGTGATGTCACAGGTAGCTTGGGTCTATAGACAAGTTGAGCCCTGGGTCTGTGATGTCACAGGTAGCATGGGTCTATAGACAAGTCAAGCCCTAGCTCTCTGATGTCGCAGGTAGCATGGGTCTATAGATAAGTTCAGCCCTAGCTCTTGTGATGTCATAGGTAGCATGGGTCTATAGACAAGTGGAGCCCTAGCTCTGTGATGTCACAGGTAACATGGGTCTATAGACAAGTTCAGCCCTAGCTCTGTGATGTCACAGGTAGCATGGGTCTATAGACAAGTCGAGCCCTGGCTCTGTGATGTCACAGGTAGTTTGGTTCTATAGACAAGTCGAGCCCTAGCTCTGTGATGTCACAGGTAGCATGGGTCTATAGACAAGTCGAGTCCTAGCTCTGTGATGTCACAGGTAGCATGGGTCTATAGACAAGTCGAGCCTTAGCTCTGTGATGTCACAGGTAGCTTGGGTCTATAGACAAGTCGAGCCCTAGCTCTGTGATGTCACAGGTAGCTTGGGTCTATAGACAAGTCGAGCCCTAGCTCTGTGATGTCACAGGTAGCATGGGTCTATAGACAAGTCCAGCCCTAGCTCTGTGATGTCACAGGTAGCTTGGGTCTATAGACAAGTCGAGCCCTGGGTCTGTGATGTCACAGGTAGCTTGGTTCTATAGACAAGTCGAGCCCTAGCTCTGTGATGTCACAGGTAGCATGGGTCTATAGACAAGTCGAGCCCTAGCTCTGTGATGTCACAGGTAGCATGGGTCTATAGACAAGTTCAGCCCTAGCTCTGTGATGTCACAGGTAGCATGGGTCTATAGACAAGTCGAGCCCTGGCTCTGTGATGTCACAGGTAGCATGGGTCTATAGACAAGTCGAGCCCTAGCTCTGTGATGTCACAGGTAGCATGGGTCTATAGACAAGTCGAATGATTGAATGATTCAGTCAGCTTTACTGAATGTACTCTTGATTTCTAATCAATCTGAATGATTCAGTCAGCTATACTGAATGTACTCTTGATTTCTAATCAATCTATTAAATGATTCAGTCAGCTTTACTGAATGTACTCTTGATTTCTAATCAATCTATTGAATGATTCAGTCAGCTTTACTGAATGTACTCGTGATTTCTAAATCAATCTATTGAATGATTCAGTCAGCTTTACTGAATGTACTCTTGATTTCTTATCATCTATTGAATGATCCAGTCAGCTTTACTGAATGTACTCTTGATTTCTAATCAATCTATTGAATGATTCAGTCAGCTATTTGGTGAGGAGGATCCAGACCAGGATGTATCTCCAGACACAGCTGACCCTGAGGCTTCTGGTGATGCCGGTCAAGCTTCTATGAACTCTGACAAACCAAATGATGGTTTAACTTCAATGGAAAGAACCTCTACAAGAACATGGGCAGAGTCCACTGATTATAATGCACAGAAGTTATTTAAAAAGGTCAGTAAGGAATAAGGACAGAATTCATTGTGAGAGGTAGATATTGAGTAGTTGCAGTAGTACATGGCCCATTTCCAACTTTTTTTTCTTGGAATTTCTTTGTTATTTTTATTGATATTTTAGTGCCAAGTGGTTAGAATTGGTGGCTACAGCTACGGCTACTCCTAGATTTACAATGTATGAGTAATCATGTGATGAAGTATAGGATGTCCTTAGCAACACCCTTTGCAACAGTCGTAGCCGCAGCTGTAGCTGCCAATTCAGATACGACATTTGTTTTATTTACTTCAATTAGTTTACAAGAAGTGGTTAATTGTATTTATATAATTTCTACAGCGATACTAACTTAAAGAACAAATGTATTTATTTCCTATGCTATCCTTGTACTTGCGTATATTTACAGTAGGATCAAAATAATTAAACTCTGTCACAGAAAGTTATATAATTATATGTCATGGATTAAAAAACAATGAAAGAATTGTCAACCTTGATTTCAACAGTTGTTTCATGATGACATCAAGTACCTTTTATCAATGGATAAACTTTGGACAAAACGGCGGCCACCAGTCCCATTGGTTTGGGAAAATTTACCTCAGGAAGAAGGTAAGTTTAACATTTGAAATACTATAATCAAATCAAAATACCTGCAATTTTAGTAAATTCCTGTTAGTACCTTATGTGTATATTATATGTAAAACTTGTCTGTTTTGTAGCCCTAAGTTTTTAATTTCTGTCTTGGGCTCCATAATAATAATAATAATAATGCAGTTCTTATATAGCGCTTTATACTCCCGAAGGGTGTCTCAAAGCGCTCAGTATTTTTCCTACAAGGTAAGCGGAGTTACGTGTTGAAGTATGAGACCTATTCCTTTGCATAGCACCATGTAATGGTTTACAAGGTGCTGTGGCGCAATATGCAGCCAATCAAACCAGGAACACCGGGGCGAACCCCTTCTCTTTACGATAAGTGCACTGGTTTTTTTTACGTGCATTACACAACACACGGGACCAACGGCTTAACGTCCCATCCGAAGGACGAAGCATGTGGTTAAGTGTCTTGCTTAAGGACACATGTGTCACGACTGGGATTCGAACCTCTGCTGATCAGAAACACAAGAGCTTGAGTTCGGTGTTCTTATCCGCTCGGCCACGACACGCCACACGACACGCTCCATTCCGCGAAGGGTCAAACTGCATGGGACGCTCAATGGTTGTGCATACGCATGCGTGCTAATATATTTTATATTGAGTTCTGGTATGTATGTCTTTATCAGCCATTTAAAACCGGTCTTAAATGGTCATGTGACCACCTTTCAACCAATAGGACTGCCTAAACTAATTGGGGTAATTATGAATAAAATTCAATGCACTTGAAATCTAATGCAGCAGTTTGATAGTTTAACACAATTGATTTTGCAACAGATCTGGAACAGAGCCAAGAGAGCGTTGTGTTACATGACCAGAAACAACTGAGTATTAAAGATTGTGTCAGTATGTTCAAAGATAGCCTGGAATCTCTCAAACAACTGTACAAAGAGAGAGGAGAGTTAATGTGGGACAAGGTAGGTCAGAACCTCAGGCTAATCTCTGTTAATATCAACTTTCCTATTAATTAGAAGTATAGAGCAAGTTTTGTTGAAGAGAATCGTTCCCCTATTGGGCTGAAGATCAAAACTGATGCATAAAACAAAAGTGAAGAACATACACAGGTTCCTTGAGAAATAATTTAGAACGGATGGCAGAAAATTTAAACCTTGTATTTTATCAATTTAAGAACTGATAATTTCCCCAAAAAATATTGCTAATGAAAGTGACTTCTTTTGTTGGTCTTTTGTTTAGGATGAGGATGCTGCTATGGACTTTGTCACATGTACTTCTAACATCAGGGCTTATATCTTTGGCATTGCAAGAAATACAAGGTTTGACATCAAATGTAAGTTAGTCTGGTTAAAACAATAGACTCTTTGTTTCATCATTTCATAATTTAATCTTCCGGCTTGATGGCTGATTAAAGTAGACTAAGTCACTCCATACTAAATTTGAAGTAGTCCGTGTGGGTACAAATCATTATGGATATGAACTGCTTGAGTGAAATAGTTGAGTGAAAGAGGGTAATGTTGCCAAGTAAACTATGACTCATTTTTGTCAACAAGAAAGAGGGAAATCCATCTTGCTCATTGATTTGTTAATGTTGTACTTCCTCTTGACCAATCAGCTGTTTTCCTGCTCAAAATTGCACCTGTTTTAACAAGTGTTGTAAAAGGTCATGGAGTCCCTGTTTGGAATTTGAAACCATTAGCATGAATTGGAATGTATGTAAACTATAAATTGATACAACTCAGTGGGATGGATTGGATTTGCAGAGATGATACAAACTGTACACGTCACTCATTAGAGATGAATAAACACACCTTGCCACTCAAAGTGCAAGTTTCTTTTTGTCAACACGTCCTCGGGTTCCTTGTGAGCTTAGAACAAAAATACATTTTGTGTGACTGTCAGTAAATGTGCTAATTTATTGTAAGCCTGACTTTTGTTCACTTTCAAATTTCACTGATATGTTATATGAAGATTTTCTAATAAACTTAAATGGGTCTAATAACCCCATACAAACTGGCTTTATTATTGACTTCAAACCTTAACCTGGTATGTAACTCTGCCTATGGTTAGCCCCCCCCCCCTGCACCATAACTATCTCTTGTGTTTCTATGTTGACATACATAGGGATGTTTAAGATAATTCTTGGCCTTGTATAGTCACTCTGTTTCCATGCAGGTAGAAGTTCCTTAATAAATAATTGTCAATGAAAGCTGTTTATGCCCATGGACATGGTACAAAGACATGAAACCTTGACAGAAGTTTTTATGAACTTTAACTGAGTTCTGATTTCTGAATGTTTTAAAATATTAGTCATCAAAGCTGCTATGAAAACTGGCCAATGTCCAAACTCCTTCATTGACAAATTCCTCAAGATAATTTGATATGTTCCTTTTCCAATTTGTTTCCATAGCAATGGCAGGGAACATCATTCCAGCAATAGCTACAACCAATGCCATTGTAGCGGGACTCGTCGTTATGGAGGCTTTGAAGGTTCTGGCTGGTCATATGGACAAGTGCAAAATGGTGTGTCTCAAATCATTATTGGTTTCTTGTTAACATTTTGGTCCTAAATTAAAATTATTATTTAGTATATGGATTTATAAAACACACATTCTAATATACATTACCCATGGCGCTACATCAAAATATCAAAATAGATGTATAATGATTAATTGTGGGGCAGACTGACAACATTGCTAAGAAACCAGACCCAGTATGCTTGTGTAAATAGCAGTGTCTTAAGTTCTGTCTTGAAAATTTCCACAGAAATAATTTTCTGGATAGAATCAGGTAGTTTTTTCCAGAGAAAAGGTCCAATGTGTTAGAAGGCCCGGTCATCATAGCATACTGTCCTCGACCTGGGAATATTATTGGTTTACATTTTGTTCCTAAATCGATGTGTCATCTTATTTTAGTTACCTTAGCAGTTTCAACTTCTAATTTCAGGATATCGATTTAGTTTGTTACATCATTTTCTATCCTGAAACTATTCAAAAATGATTTTGTTGACTGTTTGTTGAATTATATTCAATGAAATGTGCAATGCGTATGTTTTTGTATGATTAGGGTGGAGAATTCAATCTAGTGATACATTTTGTAATATAGTTTTTTCCACTTCTTTCAGGTATTTCTTTATAGAACAGTGAATGACAAGAATAAGCTGTTTCTAACTTGTTCTTTGGACAAACCAAACCCAAAGTGTTATGTCTGTGCATCCAAACCGGAGGTATGTGTTGAGGGTAATCCTACATATTAATGTAGTTCGTTGATATATTAAGATATCCAGCTAAAAATTTAGTACTTTCTGACAATCATTTCCAAATATGTTTTTCTTTGCAGGCCACAATAAAGTTGAATTTGTCAACTACAACTGTAAAAACCCTTGAAGATAGGGTAAGTAAATACACTAAGCTCTTAGAAGTAAGTTGTACAGCCTCTAGTGTCTGATGTGATAAAAGTGGATAACAATTCTTACTATATCGCAAGTTAGGAATGGTTTAGCTAGGTTTGTGGTAGTACTGTACTATTGAGATTTTGTGTTAGTTGTCTCTGTGAACAGCAGAATGTGTAACTGGGTAAGGTACTGTTTAATCAGATTAGTTGTTGTCTTGTTTGCTTTTAGATTCTGAAACAAGAGTTTGGGATGATTGCACCTGATGTAGAGATAGAAGATGGTAGAGCATCAATATTAATATCTAGTGAGGAAGGAGAAACAGAAGGTAAAACTTTCATCTTACAAAACGTATCTACTTCAGTCACCCTATGCAAGTTACTTGTACATAATCTGCTTGTAATGAAACTCTGCATCTTTGGTTGTTGGTTTAGCATATAACTTCCCATTCATCAAATATATTCCCCTTACTCTCTATCCTGCCACCTAAACTCTGTTTGTTTTATAATTATTATGACAAAGTAGTCTTTATCTTTTTCATTGATCAATTCATTCTGAATACAATCCTTTTGCCTTAACGCTCTGCACTCGTGCTCTTCTAAAGTATTTCATCCAACAATACTCTTTCTTTTTGGTATGATTTTAAGGATGTTTTAACCTTCATAATAATAAGTATGTATCGTTTCTTTTTTACCTTCAGATAACAACTTTAAGATGCTCAGTAATTTCATGAGGAGTGGGGTTCAACTCAAAGCGGATGACTTCCTTCAGAATTACCAATTAACATTAAACATTACTGACTGGTAAGTACACAAGTCTTGTTGAAGATTTACTGGGAGGGCATTTATGGCTGAAGTAGTGTTGTCAGCTCATGAGCTTGTAGACCTCTTACATTGATGTCATCATGCTACCATCTTGGAGGTAAAATGATGATAAAACTTTGGCATGCAAAGCTATGTTTGCATGACAGGCCTCAAGTTTGGGGGAAAATCCACAAGACCACTGGGCTTGTTGCTCAAAATTATTACTGAACCAGACTTGTTTAGAGAAGATTTATCTCATTTGTCTTTATGAGTATTACATATACTTCAGTACTGTATAGAATTGGAAGGTATTTATCAGACTCGAAGTCAAAATTTGAACACCATTAATACACTATTATTCAATTGAAAAACACAAGACCGATGGTCTTGTCCAGTCATGAGTTTACTGGCCCGACACTAAAACTACCGGCCTTGGGCCTGTGGTCCAGTGTAAAATTCAAGCCCTGCATGACACACAGGATGAGAAACCTGCTATTGAACTCTATGAACTCTAAACACAGTGTTGTACTCAAGACCACAAAGTCCGAGATGTCTCCTCGGAGATTGGCCTTCACTATGGGTGTAACATAGCCACAAAATGTGGTACAGGAAAAAAGTGTGACTGCGCTGCCACGTGTGGTGTGCCGCCCTCCAAGAAAACAACAAAACAGCGCTAGGCGAGCTTGAAAATTAAGCTTTGGACATTATTTGTTGTTTCTGTGGGTTCCTTTTTACATGTTTTTGAACAATTATGAAATTAGGGTCTCAAAAAGTCTTGACACAAGACCACAAGACCTTTACTCCGAGACCGAGACCGAGTCTTCAAAATCAAGACCTGAACTCAACAAATTGGGTCGCAAGACCAGTCTCAATTCTTGAGACCTACAGCACTGCTTAAATGACTTCATGTGCATAAGGTTCATTCCAGATTGTACACTTCAGACCTATTGTTTTTGTGTATTTTAATATGTGCATAATGTGGAAGATGCAGTCAATCTTGTGTAGCCTCTCTCAAGAACAAGAGTTACTTTAAAAGTAAATGTATGCTTCAAACATTCAAAAGCTAACTTGTAGGCCTCGTCATCACTGGAATGAACTTTGATGCTTTTGAATTGTACAATTTATAATATGAGGTTTGTTTGAATGATCTTATTAGTGATGCACTCCCAGAGGGTGTGGAGTTTGAAGTTGTGAGTCGATCTGCAGACACTGCACCTCAACCAGAACAATCAACTGAAGACCTTAAGGATGAAAGTCTACCAGGTACCAGTAGGAATGGTATCCAGACTTCTAACAGTAGCAACACAAATGGAAATGGTCAAGCACCAGGTAAGTCAGGATATCATTTAAAATGTTGATCAATTCAAATCAAGGGGAAAAACTGATCAACCAAGAGTTGTTAAATTAAAAACTTAAGACATTGTTACAAATGCTCTGTCTTGACATTGTTGCAACTGTTTTGTATTTGTTAAACGTTGTTGCAACTGTTTTGTATTTATAATACATTGTATTTGTTGCAACTGTTCTATATTTATAATTTATAAAACACTGTTGAAATTGTTCTGTATTTCTAAAACATTGTTGCAACTGTTTTGTATTTATAAAACACTGTTGAAATTGTTCTGTACTTATACAGCTTTGTTGCAATTGTTCTATATTTATAAAACATTGTTGCAACTGTTTTGTATTTATAAAACATTGTTGCAACTGTTTTGTATTTATAAAACACTGTTGAAATTGTTCAGTACTTATACAACTTTGTTGCAATTGTTCTATATTTATAAAACATTGTTGCAACTGATTTGTATTTATAAAACATTGTTACAGATCTGTATCTTTATAAAACATTGTTGCAACTGTTTTGTGTTTATAAAACATTGTTGCAATTGATTTGTATTTATAAAACGTTGTTTCTATTTTGTATTTATAAAACGTTGTTGCAACTGATTTGTATTTATAAAACATTTTTGCAACTGATTTGTATTTATAAAACATTGTTGCAACTGTTCTGCCTTTCAAACAGATGACAATGATGATGATGAAGAGATAATCATGTTGGACGATGAAGACAAAACAGAATTCACATCAAAGATACCTATCAGCAAGAAGAGGAAATTGTCGTCCGAGGATTTAGACTCTATAGCCGCATCATCTTCAACTCCAGCTAAGAAAGCTAAGATGGCTCAACTAAATCAGCAGGATGAAGAAGAAGATCTTGTAGTGCTTGATGATTGAGATGTACTGCCTGGGAGGATTGTCAACTGTCATCATCAAGTCTTACTGTTTCCTGAGTATTTCTTTCTCATACTTGGCAAATTAAGTACCTGAATGATAAGAGACTTTATGAGACTATATAATATCAGACTTACCATGAAATGCTTTACTTGTTTGTGACAGACTTGTGATTATGTGTTCTACATAAGTTATGTCATCAATGAATTACATGTACATTGTGTTACACTTACACCTGTATATTGCTGTTCATTTGTCTTTGGCATTGTCATTCTCTATAACACAAAATGTTTTTTTTTACACATACATTTTATTTGTGCTAGAAATGCTTTCAACATGGGACTAATGATGTCCTGAAGATATGGTTTTTAAAATTCCCTAAAACATGGTAGTCCAAAAAGGTCATGTGAGACAATGTGCCAAACATGGTTGTTGAAATGAATATTCATATAATGATGTGTCACATGAGGATTGTCTAAATGAATATTCATTCTTTATGAAGAGTCATGCATCTTGATGTCTTAGACCAACTATTATTGTTAGAAAAAGAATAGTCAGTTTATTTATAACCATCTGGCAGTGAGAGTGGAGCATCTAGGAAGATTTTAACTTGATCTGACTCTTGCTGTGTGATTAGATATGCACTCATCAAACCACATGGAGAAAAAAATGCACAAGTTTGAGTGGAGACCACATGTGTTACCAGTTCACACATGTGCCATGATTGTTAGAAACACTCCCTGAAAAAGAAAATTATATCCACATTAATCGTACCACTCTTGGTAACATTTTCCAGTCAGTTGAACAACCAATTAAAAACATTCTACTGCAAATATTGGTATGGTGGCACAACGTTGTACAGAACTAAACTGTGTACATGTGTGTACTGTGTAGATGGCTTTACCACATGCTATCATATTGCAGGCTGGCACAGTTCATCTAACTTTCAAAAGTGTAGTAGATGTTATTGAATGGTCAGACAGTAAGAGAGTTAATGCCAACCCTGGAGCTCTACATGATCACCTTGCTGCCATAATTCTCTCATAAAATGTTTCCCTCCATGATGTAGGTTTTCTCGATCATTTTCAGTGAATAAGCTACCAATTTATCATCACGCTATTCTATTACATGCAAAACTGAAAGCTCCTCAAAACAGTCTTTCAATTTCAAATATTAATATTTAAGCAAATGTACCTTTGTGTCATGCGATTAAGAAAAAGATAACCATTCAATATAACAATCCACCCACAGAGCATTCAAATTCACAGCAGCTTTTCACAGGAAACTCTCTAGTTGTGCCTACTCTGCTAAGTTGAATACTGATTTCGCATTGCTAAAAAGAATACCTTATTAGTTTAATTAAATATAAAGCTACATTTGCATGCCTTAAATTAATATTGAATGAGCGTTTAAACTGAAGAAGCAAAATCACTTAAATACAAACACAAGAAAGTGAAATAGGCTGCTCTTTTTTGCTGAAAATGACCGGGAAAACCTATATTATATTAAGAATGGCTTTATGGTCTGAAATATGAATAGAATTCCCTTAACTCAGAAGAAGTAACCTTAAACCCCCCCAGGAAAAAAATAACTATGACTGACTGTCGATGACAAACATTTCACAAGAGTGCTTCTGCATTCAACATTGAATATATTTTCACGTCTGGTTGTGAGACGGGTAGTGAGGTTTAGTCTGGTTAAGAGACAGTTAGTGAGTATGAGCATTCCTTTTAAAAGCTATTGGTCTGATTTTTTAAAAAGTAATAACAATTGTATAAATTATTATTCTAAATACTCTTTGGGATGAACTATGTCTTTTTTGTACGTCTCTCTTCTCACCATTGACTACAACTGTTATTTCTATATTGTTTGATACACTATTAGTTTGCTAGGTTTGGTTTATCTTTGATAAACCATATTATTGTATCACAAGGGTCTGTGTTTTTATTTGTGTTTTCTCAATAAACATCAGGGATGAATAGATCATATTGAAGTGAACTTATGTGTTTTCTTAGTGCTTGTTACAGAGGTTTCTTAGAATTGAAAGATTTATCTAAAATGAGACTTGACATACAGAAAACGGCATAAGTAGCTTAAAGGCACTGAACATGTTTGGTAATTGTCAAAGACCAGTATTCTCACTTGGTTTATCCCAACCTATGCATAAAATAACAAGCCTGTGAAAATTTGGGCTCAATTTGACATTGAAGTTGCAAGAAAATGATGAAAGAAAAAAACACCCTTGTTGTACAAATTTATGTGCTTTCAGATAGGAATAAAAGGCTTCTTGCAAGAAGTCTCTTATTTTAGTGAGAAATTAACTCTTTCTCAAGTCAAAAACTACGTTACTTCAGAGGGAGTCGTTTCTCACAATGTTTTATACTATCAACAGCTCTCCATTGCTCAGTACCAAGTAACTTTTTATGCTAATATATATTTTGAGTAATTACCAAATGTGTACAGTGCCTTTAAAAAACTAACCAGCTATTATTGCTAACAATAGTTTTTGTGCTAAGGATCTTTTGCCCAGTCAAAACATAATACACAGTGAATAATCATTTTTTTGTTTCTGGTTTTAGTTGTAGTCTACAATTTAAATACAGTTTTTATACATGTTCAGTACAAACAAAAATGGTAACTTTCAAAATTTTCTTGGAGCCACAAAAAGATCTGGGTGTTCACCAAAATCTGATTGATTTTTCCTGGCACATGATTTATCTTTCCACGTCATTTTGAACACCTTTGGCATCTGTGTACACTTGCAGGGAATAAAGCATTTATGCAATGGAATCTGGCAAATGAATGGTTCACCCACAATAATAATGCATATCAGTTTTTTTAGAGAGTAATTCATTTCCATCCTCAAGTTTGCAATAACGAGGTTGTACAACCAACCAACTGAATATTTCATCCAGTCAGTTTGTCATGGTTTAGTGAACTGTGATTGAAGGTAATTTGGTCACAGTCTGTATCTGTCGAGTACTGCAACAAACTCCTCAGGGGATATATAAGTTGCAGGTGTGGTGTGGAAAGTAGACAAAATTTAGTGGTGAGCTCCCCTTATGAAAGTGGTCATTTGGATTTTATCTAACCTAGTCTTGAATGAGTCTATTGAAGGTGCTTATCTTATACATACTGGCAGACGGTTCCATTCAACGAGGGTTCTTGGGACAAAGGGAAATTTGTAACAGTCCTTATTGGTTGAAGGGTGGGTGAACGAGATTGATGAAGATTTCCTAGTGAGAGTTTGGTTTCCCTGTGGTTTGAGTTGATAGTGGTCAGTGTCGATAGCAGTTTTATGATGAACAGATTTATATAAGAGTGTTAAGCTGGAGATTGCTCTACGTTCCTCCAAAAGTTTCCATTGCAATTTACTGATCATTGAGGAGATGCTACTCTTACGACGGGAGTCTTTACATACAAATCTAGCTGCCCTACGCTGTACTGCTTCCAGTCTAATTTTGTGTTCTTGATGGTGCGGGTCCCATACACTAGCGCAGTACTCGAGCTTGGGTCTGACCAAGGTTTTATAGGCAGTCTCCTTTACATGTGTAGAGCAATTATATAGATTTCTACGAAGTCGTAATCCCAGGACTTGATAAGATTTAGAAGTGATGTTGGAAATGTGACTCGCCCAGCTCAGGTTATGATTTATCTCTACGCCCAGGTAGGTGTGACTTTTGACAGACTGTAGTGGTTCACCATTCATTGTGTATGTTAATAATAATAATAATAATAATAATAAGACTTGTAATGCGCACATATCCACCCTGCTGGGTGTTCAAGGCGCAGTAAAAAACCAAAAAACAAAACAAAACAAAACAAAGACAAAACAGACACGACAAAATTAGTCCTTGAAAACCTGTGACATAAGATGAGTTTTGAGAAGAGATTTGAATTTTGTGGTACAAAGACAAGATCTAAGATTAAGCGGTAGAGAGTTCCAGATGCGTGGCGCAGCTGAAGAAAAAGACCTGTCACCCCATGAGTGTCGAGACTTGGGTTCAATGAGGAAAAGCATGGAACTTGATCGAAGATTCCTTGATGGAGTGTAAACTTGAAGTAGTTCAGAAATATAGTGGGGAGCCTTGCCATTAAGTGCTTTGTGGACAATGAGCATCAGCTTGAAGATGATTCGTTGAGAGATAGGGAGCCAATGTAGTTGTTTCAGAATGGGGGTGATAGAACAGGATTTTCTACACAGTGTCACAATGCGGGCAGCGGTAGGCCTATTTTGGAGGCGTTGGAGACGGGAAATCTGGTTGTTAGGAAGACTGTAGAGAAGAGCATTGCCGTAGTCAAGACGAGAAGTAACAAATGCATGAATGACCTTTTCAGTGGCACTTTTGTCCAAGTACTTGCGAATCTTACCAATATTCCTGATGTGATATGATGACAGACGAACGATGTTGTTGATGTGTGGTTGAAGTGTCATCGATGAATCAAAAATAACCCCTAAGTTCCGAGCTTGCAGCGAGGGAGCTATCCGAGCATCACCGATGGAAATGCATGGCACTGAAACCTTTGTTAACTGTTGACGTGACCCAAATAGAAGGAACTCTGTCTTATCATCATTTAACTTCAGGAAGTTTTGTTGTGTCCAACGTCGAATCTCTTGGATGCATTTCTCAAGTCTTGCAATAGATGCATTGGCGTTTTCTTGAGAAGATTTAAACGTGATGTATAGCTGAGTGTCGTCTGCGTACACATGGTAATTCAGATTAAATTTCAGGATGATGTCACGAATCGGTAAAGTGTACAGCGTAAACCACTGCGGGCCCAGTACCGACCCCTGTGGCACAGAGTAGTTCAAAACAACAGGGTCTGATATTGCGGTGCCAATACATACATGCTGAGTTCTATTGTAGAGATACGATTTGCACCATGCTAGGGCTGTGTCCTCTATGCCAAGGTGATTCTGGAGCCGAGAGAGAAGGATGTTGTGATCAACAGTGTCAAAGGCAGCACTCAAGTCTAGCAGGACTAGTGCTGTTAGGTTACCATTGTCCATTGCAGAAAGAATATCGTTGCTCACACGGACTAGTGCAGCTTATGCTGACTGGAACACGTCGGACAGGTTGAAATTATGAATGTGATCAGAAATGCGTGATGAAATTACTCGTTCGATGACTTTTCCAAGATATTTTAAGTTTGCAACCGGTCTGTAGTTTTTGAATATCTCCTTGTCCAGGTTTGGTTTCTTGATGAGCGGCCTGATGTAGGAAACTTTGAGGCTATCGGGGAAACAACCGGAACTGAGAGATTCGTTTACAAGATTAGTGATGTAGGGTAAAAATATATCAATGTTTTGCTTCGTCATGGATGTTGACACTGGATCCAGCTCACAGGATTTTGAAGGAGATTTCATAATAACCCTTTGAATCTCAGCAACAGTGGCAGGCTCAAACACAGATAGTCTACACTCTGGTTGAAGATGTGGCAATGTCTGCGGCACGTTGTAAGGGACTGATGAAAAAGATGAGCGGATGTCTGAAATCTTGGTGACAAAGAATTTCTGGAATTCATTTGCCAAGTCCTGATCATTGTAAGTGGATGGAAGGACGGGGGTTTTGGGTTTGAGCACCAATTATCTTGAAGAGCTTCTTTTGATCTCCTGAGGATTCTTGTACTTGGGATGAATAATGGGTGATCTTTGCCTGGTTGATCAAATTTCTGACTACTTTACATTGGTTGCGATATTCTTGTCGTTGTATTTCCAACTTGCCATTTTTCCGCCATTTCCGCTCATGTTGACTGGAGTGTGGTTTTTTTGTGCGTAATGTGCATTGTATAACATTTGCTGACATTGAATTTCATCTGCCATATCGATTCCCAATTGCAAAGCTTGTTGATGTCGTTCTGTAGCTTTTGGTTATCATCTGGGTTTTTATCTCGCGATATAAAATACAGTCGTCAGCGAGGAGCCTCACTTGTGAAGTTATCACATCTGGTAGATCGTTTAGGTACAAAATAAATAGTAATGGCCCAAGTCTCTGTCACAGTCTCTGTGAAAATTTAAATCAAACATTAATTCTCATTGTGGGATACTATTTAAATACTATTTTATTGACTTTGATAGTATTTCAAACATTATTTCTCTAAAAGATTGTTATGTCACTGGTATAAAATTCACATCAGGAAGTTTCCAGACCGACCCCTCCCTCTTTATTAATGTTTATAACCCAAATAATTTTTATAAAAAAGTCTGGGCCCCAGTAGACACATTTTTATTTACGCTTACAGTACATATCAGGTAGAAAATTCCAGAGTAGTCTGGTTCCATTTCATCAAAAGACAGAGGACGACGTCTGAATCACAGTGTGAAGAAAATTGTATTTTTAATGATCAAAATGGATGAATTGACAAAAGAATGAAAGCAGATGTAGGTTTTAACATATCTAGATTTTCATAGGGTAAGTGTATATGATTGAACTAAGACGATTTGAATGGGTTTTCGACATTTAATCTGCATTGTCCAGTTTCCGGACAGATTGTTCAGCAGGAGGCGTACGGACGGACGAGATTCGTCAGTACACACGGGTCGGGAAGTTTCTCCACATGCGGAGCACCCACCTAGCCTCTTAATACGCTACAGAACTTAAATGAATAGTTCTGAACCTGAATTTGAATTTAAGGCCTAGTTGGCAAAGCATCCTAGTGTCATGAGTGTAGTAGGGTTATAGTTGGTCTGGGTTTTTTTGGACGAATGTTTGTCCACCTTCGTCGTGGCAATGTTACGCCCCAACATGCCCAAATGCCCAGCTTGACAATCGCCCCCAAAACGCCCCAACTATAGTTGGGACTGGTCCCAACTTGAGTGTTACAGTTGGGGTGCCCCAACTACAGTTGGGATCGCAGTATCGCAGTAAATACATGGTACCATCAGAGCCAGTCTTCCCATCCCCCCATGGCCATCCCCACTGCACTGGCTGTCACGTTTGCAAAGTACATTTTAGCATGGAGGTAGAAATAGATTGGCGTCTGGTGGATCTGGCCAGACGGGGGTAGAGTAGTTAACTCAGTGCGCGATTGAGTCGGGAGTGGAGTGATGCATTATTCACAAGTTTTTCTTGAGTTTTGCAACAAAATTACAGCATTTCACGTACGTGCCCGGGCCATTGACAAATTGCCACTTGTAAGTCGAGAAAAACTTGAGAAAATACCTCAGGGGCTAAGAAAATGAGCAAGGCATTTATCTAATATTAATAACCTTGTGTCTGGCATTAATGTCTGACTAATTGACAAGAAATTGCAGTGATTTTTTAAGGCAAATATTTCATAGCTCATTTTTGTTTTTTAAAGTTCATAGTCCATTGCTACTCATCTGTAGAAATTTCAATCCAAAGTACTGTCAAGTTCTAGAAAATAGCATTTTAAGATCTCCCAATCACCACTCTGGCCAATCACACTAAACAGCAAAGAAATGCTTTGGGTATCAACAACTTGCAACCTATCAAGTCATTAATATTAATAAGAAACCTAGATTTGTGATCTGTGGTCAATGCGCTTGTTGTCACCGAAGAACCATTTTTTATTGAATGATTGTTATCATATACATGTAGAAGAGGTAGAGTACATTGGAAGAAGCATCATGCTCAGAGCTACCCATCACGGTATTAAACACCTAGTTAGCCATAGATTCAGCAATATCCAACCACCATGGTATCTTCCCAGATACTGTAGCTGTGCCTACTCTCAGGACATAGAGAGTACCCCTGTGCTACCCAAACACGCTCAGGTAGTCATATGTGGTGGAGGGATAGCTGGATTAGGGGTTGCATATCACCTCTCTAAACTGGGATGGACAGATGTTGTCATCTTGGAACAAGGAAGGTTAGTTCATATTATCATCTACAATGTCAAGTTCTTGTACATTTTCTTGTATTTGGATTATTGAAATATTTGTTAAACTATATTTTGTTTAATAATGTAGTTAACTATGTCTCTAGGTTGACGAGTGGCACAACATGGCATGCAGTAGGTTTGCTGGGCATACTTAAGAAGTCCCATTTCAACACTGAGCTGGCCAAAATGAGCTGCAAACTATATGAGGATGTGGAAGCTGAAACTGGAATCAAGACGGGTAAAGAGTTCCTTCAAGCTTGGGAGAGATTAAAATAAAGATTCCCTCCAAGCATGGAAAGAGACTGTAGAATAAAGAGTTTATCCAAGCATAGAAAGAGACTGTAGAATAAAGAGTTCCCCCAAGCATGGAGAGAGAGATCCTTTCCTGGGTCTGTTGGCTGAATTGCTACGGGTCCTGAGTGGTTTGGGGGGCAGGTAGTAGAGTAAAGTTGAGATAGGGGAAAAAGAATCAAGATGTTGATTACAAGAGAATCAGAATTCCCTCCTACATGTGAATCAACTCAGAATTTAGATCAAGTGCAAAAGTAACAACTGTGGACCTCTACAATGGATTATTGTAGTTGTAAATAATAGCACAAATGTCTGGTGTAATTTGTAGCTTTATAAAGGAAACTTACATTTATGATATTTATTACTAAAACACTGTTTTCTGTTTAATTGTTAAATTTCTTGAATTGAATTCCTGTAGGTTTGCGCCGCTGTGGAAGCATGCTCATCGCACAAACCAAAGATATGATGATAGACCTGCAAAAAAGACATACAAAAGCACAGTAAGTAGTGGTATGTATTGGTATGTAACAGAACATCTCAGAATGTCACCATCCGTGACAAATCATTGCTAAAATAGTATTATAAATAGGGAATAACTGCGTGTTAATGACCGGGTTGGTGGCTGGCCACTGATAATGGACAGCTGAAAGCGAGGTCCATGAACAGCGACCAGCCACCAACCAAGGTCATTACCACACAGTAATATCCCAGTAACCCTAACCCTAACCCTAACCCTAACCCTAACCCTAACCCTAACCCTAACAAGCCTGAGAAGTGGCAGAGCAGTAATAAATACCTTTAATGGAAAACAAAATCGGAAAAATCATCAGAATTTGTTATTTGTCTTTCGCCGTTATTTTTAGAAATGTTCTACTCATGTTCAAGGGCCATTTCTTTGGGCTGTTCGACTTTTGCGTGGCACCTCAGCATTCTCCCTTTCAGTGGTCTGCTGGCCCAATGCTAGTTAAAACACCTGAGGACCAGTCAACAAATTTCTCCAAGTGGTCCGGCTGGCTAGTTTAGTGTTGAAAAGCATCCATATATTTCATTTGAAATATTTACTAGTGAAAAAGCTAAGGGACTAGTGAAATGACAAGCTAACTTGTCCTGCTAGCCAGTCACTAAAAATGTTAAGGGCAAACCCTGCACCTAATCTTTTACACATAATTAACTATGTGTGCATATTTTCAAGAACCAGACTTTGAACCGAGCTTTGAAAATTAACAGCACCATAAATGGAAAAACTTTGGTTGGTGTTCGGCTTTGTGCTTTGCATTATGTTGGTTTCATGCACATACCAGTTACTTTAAATTGATACATTGTCTGCGCATTCACGTTGTATGCAGGTGCACACGGCACCATCTGTCCTTGCCAAAATAGCAAAAAACAATTCGCACAAAGAGAACGGTTGATTAGATAGTTCCCGCACAACAACGAACAAGCACAGTGCAGTTAGAAATTTGTACACAACGTGCTTGTTTAGGGGCCATTTATTCACTATTTCACAGAGCCGGTCTTTATATCACATGACCAGTCCCACATGACCAGTCTTTGACCAATCAGAGTGCATAAACTCTTTTAGCTTTTATATGTGTTTGAATCTGGAAATCATTAATTGTGCTGTTCTGTGCTTGCAGGGTTTGGGGTATAGACACTGAGCTACTCACAATCAGTAATGTCCAGAAACTGTTGCCATGGATGCGTGTTGATGACCTAGAAGGAGGGATACTAATTAAAGATGATACTTGGATTGATGCAAAACAAGCATGTCTTGCTTTGGCTCAAGCTGTTAGAGACCAAGGTTAGTTAACCACTTCACGTTGGATGATGTGTTTATCCGCAACACTTTTCTTGACTGACTTAGGGCGGACGGTGTATTGTGACCAGAACAACTTTGGAGCACCCTCAATTTTTTGACGAAAATATCCTACCTGACTTTCCATTCTGCACCTACCGCGCTACGCTTCATTTCAGCGGTACAATGAGGGACACCAGGTTCTGGATAACATGCCTTGTAATATCCTTTTTGAGGGGGTTATTGTGTAACCTCCAATTCCAGACCTTTGTCCTGTTGTACAAATGTGACATACAAGAATGGACAGGCTGCCACCATTGTTTGTCAGTGTTGCCAGATTCCAGCATACCATGGCAAATTTTCTGTTGTGGCTCACTACTGAGTTTCTGCGAATCATGGTGAGTGCTGACTCAATTTTCTCACACGACAACATCAAGTTCCGGTGCTATTATGAGAACCTTTTGTTGTCTTTCCTTTGTCAAGTCAGGGTTTCATTGTGGCATCCATGCCTGGTGGCATTAATATTTTCAAAAGAAAATTATTACCCATGAAGCTCAAAAAAGTTTCGAAAAAAAATACCGCAAGTGGGCACAATTTTTTTTTTAGAATACTGACCCGAAGTGGTTAAATCTTGTCTTTTGCCAACAGATGACAATGTGACTTTTTTCTAGCTGATTTCTGGAAAACAACTATTTATGGTTTTACACAGAACGTTTAAAACAATGAACCGTGATGAAAAACAAAGACGGTGAAAGACACATAATTCCACTGCTAAATAGTAAAAAAAATCCTTCTATTGCATGTAAGTTAGATCAAACAAATGCATCAAAAGGATATCATCTGGCTCAGTGGTAATGTACATGTTCATAAGCCAACATGCAGTCTAGACACAGACATAATTGCACATTGTACAACAATTCTAGTGTCTGGCTCCACAGTTTTCTAACACTTTATATGTGGAGATGCGGCGCAAACATCTGCAAGCGCATGCCATACATGCATGTGAAACATTGCTGCCTCAACCTGAAATAAAAATGACACCTGCAAGAAAAGATATAATATATTTGCGATTGAGGCAAAGGTCTAAGGAAAACTGTTGATAAAGGCATAAAGAATGGGTGGAACTGGAATTGGTTTGAAAAACAATTTCATGAAATTCCTTTTGCTGAAGTTGTTCAAAAACTTGACCGGCCTGGTATGATTTGGCATATCTGTTTGTTGTGCAAGTGTGAGCATTGGTCATTATTTATTTATAAATATTATATTGGTCATTATTTATTAATAAAACAGGAGCAATAAGCATTGTATTCAAATTATTTGGAAATTATCCAGTTTAAAGGCATTGAACACGTTTGGTAATTGTCAAAGACCAGTGTTCTCACTTGGTGTGTCCCAACATATGCATAAAATAACAAGCCTGTGAAAATTTGGGCTCAATTGGTCATCGAAGTTGCAAGAAAATGATGAAAGAAAAAGCACCCTTGTGGTACAAGTTTGTCTGCTTTCAGATATAGGAATAAAAACTTCTTGCAAGAAGTTTTTATTATTTTAGTGAGAAATTACCTCTTTCTCAAAAACTTTGTTACTTCAGAGGGAGTCGTTTCCTACAATGTTTTATACTATCAACAGCTCTCCGTTGCTTGTTACCAAGTAAGTTTTTATGCTAATATTTGTTTTGAGTCATTACCAAACGTGTACGATACTTTTAAGCTTAAACTTAACAGTTTTTACCAAAATACTGAGAGTCAAATAAAAAGAATCTAAGTTTTGAAATTGTTTTGGCTCTAAAGCAGATTTTATACACAAGTTGTCACCATAATGTAAATTTCAGTTAATTGTGAAATCGATGTCTACACTGTTTGAAGGCATTTTTCAGTATGTATATAAATACTAGGTACAATGAATAAAAGAAAGTCTTGCGCCTTTAATACTGAAATTTGGGAAACTACTGAATTTTGGGGGGAAAATACTGATTTTGCTTCAGGAATAGTGATCAGTGAAGGTTTGCAGCTCTGTATTATATTACATTGTGCAGCATATCATCTGAGTAAAAGCATATCATTATCACCAAGTTTAAACCCTTTACTTTGAATATTATACAACCTGATCACAGGTGTGACAGTGTTAGAGAGGACTGGAGTAGATAGAGTTGTAACCACTGATGGGCGTATATCTAGTGTGCAAACAGATAGGGGTACCATTGAGTGTGACAAGTTCATAAACTGTGCTGGCATGGTAAGTATTCTGTCTCTACGTTTTGTTTGGGGATGGGGAGTTTCTTAATATTTGAAGAAGAAAAACATATTAGTTATAGGTTATTCATGATTTAGATGTTGGCTTGATTTTTAACTGGTCCGCAAGGTTTTTGACTGGTCCGTCAGTTTTTGTATAACATTTTTCATACTGATATGATTGAAACAATGTCCTGATTTTCGATCATCGCTATTTCAATTCAATGAATTGCAACGTCAAGTTAACTATAGGCCTACATTGATAGCCATACTTTATTATGTTAAGACAGTTATTGTGTTCGTTAGCAGTACGTTTACTTGTTGATGGCGGAACAATTTTGTTGTCATTATTAAATGAAAAAATAATAATAACTTAACTTAACACAGGTGAGAATTTTCAGAAGCAAATTGGAATTGATCCGCCTTTGGATAGTTTCAGTCCATGGATGATGGTTTCAATATCCAAAGACAGCAAGTCAAAGTATTTCCATGGGACAAGTACTTTTGTTATGAAAGAAAATGCTTGTGGTTAATTAAAAACAAATAACTTTAAAACCGACTTGATAAAAAAAACATGAACTTGTTATTGATGATTGTCATTATTCTACGGTACCGAAGAAGGAGGGTTTGTGTTACGCACGATCGCTGTAGACAATAGCAGTCCTTCCATCATTCCGCAAAATAAACCCCCCAAAACAACAAAACAAAATCAAGTAGAGAAAATGTTACATTATACCATAAAATACCCTTTTTGTTCATCCAGAGTATCCTAAATTGGTAATTTTTTGTAAAATGAAGCCTACAGACGTTCTGTAGTTTTTCGTAAACAACCTAAAATTTCCACGGAACTGTGCTCCGTTGACCATGCTGTCGACAGAATTTGCATGCGTACCAGCAACGACAATGCTGTGGATTACAGCGTGCGCACACCATGGATGATGACATTGCAATTTTGGGGGAATAACCGCTTTTCCTGAGCATGCGCAGAAACGTCGAGTCTTTGATCAAGGCGTTTGTAACTTGGTTTTTTATGTTATCGCCTAATTTCACCAATAGAGGGCGTTTACTCTCGCACTATTGAGTAGTTATAAAACGCCGTCTAGCATTCAATGTTTATTGCATTTATTGTCGCACGCAAAGTAACGAAATAAAAGACTACAAGCCTGTAAATTGGAAACGGTAGCTCTATGTGTGTCGCATGATCCAATTTACAGGCTTGTAGTCTTTTATTTCGTTACTTTGTGTGCGACAATAAATGCAATAAACATTGAACGCTAGACGGCGTTTTATAACTATTCGATAGTGCGTGCGTTGTGTACAGCACATCGTGATCGTTATGGATATGTGTTGAGCGTTTGGCGGCACTTATATTTTTGACTGGCCAGCCGGACCACTTGGCAAGGTGTTTCAGCTGGTCCGCCGCTGTTTCAACTGGCATTTGGCCAGCGGACCACCGCTAAGGTCGAACTCTGCCCCTGCTCATAATTGTTTTTATGTCCAAAGATTTAAAATATATTAACAAATAACAATATGGTGCAATGGTCCATGGGGTTAGGGTTATGGTGAGGGTTAGGGTTAGGGTTAGGGTTAGGATACTGACATACACGCATTTCCTTTTGGCATTGATAATTTCTAAACCATTTTCCATTTTACAGTGGGCTCGTGATGTTGGTCTTGCTAGTTCACCAGAGGTCGGAATACCACTTCAAGCAGTATCCAGGCAGTTTCTTATTACTAAACCAATCAAAAATGTGTCTGTAGATGGCAAAGGACCATGTGAGTAAAGAATAGTTGAAGCTTCAATACTGAAGGTTCAGTTAGGATTCTCTAATGGGAAACAAGTTGGATTACACAAAGTCATTTTGGATGGATTGGGTTTGTACATACAACATGTACAAGGTACAAAGGTATTTTACTGTATGAAAACAATTATCATCATCAAATCGAGCAAACTCAGGCATTTCTGACAACGGCTCTCCACTGGTCTCTTTACTCCATGATTGCTGGTAGGTCACGGCAGTTAGTGCCAGAGTCACTCTCCAGGGTGTCCACAAATGTTGATGTAGGGCACCCTCTTGATCGTTTACCATGCTGCGGCTCCTAGAGTAAGACTAGTTGAGTCACAAAAACAATAATACAATCTTAAGTGCATACATATGAAGCACTCAAATATTGTATTATGTTTAAAGATTTAATTCATAATTACCAGAGCTCAATTTTATAGAACTGCTTAAGCATACAATGGTGTTTAAAATTGTTCTGCTAAGCAGGATACCAGTCACAAATGGTACATGTGACATTGTACTTTGGCTGGTAACCATATTCTGGTAAGCATGATTTTGTTGTGCTTGGTTGTTTTGTATGCTTAAGGAGCTCTATGAAATTGGGCCTAGCTTTCAGTTCAGCATTACAATGTCATGTAAAACTAATGTGTTTGGAATGGAGAAAAATGGTTATCTTTGTGAAGAAGATGCAGGAGTAATATATTGATTTTGGTTGATTTTGTTTTTCATTTTCAGATGTTCGAGATCCAGACAGTTTACTCTATATTCAAGAACACGGAGAAGGTCTCTTGTTTGGAGGTTATGCACAGAAGGGAAAGCCTGTCTTTACTGAGTCAGTTCCTAAGAAAGGAGATTCAGAATTTATTCAACTTCCTGAAGACTGGGACCACTTCCGTAAGTTTGTGCAAGTAGAATGATTGCTGGGAAAATGATAACAATATTTTACCAAAATATTTATAGAGGTAAAACGACTGAATCTATTAGCGTTAAAAAAACCCAACTTTCTATTTGTCCGCAGAAGTTAATTGATAATGAACACGATTGTGAATTTAATTTGTAAAAGTAAAGTTTTATTTCAACAAATTAATTTTGCCCCATTGGTTCTTTGAACTAGGTCATTTGTTGGAGGGTTTCTTACACAGAGTACCAGCAGCTGCTGATGTGCAATTTGAAAAGCTCTTCAATGGTCCAGAGAGTTTTACACCTGATGGGGAATTTATCATGGGAGAGGCTCCAGAGGTAGGTGTTTCAAAAAAGTATTCTTAGTCTTCTTGTCATGCTTTCTTAATAGATACACCTTTATACCATTTAAGCTTTCTTAATAGATACACCTTTATACCAGTTATGCTTTCTTAATAGATACACCTTTATATCATTTAGGAGTACATATATTCTGTAATTGTAATTTCAGTATAGCTCACATCTGATCCAAAAACTGATCAATTACAATAATGGGGGGTTTTTCTTATTTTTTTTTCTTAGAAACTGAGGTAGCTGACTGTTACTTGAAGTTATATTATAATCTGAGCATTTTATCTGTTATATTAATAGGTTAGTAATTATTACCTCCTAGCTGGTTTTAACTCTGTGGGGTTAACCTTAGCTGGTGGGGCTAGTCGGCTTCTAGCTGAGTTGATTGTTAATGGTCATACCTCAATGGATTTCTGGCCAGTTGATGTCAAACGATTTAGCTCACACCATAACAGCAAAAGTTTTCTTCAAGCTCGTGTTACTGAGATAGAAGGTAAGTTATGAAGATATTGATATTCTGTTTTGGGATGCACTCATTTTTCAAAGAGTCCTTATGAAAGTGGAAAAACAAATTGCAAATCTCTTACTTTACATTGAAATGTAAAAGCCATTGTCTTTGATACCCTTCCAAATTTTGTCAACATCCTAAAGCATTCAATGACTTCACATTTGAAATATATGGGTCTGTACTTTTTTGTACAGGAATTTTTAGTTCAAACCTGAATTTTGATGAAATCAAAACGGCGTTGACTTTGACATTTTGACTGACGCAAAAGTTCCTCTTTGGAATGAACAGACCCATTTCTTGATATCCTCATCATCATCATATCGAGCAAACCTGGGCATTTCTGACAGCGGCTCTCCACTGGTCTCTTCGCTCCATGATTGCTGGTAGGTCACGGCTGTTAATGCCAGTCACTCTCCAGGGTGTCCACAAATGTTGCTGCAGGATGCCCTCTTGATCTTTGACCATGTTGAGGTTCCCAGGTAAAAAGCAGCCGTCTCTTGTTTGCTTCTCCAGCAGTGTCCACTGAATTTCAGTCTCCTTTGGAGTAAGGTGTGTGGTATCCTATGACATTGATATCCTATGACATCATTTTTCAAATTGCGCTCTGAAAGAGTATCAAATACAATGACATTTTACACCTTTTTAACATGAGGTTAGATACTTTTAATTTTTTCCACTTTCATTAAGGACTCTATCTATTGAAAAATGAGTGCATCACAGAAGTGAATTTGACGTTGGAGGTCCTCTTTAGCTAGTTTGTCTACTCTAGTTGCACATACTTTTGATTTCAACAGTTTGGATTCAATCATTTTGAATTGTCTTAAATCATTAAGTTTGAGGGTTTTTTATTCATTCAATTTGAATGGTTTTGAATCATACAATTTGAAATGTTTGGATTCATTTAATTTGAATTGTTTGATTCAATGTGAAGTAAATACGTAAACAGAGATGTGATATTGTTATTGTGATTTTCTTAGGTTCTGGCTACCGAACAGGTTACCCAAGTTACTCTTACAGGACTGGGCGTAAGCTTCGTTGCCCACCCCTCTACTCTAGGTTAGCTCAAGCAGGTGCTGTATTTGGAGAGAGAATGGGAATTGAACGACCCAAGTGGTTTATGAATCCTGATGATACAGGTATTTGAATTAATTCAATTTCAATGTCCAACAATTAGTTTTGTCTCTAAGTGGAGACTATGTGAAAAACAGAAAGTTTTTGGAAATAGTGAAATTGCATTAAAAGTGAAGACAACCAAAACATCAGCCATGATATCAATGTGATGTGATGTCTTTATCATTCTATATGTTGAGAAATAGTTACTTTTTAGGCTCCAAGTATGTTTTATTTGAAAGCTCTTATTCTTATCTAATTGATGAGCAAATAGGAAAGGCCTGGTTTTAGCACTAAGTTCACAATTTAATCCAGCCACCATTCAACTAAGATACTTACAATAAGTAGGATTAAGATCACATATTTAAGACTGTATTTTTGTCTAGATGAGTTTGCTCAGGAGACACAACGAGGCACATTTTGGAAACCTCAATGGTTTGATCTTGTCAAGGCAGAGTACTGGGCTTGTAGAGAAGCTGTTTCTTTAATGGACATGTCAGCTTTTACAAAGTTGGAAATCAGAGTAAGTCTTATACACTCTTGTATGGCCAGTTTCTTATTACTGTTGAGCTTTATATCTTTGTACAAGTTTAATCACTTTTTTTGCATAAACTGAATAAATGGAAATCTGAAGATGCTTGATTTTCTGCCTTGTAGTCTGCAGGTAATGAAGCTACCATGTTACTTCAGTATCTTTGTTCCAATGACCTGGATTGCCCTGTTGGTAGTGTAGTACATACAGGAATGCTCAATGATAGAGGAGGACATGAAAATGACTGCAGTATAGCACGGCTTGATACTAATAGGTAGGTTATTACATTAACAAACCTACCAACTAGTATGATTTTCCCGTATTTCATTTGGAAATTTGTTGAAAATACAACAATTTTTTTCCTGTAAAATACAGGTTTTGACCATTTTGACATGCCCGAAGTGGCTGCGAGTGTAGATTATACCAGATTAGAAAAAAAAACTGCTTTGAGTGCAGACTTCGCTAGATATGACACAAGACTCGAGACTACTCTACATCACTATCTTGTAAGATAGGGCATCCATGATTGGGATGTAAACAATCGCATTTGGGACCAGGCATTCAAAAAGGCAACTGTCAAAAATGTGTAAGAGAAAACTATAATATACACCTTGAAGTATTAAAGTTGGAGTATTGCAGGCACATTAAATCCTTTGTTCAGAAGCTTGTCTATGCAAATCTTTGGGAAATAATTTTGTTTAATGAAAAATACAACTTTTGGATTTTCAGAATACAGTTTTGTGATCCCAAAGGTTGGCAGGTAGGCCCCTATGCTTACTTCTGACCATTCACTATCACTCATTATGGTTTTGAATGATAAGTAAACTATGCCTGCCTGCAATATGATATCATGTGGTGAATGCATCTACACAATACCTGTACACAGTCAACCCTCCTACTGTCTGACCATTCAATACCATCCGCGGTGGTTTTGAATGATAGATAAACTATGCTAGCCTGCAATATAATATCATGTGGTAATGCATCTACGCAGTACGCAGTCAACCCTCCTACTGTCTGACCATTCAATGCCATCCACTGTGGTTTTGAATGATAGATAAACTATGCTAACCTGCAGTATATATTGTGGAGAATGCATCTACGCAGTACGCAGTCAACCCTCCTACTGTCTGACCATTCAATGCCATCCACGGTGGTTTTGAATGATAAATAAACTATGCCAGCCTGCAATATGATATCATGTGGTAAATACATTGTACACATACAACCATGTACACAGTTTTATGCTCTGTAGTTTCACCATACACAACCGGTGCAGTTGATTGGTTTCAAATGGTTGGTCATCTAACTGGCAAATGCTTCCTACAGTAGGAAGGTTAATACAACAGTAACAGGATTTGTGAAATTTATTTTGATCAGACAAATCATCCAATATCTGCTAATGAAGCAATGTCTGAACAATCATAAATTTTACCTTTTGTTAATTTAGAACAGTTTTTCAAACCATTTTTCTGTACAGCAACAGAAGATGATAGAAGTTTGTATCTAGGCCTGTTACACTGATGTCATGCCCATAGTCTGCCATTTTGGGACTCAAATTGCATGTGAAGATAGTGGTAATTAACTGCATGCGGGTCATCTACAATACGTACTGCACAATAACAGGGAATCTGACCCCAAAATGGCACTACTTAATATTTGAGTTTGCTGATCTTGCAAAAAATTGTTAATTGCCTGACATTTCGACCCTAGCATAGTCTTCCTTGGAGGCAAAATGACAACACAACACACACATAAACAGTGGTGTAACAGAAGCAGTCAAGTGGAAAGAAAAGAAATGAGAGAGAGAGGCAGAAAGCACACAGAAAAAGCAAAGATGAACATTGAAGGAGACAAGGGGGTAGAGGGATTGAGACATCAGGTGAATTGGGTTCAAAGTTTTAAAATGAATGAAATTATGATTAATGCCGTTTGGTGCAGATACTTCATCATATCCCCAACCATTCAGCGGGTCAAAGGTCATCATTGGATCAAGAGTCACCTCCCATCTGATGGATCAGTCACCTTACAGGATGTAACTACTCAGTATGCTGGATTGAATGTCTTGGGTCCTAAAGCTAGAGATGTTCTTCAAAGTCTGACCTGTACATCACTGAAAGCTGCCGACTTCAAGCCTTTCATGTGTAAGGTATGTGTAGTGAGTAAGGCCTAAAATCCATGTGTTGTGCGTAATTGCGCTGTGTGCAATCCTTAAAAATGAAAATGCATGCCAAGCAATGCACATAATTTTTGCAGGTAACGCAGTACGCAATACGGATACATGGAATTCCAGCCTAATCTGATTAAAAGAAACTCGGAGTTTAGAAATTTGTTTTAGTAAAAACTTCAGCTGAATTCAGGTTAGTTTTAATAAAAGTAGAATTTCTCTATCCTGTTAACAGATTGTCATAAACCTTTTGAATGTTTATCTGTATTTGTTTTTATATAAATGTAACAACAGGAGATCAATGTTGGATATGCTACAGGAGTGAGGGCAATGACTATCACTCATGCAGGGGAGGATGGCATGGTGCTTTATATACCAAATGAAGTAAGTTATCTTCTACTTCTATAAAACAAAACAACAAAACCCAATTCAACACTTAAACTAGCCCCGAACACACTGCCTTCTCATAAAGAGAGTGATACGTTTGGTAATTGGAACCCCACTGTTTGTTTCAATCCTATATAGTGGAAGATGTATACCATAAAACTAACCTTTGAAAATTTCATTTCAAAACGTGGTAGCATTTTTGAGATATTGCCGAAAGTCTGGAGCGGTTATGTCCACGCAGGAAGAATAATCTGCAATTGGAATACACAATCTGAGAAACGTTACTGTCAGTAACGCTTGAATTGTCACAATCCAAGCAATGAATTAAATCAGAATGTATTATTGCTGTTTGTTCCACCACAGAATGCAACTCAAGTATATGACGCATTGTTAGATGCAGGAAAAGATGTTGGTATAAGCAATGCTGGTTACTATGCACTACGATGGCTAAGAATTGAAAAGTTTTACTTCTACTGGGGAGAAGATTTTGATTCAACAACAACTCCGTTTGAAATTGGACGAGAAATGAGAGTCAAATTTGACAAAGTAAGATTTGTAATGGATATTGTTAGTTATTATTGTCAAAAGGAATGATTTCACAAACCACATTTAATTTTTTTTGGAGATGGCAAATTGTATTTGAAACAGCCATAAAAAAGTTGATCAAGACTGTGTTAGCAATATGCTATAAGAGTTTTATCTTCATAAATAATTAATTTTTCAGAGTGATAAAAGACGGGTAGGTCAAAGAAGTTTATTGTACAAGTGCTTAATAAAACTGAATCATGAGATGTCCAATTGTTGTTGAGACATCCTTCTTTTAGGCAGTTACATGACTTTATATAAACTCATATCTTATGTAGTCTGGGATCTCACACCTCTGTTTTATGCTGAGCTACAGTTTTGAAATTATTCAGATTATTAATCAGTTGTATTTGTTGTTTGTATGAATTAAAACTCTTGTTTATCCTGTTTATGTTTATATTAGGGTGTTGAGTTTATTGGTAAGGCAGCACTTTTGAAGCAACGTCAGGAAGGCATGCAACGTCGATTAGCTGGCTTTGTCTTGGAAAACCATAACATTGACTCTGATGTCTGGCCATGGGGCAGAGAACCAATTTATCGTAATGGTCAGTTAGCTGGAATGACCACATGTAGTAGCTATGGCCCCACTCAGGGTAAGATGATATGCCTTGGTTGGCTGACCGATAAAGATGAGACAACTGGTCAGTTAAAGGAAGTGACATCAGACTTTGTTCATAAAGCACAGTATGAGATTGATATTGGTGGGAAGCGTTATTTAGCAAAGGCTCGTCTGTATCCGTACCAGCTAGGAGCTAAGCAAGGAAGTCATGGCTGAGAGTACCAAACAAGTTGTCAACAGGGCCTTTTAATTTCAATCTCCGAAGTCTTAAGTGAAATAAGAAGTGATGTTCATTCATATGTTGATTCAGCCTTTAAGAAATACTCTGCTGGGGTCGAAACGTCAGACCATTCACTTTTGTTTGCATTTTTAATTCATATAATGAAGGCAAAATGAATGGCCATGCTTAATATCACTGAAGTTACAAACTACTTATGAAGTATTTGAGAAATACAAATATAAGATCTGATAAATTGTCCAAATGTTGCCAACATGGTGTCAGAAATGCTGGTGGTGACTTCACTTGGTTTCCCCATCGCTCACACCTAGATTATAAGTTGTTACCCAGGCTCATATGAGAGTATGCTGTGGATTAGGTTTTCAATCCCTGTATGTTGGTTTTCTGAAATAGAGCTTTATTTTCTTTCCACTTTTTAAGAGTCATTTCATTGAAAGTTTGAACAAAAAAAGTTTGTAACCAATATAAACAATAAGAGTTGTGTTTTTTATATGTTTTTTTTTTAATGAGAAATCGCCCCAAAACACATGGCCAGATGGCTACACACTTAACTACACGCTCAACTGTCCCAGGGGCACATTGCCACCTACTTCAGGGGCTGAAACAGGGTTACCCCCTTCACAGTCCGTAAGGATGTAGGCATGGGTATCATCAACTAGAAACCTGGCTGGTAGAGCAGAATGCACTACCTTCCCAACATTTTACCTTAACTAAAAAGTCCTGTCATATAACGCCGATTTTAAAAGAATTACATTGGTTACCGGTAAGCAGTAGGATTAAGTATAAACTTCTGCTATTTGTGTATAAATCGCTCACCAACAATGCCCCTGCATATATTGATGATCTTCTAAACCCATACAATCCTCCTCGCAAACTCCGGTCTTACAATTCTAGCCTCCTTATTGAACCCATATCCAATCATTCATGGGGAGACCGATCTTTCTCACATGCTGCCCCACGTCTATGGAACAAATTGCCTGCACTAGTAAAATCATCCGTTTCTTTAACCCAATTTAAAAAAAAACTAAAAACACATCTTTTCAAACAGGCATTTGAGTAAATGGTTTGATTTTGTTGTTTTTGTTACCTTCGATGTTTTCTTATATATTGCATTTGTATTGTATTTCTATACCACATGTTCTAGATTTATTCTCAACTTTAATTTTGGTTACTGTACATAATTTGAATGTTATTGTTTGTATTTTAGCGCCATGAGCACTTTGTTGGATTTGTGCACTTTATAAGTTTTATTATTATTATTATTATTATTATTAATGTTAAGTGCCTTGCTCAAGGGCACAAGTGTTATGACCGGGATTTGAACCCACACTCTGCTGCTGACAACACAAGAGCTTGGGTCCGGTGAACTGGACCACTCGGCCACGAAACGCCACAGACAAATTAACATAAAAATAAGAATTAATAATAATAATTAAAATTTATAAAGCGCACAAATACACAAAAGTGCTCATGGTGCTATTACATAACAAGGACCAGATACCGTAAGATTTAAAATACAAGGATACAGTTGAAAACTCAGAAAACAACTTTATGCAAATGCTTCAGTAAAAAGATAAGCTTTTAGGTTTTTCTTTAACTGGATTAAAGAAACCCGTGATTTGACATGTGATGGCAATTAATTTATTTCATAGGTGCGGTGCATCATGAGAACAATATCAGTCACCCCATGAACAATTAGATTTAGGCTTAATGAGGAGGTTAGAATTGTCAGAACAGAGTTTGCCAGGAGGATTGTGAGGTTTTTAAAGCAAATATCATCAATATAATGTAGGGGCACTGTTCATGAGAGATTTAAACACAAAGAGCAATAGTTTGTGCTTAATTCTGCTACTAACTGGTAACCAGTGCAACTCTTGTAAAATAGGTGATTTGAGAGAACTTTTTTTGACACGGTAATAACACAAGTAGCAGATCTCCAATCATTTCCAATCATACTATAATATATAATGAAATATACGGGTCACAACATGTTTTGCATTTCAGATGTATTTTAAGTCACAAAGTAAATAAGAAAAAGCTTCCAATTGAAACAGATTTTAGCCCAAATTTTGTCACAGGGTTTCAAAACATTTGCTGCTTTAAAGCAGGTTGTTCAAAATCTCTCACTCAAAAAGCTTGACTCATGAATGTTTGATAAAACAAGGTGCCCAAATGGTGAATTGAAAAGCAGGTCTTGAAAACACCCTAAACACCCTGTGGCTGAAACCAAGCTTTCAAATTATCTTTATTTTTGGTTTCTTGTTATTGTATTCTCCATAATAATGTGCAATTTGAGGATAGCTTTTTACTTGGCATTACTCTCTATGAATTTACTCATCGCCTGGGCAACAACAAATGAAGCAATATTATCATTTCGGTTTTAAGAAGAGAACAATGTACATTTATTTGTATTTTTTGCTTTTAGGAAATTGGGGTTGCTCTGGCTTAGTTTTGTATAATCAGCCACATTGAGTCTTTATGCCATCATTCAAAAGTTTAACTATGAAAATGTATACTAACCCACTTTGCCAATGATAATTTAATGCACTGATAAAACATGTTTTAAAGGTATCGTACACGTTTGGTAATGACTCAAAATTAGCATAAAAACTTACTTGGTAACAAGCAACGGAGAGCTGTTGATAGTATAAAACATTGTAGGAAACGACTCCCTCTGAAGTAACATAGTTTTTGAGAAAGAGGTAATTTCTCACTAAAATAATAAAACCTTCTTGCAAGAAGCTTTTAATTCCTATCTGAAAGCACACAAACTTGTACAACAAGGGTGTTTTTTCTTTCATCATTTTCTTGCAACTTCGATGACCAATTGATTGAGCCCAAATTTTCACAGGCTTGTTATTTTATGCATATGTTGGGATACACCAAGTGAGAACACTGGTCTTTGATAATTTCCAAACGTGTTCAGGCCTTTAATAGGAAAAGTTAAATTGGCCGTCCATCACACACAGAAAGGTAAACTTTTTGGCAGTGGACTTTTATGTTTCAATAGATGTTAATTTTGCATCGGGGATAAAGATCTTTCATTATTTGGTTTTTGCCCTTACACCGATGTGTATTTAAAGTACTGTATACTCAGTACTTTCCCGAGCTCTGTGAAACAAAAATTATGGTTATATAGTATTTAGTTAAAACTTTTCTTATGTTCCTTTTAAATTGGGTGAAAATTGCAAAGTATTTGTTTCAGCTATGTATAATAATGGTTTTGTATGATTTTGAAATAACCTGAATAATGTTTTATTGTTATGATCATTTAAAATGAAATTAAATATTTTTCACTATTCAACAGATAATTGTCAAGTGCGCCCTCTTTTGGTCTGTAAGCTATCCGAGATAAAAGATTGATACCCATTGTAAACCGCGTGAAATTATAACCTGAAAAACGGGTTTCCAGACCTCTGTGTGTATGTGTGTGTGTGTGTGTGTGTGCGTTGTTCGCGCTCTGCATGCCATGGCATGCTGCTGCAGGACGTACGCCGACCGCGTTTAGTTCAAACTGCAATCGTTTGTTCTGGAGATTTTTTACAAAACTCTTGTCGGTAAATCTGGGAGAACATCTAGCATTAGTTTTATTCTGGTTTGGTTAGTAACCTTAGTTTTCAAAAGTAAGTGTACGGAAGTAACGTTTAAAACTAAAACTATAAATTTTGAAGTTGACTGACTGAGACCATGGAGGTCTGAGCTGTGGTAGGTAGGAATACTGAGCTCTGAGGTGCGGTGACTATAGACTAGCATGAGCGGTCCTACTAGTCAACTCCCCTCGCCGACTTGCCGTCAACTCGCCGTCAACTCATTTTCGTGCCGTCAACTCATTAAATATACATCAAAAAATTATAAATGGGGCATGGAAGTGTTAAGTCTGGGCTAAATTACATATTTCCTATGGTTTTCGGTAAAATTTCATTTACAAAAACGATTTTGTGTTGATAAATAAATAGTACCAATCATTGACATCTTGGGCCAAGACTAATCCATATGCAGGAAAAGTGCCCTCAGTTCCCATGTTGTGCAAGCTCTGTGAAAAAGCAAGATGGCGGCCGACGGTTTTGCTGCTTCGAGATAATTTTTTCACGAGAAAAAAACTAAATTTTTTTCCCGAAATGTAACCTAAAACTTATGAGAATTCTCTTTTAGCTAATACTTTACAGTTCTATGCTTCTTTTGTGGATTTTAAATGTATATTGGAGGAGTTGACGGCGAGTTGACGGCGAGTTGACGGCACAAGTGAGTTGACGGCGAGTTGACGATGACGGCAAGTAGTAGGACCCCTTCATCCTCCCGAAGGTCGCAGACCGGAGGGAGGATGGAGGATTACGATTATCGCAACTAGGGGTGCGTTTTGGCGGCTGTAACCAATAATTGTTTCTGACGTCATAACCAAAACAGTAACCGAGCTCACAACTCGGTTATCGTTCAGTCTGAACAGCAGAACCAACGACCAACAACCGAAACAGTTTTTGGTTACCGCCGCCAAAACGCACCCTAGAACTCATGAACTTGGTCGACTGACGGCCGGAGTGGAAATCAATAAATGGATTGCAGTGAATCTGTATCTGTATCTGTTCGGTACTGCACACAAACTCCACTATCGGGATATCAATGGTGCAGGCGCGTGGTGGCCCCGGGTGGGCCCCCCGAATAAAGGTAGAAATATGCATGTCATTTACACAGCAAAACTTTGCTAAAAAACTTGATGGCAAATTTGTAAAAAGATAAAACTGGTTGTTACTAAAATACTACAGTACTAAATAGCTGTTTCCGACCTAGTCCAGGTTGGACTCCTCCGTTGCATACAACGCAACGGAGTCCAGGGTATAAAGGTCCCGTACCATTGCGAAAAAATTTACACTTCAAATTTTTCATATTTTTACCTTTATTGAGGAAGCTGAACTTTTACCCACATGTTCCTTATTCTTTTTGTTGTAGCCGGAACTCCATGGAGGCCTGTTTGAAAATTGTTGAATTTTCTCCTTTGATTTGATGTTATTATTTGTGAAAATAAAAATTGACATTTACGGCTCCATCACTGCACGTCCAAACCAAAGAGCTTGTAAAGGCTAACGAGCATGTGCGAGTTTTGTATACGCATGTGCGAGTTTTGTATACGCATGTGCGAGTTTTGTATACGCATAGCAACCACGATTGAGTCAACCATCAATTTTTAACTGCTGTCTGAAAACCGCCATACACACGCACGTGTATCCGATTAAGCAAGCACCCTGCGTGACGAGAATGTAAACAAACACGCCCACAAATGAAACGCGCATGTCGGGTTGCTATGCATTTCGCACATGCGCATATGATTTTACTCGGTCGAGCGGTACACATGTACATGATGGTTTAAATTACAGTGCAGGACTCCGACATATTTTTGGAAATAATCTCACCAATGGATATATTATTTGCGAACTCATCCAAAGTGTAGTAAATGTCACCAAGAATATATGAGCGGAATTCCAGCTTCTCAAATAAGGTAAAAATAGGAAAATATTGTGGTCAAATTTGTGTTCGCATTGTAAAGAAGCTTTATACCCAGGACGTCAGTGCAGTGGCACTGACTGACGTCCTACCAGGGCTATTTCCGACCATGTAGGTAGAACTTTTTTTAGAAGACAATAACATGCTACCGTATTATAGTTCTAGGACTAGGTTAAACCGATACGCTACGCTACGGCGCGGTACGGTTACTTTACTTTCTACTCTAGAAACTATATTTAGATTTATAATATAGCCCCCCCCCCGAACCTCATAATTCTAGGAGTACCACTTCACTCATCTAAAACTTTCCCAGCAACACACTGTACCATGTACATACACAACATTGTGCGCCCTTTTTGTTGAATTACATGCAAGCCTCTTTAAGAAATGAAATTTCTTACTCAATACACATCGTTTTTAAAGTAGTTCCAGCCGATAGTTACCATTCTGTAGCCATATGACCCATGATTATGATTGGATGGATGGATACAGAATCTTGTTGGTCATAATGAGTGAAAAGAGGCAGACAGATTCAGCATCTATCTTTCTGTACTTTTGGCAATCTTATTACAAATAATCTAAAAGAGTTTAGAGTATACAATAAAAGTGGGTCCAGCCCATATTATTTATTGACATGAATTCATATATATGCACATTGTTGATTGAGAATCATTCAGGAGAAATAAATTGCCACATTTTCATTCGTAATGACCCAGAACATAATAATACTTGGGTAAACAAGACACTATTTTTGCTCATTTTTCTGAAAAACATTTTTTGGTTGAATTTTGCATTTTTTTCCTATATATCATCATGTCTGATGATGGACATTGATAACAATGAAAGTAGCTCGTGTTTATTTGTTTCTCTCAAAATATAGAAAAAAAACCTTATTTTTAAATATATATTTTTAAATCTGCAAATTACAGCGTCAAACAAACACCGCAATCCAAAATGGATACAGACGGATTTGGAGATCTACTCCGTGTTGCTGAACAGCTGACCGCTAATGTGGATAGTGGAGCTGAATTGCCTCGTGTGGAGCGTAATCTACATCAAATTATGGAATCCAGTCAACGTTTATGGACCAAGACAGCACAAGTTGGGGCACCTGATGCAGCAGATGTTAAAGCGTGAGAAATTCTTTTAAAATCACTTTCTTTAACAAAATTGTTTGTGTTTTTATATGTGTTTACGGTGTTTATCAGCTGGTGTAGTTTGTATCATGTAATGTATGCTTCAGTAATTTTGATTTTTTAAAGATTTTTTTTTTTTTATGTCATCCTTCACTTCTGGCCACCTGATGTAGCTCTTGTGACCATCTTGATTTGCTTTAAAATGTCAACCTGGTCTGTGGTCCTTATGACCTTACCTTGACGGAGTATGTAAATGATGAATAACTATAAATGGATTGTTTGATATTCTCTTGCAACAGTTCAATTCTTCTAGGATCCAAGGGGCTAGATGTTCCAAGAATTTCACAGAGACTTGAAACACTCAGCACTACCAAAACATTTGAACCACTGGAACCCACTGCCGATACAGATATACAGGTAATTAGATCTGCAGTAAGAGTTTCAAGATTATTACTGTATTACTGTCAACGTAGAGTGGGAAATGTCACACGCCAACTTGGTGCTTCATGTTCAGTAAATAACTCTTTGATGACATTTAATTTAACAAAGCTGATGTATATTTTGCAGAGTTTTCTTAGAAATGAGAGAGAAAATGCTGTCCTTGCTGTCATCCAAGAGACCAAGAAAAATGTAAGTAGGCAAATTAAGACAACTTTTATTATACAAATTTTGGATGCATGTGAGGGCATTTTCGGAGAATGTATAATCACAAGGTGATATCTGGAATATTCATTTTATTTATTTCATTTATTCTGGTTGTGAAGCCAAGGACTCTCAGAAAAGAGAACTTAATCACTGTACTAGCCAAGAACCCAACGGAGAGAAAACAAGGAAGGAAGTTTCAGTTTTAGATGTGGGAGGAAAACCCCAGAAAATTATTCCAGGGAAAACCCACGCAGTTAGGTAGGGACTGAAAACCCAATCAGCGTATGATTCTAGGGGTCCTAGAGGTGGAAGGCGAGGAAAGATACCACTACGCCAACCCAACCACCCATTTCACAAGGCGAAGCCGAGTGAAATGGAAAAGCCAGATTTCACTGAGTGATTATATTCTGCGATAATGCACGAACAGAATGCATTCAATATTTGTTTTATATAACTCACACATAGATCCTTGTCATTTAAATTTGTTTTCACAATAAACACAAACTAGACATGGAAACTTGTCCACCCCACACTCGCAATATTCTCAAAAATGTTTCTAAACAACATGGAGGACTCCAACCAACCTTGTCCACTATGATACAACCTTACCTCGTTTAGACAAACTGGCGGGGAATGATTATTTTGTGAGTGACGATGCGAAGCATTAATTAATTACACATGTTGGACTCCAATATTAAAGTTTGAAGCATCGCGGCAGTAAATAAATGGCAAAATAATGATGACATGTTATAAAGTGTATTTCATCACACAGTATTTCTCCTTTATTTGTAGACATTACAACAGACAGAAAAGCGATTCTGGGAAACTATGCAGTCTGAATGGCAGGAGGAGAGGCAGAAGATTCTAAATGCTTTGATTAGTACTGGAGAAGATATGATTGATATTGGCCCTGAGACGGAATCCATATTGAGTGAGACCGTGGGTATGGAGGGCCGAAGTGCTATGGATAGCATTGAGATGGCCTATGCCAGACAGGTGACTATATATATGTGTTAAGACAGTAGTCAGACACCCTGTGTGTTCGTTGTGCCTGTTACTGTGAATGAAGACAGTAGCCAGACACCCTGTGTGTATGTTGTGCCTGTTACTGTGAATGAAGACAGTAGTCAGACACCCTGTGTGTATGTTGTGCCTGTTACTGTGAATGAAGACAGTAGTCAGACACCCTGTGTGTATGTTGTGCCTGTTACTGTGAATGAAGACAGTAGTCAGACACCCTGTGAGTATGTTGTGCCTGTTACTGTGAATGAAGACAGTAGTCAGACACCCTGTGTGTATGTTGTGCCTGTTACTGTGAATGAAGACAGTAGTCAGACACCCTGTGAGTATGTTGTGCCTGTTACTGTGAATGAAGACAGTAGTCAGACACCCTGTGTGTATGTTGTGCTTGTTACTGTGAATGAAGACAGTAGTCAGACACCCTGTGAGTATGTTGTGCCTGTTACTGTGAATGAAGACAGTAGTCAGACACCCTGTGTGTATGTTGTGCTTGTTACTGTGAATGAAGACAGTAGCCAAACACCCTGTGAGTATGTTGTGCCTGTTACTGTGAATGAAGACAGTAGTCAGACACCCTGTGTGTATGTTGTGCCTGTTACTGTGAATGAAGACAGTAGTCAGACACCCTGTGTGTATGTTGTGCCTGTTACTGTGAATGAAGACAGTAGCCAGACACCCTGTGTGTATGTTGTGCCTGTTACTGTGAATGAAGACAGTAGTCAGACACCCTGTGTGTATGTTGTGCCTGTTACTGTGAATGAAGACAGTAGTCAGACACCCTGTGTGTATGTTGTGCTTGTTACTGTGAATGAAGACAGTAGTCAGACACCCTGTGAGTATGTTGTGCTTGTTACTGTGAATGAAGACAGTAGTCAGACACCCTGTGTGTATGTTGTGCCTGTTACTGTGAATGAAGACAGTAGTCAGACACCCTGTGTGTATGTTGTGCCTGTTACTGTGAATGAAGACAGTAGTCAGACACCCTGTGTGTATGTGCCTGTTACTGTGAATGAAGACAGTAGTCAGACACCCTGTGAGTATGTTGTGCTTGTTACTGTGAATGAAGACAGTAGTCAGACACCCTGTGAGTATGTTGTGCCTGTTACTGTGAATGAAGACAGTAGTCAGACACCCTGTGTGTATGTTGTGCCTGTTACTGTGAATGAAGACAGTAGTCAGACACCCTGTGTGTATGTTGTGCTTGTTACTGTGAATGAAGACAGTAGTCAGACACCCTGTGTGTATGATGTGCTTGTTACTGTGAATGAATTGAATGGAGTAGCTACATTTTTATGCTTTAACTTTTTATCATCCATTCAGGTGTATTTATATAATGATAAGGTTGTACATGGAGGAATCCGTCCCAATCTGATACACGATTTTGAGCAAGTCAGCCAACAGTTTGATGACAAGGTGGGTGCATTAGGTCAAAATCATGCACAAACAAATTATTAATACTCAACTTGTGAGTTTTCATCACACCCTGACATTATCTGATATCACTGCTCCAATCATGTTTTCATATCTTAAGTTGATAAAACTAAAGTTGTATAATTAGAATTAGTCATAAGAGACATAACAGCTTTTATCAACTCCAGAGAGTAGCTATTCAATGAAATACAGAATTACTGTAAAATAGGCCATATTTGGTCAATGTATCTTCAAGAGGAATGTTTTAATAAAAGTTCCAAATTGTTTTTTATGCCAATTAGCGTGTGAGTGACCTGTGGGCCATGGTGCGTGAGATGTCATCAGTTCCACTGATATCATCAAGAGATGCAATCCAAACAAGATGCTCACAAGAAATGCAGATGTCATTGATTCGTCAAGCTCGATCTTATCTTGAGAGCAGGTAAAGACATTAAAGTCTGTCATGATCAGGTTTAAGATCCGGAGGGCCTTTGTCATTATCATGTTTAAGATGCGGAGGGCCTTTGTCATTTTAGGGTTTAAGATGCGGAGGGCCTTTGTTATTATCAGGTTTAAGATGCGGAGGGCCTTTGTCATTATCAGGTTTAAGATGCAGAGGGCCTTTGTCATTATCAGGTTTAAGATGCGGAGGGCCTTTGTCATTATCAGGTTTAAGATGCGGAGGGCCTTTGTCATTATCAGGTTTAAGATGCGGAGGGCCTTTGTCATTATCAGGTTTAAGATGCGGAAGGGCCTTTGTCATTATCAGGTTTAAGATGCGGAGGGCCTTTGTCATTATCAGGTTTAAGATGCGGAGGGCCTTTGTCATTATCAGGTTTAAGATGCGGAGGGCCTTTGTCATTATCAGGTTTAAGATGCAGAGGGCCTTTGTCATTATCGAGTTTAAGATGCAGAGGGCCTTTGTCATTATCAGGTTTAAGATGCGGAGGGCCTTTGTCATTTTAGGGTTTAAGATGTGGAGGGCCTTTGTCATTATCAGGTTTAAGATGCGGAGGGCCTTTGTCATTATCGAGTTTAAGATGCGGAGGGCCTTTGTCATTATCAGGTTTAAGATGCGGAGGGCCTTTGTCATTTTAGGGTTTAAATGCGGAGGGCCTTTGTCATTATCATGTTTAAGATGGGGAGGGCCTTTGTCATTATCAGGTTTAAGATGCGGAGGGCCTTTGTCATTATCAGGTTTAAGATGCAGAGGGACTTTGTCATTATCAGGTTTAAGATGCGGAGGGCCTTTGTCATTATCAGGTTTAAGATGCGGGGGGCCTTTGTCATTATCAGGTTTAAGATGCAGAGGGCCTTTGTCATTATCGAGTTTAAGATGCAGAGGGCCTTTGTCATTATCAGGTTTAAGATGCAGATGGCCTTTGTCATTATCAGGTTTAAGATGCGGAGGGCCTTTGTCATTGTCAAGTTTAAGATGCGGAGGGCCTTTGTCATTATCAGGTTTAAGATGCAGAGGGCCTTTGTCATTATCAGGTTTAAGATGCGGAGGGCCTTTGTCATTATCAGGTTTAAGACATACCTGCCAACCATTCCGATTTTGGCGTAATCATTACGGAAATACGAGCTGTGTTACGGATTACGAATCACTCACCCTTTATTACGCATTTCCTCAAAATCATGTACATTGTTAATTTAATACAGTGATTTATGAATATTTTGAACGGTATGATGTATCAATTATTTATCCGTCTTGTTTTCCAAGCAATATATTTGTCGCGTAAAAAAAATGCGTGAAATGCTCCGCATTGGTCTTTCATTGGAGCCGTTGTTAATTTTTCGTCTAGCGCGATTGCCATTATACATGTACTTCAATGCCATTGTTCCATTGCATCAAGAGAGGGCGCTTTACTAAAAGCTGTATTAAAAAGCCAACACCTTGAGACAAGACTAGGCGCACATGGTTTTCCCACACGACGTACGTTGTGTGTGTGTGTGTTCTTTTGCGACAAGTAAATAATATGGGCAGTCTGACCATGGGTCCGACGAGGACGCATCACGCTTGTGGAATTACTCTAAGGAATGCTACAAAAATATCTTGAAAATGAGGATGCACAACACATTGTTACAATGTAAGAATTATGGCCTATGTTTCTGTGAATGTTTTGTCTATGCTGCAGTTTATTTTTTAAAGCCTTTTAACGTTCGTAAAGGTGGCCCAAAATCCGGACACAATTTTTCTCGCTTTTTAAAATATTTTTTTAGGGTGCACATTCAGGGTGCATACATTTTGTAAGAATCACATGATTTTGCTTGATTTTGCTTGATTCCTCTTTTTCATTTCTCAAAGTTGGCAGGTATGTGCGGAGGGCCTTTGTCATTATCAGGTTTAAGATGCGGAGGGCCTTTGTCATTATGAAGTTTAAGATGCGGAGGGCCGTTGTCATTATCAGGTTTAAGATGCGGAGGGCCTTTGTCATTATCGAGTTTAAGATGCGGAGGTCCTTTGTCATTTTAGGGTTTAAGATGCGGAGGGCCTTTGTCATTATCAGATTTAAGATGCAGAGGGACTTTGTCATTTTAGGGTTTAAGATGCGGAGGGCCTTTGTCATCAGGTTTAAGATGCAGAGGGACTTTGTCATTTTAGGGTTTAAGATGCGGAGGGCCTTTGTCATCAGGTTTAAGATGCGGAGGGCCTTTGTCATTATCAGGTTTAAGATGCGGAGGGCCTTTGTCATTATCAGGTTTAAGATGCGGAGGGCCTTTGTCATCAGGTTTAAGATGCAGAGGGACTTTGTCATTTTAGGGTTTAAGATGCGGAGGGCCTTTGTCATCAGGTTTAAGATGCTGAGGGCCTTTGTCATTATCAGGTTTAAGATGCGGAGGGCCTTTGTCATTATCAGGTTTAAGATGCAGAGGGACTTTGTCATCAGGTTTAAGATGCGGAGGGCCTTTGTCATTATCAGGTTTAAGATGCGGAGGGCCTTTGTCATTATCAGGTTTAAGATGCGGAGGGCCTTTGTCATCAGGTTTAAGATGCAGAGGGCCTTTGTCATCAGGTTTAAGATGCGGAGGGCCTTTGTCATCAGGTTTAAGATGCGGAGGGCCTTTGTCATTATCAGGTTTAAGATGCGGAGGGCCTTTGTCATTATCAGGTTTAAGATGCAGAGGGACTTTGTCATCAGGTTTAAGATGCGGAGGGCCTTTGTCATTTTAGGGTTTAAGATGCGGAGGGCCTTTGTCATCAGGTTTAAGATGCGGAGGTCCTTTGTCATTTTAGGGTTTAAGATGCGGAGGGCCTTTGTCATTATCAGGTTTAAGATGCGGAGGGCCTTTGTCATTTTAGGGTTTAAGATGCGGAGGGCCTTTGTCATTATCAGGTTTAAGATGCAGAGGGCCTTTGTCATCAGGTTTAAGATGCGGAGGGCCTTTGTCATCAGGTTTAAGATGCGGAGGGCCTTTGTCATCAGGTTTAAGATGCGGAGGGCCTTTGTCATCAGGTTTAAGATGCGGAGGGCCTTTGTCATCAGGTTTAAGATGCGGAGGGCCTTTGTCATCAGGTTTAAGATGCGGAGGGCCTTTGTCATCAGGTTTAAGATGCGGAGGGCCTTTGTCATCAGGTTTAAGATGCGGAGGGCCTTTGTCATCAGGTTTAAGATGCGGAGGGCCTTTGTCATCAGGTTTAAGATGCAGAGGGCCTTTGTCATCAGGTTTAAGATGCAGAGGGCCTTTGTCATCAGGTTTAAGATGCAGAGGGCCTTTGTCATCAGGTTTAAGATGCTGAGGGCCTTTGTCATCAGGTTTAAGATGCAGAGGGCCTTTGTCATCAGGTTTAAGATGCGGAGGGCCTTTGTCATCAGGTTTAAGATGCGGAGGGCCTTTGTCATCAGGTTTAAGATGCAGAGGGCCTTTGTCATCAGGTTTAAGATGCAGAGGGCCTTTGTCATCAGGTTTAAGATGCAGAGGGCCTTTGTCATCAGGTTTAAGATGCTGAGGGCCTTTGTCATCAGGTTTAAGATGCAGAGGGCCTTTGTCATCAGGTTTAAGATGCGGAGGGCCTTTGTCATCAGGTTTAAGATGCGGAGGGCCTTTGTCATCAGGTTTAAGATGCAGAGGGCCTTTGTCATCAGGTTTAAGATGCAGAGGGCCTTTGTCATCAGGTTTAAGATGCAGAGGGCCTTTGTCATCAGGTTTAAGATGCTGAGGGCCTTTGTCATCAGGTTTAAGATGCAGAGGGCCTTTGTCATCAGGTTTAAGATGCGGAGGGCCTTTGTCATCAGGTTTAAGATGCGGAGGGCCTTTGTCATCAGGTTTAAGATGCGGAGGGCCTTTGTCATTATCAGGTTTAAGATGCGGAGGGCCTTTGTCATCAGGTTTAAGATGCGGAGGGCCTTTGTCATCAGGTTTAAGATGCGGAGGGCCTTTGTCATCAGGTTTAAGATGCGGAGGGCCTTTGTCATCAGGTTTAAGATGCAGAGGGCCTTTGTCATCAGGTTTAAGATGCGGAGGGCCTTTGTCATCAGGTTTAAGATGCGGAGGGCCTTTGTCATCAGGTTTAAGATGCGGAGGGCCTTTGTCATCAGGTTTAAGATGCGGAGGGCCTTTGTCATCAGGTTTAAGATGCGGAGGGCCTTTGTCATCAGGTTTAAGATGCGGAGGGCCTTTGTCATCAGGTTTAAGATGCGGAGGGCCTTTGTCATCAGGTTTAAGATGCAGAGGGCCTTTGTCATCAGGTTTAAGATGCGGAGGGCCTTTGTCATCAGGTTTAAGATGCGGAGGGCCTTTGTCATCAGGTTTAAGATGCGGAGGGCCTTTGTCATCAGGTTTAAGATGCTGAGGGCCTTTGTCATCAGGTTTAAGATGCTGAGGGGATCTGTCAGGCATGTGTTTTCTTAGGATTTTTCCTGATTTCAAGGTTTTCTCAAAATCTCCTTGAGCATTCAAATTTACTGGAAAGACAAAAAGCAGTCACCAAAGGGATATATAAATAGTCCGCATTGTGTCAAAACTTTTAGTTTTGTATGTCAGGTGATGCACAGAGTCTGCAAACCTTCTGAACTGTAACATCTGAGAGGTTCTGGGTCTAGAGTAAGGAGGAACCCAGGGTCATAAGCCGTTTTTAAGGAATTTTCACATTCTTCAAATCTCGTATCTGATCGGTAGATGTCATTGTTGAGCAAGTTGTGCCATTGGAGCAATTCAATCATGCATCTTACTGTCAAACTCGTCTTTTATCATTCTATCATATTCAATAACAATCTTTAACCACTTAACGTTGGATGACGTGTTTTACGCCAAATTTGTCCAAACTGGCTTATGGCAGATGTATTTTTCCACCCAGAATAATTTCGGTCCAATTTGCAGTCAGTCATGTTTTTTTAAAAACCTTCTTGCAGCCAAAAGGCTCTATACCCACACCAATTACAAAAAGCCTACATATTATTATCTTTGATTAATTTTGATGTTCTTCACTACTGTCAGCTACTTGACTTACATCCGTACTATTGTTGGTGAGAATCTCCAGAGAGCTCAGGTTGGTGGAATCCCAGGAACGTATCACTTAGTCCAAGGATTTCTCAAAGTCAAGTTACTACATCCTATACCAGGATTAGAGGTAAGAATGAACACAGTTTCCTACCACTCTCCTTCACATTGTTAACCTTACCACTTAGTCCAAGGATTTCTCAAGTTCTTACATCCTATACCAGAATTAGAGGTGAGAATGTCTTTCACTTTGTTAATATCTTCATTACCCCAACCTTGGTTTTTATTTGTTTGCTTGCTAGTTGTTTAATTTTCTCCTTTTAATTTCTGTTAGTTACAGATGTTCCAATGGATATGATTTTTAGCAATACATAATAAAACTGAGTTTGTATTCTTGGTTAGGATGGTGAAGTAGATGGACAGCCTGTGTGGCCAGTTATTTACTACTGTCTTCGCTGTGGGAATCTAGATGCCGTATTGCATGCTGTCCAAAAAGCCTCGTAAGTCTTATTCATGTTGATGAAAATCAAAACTTTTTACAAATTTTAAGAACAGTAGGATAAAGTCCTGAAAATGAGTTTAAATAATTTACATATACTAATTAATTGGTAAAATCACGTAAACTTATTTAATAATTGAATAATAATTGCGTTGGTGAAAGGGAGGAATGCAAAATTAAACAGGTGGTAACTCAAAGTTAGCCTCAATTTTTTTTATAGGTTATCTAGGTTGTATCCAGGGTTCAACCTTGAGTTACCAATTGTTTAATTCTTCATTTCTCCCAAAAGGATATTATTGGGGGGGGGGGGGGCTGCGTTGTGGTTTGAATGCCTCTTGAGTAGCTCGACAGCCCTGAGTATACAGTGCTTATCAAAGGTACTAGAATTGAAAAATTGTGAAATTTGAAATTGTTAAAACCCCTTTACAGATTAAGGCTTTTTAATTTACACGTCAGGGTTGTGTTTCTTGATTGCTATATGCTTTAAGGAATATTCCTTTTTGTAGGATACAGTTGACTAATTTGAGTCTGATATCTTTTGGTTTTTCCCTTTCCAGTCAAGATCTCGGACAGTTTGAGGAATACCTGAGGTGTTACAGGGAAAATGATGACAGAAGGTAAGATCTTTAAGAATCAAAATCAAAACAATATGTCCTTATACAACACGGATTGATTGCAGTATTTGATTTATTTCCCTTCTATTCTTATGTGTCTATCAAGGCTTTCTCCAGACATGCAGACAAGATTACGTATCAGTTACAGACGATCTGTTAGAAACAGCCCAGATGCATACAAAAGGTTAGCTACTCAATGTACAAATTGGCAAACTCATAGAATTGATGTTTGTATTACTTTATATTCCAATTGGCTACTCAATGTACAAATTGGCAAACTCATAGAATTGATGTTTGTATTACTTTATATTCCAATTGGCTACTCATTGTACAAATTGGCAAACTCATAGAATTGATGTTTGTATTACTTTGTATTTCAATCGGCTACTCATTGTACAAATTGGCAAACTCATAGAATTGATGTTTGTATTACTTTGTATTCCATTTGGCTACTCATTGTACAAATTGGCAAACTCATAGAATTGATGTTTGTATTACTTTGTATTCCATTTGGCTACTCATTGTACAAATTGGCAAACTCATAGAATTGATGTTTGTATTGCTTTGTATTCCAATTAGCTACTCATTGCACAAATTGGCATACTCTTAGAATTTATGTTTGTATTACTTTGTATTCCAATTAGTTTCTCAAAGTACAAATTAGCAAACTCATAGAATTGATGTTTGAATTACTTTGTATTTCAATTGGCTACTCATCGTATAAATTGGCATACTCTTAGAATTGATGTTTGTATTGTAATCTTATTGGCTTGCATTTCAAACTATTTTTACAGAAAACCTGTGTTGTATGCATGTGCTTTAGACCACCCAACTCAATTTATGTAATGATATATATTATTGTATATAATTGGATTATATTAAGAATAAATGTGATGCCCCATGATGATAGCAATCCTTGCGCTCGTAGCATGGTGGGACTCTGGTTACCAGACTTGCTATGCAGTGCTAGACAACAAAGGGACCCTTGGCTTATGTGGACCTTTTAGGTCACTGAGCTGGGGGGCTGAGGGCAATAGAAGACTAATACATGCTTGAATTGTTATGGTATGAAAGTGATCAGTTTTGGAAATATAATTTATTCTGTAGGGTAGACTATGTAATTATTATTAATTACATTTATAATGCGCCATGTCTGTCATAAATGACACTCCTGGCGCCGAAAGTTCAAATTTGGTGGAGCTTGTTAAAAATGTTTTTACGAGACCATAACACAATACCTTGTAAGGTGTACAAGGTGAGGTGGCACATATTGCTGCCAGACCAGCCAGAAACACAGGGGCAAACCCCTTCTGTTTTAAGATAAGTGTACTGGGTTCTTTTACATGCATTACACACAACACGGGACCTATGGCTTTCCGTCCCATCCGAAGGACGAAGCAAAAGTGGTTAAGTGTCTTGCTTAAGGACACAAGTGTCAAGACCGGGACTCAAACCCACACTCTGCTGATCAGAAACACCGGAGCTCGAGTCCAGTGCACTTGACCACTCGGCCACGACATGCCACAATCATGAAGTCATGGCTAGTATACTGTAGTCATCTGGAGACTGAAGAAGTCACACACATTTTGGTTTTTTTTTGGCTAGTGCACTTTAATCATCTGGAGACTAAAGAAGTCATAAACATTTTGGTATTTTTGGCTAGTGCACTGTAATCATCTCGAGACTGAAGAAGTCATAAACATTTTGGTATTTTTGGCTAGTGCACTGTAATCATCTCGAGACTGAAGAAGTCATAAACATTTTGGTATTTTTGGCTAGTGCACTGTAATCATCTCGAGACTGAAGAAGTCGTACACATTTTGGTATTTTTGGCTAGTGTACTGTAGTCATCTGGAGACTGAAGAAGTCATACACATTTTTGTGTGATTTTATTATTTGTGCATATTTTTATTTCTTTAGTTTTTGTTGTTGATAATTGCTTTTTAAACTGATGTTTTTTATTATAACACATTTCTTTGATGTATTGTCACTGAGTAGCATAGTGTTTGATGTAAGTTAAGTATATTATGGTATTGTATTGTTGTTTACCTAAACAGAGCTGTTTACTGCCTGATTGGATATTGTGAAACAGGAGACAGTCATTTTGAAGTTGCTACAAAGACAGAAGATTATCTCTGGATCAAGGTTTGTACCATTTGTACTGTTTCTTACGTACACTTCTCATGTTGAGTGTCTTGACTGAGTGCTGTTGTAAATTGGACTCAAATCTAGTGTTTTAACAGTGCAGTGTTGAAATGATTGTGGTACTCTATGACCAAGATAATCATAGATGCCTCGAGATGGGAAGTCAAAGTATCTACATCCCGTCCAAAATGCTTGGGCCACCTGACAGTAAACATACCCTCCCCGTCCGCGCTCCCCGCCCAGAGTCAACATTGATCAGGGGCTTGGATCCAAATGAGTTATGGCCAGGATTGTAGGTCCCTTGTTTGATTTTGGTTTTACCTTTCATCAGGGGTTTCCCTTTTTTTTTTTTTTTCACTTGCCGGCCGGACGAGTCAACTACCATTTTTGGTTGCCCGCAAGTCTTTTCACTAGCCCACATGTCATAATTAATGCAGAAAACAAAAACACGGAAGTGAAGTTTGCAAACTTACGTTTTTGGACAATCTTATCCCCTAATTTCTGCCCTTAATAATACTTTTTTCTTCAACAACCATTTTCATGGATTCGTGATGTGAGGATATGTTGTATTGGACTTTTTTTGCTATGAAATCTTCATGATTTAACGATCGATCGACGATGCACATTGGGAAATTTTTTTGCAGCGAAAACGATGTGTTTACGTGTACAGGTTTTAATTCTGCATGAAATATAAGCGGAACAAGGATGACATTAGAATCAACCGCGCGCTTCCAACCCTGGAAATTTGAGTTTTAAGTTTCCCCACTCGCCTACGTATTGTGAAGTTGGCAAACTTGCGTTTTTGGACGATCTTTACCCCTAATTTCTGCCCTTAATAATACTTTTTTTTCGTCAACAACCATTTTCATGGATTCGTGATTTGAGGATCGGTTGTATAAATTCTTTTGCAATGAAATCTTCGTGATTTAACGATCGATCGACGACGCACATTGGGAAAAAATTTTGCAGCGAGAGCAATGTGTTAATAAGTACGAGGTTATAATTCTACATGAAATATAACAGGAACGAGGTTGACATAAGAATGAAGCGTGCGCTTCCAATCCTGGAAATTTGAGTTGTGTGTTTCCTCACTCGCCTATGTATTGTTGTATGGAACATGTAGGAGAGAGCCAGACTAATATGTGCATGCGTGTTTTATCGTTTGTGTACTGGAAATGAACGATCGCGATCGTGATTGCGGCCACGTAAATCTAGCAAATATCGAGACTTGTCAAACCATTTTTACAAACTTAAAATAATCTCTCTTCTGGATTTTACCACCGTAGGCCTACCCCTTATTTATTGTGAAAAGGAAATTTTTTTTGACTCGACCGGCGGGCTAGTAAAGGAAGGGGTTTGACTCGCCCACCGCTGTTTTCACTCGCATGTGGCAACCGGTCGACTTCTAAGGGTGAACCCTGCCTTTACATCGATGTGTGATAAACAGTTTATACTTGGTGCTTTCCAAGTACCTCCAAACAAATCCGCAGGCTACTTGGGTGGGATTTGAACCCACAACCCCTGCATTCTGCAACCACCGAGTCTGCACAGTGGCTTGAGTCCAGTTTGAATCCTGAATGTGTAGTGCCCCCTAGCGACAGCTTTAAAAAGACTTTACTTTTAATTGTGTACTTTTTTGATGAAATAGAATTAGCTGTTGCAAACTGCTTACCAACCAAAAGGACCTATGGTATAAATGCAAAAAATAGTTAATGGCCTGACGTTTCGACCCTAGCAGAGTCTTTCTCGAAGGCTAAATGACAAGACAACACACATGAACAGGTATATAAGCGTAACAAAAGCATTCAAGTGGAAATACATGAATAGAGGCAGAGAGCAAACAGACAAGGCAAGGGGTAAACAATGAATAGGGAGACAGAGGGGGTTGGGGTTGGAGGGAGGGGGCTGGTCTGACCACAAGAAGTTGGAAACACAAAGAACAAGATCAAAGGTGGGAAGAGGGAGAACAAGTAATTAATTAGTACATGAGGCAGGCTAAAAAAGGGGGATTACTGTGGGGAAAAGGAGAAGGCAAAGACAAAAGGTATTAGTCATTTTCTTCTTGGATGTTCAGACCATGGGGTTGAATGGTTTGAAGGCGCCTAGTCCACAGTTTCTCCCTACTTAGACGAACAGTCTCTCCGTGGTTACCTAGTGCCTCAATGCCCTGTAAAATCATGTCAGAAATGGAGTGATTAGGAAGATTGAAGTGTTATCCTACAGGTGTATCCAGCTTTTGGGTGTTGACTGTGGATCTTTGGCCATAGAAACGCCTCTTGAGTGTAGTTTTTGTTTCAGGGAATCGGACTCCTTCACCAGCCATACCAGTGGTACCACCCATAAGACAAGGGGTCATGTCACCTGCACCACCACTGATCTCATCTATCTCATATCTTGCAAAGTTTGTGGTGTTCAATATATATCAATATATCAGGCCATTAACTATTTTTGGCATGTGTACGTTTTTATTACATTGGAATAAATGCTACATCTTGTACCTGATAACTGAATGATAAGACATGATTGCATCATCAGAGCTCGGTTTACAGCAATTATAAGTTTAATATACACACAAATTTATATCTCCTGAGCTACAAAGGGTTAAATTATAATCTTTGTATGATTTTGAATGAAATAACCTGTATGACAATTTTATTTTATCCATGATCCTACTTGACCTTGTCTTCCTGTTCAAACAGGAAGTTAAAGAAAAATATGTTTTCAAGTGTAAATTTTACAACCCTTTTTGTTAAGAATTTTCATGTTAGTCTTTAGTGTTAAATAATAAGTGAATCTGAAACCCATCTGTGTTTGCTATTATGAACCCTAATTTTTAGTTTATTATTGTTGTTGTTGTTGTTGTTGTTGTTGTATCTTTAACCATACAATGTGTTTTCCGGATGATTCTATCCCACTTTTACTTTAATTAGTAATCATATATTTGTTCTTGAACTCTATGTTGAGAACAAGTTAACAATCAAATACTATGTTTGTCTGCAGCTGTGTCAAGTAAGTTTTGGAGAGGATTCAAGCAGTCCTATTGCCTCAGATCGTCTAACTCTACAGCAACTTCAGGTCTTACTTCTTGAGGAGTATGGTGAGACTCACTTCAGTGCACACCAGAATCCCTATCTCTACTTCCAGGTTCTGTTTTTATGCGGTCAGTTTGAAGCTGCTATAGAGTTCTTATCACGTTCTGATGTCAGGTTACGTTGTCATGCAGTACATGTTGCAATTGCATTATATGAGATGGGGCTGCTGATTCTACCTCAGAACATCCAGACACAAGTTTGTAAGTTTCTTTGCTTTATGGCTTGATTAAATAAAGATAGTCTTTTCTTCTCAAGTTGAGTTTACTTTTAGTACCCTCTGATTTTTTTAATCTTATTGATATAAAAGTCTGTAGTTAATTAGGTTTTTCCACCTTTGTCTGTAGAGTGTATAGAATTACCTACACATTAAATAAGAAGTTCTGTTTTATCCTTTTGATAATTCTTTACAGTAATCTTTTAACTTTGAAACCTTGACTTGTTAAGTCTTCGGACTATAGTCCAGTTGTATTTTCTATTGTATAATAAACTAAGTTGAACCAAAATCATCAAGCTTGCCAGCAGCTCAATAATATAATCTCCTTTATTTGTACATATCATTATTCACTGCCTGACTCTTCCACTCCTCTGTATATTCTATCATAGTGAGTAAACATGTAGATGACCCAGCTCCTATCAGAAGACTCAATTTAGCTCGTCTCATCAGCATGTATACCTCCAAGTTTGAGAACACTGACCCAAGAGAAGCTCTACAGTACTTCTACATTCTAAGGTTTGTAAATCTCATGTTTGATACACAGCTTTCTTTGTCTCTTGAAGGCGCACTGCATTTTTTCTTAAGAACATTTATTATATGAATGATAACCACTCTCTTTTTGCTTCATTCAAACATTTAAAAGGAGTTTAATAGATGTTAAATTTGCATCGGGGATAAAGAATATTATATTTGTTTTTTGGGGGTTTCGTTTTACCCGTACACCGATGTGTGTAAAGCACTGTATCGTAGGAGGTCCTGTATTCGGGGTGCCCCTGAAATCGATGCAAATCTTTTACCTCTCTGCGCGCGATGTAAACAGTCCCTAGATACAATTTTTGTGGTTTGACTTGCCAAGCAAAGAGTCTCCTCTCCTTTGACCAAAACTTAGAATTATGTGAGGCTCCACTGGCAAGTTGCACTTGTATTGCAAAAATTTGTGGTATTTTAGGCATTTCTACAAGGTACAAAAATATGTCATACTGTCAGGGCCATAAAAAAAAAATTGCCCGCCGAAAAAGTTTCATCGAACAATTTTTCAATTCACAATTCACGATGATAAAATCATGTGACTTAAAATTCTGCTGAGCATTCTGGGGAAAAAAATACAGAGGCTTAAAGAAGCCATGTGCTTTATATCATTTTCTAACAGTCTGGATATTTTTTTTTAAACCCTCATATTATTTATTATTAATAACATTAAAATTTAAACATTGGCTTGGTGATTCAAATATCACTGTTTATTGATATGCTTTATTATAAATGTTAAGAAACATAAAAAGATTCAAAACTTTAAAAAAAATCAGATTTGAAAGCCAAGACTTATTGACACTTTTTTTTTTCTTTTTCTTTTTTTTAGTTTTTCCAAGTTACCATCGTAATTTTTAAAATTGAATAAAAAATATTTTGAATAAAATGAAGACAACTGCTGGCTATAGAGTCATACACAACGTCTCACAAAACACTTGAAGTCACTGCAGATGTTTCTTCTGCGTATGGCTTCACCAGGACACCATACTTTCTTGTTTGCCTCGAAAACAGGTCAAACTCAAAACACAGGGACGCTATTGAAGTCATCGAAGATCGGTGCGTGGTGTGAAAGTTTCAATGTCTATCAAGTTTTAATATATTTTTACATACCTCTTATAAACAAAGGAAGGTAATTAGGGCATCAGTTGAAATATGGCATCATTATTTTTTTTTCGATTCAAAGAAAAAGGCATAGTACATCGAAAACCTGACACGGGAGGATATACTCAGTACTTTCCCGAGTCCTGTGAAAAATAGAGTAATATGCCTGTGATTTTTTTTTCACAGGACTCGGGAAAGTACTGAGTATACAGTGCTTTACACACATCGGTGTACGGGTAAAAAAAACAAGTATACATCCGAGTAATATGCCTGTGATTTTTTTCACGGGACTCGGGAAAGTACTGAGTATACAGTGCTTTACACACATCGGTGTACGGGTAAAAAAAACCAAATATAATTTAAAAGGAGTATTTAGCTTGGGCTGAGTTTTCTGCACTTATGTTTTGTTGTTGACAAAGCTGAATATTTTTTCCTAATTGTCTTTTTCATTTCTAATCTTCTCAGAGGATTGAAGGATTCTAAAGGTGAGAATCTGTTCATAAAATGCTTGAGTGAGATGGTGATTGAAACCAGAGAGTTTGATGCTCTCCTTGGTCGTCTTGGAGAGGATGGAACTAGACGACCAGGAGCTGTGGATAAATTCCAAGTCAACACCCAGCAGATCTTGGAAACGGTTGCCAAAGATACAGAGGCAAAGGGTTTATTTGAAGATGCTGTAAAGCTGTATGATCTTGCAAGTGTGAGTATTGTTTCATTTTAAGGATAAGTCTTGAAAGTTTTCATGAGATTTTGTCTCCAGAGTTTATCTGAGTTTGAATGCAAAGGCAATAAGAGATTTCCAATCTAAATGATAAACATACTAATGCGCATGAAGTTATTGAACTAAGCCTCCACAGAATTCTCTTGCCCCATGATGATAGCAATCCTTGCGCTCGTAGCATGGTGGGACTCTGGTTACCAGACTCGCTATGCAGTGCTAGACAACAAAGGGACCCTTGGCTTATGTGGACCTTTTAGGTCACTGAGCCGGGGGGCTGAGGGCAATAGAAGACTAGATTTGTTAGCATCAATAGTGTGTATTATTTTGGATATCTAATGCGGTGCTCCTGATGTCTCTATTTCAGAATGCTGATAAAGTTTTAGAGATCTTGAATCGTTTGCTAAGTCCAATTGTATCCATGCCTAAGAGTCCACAGTCTTCTAGACATAGATTACATAAACTAGCAGTGGCTATTGCAGAAAGGTAACGTTACGTTTTCCACTCATTTTATAAATAATTACTCATTAATCAGATATTGTAGTTCAGACATTGAGTTTTGAATAGCGTTTCATTTGTTTACTTCCAACAGATTCCAGGCACAGTCAATTACAGGCAACCAATCGAACACCAAGTCATTCCATCTTCTCTTGGATCTAATGACTTACTTTGATCAGTATCACAGTAGAGATCTAGATAGAGCTCTAGCGGTAAGATATCAGACTGAAGGCTTTCAGTTATTGAGCTTTGATGTTGGTTTGATACAATGGCTATTTATTATAGCATGCCGGAGATGGGGGCAGAGGGTACCCCCTCCCCAATGTTCCCGTACTTTTGCACACTATTTTCCTCTTGTAAAGAAGTACCCCCTGTCCTAAAATCCTCTAAAGAATTCCTGAGATTCCAAGCACACAATGAAGACACAATAGGGGGGATCCACCATGCCCCATATCGAGCATTATGAATGAGATGTGGTGGTAGTGTTCTAGGATCAGATAAACTTGCAATTGTAAATATGGTGATTTGAATCTCAGTGGTTTATCATCGATCTTGTTTTGATTGCAGACAATTGATACTCTACAGCTTGTACCTCTTACTCCAGACACAGTGGATGACAAAGTCAATGCATTCAAACAATACACAGATGAGGTATGTGTTTACAGAACAACAAACAATTGTTTCAATTGATCAGTTTGTAGTGTTTGGTTGAACTCATTTTGTCATTGTCCTCCCCTTTACTAAATGTGGACATTATGTCCTGATTTACTGTAATAATAATGTGCATGTTTCTTAAGGTGTACATTTTAGTTTTTTGTTTGTATAGACCATATCACCCAAGTATTCATAGTTCATTATGTATTATTCAGGTCACCAGAAACTGTCTCTCGCATGTCAAAAACGAGAAAACCACTCGAACGAAGACTATATTTTTCTATGAAATCAAATCTTTTTAAATTCTATACAAAATTCTTGAAAATAAAAACACCCATAGCAATTTGTTATAAATAAAATTTAAATTTTTTATGTAATACAAATAATTTGTATAATTAACATTCAAACAAAATTTAAACTTGGGACGAGGATGCCTATTTTTTTAGAAACCCATTTGCCAATCACGCCTGAATTTGTGCGACCATCACATAGGTTTAATGATAACATGAATCAGTGTAGTAGGTCTCGAGACCTGGTCTCGGTCTCGAGACCGTCTCGAGACCTTTGTTTGTGGTCTCGGGTCTCGTCTCAGTCTCGGACTGCAAAAGTCTCGGTCTAGGAAGGGCTGGTCTCGGTCTTGGTCTTCGTCTTGGTCTCAGTCTCGGCTGTCAATGTCTTGGTCTCAACCCCAGAGACCCACCGAGACCTCAACAAATAATGTTATTTTATGCACTGAAACTCGGATACCTCGGTCTTGGGCTGCAAAAGTCTCGGTCTCAGAAGGGCTGGTCTCGCTCTCGAAGGGCTGGTCTTGGTTTCGGTCTCGGACTTCCAAGTCTCGACTACAACATGGACATGAATGCATTTGGGAAACATTCTAATTTTTGTTACAAGTAACTGGAAACGGAGGTCAAGTCTTATTCTCAGGTTTTCTTTGTTGATTTGTAAAAAAACTTATTTTTCATGGCTTTCATATATTTCATATATTTCATATATTCAGCCATGAATTATGTTAAACTAAAATATTTGAAGAAACAGAATCACACACACGTAAAACTTGACATGGTTAGGACCAACTTGGTCGTGGAAGTTCAAATATGCACGAGACTGCACACTCTATGCCCAAATTGTATCAGCTGTTCTGCTTACTTTTGTTATTTGAAACACTGCCTGTTAAAGTAAAGACCATGTCACTGTGGTTACAAGAAGAGTGAACTTGTGCATTCCAGTACATTTCCTGGCAGGCAAAATACTTCACCGGTCACACAAGAAGTGTTACATTTTGTATCATAATCACCAATTAAAACAAGAATTGTAAAGGTATAACGCTGAACACGTTTTGAGATGTGCCCACTTTCTGCACATCAAATACATATTGTACGATGCTAATTGTAACTCCATAAAAAGTAAGATTTTATGTTTCCTTCCATCGTGCAGTATTAAAATTGTACCGGCAGAAAGCCCAGGCTCTCTGGCACTTTTATAAACATGTAATGTCACTATTACATTGTCTTAAAATCTGTTGAAAAATCACTGTGTATGAATTGGTTCAACCCTTTAGAGACAATTTATTTATGTAGAATCATCACCATATGCCCAGACACGGTTTTATTTTTGGGAAAACATTTTTCTTGTGAAAGTGTCTGAAAAAATAATATAAAACAAAAAGTTGGTTTTGTTTTAGAAACATAGATACCATGTTAACATGGGAAACATTGGAAAAAGTCAATTCATGTCATGACATTTGGGAAGTAGGGTAGATCTTGCTTGCCGTTTGCAGCACTTTAATACAAGCCGTTTCTGGTCGCAATGGTCTCTAAATGGTTAACTGTGTATATTTGTATTTGTAAATAAATACCTATGATTAAACAATTTTGTATTTGTGGATTTTAGGTCAGAAGAAATATGCCAGACATTTTGGTGTCAACAATGAACATATTACATTCCAAGTATAGAGCCACACGTAACAGCACTCTGCAGAATGCTCAGGGTCATCCTACAATCAGATCAGAGGATGGTGGACAAGAATCAGTAAGTACCCGGTAGTCTTATCTAATGAGTGAAGTCTTCTCAACATCGCTGTATTCTCATTTATTTGTTGTTTTTGTTGCTCCGTATAAACTATACATTAGTAAACAAAAACAAAGATATATTAGCTTGTTGATAAACTCACGCTTTCTATTGGCTTTCCTATCTGCTTTTATGTTTAATAACTGGGATGTATTTTGTAGATACATGTTTAAAGTAGATTTTATTGTTGTTCTCTTTTCAGTACCTAGCTCACTTGAGGAAACAAGCGAAATCTCTAATCACATTTGCTGGAATGCTTCCATATCGAATGCCAGGGGATACAAATGCAAGGCTTGTACAGATGGAAGTACTTATGAACTGAAATGACTACTTCTTAGTCACCTTATTAATGTCTGATCCATACAGATAGTGCTAAGTTCTAACAGGTACAGATCTTTAACTCTTTCAGTGCCCAGCTTTTTTTGGTTTTTCGAAATTCTGTTAAACAAAAAAGAAAAAAAGTCTTTCCCACCAAACAAAATGTATTTTGCTGATTTGTGTTGCCTTTGTACATCCCAAAGTCAATAGTATTTCTTGAGGGATAATTCTCTCTTGTGATAACCCGTATACTATGGGTCGTACATGTACGATTGATGACACTTTTTGAGTACATAAAAAGATCGTACATGTACAATAATTGCGCTTTCGAATACATAAAATAGATCGTATATGTACGACCTTGGCACTGAAAGAGTTAAAAATAAACTAAAAATATCTCCAGGCACCACTATTGGATAGTTCTGGATCTAATTGCTATAGATGTAAATGCCTGTAACCATTATCAAAGTATCTACTTACAAATACTAATGTGTATTAAACAAAACAAACAAACAAACAAACAAAATGTATGAAATTCCAGATTGTTTATTTCATAAATTTCAAATATTTACAAATAAATATAATACAATCAACACACTTGGGTTAAAATTAGTTGAAAAAACTGACTAGTTGCATTCATGTTTTGTTCTATCATCAAGAAAATAACTAAAGGGTTCATCTTATTTGGTTTACCCAACACCAGTATGTGATAAGCACTGTATACTCGGTGCTTTCCGGAGTTCTGCTGAAAAAAATTGAGTGGTATAATACTAATCGTGTAATGAGCAGCATGTACCAACCTAGGGTACACAAATTAAAAATTAAAATTCTTTATCCCATGTAATGATTACAATAGTTAAAGTAAAGGGTTTGTTCAGCCTGAAGTAAGAAAGTCTTACTGTAATTGGTTTGGATATACAGTCTTGATTTTTCAATAAACTCAGGAGCAAGTTGGGGTGATTGCAGTTTAAATCACGCATGCCCATGGTGGCAACAACTGAAGGGCAGATAACGATGTGTTGTCCTGTCTGTTCATTTTCTTTAATTTCTCTTCATAACTTGCATACAGTGTATTGGCAAAAACCTACAATTTTTCATTGATATACATGTACCATGAAGTACTGTTTGTAGGAGATAATTGTTCAAATTAACTGTGCGTTTGATCTCAAACGTTTACCAAACTTTTTCCATTCTGTCATGTAACATAACCACCATCTTGAAACAGTGATATACAATGTAACTTGCAAATTTGACTGATCCAGTTGGACTAGCTATAGTCAACCATGCAGCGTTCGAGTGACATCCATATTGACTATGGTTAAGTCTAGTCAACTCAGTCATCCACCCAAACTTGCTCCAAGCTGGTTGTTTTTTATGCATATGTATTATTGAAATATATTTCTTGTTACAGTTCATGCACGTATATACCTAACCTTGTCACTCCTAAATCATTCAAACTGCCAACAGTTGGATTTAAGTGCCTCAGCTATGAGGTTGGGGCAAAATAATCTGATAGCTGTGAAGTGTAAACAAATGATTGACATCAATCAAATTGTCACACCAGGTGCGTATAAAAGCAGTTCCCTTATACTTGTATTGCTGTACAATGTTAAAAAAGTACATCATAAGGTTGATCATAACTACTTGTACATATTGAGTATATAGAGCATCACATAATGAAGCCTGTACTGTAGTTTATTTGACCCTGCACATGTTCAGCCTTCCTTCTTGGTTATTCATAATTCTGATTAATGTATAAATAGAACAAACGTCACAATGACCAGTTTGTTTTTTACACTAACCGTCAGGTAGATTCTACTAATTATGACGTCTGACCATGACTTAAGATGCTTTAAGGATGTCGCTTTGCTTTTTGATATGAAACTTTGTACACCTTTAAACATTAGTGCTAGAAACAAAAGATATTAAATATCTGCTTTATGAGATTTATGTGTTCTTTTTTTGTTTCGCCATTTTTGAAGACATAACACTACATGAATTAATAGAACATAGCTGTTTATTGTACAGAAATTTATCTAAACTGCTCACAAAAAGTTAGGAAACTTTTTTTAATCGAGTATATTTTTTATTATTTATTACTCTCTTTGTATATGTTATATATCAATGCAAAGCTGAAGTGTTCCTCTTTAAAATGATACCACATTTGCAATGATTACATGTTGCTGAATTTGGCTACATGAATGACAATGAGGCAAAGTCACAAATCAAATGTGCCAAAATTACCGCTTGTTTGAATTACAGTGTCAATTTGTTTGTTCACACAGTACACAAAATTGCTAATTTTGGCACATTTGATTTGGTCTCATTCTCATTAATGTGACCAAGTCCAGCAACATGTCATCATTGCACATTTGGTATCATTTTAAAGAAGAACACTTCAGCTTTCTATTGATATGCAACATAATACAAGAGGGTAATAAATAATAAAAATATACATGATTAAAAAACGTTTCCTAACTTTTTGTGAGCAGTTTATATTGGAATAGTAGTTACAGACATGGAGTACACTGGGACATAAAGAATACAATGTATGTTCAAAAACAGACTGTCCAAATAAGTTTTACTGCAAATTAAGTAGAACTACATAAATCTTCAAGTGAAGACCGTTTTTTTACAAAAGCATTAAAAATTATTTACAATTACACATCAGTTTTAACTTCCAATAGAACAGGGAAATTAAACCGAAAAACCCATAAGAACTATCTTATGAACACTTAACTTGAACTACACAAATGAAGGGATTGGATACGTTTGGAAATTGGAACCCACCGTTTGTTTCAATCCTATGTAGTTGTAGATATATACCATAAAACTAACCTGTGAAAATTTCATTTCAAAAGTTGGTAGCGTTTTTGAGATATTGCCCAACATCTGGAGCGGTTATGTCCACACAGGAAGAATAATCTGCAATTTGAATACGCAATCTGAGAAACTTTGCTGTCAGTAACGCTTCTCAGATTAAAATTTTGGTGGATAAAAAGTGGTATCTTTTTCCAGAACCCCTGTACTTCTTACCATGTAAGTTTTTAATTGCCATTAATTTTCAGAGTCGTTACCAAACGTAAACAGACCCTTTAAGTAAATTACAGAAACTTGAAGCAAAAACATCAACGAGATAGAAAGTGTGAACCTTTCCTTTAAACATAAGCAGTCCATTTTGAATGTCTCCATTTACAATGAAGTATGTAACTGACCAAGTGCCTTCAAGCCTTACCTGTTGATACAGCATTAAAGAAATTACTAGTCAAGGCAAAATGTTTGTCTAATACCATACCCAATTAGCAGTTTGAACAAGAAAACTAAAAACTGCAAATATCTACAACTGTCTATATACATTTACAAGAGCCTAGATAAACGGAGTACTTATGGTTGGTGAGCCATAATAGTATCACACAATAGTGGAATACGTACAGTCTGGAGTATGACACAATGCATGTCATTTGTATAAAGGTCTGTAATTACAGTGTACATTATACAGATACCGATGGCTGATGTCACAGACAGTCATAGTACTTAATGGCTCTTGGTTTCTATTGACCTCTGTACTGAAATATGAAGATGGTAAATGTCTACTGCAACTCATCAAGTTAAATTGACTCCTCAATGTGTTCAAACTATTATACACTTGGGCACAATGTTTATGTCAAAGAAATCAAAATGTCAGAAATATGAAAACAGCACCTGCTAAAGCTAGATTTAATAATTGCTTGCTGCTATTTCTGTGGTGTTGATGGTTGTTGTGAGGTTCCTGGGGTTTGCATTGTAGATTGTGTGGCACCTTGTGTTGTGGACTTTGTATCTGTCTCCTGTACTGCAAATGGAGTCACAATGAATCCTGAACTTAGATCTACTGTTCTTCCTTCTTTGTCCTGTATAACCGCAGTAGTAAAATTGTGGGAATAAATTGCGTTAATGACAACGGGAATATCCTAATTGGCAACTAACAAATTACTACATACAAGTACATTGAAACTCAAGCCCACACAGACACTTATGGTAGCTCTTGTGAACTTTTCACCCTAGATTCTGATGGCTCATATCAAGCTAACAGGAACACATATAATGGAGCTTCGTTTCCTGACTGCATATCATATATCAACTTCCCTCAGGATTTATTGCTGTCCAACCAATGATAGAATATGAATGAAAGCTTATTTTTTTTATGAACGTTGATCCTGGGGGACCAAGAGGGGAGAGGTGAACTCTGGGATCAAATTGACATAACACATGCATCATTTCCATCTCATTACATTATTGATTAATGCCATTTATATCTCAAAAGCTCCAGGCCTACCAGGTGATCAAATTGTCACTGATATATTGAAACAGCTCATCTTTATTATATCAGATGTATTGATGAAATCCAAACGCCGAGTAATGGTAATAATTACCATTGTCTATGACCGTCCCTGACCCTTTCAAATTCACAGACACTTCATATTAAGTTTCTGGGTCATGTCTAGACACGTGATCCTGCATCACTGAACAGGGTTTAAACCCAGACGACCTATATATCCCAATGTGGAACACCATGTGTTCAGTCCATCTGATTTTACCTCAACCTACATTTATATTTCATTACTGCATCTACTTCTATACTTGCTGTGACTTTTTAATAACAGCCTTTCAGACTTGCAGCAAATGCAATTAAACTTCAACTCAAGGCAGTTTTCACAAACAAACACCTTCTGGTTCACATCGTTTTTAATTTTAACAAAGCATCAGAGAGATGTCATTTTGACACACAATGCAACAAAATTAACAATGACATGGATCTGGGGCACTGATTTCTAATTTGATTTCTAATTATTATTTTTTTACTTTTTAGAAAGGTTTTTGTTTTTAATCCTGTGTATAAATAATTATATATAAAAATGAAAACTAAGCCCAACACTGCACTGATCAGTATACAATGTTTTGGAATTTTGAGAATAAACATAAAAGTACTCTTAAATCCTGAGCAAGTTCCATTAATGGAATGTTGTAAACCATACCATGTTTATTGTATAATTAGCCCAAATATTGAATGTCAGTAATGAATACTCACTGCTCTGAAATCTAAAAACATCTCTTTAAATGTCACAAAGTCTGTGAATGTAAGAAGAATCTCAAAGATCTCTCCATCAAGGTTCTTTCTCTTCCTGAAATAGTCCAAATAAAGCAGTTTCACAAATTTGATTTTGTTACTAACATATACAAGTAATCTTATCATTTGATCACCCTGTTCAACCCTCCTGGGCAGAGGTTATCAGAACTGACTATATCAGTGTGCTTTGTACAATTGTTGGCATCTATCAAGGTCACTCCGTAATCAATCTACCCTCAGGCCATACTACGCTGCAAGGTCAAATGTGACAAAGTCAATCAATATTTAGGTTCTGGGGGTAAAGAAAACCAGTATCTGGGAATTAAAACAACTAAATAACAATTAAGACATCATGAGTGTGCAAAGTGGGTTACCATAACAACACACTCATCCCTTCCTATGGAATGAATGTATTGTGTTCTAGGTTTCCAGATAGTAAAATGGTAGGTTAACATCACTGTCCCATTATGTAGCAGAACACACTTCATGATCAGTGAACAGTGTGTAGGCCTATGCCTATCGCTGACTGCATATCTCACTAGTTTCATCAAGGTTTACCTTCCCGGCGACCTGGCCTTCGCTCTGGTTCAGACAGTACACTCTTGGCAGTTCCAAAGGTGCATTCTGCTGCTGGGGATAAGGCATTTTTTTAATGTGCTGTTGCACCCAGTCTAAAAGCGCTTTATAAATGCCTGTTATTATTATTATTAACCAGTGTTGAATCGCTGTGTGAAGTGCCAAGTGTAAACAGGACCATTGCAAGATACCATACAGATGTAGGGTTAACTTACTGTAGTAGTTTAGAGAACTCTTCCATATCAAACCCGGGTATTCGTGCTGTCAGTTGATCCTCAATGTATTTCTCTATCAAATTATTCTAGGGGAAACAAATACATTGATTCAACTTGTTAAATTTCAAAATGTTTTTAAATGAGGTCTAAAAATCTTCTAAATGTTTAAGTGTCAAGAGGAAAGTTTAGTGACAAAATATGTATGAATACCCCATGCAAGTATCACACGTATTCAAACATTTTGGGGAAATATGGGTTCTTAATGCACTCAAATATGTGCAAGATTGAAAATGAATTTAACCTTGAACCACATCAGACAATTGAACTTCGATATGAAGAGAGAATGTGACCCCAATTGATCAAACCGGAATATGAAATTAAATATTTGAAGAAATCATAACTCCTGAACCACAAATTGGATTGTTATTATCTATACGTCATCAAAAAGGGCTCCGAAGACTAACAAACGCTACACACTTCTGGTTCAAACCCGAAGTTAAAAGTTAATGTTTAAAAAAATCGTAACTTCTAAACAACACATTGGATTTTTACAATCTATACATCAGTGGGAAAGTATGTAAAAACTTAAAGCTATTGTACACTTTTGGTTACAGCTCAAAATCAGTGTCCACATTTTGTGTGATTCAATATAATGCATGAACAAACAAACCTGTGAAAGTTTGAGCTCAATTGGTCATCGAAATCACAAGAAAATAGTGAAAATGTGTTTTCTTTTTTTTTCAAAATATCCTGCATAATAAAAACTATTGTTTTACTCATTTCTCAGAAACGATAGCATTTTAGGCAGAAATATTTTAAGGAACACTTTCAATCATTACTTACTTTAAATCATGTAAGTTATGTGTGAATCTGTGAACATTTGTGTTTTTCAATCTTACCAATAGTGTACAGGGCCTTTAAGAAACAATATACAGAATGTGACCTCATTTGACCTTGACTTCCAGTTAAAACTGGAAGTTGAAATTCAATGTTTTAAAAAACCATAACTTCTAAACCACACATTGGATTTTTACAATCTATCATTGGGAAAGTATGTAACAACTTAAAGACACTGGACACTATTGGTAATTGTCAAAGACCAGTCTTCTCTCTTGGTGTATCTCAACATATGCATAAAATAACAAACCTGTGAAAATTTGAGCTCAATTGGTCGTCGAAGTTGCGAGATAATAATGAAAGAAAAAACACCCTGTGTGCTTGTGTGCTCTGTGTGCTTTCAGATGCTTGATTTCGTGACCTCAAATTCTAATTCTGAGGTCTCGAAATCAAATTCGTTGAAAATTACTTCTTTCTCAAAACCTATGTTACTTCAGAGGGAGCCGTTTCTCACAATGTTTTATACTATCAACAGCTCCCCATTACTCATTAAAAAGTAAGGTTTTATGCTAATAATTATTTTGAGTAATTACCAATGGTGTCCACTGCCTTTAAGAAAAGATACACAGAATGTGACCCCATTTGATCTTGACTTCCAGTTCAAACCGGTACATGAAATTTAATACTTGAAAAAATCATAACTCATTAACCACACTATGAATTTTTTAAATCATTACCTCATTAGAAAGGTCCTTAAAATCTCAACAAAGTGCTACACAAAATGTGATCCTTTTGACCTTACTTCCTGTTAAAATCGGAATTTGAAGTTTAATATTTGAATTAATCATAACCCCTTAACCATGAAATTGGTTTTTAAAATGTATACATCATTGTTAAGGTCTTCAAAAGTCAACAAACAATGCACAAAGTGTGAACCCATTTGACCTTGATTTCCAGTTCAAACTGGAAGTTGAATTTTTATAATGGAATAAATCTAACTCCTGAACCAGACATTGGATTGATATAATGGTAAAATGTTGACACCAATTCATTCACTCATAATTTGATGACATTACTCACGAACACCTTGTTTTTGTGATGACACAAAAACTGAATTTCTAGTTTTAAAATTGTGTTTATTATTATTAATTGTTATGGCAAGTTCACCCCAAACATGGCTAAAAGCCACTCTTGGTAAGGGGCTACAAGAAGAAAACATTTAAGATGAAAATAACTCAGGGAAGCTGAAGGTAGGAATTGATATTCTTCCCAAAACAGTCCAGATTGTAGGATGGAGGGAAAAGCTATTCCATGATACTTACATATTCTTTGAATACAGCAGTATATATGAACTTATTCTCCTCTGTGTCTTCAAAATGAAGATAATTATCCTCCATGAATTTATTTTGTAGACACTGGAAACCATCCTCTGTTGAACAGATAATAACATTCACATCAAGGTCATCCGTCAGCTTTGAAATTACTTTTTCAAAATGTCCTCTTTATTTGTTTAAGTAATTATTTAATCTAGGGAAACATTTCAGTGGCAACTGCAAGGACTAGACTTAGAATTGTAGACTTGTATTAGTCTAAAAAGGCAAATCAAACAGTAACAGGATATAAACTTTGGCTAATTTTAAACATTGAGCCAGACATCGTGAAAGGTACTGCTAATCACATCCCAGGCAAAGAACTATTATGACCAGCCCCTGGGCCCATGTCACCAAGTTACAACAACCCCTTCCATCTTGAAACCTACTCAAACCACCAGAAAGACAATTGTCTTGTTTGGGTATTTCCAGCGCAAGTTAAACTTTATAAGGTATGAGATTGAGAATATGCAAATTAGTACCAGCCACTCTGACCTGCCTTGTGCTACGCGTTACTTTTGTAAAGTAGCCCTGCGTTTTACTTGACCCCAGGAAGTTTTAGAAGCTCAGATTGAAACATGTATTGTCATAAATTTATCTTTCCGATGTGTTAATGATAGCAATCACAACCAGTTTAAAGGAACACGTTGCCTTAAAATCTCAAGAAATTTTGCTGTTTGGAAGTGTTCCATATCCTTATTAAGAGTTGTTCGTGCAATAACATGCCTTTAATGTGTTATAATTAGTGAATGGTGATTAAAAAAACCCAAACATTGCCATCTGACCCCGAGATCTGCCCCGCGAAACGTATACGTATTTCCAGCCGTAAATACCACCGTCCATGTAATGGGCAAAATGCGCGACGAACAGTCGTTACGCTAGTGCCGTAGTCAGTGGCCTGGTAAACCAGTCAGATCTCCTTGCTCTATGGTCAGATGAAAACCGGGTAATAATCTCATTTTCTAACTCGCTCGCAACTTGTAAACCGAGCTAAAGCTAGCTCAGTATTGGGTCCAAAATATCCAGCCAGGTATTTGCGGAACGGCCAGCCGCATATTCAGAATATTAGAACACATGCAGTACAGGGAGGAGACAAACTATCACATTTGGTTCACCTCCCTGTACTGCATGTGTTCTAATCGGCTGGCTATATCGGGCCCAATACTGTGCTAGATTCAGATCGGTGTTGGATATTTATTGGAATACAATAAACAGATGGTAATCGTAACATTTTTAATAAAATAATTGCTCAGTCGTAGTTCAACAGCTGCGACTGGAAACAAGACTAATAGAATTTGTCCGCCATTTATGGGAGTCAAAATCTTGACTCCCATAAATGGCGGAGCGTTTGTTTCGAAAGTGAGCAAAAGCGAAGCATTTCTAAGGCACGTTTGTGTGGATAATTATATTCTACTTTTTAAACATCTTTCCAACCGTGCTCATTATACATCAAACGCTTGTTATAGCCCAAAAGCGCCCAACAGCGCCCAACCCGAAGGCAACGTGTCCCTTTAATGTTCAAATGAAGTTGCATTCACACACTCAAAAAGTAATTAACCAGGTGAATTAACCCGTTTTAAATTTGTTTAATTCACACCTGAAAAGGAAGAAATACAAGCATTATACACAAGAAGGTTGCACAGCTTTTAGTAACCCACAGGGCAAGTAGAGAAGTGGTGTTTACTAGACCAAAGCAGTTTTTACTAGAAAATGTACGCCAGGCTAGTGTTTAAGGGTGAGCCCTGTTGGATAAGAGTCTACACTTTGCTACCTAGACAAAAATATGTCAAAGGAAATCCTAACTTTTGGCTGGATACTTACCCATGATGATGTCCTCTATATGGCCAATGGTTGTATCAAACTTTGTATCTGCTATACTGGAACTGAAAATATTCAATGCATAAGAAAATCATTGTCTTAATATTAATCAATAAATAAGGATCTACTAAAGATCAAAATACAGCTTAAAAGTTTTGAGTGAATCTTGAAATAAGTTCCATCCCAAATACTTTTTTAAAGCAGAAATTTAATATTGCAAAAAAATGTTGCCGAAAAGATTCTTTGTTGACCTCAAAAGACCAAAGCAACGGTTGTCTGTGGATTCTTTTCTTCATACATGTACATAGCAAATACATTTAAATATCCTATAGTAAATTCCTTTCTTTAATAAAAAACCTTATTAATTCTATTGTCAAGTTTTATATCAATTGCACTTTAAATCAAAGACCAGTAATAATATTGTGCATTTTATAACATACTGTGATTTGGCAAGTTCTTCTTCTTGGAAATCCATTGGTTCTATCAAGTCACTTGCATCACCTCCTGCTAAGAAAGATAAAACACAACAATCTGGGTTAATCAGAGCTGCCAACATTTGCATCTTGAATTCAGGGAGATCGTGTACAACAATCAGGGAGATATTTAGACTTACATTCAACATATTATGGAAAAGGTTTCCATAATCAGGAAGATTGTCAAATTTGTTCATCAGAACATGGAAAGATTGGTTGATTTTCAGGGAACTTTCTGCAGAATCAGGGAGAGTTGGCAGCTCTGGGTAATGCTTCAAGCTGCTTCCAATCATCAATTTGCATCATGATGACCTATATCTGGTCAATAGAAGGAAACAAGCAGTATCCCTATCCAAAGTTTTAGCCAGTATTCGGTAAAGGGTGTCCAAATTTGCTGGAAATTTAAAAACTGTGTCCAAATTGTTCACTTCCATACATGTTAATGACACTGACAGATAAAACGGAGGGTGTCCAAATTTAAAACAGGGTGTCCAACAATAGACACCCAGACACCCTTCTGGCTAACAAGTTTTAGCGTTTTTTAGGCAATTTAGCTGCTAATTCCTCAAGATATATTTTAAAAAGGAAAATAAAGTCCAACATCCATTAAATTTAAAAACTAAAATAAAATAAATCCAGAAAGCCGGATCGGATGCAGAAATTGTTCCACCATTTTTATAATAAAACAGCACTGTATTTATAGCCGATAAAAACACGACTCAAGTCAGAGTGTGTAGACGTAATACACCAGATGGTGGACTGTACTCTAGTCTAATGGAAGAAGAAGAAGACTGGATTTCGTTGTGCATACAAACGGTCGAGTTAAGTCTACAGCAAATTTGTGTACTGGGGTCGAGTTGACCAACAACGTAAAAAAACAGAAACATCAATCATCGGGATCGTATTCTCCTCCTATTTTAACATCCATTTTATACATCGGCCATCTTATTCCAAGAAGGGATATGTCATGTTTTAAATCGTCCATGTTTGAGTTTAATGCATTTTAACAGCGCATTTTGGAATCTTACCTGAATTAACAGCCGCCATTTTGAACACAGCAACGAACTTCGAATTATTTTATACACTACGACTGTTTTATGTTTGTATTTGAAAATACCACCAAGGAACAGTTTACTGTTGTTTACAGCCAGTGAGTCCATATTTTCCTTCATACATCCGGGGGGAGGGGGGGGGGGTACATTGTCCTTGCTCCATGCTTGTAGCTTGGTACTCATCACAAAACGCTGTATTTTTGTTTGATTCAATAATTTTACACTTTTTAAACTTTCAACACGGATAAAGGAATTAGTGCACTCCATTAGTTTAAATCGGAAAGTATAGTCTAATAAACTTATAAGTTTAAAATAAGAAAAAATACACAATTTAAAAATGCGGCTCGTATGCTTTGGGGGATAAGGCTTCTAAATTGTTTTGCATATGGATGCCCCCCCCCCCATGCAGTTTCTGTACGGCCCCCCGCTGACACTTGCTCAATAATGGTTTGAGCATGGTTATGGTTGACGTCCCATATGTATGGACTGTCTTCGTCGAGAGACCAACTCACCTTGCACAGTGGGTTGACCTTTTAAGTTTTTGCTTTACTAACTGTGGAGTATACATGTATAGAACTCTAAATAAAATGACTTTAGATTTGACCTTCACGAATCATAAAGCATTGTGTAAATGGATAATACTTTACGTTGTCATGGTTGTTTACAAATTGTTAGTCCGTGTTCGACTGGAATGACATGACGTCATACGGCCTTTGTAAAGTCTTCCCGTGGTCATCATGCAATATTTAGTGTAATGGCATAACACTAGCATTTATTGTGCGTGAATTATACATGGACCTTTGGTCAACTGACTCAGCATGTGAGAAGTCTAGTTCCCGAAGACCAATATGACAATTTATCGTGTTGTTAGCCGGTAACCATGCACATGTACAATGTACAGGCCTACCGGAAATTTCTTGACATGTGGATTGTGGAGGCTGTGCACAACTATTGATGCAGCTATATTAAACCATTCTACCTCCATGATTAAACTGAACGTTAAATGTGGCTTGCTGGATACTTTTGTTGATATTGATTACATCATCCTGCCTGGTCGTGTACAGTAGGTTAGAGGGTATTGTGTATTATGTACATCATGTGAGAAGATAATCAGTAAGCCGTTGCTTTGCAGGTGAAGTGTGTGGTTGATACCTTTAACCGCGAGATTCTACCTCAATACTTTTTCTACCTCCATGGTTTAACTGAATAAACAATAGTTGTACCAGCCATAGAGCAAGGACCAAACAAACTGTGATTCGGCAAAATGAGACAACTATGATAACCTTGTTTCTGTAGGAGGGGAGGCATTCAGAATGTCGCTGGTCCAGCTCAAGTACTTCACTGTGATACTTGAATTTCCAAGATCTGGCCCACATCGATTTAATCATTGGATCATTTCTCTATGAAGTGATGACTATGTACTGGGGATACACTGAAGATACAGGTAATATTGTCAATTGACTTAAATACGTGTTCTCTCATTGTTGATTTTCCTGACATCTTGTAGATTGTAAAAGCAAATAACAAATTCCCCTACAGAAAATCTTAAATATTGTTTTAACTGTTAAGTTTGTTAATGTTGTTTATAATTCCACTACTTTTTATTTTCCCTGTGGGGTCGGCTGGCTCGGTCATCTCGGGGGGAGAGGGCAGCTCCTTTAGGCCCTAACTGTGTGCTTTCTTGTGGGGGGGGGGTTGTGTTTGGGTTTTTTGTGTGTTTTTTTGGGGGGGGGGGGAGTTGTTGTTTGGGGGGGTTTCACCGCTCTGGCAACCAAATTATAGCCTAAGGTTTTTCTTTTCATTGCATTGTTTTTTATATTTTGCCCTAGTGAAAAATGTTTTATTCTTGTTTTCTCTTCATTTGTTTCACACTTGATATTGACATTATACACACACTCAAAACAAACAAACAAAAACAAACAAACAAAAACTAGCTAAATTACGAGATATAACAGAAGAATTAATCTTCAAGGGAAAGTTTATGTTTGTACAAACAATTTATTTTACATTCAATACTCTTTAGTTAAGCTGATGTTTTTATAATCAACGTTTTAAAATGCTTTAGTCCTACTAGTTGGGGGGCATCAAGTCTACAATCACGTGATTAATTTGCGTTTGATTACCACTGGCCAATAACAGTTTTGCCATATTTGTATTGTGCAATTTTAATGGCTGAATAAATAAATATCAATAACCATCCGTAATCATGTATTTTTCAGACTATTTTGTATATATGATCCTGGTATTGACTGCTTGCACGAAGCGGAACGCAGCTCCGTTTTTTTTTGCACTTTTCGCCATTGTTTGGGAGTCAATTCCTTTGCGTACATTCATATCATTGGGCCTCACGCTTTTTTTCTAATTGAATGGTGCATTAACCTTTATTGTGGCGTGTTGAATTTATTTTTTCAAAATCACATTCACGGTTTCTTTATTGGCAAACACATGAAAAATTTGCTTATAAGCTACAATGTAAATCAGATATAAAATGGCACAAAACCTACTAAATCAGATATAGAATGGCAACCAAACCTACTAAATCAGATGTAGAATGGCACATCAATGATTAATTGGTTTAATCAAAACAACAACCTTTCTTGAACTTAATAAAAGATCACTGATGAAATAAAATGCTATAGATCCTGTGCCCTCGTATAGACCTATATCAAATAATGTATAAATAACAGAATGTGATTACTCTTCGAGGTCGTGTGTTCAGGTTTGACTGGATATATATTGTCTATTAAAATTTACTCAAGATTTATAGAGTTATACGATCTAGCAGCTTTATTATTAAAATACACAAACCAAACATTGATTACTTTATCCATTATACACGTTTTACATTGGATGACGTTTCCTTACCAATACGTCTGAACCGATCTGTATTGATATGGTCATGATTGGAATGAAAATTAAGGCATACATTTTACACTAATGTGATTCATGTTTTTTAAAGATGAATGCATAAATATAATATGTCTAGCTCACTGTCACAATGATTGATTGCGTTCAAGAATGACTGACAAATATTTCACATTTACATTTTTTTTTATGTACAAAGGATTTTTGATTAACGTCAAGAAAGGTGAAGTTTCCACTGCATGGTTGACCTCACACCTCACATCTTGATAACGACAGTTCATGATCCTCCAGGGCTGGATAGGGATCATTTAATTATACATCGGGAGGGTACATCAAGTATTATAATGCGATGGGAACGTTATGTGTAGGTCTAGTGTGAAACAGTAATATCATCACGTACGTCCACAAGGAGTAAATTACATGTATGGCCTACAATGTAACTGCACTCTGCATTGGCTCAGTATAATCATTATTCCAGGCCCTACATAATAAATGTTTGAGATTCAAGCCTTACCATATGATTTTCGAGCAAAATTTCATATAGTACGATGTTTTTTGTATATAGTTCTATAGAATAAATGTCTCTGGTAGATTGGCTAAATCATGTTATTTCTATCGAATTCTGATGGAATGAAAATAATAGGCGGTGTCTGTCACTTCACTGTTACAAAATAGCTTCATGGTTGGAGGTGGTTAGGTCTACATACAGAATTGCAGTTTGAAGGTTGAGTCTCCCATACTAGTTAGACGTGTCAATCAATTTATATCTCTGATATATACACATAGTTACCAAGTATATTTCCCATGGGTTGGTTCTACACTGTACACGTATCAATAGTTTAACCAGGCTAAGTGGTTTCAAAGCGGAAACCGCCACGTGCGGTTTATTGGTATTTCAAAATAGTGCAATGACTTTGTAGGCCTATAAGAAGAGTGTTTCGCACGATAATCCAGTTTTGTTTTGGGGGTTTTTATAGTTCGATCAAGCATTACATACTAATTTGAAACGTTTCTAATGGTCCACAATTTTTAATAATTTGATCCAAAGACCAAAACTGGGCAAAAAACGTTGTCTCATTGGCGGAGATCCACATGGGCCCAATCTTACTCCTGACACAGAAACCAAGAATACGAAATAAATTTAACAATAAGTGAATAAATAAAATTCGCATAAAATAGAAAAAAAGAGAAAGGAAAATAGGCTTAGTGTTTCCTTCATTTATATCTAACTACCCATCATTTCCATAATAATTTATCATAGTATTTGATGAAAATTTGCTGAAATGTAACTGATTTTAGGTCAATAGTTTTACACTTAGAAATGTTCATTTCAGTGGTCAACTAGGTTCCATGGGTGTGGGACGGGGGGGGGGGGGCATGCCCCGCACTTTAAGAGTTGGGGATAACGTACTAGGTGCAGCCCCCCCCCCACACACACACACCCTTACATATGGCAGTTATGGGGTACTTCCATTGTTGTTCTTTTATTCCCTTTTCTGAAGAAATCCTCTGTGGGGTACCACTTGAACAAAGAAAACCTTGTGGGCTAGCATTGTTCATTGTTAAAAGTACCCCGTAAAGTTGGCGTGGGTAAGGTTTGTAAATCCCGCTTACCGAGGACTTCTCTTTGTTCTCCCATTGTTTGGACTTAGGTTTTTTTTTAGCGACGTCCCCATTGGGTTTGTACACGAAAACGAAGCGAGGACGTCCTCGCTCTGTCAAACACCCGGATCCCTTTTGTTAAAGTCCTCGGCTTCAACGGGTAGACACGCTCACACACACATACTCTCAATTTAATATGCATCCTTGTGGAGACATCTTGTGTTCTTTCCTTTGTCCCTGTACTTTTCATTTTCCCATAAACTTTGTACACAGAATTTCTTGTGGAGCACCCCAGTCTTTAGAATTCCCCTATGGAGTCCTTATATTTTCCCCTTTTTGTTTTGTCCTTGGTCTCCATAAGGTACCGAATATGAGCACACACACTTTTTGATTGCGCATTAAAAATGTGCTAAATAAAACAAAACTACACAGCATTAGGGAACTGATAAGATTCGAATAATGAAATGCTTTTGTCTTTATTAATTTCTGCCATATGGGCCTGTCAGTTCATACGACGAAGTTGACCACGCGCAGAATGCTATCAAACCTATATTTCCGGTGTTGCAGGAGATTCTGGATTGGCTATTTTGTTACCCTCTGTGAAAATCCGTTCATCTTAATGTACGCACTCGGGAAGATGCGAAAATAATTATGTCCATCTGTACGCACTCAGGAAGATGTGAAAACAATGATGTCCATCTTAATGTACGCACTCGGGAAGATGTGAAAATCCGTCCATCTTAATGTACGCACTCAGGAAGATGTGAAAATCCGTCCATCTTACACTCAGGAAAATGTGGAAATATATCCATTTTAATGTACGCACCCAGGACAATTTGAGGAACATTTGAAATTAATTATGTCCATCTTAATGTACGCACTCGGGAAGATGTGAAAATCCGTCCATCTTAATGTACGCACTCGGGAAGATGTGAAAATGTCCATCTCAATGTACGCACTTGGGAAGATGTGAAAATCCGTCCATATTAATGTACGCCCCTTGGAAAATGTGAAAATCCGTCCAACTTAATGTACGCACACAAGAAGATGTGAAAATACGTCCATCTTAATGTACGCACTCAAGATGATGTGAACATAATGTCCATCTTAATGTACGCACCTGTGAAGATGTGAAAATATGTCCATCTACATTATGCACTCAGGAATATGTGAAAATACGTCCATCTTAATGTACGCACTCAAGATGATGTGAACATAATGTCCATCTTTATGTACGCACCTGTGAAGATGTGAAAATATGTCCATCTTAATGTACAGTATGCACTCAGGAAGATGTGGAGATATGTCCATCTTAATGTACGCACCGGGAAGATGTGGAAATCCGTCCATCTATATGTATGCACTTAGGATGATGTGAAAATATGTTCATCTTAAAATGTACACAGTCGGGAAGATGTGAAAATCCGTCCATCTTAATGTATGCACTCAGGAAAATGTGAAAATATGTCCATCTTAATGTACGCACTCAAGAAGACGTGAAAAACCGTCAATCTTAATGTACGCACTAAGAAAGATGTGAAAATCTGTCCATCTTAATGTACACACTAAGGAAAATGTGAAAATCCGTCAAACTTAATGTACTCGGGAAGATGTTTCTCCAAGGCTTGCACTCACATGTCCCATTTCTTTCAGTAGAGATCGACGCCCTTGCAACTTGCAATGGAAGCTTTACATTGTTTAACTTCAATCGGCAGGGTGATATGTGCGCATTACAAGTCTTACTATTATTATTATTTTTATTATTATCGGAGCACGTATAAAAATAACGTTTTTATTACTTAATACAGAGAGCTGGGTTGGCATATAAATTTGCATAATGCTGTTGAGATTTATGCTGGCATTATTCATGTCCATCTTAATGTTCGCAACCGGGAAGATGTGAAAATCCGTCCATCTTTATGTATGCACTTAGGAAGATGTGAAAATATGTCCATCTTAATTGTACGCACTCAAGAAGATGTGAAAATATGTCCATCTTAATGTACGCAGTCGGGAAGATGTGAAAATCCGTCCATCTTTATGTATGCACTTATAGGAAGATGTGAAAATATGTTCATCTTAATGTACGCACTCAAGAAGATGTGAAAATATGTCCATCTTAATGTACGCAGTCGGGAAGATGTGAAAATCCGTCCATCTTAATGTATGCACTCAGGAAAATGTGAAAATATGTCCATCTTAATTATAATGTTTGTAATTCTTCCCAGCTCATGCAACTCATCTTTTTAATATGAAGTATTCTTAATGTGCATCACAATGCTAGCGCTTGAAGTTTAAAAGGAATCCTGATAAGAGTTTAAATGGTTCAATTTGTTGTAAGGTTTGAAATCATGTGGAACGTTTCTGGATGTGACTATGTCATTTCATAGTAAGGGACGGGACTATTCACAGTATCTTGGGTTAAACACCCAATTCAAATTGAATTCTACTGCTGTCATGGCGGAATATCAACTATACCGACTGCTTTTTGCGTTATGAGTCGAACGAGATGGTATTATGTGCAGACGTGTTTTTGTGAGGTCAGGGATTGCACCTCTTTATGAAGCGGAAGATGACTTTATTCGACGTGGTTTTGGTAATTAGTAACCAGTCAGCGAATTAGTCAGCCACCGTATGTCATGTGGTAACCCGCATCGAGTTGGATACCTCGAAGCACATACAAGCCGAACTCGTACGTAAAGTGGCCAGGTACCCATTATTATGAGGAGGTATAAATGCTGTGTTGTTTCAGAATCGACTCATCCAGTACTTCGCACCGTGCCATCGAGAAGGTCTAGTCCTGAGAAGTTCCCTTGTCGCACATCTCCCAGCAGGTTTTTTTTCACAAGACATAGCCTGTCCAGCTCATTGATTTTTCGTGGACTGAGAATTTCTTCATATCTAATTTGATCACGATGGCACAGTGGGGATACACCGGAGAAACAGGTAGGCTGACGGTTTAAGAAATTCATCTAACCTGGTCAATTTGTCGTCTTTGGTGGGGATCAGATGCTTAACGATTTTATAATAGAAGACAAATAATTATATTATTCGTGAGGATAATCTTTACGAAACTAGACTAGTGTTTTAAACTTGGTTTTGTGGGGAAATATTACGCATGTTTGTTGCAGTGCTTTTTAGAATTGAATTTGATTTCTTATTGCGCAAAATTAAGGTATCATTTTTTTAGAATGAATTATCAGGCTGAAAATCCGTAAAAAGAGAATCGTCCGCCCATATTATGTCAATGCAAGTTGTTATATTATTTGATTGTTTGTTAAAGTTTTTATTTTATTTTATTCAGTGCAGGGGAACATTTTTCCCTTCAATTTTGCATCAAATGTGTTTCTTGTTATGACCCATAGAGACCACGGACATGTTACTTTAATGTGTTGATTTCAGTGCAATTTATTTACGAATGAAATTCAAACATAGCCTCACAACTGTACACCGTGTGTCAGTATGATAGTATAAAAATCAGTAAATTTAGCTGAAATTGTTTTCAAACACAAGTATTACCCAATAACACTGTGATTACACCCTCCCTATACTTACCCGCAATATCATCAGCACAACTGCACCGCTTGCAAACTTATACCGTGTTATACACGTTATTGGCCATGTTCACTGTGCCATTCGAGCTATAAAACGGCAGAATACAACGAATTTACACCATCGGGTAAGTATGGTGAAGTGCAGGAACGTGCCCACACAACATACTTATCAGTGTTGATTAAAGTGTGTTTGTGAACTATGTCCTCGGTTTTTATCATTTTTAATTTGGACTCCCGATAAAAAATTGTTCCGTGTATCATTTGATATAGAGTATAAGGACATTGCCAATCGAGGGAAACATCAAATATACTTTGAATCCATTTTCCAATGACTTTGTAAAAGGAAGTTTTTTGTGTATATATTTTACTTAAAAATAAGAACTTTGACAAAACGATTTTACGATTCGTGATTGATCACATTCGTTGAATTGAGAAAAAGAGAGTCACTTTATATCCACTGTCTCGTAGTCTTAATTACTTTTCCATTTACCATTGTGAGAATAAAAATGTCCTGAATTGTGTATATGAAACCTTTGTACCGTTGTGTAAGGCAATTATTTCGTTGCCGTGGTTTCCTACTTGAACAGCGAGGAGGGATAACTGACTCTGAAACCATATCAAATTATCTTTTAGACCCTTTCAAAGTCACTCTGTCGGCTATTCCATTAACTTGTGTACTATGTACACAACAAGGATGAAATTAAACGTGAAGACTTGTCGAGGGTCCAGCTTAATTTCATTTGTGAATGGCGAACAGGATCCGAGTGACAGAGTGACACTATAATATATTTTGCAGGAATGAATACGCAGGTTTCTTATGAAGAACAGATCTCACTCGTGAACCTGTCTGGTCCTCTTTTGGTTAGGCCTAATTATTATAAGTAGCTTCCTGCATTCCAGGTGCCAGACCCGAGATTGTGAGTTATCAAGTTACCTTAAAGGAATGACAGTTCACAAAAACAACAACTGGATTTTATGTGCTTAAAACGAAAACATCGACATTCGCCACAACAATGGGAAGTCATGGAAAAATATCACGTTCACTTTCACTCATACATTTATTATCGTTGTATAGTATGTGAAGGTTCATTTCCACATTAGTAACACACTATTTGAATTCGCGCCTTGTGCAGCAAAAGGCTTCATAAACCTCAAACATAAAACATTTTGTGTTGACCTGACGACCGGGAGTACTTCATTTCGTTGAAATGTTGTCAAATTTACCCGTTCCATACAACCCCTTCGATGCGTATACAACTTACAAGGCCTACCTATATATTCAGTTGGTGATGACGCTCTTGACATCCTCATTGTGCAAGCTTAACCCTCTAGTCCCTGCACTGCCAGTGCTCGAGCTTGCTGACAACATTGTTTGGTTTTCAAGACTTACAGTCGTGGTTCAAATTTCAAAATATATCCATCAGCCTTGCTATTTACGGACAATTTTCGTCCTTAATATTATCATTGAATAACGAAATTAATTATGTCCATCTTAATGTACGCACTCGGGAAGATGTGAAAATGTCCATCTCAATGTACGCACTTGGGAAGATGTGAAAATCCGTCCATATTAATGTACGCCCCTTGGAAAATGTGAAAATCCGTCCAACTTAATGTACGCACACAAGAAGATGTGAAAATACGTCCATCTTAATGTACGCACTCAAGATGATGTGAAAATAATGTCCATCTTAATAACGTTTTATTTTCAAAAGTGATAAGTTCCTATTACGGGGGGGGGGGAGCGCTCTCTTTAACGGCTACCGGTAATATTTATGGCGATGATATTTTATAAGGATGAACACAATAGTTTTTGAAGGCTTTTAGTGGCATCAATGCTCTTACTGATTAATTGCTATAGGCCTAAGGCATTAGTTTTTGACAAGATCATCATGGTATTTTTTTTTTTTTTTTTTTACAAATGAGCGTGGTGTTGGTAAAGAGCTACATTATTTCATCATCATTAGCGTTAACGTTTTACAATTCAACTGTGAATGGGGAAAATTAGAAATGATCTATACAAACGATTGTCATTGACTTGACCAATGCGTACCAATGACTATCTAATTTTGTTTTGATGTTAATTTGTTCTCTCTGAACACAAGCTGGTGGGCGTTTACTCCTTCCGCATGTTATAAGGTGTTTCGCTTTGGGCGGCTTTGCCGTCCGTGGTCGTGACACGTAGTTTAGTTTTGTCATTTTGGATTCCTTGATTGTACTCTTGTTAATAATCCTGCTGTTGGCAAATAGTGACAAGGAACCATCTGAACTGAAAAACAAAACAAACAAACAAACAAGCAAACAAACAAACCTACTGTTTCAAGCTAGAGTATCGGTACGCTTGGGCCCCAGGAGGTTTTATTTCTCTTTCTGTTTTACTCAGCGGAGTGATTGAGAGGTTGAACTTTACAATATAGCCTATAGGCTACCTGGAGAATTGTAATTGGAGTTGTAAATATAGTTATTAATTATTATTATTATTATTATTATTAACATTTATTTCATCGTTGTCCATTCATCACACATAATTCAAGTACATAGTTTAACATTACATTCAGTTATACAATGACATTATGGTAAAATAGGCTATTACAATGTATAAATGTATAAATAATTGATTAATAGCAATTTTTTGTAATAAATAAGTGGACAACAATTAGGTTTAGGTGAGAAGGTGGCTTTTGTTCCTCCTTAACCTACGGACAGACATAAATAACAAATACACAATAAAACACAAACAGCATGACACACAGAGACACACAACAACGGCTAATGATGGTGTGTTGAAAGAAATAACCTATAAATAAGCAAAAGGCAAAACATAAGAAACATATATATATATGCAATATATGCATCAAGTTCAATTTGTTTCAAAAGATTTTTAGAGTAATTGATTTTAAAAGAATTGTTTTTTATTTATTTTTTTCAGACCATTCCAGAACACAACTCCACGTTGACTATAATGATTTTCTTTACTTTTGGCAAACAAAAAGGCTTTAAACTAAAGTACTCTTTGCAGTACTTGCAGTTTGAATGAGTTAAAAGTGAAAAATGAAAGTTGAAAGCTAATAGAATAGTCATAAATAAAATAGCTATAAGTCAATAATTATAAAATAAATTAAAAAAATTTATAATAATTAAGAATGATAAAAAATAACGATTTGTTGTCGCGAAACCAACATTGGAAAAATAACGAACAACTCTCTTTTGCAATGAGTCTCTCTTTGCATTGTGATGAAGTTTACACCCCTGTGTAAGATTTGAGAGATTAGATACGGCAAAAGAGTGATAAAGTGATATAAAAGTGTTAAATATAACCATATAATAATTTAGTACGAATTTTAATTATATATTATTTTTTTAGACGATTAATTATACCAATATTTTTAGCTATTTTACTAGTAACTTCACTAATATGATTTCTCATTTCTACAATTTAGTGTGTTCCAACTTTTCAGAATTTAGTGTGAAAAAATTTATTACTAGAGGAACAGACTAATTATATGAGGAACAGACTGATTATATCTTTTCTGTTTTATACAATTAATAAATATACATAAATTATAAGCAATTATTTTTACTTTTATTTTAACAAGCTCAATATTTAAATTATCTACAGCTACATTTTTGACATTGTAAAAACTAAGGTTGTATCATCAAAAAAAAAAAACAAAACAGCAAAAGACAAGGTGTACACAATGTCAGGCATAATATATAAAAAACACAAAGGGTCCAAAACAGAGCCTTGAGGGCACTCCACATATAATAGGTTTCTCTAATGAAGTAGCAGAGTTATATTGGACTGATTGTGTTTCACTCATATATATTACTTTAATAAATACCTATAGCATATATCCCTACTTTATAATGCTCTAATTTATGTATCAAAATGTTATGGTTAACCGTGTCAAAGGCCTTGGAAAGGTCCAGAAATACGCCAATAGAAATGTTTCCGTCTTCAATGCATTATTATTAGTGCTGCAGACGAATTCCTGTTGTCCAAGTGGGAGTCCGAGTCAGTTTGAACTTACAGTTGTATTTTAAAACAATAATTATGACTAAATCGAAACTCAATGTTCACATTTCACAAATGTATAATTGGAAAGATGCTGTGATCGACAGTTAAAAATTCATACATTAAACGGAAAGTAAAAGTTGTTCAAAAAACATCCATCATTTAGTTAAGCAGATTTTCCCAATATAAATTGTAACGCCGTCACAAAACCGAGATTGGAATGAAAGACTTCTCTAGTCTTTGGTAAAACAAAAACGTAATAATGGGTTTTTTATGCAAGCTTTCTGCTAACCAATGTTATCCGAATAGTCTTCACTGCGCATAATTCTATTATTTAAATCATGGTTTGTACATTCCTCTGACCAAAACATTAATATTTATATTTTTAATCATAAATTTTTTGACATAAATTTATCTTTGTATTTTTTCCTATTTTATGATGTGTGCAAACAGGCAGATGCATCCAACCGTACGCAGGTCTACCATAAGCTGTAATTATGATGGATACTTATAACGCTTCAATGGCAAAAGCTATTACTGATGGTAGTAGTGTTATAGCCGTACACAGATTTCCTTGTGTTTGAATTAGTAGGAAACAATGATCCATAGCACCATTTGAAAATCACCATTGTGACTTGATTGGCATAAATAAGTACAACACCTTGTTATTTTTTTGTTGGTTGGGAGTGTGCCCATTGCCTTAGTATAGTGTACTCTTTGAGAGGTGCAATTAAAACAAAACAAAATTGTGGAGCAAAACAAATGCGGATTTCTGTAGAAAATAAAATTAACGAAGGGGACACTTCGAAGTAATTTGGGGCGACCTTCCTTATCGACAAACCTTTTGATATATACAAGTAACACGAAGGTACACACAAAATGAATCAAAATATCGACTAATCATCATTTGTCATCATAAAAACCAAAACCACAGCGAAACGTATTCTGCTTTTGTCTGCCAGTCACAACTTATATTCATGTCTGGTGAAGTCTTTAGCTTTCCCACCCAAATCCCGTCTAACGAGTCACATATTGAATAAGTTTTCGTTTACCTCCATTGGGGCGCCATGCGTTTCAGTCAAGGTGATGTGATTTATTGAACCACGTCATGCAGGGTTAAAACAATTCACCGAATCTGTTCCATAAAAGTATCGGCAATAGAGGGCGAAAAACCAAGCCCGTTTTATCGTACGAAATGGAGTGCTTTCCTGTACATCACTTTTATAAAGGCTTATTTTACCAAGAACACAGCCTTCGAAACTCCATGTTCTTGGAATCAAAACAGGATATTATATTTATCCTGGCCTGGTGAACATTCAGGAAATTGACTAACTTGAAAGCAGAGACCAGAGCACACGTGCATTGTGTCATGTTGGCATATCTGGGCGTGTCATTAGGGATGTCATTATAGTCTTGAGGAAACGGTTACAAAAGACTAATGTGTTGGTAATTACCTATTTATGAATGTTGTTTTAACTACCCTTTCGTTTAGGACCAACCCATTGGTGTGAGAAGTTCCCTGATGCCAATGGGAAACGCCAATCACCCATCAATATCGTTACAAAGGATGCCCAGGTCGACGCTGCTTTGGGTCCCCTTAAACTCGCCCCAGCTCGCTGTGCTGATGTCGTGAATAACGGTCGTAGTGTACAGGTCAACATCGATAGCAGTGACACGAGTAAGAATATGGATTAAATTTTATGATAGGAAATTGTTAATAACCGTTATTTAAAGAACCCCCTTCCCTAAATGTCTAAACAACAAGACAGTTGTACTGGTGACGAGGAATGTAACTTAAAGTTAAGCAGTCTTGTTGCTGACGTCGGAACAAAACTTTCTTATTCAAGTGCCGGGTTTGGGGGTTTTTTCCATGACATTTTAAGCCCTCTTAAACTTTTTCGAAACATCACTTGATGTTTTAGCGAAAACGTCATTCGGGCATGTGATTTCGCTGGATTTTTCATGAATTCAGTTTGTTTTCTCCGACCTTCTTGAGTTTTCAAATTTCCTTGAAAAAAGTAACGCAGTCATCAAATAGAGAAAGAAATAGTCCACATTGCGTCCAAACCTGTAGCTTTGTGTTTATTATTTATTATTAAGTTTAAATCTTTTGACAATACAATATTACGAGCAGAGGCCGTCCAGGGAAAGGCAAAATACAAAAAAAATGTCATCAAAAAAGATTTGCCATCCCAGACCCTGCTCATTTAAAAGAATACAAATGTATATTATATATAAATACACAAAAACCTAAAAATTGTAGTGAAAAGTAAAAAAAAACAAATGGCATGTAAAATAATTATTAAAATGTATAATACAGAAACCACCGTACTTAAAACCCCAAAATAGTCAAACAAAAGCAGAAACACCAACCAGACGAACTGACAAAAAAACAAAAAACACGAAGACAATTGTTATACAATAAATAAAAAAATAATATAAAACAATTACAAATCGAAGCCCGAATGAAGCACAACACTAAAGACGAACAACCTAAAGTAATATAGAGCCGGAAACAAATGAACTTAACTTCCTAGATCATCTCTCCAGAACGAAACGTCTGGTGATTGGCAGACGCTGTAAACCTCCTGAATTGTAGCATCTGAAAGGCTCTGGGTCTAGAATAAGGGTGAACCCAGACCTGCAAGCCATTTTCATGAATTAATTTCACATTCGGCAAATCTCATCCCTGGAAAATTAGATTTTGTTTTATATTAAACAGCTCACATGAACAGGTTCTAAGTAAACTACTCAGTCAATCTTGATAGTGGCTCAAGTTATACACTCTGAAATCTATATTCACACTTGTGCGGTCAGTGACAATGACAACTCTATGAAAGTTAGATTTAACAATATAAAACAGTTAAATTAACATTGTCAAAGTTAAATCTAGGAGGCCTACTATAATGGTGAACTCCTTTTTAACTCAATGAATTGAACTTCACAAAAAGTTGTCACTCACCGCACTCTTTTTTAAAGTGTTCAATTTAACAACTAGTTTTTAGAGTGAGTCGATGAAAGAGACGTCAGCTATGGATTATTTTGCTTCAGGTTGTAACTGTTATGTCCTAATCCTGTTTGTTTGAAGATATGAGTGGGGGACCTTTGGAGCACAACTACCGATTTGCCCAGTTTCATTTCCACTGGGGAAGCAAAGATGGTCAGGGCTCTGAACATACAGTGGACGGTAAATCCTATGATGCGGAGGTAATTAGTAATTTATGTATGGTTCCGATCCAGCAAAAACAAATCAGTCGAGCTTGGGGTGGGTATGTGAATTGAGTGAGGATTTTAAGAGGTGAGCATCCTGCTAAGTAGCCCTTTCCCTTTTTAAGACGAAGGATTTGCCTGCCTCATCATTTGGAGAAGATAAATTGCAAAAAAGAAAGAAAGATAGGAAAATATTTTCCATCAAGAATGGTTCATGTTCTGTCTATATGACATGATCTACCAATGCCTCAACTACAGACAAAAAAACCCATATGAATTGATTGACTTTATTTCAATCGAATTCAGCTTAGTTATATGCTCTAAAGTAATTACAACTACAACTATTGCCTGGTGAAATCACTTTACCACACGGCAAACCATCACGTATAAAAATAAGCCAGCCGTGCAGACGTATATCAATAGAACGCGTTTGTTTATTGTAATCAGAAATGTAGAATGTTGAATATAACCAATGTGTAGATATACAGAATGTGCTAAATGTGTGGGAGGCGTGCTGATGGGGTAGGCGTGTGATAAAAAGATACAGGATAGACTAAACAAACTAATGTTATTGTTCATTTTGAGATTTTGATATATGGCTTTTTTTCCCCGTCTCTCTCATTAGCTTCATCTAGTTCACTGGAATACTGATATGTTCAAGGCTGTAGGTGAAGCTTTGCCAAAAGACAAAGGTTTAGCTGTACTCACGGCATTCATCAAAGTTGGCAAGGAGCATCCTGCCTGGACCAAGTTGGTGGCGTTGTTGAACAAAGTCAAATGCAAGGTACTTCATTATAGTTGTATTGTCCTTAGTCTGACAACTTTAGTGACGTAAACAGAATGAAGAATAACAGACTGAGACTGGAGATAAAGTTAACTTTCCTGCTTCACATTTACTGTGTATCTATCTTGTGTGTACAAACCATGCACCTGTGGAGTGTGGGTGATAGAAATTATACTGCACTCAGGCCATTACAATAGTGTTATTATGATTGTGATAAATAATGTCTATATTTTGCCTGACAGTTATAAAAGCATGATTGACCATTTCCATTCTTTTAGAAATAATAATAATTGTATGTCTATTGTTTTGTGTTTTGTTTCCTAGAATGATAAATTCAGTATTCAAGAAGCATTTGATGCGCTTAGCCTTCTGCCTGGTAAGTTCTGGGAATTTCGGGGGATATAGGCATATTTGTAGTTCTCAATTGTTGCCATTTGTACAAATAGTTGGAAGACTGGTAACAGTTATTTTATTTTAATTGAGCAAGAAATTGAAAGTATTGTTTGCAAAATCCGAGAAGACTTTGTCAAACATGTTTTGATAATTGTGATTATTTTAATTTAGTGGACGCAATGACTGCATCACGGTCACTTATTAAACAATATTGACTTGTATTATTCTGTGGTTATTGCAAATATTTAGAAAACAAATCGGATTATTGGACATATGAAGGATCCTTGACAACTCCACCGTGTTATGAGAGTGCACGATTTATCATCTACAGGGAACCAGTGGAGGTGTCTGCTGAACAGGTAGGCCACGCGACCTTTTAACTTTGAATCTATATTGAACGTCATGTTGTATCGCCAAGAAGACCAAAGTATACTACAGTAGCAATTCTTGGAAGCGTAAAATTCTATTAATTGACCATTGCCCATTCTCAAATTTGTCCAAGACTGCAGATTTTACAGTGAAACATGTTTCTAATGTAGTTGTGGACATTTTCATCACTTATCTTTTATCGGATTCTTGTGCTCTTTTTGATGCAAGTGTCGAAACATTGAGTAGTAAGTATTTTGGTCCTGTTTTCGTATATACGCATTAATAGATTTCACCCAATAGTATTTCTGTGGTTTGTTCTGTAGATGAGTGCTTTAAGGGGTTTGTTGAGCTATTGCAAGGGGGAGACTCCATGCTGCAACGATTCAGACAATATGTGTGATAACTACCGCCCAACTATGCCACTGAACGGACGTGTGGTTACAGCATCTTTCCAGGCCTAGGCTCCAGGATAGTTGGAAGTGACAACAGGGGCATGGTAACCATACGTTCCCCTTAACATGCGGCAATCAGTTAGTTTGTCAATGAAAGTTTTTAAAATACAGCCCCTCACACAAGGAAAGTTTGGTTTTTGTGAAGGGACAAATGATAGATTGTCTTCAAGTTTTTGGTGAGAACCTATGGGAACTGCGTATGAGAAATTGTTATTTTGTGCATCATCTTCATGCTTCAGCATCCAACTCTATAGGCCTTTTCACACTACAGAAACTCTCCGTTTTTGACACGGATACGATCTGTGTAATCTGGACTAACCTTTTTACACTACAACTTTTCAACACGGTGTTGACCCGTGTAGAGCGCTCTATCCGTGTCGATGTAGATGTTAAGCGCCGCAAAGTCGCCGCAACGCGACCAGCTTCGATCCATGTAAGACCCTGCAGTGTGAAGTTACACGTGCGTGTAACACAAAAGCTGATTTCGCGCAGAGCTAGTAAGCGGAGCAGTTTTTATCCGTGTTGAAATTTTACTGAGTCAACACGGATCGAACGTCGATAGTGTGAAAAGGCGTTATGGTTTTGTGTTTTCATGCACTAGTTTTCGTTTCCTTCTCAAGTAATTGACTTAGTAGGTCAGAATCAATTCTACAAAGATATTCTTATTTACTTTTTGCGAAAATGAGCCCGATCGTGGAACATCATTGTTACTAAATCTAATGCAAGTTTGTTTCTTGAATTAAGCTCGTTACTTTACGTCTTCAAATCACCTATTGAGTGATCAGGTGATAAAGCATGACAATAAATTACAAGTTTTATTTGTTTGTGTAAATTTTTAGACAATTGAAGTGGTGCTACTCATCCTCTGTTAGGTTTTAGCTATTATGAAAATTACCAACTGTGTAGAATCATGACGTGTAAAAGTGTGACAAGTACAATTGTCGCGAACAGAAATTGCATATTCAATGAACAATAATTGTTTGTATTTAATAGCAACGATGAAATATATATTTTATTTATTGGAAATAAAGTGTATATGTTTGCATTTGTCCTGGCGAACGAAAATAAATCATGGCTTGATAATAATTAATTTGATTTCATGATATAGTGCAGCTAATTGATTTATATTATAAGGCAATAATTTTACAACTTCGTGAGTACGAGTTTAAATGAAAGATTATCAAAATGAAAGTACGTCTATTTTGTAACATGTTTCCTGTTGCTATGCAGTGATATTCCAACATAATTTAAATTTCCAGTTTGAAGACAAATTTATTCGACTATGTACCGGTATTTTGCCTTTAACTTCTTTCAGTTTAAATTGTGTGAGAAAATAGCTCAGATATAATAAACAATAGTATTGAAGAATGCGCATCTGAATCTGACCGGACAATCTTTATTTTTCCTGTCGTTATTATTTATTATTAGGCGCTCGGCACATCAGGTTTATTAGTCTTTGTGGAAGACGTCCTTACGTTGTTAGCCTAAAACCATGCACACTCAAGACAACATTCACGTTGTGATTATTACACCAATAATATAGGTTTGTGTAACAGCGCCCGCTATCGTTCGATTGTTGTTGTATGCATGCAAGTGTGTAGCCCGAACATCTGACGCCACACTTAGAGGCTCGTGAAGTAGATGTACCTTTGACCTCGCATCCATTCACACAGAGATTCTTACAAACACACGTGGTACAGGCATTACATGTACAATGTGTATAAACAACATTACATGTACATACAAACATTATGTACACGCGCGCAGAAGCAGACGATCGAAAAGTGGTGGAGTGGAGCTGACAAACACGTCACTTCGGAGCGGACCAATCATAAACAGATGTGGAAAGCTTACGTCACTGCACGTTATCCAATGAAATCCTTGTATCCAATGAAATCATTGGGTCTGTAAAACCAATACCTGTCTGCGGATAAAGACAGGGGACCAGTCTAGCAAGTGTGCGGATAGGGAGAATCTGGATAGTCGAGTGATTAAAACAACAGCGTCTTGCATCAAGACTACATGTTTATGCACGAACCGGGAGGCGTGTGAAAGAATAAACTTGGCGAGGGAATTAAAGGGTTACGGCAAGTCAGCAACCCCTCCACATACCATACAGGTCCACTTGTTGCATTGGCGTAACTAGAGGGCGGGGTCTTGCCCTACTACGCCCCAAAACGAGATATTTAGAAGAAGAAAAAACCTATGTAAACAATAACGTTTTTATTCAAATTTGTCGGTATTCTTTGTATAGCCTAATAATCAGCAGTGTCGTAACCGGGGAAGGTGGGTAGGCAGGGGCGGGAGTCCCCCCCCCCATTTAAAGGGCCCCCTTCCCCTGCCCCACAAAAAATATAACAGTTAAACAATATATACATAATAACGAATACAGTTTTAAAAATGACTAAATAGTTATGTTTTTGCCCCGCTTGCACCCCAAATGAAAATGTCTGATTACGCCATAGCCCTATACAGGACTCTTTCTCTGTGCTGTTTCAGAGAAAGGGTCATATACTGTAGTATAATACGAAAGTGAAAGGTCGCCAGGGCTTGTTACGCCACTGCTATTCAGGAAATGCTCGAGATCAGAATGTCCAGTAGTTTCTGTTCAGTGACTGCTGTAGGGAGACAGTGTGCATCCAACACACGAAGACCATCAACTCCATAAAGCATACTAATGTATGGTTTAGTAAATTAAATCATGCAGTTTGTCATTGGTATTAAAAGTATAAAGGCCACATCCTGTTTTTCTTTGCCCCCGAACTGCATGCATGTAAGTCACATCCGGCATCCATGACGTGAAGCATTTTCATTTCCAGGCACATTATTTTGTAATAAGATAAAATTAAAAATTGATTGAAGACGTTTGTATTAGATTCACGTCGCTTCCACGCTCGATAAGTAAGTCGTTAGGAGGATTTTAGAAGGCAAGCCTACAATTTCACGAGCGTGTTTTTTTCTTCTTTATACTAACAAATCCGACCATTCATTGTTGTTGGTCGTCTGTTCGCATTATCTGATTCCGTGTGGCAGGAGATTATGTGTGTCCCCCCCCCCCCCGGAGATTCTGTTCCCCCCATACGGCGAACTATGTATACACTTCGTCTGATAGCGCCCTCTTTTGAACCATCCTCCTTCAGCCCATGTTAATTTTCCATCAGGGACAGAATCTCCGGGGACAGATTTCCCTATGACATCGGCTTTTGGGAATTGTATAGGGCAAACTTCGAAAAAAACACAATCAGTTTAATGTGTCTTTACGAATCGGTGGCTTTGGAACGCTAGAACAGCAGCGGACATATCAGGTATTTTGCCATTGTTTAAACGTATTTCTCATTATGCGCACATTATTTATGTGAACAAGTGATCATTTTGTTCTGGTAGAGTCTGCTGCCACCTAGCGTCCATAGTTGTCTCAAGTCTCCCCAAAAACGCCCCATTCTCTTTTGATTGTCAAATCACGAGCTGAACAATAAAACTGTGAGAACACGCTGTTGCTGATAAAATTATTTTCATTCAGGGGATGCTTTTTATAAATGTAACTTCAGTGTCTGTGTTACTTTATGGAGATAGGTCCGTAAAAAGTTGTCTTGTTTTTAGTCTGATATTTTGAACAATGATCCTGGTCAAACTTCTGGTACAACGGCAAAAACAAACCACTTTAGATTATATTTGGTTTTACCCGAACACCGATATGTGTAAAGCACTGTATACTCTAGTCCTGTGGAAAAAATATCATCAAAAAGATCATCGTTGTTATAAAAGCGCAATAGCGCCCTCTTGTTAAAAAAGTATACCCAGGAAAAAAACATACGGTGGACGAACATTTGACGAAAAAAACTACTCTAGTAATAGTATGAATGGTTTATCTAGATCATGAGATGTTTTGAATTGTAACAGTAAGAAGTACGCTGATGGTGCAGTATTAAACCACGTACCTGTTATGTATATCACCTGGATTAAAAATTAACAGACGAATCAATGTAGATCAATCATTTATTGCACACTCGTCAATGCAAAGTTATCTACCTGTTGTTGGAGTTGAGTGGCCAGACTCGTCCATTATATTTCAGATGAAAAGCCAATCAGTTATTTATAACTGTGAATCTAAACACATGAAAAATATACTTTCTACATGATTTACAACAGGAAAACAATTATTTGGTATAATTCAGACTTGATGTGAACTCAAAATATTTTCATTTCAATAACATTCACATTATGCGCAAGTTGTTTCAGAAATTTGATGAATGCTCCCCTACTGTAAATTATGGTATAGCCTAAGCTTATGCAAATGAATCTCCGTCTCATAGGTGATTTCGTACACACAATTCGGGAATTAGCCAAAATGGCCGCTGGTGGTTACGGTACGGAAAACTTCTATTTAACAAAAATAACTTTACAAACAGCCTGTAAAATGACATGTAGTTCAATAAAACACAGTTGTTAGCATTGCGGGCAGTTGTTAGCATTGCGGGCAGTAGCCTATATACATCATATTGCGATCTTAAAGAGCTGTGACTTTCATTAGAACGGAACATAAGGCCTTGGTATGGCCGATGTTGAACCGGCAAAGTTAGCGGTGAACGGGCCGACTGCTGGAGGAGGGCATCAACGAATGAAGGCAACATCCAAGCGTAACCCAGGCAGTGCAGACCCGAAGAATAAATCACGTCTTGCAGCATTAGCACCTGGAGAAAACCTGAAGGAACGACAGGTTTGTACTGTACATTTTGGATTAATTCATTATGATACTTTGAAAAAGTTGCTGAATTCTGTAGTATTGTTATGTATAGCCAGTCAACTTGGTTATGGGTCAACTCGGTCCGTAGTCAACTCGGTCCGAGTCAACTCGGTCCGAAGTCAACTCGGTCCGAAGTCAACTCGGTCCGAAGTCATCTCGGTCCGAGGTTAACTCGGTCCGATGCTAACTCGGTCCGAAGCCAACTCGGTCCGAAATTGTTTATAAGCACTATGGCCTATGCTTATAATCTCGTAAATTAAAAGGGCCTAATTATCAGCATTTAAAAAATAAATATTTTGCAGTTAGTGTATGACTTTTTTTAATCCGAAACAAGAAGATAAATGTTCCACTTCAGTAAATTAAAACACATAAAACAAATAATGTAGTCAATTAAGGAGAATGTTTGATTGGAAGTAATAATATAAACAAAACTTTCTAATAATAAATACTACAAAATAAAGAATGCCAAATCTATGCTAATGATAAATATTTCATAAAAATTTAGAACCACAAATAGTATGTTTGGTTTTCCAATTTAACTGAACATAATTAGGCCTATCATTATATAATAAAAAAAGGTATATTATGTAAAAAATACAAGTAAAATTCCCCTACATAATAATAATAGAAATTTTCAACTAAACAAAAGAAAACAAATGTCTTAGACAAACTGCAAAGGAAAGTTCATTTTCTACCATTTTGTTTCATTTCAGAAAGTTGTCTTTTTTAAACGGTGATTATTATTAATTTCTGAGTTACAGCGTCGAGATAAATTTGTCCCGCCACTTCCCCGTCAACCATACTTTATTTAATTTTTCGGACCGAGTTGACTTCGGACCGAGATGACTTCGGACCGACTTGACTTCGGACCGAGATGACTTCGGACCGAGATGACTTCAGACCGAGTTGACTTCGGACCGAGTTGACTCGGTCCGAGATTGGCTTCATTTGTTTATAAGAATTATGCAAACATACATTAAAACTTGATAGACATTGAAACTTTCACACCAAGCGATCTTCGATGACTTCAATAGCGTCCCATTTGTTTTGAGTTTTACCTGTTTTCAAGGCAAACAAGGAAGTATGGTGTCCCGGTGAAGCCATACGTGGAAGAAACATCTGCAGTGACTACAAGTGTTCTGTGAGACTTTGTGTATGACCCTATAGCCAGCAGTTGTCTTCATTTTATTCAAAATATTTTTAAATTAATTTTAAAAATTACCATGGTAATTTGCAAAAACTATTTAAAAATTTAAAAAAAAAAAATGTGTAAATATTTCTTGGCTTTCAAATCTGATTTTTATTTAGTTTTGTGTCGTTTTATGTTTCTTAACATTTATAAAAAAGCATACAAATAAACAGTGATAATTGAATCAACAATCCGATGTTTAAATTTTGACATTAATAATAATAATGACATGAGGGTTACAAAAAAAATTCTCCAGACTATTAGAAAATGATATAAGGCACATGGCTTCTTAAGACCTTTATTTGAATAGTATTACAAAGGAGAGAAAGCTGTGTTACATAATGGGTGATTTCAACCTTAATTTACTCAACTGTTCTGAGCATCAACCCACAGATGATTTTATTAATGCTGTCTTTGGTTATGGGCTTCGCCCATTAATTGACAAACCGACTCGCATCACTCCTCGCACTTCCACACTTCTTGATAACATACTAACAAACTCCGATCTCGATATCTCTGCAGGTATTTTTTACTCAGATATCTCAGATCATTGCCCACTGTTTCAGGTAACATCATCATGTTTCTCCAAGGAAAAGCCTCTGCAGCAGACATTTATTACAAGGGATATCAATCCCAATTCTATCAATTCATTTAGTGCTGACATTGCTGGTACTGACTGGAATGAAGTCTATGCATCTCACCATGCAGACGCCGCTTACGACTCTTTCTTTTCAATCTTTTCTTCTCGCTACAATGCTCACTTTCCTCTTATTGTTAAAACTGTTGGTAAATCAAAAAGTAACCAACCGTGGATCACTCAGTCCATTATTGATTCATGTAATCTAAAAAATAGGCTCTACAGGCGTTTTCTACGCAACCCCACTGAGAGTAATGAGCTTGATTACAAGACATTCCGTAATCGCCTGACTGCTACTATTCGTAAGGCAAAGAAAGATCATTATGCCCGAAAGCTCGATTCTCGCAAGAATGATTTGAAAAGTCTGTGGCGGGAAATAAACAGTATTCTTGGTAAGGGTAAAAAGACGTCTTTTCCCGACAGTTTCACTGACGGGGAGCGTCTTCTTTCGAATCCTACTGACGTCGCCAATTCTTTCAATTCCTTTTTTACTAACATAGGTTCTTCATTAGCTAACAAAATCCCTTCTACTGACGTCCACTTTTCAAAATACTTGCACAATCCTAACTCATCATCTTTTTTTACTACTCCCACTAGTCCTTTAGAAATCATACGCATTGGAATAGAACTCAAACCAAGCGCAAGTTGTGGATTTGATGGTATCAGTTCTACTTTGATAAAACATGCTCTCCCTTTTATTGCCTATCCTCTCGCTCATATCTTCAATCTGTCCTTTTCTACTGGTTCTGTTCCTCTTAATCTTAAAGTTGCCAAAGTTATTCCTATCTTTAAAAGTGGTGATGTTCACACCATCGGCAACTACAGACCCATTTCAATTCTCCCTTGCTTCTCTAAAATCCTTGAGAGACTTGTCTACAATCGCCTTTTCAAATTTGCTTCTGATTTCCATCTTCTCTATGATAACCAATACGGCTTTCGCAGCAAACACTCCACTGACATGGCACTTACTCAATTTATTGATAATGTTACAGATACTCTGTGTAAGAAACTATATGCCATTGGTGTGTTTGTTGATCTTTCAAAGCTTTTGACACTATCAACCATTCTATTCTTCTTTCCAAGCTTGAACACTACGGTATTAGAGGAGTTGCTCTTCAGTGGTTCAAAGATTATCTTTTTAATAGACAACAATTCACATCAGTCATGAACTCTGACTCTGACCGTCTTTCTATTCTACATGGCATTCCGCAAGGTTCTATCCTTGGGCCGCTTCTCTTTCTGTTCTATATCAATGACTTACATCGTTCTTCTTCTCGTTTGTCTTTCACTCTTTTTGCCGATGACACTACTATCTTTCATTCTAGTCCTAACTCTAATACTCTGGTTGAATCTCTTAATTCTGAACTTCGTCAGGTCTCTTTGTGGTTTAGAGCCAATAAACTTTCTTTAAATCACACCAAGACCAGTTTCATTTTCTTTTCCAAATCTACATCTTCTAGCCAGCTCCTATTGCCTCCAGTTATGATAGACGGTATCCCTATAAAAAGGGTGTTCTCCACTAAATTTCTGGGAGTAATTGTCGACCATAAGCTTTCATGGTCTGAGCATATTTCCTCTATAATCAAGATCACTTCGCGCAATACTGGTGTTCTTTCCAAACTTCGTTACTTTATTCCTTCTTCTTCCCTGGTCTTACTATATAACACACTTATTCTTCCATATCTAAATTACTGTAACATTGTCTGGGCTCATTCAAGTAACAGTAAGCTTTACTCTTTATCTGTTACCCAAAAACGTGCCATCAGAATCTGCACCTTATCGCACCCTCGTGAGCACACTGCACCCTTATTCGCTCAATTACACACCCTTACTGTCTCTGATATTAACAAACTTCACACTGGTATCTTTATGTACAAATACTTTCACAACCTCCTTCCCGCGACATTTTCTTCTTATTTTACCTCTACTGAATCTGTGCATGGATACTCCACAAGATCTCGTCGAAATCTTTACGTTCCTTTTACTCGCACCACTTATTCTATGCACACACTTCGCTTCTACGGTCCTCGTCTTTGGAACGCCATTGACAGTAGAATACAAAATCAGCCTTCTGTGGGTCATTTCAAAACCTCGTTCAAAAGAGTCCTCCTCTCCAATTATGTAGCTTAGCTTTCTCTCCCTGTGAGTTCCATTTGTCCCTTTCAGCTCTTTAATTTCTTGTCATTAGTTTCTTCTTTCTTATTGCATTAGTTATACTTGTACCTAGCTCATCTAATTTTGTCCCGTCCCCTTTGTTTGTCTGTGTTTGTTTGTTATTATTATTATTATTATTTCTGGTTTATTAAAACAATGCATTTGTAGCCCAGGGGCTAAATTGCTACAAAGTTCACAATTACAAATTTAAAAACATTGCAATGTACATCAAATTACATATTTAAAAAAAAGCAACGGGTTTACACAAAATACATGTCCCAGGTTGTTCCCTACAAGCCTCCGCTTATTTGAACAGCCTCCATACTCATCTGTATTATTTTTTTCTTTACCTGTATATTCATTAATTAATGGGTTCTCCAGTTTGGACCTGAAGCTAAGGCTACATTAGTTTTTTCTTTGTTCATTTACAAACTTCGTTTATTTATGCCCTTAATGTGCTTATTTAACATTCGGTTACTGTATTTTGATGTGAGTATGTGAGTATGGAAATAAATGTAATATTGAATCGAATTGAAGCCTCTGTATTTTTCCCCCAGAATGCTCAGCAGAATGTTCAGTCACATGATTTGATCATCGTGAATTGTGAATTGAAAAAGTGTTTGATGAAACTTTTTCGATGGGCAATTTTTATGGCCCCGACAGTATGACATATTTTTGTACCTTGTAGAAATGCCTAAAATACCACAACTTTTTGCATTTACAAGTGCAACTAACCAGTGGAGCCTTACATGTTTCTAAGTTTTGGTCGAAGGAGTGGCGACTCTTCGCTTGGCAAGTCAAACCACAAAAATTGTATCTAGGGACTGTTTACATCGCGCACAGAGAGGTAAAAGATTTGCCCCGATTTCAGGGGCACCCTGATTACAGGACCTCCTAGGATACAAGGTAGCCCCCATAACAAAGTTGCTCCTCACACACAAACTCGCCCCCGACAGAGTCGCCCCAGACAAAGTCGCCACCCTTCAAAGTCACCCCGTGTAAAAAGGTATAAAATAGCCTAACAATAATACTTAGTAAGATTGTGACTCTAATTCACATTTATAACGGTGTCACGTTAAACATGAGCTGGAACAAAGGTAAAGTGGCGCCTTCTAACATACACCACTGTCTCAAATTTTCAACATGCCCCCCAAAAAAACCAAACCTGTTTGTGCACCACAGGTTACATATTAAAGGTACCGTACACGTTTGGTAATGACTCAAAACAAATATTATCATAAAAACTTACTTAGTAACAAGCAACGGAGAGCTGTTGGTAGTATAAAACATTGTAGGAAACGACTCCCTCTGAAGTAACGTAGTTTTTGAGAAAGAGGTAATTTCTCACAAAAATAATAAAAACTTCTTGCAAGAAGTTTTTATTCCTATCTGAAAGCACACAAATTTGTACAACAAGGGTGTTTTTCTTTCATCATTTTCTTGCAACTTCAAATACCAATTGAGCCCAAATTTTCACAGGCTTGTTATTTTATGCATATGTTGGGATACACCAAGTGAGAACACTGGTCTTTGACAATTTCCAAACGTGTACGATGCCTTTAAGCATGTCTCCCATTCATTAGGCTGAGCATGCAGAACAGAAAATGTTGTTCGTGCACGAGTTAGAATGAACGTGTGTCTTAAAGGGTCTGTTTACGTTTGGGAATGACTCTGAAAATTAATGGCAATAAAAACTTACTTGGTAAGAAGTACAGCAGCTTTGGATAGTATAATGCATTTTAAAAAACATTTCACTTCGAAGTACTGCGGTTATGAAAAAATGTATCACTTTTCATCCCCCAATTTTTTTTGAACTGGTATGCTGCGCGCTACGCTGGTAACGATTACCAACATACAATCATAGGCGCAATGCTGGTCCACAATAACCAATGTTCTGTGCGTGAACCGTCGAACCATTTGTAATTGTTAACCAGCGAAGCACGTAGCATACCAGCTCAAATTTTCAGCGACGGCCATTTTGTGAACGGAAGGCGAGGATTCTGAAAACTGAGAAATTTATCATTTTTTGCCCCTTTTTTTTTACGGAGTGGATTTTCTGGACCCAAGCCGAGCTCACTGTAAGAACAAAGAACACATAGAGCCTAATTTTGGCAAGATCCAGTTTTTAAATTTTAGTAATATTTTTTACCAATTCATTTATTTAATTGTGTTGTTTACTTTAATAAGATAATGCTAACTTGATCACTGATGTGTTTTAATATGTTTTAATTTATTCATGAAATATTTTTAAATTAACTATATACATTCAGGTTTACATACCCCGGCCTATTAGGAATTCAAAAGCTACGTGAATCTAAAATAGAAAATGTAATTAGCTGTTGCAAACTGCTTATCAACCAAAGGGACCTATGGTATTAATGCAGAAATTTGTTAGCGTCCTGACTATTCGACTCGAGCAGAGTCTCTCTCGAAGGCTTAAGCCTAAGCCTTCGCGAAAAAATTCTGCAAGGGTTGAAACGTCAGGCTCAGCATATTGAATATTTGCTTGAATCTAAATCGTTAACATGGGGCGCCCTCGCTTTGTGAAATGGCTTTAAATCGCTCAACCTTTTACACGGGGCAACTTTGAAGGGGGGAGACTGTGTCAGGGGCAAATTTTGAGAGGGGGCAACTTTGCTAGTGGGGGATTTTGTAGTGGGCGACTTTGTAGTGAGTGACTTTGCTGGGGGCGTGAGTTGACTGGTTTCCGTAGGGACTGATCAGAGTGTGTTTCCTTGTGTGAATAGAATAGCAAAATGGATTGGTCGTTGAAATTAAATCGACGGCAAACTTGCATAATACATAAAATGTTACTGATATTATCAGTAATTTATTTTACTCCCAGCTGCAAATCAATGACAATAACCCTACACGATAGGCTCTTATTCATTGTATCAAGGTTTGTTAAATATCTTTAACAATGAGGTAGTTAAGGTGAGCCCCTTGTACATATAAAAGTTAGTGGATATATACCCGGCACCGATTAACTTTAAGCATGTTTGTAGTAAAGTTGTTTTACAGTGTAGTGCCCTTTTTGATGAGAATACCAGTAGCCAAAAAGTTATCATAATATCAGGTTCTAAAATACCTTCCAATCCGGAGTGTGTTGCGTGGCTCCAATCCGGAGTGTGTTGCGTGGTATGATACATTGGGTCGAGGAGTTCAGAGCAGGAGGTGCGGGGATTGAGTCCCAATGTTACAATATTGGTTCAGCCCAAAAATGAAGAATACTCTTCTTTCACTATACATAAATTGATTCCCGTGTTTCATTGGTTATTAAATTTAAAAACCCTTTTTTCAAAGTTTTGGCTTACAAGGATGTTTTTAAAGGGAAATTTTAAAGTCCGAATTTCATAAATGGTCTGATTCCAATCTCGTGACTACAAAGTCATAATAAGGACAATGTTGGCGTGGAATGGTAAACCAGACTGAACATTTATTATGGTAAAATTGTTAAGTTCCCCCAAACCAGTCACGGTGCATGTTGAGTGCTGTTCTGTGAAATTAACGTTTGCTAAAGATATATGGTTCCAGGTATATTATCAACTGCCAATATAATGAAAATAATGAAATTCTTAAATGAATTTTTTAACAAACATCCCATCAAACAACAAACACAAACACAAACTTTGTCAGAATATGTATGATGTACAGCTATTTGCCTGAGGTGCAAAGCCAGTAAGGGAAGTGAGTTATAAGTCCTAATTTAATTTATGAAAACAGTAAACCATAATTATTAAAAAGTCCTGTTAGGCCATCCTAAGATTTATTTTATGGGATATTTTAGTGTCAGTATCACTTTTGTGCAAACAATTTATGATTTTCCCAAAATATAAACTCCAGTTTGTGTATCAATTTCATTCCAGTTATTAAAACCTGTACTTGTGTAGTCTGCAATGACCGTAGCCGTTTTGGAGAAGACTTAGGCCGTTTCCGAAATTAGCAGCTACAGCTACGGCTACGGCTAGATTTCCGCGTCATCATGCGTTGAAGTATAGGACGTCCTTAACAACACACCTAGCAACAGTCGTAGCAGTAGCTGTAGCCGCCAATTCGGATATGGCCTTACAATCATCGCAACTCCAAATACAATGATTAAAGCTTGTGTTTCAACAGACTGTCGCTAGAAAGGTGAAGAAATAAACAAGTTCAAGTTTCACACTTCATACTGTGCACTAAACACCTATGAAAGAATAAAAGAATCACACACATATTGAATGATAAATTAGTCATCTGATCGTTTCAGTAGACCTTTACTGCTTCCCTCAGGATATAATAGGTGTTTGTTGTTGATTACTTAGGAATATGGAGTGTGTACTAAATACCTGCAATACATGTAGGGCCACCTGACTACAACTGTACTTATCACAAATAAGAATAGTTTCAATGTACAAATGACCTACTTGAAGGAAGCCTGTCAAGTCCAATATCTGTCTAGTCTTTTCTCTTTGGCCATCTGTCTTGTCCTAGGGCTGATTTATACAAAGTTTTGATTTACTTAATCACCCTCCTTGAGTCCTTCATCCTCTTTCTATTATTCTGTTTACATAAGAACATTGACTTCATTATTTGGTTATTTTGCTTTGTTTTTGATTGATTTGTTACATTATTTTCTCTGGTATGAGAGTATAGAAATACTTGTTTTCTCGAATTGATTTAGGAAAAAATATATTTCTTAGGAAATATGAATTATACTGACTGGATTGTTTTGAGAAAGCGATAAGTATAGATTTAAATAAAATTCGGGTGACAAAATAGATAAATAACCACATTTCTGTAAGTAAAGTTGAAGGAGTTTTATGAAAAATTAATACACAGAAAAAATATTAAAACACACTATTCGCTATAGACTATAAAACTGCTTATTTCCCTCAGGTGAAAATGTGCTTTGTTAAAGCCCTTTTTACACTCCAGGGAAACAAGCTGGGGGTCCTTGTTCCTAAGAGTAAGAACACAACATTATCAAATCCAATTGTGTGAAATTTATCTCTGCTCTGCACAAGCACGGGTCTGTAGTCTTTTCCTGACCATCAGACCAGCAACAAAAAACACACTTTGTGAAAATTCACCATAATAGCCATGTGAATGAACACCTCCCCCACCCCCTCTAATTGATTCATTCCCCCCAGGTAGTGTTGCCCTTTTTTCACCCGATTCCAAATAAAACCAACAGTTTAGCGTCTACAGACATCTATTTTAGTTTAAGCAAGAACGAAGAACCAGGAAAAACATGCCATACACTTTTTTCAGTTTTAGGTCTTAATTTTTCTTTACATTTTTTTTTAGACTTACAATGGACACAAAAATTACATGTACAACATCATGTTGCGGGTGAGGATCAAACTAATTTTGTATTTGAAGCCTAAAATTTTATTTGGGAATTGACCAAAAGCTCCTCAATAAGTAATACAATACAAATTAAGAAATTAAATAAACAAATAAGCAGAATTTAAATAAGTCAATTAAATTGAACTCTATCCTATGGCTATGCTCGAAAAGATATATAATAATATATATTAAAAATTATGTCAAAGGGTGAGCGCTTACTGTATCTTACAATGTAAAGCACTATGGTCATGATGGTATTACAATGTAGTTTTGGTCCATTGAATTGAATTTCTGTTAACGTTGCAATATTACAAAGCCTGTATTTGCTGAAATGAAATCAGGCATGAAACTTAATTCTCAGCCAGTCAGTAAGTGAGAAGGTTATAATTATCTACGCTTACTTTGCTCAGTCTTGATAAGTATTGTTTCATTGTCCTTTGCTCTTAGTTACAAACAGGTAGCTTGTAGTGCACATAAGTTGTTTTTTAGTTGCTGTAATTCACCTCCTGTTGAAGAAATTGCCAGCGTTATGGTTTCAGACTGCATTTAGAGCTTTGTTGCCATAGTTGTACATGTAGTTCTTTCATTTTACTTTGACTGGGCAGTTAATCTCTTCTTTGGGATGAAAAAACTGTCAACATGTAAAGGAGATTATGAGGTAAGTTTCACAGAATAAGTCGAGAGATTCAGAAAGTTGTTTTTGACTACTGATCGTACTGGAAATCAAGAAGTGTAACGATTTAGAGTGTAGCAGGGGGCAAGTAGAGAAGGGCTTAGCTTTTCTCATATATAAACTATAAATTCTGTTATATTAGTTGTTCTTTTTTTGATGTCTTGTCATACTGTAAATAACTTTTTTTCATAACTGAAAAGTGTTGAAACAACTGTATTTGTTAATTTAGGAAAGAAGTTGAAGTGATTGATGTAACATTTGATTTTGATTGCTTTTACTACAGTTATTGTTGTGTTGAAAAACAACATCTCTGTGCTTTGAACTTTTATGATTGGACCATAAAGATTACGATCTCTGCCTTGTGTAAATCTACCAGCTTCATGCCCCTCACTTTGTTGTTTGTAACCAAGGTTACAGCACTAATCACTACATGTGCAGACTATTCTAACATCAGCTTAAAATTTTAATCTGCTGATTTAAGATTAGGCCTATAGCTTTATAGTCAATGAGATGAATCTTTTTGGAACTGTAGGGTTTAACTTTACCATGGATTGCTCCATGACTACTATAGAGTGTTTAGTGCTTTGTTGTTGCTGTCATGTAGATGTGAAGTTGGTGACTGTATACATTGGAAGATTATATGGTGTATCACATGTCACTGGTGGTAGTCTTGGCTGTAAACAAAGTTTATAAGGGCTATATTTTTATATGCAAAAAGGTTATGTTTTTTGATTATTATTTATTCTTATTTATTCTTTTATTTCTCTCCCCAAAATTCAAAACATAAAAGTTACACACTAAAATTTACAAAAATTTAAAACTAATTTCTAAGTGAAAAATAAACACTAAAAATGTTATAGATGTGGAAAAGGCAAAAAAACTGAGGAGGAAATCTACAAAATATTCTTATTACTAAAATGTTCAGTCTGCCAATAAAACCTTGATCTAGAACTATGAAGCGTAAAAAAGTTGACCCTCGTATAGGGGTTAATGTGTCTCGCAGAATTGCCACGCATCATTGTTCCAAGCAATACTTCTGAAAGTATTGTAATACATGTTCTAAATTATGGCTTCCTTGTAAATGCAATTTTTGTGTTTTTTTGAAGATCAAATAAAAGTACAAAAATTGACGTTGTTTTGTTTTGTTTTGTAATGAGAACCTGATGTTTATATATACAAGTCTAGGGTCTATCTGTCATTGAGGAGTACTAACTAGAACCTGACCATGAGTATTCCACATACATACAGTTAGCACCTGGTTTTGATGAAGACAACCACATGTTACTAGTACCTGTTATTGATGTATAACTGTTATTGACAATTACTAGAACCTGTTACTAGCACTATTGATTGGTATTAGCACCTTTTGCTGATGGACGCTAGTACATTCGTACCTGTTAATGTTATTTGTGATCGTATTTTAAAATTTGAACTAATGTCTTTAGATGAACGTCTGTATTTCTTTTAGCAGCAAAGCAATGGCCCTCTTCGAATTTCCAGTGCCCTCAGGTGACTCCCCAATTAAAAAAAAAAGCCTCCCCAAATAATGTTAACTAAATGAATTAAGAAAGTTAGAAAAATGGCCTATTACTGATTTAAGTCTGTTGTCTTCAAACATATTTCAAGGCCTATACATTATGGTTTTAGAAAAACCTAAAACGTTTGTAATTATAAAAGAAAGCGTTACCCCCCCCCATTTGCATTTCTTTTAAGACTGACTTTGTGACAACTTCTCTCAAAACCTTCCATAGCATGGATGCTTATGTTAATATTTAACTAAGCCACACAACAGCTTGCTGTTTACATAAGTTGACAAAGCGCATCCAAGTGGTAGGATTAGAATATTGAGATGGATTGAGAAACACCCATCTTATTGGAGCTTGCAGTTTGGAAGGCAGGCATCATACATGGCATAAGCAGCTTGCTGTGCGATACATGTTGTTTAGTATAACTTGAAATAATACTTGCTTCATGGATGTAACTTGGTGAGGGATGGCTTCATTTACGCAGGCAGTGAGAGTCAAGAGAAATGTAATGTTGTATTTAATCTTGTATTATGTTCTTTCTATTTTGTTCAATTTCTGTGACCTGCATGTACAGACTGCTTTTCAAGTTTTCTTCACGTTGGTCAACCTTGGAGATTTATTTTGAATATAACTTTGGAATATCATTCAATCCTAACTTACACCGATCAAACTAAGGACTAAGAGTACATTTTAGAGCAAAGATCTTTGAGGAACTTTGAAGTTCTTGTATTCATGATAAGCATAATGTACGATAACCAGCGTGTAAATCTATTTTTTCTTGTCACCATTTGTCCCGAGGCAAATTTAGAACTTTCTTTGCTTTATTGTTTATGGTTTGTATTCAGACTGGTTGGACTTCAAACAAATGCACGTACATGTACTGTGTAGTAGTTGTTTTGTATGCTCGTTTTACTATAATAAGCACTTTGAAATGCTTGTTTGTCTACCAGGCTTTGTAGATGATTCCATAGCAACAGTGCTTCCATGTATTTCATGACGATGCACTGCATAAAGCAAACAAGGAGTGGTAAGACAGGGCTTTGGGGAATTACATACTGTAACATAAAATACAACTTCATTTATTTCATACACAAAGAATTTGTGCGATATGTATAATACATGCACCATGAAGTCATAAATTAATTTTATTTTATCCCGCTAAGCTCCACCAATTCAAATATCAAAGTAAACATTTACAAGTTCTGCACACACTTGTGTATTGTAAAGAGCTTCCACAGAACGCTGCTTCGTCAATTGCTTAATTGCATGCAGTGTAATTGGCTTCTGGTTGCTAAGCAGCAACTGTTTACTTTTAGTTGACAATGAGTGTGAAATTGATGTCATAGATTAATGATTGAAAGGTTGGTGGAAAATGAATGACTGATTGTAAAGTAAGCTTTGCTGTAATTTCAAACAGACAATATTGTGATATGGAGTTTAAAAATATGACTTTTTGTACAAATAACATGTTCTTGCTGGCTGTACATATTATATATACCACATTTTAAAGCTGTGTAATTGGGAAATGGTTTTTAATAGAAAAAGAACTTATCTCAGTAGCTTTAATCAGTTGCTGAGCAACAATGGACATCAAGGGTATCAAACTCAAATGTCTTATCTTACAATGAATCTTTATGTATTCAAATAATGATCTTCATGTGTACTTTCCAGTAGGATTGGTAGCACATAAAAAGTGCAACACTGATAAGAGGTGTCTATTAAGTTTACAAATAAACCCAATCCAATAAAATGATGTGTGGTTCATACTTGATACATGTATAGTGTACATGTTGCCTGAACAAAAATGTCAAGAAACTTGATTGATTCAAAACATTCAAGGCAGGTGTACTTTAAAGTTAATATCTAAACTGGTGAAATTCATCTGGCATTGTATACAAAGCTAATTAATGAATCCAAAAAAATTTGTCCTCATGTCCTGCATGCAGAGTTGCCAACTCTCCTTGATTCTGCAAAAAGTACCTTAAAAATAAACCAATCTGTCCATGTTCTGATGATTATTTTTGAAAAACTCCCTGATTGTGGAAACCTTTTCCTCGTTATGTTGAATGTAATTCTAAATATCTACCTTTTTGTTGTTTCCTTCCTCCATGGTTGTATATGTACAAAATCCCCCTGATTTCAAGTATGCAAATGTTGGCAGCTCTGTGTATGTATGAAAGATGTTTTCCACACATTGTTACAGAGAGCAATTCAACTTTAGATTCAGATCCATAGTGATTTACATTATGAATCTTAACTTGTTTGTAACTTTTTATGAAGACACTTAAATTTATCTTCAGAGAAATTGAGATTTTTTTGCAGATCTTAATATTGATTTCTTCCCCATAATAATAATTGGATAATACTGATTGATGGTTGATGTTTGGAGGCTTAAATACATAAGTCAAATTTCATCATTGTCTTTATCGCAGCAAAAACTGAAAGAGGAGAAGGAAGCCAAACGAGCGCATCTTGATGGCCGTCATGAGTTCATCATTGATGCTACAGCTGGTTCACTCTCTCTTGAGATTGCTGAAGTTGAAGATGCCATATTGGAAGGCAATAATGTAAGTTATTTAAACCGCTAACATGTAAAATGGTTCATCTGAAGCAGCAACATTGATTTAGTAATTCAATTTAGGCAAAGAGCACAATTAAACATTAATATGATGCAAGCCATTTAGATTCATTGATCTAAAAATCAGATGTACATTTGTGTTGTGTCTGTGTCCAGTAATACCCTACAGAGAGGATCTGAAAAAATATCTTGGCAGTCGCTCCTAAAAAATTCACCTATTGACTCATTAATCAACCGGTTCTTCTGGTCCTTTTTGTGTTTGCCAACTACCCCGTCAACCTGACAGTAATGCAAACATAATACCCAGACGCAGACCCTACCCATAAAACATGTCAAAACACCTTTACGGTTTGATGTATCTCAATTCAACAGTGTTGGAGTGTCACTGAATTAGACTACATCATCCTTTACTTACCATTGTATACATGTGTCCAGTAATACCCAGCAAAGATCTAAGATTTGTTCTAATATTGGTTCTCAGAATAACAACTGTTAATAGTACCCAGTAATGATCTAAGATCTAAAAAGAAAAAGAAAAAAGAGTGACGATAATTTTTTCCTTAGCATGGTCAAGGCAATTTGTACACATGTGCGCACTTTGCATTGCTTATTTACAACGATTCAAATGGTCAAAGTATGAAAACTTTTTCTCTGGAACTACCCTTTTTTCCTTTAGATTTTATTTCTAGCTTTTTTTCTTTTTAAGTTGACTAAAAAGTGTAGGATAGGGCAGTTAATTTTGGGCCAGGTAACTGGATCAGAACCTTTTTTTTAACACCTTAGGATTAATGTCTGCATATCTTAATAAAGAAAAAATATAGGCCTATACTGTTCAATTCAATTGTATTTGATTATGGAATTTTGTGACTAATATCAGATTGAGAAGATGGATAAGTTTTTTGAGTCCGAAGCCTCCACCCATTTGATGTTCTTCTATCAAGAGGCTGAGATAGCATCAGAATCAGGTAGGAGTTTCCATTGCTATTTGCATATTTCCAACGTACGTACTGTGATTTGTAAAATATAAGCTGGTGAAATATAAATTACCTATAGCTTAGGGGCCATTCATAATTGTCGATGTTTTTTAAATTTCGATCTTTTTTCCAAAGATTTTTGACCCACCCACCCACCCCTAATTTCGATTATAAAAAAATTGATTTGTTATCCAGTATTAAAAAAACAACTACATGTTGTTTGCATTGTACATGTACTTGCATTTGTTTTCATCAATAGCAACTTTCATGGATTCGTAATTTGAGGATCGGTTTTACAGAACTTCTTTTGCAATGAAATCTTCGTGATTTAACTAACGATCGGTCGACGACGCACATTGGTAAAAAAAAATTGCGGCGAGAGCGATGTGTTCATGAGTACGAGGTTATAATTTTGCATAAAAAAATACAGGAACAAGGTTGAAATTAGACTCCACCGCACGTTTTCTGACCCTGGAAATTCGAGTTGCGTGTTTCCCTACTCGCCCAAGTATTCATGGCCGCATATCAGGCCAGCTGCGGGCCGCAATTTATTGTTAACGTGCCGTTTTTTTCATGCACGCCTTGTGGTTCCGCGATATATGATTATACAGGCAAACTTAAAGTGCTTCCCGATGCCAGGTTCCCCCTCTGTGAGAGCTGCTTGATGATCGATGTTGGACGCGGAGGTCTCACATGCCTGCTCGACCACCGCTTGCCAACTCGATTCCGACCAACTCGACCGTTTACCAACTCGATCGTTGTACTAACTCGACAGTTGTGCTTTCAATTTACAAGCTCAACTCGTCTGTTGTCCAACACGTTCGTTTTCCAACTCGACCGCTGCAAGTAAAATAGAAAAGTCAACTCGTCCGTTGTACCGAATCACACGCGGGCCGTCCTCCCAATGGTGTTTCACATAATGGGCCAAGTACATGGTGTTTTTTGCATAGTGGTGAGTCACGCACATGCATGCTGTACAAATTATAATGTACGTGTACACATTGTACCTCGGGTCATCACGCGCATAGGAACGCTGTACGCAGGCAAGTCAAACGGTCTAGCTTTTTTCCGTTTTGGGGTTTTTTTTTTTAATGAAAAGTGAATTTCGATTTTCAATTATTTACCTTGACCCACCCACCCACTAATTCGAAAAAAAATCGAAATTTAAAAAACATCGACAATTATGAATGGCCCCTTATATAGCATGACAATGTATAAGCTGCCTGGATCATAAGCCACTTAGTTTGTTGGTGTGAAAATCAATTCATAAGCCGCGGCTAACATTCTGAACATTACAATAGTACTGTTATAATGTGTCTAAAAGATTATGCCTAGTTTATAAAACTTTATTCAATAGTGTAAGACTGACAGTTGCCAAGGGAGGAATATAAATTCACAACAAATTTGTCATAGTGTTTGTGTTCGGTGTGGCGAGTCTGACGATATTTTAATAAAGTTCACCAACCGTCTCTACTTTCTTTCGGCCGTGCTGGCGGTTCACCGTGTTGTTGGGTCTTGAAATCCAGGGGAATTGGTGGGCCTTGGTTCGTCGTCGGTCCTGTGATCGGCCAAATAAGTGCTTGGAATGATTTTTACCCCAGCACTGCCACCATGAGGTGATCAGAAAGTGGAATATTTATTACCAACTTTTACATTTGTGCGATCGCACATAAAGTAGTATTACAACAGTATCCAATGTATGGTCTGAGTACAAGTCATGTGAACTTTAACACTGGTATGTTTTTCAGTGTATACCCCTTAACCAAGATACACCTGTTGATTGATTTGCTATAATGTATGAGTTTACTTCTTAACACTACCATTTACCTGTGCTTGTGTCATTTTGTGAGGATCTAGAGACATTGACTAAATATTACTTGGTGAGCCAGTTGTATATTAACTTTTCTGTCTCTTTGCGGTTTTTTGAGTGGTGACCAAACTTATACTGATGGTTTTATTTATTTTTTTCCTTTAAAAGGTGGAAAGCATGCTTGGATACAAGATGGAGGAACTGGTAAGAAAACTTTCACAACAGTAAATGGTTCCCAGGAGCATGAAGTGGAGACATCGTTTCAGTAAATGGTTCTATCAGCTAATATTGATATAAAGAATAATCTGCAATGAATTTACCAACCAGTGAGCATAGTAATTACACATTGAGGTGTGATACCAGTTACCAATCAAACATCCAAATAATAGGTGACTAGTTCTAAAACGGCCGTGCAATCATTAAAGGACCAAGCTGAAGGTGAGATCCTTTATTGCACGGTCAAGACCCTGCAAGGTTTTAAACGGCTGTTTAAGACTTCCCATTCATAAATACCTTTCTGCTTAAAACATCAAAAACCTTTAAAATTGGAGAAAAGATCCGACAGTTTAGCCTCGGCTCGCCTTGACTCTGCGTTGAATTTCTATCCATGTTGAGTGCTAAGTAGCTCCTCATGCAAGTTTCGAACTTGCGTGCCTAAGTTTCAAACCACGGTACGTAAGTTTCAAACCATCGTATTCAAGTTTCAAACTTGCGTGAGCCAAATATGCGACCTATCAACTTAAATTGGGCTGTGAAATTTCCATGCTCTGCGCAATCATCCGACTCAATTTCCTCAGGCCATGTTTAAACACTCTTCACCATGTTTATATCCTCTCGACCAATCAGAATAAATAAACTGTCCCAGGTATTTATGGATGGTAAGTAATACGTAGATTGGTCATTCATCTCAAATATAGCTTTTATTATATACATGTACCACTCACAGAGATCCTTGTCATTTGATTGGTGGAACATGTGTCATGTGACATCCATTATTTTGCCATAAAATATATCGTGCGACGCTCCACAATTTGAGTCCAATATGGATAATTATTGGACGCTTCGCAAGTTCGTCTAACACATGGAGTCGTCTACATTGTTTAGAAGTTTTTTTTCTTTGAATTTTGAGAATGGGATGGACATGTCTCTGTGCTTATTTTGTGTTTACTGTGAACAAATTTCAAGTGACAAGGGTCTACATGTCTTAGTTACATAAAACAAATATTGAATGCATTTTGTTTGTGTATTGTGGCAATATCACTCGTGGAAATCTGGGTTTTCCACTTTCAGTTCAGATTTCCAAATTTTCAGATTTCTCCTTGTGAATATATTCTGCAACAATATACTGATGTGCATCCAGTAATTGTATATTATCAGACACAAAGCATAAACCAATGGTAAATATTTCACACTGTTGTCACCCCAAGAGCTGCAAAATAAAACACAAGTTGAATTTGCTAAGTTATTATAACTTGTTATTTTAGGAGAGCCACTGAGATTGGGTCCAGCTAGTGTGAAATCTGGAAAACCTAGCAAACCTAAGCTGTTTGTGACAGATGGAGTTGATGCACCACTCAGTGGTACCTGTGTATTCTTCTTACGTGCTAATCCTAGCAGACCTATTGCACCAGAAAATGTCCACAAAGTAAGTCACCCTACCTTTGTCTATTAAGATACTGTATATAAAGGTTTGTTGTCAATTGTAACAAAGTTGCTGTTTCCACAATCTGTAGATTCAATGCTGACAAGTTGTAGAGGCATATATATTTTCTACATATTTTAAGAAAGGTAAACAAATACCAAAAAACTATCAGTACATGTAGCTATATTTAATTCCTAATGTGGATGTGTTTGTGTCTGTGTTTGTGTTCTTTTGATAAGGATGTGATTTTTACAACTCTGGCCAACAATGGAAGTGGACTCTTGCATGCAATAGAAAAATACCTGGCAGAGATCTTCATCCCATTCCTTAAGGGAAACCAAAATGGTTGGGGTCAACTTGAATCCCAGGTAAGTTGTGTGAATCTTAAAGGGATTGTATACGTTTGGTAATTGGAACCCACTGTTTGTTTCAATCCTATACAGTTGTAGTTATATACCACAAAACAAGCTTGTAAAATTTAATTTCAAAAGGTGGTAGCGTTTTTGAGATATTGCCAAAAATCTGGAGTGGTTATGTCCATGCAGGAAGAATAATCTGCAATTGGAATACATGATCTGAGAAAAGTTTCTGTCAGTACTGCTTCTCAGATTCAAATTTTTCGGGATAAAAAGTGATATATTTGTCCATAACCGCAGTAATGCTTCTCAGATTCAAATTTTGGGGGATAAAAAGTGATATCTTTTTCCATAACCGCAGTACTTCAAAGTAAAAAAAGTTCCTCTAAATGCATTATACTATGAGAAGCTTCTGTACTTCTTACCAAGTAAGTTTTTATTGCCATTAATTTTCAGAGTCATTACCAAACGTATACAGACCCTTTTACCAAAGTTTTAACTCTAAACATAACCCTAACCCTAGCCAACTAAAATCCCAGGTAAGTTATGTGATTCTTAACTAAATTTTTAACTATTCTTGTACCATTTCCCGTGATTTGTTTTGTTTGCATGCAATGAATTGCTTAATTGTTTGAATTAATTTTTTAGGAAAACCAAGGAACAAGGAAAGAATTTGTCCAGTCTCTAGATGCCTTTGTCACCATTCTGAATGCTGCTCAAGACTCCTTAGAAGAGAGAGTGGAATTACGTCGATGTGAAACTTATGATCTGAGCAAGTTGACTACAGCTGGTGATTACATCACTGTAGCTAACAGTACACAGGAGTTGGAACTTATTGAAGGGATTATGGCAGTCTGGATTAAACAAATTGAACAAGTAAGACTTGGTCTTGATTTTAATAACTGGAAAGAATTACCTGCTAAGTTAAAAGTAGAGGAAGTAGACTGATTATTCTGAAGATGTTTGATCAACATCAAATATATTGTTCCGTGTCTTTCAACAGGTGCTGACTGAAAGTGAACAGATGCGCAAGGAAGCAGATAACATAGGTCCTAGAGCTGAGCTGGAACACTGGAAGAAGCGTATGGCACGTTTCAATTACCTCCTGGAACAGTTAAAGAGTCCTGAAGTAAAGGCTGTACTTGGTGTCCTTCAGGCTGGTAAGAGTAGATCCATCAAGGTAAGTACCCTCTTCATCTTCCAGTTTGTCTTCTCTTTGGATCAGCTTCATTAAATGCATCAAAAAACTCTCAAGTCACTATGTAGTATTTGCACAGATTTACCCACCCAACAAAACGTTTCTTGCAAATCAAATTTTTGTGTGTGTGTTTTTGTTCAATTAACATGTAAGGGATTACCATTTGATTTAACCTCAACAGACCTGGATGGATCTTGATCGACGCATCACAGATGCTGCCAACGAAGCTAAGGATAATGTGAAGTTCTTGTATACATTGGATAAATTCTGTGACCCATTGTATAACAGTGACCCTGTGAGTATCATCAAGTCAAATTGTACAGTGAAGTATTTGTATTTGTGTATTTAACCCTCTCAATTTTCTCCAGATGCTTTTTTAGAGCATCCAAATAGACAAGAAATTCACAAATGAACCTACTATCTTTCTTAGATAGTTAGGTTGATGAGTTTTTCCTTGTTGATAATTTAATTATTATTATCATTATTGCGTTGTGTAGATCTTTTATATTATGGTTGTATTTTAAAAATAATTCTGAGGTGTGTTTATATTAATTACAGATTGGAATGATTGAAACTATTCCTGGATTGATCAATGCCATCCGAATGATTCATAGTATCTCAAGATTCTACAATACCTCAGAGAGAATGACATCTCTCTTTGTCAAGGTAACCTTCTTGTTTTTTTTTTCTCTCCTCTTAATGTCATATATGTTTCTGTTATTTGTCATTTTTCTTCCAAATCAGTGAATTGTGCCAAAGAGTGCTCGATCAGAAACAAAGTTGATTATATTCACAATTATTTTCTACAACAAAATAAACTTTAAAAAAATAGCCATGTTACATCTCATTTCTTATTTGTTAATTTAAACTTTGCAGGTAACCAACCAAATGATCACTTCATGCAAGGCCTACATTAGTGAGCGAGGTTCAATGAATGTTTGGGACCAGCCAACTGAAGAGCTGATTCCTAAACTGAAGTCTTGCATCCATCTGAACCATGAGTACCAGCGACATTTCCAGCGTACCAAACAGAAGTTGGAGACTATGCCCAATGAGCGCCAATTTGAGTTTTCTGAGATGTACATCTTTGGCAAGTTTGACACCTTTGAGAGACGCTTACAGAAGATCATTGATATGTTTGACACGATGGAAATGTTTTCACACTTGTCGGAGACACGTATTGAAGGTAAGTGTTGGCTGTCCGGAGTAAGAGACAGACAGAGGGGCAGAGCATGCCTTGTTTTCATTATAATGCTCATATTCAAAATTGGTTTGGTTTTAGTTTTTCTTCTCGCATTGTCACATATTTTCATTCAAAGTTCTGAACCAAACTGTTAAAAATACTTATTTATAAAATAGTAAAGTTTTTATTTAAAGCACATTTTGTTGCTGTGGTAATTCCAGTATGTTATGATGATATGCAAGCAATCCATATCAACAGGCAGAATTGTTGAAAAGTCTTGACATTTATAAGTGTGATGATGCATTAAGAAACTAATGGATAATTCATAATTGTTGGGGGAAGTGCACCTGCAAATGATGTATTGATTACATTATCCCTTAGAATAGATGATTGATTATGCACATGTTGTAAGCTGAAAGATAGGAAATATATCAGGAAGAATTATCAGAGTTGTGATCAATCTTTTAGAGATGATGTAAATCCATCTGTTTTCTCTTGATAAGGATAATAGAACATGATGCCGGGGAATGCATAAATTATCATTGATTTATTACAACTTCCTTGAAACACAAAAGCTTGTTACAAAGACACAAAGTGAAATTATATTCATCTGTTTCCTTCAAGTCGAGACCAGTAAAAGTTATGATCCTCTACATGCAAAATATTTTTTCGCTCCCAATTCTCATAAGACAAAAGATTAGGAAAATTTGAGATTATGTAAAAAACCTGATCAAATGTCACCTGTCATTTTTTTGATTAAGCAACTTGGCCATCCCGAATAAAAGAAGCTCTTATTTTTGGTGTTACTTTACAAGTCCTGTAATTGTAAATGTTAAAAATGCTTAAAAGTGCTTGGCCTGTTTGCTGCTGTTTTAAACCAATATAAACAAATAATTGAATAACGACTATCCTTCACATGACTGTGACTATTGGGAAGTGTAAAAGCTGACTTATTTCATTACCGAAGGTATGGAAATCTTGGCAAACAAGTTCACAGTGATCTACACTTCAATGAAGAAGAAACCTTATGATCTGTTGGATCAACGGAAGACTGACTATGACAATGATTATCAAGATTTCAAGCGCAGCATTGGAGAGCTTCAGGTAATTTTTAATAACGGTTGATTTTGAGGGATGTTTCAAGTTTAAATAAGACTTGAAGGTTTGCATGGTGGAAAGACAATACACATAAGAAATTTGCAGTGACACTATGTAGTTAGATCTCTTTTGAGTGATTGGTGGTTCTGAGAAGAACCTATGGACTCAACGTTTCGGACAGTATACTCTGTCCGTCGTCAGGAGACTGCTGGATTTCAACTGGGCCTGTGGCTTATAAGGGAGTACGGTGAGCTGTAGATGCTGGATGCGTTGGGCTGTGACGGCGGGAAACTGGTGTTGTGGAACTGGAGTGGTTCCCATTGATATAATTTTCATGGGATCCACTCCAGTTCCGCACCACTGGTTTCATGCCTTCACAGCCCAATGCATCCAGCATCTACGGCTCACCGTACTCCTTTATAAGCCATAGGCCCAGTTGGAATCCTGCCAACGCTTCAGAGTACATCGGCTCTTCTCAGAACCACCAATCACTCAAAAGAGATCTAACTAATTGGTGTCACCGCAAATTTCTTATGTTTATTGTTTTAAGTATACTGATCCGTTTTTAGGAAATTTATAAGTTTCAGTGATCAGTTACCATTTTGATTTTGTATTTTTTTCAATAGACCCAGATAAAGATGTTTATGGACAACACATTTGACAAGATCTACAATGTGCTCAGGGCTCTACAGCTCGTCAAGAAATTTGAAAGGTAAGAGTTTACTGCAATGAGTAACTGATTGAGATCAAACGGCCTGCATGCTTTCCCTATAGATTGAATGCATTTATCATTGTTTTTGCATGACATTTCTTTCATATAAATCCTCCACTCTTCCCCTGCCAGGTTAACCATACCGAATCTTGGCATCACTGAAAAATATTCTCAAATTCTATCTCGCTTTGGGCGTGAGATTGAGAATACATCCCGTAACTACCAACGTCACAAGAACGATCCACCAGTAGCACGTGACTTGCCTCCAATAGCAGGTAAGATCACCTGGGCTAGACAGATGTTCCAACGCATCCAAGAACCCATGGAGGTCTTTCAGACAATGCCTCATCTACTTCAAGGTGCAGAGGCAAAACGTATCATCAAGAATTATAACAAGCTAGCCAAGGTCTTGATGGAGTTTGAAGTCTTGTATCATCGAGCTTGGCTTAGACAGGTCAGTCCTTTCAATTATTTATTTTGTTGGTTTTGTTTTATTTAAACGTTTTTGTCATCAATATTTGAATTTTGAATTCATGAATGTGATAATAACACGTACATTTTGATGCTATGAAATACGTACAAAACAGGAATGGACCTCATGGATAAGTGTACAATCTCTATAAAATGAATCCTCAGTTTCTCTGCTCAAAAACAACGAAATCCAATTTTTGCAGTTTATAGTGAGCTTTTAGTACAATCTTTGTTGAGTACAATTGTTGGTTTCTATATTTTGATGAGGTAAGTAATAAACGTATTCTTTGTTCCCATTTGCAGGTTGAAGCAATCAAATCTGGTCTTCATGCTTCTCTCCTTGTCAGTCACCCAGAAACTGGTGAACTCTTTGTGAACTTTGACCCTCAAATCTTGACCTTGATCAGGGAGACTGAATGTATGTGTCGACTTGGTCTTGAAATTCCTCTTGCTGCAAGAGCAATACGTCAGAAGCAAGGAACATTCAAGAATAACTTCAACAAGTTAAAGGTTAGTTACTTGAAGTCCAAATGGCTATTTTTTCGGTATATTTGTTGTCTGATTATTTATTGGTATTTTCCAAGTTGGTCTACAAATTATTTGATTCATCTGAAGCCATTCCAAGTGTTTCTTAAAAGATTTAATAGTTCTACACAGCCATAGCAAAAAAAGCATTTGTGAGACAATATTTTTTTAAATGTTATAAACTTCAAATGGTTTCCATTATCTTGGTGGTTGGTTTGTTTGCCCTATATTTATGTAAGAAATTTGAATACTTTTTATTATAGATGGTGATGGAGGAGAACAAGCGTGTTCGTGCAAAGATTCAACCAGTCTTTGAACCTCTTATGGTTCCACATGTCAATAAACTAGACACTGTAATTGAGCCTGGTTTGACGATGCTGTCATGGACAAGTATGAACATTGAGTGCTATGTAGAGTCTGTTTACTCCTCCCTAGGTAAGTATATCCGTTTGTTTAATCCATGTTCCCCATCTATGGTTTTCTATCAGTTGACCTGCACCAATGTACATGTACAATGTGTGCAAGCACATAATACTTGAATCTTACTGAGTTCTACATGACAAACAATCCACAACCATCTGTATTCTAGAGTAGTTCTCTTTACTAGACTCTTGTACTTGACAAGAAATACAGCAATGAAGTGTACTTCTTGCATTAGGGATAAAGGGCAACTAGTGTGAGTGTTGGTGCAATACCCATGTGTGGCGGATGTAAATAAATTAGTTCAAATAAAATCACTGTAAGGTTTGCCGTTGTACAGTAACCATTGGGTTATCGTGAATTGTCAAGCAAATTGAACATATTAAAGGGGATTAATTTAAGGCAGTTAAGATATTAAAAACTGCTGATAAATATTGATCTGTTTGTAAATATTGATCTGTTGGTACGTATTGATCTGTTGATACGTATTGATCTGTTGATACGTATTGATCTGTTGATTGTAAATACTGATGTGTTGTTTATAAATATTGGTTTGTTCTTAGGTGAACTTGAGCTTCTGATGGACAGAGCCAATGACTTATGTCAATTCAGAATCAATGCTGTTCTGTTTGAAATGAGTACCACTACACTGTGTGAACTACCAGAGGATGAACCGTGGACAATTGAACAGTTTCTGCAAAACACACAGGTAATTATGAATAATAATAATAACAAAACTTAAAATGAGCACATATCCACCCTTAGAGTGCTCAAGGCACCTACAAGAATACAATACAAAAACCTATACAAAAACTTAAAAAATACATACATGGGAATAACAATGAAAACGCAATTACCATGAGCGAGAAAAGGCTAGGGACATCAAATGTGTTTTGAGTTGAGATTTAAGAGTACGTAAGGAACTAGATTTTTAATGTGTAGCGATAACAAATTCAACAATGAGGAGCAGCTTCTGGTGGTTTGTAAAATCAGTGGTATTACTTTGGCCAAGTTTGATACTATCCAGAAATGCAATCTGGCAACTGAGGTATTATGAAGGAGAGGCTGGGATTATACAAGGCATATGTGGACAGTGTCCTACATAGACATTTTAAATATCACATGTGCTTATGTGGAAGCAACTCATGTGGAGCTTTGGTGTTCAAATGTATTGTGTTTTGTAAAAATAGGAGCTGTGCAACCGTGGAGCAATCACACTGCAGAACAAGAGCACCCAAGTGGAAGAGGCTGCAAATGAGCTCATTAATATGCTAATGATTTATGAAGATGAGGATGATGAAGAGGAAGATGAGGAGGAAGAAAAAGAGAAAGATGTGACTGAAGAAAGTAAGACACTTCTTAGAGACTATAAGATTGAAATGAGGCAAATAATATAGACATAGAGTCTATTCATCATATAAAAGTACCTGACTCAAATCAAATTTTTAAAAAATGCTTTATTTTCTGCAGATGGTGAGAAGAGGAAATCCAGTCCCACTCCATCCCGTCAAAGTGCTCGGAGTCTGTCTCGTAGTCAAGGAAGTGCAGGAAGATCTCGTACTCACTCAGCTGCAGCAGTAAATGTAGCACGTCGTAAGAAGGAAATGAGAGAGAATCTAGAAGAAGTAGCTCAGGAACTCTTGGCTCATTTCAATCATCGCAACTTGGATGCTATGCTCAAGGTTACTAGACAGACACTTGACTCTATCCGCAAGAGAGTGACCAGTAGCTCACACCTCAATTACATTGGTATGTACTTTCTCTATGTAGACCTGTGCTTTGAATTTAAACAAAAAACATTTGCTACCGGGTTTGTATGTTGATTAATTGTCATCAAAAGTGGCAAAACACTTTCTGCAAAAAAGCTGTTGCTGTATGTTTATTTTGAAAACATTACTTCCATTTCATTCTTCTTTCGTGACCACCAATATAATGGCATTTGATTATTTGTTTTCGTCTTTAGACATTCAGCGGAGTGACGGTCAGAAGAAGGATAGTCCATTCTTTCGTTGTAATGTGACTCTAGCTATTCCTAATATCATCATGCAACCTGCTTTAGATGAGGTACAGCAAGCTGTTAATAAGGCTGCTCAATTGGTTCTTGGAGTGGCCAAGGCTCTTGCACAATGGAACAAGGAACGCAAGTCAAAGGTATACAATGTTTTTACCATAATTAGTCTGACTAGTATCCATCACTTCATGATCCATTTCAAAATTATAAGTAACATTATCTTTTTCTACCAACCATCTCGGCTCACAATGTTCCCTCAAAATTTAATTAGGTTTATTAGGCATGCAATTTTTACTGCTGATCAGCTGATTTCCTTTAATTGTTGTTGACATAGTGTACTTGGCCTTTCCCCTATTAGCGATTTTGATGCAAAGTTTCATAAAAGCTCTAATAGACTATTTGAGTGCTTGTCAATAGTATTCCAGTGCTTTAGATTAAAAAGTAGCATACAGACCAATATTAAACTTGTTTTATGTTGTTCATGATAACAGGCTAAGCAGGAGGCAGACTTGAGAGCTTTAGCCCTTGGAGATCAAGGAAGACGAAGCAGTATCTCCAGTATGGCAGCATCTGAAAGCTCACGTAGTGACATCGCCACACGCAAAGGAGGTATTACATCATTGCCACTAATCCTCATACTATGCTGAACCATGTTTGTGCTTCAGTCCAAAACACTTTGTTTTGATTATTAGTATTCTTTGATACAGTATAGTGAGTTTCCTATGTTGTATCTTGGGTAATATGCATATCAATCAATTGATCTGTCTTATCCCATAAAGAGTGCTTAAAAAAAGAAGTGTGTTTACATCTGATACTGAACTGTTGCAAAGACAATCATTGCAAAATGGAAGCAAATTTGTGAAATTGACTTTGTTCTGTTTTATCCCTATAAGGCAAAGAGGATGCTCCTGTACAGGCCATAACCCCAGCTGCACCAACTAAGAACTACTTCAAGAGTGTCAGTGAAAATAAAGAGATTGCCAAACTTGTCTCTCTCCTTTCCACCTGCGTCAATTCCACTAAGAAAGAAGTCACTACTGCACTTGAGAAGTTTGCTCACTATCACCCTATTTGGCAGAAGGAACGTAATGACACTCTGGAGGAGTTTCTAGCAGCAGGACCTAAGCTTGGTGACTTCCAGTCTATGTTGCTTCATTACAGTGAACTGGAGGCAGAGATACAAGCTGAGCCTGAGTTCTATAATGTAGGCGCCATTGCTTTATTCACAGGTGAGTGTGACTGACAGGTTACCATCAGACAACATCAATATTTTCCTAATTTAATACTGAGATGTAATCCCATAATATTGATGCAAAAAGTAGCTAATGGCCTGATGTTTCCCGCACCCCCTTCGTCTCCTTCATTGTTCATTCCCTGCTTTTTCTTCATACTTTCTGCCTCTCTCTCTTTTCATTTTTTTTCCACCTGATTTCTTCTGTTACACCAGTATTACTGTTTATGTGTGCTGTGTTGTCATTTAGCCTTCGAGAAAGACTATGCAAGGGTCAAAACGTCGGGCCATTAACTACTTTTGCATTTATACCATAGGTTCTTTTGGTTGGTTAGCAGTTTGCAACAGCTAATTCTATTTTCCATAATATTGACTTAAATGTTAAACCTTTGACCTTTGTTCAGAGAATCTGAAGCTAGCCTTGACAACAGAGACCCGTGCTTGGCAACTTGCCTTCAGCCGTTCTTGCAATGATAAATACCGCAACATGATGGAAGATATCTTTGAATTTATCGATGAAGTAACTAAGAGATTGAATCGGCCAGTCAAGGATTTAGATGACATCCGTTTGGTTATGTTATCTCTTAAAGAAGTCCGAGAGAATGAGATTCGCATTGATATGGAGATAGGACCAATTGAGGTAAGTTGGACTCATGAGAGGTTGAAGGCCACTCGGATATTTTATATCAACCTTGATTTACAGACAATAAATTATTCCATGTATTTCACATTATTATGTACTTTATTCTTTCTCATCAATCTCAGGAATCCTATGCCCTTCTCAACAAGTATGAACTCCTTGTTGCAAAAGAAGATGCAGAGAAGGTGGATACTTTGCGTTACTCTTGGGAACGAGTAGCTGCCCAGTCCATTGAGATGTCTCACTACCTTCTACAAATCCAACCTGACTTCCGTGGTGGCTTGCTTAGTGATGTCCAGGAATTTATCTCAGATTGTGGTACATTCTACTCAGAGTATGATGATGTAAGCCACTTTCTTATTTAATTGTTTTCCCAAACTTCATTAACCAATTCAAGTTTATGAGTACATGTATTGAAGAAAAAAGAAGACTCCACAGTAGTATTAGGATTTGATTTTCTTGTATTCTCTTCAAATCCCTTCTTTTGATTTTGTTTATTATTAGGCTGGACCCAATGTAACTGGACTCCAACCAAAAGAAGCCAGCGACCGTTTGGTTATCTTTCAGAATCGCTTTGACACCCTCTTCAGAAAGTACACCACATATACTGGAGGAGAAGAGCTTTTTGGTTTATCTGTCACAGAATATCCTGAGCTTTTACAAATTAAGAAGGAATTGAACCTCCTTCAAAAGCTGTATGGACTTTACAATGACGTCATTGATCGAGTGAATGGATATTATGACATCTTATGGGCCGATGTAGACATTGAGAAGATTAACCAAGAATTGATCGAATTTCAGAACAGGTATGTAATATGCTTGATGTGGTACCTGGGTATGGTGCTGGACTCTGGAGCTCATCAGTCAAACTATCATGTCAAATAATATTCTCTTGGTTTTGGGGGTTTTGTGTTACTAATCATGTTACATGTGTTTGTGTAATTACTTGTCATATTGTTCATTCGACTTTCGTTATAACAAGGTCACTGGGACTGGCCAACTTGCCTCTTTATAACAGAATTGTTGTTATGAGAAGACAGCAAAACAAAGAAACACAAAGCAGAAGTGAGATTCAGGACTTCAGAATGTACTCTTTATAAGCAGAAGCTCTTTATAACAGTGCTCTTAATAATGAGAGCTGACTGTAATCATGTTTCATGTGTTTGTGTAAATACTTGTCATATTGTTCATTCGACTCTCGTTATAACAAGGTCGCTGGGACTGGCCAACTTACCTCTTTATAACAGGAATGTTGTTGTAAGAGGTAAGCAAAACAAAGAAACAATGCAGAAGCGAGATTCAAGACTTTAGAAAAAACTCTTTATAAGCAGAAGCTCTTTGTAACAGTGCTCTTAATAATGAGAGCCGATTGTAATCATGTTTCATGTGTTTGTGTAAATACTTGTCATATTGTTCTAAATGTTGCTGTTTTTGTTAAGGCAATGTACACTTTAATTTTACATACCCACAAATTTTGAAGAAATTTTGACGTGAGATTGTGATTGAATTGAATTGAATGTTCCAAAATTGAAAAGAAAATGCAGTTAATTGTTATTTTTTCAACCCAAGCTTTTACTTTTAATGCAATGTCTGGAATCATGTTAAAACTACACAGCGAGCACTATATCCCCACCATATCCCCACATTATAAAAATTATAATAATAATAAAAGTGGCGTCTTATATAGTGCTAAAATCCATCACTCAGTGACACTCATGGCACTCTAACTTATTATCCCTGGTCACTTGGCCATTTATTTCAATTCATAAACCATCTCACTCCCCCCGGGAGTATATTGCCTGTGCTGCCAAATATGTAGCGTACCAAGCTAAATCATTCACAATAACCATCTCTGCCTATACAGGTACCCATTTATATATGTGGGTGGAGAGAAGCAATTATAGTTAAGTGTCTTGCTCAAGGACACAAGTGTCATGACTGGGATTCGAACCCACAACTAGCCTTGATCAAGGCGTTGGAGTTTTTTCTCAATTTTTATTTATTGTTTTCATTTTTATTTTATTTGCGCCGCGCTACCCACCCGAGCTACCAACCTGCCCGAGCTGTGTGCATGGTGTCTGTGTGTTCAGTACGGTATGCGCGTGCTCGTGTGAGCTGTATGCGACACTCACCGAACAACGCCTTGACGGTTCTATCTCGAAGCCGATGACTCATTACTATAATGCGCGCGAAAGGCGAGACCTCATTGGTCAGTGGCGGAAGTCTTGTTTACTCATTCTTATGAATATGCATGCAGTATCCAGATGTGGCTACTGCACTGGCGTGCCGGTTTGAATTTGGGAATACTTTGTTATAATAATATCTATCTGAAAATGTTGCGTATTCTCCTCAGCTGAGCGAGACAATGAGGGCATGGCAGGAATTAAACAAAAGGTTGCGTGGATCAATTTGTAACATACATTACATACACCATTTTCCAGCAGGAAGACACTTTTCTGATGTGTTTTTTTGTAATGACGTAAGGCCCGATTGACCATCTCCTGTCTCCATCTTGCATCATTAAACAGTGATTTAATCAAAGTTGGTGCATTCATTGGAGGTAAAAATATACAAAACAAAGACCTCAATAAACTACCATTGTTGATTGTTTCATGAAGGCATATAGCTAAAAAAAGAGCTGCCTAACACCAAATTTCCCAAGTACACTCACTAGAACAGGGTAGCTAAAAATCTATTTCACATGTATCATGTGTGGCTGTACCCTTAAATTTTTGTTTAGCAGTAAATTCTTGTAAGACCCTGTCTGAGAACAACTCAAAAGTATGAAGACGGTGTGAGTGGCTACACAGAGTCGGCCTTCGAGAGGACATGCAGAAACTACATCAACTCCAGAATTAATAACCAAAAGAATGGCGAATGATCAGGGTAGTCCTATGAGGGAACTTGAGTGCAGCGCATAAAGCTCCGGGGGCCGCGCCCGGGTTCAGCACTTTTGAGCTGACTGACCAGCCTCGCAGATTACCGGTCCAAAATGGCCGAGACAATGCTACACACAAACGCCATTAAGTCGGTAACTATACATGTACTCACATTGCATCACATACAGCAAGCATGATATGGTACAAAGGTCATAGTGAGAGAAGCTCGTGATTGGACGTCAAAATGAATAATTCATTTGCTTCCCATCCTGTGTTGTCTGCAATAGGTCTGACGAAATATTTAAATATTCATGAGCTGCATACTAGCATATCCGAGAGCCCCCCCATTTTCGTCCAATATTGGACGAAAATATCAAGAAACACATTAAACCCGGAAGTTACAGACCCGTCAAGGCTGTCGGCCTGACGGCCTCCGCATGCGGAGAGTGGTACGAGTGCGGATGACCTGCGCACCGTGTGTGTACGGGGGTCGTGCGACGTGATACACACATTACGCACAGTGTATACGGGTGTGTTTACGGCGTCTTTTTTGGAGTGAAAAATGCGACTACCTTGATCAAGGCTAACCCACAACCTGATGACTCAGCAACCAGAACTTCCAATGCACTAAACTGCACGGCTACAACACGCCATTATGAAGTGTTTAATGATTAGTAACACTTGTCTGTTCAGTTTTGTTTGTTTTGTACAGATGTATGATTTTCATCAGCATGGATTTTGATTGCTTCTTCCACCTTACCTCTCAACTTTTAACACCTAACATAAGACCTAACACTTCCCTCTGTGTGTGGTGGATGCCTGTGACATCTTAATAAGGACATCTCTATTAACCAAATACATTACTAATACTATAAACCAAGCTTGGACTGAGTTACATACATGGGTTACGTTTTTTGTTTGTGTATGTACATATGTAAGGCTGCTGTGGTCTGCAACAAATAGTTGTGTAAAAGATGACATTTTACGGAGTGGTAAATCCACATTGGTATGTTGGCAAGCATTGAGACTTAAAAAACAAATCATACAAAAGCATCGTGTAATGATTCAAAGAAAATTGTCATATCAACTTTAATTTACAAATCTTAATAATCCAAAACATTTGACAAATTTACTGTAAACTGAATATGTAACAAAACGAGGCTAGAAGGAGATTTTTGAGCATAAGATCCAACACTGCCTCTTAAGACCCACAAAGCTCTTAGGCTGTGCATAATAACTGCTATTCATAAACTAATTGAGTGAGATAACAACCAAATACCCTTCCTGGAACTCGTGTATAAACTGGTTGATAATGTCTTTTACAAGATGTCGCAAGCTCCCCCGTGCCTTGAAGGAGTGGCCGGCCTTTAATGATCTCAAGAATACAATTGATGACTTCAATGAGACATGCCCTCTGCTGGAACTTATGACCAATAAGGCCATGAAACCACGCCATTGGCAGAGAATGGCTGATACTACAGGTCATGTCTTTGAAGTAGAGAGTGAATCCTTCTGCCTGAGGAATATCATGGAAGCACCACTGCTCAAATCCAAGGAAGATATTGAGGTTAGGATTGAGGAAATGTCAAACCAGTTGTACTGTTAGATTCTAATGAGTTGAAAATGATGAGAACATCAGAATATGATGCTCCAAGTCTTTGAACGATGATTGAAAGTAGTTTTTGTTTATAGTGAAAGAGAAATTATGAATTTATAATGAAATTGTTTGACTTAGTTGACTTTAAGGTTATGGCTACAATAAAAGCTTTTTATACTTCAATATATCAACCCAAATCAACTGACGTCATCATGAAAAAAGTCTTTGCCATCAATGTCCCCATGTATTTTACAGTAAATTGAACATTTTACATGTCGCAATGTTTACATACTTCCCACAATTTTTATGCACAATTTAACTTCCAAAGTAGCGAGCGTGGCAGACGGTAGCTGCGTATTGGCACGTGTTGATGATTTTTGTTATAGTGTATTAATATTGTGTTTCATCTGGTATATAGGACATCTGTATCTCAGCAGTGAAAGAGAAAGACATTGAGGCTAAACTGAAGGCTGTCATTGCAGAATGGAGTGCTCGTGATATTATCTTTGCTAACTTTAAGAACCGTGGGGAGCTTCTCCTTAGAGGTGACAACATCACTGAGATTATCAGCTTCATGGAAGATGGTTTGATGGTCTTAGGATCTCTACTGAGTAACAGGTAAGGTGCTCAACTATCTTCTTTATGATTTGAAATAGATCTTTATTGTTTGACCTGTGAACTTCCTTTACTATGAGTACAATATAGCAGAATATAATCAAATAACGCGCAATGCAAAAAATACATACAGTACTCAATGTAAAATCTATTAGTATGCGCAAAGGTTAGCTGCGAAGCATCCTAGGTGTCCTATATTTATTAATGACGGACTCCTATATTTATTTGGAGTGTCTTAACACTATACATGGCAAAATAAAGTATGACACATAACACGTATTCCACCAATCAAATTACAAGGCTCTATAAGTGCAATATACAATAGGATTTGCATAATAAGGAATGTCTTATATTTCACAGATACAACGCACCATTCAAAAAGAGTATTCAGCAATGGGTACAAAACCTGTCTAATACAAGTGAGATCATTGAGCAGTGGATGCAAGTACAGAACCTCTGGGTTTATCTTGAAGCTGTGTTTGTAGGTGGAGACATCGCTAAACAGCTACCTAAGGTATGGAGTTATGCAGTTTAGGCCTAATGCAGTTCAACAAAAGTGACTTGCAAAGGAAAGGAATAGTTGATTCAGTTGTTTGGTATACAGCTGTCATTGGTTTTACTGATTGTTTTATTTCTAATCAGAGAAATAAATACTTGTTTTCTTAATTGTTTCCTTAATCTAATTTTCATTTTTCTTTTACAAGTCCTGTGTTTATTTCTTCCCTGCTTTCATATACAGGAAGCCAAACGCTTCTCCAACATTGACAAGTCTTGGGTGAAAATCATGGTTCGTGCTCATGAGAATACCAACGTTGTTCAGTGCTGTGTTGGGGATGAGTTCATGGGACAGTTATTGCCTCATCTTTTAGAGCAACTGGAACTGTGTCAGAAGTCACTTACAGGGTAAGGGTCAAACATACTTGGGACCCTTGCAAAACCTATTACCCCTGCTTTGATGATTGCTATATGAATTTCAGTAGCTCCTTCACAGTTGGAAAAACTAACATATACCACATTATCTGTTTGAATTTTTGGGTCTCTAGAATAGCTGCACAACAAAGCAGAAATTAAACCATACAATTATCAACTTTTTTCAAAACTTGTAAATTTTTTGTTTTTACAATTCTTGATTTTAAATGGTAAATTTATTACAATGTGAATATTTCTCATAGGACTTGTGTGATAGGTTGCCTGCCAGGAAATTACCTTGAATGCACATCACCACTAATTCTGTAAACAAAGTGAATGGTCCAGGCCTGTGAAATCTCCGCTTTAAAAGCGGATATCCGTTTTTTTTTTTTTTTTAATTTTTTTTATTTCCGCTTTTTTTTTTCTTCTTTTTTTTCTTTTTTCTTTTTTCGTTTTTTTATTTATTTTTTTAAATTTTTTTTTTCTTCTTCACTTTTTGGCCTTATATATGCTTGACAACAGTAATGTACAACTACAATAATGTGAAATAAGCCTAGTTACTGGATCAATGGGGTGCCCCAATTCGACCAGTGTAAATGCGTGACGCGCGCTCACTTGGCGTTCCACGATCATTCTTACATCATGTAGTGTTTCAGCTCTTTTTTTAAGGGTCCACTCACAGGCCTGATGGTCTACTAGTGGTGTACTTTTTTGTTAGCATGATGTTATTATAGATAATGAAATCATGCTCATTGCATGATTCCATTTGGAATGATGTACACTAGATAATACTTAAAGTTGTTTTTCAAAACTTTGTATTGAAGTAGTCATGTTTTGTATTTTACATTCTCTGACTTGCAGTTACCTTGAGAAGAAACGTCTGTTGTTCCCAAGATTCTTCTTTGTCTCGGACCCTGCCCTTCTTGAGATCCTCGGCCAAGCTTCAGATTCTCACACCATCCAGGCTCATCTTCTTAGTATCTTTGATAATACTAAGACGGTTAAGTTTCATGAGAAGAGTTATGATCAGATCTTGGCCATTATCTCAACTGAAGGAGAGACAATTGAGGTAGGAGAAAAGGGCAAACAAGAAGATTAGTGCATTGTATTTAAGTAACTATTAGACTAGGAATACATGTGTAAACCACAAGGGAAACTGACTTGATAAATTGTCATTACTTTTGGCTGAACATTGAAAAATTGACTAGATTGGGATTTGAACGCCCTCTGGGTTAACGTGCTAGCGCTCTACCAACTGAGTTATCTACTTATGCTAGTAATCTCCCTATTTTGTCAATATCTTTGTTCGGGGGTGCCAGTCGGAAGCCATTCAACCTGTAACTGCCGTATAGCCTTGGATCACATCTGGGTAGGATCACAGGGTTGGCTGTGTATCTTGTAGATGCATTCGTATGATAATCTATCATTCAAAACCACAGTGGCTGATATTGAATGGTCGTGGCCGAGCGGTTAAGAGCACCGAATTCAAACTCTGGTGTTTCTGATCAGCAGAGTGTGGGTTCGAATCCCCAGCCGTGACACTTGTGTCCTTAAGCAAGACACTTAACCATTGCTTCGTCCTTCGGATGGGACGTAAAGCCGTTGGTCCCGTGTGTTGTGTAATGCACGTAAAAGAACCCAGTGCACTTATCGAAAAGAGAAGGGGTTCGCCCCGGTGTTCCTGGTTGTGGCTGCTGAATGCGCCGTAGCACCTTGTAAAAAGAAAAAACATTATAAGGTGCTACATAATTGGGTCTCATAATTCATAACTTCAATAACCCATCTTTCTGTTTAAAGTATATATACTAAGCGCCTTGAGTACCTTGTTTGGTAGATACGTGCGCTATATAAGTCTTTGATATTATTATTATTATTGTTATTAAACAACTGGAGGGTTAAGTCAAATAACTTTTCATATTTACTCTTGACTGTATTACCTTTGTCCTACATACATTTTTATCAGTTTTGTATTTAAGTTTGATTATTATGACCTTTGTGTTGTTTCTCATTTATCCCTGCAGCTGGAGAAACCAATTAAAGCTGAGGGTAATGTTGAGATCTGGCTGATGAATCTAATGATGATGTCTCAACGTTCTGTACATGGTGTCATCCGTACTGCTGCTTTAGCTGTTCAAGATTCTAGCTTTAACTTGATTGAATTCCTGAATTCCTACCCAGCTCAGGTATGTACATGGTGCACTAATGTTGAAGCCAGGGTTTGTCCCAAACCATTTCATTGGCAAGGTATCTTGTCATTTGACTGATCTGTCAGGTTTTTCACTGGTCCATATTTTTTAGTTTCCTTTAAACATTGTCACTTGTAGTTTGAAGCTATATAATGGTTTGCATGTAGCTGTGGTAAGCAATGAACTAACCAGTTGGACAGTTTAAATGGGCATTAGTAAGATAGAACACTGGTTGCTGCTATTTTTTTAAATTTTTATTATATAAGAACATATTATGTCATGAACAAGTTGAAATTAAACGGCTCAAAAACAGAGCTCATAATCATATCTTCAAGACATCGAGGTGCAAAAATTCAGTTAGATCAAATACAGGTCGCCAACACTCAGACTAAAGCCTTGACATCTGAACCTTGGAGTCATGTTCAATAACACCTTATTAATGGATTCACATGTAAAGAAAGTCTGCCTATCTGTCTACGCCCAAATTAGAAATGTTAAAAGTATATGGAAAGTGCGTTAAGATGAAAATAACAATAATCATAATAACAAAAAATTATATAGCCCCAAAGTCCGCCTAAAAGATGCTCAAGGCGCTTCACAGAGAAACATTTTAAAAAGGTATGGCCAACAAACACTTTATACAAGTAATTAACCAACAAATCTAAGAAATTCTATAAAACAACAATACCATTGTTAAAAATAAAACGCACTGATGCTGCCTCATTGGTTGTGCATGCCTTGATCACATCTCGTTTGGACAATGGTAATTCATTACTTTATGGTATATCACAGTGTCTCCTGAAGAAGCTACAGCATGCCCAGAATGCAGCTGCACATGTTTTGTCCAGGGGAAGGAAATTTGACTATATTACTCTAACATATAACATTGCATTGGTTACCCATACAACACAGAATTAATTACAAAATCCTACTGTTGACTTGTAAAGCACTTCATGGTCTTCCCCCAGTGTATATAAGAGACATGTTGTGTACATTCCATTCTCGGCCCAATCTGAGATCATCAGACAAACTACTGTTGAACATTCCTAGATCTCTTTCTTCATCAGGTGATCAAAGCTTTGTTTCATGTGCACCAAAGCTATGGAATGATCTCCCCTATCAACTCCGTACACTTGACTCCTTACCGATCTTCAAAAGCCAGCTTAAGACTCATCTCTTTGAATCTGCTTACATTTAGTCCATTGCACTTGTCATCTCCACATGAAATTCTGTAAACTCTTTTGTTTTAATTTTTTCTTCACTTTGCTAAGTGCCTCGGAATAGGCGACTAGAATGATGGTGCTCTGCAAATGCCTAATGATTGGTAATTGATTGAAGAATTGAACATCTTTTCTCTTCTTAATTAATAATCATTACCTTTTATTTTGTACTAGGTTGGTCTTCTAGGGATTCAGATGATTTGGACTCGAGATGCTCAGGAAGCATTGACTAATGCTAAATATGATCGTAAGGTCATGCAGCAAACCAACCAAGCATTCCTTGAGCTGCTGAATCTTCTTATTGAGCAAACTCAACGTACCCTCTCTAAGGTGGAGAGAAGGAAGTTTGAGACTCTTATCACCATCCATGTGCACCAGAGAGACATCTTTGATGACCTGGTGAGCTTTTATTATTTGTCAGTATTTCAGATGCCTTCTGAGAAATATCAGTTTGAATTGAATGTTTTAATGTGCATTAAATTGATGCACAGTATTTTTATTTTTTCAGTCTTTTGGGTCTTTACAAAATAAACAAAGAACACATTATTTAGTTTATTTTACTCTTAAGCAGAAAAATTTTATAAATTTTAAAACACAGTATTGAAAGCTGTTTGAATTTATATAAAGTGATAGATTAATTGTCTCATATTGATGTACTTTTGTGAAGGTTTTTATATAAATTGTTTAAATGCTGTACTATGGATTACTTGTGTTTTCACATGATGAATTACTGAATTGAATTGAATTGATTTGATCTGTAGTATTAACAACACTTTTGTTTTCACTAGGTGAGAATGCACATAAAGACTCCTGCTGATTTTGAATGGCTGAAACAGACTCGTTTCTATTTCAATGAAGACAATGATAAGATGTTGGTATCTATCACTGATGTGGACTTCTTGTATCAGAATGAGTTTCTTGGATGTACAGAACGTCTTGTCATCACTCCTTTAACAGACAGGTAAACTCAAGGGTATAATGTAATGTACTTGAAGTTGTAATTTGTGCAAGTGTTTTTGTGAATTAAGGGATTGTCAATAGAAAGGTTTGTTATTAATTTTCTTTGGTTTCATTGTTCTTATTGGATAATGCATTGGGGTCACTCTCTTTACACTTTACAGTATAAGATATTCTTTACACGAAAACAATATTTTCATTGAAGTTTCAAAACAAATAAAATTATTATTGGTGATATTTTTCTAGATGTTACATCACTTTGTCTCAAGCTCTGGGTATGAGCATGGGAGGTGCTCCGGCTGGTCCTGCTGGTACTGGTAAGACAGAGACAACTAAAGACATGGGTAGAGCATTAGGCAAGTATGTAGTTGTCTTCAATTGCTCAGATCAGATGGATTACAGAGGTCTTGGTCGTATCTACAAGGGACTTGCACAATCTGGTAGCTGGGGTTGCTTTGATGAATTCAATCGTATTGACTTGCCAGTGCTTTCAGTTGCAGCACAACAGATTGCCATTGTCTTGACAGCAAAGAAAGAACGTAAGAAGAGATTCATCTTCACTGATGGTGACACTGTGGATATGAATCCAGAGTTTGGACTCTTCCTTACAATGGTAAATACCTACAAAACTTAACTTTGTTGTAACATCACTTTGTACCAAATTGGATTAAAATTACAATTACCCTAAATGTCAACAGTATTGGGATTTTTTATGACACAAATTGTCAAAGTAACAACATTTGTAGTTTATGAATGAACTTGTTGTTTACTGTTTTACCTTATTTAATTCTTCATGTCATCAGAACCCAGGTTACGCTGGTCGTCAGGAGCTGCCTGAGAATCTCAAGATTAATTTCCGTACAGTAGCTATGATGGTACCTGATAGACAGATTATTATCCGTGTCAAGCTAGCTAGCTGTGGTTTCATGGAGAATATTATTCTTGCCCGCAAGTTCTATACACTGTACAAGCTGTGTGAGGAACAGTTGACTAAACAGGTACAATAACCTAATGTCAAATATCTCTTTTTGAATTATGTGTGATTCTGAGGAGAATAGAAATTAAATGTTTGAATCGGTATTCTCTGCTCATCATCAGGAGTATTGTTTTTTTCTTCTATTCCAAAGAGATGTTTCACATGATGTAACCACCTTTATAGACTAACCACCATGCAAACCTTTAATCATGTGACTTTACATCAGTATGGCTCTTGTGTCTTTCTGTAGGCTTGTGAATATGTTAATCACAATGCAAGTAAATCTGCATGAAATTCTTTTTGGTTTTCGGGGAATAGACCAATCCATTAATTAAGCCCAGCCTACCATAGCGACTGTCAATCACCAGTGCCCATGTAGTTGGTGCTTACCTGGCTTACAATGTGGCGTGCCATGGCCAAGCGGTTATGAGCACCTTGAGCAAGATGCTTAGCATAATTGCTTTGTCCTTCAGATTGGACATTAAGCCATAGGTCCCAAGTTCTAGGATAGGCATTAGAACCCAAAACACTTATCGTGGAAGAGTAGGGGCTAACTCGTGTGTTTCTGGTTCACATAGCAAGCACCCTTGTTTACAGGTTTACAGGCTTGCGAGCTACAGTGATTAAGTTCACTTATGAGGCATCCTTGGTTTTATTACCAGAAATATATAATAATAATAAGCGTCTTGCATTGGCTCCCACACCATACACAAGAGACAGGACTCAGCAGTCCAAATAGGCCAAAATTATTTACAATTTGTAATGGGATTTTAAGTGTCAGGTTTTGGGGCACGTGTTCCAGATTAAATCCTATTATCTTAAATCACAACAAAAAATGTGAACTGTAAATCATTGGCACTGTTGTGTTTGACATACAAGATTACTACTAATATGACTGTGATATGTAGGATGCACATTATGATTCATATGTGTTGAATTGGACGCAAAGCTTTTATTGGTGTAGATATTAGTAATGACATCTTGTTATTGTTTTTTAGGTTCATTATGACTTTGGTCTGCGTAACATCTTATCAGTTTTACGTACCCTTGGAGCATCTAAACGTGCTAACCCTACAGACAGTGAGAGTACTATTGTTATGCGAGTACTCAGGGATATGAACCTCTCTAAACTGGTAAGTTAAGCTTCCATATTGTCATCTAGACTAATACTTTATTTTCACCTGCCCTGGTAAACATTTTGAGTGATATATTAGCTTTGTGTGTATCGACCATTTGTAACAATTCACAATGACACAAGACAAATGTAATAATGAATATTTATATATATTTCTTGCATATTCAGGTTGATGAGGATGAGCCTGGTTCTACATTGGCACAAAACAAAAATACGAGATGTTAATCAGACTTACTAAACATTATAATAATGAATATTCATATCTATTTCGTGCATATTCAGGTTGATGAGAATGAGCCTGGATTCTTGTAAAAATCGACATTGGCACAAAACAAAATTCTACAGATGTTAATAATCAGACTAACCAACCATTATAATGATGAATATTCATATCTATTTCATGCATATTCAGGTTGATGAGGATGAGCCATTGTTCTTGTCACTCATTAATGATCTGTTTCCGGGTATCACATTAGACAAGGCTGGATACCCTGAGTTAGAGACAGCCATTACATTAAGAGTGGAAGAGGCAGGACTTATTAACCATCCCCCATGGTGTCTCAAACTCATTCAGGTATGGTTACTTCAAGATTAAGTGGATCTTAAAGAATAAATAAGAAGTCCCTAACCAAGTACAGGTCCTTCATTACTACATTCTCAATTTGGGGAATCGGATTCCCTCTTGTGTTTGTGAAGTGCACATTTAAGTCTATGAGGTTTGCCAGTTGATGCACACCATATTATTGATTCCCAAAATAGCAGACTATCAGACAGTCAGTGCAAGAGTCAGTAGTCTGTGGCAAATATCACGGATGTCTTTCTAACTTAGTGAACTCAAATTAAATGCTCCCCGAAATGATCTTTACATCATATCAATGTTTGACCCTCTGTATTTCATCAGCTGTTTGAAACCCAACGAGTTCGTCACGGCATGATGGCTCTAGGACCATCTGGTGCAGGTAAAACCTGTTGTATTCACATGCTAATGAAGGCCATGGCAGACTGTGGTGAACCTCATAGGGAAATGAGAATGAACCCTAAAGCCATAACAGCACCTCAGATGTTTGGCCGCTTGGATGTCGCTACTAATGACTGGACAGATGGAATATTCTCTACACTGTGGAGACGAACACTCAGAGCTAAGAAAGGTGAGAGTTAAATTGTCCCCCAATCTCAATTATATTACAGTCTTTGTCAATTAGCCTTTGAGGAAGACTCTGCTAAGGTTAAAACATTGAGCCATTACCACTTTTGATCTTTTTGTATAGATTACAAACTGATAAAATAATAAATCAATTTATTTGGGTATTTTACTTTCAGGTGAACATGTTTGGCTTGTTCTTGATGGACCTGTAGATGCTATCTGGATTGAGAATCTAAACTCTGTCTTAGATGACAACAAGACGTTGACTTTAGCTAATGGTGACCGTATCCCAATGGCTGCAAACTGTAAGATTGTTTTTGAGCCTCATAACATTGACAATGCGTCACCAGCTACAGTCTCTCGTAATGGTATGGTATACATGAGTTCTTCAGGTCTCGACTGGAAACCCATTCTGGATGTAAGTCGTTTTTAGTTAAAACACATTTATTACAAAGTTTGTGTAACTCGGGGATATTTCCTTAAAATAGAAAACCAAATCCAAACTATAAGTTGCAGAACACATACCCCGTAAAGACATTCCTTTCTTCTAAAAAGCGCACAGCTGTGTTGATAGTGCTTCATTCTTATCATTTCTTCTGTACATTAACTTTTTATAATATATGTTTTTTCAGGGATGGCTTATGAAGCGTAACATGCAGGAAGCTGAGATCATACGTAATCTCTTTGAAAAATCCTTCCCTCAAATCTACACCTATGCCCTGCAGAATTTGGTCTTTAAGATGGATGTCTTGGAATGCATGACAATAACACAGGTGAGAATTAAACAGGAATCATGTCTTTATAAAGATATATACTCATTATACTGAAAGTATAACTATACGGAGACATTGTTTGCATTTATGGTAATTACATATGGTCATGATTTTAATTGTTCCATTTGCGTCTTCTTCCCTTCTATCTCTTAGGCTATTAACATTCTTCAGGGACTCATACCAAACAAAGATGAGAAAGATAGTGGAGGTTGCCCTCCTGACCACCTGGAGAAGCTGTATGTCTTTGTGGTCATGTGGAGTGTAGGTGCAATACTGGAGTTGGAAGACCGTAGTAAGATGCAAGATTTCATCGTGAATCACCAAGAATTTACTCTCAATCTACCTAAATTAACACCAGGCACAGAGGAAACCATCTTTGATTACTTTGTGGACAATGATGGTGAGTCATGAATATCAATTAAATTCAAAAATCTTTTTACTTAGAAGCAAAACTATTGATACAAAAGTGTATTCTTGAATGTGTGCTCAAAAGATTAAATCTTTACAGCATGTTTTAAGTCTTAAAAGTTGCATACCATAAAGACAGATCATGAAATCACTGGGTAGTATGAGTTCATGAAAGCTTGTATGATATTTTGTTTGTGTATTCTACCATAAAGACAGATCATTAAATCACTTGGTAGTATGAGTTCATGAAAGCTTGTATGATATTTTGTTTGTGTATTCTACCATAAAGACAGATCATTAAATCACTTGGTAGTATGAGTTCATGAAAGCTTGTATGATATTTTGTATGCGTATTCTACCATAAAGACAGATCATGAAATCACTGGGTAGTATGAGTTCATGAAAGCTTGTATGATATTTTGTTTGTGTATTCTACCATAAAGACAGATCATGAAATCACTGGGTAGTATGAGTTCATGAAAGCTTGTATGATATTTTGTTTGTGTATTCTACCATAAAGACAGATCATTAAATCACTTCGTAGTATAAGTTCATGAAAGCTTGTATGATATTTTGTTTGTGTATTCTACCATAAAGACAGATCATGAAATCACTGGGTAGTATGAGTTCATGAAAGCTTTTATGATATTTTGTTTGTGTATTCTACCATAAAGACAGATCATGAAATCACTTGGTAGTATGAGTTCATGAAAGCCTGTATGATATTTTGTTTGTGTATTCTACCATAAAGACAGATCATGAAATCACTTGGTAACTTTTTATAAGTGCATGAAAGCTTGTATGATATTTTGTTTGCGTATTCTACCATAAAGACAGATCATGAAATCACTGGGTAGTATGAGTTCATGAAAGCTTGTATGATCTTTTGTTTATGTATAGGTTCATGGAAACACTGGAGCTCTAGAGTAGAGGATTGGATTTATCCTTCCGACTCTACACCAGAGTATGGTTCTATCCTTGTACCTAATGTAGACAACGTACGAACAGACTTCCTCATCCATACCGTCGCCAAACAAAGCAAGGTAAGTGGTAATTGGTAGATTTATGTGTCGAACAGTTTCAAATTCACTCAATTCTTTTGATTGTCCTGTTCATACATATTAAGTAAGTATATAGCAGTAGTCAAACAGATTGACTAGGTTTTATTTTCATCTATATGCTTTTCTTTGTCTGTTATATGTTCCTTATATGTTGTGTTGTTTATTCAGTCCTAACCTCTTGATAGTGGTTTGAGAAGTTTTTGTGTGTGATTCTGTATAAATGGTGTAATATAATCAACATTGTTTTAACAGTAAATCTGATGTGGGAATTTTCTTGTTGACTTTTGCAGCCCATCTTACTGATTGGTGAGCAGGGTACAGCTAAGACGGTAATGATCAAAGGTTATATGTCAAAATATAACCCAGAAGAACACATGGGAAAGAGCTTCAACTTCTCCTCTGCAACTACACCTCTTATGTTTCAGGTATTACATTGTGGAATGATACAGGGTCTTGGATTTTTACAACTGAGTAGAATATGTTCTGGTTTAGACAGTGTTGCCTTGTATTGTGCGCTTAGTTGTGCTTGAAATGATTTCATTCGTACTCGTAGCGCTGGACGATATCGTCAATTTTGACTGGCGATGTATCGTCGGGTAAATATCGCCGATTGGAGGATATATCGTGAACATTTTTGAAAATTTAAAGAACCCTAAAGAATTGGATAAAATGACTTAATCGAACGCGGGAAAACAGTTTTACCGCAGGGTGGAAATGGGCAATTTTAATAAAAAAACAAGACATGACTGTAAATGCAGATACAATCCGCCAAGATAAATCACTGAATTAACATCCATATTCCATGAAAACAGACACCTTACATCCATGATTGTACATTTCCAAGTGCCTGGATATGTATTGCGATTCCTTCATAATCGACATCAAGTATACACGCCTGAAGTGCATGCACCCGACGCGCATTTCTCTGACGTTTCCCTGACCACGCAGTGATTGCTCACCAAGGGAATTTCCCCTGCAGCTTCACACCCACGGCAACACATCGTTCCTTCATCCCCTAATGATAAAGTACAGCATGCTAGGATAGAACAGTGGCGGCGGATAGCACATCCGCGGGATTGAGGTGATGAATACTATGGAACGGCAGCGCTGTGAGAAGCGTTACGTCATAAATACTCGTTTCGGCCAATCGAAATTCGGCCAATCGGAAATCAGCCTGTGCCAAGCACGTTCGTCCTCCTTTCAGTCGGCGATCGTGATACATGAAGAGAGACCAAACCATGGCTGGATGGGAAGATGCAAACAGAGTCTTCAGTTTCCTTTGTATTCATCGGTTGCGGCGATTTTTACAAAGTCTAATGTTGATTTCAATTTCATATTCTGGTTCCGCGGCATACAAACCCAAACAAAATTGGTCTTTTACACGCCTGCCATCTGTAAATACTCAATGGCTAACGCTACTAAGACACCTTTTGCGGAACCCTTTACTGAACATTTCCAAGACGAAAAGCCTATAAAGGCGGACTTTTGATTATTTTAGCAACTTTCAGCAAAAAACAGATGATATCGTCAATATTTTAGAAAATCGTCTTTGTCACTATATTTCGGTATTTTCAAAACCAACCTCGCTATTGACGATATTGTTTTCAATATTGTATCGGGACGATATTATCGTGATATCGTCCAGGGCTAAGTACTCGTTTTTAAAGACTCCCAAAAACATGTTTAAATTGAAGGTGGTGTGAGTTGTGAAATGATAGACATGATTTGTTCATGTAGGGAGAAAAAGAGATTGTAATAAAAAGATGGCACAACACAATGTGGAAGCACAAATGAAAACATAGTATTGAATTGTTATTGCGAAGATGATCAATTTGATCACAACAATGTGATGCTAATTTTGCTTCTACACTAGCTACTGATCCACACTTAGTTGCACTGCTAATCATTATTGAACAACACTTATTTTGTATAATGATGTTCCATTGCAGAGAACCATAGAGAGTTATGTTGACAAACGCATGGGAAACACATTCGGCCCACCTGCAGGTAAAAAGATGACGGTGTTTGTTGATGATATCAACATGCCAATCATCAATGAGTGGGGAGATCAGGTATGAATACTACATTCTTGTAGGATCCGGATTAATTGACACTCGGATATCTGGTGTAATTTGTAAAAATTTTAAGTAATTGTATGGTTTTGGTTTGCGGAAACAACATCTCATATTATGTACTTTTGTTAAGTGGAATTGGGTTCTGATTAGCTACTTTTTTAGTTCATTAATTATTATTGGAGACTGTGATTCGCTAGATTCGCTAAGTACCAGCAGACTTATCAGTTATAAGTAATTCTGAGTTTGACCATATTTTCATAAACAATGGATTCACTGGTAATTCTCCTGCTACCTAGTACCCCTCCCAAAGTATCAAATTGTAATGAGAGATTTAAACTTTCTCAATCCATGGGACTTAAAAATAGAATTTAAGAAATATCTCATCTCAAATTAAAAATCTGAAGCTTCAACCAATTATCAATAGAAAAAACACTGAACTTGTCAATTGTAATTTGATTTAATAAGTTGTTAAGATTATGTTACTTGGTGTTAGATACCAAAATATATAACGGCAAAGAGTTTTGACTAAGATGATTTCCATTGACTATACACCAGATCACCAATGAGATTGTGCGGCAAATGATGGAATTTGGTGGTTTTTACAATCTGGAGAAACCTGGAGACTTTACAATCATTGCTGATATTCAGATGATGGCTGCTATGATCCAACCTGGTGGTGGACGGAACGATATCCCTCAGCGTCTTAAGAGAGAGTTTTCCGTCTTCAACTGCACCTTACCATCTAATTCATCTATTGATAAGATCTTTGGTAAGTACTTCTTGAATCAGTAGCGATTGCCTCAAGATGCTTGCTTTATTTACGGAGCATGCCTTGTGACAACCTCGTACCAGAGCATGCCTTGTGACAACCTCCTTCCAGAGCATGCCTTGTGACAACCTCGCACTGGGCCCAATTTCATAGAGCTGCTAAGCACAAAAATTTGCTTAGCATGAAATTTCTTCCTTGATAAAAACAGGATTACCAACCAAATTTCCATGTGTTGCATATTGCTTGTTACTGGTATTCAGCTGTTGTTTGCTTGTCCTGAAAATCACGTGGAAATTTTGTTGGTAATCCTGTTTTTATCAAGGAAGAAATTTCATGTTTTGTGCTTAGCAGCTCTATGAAATTAGGTCCAGAGCATGCCTTGTGACAACCTCTTTCCAGAGCATGCCTTGTGACAACATCATTCCGGAGCATGCCTTGTGACAACCTTCCAGATCATGCCTTGTGACAACCTCCTTCCAGAGCATGGCTTGTGACAACCTCTTTCCAGAGCATGCCTTGTGACAACCTCCTTCCAGAGCATGGCTTGTGACAACATCATTCCAGAGCATGCCTTGTGACAACCTTCCAGGGCCCAATTTCATGGCTCTGCTTACCGTAAGCAAAGAATCGGCGCTTACGGAAGCAGGGAATTCCGCGCTTACGTCAAGCGTATTTCACGGGTTAGCGGAGAATTTTTGCTTGTGCGCGTGCGTAGTCCACGTTACTAGGCATTCTACGCTTACACAGCTAGCGCAGAAATTCGGCGCTTGCTCGGTAAGCGGAGAATGGCGATCGCAAGCGCAGAATTCGGCGGTAAGCAGAGCCATGAAATTGGGCCCTGATCATGTCCTTGTGACAACCTCCTTCCAGAGCATGGCTTGTGACAACATCATTCCAGAGCATGCCTTGTGACAACCTTCCAGATCATGCCTTGTGACAACCTCGCACCAGAGCATGCCTTGTGACAACTTCGTACCAGAGCACGCCTTGTGACGACCTCCTTCCAGAGCATGCTTTTTGACAACCTCCTTCCAGAGCATGCCTTGTGACAACATCATTCCAGAGCATGCCTTGTGACAACCTCCTTCCAGAGTGTGCCTTGTGACAACCTTGCACCAGAGCATGCCTTGTGACTACCTCCTTCCAGAGTATGCCTTTTGACAACCTCCTTCTAGAGCATGCCTTGTGACAACTCGTAACAGAGCATGCCTTGTGACAACCTCCTTCCAGAGCATGCCTTGTGACAACCTCCTTCCAGAGCATGCTTTTTGACAACCTCCTTCCAGATCATGCTTTTGTTGGACCTCAGCGAGGGTGGCCGATGCAACAGGCTTATAACCTTATGTTGTAGGGCTCTCTAGTCAAAAGAAAATTTCAAATTGACCTTTCATACTTTGTGTATATTTATAAGATTTTGTTGCTTTATTTCAGGTGTAATTGGATCTGGACATTACTGCGTTGAACGAGGATTTAAGGATGAAGTCAGAGAATTAGCCAAGACATTGGTTCCCATCACACGTAGATTGTGGCAACTTACAAAGGTTAGTAGTTTAAATTGTTTGGTCAAAATTATAAAATTTGACCAAAATGAAGTCCGACAACGAATACAATTCAAAATTAACTTACACGCTTTCAAATGTTTTCATGGAGTATTTTCGAGCTACCTCAATGAATGCATACATCAATACAAACCTGGGTACAAACCTCTGACTGTACCGTTCTTGCTGAACACAGAACTGTAAATTCTGCCGGTGACAATGCTTTCACTAATGCAGCTTCCAGATTTTGTAATGAACTGCCATCTCGAGTCAGACTGTTGGACACTATTCAATCATTTAGGAAGCACTGAAAGACACACTTATCTCCAATTTTATTTTAGTATTCTTGTTTTTTTTGGTGTTAGATCATCCTTTTTCTGGCACAGCACTGTGATCTAAATGAAATAGCACTTCATAAGAATTTGTTATTGTTATTAATGAAAGTTAAAATAGCTTACTCTTTGTTTGCATGCCTATCTACAGGCCTGGATTTTCATCTTTGAGAGGGCAACCATTTTCATTTTGCAAAGGGCACTTCCATTTGAAAATCTTTAAGTCAATGGGAAACTTTTGAAGGGGCACCAAGGCCAAGACATGGGGGAACAGAGGCCATGGCCTCCATGGCCACTGTGTAATTCCAGGCCTGTATAAAGCATTTTCACTGTAAAGGTTTTCTTTTCATGAATATTTTGAGGACCACATTATATATTTATCTGATTATTAATGTTGTATGCCTACAGATTAAAATGTTGCCAACACCAGCTAAGTTCCACTACATCTTCAATCTTCGTGATTTGTCTCGTATCTGGCAAGGTATGATTAATACCATGTCAGAGGTCGTGACCACTCAGGAGACTCTCATGTTTTTATGGAAGCATGAGTGTATGCGTGTCATAGCAGACCGCTTCACTAATCCACAGGTTAGTATTGCTTAAAGATGTCAGAGAGTGGTTTATAGTCCTTCAAATCATTTCTTGACATCTATTATAACTCTTCCATTGCTTACAACCAAATACCCTCATGGATTAATGATTGCATTTATAAGAAAAAACCCACTTTTTAAAAGTATCCTTATAATAGTATGCAACTAACTGTGAAACAATAAGGGCACATGTTGACCCAGCTCGCATGATGTCATCAACACAGTAGTCTTGCTTGCACCATTTCGGGAGTCGGTTTCTCTTTGTGTTACTGTGCAGGGCACATTTTTAGGTGTTTCGGGGTTAGATGTGTACCATATCGTCATACACTCTATGTAATTTGACTTCCAAAGTGGCAGACCATGGGCAGACAGACAGTAACCATGTATGGCACCAGTGCAAGGGGTCAACTGGATGTAATTTATCTTATTGACAATGTAGCTTTGATCTCTGTACATGGATCTTCTGGGAACCTTTTATCTGATGATACTTGCTATTTGTACTTTTCAGGATGTTGAGTGGTTTCAGAAGACGATCATGAGAGTGATTGGAGAGGAGTTAGGAGAACAACTTCAGAGCAATGTTGACATTAATCACTACTTTGTTGACTTCATGAGGTGAGGTTATCCCTATTCAGTATTATGTGTCAAAGACTTAACTCTCCTTTGTTAAAGAGGGGCTCAAAGGTCAAATTCAGTTTTGTGATCCACTCATTTTCCAATAGATAAAATCACAGGGTCTCTAACCTCTTGTTAAAGCAGTTTAAAATGCCACCGTGTTTGTTGCACTTCGAGTGCAAGTTTTGTCAAAATCCAAAAACATTTGATGACGTAACATTTCAAATATATGGTCTGTACAGATAATTTTAGGTTTTTTTTAGAAATTGATGATATTCAATCAAAACGGCATTGGATTTGACTTTTTGACTGGCACAAACAAATTTCTCTTCTGGATTGTACAGATGCACTTGTTTCTGATGTTCGATGACCTCCTGTTAAAAATTTTGCTATTGAAGACTTATTTAAATTTACATTTACACCGTTTTAACATGCTGTTAGAGACTTGTAATGTTTTCCCTACTTTAATGAGGAATATATCCATTGAAAAATTAGTGCATCACAAAACTAAATTTGACCTTGGAGCCCCTCTTGAAAGTACAGTTAATGTGAAGTAATTGGTCATAGTGTAACAAGTTATGTTTTTAAATCTCTACCCTCAACTCAGAGTTAATTATCAGTTTGTTGATCCATACAGAGATGCAGCAGAAGCAACAGTTGATGAGCCAGATGCTGCTGATTTTGATATGCCTAAGATCTTACTCTAAAGCAGAGTTGATTCTTACTGTGTAAGTTTGTTGATCCATACAGAGATGCAGCAGAAGCAACAGGTGATAAGCCAGATGATGCTGATTTTGATATGCTTAAGATCTTACCCTAAAGCAGAGTTGATTCTTACTGTGTAAGTTTGTTGATCCATACAGAGATGCAGCAGAAGCAACAGGTGATGAGCCAGATGATTCTGATTTTGATATGCCTAATATCTTACCCTAAAGCAGAGTTGTTTCTTACTGTGTAAGTTTGTTGATCCATACAGAGATGCAGCAGAAGCAACAGTTGATGAGCCAGATGCTGCTGATTTTGATATGCCTAAGATCTTACCCTAAAGCAGAGTTGTTTCTTACTGTGTAAGTTTGTTGATCCATACAGAGATGCAGCAGAAGCAACAGGTGATGAGCCAGATGCTGCTGATTTTGATATGCCTAAGATCTTACCCTAAAGCAGAGTTGTTTCTTACTGTGTAAGTTTGTTGATCCATACAGAGATGCAGCAGAAGCAACAGGTGATGAGCCAGATGATGCTGATTTTGATATGCTTGAGATCTTACCCTAAAGCAGAGTTGATTCTTACTGCGTAAGTTTGTTGATCCATACAGAGATGCAGCAGAAGCAACAGGTGATGAGCCAGATGATGCTGATTTTGATATGCCTAAGATCTATGAACCAGCTCAGTCTTTTGACGTATTGGAGGAACGTCTTCAGATGTTTATGGGTCAGTACAATGAAAGCATCAGAGGAGCTAATATGGACTTGGTCTTCTTCAAAGATGCAATGATCCATTTGGTTAAGGTAGGCTGCTTTTTCTCTGGAGACTTTTGCATTGCCAGTTTAGGCTTTTTACTTCATTTCACACAAAAAATGTATTGGTTCACCTGACATTATAAGTTGAGCATACAAAAAGTGATAATTACATCAGGATTTTAATCCAACATCTTCAACGTTCGTCACTTGACAAGAAAAATAAAGGTATATATTTTTTTGCCAAATTCTTAAAGATTTTGATTCAGAAAAAGTTCCGTTTTAAAAGACATGTATTTTTAGTAGTTTGGCCCATATGTGTTTGAGTCTTTATAACATTTTTACTTACTTTTTTTTTTTTGGTTTGATTGAATGGTTCCAATATGGACTGAAGTGATAACACAACTTGTGTCTGTGATTTTCAGATATCCAGGGTAATTCGTACTCCCAGAGGAAATTCTCTCTTGGTGGGAGTGGGAGGTTCTGGGAAACAGAGTCTGACGAGGATTGCTTCCTTTATAGCTGGGTACAAGACCTTCCAGATTACTCTGACCAGGTTAGTTATTCCCACTTATACCAGTTTGCCAGTATTAGGGGTTTTTTCAGACAAGATGAGATGATTTCACCAGTTTTCTGTAACTCTCTGTAGATCTTATAGTCAGTCCAACCTGATGGAAGATTTGAAGATTCTTTATCGAACGGCAGGACAGCAGGGTAAAGGTATCACATTTATCTTTACTGATAATGAGATCAAAGAAGAAAGCTTCCTAGAATATCTCAACAATGTTCTGTCATCTGGTGAGGTAAGTTAAAGGTCGCATTACATACATAGCATAGTTAATGAGCCAACAAGTAATTGCCCATTGAAATCCAAAATAAGGGGCAAAGATGAGGGTTAGTTTTCTTCAGAGTAGTTTAATAAGAGAATCAAAGTTGGTGAAGAGGTATGAAACACGCTGAGGCCTGGTTCTTGATAATTTTACTGAGACGAAATTATCAAGAACCAGGCCTCAGCGTGATTAAATCACTAGTTTAAAGCCGATTTAACACACTTTGATTCCCATTTATATATACCTTTCCGTTAAAAACATTAAACAAACCTGTAAAAGTTGAGAACAAATCTGACAGTTTAGCCTTGGCTCACCTCGACTCTGCACTAAATTTCTATGCATGTGTTGAGTGCTGAGTAGCTCATTGCACAAATTTCAAACTTGCGCACTTAAGATTCAAACTATTACACACAAGTTTCAAACTTGGGTGAGGCAAACAACTTAAATAGGGCTGTGAAATTAGAGCGCTATGCGCAATCGACTGATAGCTCCCTCTTTTGACTCAATAAGGTTAGGTCATGTTTAAAAACTTTTAACTGTGTTTATATTGCACTTTTAAACATGGCCTTGGATCTCCTCTCTACCAATCAGAATGGATAAACTGTTCCATGTATTTAGGAATATTATATCAATGAACTTCTATGTACCCCTCCTTCCTCCCACTGTTTTTCATTGATGACTTATATATGGGAATGTTTTTGTGAAATTTGAAACTAAGAAAGGAATAAAGATGTTTCCTTAAATGTAGATGAAGTATGTTTGAACTGTTGAATGTTTCAGGTATCTAACTTATTTGCTCGTGATGAGATTGATGAGATTCAACAAGAGTTAATTCCTGTAATGAAGAAGGAGTATCCTCGCCGCCCACCAACCACTGAGAATCTCTATGATTACTTCATCACTCGCTCCAGACAGAACCTTCATGTGGTACTCTGCTTTTCACCGGTCAGTAAATTCATTTTCAGATTGATAGCAGCTTATCCTTGAAGCTATTTCTTTTTGTTTAAAGGTTGAACTTTTAATTGAAATAACATATCCCTTTAAGTTGCTGTTACTATGGCTTTTGAGCATTCATCTGAAGCCCATGACACGGACACAGATAGAGATATCTTGTCAATTGTCAATCACTTTGACTCCTTATGTTAATGTTAGGTTGGAGAGAAGTTCCGCAACCGTGCCATGAAGTTCCCTGGTCTGATCTCAGGTTGCACCATTGATTGGTTTAGCAGATGGCCTAAGGATGCTCTTGTTGCTGTGGCTGACCATTTTCTAGCATCTTTTGAGATCTCATGTACAGAGCCTGTCAAGAAACAATTAGTCCAGGCTATGGGAACCATTCAAGATGGAGTAGCAGAGTCTTGTGTGGAATACTTTGATAGGTAAGATTTGACCGATTAACAAAGAAAACTGAATGAATAAATTATATCTGTTTGATCATCTAGAATGTGAAGGGTTATGATTTGTGGTGACCTTTAAGTATTAACTTGATTCTATAAACAACCTTTTTGTTTAATCATATTTTGTCGGCTCAGGACTATAAGGTTAGTCATTAGTGCAGTTTGTATGGATTTCATAAAATTGGTTTTGCATATTTTGGAGCTGCTGGAAAATGGAGTTTATTGATCAAGAGTGGGCTCCAAAGTAAAGGAAACAATCAATTTGTAAATGAAACATTTCTTTGTGGATTTTGGTTTATTGTTCCAATTGTTCACACATTTTTTTAGTTAATGCCCTTTTGATCATTATGGATCTGAAATTGCAATTAATGACCTTATAGCACTAAGCCAACAGTTAGTGGTACATAGACTCCATTGTGAATATGTTCATGTGATACAACTTTATGATTTCTTGTTGAATCTTACATGACTGAGTGAGAAGAAGTGGAGCACAGTTGGGTTTTTTCTCCAAATTGTTTTTTATGACTTCCATTTGTGTTTGAGTGAAATATAGCTTGACAACAAACCTAATTAAAACTTTGTTTCAGGTTCCGTCGATCAACCCATGTTACTCCCAAGTCCTACCTGTCATTTATTTCTGGCTACAAGAACATTTACTCATCCAAGTTTGGTGAGATCAAGGAGTTATCAAACAGGATGACTACAGGACTGGACAAGCTAGTAGAAGCATCATTATCTGTTGCTGAGCTAAGCAAAGAACTTGCAGTTAAAGAGAAAGAGCTTGCCATTGCGTCTAAAGAAGCTGAAGTGGTATGGAAACAAAACACAATTTCAGAGTTTAAACTAAAGCTCCCAGAATTGGGTTGCATTTTTTTCGGTATAGCTTTGTATTTTTACAAAAAAACAAGTACAAAATGACAGGCCTTTGTTCGATGGTATAGATGGTGATGGGGGGGGGGGGCTGTCCTTATTTTGTAGTATACAAATATTGACTGCTTCGAGAACTATGGTTAAAACTATGACTCCCGAGGTGACCCTCGGTGTGTTCTATTTTCCAGAGGCAAAGCCGAGGGAAAATGGACTGCTCCAGGGATCACCGAGAGAGTAGTAGTTTAAGAGTAAAAGCAGTCAATATTTGTTTTATATTACCCCAAACATATATTGTGCCAAGACGTGTAGGTAACAAGGAGCTGCTGAGCTTCTCCTTGTTCAATATATGTGCATCGATGGCTCTTCACCTGAATATCTTCAAGAACTCATTCACAAACAAACCATCTAACAATCTCCATTCTGCCTCTTTATCACAACTCTAAATACCAGTTACACGTACCAAGATATACAGTCATCGCTCTTTCTCACACTCATCATCTGTATTCTGGAACTCTCTGCCACATCACATGAAAACTGCCAAGACCGAAACTATGTTCAAATCCCTGCTAAAAACCCATCTATTCAAGTAGTCCACAGTTGTTTCTGCTGCATTCGTATTTATGCTTCCTTTTGTAAATTTGTGTAATTGCTGTATTTTGTATTAATTTTCTTTGTAAAGTGCTTTGAGACTCTTGTGTGAGGCACTATATTATTATTTTTATAGTTTTTTGGTTGGGATAGTACATCGTTTGCTATGGGTATAATACATTGTTTACTGCGTGTATAGCGCGTTGCGTTTGCGCGACCTTTTAGTCAAAATAAGACATATTATGTTACTCACTCTAAACCTATTAGAAGACAGAATCTTTGTAAGTGGTGTAATAATTCAGAATGTGAACTTGAGGAAATGACCTGTTTATGGAAAAATATGCCTTTTTGTTTGATGTAATTTAAGAAAGTGATCAATTCAGGAAGCGTATCCTTTAAATGACATTGAAAACAGAGTTGGTCTAAGCCTGATTCTCTAGCTACACCATTACTACATTCATGGTTGTATTTTGGTTTCTTACTGATCAGGTTTTGTTAGCAGTGACACAAAAAGCACAGGCAGCTGAAAAGGTCAAGGCACAGGTGCAGAAAGTGAAAGACAAAGCTCAGGCCATCGTGGATGAAATAGCTGTAAGTAGGACTCTGACTTCATTAGTTCAACTTCTATATGTGTTAATGTTGTATTGTTTTGTCATACTTGTGCTGATTTATTTAACAAGTTACACATCATCCTTGTTCCATGTACAGGCAGATAAAACCATCGCCTTGACAAAGTTAGAGGCAGCTAAACCTGCATTAGAAGAAGCTGAAGCTGCACTTAATACCATCAAACCATCTGATATATCAACAGTACGCAAGCTTGGTAAACCACCTTCTCTTATCCAGCGTATTATGGACTGTGCATTGCTGCTCTTCCAAGTTAGAATTGAGCCAGTATCATTGGATCCAGATAGACCAAGCCCTAAACCATCCTGGGGGCTGTCTCTTAAGGTAAAGAAACTGTAACTTGTTTTATCTTAGTGTACAACTTTCAATGTTATTTTCAATAACTTGATGATTTATTAGTTGTCCATGTCTATATATGTAATCTTCATAATGGCATGTAAATTCAAGGACCTCATTTCAAAGAGGAGCTAAGCACAAAAAGCAGCTAAGCACAACAAAATTGGGCATACTAAACATCTGTGACTGGTATCTTGCTGAGTTTTGCTTCATAGCAGAAAATGTTTAAGCACTTTTTGCTGCTGAAGCAGCTCTATAAAATTGGGCCCAGATATTGACCAATCTGGGAATAGATCTTAATAGTGGATAAACTTAATTGAATAAACACAAATGGTAATTGAGTGTCATGTTGTGTACCAGATACCCTAAATGTAGGTCCAACATGAGGACTTTCTTGATAGTGGATGTGAGTTATCAACTTGAACGCTGATGGCGGACATGAATGCTTTTAGGAAGAATTCCATGTGGTTATGATTTTTGTTATGTTGCAGCTCATTGATGACTCTAATTACTTATACACCAATCCGGGCGCGCAAGTGTTGGGCACCGCGCGCCACTGCTGCGGTGTCGTCAGTGCCGAGATTATGCACAAAGACATGAGGAAATCGTGTTCCTTTTCACTCTCTATGGAAATTATATGTTTTCCTCAACGACTTACACAATTTCCTTGACAGGACATCATGATATACCAATGTAGATCACTGACCACAAATACTTGCAACTAAATAGAAACCGAATCATCCTGAAAACGGTGCATGTCTTAGGTGAGTTTAAGGGTCAAAGACGCGGAAACTGCATAGTCGCATACTTTAATGCATTGCATCGGCAAGGTATTTTGTCAGAATTTCAGTATTTTAATTTCTGCTTAATTTTAAAAATGTAGCAAGAATGTAGTACATCGTTATATCATGCAGCCATGTCAGGGAAATTGCATAGGTTGTCGAGGAAGACATTCAATTCCCATAAAAAGAGAAAAGGGAAACGATTTTCTCGTGTCTTTGTGCACAAAAATAGGTACATGTACACCCCAGCATGGCGCGCGCGGCGCCCAGCACTTGCGCGCCCGGATTGGTGTATAGGTTGTTTTTAAGTTTAATTGGATGATTTGCTTGATGGTAGTTCTGGGTTGTTAGTGGGTGTTTTTGGTAGGTTTAACTTTCTTACATGCTTGATATGTTACAGCTAATGGGTGGTTCTTGGTTGTTAGTGGGTGTTTTGGGTAGGTTTAACTTTGTTACATGCTTGTTATGTTACAGCTAATTGGTGGTTCTGGGTTGTACTAAGTGGGTGTTTTGGGTAGGTTTAACTTTGTTACATGCGTGTTATATTACAGCTAATGGGTGGTTCTTGGTTGTTAGTGGGTGTTTTGGGTAGGTTTAACTTTCTTACATGCGTGTTATGTTACAGCTAAAAGGTGGTTCTGGGTTGTAAGTGGGTGTTTTGGGTAGGTTTAACTTTGTTACATGCTTGTTATCTTACAGCTAATGGGTGGTTCTGGGTTCTTGAATGGCCTGTTGACATTCCCCAAAGACACCATTAATGAAGAGACAGTTGAGCTTCTAGCACCATATCTTGAAATGGAGGACTACAATTTAGAAACAGCCAAAAAGGTATTTAACAAATAAACAAACTGAATTAAATCATGAAAAATACATGTTTTTTTTTGTGTGGATTACGTAACAGATTAATCTAAGGGGAGTAAAACTAATTATTTGTACAAAAAGGCAAATACTTTGCAGAATTTTGTGTATTTTATGATCTGTATTATCCCCCTTTTTATTACTGTATTTTGTAAATTTGTATTCTTGTTGTCTATTGTCTTTCTGCTTTTACTTGTATTGGATTCTCATTATACACAGGGAAAACAAATTTCATGCTTTTTATCATGACAATAAATATTTTGAATCTTTTGAATCTTGAATCTTTGAATTTAGAACTGATTGGATTACCATGTTGTGTTGTAGGTGTGTGGAAATGTTGCAGGTCTTTGTTCATGGACTAAAGCTATGGCTTTCTTCTTCACAATCAATAAGGAAGTCTTACCACTGAAGGTAAAGATTACTTTTCCATTTTCACTTGTTTTATTCAAACATATTTATTGTAAATAATGTTGTAAGGACAGGCAGTAAGTCTAGATTACAACTTAAATTAGCCTTCACACTGCTTGGTGATAAAGTCAGTGCTGTGAGGCATTAATAAGTATTCATTTTTTATTTAATGACGATTTATTGAATAATTTAGCGATTTACTTTTAACCTTGCTAGCTAATCTTTTGTAACATGTTTTCCATGTGGATCTGCTTGCGTACTATTTTGTCTGCATTTTGTCACAGGCCAATCTGGTTGTCCAGGAAGCAAGACTGCAAGTAGCAAACTCTGATCTAGCAAGGGCACAGGGTCAACTAGATGAGAAACAGAGAGAGTTAGATGCAGCCCAGGCAGAGTATGATGCTGCCATGAAGAAGAAACAGGTTATTTTACTCTCTAAAATACTGAAGGATTAAGTGTTTCCTCACCTGAGGGGGTCATGAATTCAAAGACAACTTTGATTTATATGCATTTTCTATCCCTACTTGATTTAATTACAGGAAATATATTGCATACTGTCACTTAAACACTACTATTGCTTCATCTTGATCTATATATTCATTGTTTGTGTTTAGGACTTACTTGATGATGCAGATAATTGTAGACGTAAGATGAATGCTGCTTCTGCTCTAATTAATGGTCTAGGTGGGGAGAAGGAGCGATGGACACAACAAAACAAAGAATTCAAGGCAGCAATTGGAAGGTATAGAAAGTCTCATGGGGCACTTTAGTGAACATTCGAAATTACACAAATATTTTTATTAACCAGTTCACCCAGGATTAAAAATCCTCTCCCCCTTACATGTGCAGAATTATTTTCATTAAAAAAACAACCTTTTTCCTTTAAGATTTGTTTGTCAATGAAACTCCGTCATTGACATTTGCAGATTTTAATTTGTTATGGTTATTTTTCTGAAGCAATATCAGACTGTTACATAATGGCCAATCATTGACCCACTCAAGTTCAAACAGACTGCATCCTGGAGAGAGATGAAAGGCCTCATGATGATGTAGTATATTCTTGCTTTACAAAATCTTGGCTAGTACAAAAAAGGAGCAGGTCTTTGACAAAGGCATTAGGCCCAAATCCATCCAAAGACTTAATCTGTTCATTGTTTGCAGTGCCTTTTGAGGGTCATCGAACACTGACGATAGGAACTCTGTCAAACAGTTGCCTGAGTAAGCGCACACCACCACAGTGCCTCACCACATGTGGTCTATTGACATGACTGAGGTCAAACACACATAGAAACTCAAATGCCAGTTTTTATAAGACGGCTGCTGTGTGATGCGTAAGAGTTTTGCGTGTTATTGTGTCCTCCATAGCGAACTGCTTAATAAGTGAATTCTTTCTCTCCAACCTGTCTCTGATTGGTAACCAATTAGCTGTTGATGTTTGACAGGTTGGTTGGAGACGTCTTATTGGCCACAGGGTTTTTGTCTTATGAGGGTCCATTCAATCAGGAATTCCGCTCTCGACTTATCATGGATTGGAAGAAGGAGATGAAGTCACGCAAGATTCCCTTCAGTTCCGGTCTGAATCTGATTGAAATGTTGGTGGATAATCCCACGGTAAGTCAGCAAAATGTCTGATGGTAAACAAACATTTTTGTTTCACAAATTCTAATTTTTAAACAAATGAAGCTTATCATAAAGGATATTTGCACTGTTGGAGTTTGTGGTTACTTCTTGCAACATATCAAGTACATATTTTTCTTTGTTTTCTTGTTCAGATTGCTGAATGGAATATGCAGGGTCTTCCCAATGATGAGCTGTCCATTCAGAATGGAATTATTGTGACTAAAGCAGCCAGATTTCCACTACTCATTGATCCTCAAGGACAGGGCAAAATCTGGATCAAAAATAGGGAAGCCAAGAATGAGATGCAGGTCAGAACTAAACAAATACATTTCTTTCCTAGATATGATGAGCTACATAGAAATCCAGATATGTTTGTTTCTCTAACACCATTCTAGCCTTTCTATTCCATACAGAACAATTACTTTAAACATGTATCTCGATTTTATTTTTACTTTCAAATTATACGAGAGGATTGGCACCAGCACCTACTTAAAGGCATCGTACACGTTTGGTAATTACTCATCGTATATATTAGCATAAAAACTGACTTGGTAACAAGCAACAGAGAGCTGTTGATAGTATAAAACATTGTGAGAAACGACTCCCTCTGAAGTAACATAGTTTTTGAGAAAGAGGTAATTTCTCACTAAAATAATAAAAACTTCTTGCAAGAAGTTTTTATTCCTATCTGAAAGCACACAAATTTGTACAACAAGGGTGTTTTTTCTTTCATCATTTTCTTGCAACTTCGATGACCAAAAAGCCCAAATTTTCACAGGCTTGTTATTTTATGCATATGTTGGGATACACCAAATGAGAACACTGGTCTTTGACAGTTACCAAACGTGTACGATGCCTTTAACAACTTTGATTAAAAAACCCAATTGCTTATAATTACAAATCTGTCTTTAAAAATAGTTTTTCTCAAAGAAATGGAATGTTTACACCTATATGTCTTTGTTTATTCCCAGTTGACCTCTTTGAACCACAAGTACTTTAGAACACATCTTGAAGATTCCTTGTCTTTGGGTAGACCTCTTATGATTGAAGACATTGGAGAGGAATTGGACCCAGCTCTTGACAATGTACTTGAAAAGAACTTCATCAAGAGTGGTAGTACCTTCAAGGTAAAGTCTTTCATTCTTATTCCTTTTTCCTCCTTTTTTGATGCATGGACCAACAAATAAGCATAATGAGATTAATTTAAGAATGTATTACAATTTTAATTCATATGAGTTTTCCCACAAACCATTTATTCAGCAAGTTTCATCAATAATGTTCAATTTATTTGAATCTATAGACATTAGGGTACTGACAGCTCAAAAAATCTGTTTGTCTTTTAAGGTGAAAGTGGGTGATAAAGAAGTTGATGTTATGGATGGCTTTCGTCTGTATATTACTACTAAGCTTCCTAACCCTGCCTACACACCAGAAGTTAGTGCCAAGACATCCATCATTGATTTCACAGTCACAATGAAGGGTCTGGAGGATCAACTCCTTGGTCGTGTTATCTTGACTGAAAAAAATGTAAGTTATAGTAAAACCTCTTTGCACTTTGTAGAACTCTGATCAAGGTATATGTGATGTTATCAAAACGGATGGTTCAACAACTTGATTTATGTATTGATTTAATGCCTGATCAGTTTACTGTGTCTTTAAGGAAAGCAGGCAATAGTGGATGAAAAGCTGTTACATCAAAGAATTTCTGGTACAATAAATGCATTGTTTTATGTTGATCAAACTTGCTATTCACTTGCACAGGAACTTGAAGCAGAGCGAACCAAACTGGTTGAAGACGTGACAAGTAACAAACGCAAGATGAAAGAACTAGAGGACAACCTCTTGTATCGCCTCACCAGTACACAAGGCTCATTGGTAGATGATGAATCTCTGATTAATGTCCTATCAAGCACCAAAACTACAGCAGAAGAAGTCAGTCAAAAACTACAGATAGCTGCAGAGACTGAGATTAAGATCAATGCAGCCAGAGAGGAATTCAGACCAGGTAAGTAATTGCACTGTATGGGAGTTAGGAGTTGTATTCTATCTAGAGAAGTGGAAAGAGTAGATTATGCATGTGATGGTTTGTAAACTGTGGTCCACCATTTTGGTGATTGTCTCTTCTTTTCCACAGTGGCCAACAGAGGCAGTATCCTGTACTTCTTGATTACAGAGATGAGCATGGTGAATGTGATGTACCAGACCTCTCTAAAGCAGTTCCTGGGTCTGTTTGATATATCCATGGCAAAGTAAGTCTTTAAGAAGCTCTCTGTACTTTTCTTTCATCATCTTCATTGTATTTTTTATGAAATCGGTAAATACTCTGAATGTGCCGAGTGCTCTTGTCTCTATATCTATAAGTAATGATAACAGACCTGATACTTTAGTCTTGTAAGGGCAAGGTTTTTTTTCGTTGGTAAAGGCCACCTGTATGAGGGAAAATTAACTTTGTAATTTAACATTTCAAAATGCACTGAGGCGATACCCATGGGCCATGGAGGTGATTGGCACAGTTGCCTCCAAGGAGTATTGGTCCCAATGATTTCACAGACCTAAGGATACTTAATTGCATTATATTCACAGGTCAACCAAGAGCCTGATTACAAGCAAGCCTATCTCTAACATCATTGAATACATTGCATTATCTTCAGAGTTCAACCAAGAGCCTGATTACAAGCAAGCGTATCTCTAACATCATTGAATACATTGCATTATCTTCACAATTCAACCAAGAGCCCGTTTACAAGCAAGCATATCTCTAACATTATTGATTACATTGCATTATCTTTAAAGTTCAACCAAGAGCCCGATTGCAAGCAAGCGTATCTCTAACATCATTGAATACATTGCATTATCTTCACAGTTCAACCAAGAGTCCGTTTACAAGCAAGCATATCTCTAACATTATTGATTACATTGCATTATCTTCAAAGTTCAACCAAGAGCCCGATTGCAAGCAAGCGTATCTCTAACATTGAATACATTGCATTATCTTCAGAGTTCAACCAAGAGCCCGATTACAAGCAAGCGTATCTCTAACATCATTGATTACATTGCATTATCTTCAGAGTTCAACCAAGAGCCTGATTACAAGCAAGCGTATCTCTAACATCATTGAATACATTGCATTATCTTCAGAGTTCAACCAAGAGCCCGATTACAAGCAAGCGTATCTCTAACATCATTGAATACATTGCATTATCTACACAATTCAACCAAGAGCCCGATTACAAGCAAGCGTATCTCTAACATCATTGAATTCATTGCATTATCTTCAGAGTTCAACCAAGAGCCCGATTACAAGCAAGCGTATCTCTAACATCATTGAATACATTGCAATATCTTCACAGTTCAACCAAGAGCCCGATTACAAGCAAGCGTATCTCTAACATCATTGAATACATTGCATTATCTTCACAGTTCAACCAAGAGCCCTATAACAAGTCATCTCTAACATCATTGATTACATTGCATTACCTTCACAGTTCAACCAAGAGCCCGATTGCAAGCAAGCGTATCTCTACTATCATTGATTACATTGCATTATCTTCACAGTTCAACCAAGAGCCCGATAACAAGCAAACGTTTCTCTAACATTATTGAATACATTGCATTATCTTCACAGTTCAACCAAGAGCCCGATTACAAGCAAACGTATCTCTAACATCATTGATTACATTGCATTATCTTCAGAGTTCAACCAAGAGCCCGATTACAAGCAAGCGTATCTCTAACATCATTGAATACATTGCATTATCTTCACAATTCAACCAAGAGCCCGTTTACAAGCAAGCATATCTCTAACATTATTGATTACATTGCATTATCTTTAAAGTTCAACCAAGAGCCCGATTGCAAGCAAGCGTATCTCTAACATCATTGATTACATTGCATTATCTTCACAGTTCAACCAAGAGTCCGTTTACAAGCAAGCATATCTCTAACATTATTGATTACATTGCATTATCTTCAAAGTTCAACCAAGAGCCCGATTGCAAGCAAGCGTATCTCTAACATTGAATACATTGCATTATCTTCAGAGTTCAACCAAGAGCCCGATTACAAGCAAGCGTATCTCTAACATCATTGATTACATTGCATTATCTTCAGAGTTCAACCAAGAGCCTGATTACAAGCAAGCGTATCTCTAACATCATTGAATACATTGCATTATCTTCAGAGTTCAACCAAGAGCCCGATTACAAGCAAGCGTATCTCTAACATCATTGAATACATTGCATTATCTACACAATTCAACCAAGAGCCCGATTACAAGCAAGCGTATCTCTAACATCATTGAATTCATTGCATTATCTTCAGAGTTCAACCAAGAGCCCGATTACAAGCAAGCGTATCTCTAACATCATTGAATACATTGCAATATCTTCACAGTTCAACCAAGAGCCCGATTACAAGCAAGCGTATCTCTAACATCATTGAATACATTGCATTATCTTCACAGTTCAACCAAGAGCCCTATAACAAGTCATCTCTAACATCATTGATTACATTGCATTACCTTCACAGTTCAACCAAGAGCCCGATTGCAAGCAAGTGTATCTCTACTATCATTGATTACATTGCATTATCTTCACAGTTCAACCAAGAGCCCGATAACAAGCAAACGTTTCTCTAACATTATTGAATACATTGCATTATCTTCACAGTTCAACCAAGAGCCCGATTACAAGCAAACGTATCTCTAACATCATTGATTACATTGCATTATCTTCAGAGTTCAACCAAGAGCCCGATTACAAGCAAGCGTATCTCTAACATCATTGAATACATTGCATTATCTTCACAATTCAACCAAGAGCCCGTTTACAAGCAAGCATATCTCTAACATTATTGATTACATTGCATTATCTTTAAAGTTCAACCAAGAGCCCGATTGCAAGCAAGCGTATCTCTAACATCATTGATTACATTGCATTATCTTCACAGTTCAACCAAGAGCCCGTTTACAAGCAAGCATATCTCTAACATTATTGATTACATTGCATTATCTTTAAATTTCAACCAAGAGCCCGATTGCAAGCAAGCGTATCTCTAACATCATTGATTACATTGCATTATCTTCACAGTTCAACCAAGAGCCCCATTACAAGCAAACGTTTCTCTAACATCATTGATTACATTGCATTCTCTTCAGAGTTCAACCAAGAGCCTGATTACAAGCAAGCGTATCTCTAACATCATTGATTACATTGCATTATCTTCACAGTTCAATCAAGAGCCCGATTACAAGCAAGCGTATCTCTAACATCATTGATTACATTGCATTATCTTCAGAGTTCAACCAAGAGCCTGATTACAAGCAAGGGTATCTCTAACATCATTGATTACATTGCATTATCTTCACAGTTCAATCAAGAGCCCGATTACAAGCAAGCGTATCTCTAACATCATTGATTACATTGCATTATCTTCAAAGTTCAACCAAGAGCCCGATTGCAAGCAAGCATATCTCTAACATCATTGAATACATTGCATTATCTTCACAGTTCAACCAAGAGCCCGATTACAAGCAAGCGTATCGTTAACATCATTGATTACATGACGTATGCTGTGTTTAAGTATGCTGCACGTGGTCTTTATGAGAGTGATAAGTTGATGTTTACTCTTCTACTGACTCTGAAAGTGGACCTTCAAGCTGGAAAGATTAAACCTGAGGAGTTCACCACACTCATTAAAGGTTCTTATTCTAGTGTCAACTTTTAATGCAGGGACTCTTATTAATTCAGTCAGTGGAGTGTATGGCAACAGTTTTGTTATTTAAACAATTTTGAAATCAGTTATGAACTCGATGGTTGTTTTGTGTTTTTTCAGAATAATTGTTCTTAACTGTGACTATGACTATGTTGCATTTGCATTGAATTTAGTTAAGTTGAATGCCACACAGTCCCATGGTGTAAATAAGTCATAGATGCAACTTTATTAGTGATTTTTAAATACTGCACAAAAGGTTTAAATTTAGCATGTGTACCTGTTGGTAATTGATTATTCTAACAATTCTGTGTAACAGGTGGAGCATCTCTTGATCTGAAAGGCTGCCCTCCTAAATCAAGCAAGTGGATTTTAGACATTACATGGCTCAACTTGGTGGAACTCAGTAAACTCAAACATTTCAGTGACATCCTCAACCAGGTAGACAATTACCATATTCCACATTGTTCAATTATTTTACTTCTTTCATTTCTCACTTAGCAAGTGTCAAGTATACTCTGCTGATTCTTTCTATGTTACTGCTTGAAAGCTAAAAGATATCGACCATGGAGCTTATAGAATGTTGAGTTTTAACAATCTTTGCTCTAATAAGTCAAATAAAAACTTACAGTCAAGTTAATTTCCATGCAGATTGGACGTAATGAGAAGCAATGGAAGCACTGGTTTGATAAAGAGGCACCTGAGGATGAACCTATCCCAGATGGATACCAGAACTCTCTTGATGTCTTTAAGAGGTTGCTCCTGATAAGATCTTGGTGTCCGGATAGGACACTACCGCAGTCAAGAAAATATATTGGTAAGTGTTGATTTTATCTGAACTTACTGCAGTAAGATTTGGTAAAGTTATTCTTGAAAAGTTGTGATTGAATTATAACCTGTTTTTACTATTCACCTTTGCCACAGTTGACTCCCTTGGTGAACGCTATGCAGAGGGTGTTATTCTAGATCTAGAGACAACATGGGAGGAGTCTGAAAACCGTACCCCACTTATCTGCTTCTTATCCATGGGTAGTGACCCTACCAGCATGATTGAATCCTTAGCTAAGAAGAAGAAGATTGAATGCAGAGCTATATCCATGGGTCAGGGTCAAGAAGTTCATGCCCGCCGTCTCATGAGTCAATCTCAGGCCAATGGAGGCTGGGTCATGTTGCAAAACTGTCACTTGTCATTGTCCTTCCTTGGGGAAGTTATGGACACTGTTGTTGAGACAGAGAATGTACATGACCAGTTCCGATTGTGGATGACAACAGAAGTTCACAATAGCTTCCCTATCAGCTTATTACAGGTGAGAAAAGAGTTTTATGTAGTCCAAACATTCAATCTTATAAACAAGTGAAATCCAATCGTCTGCTGAGCTGTTTGATATTAAAGCCATTGTACTTTGACACTGTGTGTGATTGATTGTAGATGTGTATCAAGTTCACCAATGAACCACCTCAAGGTGTTAAGGCAGGATTGAAACGTACATATGCTGGCATATCTCAGGATCAACTAGATGTTTCTAATATGCCACAATGGAAACCAATGCTGTATGCCACTGCAGTACTACATACAGTAGTTCAGGTGAGTTAATTCAAAACCTCAAATTGATAGATATCTTACTGTCGGCATGACTTCAAATATGCAACTAATAACTTTTTGGATCTGTAATACTGTTTCTGTTTTGATTTGGTAACAGGAAAGAAGGAAATTTGGTCCTCTGGGCTGGAACATCCCATATGAGTTTAATTCGGCTGATTTCACTGCAACAGTTCAGTTTATGCAAAATCACTTGGATGATATGGACATCAAGAAGGTGAGATGACTTTGATAAACTCAATTCTTAAGGAATATGACAAAGTTTAGATATCTGAATAGTAATAATATTTCTTGACATTCATGATAGATCATTGTGAACTGTTTCATATTAAAGGTTTGCTCTTTGAGGTGCTCTGAATTGTTGGTGTTATATTTTTCCAATAGATGGAGTCCACAGGAAATTGAAACAAATCATTATGAGTCCCCAATACCTCACACTAAAACGGGGTAAAAATGATTCATCTCTGAAACACTTCCAGGGAAAATTTTAAAAATGCGAGGTCAAGCAAACCACGTGACAAAGGACTGGTGGCGTCAGTGGTGGCCAGTTGATTTGGACCTGCCTATATACTCAAATACGGCTGTGAATGTGACTCTTTAAATAAATGACGATCCAACATGCACATAAGCAGCAAGTCGATTTCCAACAAATTTTAGATTTGTGTTTTTTATTTGCTTCATGGGCAATGCAACTTCATGGCTTGAGTTGATTTGGTTCAGTACACATCAAGCATTGTATACGCAACAACACATCTGAACTGATGTAGACAACCACGTGTAAGCTGGTTACAAACCGTATGATCATGGTTGAGTCAGACACCTCTAGTAATGGATATTGGGAACATAATAGCGTTATTACTTAGGATGTCACCTTTTTAAGCGACTCTTCTTGATTGTCAATTTTCACAGGTTAGTTTTATGGTATATATCTACAACTATATAGGATTGAAAAAACAATAGGCTCCAATTACCAAACGTGAACGATGCCTTTAAACAGTTTTTTTAATTATGGCTGAAAAAGCCACACAAAGCCAGTATCTACGATGTCTGCTTGGTCATAAAAAGGTAATAACTAAAATATTAAGAGCACCTTGAGCCGCCCTTTAAAGTAATGTTTGTTTTTCTTTACTTTTTCTGCCTCTTTCCTTGTGGTGACACCAGTAGTTTAAATAAAATGATATTTGACTTCCTATGTTAACCTTGCAGGGTGTTTCATGGTTAACAGTGCGCTACATGATTGGTGAGATTCAATATGGAGGGCGTGTCACTGACGACTTTGACAAACGTCTATTGAACACATTTGCAAGGGTAAATATGATCTCTTGATAAGTATTTGATTATATCACAACAGAATGTCATGGCAAAACAGTTTAGCCCATCGTGCTCAAGTTCTAGTGGCTGAGTCATCAGAGTGTGGGATCCGGATCAAATCTTGTAACACTTGCATCCGTCAGAGAGACACAAATGACTTGCCCACTTGCGTCGGATGACATCTCTCTAAGTAAAACTTTTCCAAACTGAATAACGGTGGTCGCATGTAAATGTTTCAGAACAACTTCAGAAAGTTGTCTTTTGGTTGCGGTATGTTGACCGGTTGATGTATAATTAAACCTCGGACATTCCACTGTGTAGTGTGTGCACAGGCATGCTTGAAATCTCCATTTTCATTAGGTTTATTCTGTAATTCCAGATTTCAGACTTTCTTCCTTTTGTTGTACAAACACGGATTATGAGAGATCGATAGGCTGCTACCATTGTTTATTATTGTATTCGGCATATGGGAGGCAAGTCCAAGATTCCAGCATAGCACGGCTGTGGCTTATGGCCAAGGGTTGGCCTATTCACAGAAAATGAAAAATGAAAAATCCAAGTGCATTTTATTCTTCTTCTTTATCTAACAGGTGTGGTTTAGTGAACAGATGTTTACAAGTAGCTTCTGTTTCTACAAGGGTTACCAAATCCCTAAGGGTAGTCAAGTACAACACTACGTAGATTACATCAATAATCTACCAAATGCTGACACCCCAGAGGTCTTTGGTCTGCATCCTAATGCTGATATTACGTGAGTCAGCAGTTTATCTGCATGAATTTACTGAGTATATGATAGGCTTCAGTAGATATGTAAAGTGTTTACTGAGAAAGCAGAACTTGAATTTTAATTTTCTTAGGAGCTTCAACAACTGATTGTGTCTGTTTTTTGCAAAAAGTGTCTGTCACATTTTTGAGCGTCACTCTTTCAAATCTTCTGAAACATTTTATTTCTTCCATGATGATGGCTAGTGATGGCTAAGGACTTGAGTTTCTTGGCTTTTGGAACAACAGTGTTATTTATTTGAGGTAGTGGGGATTTTGAAAAAGAAAGTATTGCATTTTTTTCTAGGTTGTTAAGATGTGTCTGGTATAGATATCCCAAACACAAGCACAACGTAAGCAATGATCTCTTTATTGTATTTGTCTGTTTGTAGGTATCAGAGTAACACAGCTCGGACAGTGCTTAGTACCATCCTGAGTATTCAACCTAAAGATAGTGGTGGTAGTGGTGGAGAAACCAGAGAGGTTGTGGTACAGAAAATGGCTGATGATATGTTAGATAAACTACCTCAGGATTACATAGCATATGAGGTATTGTCAACTTAAGGACCTGATAGGATATTATCATTTCATTTAATATTAAGTTTTTATTATCAAAAGCATAACAGAATACTGTCATTTTTACGGAACTAAAATTACAAGTAACAAATCACAAGGGAAACTGACTGAGTAAATTTAAATTCAATTAGGGAGCCAGCCAATTTTAGGGCTTGATAGCTCAGTTTGTAGAACGCTGGCACGTTTCCAGAGGTCACAGGTTCAAATCCCGTTCTACTCAATTTTTCTTTGTTCAACCTAAAATTGAATTAAAAATACATATATGATTATCTTCAATGTTTTTACCTGAAAAAGTCAAATTATCAGTAAATTCTGATATACCAATTAATTTTACGTGCAACTGATCAGCATAAAAGTTGAACAAATGTGATCCAATTACTTCTAAATGTGATCCAAGTCTTCTAAACAAAATTGTCACCGTACATTATGAAGAGTGAGTTAGCCAAATAAAAGCTTTGCTACCATTATTAAACATCTCGTTTTCTAATCCTGATGTTCTTCTTATGCAGGTTAAAGAGCGGGTTGCTAAAATGGGTGCTTTGCAACCAATGAATATTTTCCTTCGTCAAGAGATAGATCGTATGCAACGTGTCATTACTCTGGTTAGAAACACTTTGACCGATCTAAAGTTGGCAATTGATGGCACCATCATCATGAATGAGGTCAGTTGAAGTATCCCAAAGTGTTTTATTAAAGTAAGAAATAGTAACAATTTTCATAAAGGGTCTGGTTGGTGAAGTGGTATCTTTCCTCGCCTTCCACCTCTGGGACCTGGTTCGTATCCCACCGGGGGCACTATTTGGATTGGATTTTCAGTCCCTACCTGATTGCATGGGTTTTCTCTAGAATAATTCTCTGGGGTTTTCTTCCCATATCTAAATCTGAAAGCCCCTTCCTTGTCTTCTCTCCATTGGGTTCTTGGCTAGTATATTGATTAAGTTTGCTTTTCTGAGAGTCCTTGGCTTCAAAGCCAGAATTAATAATGGAAATGAAAGTGGCTGCGTCGTCATGATCAAAGCAGGCCTTTGGCTGTACATGGAATTATGAACTCTCACCCAGTTACTGCATGCGCGCGTGCGCTCTCCATAGATATGAGACAGAAGTAGGGCATCAACTGCAGTAACTGGGGGGGGGGGAGTTCATCATTCCATGTACAGCCACAGGCCTGCTTTAATCATGATGATACAGCCCCTTAAACAGATCCCTCTTTGATTATGATGACACAGCCCCTTTAAAAGATCCCTCTGTGATCATGATGACTGGATCATGATGACACAGCCCCTTTAACAGTTCCTTGCTTTACATAAATTAACTTATCAAATTGTATTATCAAATTATTGACAACCCCATCAAATGTTGTTTTCCATTGTAGAATCTACGCGATGCCCTAGACTGTATGTTTGATGCTCGTATCCCCGAGACTTGGAAGAAAATCTCTTGGGCGTCATCAACCCTTGGTTTCTGGTTCACTGAGCTTATTGAGCGTAATAGTCAGTTTCGTACCTGGTGTTTTGATGGTCGACCAAGCACATTCTGGATGACTGGATTCTTCAACCCACAAGGATTCTTAACAGCAATGAGACAGGTGCGTGAGTCTTAAATACATTTTTTCCCCGTCAATAACCCCTCCTCAACCTATGGTTGCCCAAGGTGTACCCATCCTCAATGCCCAAGGTGTACCCATCCTCAACCTATGGTTGCCCAAGGTGTACCAGTCCTCAACCCATGGTTGCCTATGGTATACTCGTCCTCAACCTATGGTTGCCTAGAGTATACTCGTCCTCAACCTATGGTTGCCTAGAGTATACTCATCCTTAACCTATGGTTGCCTATGGTATACTCATCCTTAACCTATGGTTGCCTAGAGTATACTCATCCTTAACCTATGGTTGCCTAGAGTATACTCATCCTTAACCTATGGTTGCCTAGTGTATACTCATCCTTAACCTATGGTTGCCTAGTGTATACTCATCCTCAACCTATGGTTGCCTAGAGTATACTCATCCTTAACCTATGGTTGCCTAGAGTATACTCATCCTTAACCTATGGTTGCCTAGAGTATACTCATCCTTAACCTATGGTTGCCTAGAGTATACTCATCCTTAACCTATGGTTGCCTAGTGTATACTCATCCTTAACCTATGGTTGCCTAGAGTATACTCATCCTTAACCTATGGTTGCCTAGTGTATACTCATCCTTAACCTATGGTTGCCTAGAGTATACTCATCCTTAACCTATGGTTGCCTAGAGTATACTCATCCTTAACCTATGGTTGCCTAGAGTATACTCATCCTTAACCTATGGTTGCCTAGTGTATACTCATCCTTAACCTATGGTTGCCTAGTGTATACTCATCCTTAACCTATGGTTGCCTAGTGTATACTCATCCTTAACCTATGGTTGCCTAGTGTATACTCATCCTTAACCTATGGTTGCCTAGTGTATACTCATCCTTAACCTATGGTTGCCTAGAGTATACTCATCCTTAACCTATGGTTGCCTAGTGTATACTCATCCTTAACCTATGGTTGCCTAGTGTATACTCATCCTTAACCTATGGTTGCCTAGTGTATACTCATCCTTAACCTATGGTTGCCTAGTGTATACTCATCCTTAACCTATGGTTGCCTAGAGTATACTCATCCTTAACCTATGGTTGCCTAGAGTATACTCATCCTTAACCTATGGTTGCCTAGAGTATACTCATCCTCAACCTATGGTTGCCTAGTGTATACTCATCCTTAACCTATGGTTACCTATGGTATACTCGTCCTCAACCTATGGTTGCCTAGAGTATACTCATCCTTAACCTATGGTTGCCTAGAGTATACTCATCCTTAACCTATGGTTGCCCAGAGTATACTCATCCTTAACCTATGGTTGCCTAGAGTATACTCATCCTTAACCTATGGTTGCCTAGAGTATACTCATCCTTAACCTATGGTTGCCTAGAGTATACTCATCCTCAACCTATGGTTACCTATGGTATACTCTTCATCAACCTGTAGTTGCCCAAGGTGTACTCATCCTCAACCTATGGTTGCCAAAGGTGTACCCATCCTCAACCTATGGTTGCCCAAGGTGTACCCATCCTCAACCTATGGTTGCCCAAGGTGTACCCATCCTCAACCTATGGTTGCCAAAGGTGTACCCATCCTCAACCTATGGTTGCCCAAGGTGTACCCATCCTCAACCTATGGTTGCCCAAGGTGTACCCATCCTCAACCTATGGTTACCTATGGTATACTCTTCATCAACCTGTGGTTACCTATGGTATACTCTTCATCAACCTGTAGTTGCCCAAGGTGTACCCATCCTCAACCTATGGTTACCCAAGGTGTACCCATCCTCAACCTATGGTTGCCCAAGGTGTACCCATCCTCAACCTATGGTTGCCAAAGGTGTACCCATCCTCAACCTATGGTTGCCCAAGGTGTACCCATCCTCAACCTATGGTTGCCCAAGGTGTACCCATCCTCAACCTATGGTTACCCAAGGTGTACCCATCCTCAACCTATGGTTGCCTAAGGTGTACCCATCCTCAACCTATGGTTGCCAAAGGTGTACCCATCCTCAACCTATGGTTGCTTAGGTTAATTTTTTATTTAAGTGTGTACATTTTAAATTTTTAATGTTTAAATTTTTATAAAACCTTTATCCATCCTTTAATTGGCGCTTGCGCTGTTGGATGCTGTATGAAATAAAATAAAAATAAAATAAATACTCATCCTCAATCTATTGTTGCCTAGGGTGTACTCATCCTCAACCTATGGTTGCCTAAGGTGTACCCATCATTCCTTGTAAAAACATCATAACTGTGATAGTATTTTCCAAGATATAAATTGGTACTCATTTACATTTTGTTCACCTTTTAGGAAGTCACACGTGCTCATAAAGGCTGGGCTCTTGACAGTGTCATTTTACACAATGATGTGACAAGATTCTTAAAAGATGACATCAATCAACCTCCTCAGGAGGGTGTGTATGTGACTGGTCTCTTCTTAGAAGGTGCTTCATGGGATCGACGTGGTATTCGTCTCATTGAACCCAAACCCAAAGTCCTCTTTGAACCTCTACCAGTCATCCACATCTATGCCATAAACAGCACAGGTGGGAAGGATCCAAGAATGTATGAATGTCCAATCTATAAGAAACCAGTGCGGACAGATCTAACTTTTATTGCTACTGTTGACCTCAAGACAACCCAGAATCCTGATCACTGGATTCTTCGTGGTGTGGCCTTACTATGTGACATCAAGTAGATTCCTCTATACATGGAAGTTAGTGTGTATGGATTCTAAATCTATATACAATAACTGAACCTAGCATCATGCATCATTTGAATGTTAATCATGATCACTTCATGTTTGTATGATCATTTCATACTTGTACTTCATTTCTCCTTACCTACCATGTCTTCAGTGGAAGACGCCTGTTGAACAAATGTCTTCAAGCAAGAAAAAGAACTCTGACTTCATACAGTCTTCTCTCCAAAGCTCTTACGGAAGGAATGCAAAATATTAGAGAAGTGGCAACTCAGGTTTTTCACCAGGTTGTACCTTCGAAAATCCCTTTCACATTTACCGCTTGTTTGCATGCTCCCTAAACATGAACATGTAACAGGAATCAGGGGTCAATTTCACAAAACTCTTCCTAACTTAGGACTAGTCCTAGGCAATGCTAAGAGATAGGACTAGTCTTAAGTTAAGACCCGTTACTGGTATTAACTTCAGATAAGACTAGTCTTATCTCTTTGTGAAATCGGCCCCTGTTCTCTTAATGATATGATATTTTGAGAAATGTTTATGTTTTTAAAATCAGTGTACTTGGAAACGTTTGTACCTGAACAGCACATTTTGTATATTAAGTGATCCATGCATTTAATTATTAGATAATCATTTTATCATGACATTCTATTCTAACAATTAATTGCATTATCTACATTTTGGCATGTATAACATTTGATAGTCAGTGATTTTTCCCCATTGGTTTGCTCAATATTTTAGATTAAAAATGATGACGAAGCAGATGTTAACACTTTCATGTACATAAAAACGTTTGAGTGAAAAGTTTACCTTTAATATTCTAGAATCCACCTACATGTGTATGCACATTTAATGGTAATGAATTATAAAGCACTTACTAATACATTACCTTGTATCAGTTATCACATTATGGCATTCATGTGGATATCATTTTGTCATGTCATTATACATGAATAATAACCAACCATCAATCAAACATCCTGCATAGTTTGTAGTTCATTCCTATATACATGTACATTAGAGTTTGTTCTCTAAAGGTTCCAGAAACTTGAAGTAATAAAGCCAGTTTGTGTTCATATAAATTGGTTTGGTTATAGCAAGTTGGAATTCATCCTTTAGAAATAGCTTTCCAGAGGAACTATTGGACGTTACAAGTCAAGACCACATATAAGTAGATAACAGTGAGAAGAGTTTGTTGTATTGAGTAAATTAACATCATGTTGTACAATTGTATTGTTGGTTAGTTTTCATATGTTAAATTGAAATCTTTCTCCTTTATCAACAAATCCATAATTTCTGATAATACATAGCTTAGAATAAGGACAAAGATTGAGATTGTATATCTCAGGTAAATGATTGCAGATGGTAATAATTGAAGAGACGCAAAGACACCATCCAAAACATACTGACAAGATTAGACACAATATCATGAGGATCTTGTACATTTTGGAAATCATGGGATGCACTTTTCTGATATTGGTCGGGGAGTGGTAGAATGCTAGTGCATCACCCCACAGTCTTTGTTGTTATCGTAAAGTCTTATAAAGAAATGTGAAAAACAGTGTCTGTTTTAGTGTTTTTACAAGTTCGGTATTCCGAGATCAATCAATACAAGAATGAAACAATGTTTTATTTAACTGCACATGTTATCATTAAAAATAATAAAATGATGCACTGTTAATAGTTTATCCATGTATATAAAAGATGTAACATTGTAAAATAGTTAACTGATACAGTTAACTTTTTCTCAGATGAATTTATATTGTCCTAGCTGAGTGTGTTTTATATTTGTATAATTAATTAGAAGCTCACATCAAGTGATATGAGAGAAGTGTGTTCAAATTTATATTAAGCACATAAATATCATTATGTTGTCCAACAGATATGCTCCTTTGTGATATACTTTGTGTCTTTCTGATAATACTTAAGGTAGTAGCAAATCATCTTAAAGTTAAAGTTGTTTGATCTACTTTTTGCTGTTTTTAATTGTTAGATATGTGTTACGAAATGATGTTTAATCCACAAGTCACCTTTTGGTTTATTTGTCTACCACATGTACATGTTTACAAAAGAAAAATGTTTGTTGGGAACATTCATGCCGAGTATTGACTTTGCCTTTATGGCGATACTTTATTAGGTGAAAATCCAATTTATTTATGATTAAAAAACACACATTCAAAATCCAATTTATTTATGATTAAAAAACACACATTCATGTTAGTAGCCAAACATGTTTTTATTGACATTCCTCGTGCATAAGTATTAATACAACCTGTACAAATAATTTGTTTTTTTACTTGAAGAGCAAGTATCCATGGTATACATTCACATTAAATTCAAGCATGTAAATATCATTTGATTTTTGTCATATTTTCCTACAATACAAGAAAGTTTGGTTAACTTCTGACCTTATAACTTGAAATGCATACGAGTGCGAGTTACTTTTGATATTTTGTGTGTGTCTAGTGCCATGAAGCGCAAACCAGTTTATGTCATAAGCTCTGATTTACCAGTAAGAATTACTACATTTATGTTAAAGCTCTTTTTTCTACAATGGGTTTTTTGACAGAGATTGTGCAGTGTATGTTTGTATTAAATAAGTTGTTTTGATAGAAAAAC